>CAJQZP010001064.1:2500000-3910000 GCA_907164705.1 Parnassius apollo | reverse complement strand
CTTGATTCTTAATTGAGGATAAATGTAGATGTATATGGGCCACATCATTCACTTACCATCAGGTGGACTGTGTGCTCATTTGTCACCCTAATTAATAAAAAATAAAATATTCAGTACCTATTATTAACATGCAGGATTATTGTGGTAAATTTCTCAAGTGATGTTATAGTAACATTATACTACTGACTTATTGGACATATTTTTATTTAAATAAGCCTTATTTTTTCTGATCCATAATTTATCAAAAAAATAAGGAAATTAGTGTTGTCCGTTGCCTACATGTTTTAATTTTAAAGTGATTTATAGCTGCGTAGGGTGCGTATAACTCGTAATAACTGTAAAGTTTACAGTTATGACGAGGATTTTTTCAGTCGACAATGTTAGTTGTTAAAACCACTAGAAATCTTATTTTTGAAGTAAAAAAGTGAACAGGCTGGTATTAGGGGTGGGCTGATATGAGGGGCATCCCTATGGACCATGGAGATTAGAACAGAAGAACGATCGCCTTAGAAAAGTGTCCCAGTAATATGGACACCATATGTAAGGCGCTGCGATCGCTAAGTTCGCCCAATAAAAGTCATTTTCAGTCTATTTTTTCGATCAGATGCTAAACCATTTGCACATTCATGCACAATAAAATATTTCTCCATTTTTTATGTCTTTTTGCCAAAAATTAAAAAATTACGGAGCATGAAAATTTTCTCACCAATACCGCGAAGAAAAGTACATTATTCAACTAACTTGATCTACTTGTACTCATAAACAGCTAACTTCGCAGCTACCATTCGCCGACGGCAGCGCCGCTAAATTCTACAAAATTTCAAGGACAGGCGGGCTATGCTTTAGTACGTAGCGATCGTTCTCCTGTTCTCTAACCTCCATGCTATGGAGATTGGATGGACGTTGACAAGTTATGATGAGAGCTTTATAGCTCTCGATGATAATAAGTAGAGATGGACCAAATATTCGGCTAAATCACCGAACATTCGTTAAAGTGGTACTCAAAGTGTCCACTGTATTGAAATTTACAAATTGAGTAATGTCATGTCTTTCATAATTTTACTGTTGAAAGTATATTTTATTTATGGGTTAATTATACTTGTAAGCGTCATTTTTGAGGCACTGTAGACTTATTTCCAATTATAGCAAATAGAAAGCTTAATGATTTCTTAAATTTACGCGAACACTACACATTGAATAAAACTATTGTTTACGGATTTTATCGCGTTTAATTCAACTTTAATTTATTTTTACTATCCCGACGTTTCGGGTGCTTTACAGCACCCGTTGTCATGGGGGGACTGAGATGTTTGACGTCCCAATGTCATAGTTAGTCCGGCTACCTGCAGTTTTTGAATTGGTCCGATTTACGCAAAATGAGCTTATATTATCCTGAAGTCTTACAGTGGTATGTTTATTTGGGTTTAATTTTGTAAATTATAGGATCCCAAGCAGCTGGCAGCACCCATCCATCTTCTCTATTGAAATTTGGATGTTTTTTAATTTCAATAGCTTCGCGTATCATCCTTGGTAGGAATCGGTATTCTTTTGCGAGGATTTGTGGTTTATCAAATCTAATGTAATGGTGGGGACGATAGCACGCTTAAAACAACTAGCTATTTAATAAAGAAATACTCCGAAAAATTAAATCTCGACGTGAATTCGCTAACACCACCATGTACCAAACCGCCGAGGTTGTATGGGTTACTGAAGATACACAAACCAAACGCTCAACTACGTCCCATAGTGAGCCAGATCGATTCACCGGAGTTCGGGATAATAAAAGTAAATTAAAGTTGAATTAAACGCGATTCAATACGCAAATAATAGTTTTATTCTTAGAAAGCTTGATAAAATGTTTTAGCATCAAATAAAGAAACATAACATTACATCAGTACATTTCACTTTCCTTTGATTGTCAGTTTCTCTAAAATAAGTCCTAATATACGTGAGGGTATTATGGTCATCCGGTTTATATGGTCACTTCCTTAACAATGTTTGCATGGATGGCTTTGTGATACAATAGATTTTCATCAGTCAATCAAATAATAAAAGGTCAAAAGGGCGCTGCTTTATAGAAACTATTTCGACAGATGACATTTTAAATATTTTAGTAAGGTGTAGTGTATTTAGTTTTTTTAGTGGATTTTTCAGTGTTTCTAATTATTGTCAAAGTATGTTTTTTTTTTAATATATTAGTTATAGTATACGACTTTGTGTTTTTGTCTCTGTCCTCCTCTTAGTTTTGGCTTTATAGAGCGGCAAAGCTTAAGGTGACCATATATTACACTCACTTACCTTAGTAGATCTCCTGCCACCATAATACTATAATACATACATAATAGAACGGGAGAGTGGGCGGAGCCCGTGTAGCCACTAACGTCAATTCACACCTATAAATGTCAACACAATCAATCGTTTCCAATTTTCGTGTCAAGCGTCGCTGCATGCAAATTATTTAAAAAACAGCAAATTGTGTAGTAATTACGTGTCGAAAGAATAGCGGGAAATGGAATTTTAATAAAGGAGACATGTCCTACAACCAGTAAGTCGAAACTATTTATATTTTGTGAATATTAGAAACAAGAATACAGAAATATTTACGTGTCAAAAACATTAATCAAAAGTGTAAAATGTGTTTGTAGTAGTGATAACTGATAATACGACGTAATTGCTTGTATGTGAGCTTCCGGCGACGCCGATCCTCCATACAAAATAAGATTGACAGCCATTCTATTGTGTATTATAGTATTGTATGTTAGTTACCATGCTTTCATAAGGTAATGGTAGCCAACTGAGAGGCATTCGGTAGGTAATCAATATAAAGACTTTCAGAACCTAAAACCAGTAAGTCGAAACTATTTATGTTTTGTGAATATTAGAAACAAAAATAAAGAAACATTGATGTGTCAAAAACATTAATCAAAAGTCTAAAATGTGTAAATTCGCTCAGTCTGTCAATACAGCGAATCGGGTTTGTAGTAGTGAATAATACGACATAATTTCTTGTATGTGTACTCCCGACCACACCGATTCTCATACTAAATAAGGTTGATAGCCATTGTATTTTGTATTATAGTATTCTATGCCTGCCACTCATTTTTATCATATAATTATAAATTTTCACTAAGTATCACACAGTGAAATACTTTTATTTCTCACAAAAATTCGCAAAACATAAGAATGTGTCGGCAATTTGCTCAGTTTTAACTGATGCAAAAACATGTCTGGTGTGGAGGGGGAGCGAGGAGTAGGGTCCGGCGCTAATCCTGCTTACTTTATGGTAACAAGTTTCTACAGAAGTTGATGAGGTACTGAAGTGATATTGCCAAATCTTGTTCGGCCGAATATTCGATTCGGTAAAAATTTTACCAAACTTTCGGCCGAATATTGGTATTTGGTGAAATCCATGTTCGGCCCATCTCTAATAAGTATCACATGAGTAAAGAACCGATTATTATTCATGTGGTAGTAATTCCTTGTTATAAAAGAAAATGGACCACTTGTCACACAACAAGTGGTCCATTTTCAACACAATCAAAGCCGCCGAAAGCAATGACTTTAGCCTTAGCATAGTTACCTACTTACCCGAAGTAAACACAGTTGTTAAACAATAAATTACAGACTTGAAGTTGTTTGTAATTTTCCATATAACTATTTTACAACAGGTAATACAGGGTGGATGCTCCTAATAGCAGCCTTTTCGCCTTTTAACTTCATTAATAAGGTTTTTATTGGCATTAACTACAAATATTGTCAAGTAAAAAAAATTACGTCATAAGAAGAAAATATATTTCAAATATTATTATCCACGCAGTTCCCTTTGAGACGGCTCCGTGGCGCAGTGTCTTAGCAATGAGTTACTTACAGCGCTAAGGGCCGCGGGTTCGAATCCCTTACGGAACAAGTATTTGTATAGCTTACAAGTAATTGTTCCGGATCTGGATGTTCGTCCTTGTGAATTTTATGTTTGTAAACTGCCCCCACGATACAGGAGAAAATCCTAGTTTTTAACAAAAAAAAAAATAAGAAAAAAAACCTTTGCAGCACCCGAGGCAATAGAGGAGTCATGTTCAGCAGTGGACTTGTGGTGCGCTATAATGACGATATCGAACATCACCATCATCACAGCACACCACACAAATTTGTTTTGATGCCAAAACACTTCAGTAAGATAAGTGTAAAGCTTACTGGTACTTAGTAAAACATTAAAACAAAATAATTTTTGTTTTATAATACATGCTCATGACACGCATGATTAAAAATTAGGAGAATTTACGAATTTATTACTGTGCATCTAAAACTTATCTACAATAGGTAACTAATAAAAACTTAAAAGGCATAGGTACTTAACCTCATCATCATTTTTGAGTACCTACTCTTGAAATCATATAATTTTAAATTAATGTTCATTATTACATTTTTGGATGAATAACATATCGATAAAACCATAATTTTAAAAATATTGTGGTCTTATTAAAATAGTACGTAGTAATTTTTAAAGTTGAAATTGGCAACTAAAAAGCTGGTAATAGGGGCAACCACCCAATAATTGTGAAATCGTCCTTATTCATTATATTATAGGATAACTGTTAGGTAAGGTGAATTCATACTGCCCTTCACGACCTTCATCATTCAACGTATACTGGGTTATTAGCAGTGTTGGGAAATAGAAATAGTTGGTGCGAAATTATGGTGTTGCCAAGCTAGAAAATATTGTATTTTGGGTAGAATTATTGTATTTTTTGCTATAGATTTTTTTATTTATTTAAGCTGTCTAAATCCAAATTTAATAGGTTTTTGCTATTTCTTTATATTTGCATAACTTAAAAACATGTTATTAATTGTTTTTTTTTTATTAAAATAATAAAACTTAGAGCACGGAATTAAATATGAACTAAATAGGAATGGAAAATTCGAAGTCGTCTTCTTCTTCGAGTTCGAAATCTCACGTGTAGATGTAGACGGATTTGACTGCAGAGAAGTTGTTGAATTCAGGAAATTGGAGATAATTCGGGACGTTTTGCGCTTTTAGAAGCGATAACTACATTATTTGGTATAAGTACGTGATGCGTTCGTTCATACATTTAGAGTTGCGTGTGTCTAGTATTAAACATATTGTGTAAAAATAGGAAAATATTGTATAAAAGCGTACAATAATGAGAAACCTATGTTTTATGGTACAATTTAGTTTCGCGTAACAAATTATTGTAAGAATCCAATAATTATTGTACATTTGCCAACACTGGTTATTAGCTTCGATCAACGATTCCAACTAGATGTCGGGTCGACGCAAGAAATCCATCTAAGTAAATAAAAACGCACATGAGACTTGAGCTTTTATTTCATTTAGTTCACTTGAAACACAGCCAATGTAAACCACGTTTCACAATGCCGCAATGTATGTTTAAAAGTTGCAATAATAATGCCCGAAAAAGTAATTTAATGGCAGGAGTGTCTTACTTTCGGTAATTACGTGTATGATATGTTATATTTTAAGCTTTAAACTAATAAATAATATCATATTTGAAACAAAATTATCGATCATAACCACTGCTACAAATGTTGACCAATACACGCACAAACATTTGTGAAACAGAACATGGACGCATGAAGTAGATTTGTATTGTAATAATTTTTAATAATTCGTTACCAAAACTTTAAATAATGGTAATTGCTACTTTTGTCTTTGTTTGTGTAATACCAATAGATATTTAGAATTTTTTTAGCTTTCCTAGCTTTCATCCCCGGTCGAGCCGACCCATTAGTGCTACAACTATACTACTAATATAATTTCAGCATGGCTCTACCACGTTTTAAAAGTATGTAATGGGCGATCTTATTGCTGACGGCAATTTCTCCCAGACAACCAATAAATGGACAGGATTACATAAAGATGACAGGAGTAGGACAAATTGTGGATACAAAAGAATACACATATTTATATATTATATACTACTACTACATACATACTACGAACATATATACATACAAAAACTAAAATATATATTGAATTAGTTAATTAAATGCAATCAATACACTACATACTATATTATATTTAATGGCTCGTGTGGAAAGTATGTATACCAACAATCATAAATGCACAAAACATAAAAATAATTTTAATTAAACTTATGATCATATTATAAATTATTTTAGTGTTCAACGCGACTCAATACTTCCTGGACCAAATTCGAAGAAGAAAACAGAAACATAACGAAATGACGTAGCTCGCAAGGCAATAACGGGTAAAAAGAACTTTATTTGTTACACGTTAAGGTTGATTTCACACCAAAGGTTATTTAATTTATATCTTTTCATTTCCAAGTGATAGAAGTATTGTATAGCTTTGTTCTTTTTTTGTGACTATAGTCAACCAAATCTAAGAAATACCTTTTGACAGCTGTCAAAATTTTTGCACCAAGCAAGCCAACCAAAAAAAGAGGACCGACAATATTCGATTCTTAAAAAAATCGATATCGATTATTTAGAGTTGGTAATCATTTACAGTTTGATTTGAACAATACCAGAATAAATAAGAAACGGATAATTTAAAACACAAGATTTATCAGTTTCTTCGTATTTGTTGTTACTGCTTATTTCTTTTATAACTGTGCCTAGTTATAAAAGTTTAAGATTGAAACTAGATTAAAAATAAATTTATTCAATAACTTTCAGTACAACTAGCTGAGCTGTCGTAGTTTGGATTAATTATTATTTGATGTTCAATAATTCAGTCAATATTAATGTCTCTTTCAAAGTCATCCATAATCTATTTTTTCTTCTAACTTTTTCTACCAATTTTGCCCAATCATCCTTTGTGACATGGGCACATGCTTCAACGAATATAGAGGAAACTGTTCAAAAAGTTAAAGCCGAGGCACAAAATAAGAAGACAAACACAAAATCACAAAATAACGCACATTAAGCTCCCGAAATGATAAGATTGAAATTACGTATTGGTTTTTTCAGCGCGGCCTTGTATACGAGTTTTTTTGCCTACACAAATTTACGTTGACAAAGTAAAAAAAAAACTTGTTTTATTCATGATTCTGTAATATAAGGAATCTTAAAAATAAAAATTTAATTAAACAAATAATACATTTAAAAAATTAATGATTCGATTATTTCAATATTTTTACCGATTATTTGAATAATTTTGCCGAATATTCGCATAATAATGAATTTTAACAATCCAAACACTATGGTTAGGTTCATAGCGACATATTATTGAAACGACGTCAAGTAAAATAATTGATACTGGTTATTTTTTTAATAGTTTGCTTTGATTGAAGGATTCGAATTTAAATTAGTGATAATAAACTATACACATTGTAATAAAATATAGATAACGTTATAATTCTTCGGATTTACAAAAAAGTTATTTTAAATTGTGTGAGTACGCTAGCGCAAAGTTATTGCGGAATGATTAATGTGAAACGTCAAAAGGTATTTCTTAAATTTGGTTGACTATAATGATCGTAAGATTTGTGACTTTATTACTAGATACGATGGTTGTAATTAAGATGAACTTAAAACTATTTTAATTTTTTGTCTCATTTCTTTAGTAAACAAATGTAGCTGTTTAAGTTTATATTCACGTGGACAGTATTTAGCTATGATTTTGTATGTGACCCGTTATCTAGTTAGTATTATTGATCGAAGGTTATTAGGCCTTGAAGCACAACTACCTACTTAAAATTTTATTTCTATTAGGCTCACTACTTACCAACATAATCAAAGCTAGGTAATTACTTGGGAATATTAGTAGAAATATATCTACACCGACGCAAAAAAATTATATTTTGTAAGTTTAGATTTGGTCATTCTTGACAAAGTCAAAATATTTATTTCTCAACAAATTAATCAACAATTCCTCAAATGAATCAATGAAACGCGTTTGTCATGGTTGAATCTAGTTTTAAAAAATTGATAATTAAAAAAAATACAAAAAAAATTATATCCGTTAATTTGAATTATTTTAATGAAATTTATTAAAACTTAACGTTACCCATACGTTAAAATTCAAGTTCCTTCACCAAAATTTTCTTTAAATAGTTTCGAAAGACATAATATGTATAAAAACATACTAAAATATTTAGATATAATACACAATCAGACATTACCTTCAAAATTGCAGAGTCACGGCCTGAGCACTATCCACTTCTTGTTTACAACGCAGAACGTGTTCTATGAACAGTACTAACAAAAATGTCGCTAGTCGCTACTCGCTATAACAACAGGCTCTGAGTCTAGTAGTACCGTAGTACGCCATTTTAACAACGCAAATTATAGATTATGAAAAAGAGGTCACGCAGATATGACACATAGGTATTGTACCAATAATATACTATTGCGAACTTAATAATTATAATATGTATACTGAATGTATAGCACATAAATATTTAAAATAAGACAAAAAGGGAAAAGTTATTTATAATTTTCTTTCTTTTATATGTGTAATATAAACTTTGTCTTTTGTAATATACATACTCAGTAAATAATTACATTTCTAAGTTATAATGATAACGAAGGTCAAATGGCTTTTTTTTAATATAAGTATCACAGACTGATGATGATGCTAAGTGCCACTCTTTAATGGTCGATTTAGTCACGAAAAAAAAGGGAAGCACGAATACAATTACAAATTCAAATACCAACTACAATCAATAATCAAGCATTATTCACGTGAATGAACCCACAAACGACATTCTAGAATAAAGCCCTAGGCAACGCTTGAGTAGCGAATATATTACTGAGCAGTTCGCTGAGTTGTTTATTAAACAACTCTTGGGAACAGACTGAAAATGATCCTTAATTTGTACACCCTTTTGATTTTTTATACAATAAGGGTGATAAACGAGCACACAGTCCACCTGATGGTAAGTGGATGCTGTGACCTATAGACATCTATCTCAAATTAAGAAACAAAATGCAGCTGCGTTGTCACACTTGATAACTAAGATGGAAAGTCTCGTTTCCAGAAAAAAGGATATCCTGTTTTCTACATTTACCATACGAAACGTAGCAGCATTAAGCTGCTATTTAAAGCTAGCTAAGCTTTTTTTCCTGTGAGAGCGTGGTAATTCCCCGATCGAGTCAACCCATTCCTACTACCTACAAACATAATATAGCTGCAGCATAGTTCGACTACGCAATAATGTTCTCCATCATTATAAATAAATATACTTGATTTGCGTTTGTAAAATATATCATTTAAATGTATATATATATACATAAATCATAATCTAAACATGATAATATTATAGAATATCATATTAATTTCCCACACAACATATTTAGGTGCAATGATATATGCAAAATAATTACTTGGCACCTTGTTTAGAGCCTGGGCAGCATCGGTGGAAGCTAAACTAAGTGGCGCAAATATGAGTGTCAAAGTCTTAAAAAGATGGTTGACATGGACCATTTAATATATCGACCTTTATCATAATCTTTACAGCAAATGACACAAAGTATCGGTCCACAGGGTCAATGTGCGGTGAAGTTGTTATAGGAATATTTATCCAAGGTTGTACGCTGTTGATGATAAGAAGGCTGGTTCTTTTCTCGCTCAAAGGCTTTTAGTATAGCCATTCAGCGAGAAGGTTCTTGATAATATACTGCGGGTAGTAGGACTGAAAAATAATTTAAATTTTTACTTTTATAGTCTTTTACTATGGTAGTAAATATTGTATTTTAATTTTAGTATTGCATTTTAATGTTACAATAAATAGATAGAATGAACAGTGTATCCTGTCTGCTGCACGCAGAGGTTAATCTATGATGACGTATTTATTCCCACATGCGCCAATTTCAGACAGAATTTTATTGAGTGGCACCTTCTTAGACCATTCAAGGTTTCAAGGTCTAAGGGCAGCATTCATAGAGTATAATTACATTGTATACATGCAAGAAATATTAATTTATCTATTATATTATGATACTATACCTACAGACATAAAAAAGATTGCGGTCAGTTTGAAAAATCTAAATCTATTTTGTTACGGTGGACTATATTAAAATTTCTTCTTCTTTTTATATTCTTTACTTAAAATATTGAATTAAAATATAAAATAATAAAACATTGTTACATACATTGTTACATACGCTTACATACGCTCATTCAGAAATCTGACTTAGTCAATTTTAACGGATTTAAAATATTTTTTCGAAGAGTTGTGATTGAAAAAAGTTCAAAAAGGATCATCAGAAGTTTTACGATCAAGAATTGTAATTTTTAAGGAAATTAAGGAAATATTCCATGAAAGAAATAGCACGCGAAGTTGCTATATCCCAATCCTGTGTCGTGGTCACGTTACAGAGGTACCACGGCATGGATAATTTAGCTGACAGACCGCGCAGTGGTCGCCCAACTGTTCTCATTGCTGCTGAGCTATATCAGAATGCTGGCAGCCCTTGACCCAACAATAAACGCCGCTACAATAAAAGCATAAGTGCGAGCCGCCTCTGGACTTTTTTGACAGAGCTGAGAGAGAGAGAGAGAAAAATATATCAGCTTTTGCTAGTGATCACAAACTTTTTTTGATGTGTCTAGATGATATCCAGAACCAAGAGAGAATAAAAAATAAAATTTTTATCTTAGTTATCCAAAGTTTTCCAAGCATTTTTGTTTGCGTAACATACACTTAGTACCATCACAGAATAAATAATAGGTCTACGGTATCATATTATAGTACCTACATATTATTTACACACAGTAGTTAAACATTCAATATCATCATACATACAAATAATACTTCTTATACTATTATTTGTTTTGTGACTTTTGTGATACTAAAATATGAAATGAGAATAAACAGAACAGAAACTTTTTATTCAATATAGATTATAAATAATACTTATTGAAAGTCACTTTTTTATTTACCGTTGATTGTCGTCTACACGCACTGACGTACGTGCAGGTATCGGGCCTCGGGGTGGCCCCCATTGCCCGGGTGTCCTCATGTCCCATCATTATGGGACAGTCCTTGTTGCCTATTCAGGCGTGATGGTAAGTCCTGTTTTTCCGTAATTGGTTAATTACGGAAAAAAGAGTGGTTATCTAATATAGACAGAGTTGGCCTTTCAGCGGCATTGTGGGTTGTTACTCAACTCTCTAATCACATATAGAGAGGAGTTCTCTTGGAAGAGGTCGCCCGTCCGGTGGCCGGGTGTGTAGCGGCGCAAAGCCGTTCAGGTGTTCATGTGGCCCGTTATCGGCACGGTCAAACATGCCGCGCGCTAACCGGGCCACGAAGTCGGTGATGGTCTCGACTTTCAGATCGGCCGCTATGACGTCGTTCCGGACGTAGCGACCTGCTCCGACGATCGTCCTTAATGTCAGATTCTGCTGGGCCTGCAGTCGCCGCCTCAGAGGGTTGCTCAGAAGTGCGTACCAGGCCGGAGCAGCATACGTGATGATGGTCCGGATATACATCTTGTATATCCGGAGCTTGGTGTTTATAGGCAATTTGGATGCAAGTACCGGCAAGAGCGTCGCCCGCGCACATCGGGCCCGGCGGACGACGAAGTCGACGTGCGCGGTCATGCGCAGCGTCCTGTCGATCTTGCACCCAAGGTAGGTTACGGCCTTCTGGTACGCAATCTCCTGGCCGTTGAGGGTCAGCGGAGGTGGTAAATTCCTGAGACGGCGAGTGAGCAGAGCGGTCGTCTTACCAACGTTGACGACCATCCTCCACTCATCCAGCCATGGTGGCAGCAGGTCCAGCAGACGCTGCATCTTGGCAGTGGCTATGTGGGCTCTTCTGGACGAGGTGAAATAGGCGCTATCGTCCGCGTATAGCGCCAGCTCGACGTCGTCCTCCCACTCTTGAAGCCTGCCTGCCAGTGTAGGTATGTCGTTAGTATAAGCCGCGTACAGGACTGGTGACAGACAGCTGCCCTGTGGAACGCCGGCTCTGATGGTTTTAGTTGCGGACTCGGCGTCCTCTACGCAGACGTAGAACTTCCTGTCTTCCAGGAAAGACGCCATTAACCGCAACATAGCAAGAGGGACACTGGTCTGTTCTTTCAGCTTGTATAGTAGTCCTGTGTGCCACACCCGGTCGAACGCCTTCTCGATATCGAGGAAGACGCCCAACGATATGCGGCCACGATTGTACTCTGCCGCAAGCAGGTGCAGCACTCTAGTCAATTGTGTGACTGTAGAGTGTCCTCTCCTGAATCCGTGCTGCTCCGCCCGAAGTTGGATGCACGGACGGAGACGTCTTAGCAGCAATCTTTCGAACAGTTTAGCTATGTGTGGTAATAGCGTGATCGGCCTGTAGCTGGCAGCTCTACGCCTGTCCTTCCCGGGTTTCGGCAAGACGATAATTTTGCCTGTTTTCCATATCTCCGGGAAGTGGGATGTCCGCAATATCCCATTGTAGAGTCGACCAATCTCTACTATGACTCTATTGGGCAGCTGTCGGAGTGCAGCGTTGGTAATCCCGTCGTGCCCCGGCGCCTTCCTCGGTTGCAGGCGGGTTACTGTCCTCCGCAGTTCGGCGGGGAGATGAACCACTCTCCTGCAAGAGGCGGCGCGGGCGACGACAGGAACTCCTGCACGCGACTTTCCTTCCTGGCATGAAGCTCCATGAACTCCGCACTTGCTGGGTTCGGCATAAATTGCTCCTCGAAGTGCTCGACTAGGATATCCGCTCTGCCCTTGGCATCATAGCAGCGTTTGCCTGCGTTGTTAATCAGCGGGCAAACGGGAGGTTTGGTTCTAGTTAACTGCCGGTTCAGTCTATAGAGCGACACATCTTGCTCCTCGGCCTTCCTGATGCGCCGATCCCAAGCGTCGCCTCTAAAGGCCTGGACTGCAACCGACAGTTCCTCCGAGATGGTGTTGAGCTGGGTCTTTAATCTAGGGCAGCGAGTACGCGCCCAGAGCTTTCTCAACGCTCTCTTGCGCCTGATCTGCACGCATATGTTAAGCGGCAGATCGTCTCGCCTGGCTGTGATCGGGACGATCGTAGAGGCCGCGTGAAGGGCCTCCTTGATGTTATTAGTGATTCTGGTTGCAGCGGCCTCTACGTCGTCCGCTGTACTTATTGGCTGGTGTGCTGGAGGTCTCTGCTGCAGGTGTTGACAGTAGAGCCTCCAGTCGACACGTGTCTTAAACGCTCTGGGCGGCGTAGTCACCGCCTTCAGGCCAAGGGTTATCAGTAACGGGAGGTGCTGTGAAGGTAGGTCGTACAGCACTTCTACCACTATCGGATAGTTGACGTTCCTAGTGAGCACGATGTCTAATACATCCGGATGCCTCCTTGGGTCAGTAGGAACGTGAGTCGGTTCCTCGGGACCTAGAACGTCGTATTGGTACTTTTCGGCGTCTTCATATAGTTCACGACCCGGCGGGGTGATCACTCTGGACCCCCACGCCGGGTGTTTGGCGTTCAGGTCCCCGGCGATGATAACAGGTCCATCGCCTTCCATCACTGTCCGGATGTCTGAGGAGCAGAATGGAGTCCCTGGCGGGCGGTATGCTGCATATATCCTTAGTTCCTCGCCCGCCGCCTCCATTCTAATACCGATTGAGCGCATTGTCTGGAAGGATGGTATTTCCAGCTCTTGATGGACGATGTCCCTCCTCACTAGAACCGCCGTCCCTCTATAGGCGGCCCCTTGAGAAGTGACCTCGTCCCTTCTGTAGATGTAGTAATTTGGCAGCTTAATGCGCGTTTTTGGATTTAATATTGTTTAGCCCAGCAGTATAATATGTATATCCTGTTGCTGGGCGACTGTGCGGAGTTCATGCAGCTTCTGCTGTATTCCGTCCGGGTTCCAATAGAGGAGGCGCAGATTACGCTCCTCCATAGTGCCGGGCTAGGAGGTTTGCCAGCGCCTTCATTATCGCTGTCACTGGATCTGTCCCGGCTCTTATGTCAGCCAGGACTTGCGTGCCGACCTCGATGGCAATACCAACCAGACGTTGGATTGCATCTGCTGTTTCGAGGCCGGTGGTAGGTGTTCTCCTATAAGAAGGCGTTGGCAATTGTCTCGGGGGTTGGGGCTCCTGGATTTGCTCTCTTTGCTTGTGGGTAGAGCGCGCTCTAGTGGTAGAGCGGGCTCTATGTTCAGATAGAGCCCTTTCTGGCATTCTACCCACGCTGGTTGTCTCCCTCGTAATCTGCGCCTTAGCGGCTACTGGTATGGTTGGTGTCGGGGTAGAGGTGACAGCCTGAGGAGGCTGCGACTTCTTCCTACTTCCCCCCCCGCCTCCTCTTCTTGGAGGGTTGCCGTTCAGTGGCAGGATTGGCGGGGGGCTGTAGAGTCGCCCCGGTGGTTGCCCTGGTCGTTGTGGGTTCCACCGTTTCTTGGGTAGTTACGGGTGGGGGGGGGGGCTGGTTGCCTGCCCTTCCCGGTGATGGTGGTCCACCCGTCCTGCTGAATTGTAACAGCTTTCGGGCGACTCTGAGGGGCCTTTTTGGGGGCCTCCGGGAGTAATCCCGGCAAGGTTATCCCCTGCCTCCTCGCAGTCCTCCTCAGGACTGGACAGCGGCGGTCATTTGCCGTGTGGTTTTTACCACAGTTGGCGCATTTCGGTTCCTCTTCCCTACCCCGAGGGCAAAGGCTTGCTATGTGCTCCCCGGCACAGCGCACGCATCTCACTGGCCTGAAGCAGTTGGCAGAGGCGTGCCCGAAGGCCTGGCATCGGTGGCATTGGGCTGGTCCAGCCTTTCTTTGCCAGGCCTCGATGACGACCCCTCTCATGTAGAGGAGCTCGTCGATGTTATATAATTCCTGGAGCTGCTCCAGGCTCAGGTGGTCCAGTTGGGCAAAGTAGACGCAGCCAGGTCTGCTTCTACGCGGTGGTATTGCCTTTACGTATTTTATGGGGAAGCCTTTTGCCCTTATGGCCTCCTCTATTGCTTGGGTGTCCGTGCCCATTGGTAGACCCCGGATGCCCACTTTAGTGGGCTTATCCTCCTCCGGGGTATAACAATACCACGACAATGATGGTGTTTTCTTGGTTAACTCGACCATGTACCGCTGTACTGTGCGGAATTCATTTGCACTTTGCGGTGTAAATCTAACGCCTTTCCCAAACGGACGGGCATTTATGGGGTGGCCCAACATATTGTTGAGCTCCTTGAAATGCCTCGTCCAGTCTGGTAGGCATTCGGCCACTATGGGTGGGTATCGGCCCTTCTCCTGGTCGGCTGGCTTCACTGTAGGCGCTGCCGCCGGTGGTGGTCGTGGTACTGCTGGTGCAGCTACCATATGGGCATAACTGGTAGATGGCCGTTGGCCATCGTCCTGTGGAAGCCCGGACGGATTTGTTGTTGCCACCGGCGATGATCGGCCGGCGGATGCAGCGAGGGTGGCATATGTGGTTGACCCCCAACTGAAGGATTCTTCGCCCCCCTGCTCATACTGTGCCGAATCATGGCTTCGCCGATCCGGTGATATGGTGCGGGGGGGGAGTTGTGGTGGAGAGGGTGACCTGGGTGGCGATCTCAGCACCTTCTTTGTGGTCACTTTTTGATGGTAATCTTCTTCTTCCTCTGATGAAGCTGGTGCTTCATCGGAAGACGATTGGGAGCCAACCCGTTGCCTCTTCTCATATAAAGAGGCTTCCGTTTCCGGAGGAGTATGTCGTCTCGCCGTTTTCTTTGCCCGCTGCTGCTGGGGCGACGGTTCCTGCCTGACCGTGTGCTCAGACACGGCCGGCGTGAGCGCGACGCCCGGTGCGGGCTCTTTCCGCGGTGAGACGGGTTTGCGTTGGGGGATCTGTGAAAATGAGGACACAACCCTCGTGCGTTCCGGGTTCGACAGATCCCTCACAACCAGTGGTCGATCCAACACACCTTTTCGGTCCGGTGGTTTTCTAGATGGGGGGGAGGTTCCCCCTTTTTCTTATCGGACATAGGTAATCAATCAACGGCCCTGTCTAAAATGAGATATGCGAGATGGTAACTTTCCACACTTTGGGCACTGCCTACCCCTTTTGCCAGCAAAAGGGTTGGGGGAAGTGCAACGGTGGCACTTTATGACGCGACTAGGCACAGGATGCTCGGAGCGCATAAAGTGCCAAGAATCACCTAGGGGCCGGTGACCTCGACGCCTCACGGAATCACGGGACTCGACGTTCGGCGGAGTATGTCGTACCGGCGGTTAATTGCAGCCACTGTATACTGCAAGTAACGCACACCTAGGAGATCCTTTTATTTACCACAAGTTGGAAGAGAAAACCTCTGTCCTGAGAAGAACCATCAAGGAACCCAGTGGGACTATTTTTTTCATAAATAACAGCTTACAATCATGTGTTACAACAGTTAACAACACGAAACAAATTACATAGAAAGAGCTTGGTAGCGATCACCCTTCCCAGGGGTTATTATCATCTATAAATTCCTTAACATTATAATAACCCTTTTTATACAAACTTAGTTTAATAAAGTTTTGAACTTTGTATAGGTCAAATTTTGTATATTTTCTGGGATTTTGATTCACTTTTTACGAAGAGCGCAATACTGTGTCTCAAGCAGACTGTGCGGTACTACACGGTCAGAAATACTCAGGTGTATGCGTGTTTCCAGGATTTGTCTAAAGCCTTCGACCGTGTGTCTTACAGAATCCTATGGCGGAAACTAAGACGGGAAAGTAGCTTAAGACCAGAGTTGGTTTCACTGCTGGAATATTGGTACGGTAACCAGACTAATACAGTTAGATAGGGTAACGCCTTTAGTGACCCCTATAAACTAGAGTGCGGAGTGAGGCAGGGAGGACTGACGTCACCCAGGCTGTTTAATCTTTATGTTAACAGACTGATTGAGAGGCTCAGCAGAGCAGGTGTCGGTTGCTCAATAGACGGTGTTTCGACGAATAACTTTAGTTATGCAGACGACATGGTTCTGTTGAGCCCCTCAATCAAGCGGGCTTCGTAAACTGTTGAGAATTTGTAAAGAATAAGCCGAGGAGACTGGACTCAGCTCAGCAAAAGAGTGAATTTATTGTCTTCAGAGGTAAAAACCAACCACTTGACTTCAAACCACGTATCCAGCTGTGTGCACGGCTTGAGACAAGTGGCTGAGTTTAGGTACCTCGAACATGTTGTAACTGAATGCCTAGATGACGACAGCGACATTGAACGAGAGCGCCGAGCGCTGTCGGCCCGGGGCAATACGTTAGCTCGCAGATTTGCACGTAGTACGACACAAGTCAAGTTAACTTTGTTCAAGGCGTATTGCCAATCCTTTTACACGTGGAGTCTGTAGACTAACTATACACAGCGAGCCTACAATGCTCTGTGTGTTCAGTACAACAATGTGCTGAGGGTGATGTTGAGGAGGCCTCGACACTGCAGTGCGTCGGCAATGTTTGTGGATGCTCGTGTGGACGACTTCTACAAGATCATGCGCAAGCGTGCTACGTCCATGATGAGCAGGCTATTGAGGAGCTCCAACACCCTTCTCAGCACAGCCAAGTTACGGTTAACAAGTTAAGGTTTGTTTTACTAACAATCTATATCTACGAGTATTGTTGCTCGAAATAAAGGATTTTATTATTATTTACTTACATCGCCCCGAGAATGAATTGCCGACTCGGTGGAGTCGTAGTACCACTGTTTACGAGCTTAGGGTTCTTCTATTCGATACTAGATGGCGTTAGTGTGAGAGTTCTAGAAAGATCTTGACGATCCTATTTCTGTTGCTTGATACTAGATGGCGCTAATAATCACCCGCCATATACTGGGCATTGATTATGGCATGCAACACTATTATTTATTATGTGGTGAAGTCGAGTAACTGGAATGACAGATCGTGTCCCGCAATGTGCAAAAAAGGTCTTGGTTTACTTAATTGATCACGCCTATTTATTGACTTTTTTACCAGCTGGAAGAAGGTAGCCAGGCAGCGTGACAACTGGAGGAAGATTGTGGAGGAGGCCAAGACTCACAAAGGGAAGTAGCGCCAACGGAAGTTAAGTAAGTATTTATTGACTTTCTGCTAATCACCACAGATATATTAATAAAGGCCTGCATTACCACAATGCGGATTTGCATTAATAGTAATCTTTGCGTCGACATAATGCAGACATGCCATAGATGATATTTAACTCTTTTTCCAACATGGAGATCTTTGCAACTATAATCTATAATAGCTATTTACATAGTTAGTATGGTATTGTCGCTGTAATTGCGTAATTTGCTGATTAGAATATTCGCATCTACTTCAGAGTCACACTACGTACACATCTTTATAGAAAACTAATTTAATTATCCTACTTTTTGATTCTGAACCAACGTTATAGAAGTGGAAATAAGAATACAGAATAAAAATTGGGCCACTCGCGAGTTTGCCTAGTATGTGGACCATAGAATACTATAATACACAATAGAATAGCTGTCAATCTTATTTTGTACGCGGATAGGCGTCGCCGCGAGCACACATACAAGCAATTACGTCGTATTATCAGTTAATCACTACTACAAACCCGATTCGCTGTTGACAGACGGATTTTAATACATATTTATTTGTAAATAGCGTGCAATTTGGCATTTTCTAAATAAATTTCATGAGAAATTTGGAAACGATCGTAACGTCAAAACACGTCTCGTGTTGACATTTATACGTGTGAATTGACGTGTTAGTGGCATTTTAGTGGCTACACGGGCTCCGCCCACTCCTCCGTTCTATTATGTATGCATTATAGTATTCTATGATGTGGACAGTCTGTTTTGGAAGCTAGACAAACGTATTATATATCATACAGTTCCATTAATAGTTACTGTGCTTTCATAGTTCATAGGATGCCTAAAATGATGAAGTAGCCTATGATATATATTTTTTTTTCTATCAGGGCAGTGCTTGGCCGCTGTCTTTGGTGCAAGCCTATTTTCAGCATTGGACATGTGATAGTGTTAAATAAAATCAATTGTAGACAATATCTAACAAGATTAACTAATATGCTCATTTCTTTATTATATATCCTATTTAAAGTCTACATAGGCCTCGCCCATAAAATATTGCCTCATGTGTTGGTTTTTATTACTATTTTGAATTGTGATCAGGAAAATGTTGCCATGTACGGACAGGAGGGAGATAGGGTTCCGTGAAAATAAAAGGAGTATTTCGCGCTACAAAAGGGACCCGCAGTAATATAGAAGCTAATGGAAACAAGAAGAAGAAACTGCCAGAAGATGCTCTGAAGTAGTGAATTTAAAAGAAAATCCCTCGACGAACGTCAACCCAGCTATCGAATAAAATAGAATTTGTTAGTTCTTATTTCTCCTTAAAATGTACAGGCCTTAGTCAAGGGACGATCCGCCACTAATTGGAAGAATCCGTACAAATTGCTTTAATTCGGATTAGTAGTTTTCACGAGTCGCTGTCACATCGTTAAAAATTTATCGCCTCTAATCCTGTATACAATGACATAAATGTAAAAACAAAAAATGGCGTTACCGAAATAACCACCTTAAATATGCCGAACCTACGTTATCAAAGCTAACTGACATCAACATAATATATGGTAAGAAATGGTAGATGATATTATGATCGCAAATCCGTGAACTCATAGCTCACCTGATGGTGTGACTTCTGCAGCCCGTAGATACCTACAATAAACTTCAAACAAAGAAATTTACAGATACATTGACACCTCTGAAGACTAAGAAATGACTACTGGCTCTTATACCCTTCAGGCCGTATTACACCAGAGCACGTACTGCTGCTTGGCGGCAAAAATAGGTAAGAGGGTCGTACTTAACAAGCAGGCATGACGATCTGAGATCGATTAATCGAAGAATCGATTCCTTGTGCCAAAAACGTTCGATTCGTGTTTGATTTTTTTTAAATCGATATACAGTACTGAATCGATACAGTGAATCGGTATTTCACCCTAGAAAATCGAGATAGCATCTTTTTCTGTTTTCATAAGAACTGTAAAATTATTTACAATTAGTTGTACGCAAAACTGCTGTGTGATCAGTTTCTTTCGCCTCTTCTTAATGGATTAAAGAAATAAATTACGTTTGTAGTCTACATTTTATTGATCTTTTGAAATTGAAAAAATAAAAATTTGAAAGGAAGTCGATAAAAGATCGATTTTTGAGAAATTTTTGAGAAATCGATCTTTTTGGAAATAATCACCATCCCTATTAAGACGTAAGCTAAAGAATGATGATATAAAACAACATATTGACATGATAGTGATGATAAACTATTTAACTGATAAGCTATTTTATAGGTAATGGTTTCAGTTTATACCTAAACCAGGTAAGGAGAACAGGTTATGGTTATCAGATCCTAACACTAAGTGTAAGGATCTTTCAGCTTATTATAATAACACTAGCGATCCGCCCTGGCTTCACACAAGTGATTTTCGGATCTCTACAACAGCTCCACCTACCGGGTTCAATTGATTAATATAAACCATCCAGGGCCCTACTCAAACACACACAATAAATTTTATCATAATCGGTAAAGTTTCGAGTTTTAGCGAGACTAATGGACAACAATTAATTTTTATATATTATTGAGATTAATAATAACAAAATATAGAAAAACTCTCAATTTAACAAGGGTAATTTATTTCAATTTCAATATTTATGCACAAAACCTTGGAAAAATATTCTGTTAAATTTGAACCTACACAAACCATTTTCTATTAGGTGCTTTTTCTTGTCCACGGTTGCCTGAAAGCGATGTTAAACAAATTTAAATTGTAAAATTTTGAAAAACTTACAAATTTGTGAAGAAATCTATAATTTTGAAACTTATCAGACTTCTACCAATCGTGCTATCTGCTGGAATGCAACTCCAGTGCATTCATATTGCTATCTCATCAGCATGCCTTTCAAAATAGAAAAAAGAAAATCAAAAAAAGATAGATAAGATTTTTCAAAAATTTCAATACACATAATAAATTTCCCTTTTTCCTTCAATACCTACATAAAACCAACCAATTCTTGTCACTTTCAAATTCAGAACCTACATTGAAAACTAGAATTAAAGGGCTATAATAACTCAGCTCAAATTCTAATTTCGCCCCCACGTCACCGCGCGTCGCATGCTATGTACCACATGTTTCTAATCACTAATATATAATGTAAGTAGATAGGTCGTTAGATACTTATTTTATTAGGTTTTCATATTCGTGCCTGTTTCTTTACATCTTATTTCGGTTATTTCCCATTTTAATTTTACGTCGTCCTGTTGCGTAATGTGTATTCTGATCGACAGCCGAAGCGAGACTAATCGGGCGGCAGGATACAAGCTTCAAGAGGCCGATAGTTTAGGTAATTTCTTTTTACAGTGAAAATAATGGTAATTTAAAAAAAAATAAAACACATAAGCCTTGCTTTATAGTTAGTTCAGTTAGTATGCAAAGTTTCATGATGTAATTTAAAGTATTTTATGAATACCAGCGGTTTATTGTTCAGTTTGGAGATAACTTTGAATTTTTTTCTATCGAGAAAATTTTACGGAATCGTGTTTTCGCCTAACATAGTACTTAACATTAATCCTCAACTTTACTATATATTTATTTCAAAGTTAATGCTGCAATATTTTCCATTTGAAGTAGTAGTATTTTTAATATTTCCCCTTAAGGCTGAAGTAAAATCAAAAACTATTATGTTCCCAAAACACATACCTACATAAAGATGTCATGCAGAACACTCAAAATTTAATAATTTTTTGTAGATAATAGTATACATATTGCTTGTATGTGAGATTCGGAATAAGCCAGTTTCATAAAACAATCACAGAGCTCATATAACTATGAGATAGTTCGTCTTAATATAGCGAGCACCCATAATCTCATCTTTCCAGGAGGATTTTCTCCGAACCAGTGGTAAAACTTAAATTACTTTCAATAAGTAGGTAAAGGTATTCTTGTAACCTATATTGAATACAAGTAGAAAAATTGAAAAAATTATAAAACCGACTTCAATACAAATAAAATAAGAACATCATCAATATCGTCAAAGTCAATTAAATACGCATTATTAATAACTCAAAAATTACTGGTCAGACCTTGATCAAATTTATATCGGACTACATGAGAAGCACTAGCTTTCAAATAAAAAGCCTAGAAAAAAGTTGTGAGGTATAACACATTAAAAAAATACAGTTGAATTGAGTACCTTCCGTTTTTTTGAAGTAGGTTAAAATACTATTCTATCTAATGGTGTAATATACTTAAACATAGTTCTTTCATGCAATTAAATTAATACCTTCTATGATGACTCATTACAAAATGTAAGTCCATATCAAGTATCCTAATGCAAAAAACTTACTGTTATAAGTTTTACTGTCCACCTAACTACAGCCATTCATTATCAACGTTTATATGTGGTAGAGCCATTCTGCAGTTATATTAGTAGTATAGTATTGTAGCATGAATGGGTCGGCGACCGAGGAAGGACCACACTCTCACAGAATACCAGCGTAAAATAGTGGCTTAATGCTGCTGTGTTTCATATGGTGAGTATAGAGAACAGGTGACCCTTTTTACTGGAAACAAGGCATTCCATCTTAGTCGTCATGGGTGACAACGCATATGCATTTTGATTCGTAATTGAAGATAGATGTAGATGTCTATGGGCCACAGCAACCACTTACCATCGGGTGGACTCTGTGCTTGTTTGTAACCATATCTTATCAAATAAAAATAAGTTTAAAAAAGACAGGATTATACTGAACAATTTTCATAGCAGGACATTTAATTGGCTTGAATATAGATTGGGATTGTTACTTAACTAATTTTAAAGGTAGACAAATTCTAGATTGGATTAACAATAATAGTCACATGTTGATTAACAATGGCCATATCATGACAGTTGTTTTTTATAAAATTACTAGCTGGTACACACATATGGACATGATATGAGGATGCTCAAGGTCACTCAGCGAGCTATGGAGAGGGCTATGCTTGGGTTTTCTCTGTGTGATAAACTTATAAATGAGGATATCCACAGTAGATCCAGAGTGACCGACATAGCTAACAGATTAGTAATTAGAAGTGGCAGTGGGCCGGCCATATAGCTTGAAGAATACAAAACTGTAGGGGAAAAAAGGTTCTCGAGTGGCAGCCTCGTACCGGTAGGCATAGTTTAAGGTGACCCCCACTATATGGAGTGACGACCTGGTAAGACATGCAGGAAGTTGATATGTGAATCGGGATCATACTTTGTGGCATTCCTTGGGGAAGGCCAATGTTCAACAGTGGACTTGTGAAGGGCTGTAACGATGATGATGAATGATGACCCAGTGTGTAGCTGTCACAGAAGAAATAATTGTGGAAATACTTATTGTTTTCAGTTTGGAAGAGTTATATTGTTAGATTAGAAATATTAATACATTCACTGAAGTTGAATGATATATAACTTTGAAATAAATTTGTCAGTATCATACATGCTCAACCTGCTATAAGTGAATTGTACTATGTCCTTTATATACCATTTATATAACCTTTGCGCAATGCAAGCAATAAGTTGACAAAGTTGTATCACAGTCTGATAAACTGTATGGCAGCGCATAATTCATATTTTATGCGCTATTATAATTATATTAAAATTATATTAAAATATAAATTTTTATATATTATTAATTATGTTGATAAACAAGCACACAGTCCTCTGGTGGTAAATAGATAGTGTAGCCTCCCTCGATTAAGAATCAAAACAAAATGCAGAAGTGCTGTTACCCCTGAGGATTAAGATGAAATGCCTTGTCTCCAGTAAAAAGTCCCAATTGTTCTGCAGCCATAAAAAAGCTGCAGCATGGCTCTTCCATTATAAAGAATGAACCCGTTATTATAATGATCCTTTAAGAAATTATCACTAACCAGTTATCAGTAAAATCACAGCTTATTTTGTCGATGTGTTGACTAGGAAAAATATGCCTCCTAGGTTGATTTATTAATGTCTAGATTTTTAATTGAAACAAAATCTGGCATTCAGCACTTATAAAGTCATTTCCCACTCATTTACTTAGTAAGAGAGTAATTTTCCCTCTCTAAATAAATAATTCTAGTAGAAAAAAAATCCTTTTTACCTTGGGGAATGTAAATTGTGCAACAGCTATCAGCTATGCAAAATATTTAAAAAAAAACTAATAATCGAGGTCCAAGAAAAATTTCATTCGAATTTCAAAAAAATACAAACTAAAGTATTTGTCAAATTGACAAGCCTTTGTGACCGATGGAGTATAGATAGAGGTACTCTACACTCCATACTGTGACCGCTTGTGAAATTGTGATTGTGAAACACTCTTGTCACAAATAACACATTAAACACATCTCAATCTCAGTGACACACTTTTTGGGTCTTCTTTCAATGTGTTAATTTTTGATTTTCAATAAATGTTTATATGTAACTTTAGAATAATAATTGAAAACAAATTCACACACATATGAAGCAAATTCACAAAATTAAAATTTATAAGTTATTTCAATTTAAAAAATTATTAGTTTTTATCTTTTTATAATTTTTTACATATTTTCATATTCCAAATTTTATAAAACATTAGATAATCACTTTTTATACATTTATTCATTTAAAATGTACGAAAAAATCAGTCAAAAGTTATGTAATTATATTGGGAACTTACATATGTTAATTAAGACATGCAGCGCGTGCGGCCGTCGGGTAACAAATTAGGGATAGGGTATCTATCTAGTCTAGTCAATGTATATTATGTATTATCTAGTGGTCACCTTCAAGTGAACATTTAATTATAGGTAGGTGGTCAGTGACTTTTATAATCTGTATCAGATTGAAGGTCAGTGGTTAGTGGGTGGTTACTTAATACTTACGCAAACTCACAGAGTACATTGTTTATTATACAAGAAACTAAAACTTTCCACTACTCTTAGCTAAAATTGAAATAGACGTGTGCACTGTGCAGTGTTGCCATTTCAATGGTTTCTGTTTCCCACATATCAATTTAATTTTACCCAATCCCCATTTTATATATATATATAATATATATATATATATATATATATATATATATATATATATATATATATATATATATATATATATATATTATACTTACGAAGTTCCGTTTTGTATTGAACAATTTTAATAAAAACTATTATCTGCTTCTTCAGAATTGAAATATCCACGCTCTCACAGAATACCAGCGTGAAATAGTAGCTTAATGCTGCTGTGTTTCGTATGGTGAGTGTAGAGAACCGGAGACCCTTTTTACTTGAAACGAGGCATTTCATCTTAGTCCTCACGGGTGATAAGACATCGGCATTTTGATTTGTACTCGAGGATAGATGTAGATGTTTATGGACCGCAGTAACCCTATCCTTTAAAAAATCTGCCTGTATATATTGTGGTTATTTAAACTTCGAAAAAAGTGATGGTCAGTTGGGGCAAGGTTTGGAGAACACAGTGGATGAGGAGAAGTCTCTAGCTTTAACTCTGCTAATTTTCTCAGTTACGTTGTGCGATATAATGCCAGGAGTTGTCATTAAAAGCAATGGCGAAGGGCAATTCATCAATCAATGTTTGAGAGCTTCTGTACCATCATTTGCAATTTCTCACAATGAAGTTATAGTAAATAACACCAACAACCACACAAAACTGTTTCAATGAGCTTCTTCAATCAAATCTTTGATTTTAGCTGATGTTTGGCTTGGGCACGTTGATCGAATCACTGTATTAATGTTTACTTTAGTCGTAAAGGTTCCTCTTCTTATCGCAGGTAATAGTTAACAACAGGTAATATTTGACTCTAAATTATCTTACTTTTATGCCAATTAAGCAATATGATACAAGCTTTAACGCGGGCCTCTCGCTAATCATCGTTCAGTTGTGAGGTATCCATTTGTCAAGCTTCTGTAATTTACCAATCTGTCCCAATTGATCTAATATTATTTTGACATTTACATCTAAAGCCGACTCTATTTTAGTTTAGTTTTAGTAGTAGGCTACTAAAACGTCGGCAAGCAGTTAACATCAAAGGAGTGCAACTTCTGCACATAGTACTATTATTTATTGTGCCGAGGTTAATTTATGAGGTCAAACTGTTCCGAACGAAAAAGATTGAACCAATGACGAATAATTAGTTCAATAGTAATGCTGAGTCCGTACGCGTCATTAATATTGCACGTCGTTTGAGAAGTAGGTAACTCGTATTCAGAAATTACACAATTATTCTCAGAGGTTCATAGGTTAATTAAAAGGTAGCAATACTGCAAAACAAAGCAAAACCCAAAAAAAATTAACAACTGATTTTGAAAAAAGAATGACACCTTTTAATAAAACCTTTAACCGGTGGTTAAAGACATCTCGAATAAATTAAACCACAATTCATATTATGACTTACCCGATTGCCCTTTCCCCTTTTCAGTCTAAATTCCCCTCAAAAGGGAAATTACCCCTCATAGTGTAATCACACGTCACGTGTGTCAATCATGAAAAAAGGTTGTTTGACCGGTTGCAATTATAATATTTATTAAGACGACACATCGAAAACGCTATCGCCATACTGATCCGAGTGAATACATAATTTCTATAAAAACTTGAAGAAACGCCGTCATAAGGTCTAAAATTGCGTAGCGCCCGCGACGATTAAAAGCGCTTAGAAATTGTCAGAATCTTAAAATATTTTTTAAAAAAATTATTGATTTAAGTTATCAAAATAATGAGCAAGTAAATTATGAATATTGATGTTATGAATATATTTGAGTGATTTCCAAGCATATAGACCAAATGATTTCGTTGTAATTTCAACTATAGTGATTTTTTAGAGGTATTTTCGCAAATAATTATGATCGAGTCAAAATTATACAATCGTGTTTTTGAGCAATCAAATTCAAGATAAATACATGAATTTACCTATATCAAAATCCCACTTTCGTTAGTGGTGTCATAGTCCTATACTATTCGATGAAAGGAGGTGCATTTTTTCACGGTGTCGCCTTAAGGACGCGTTTGCAAATCAACCAAAATTAGGGTATTTTTCGGGAGATTTTGTGACAAAACTAAACCAAATCAAATATAAGTAAAAACTACCATGTATAGATTGGTTCTTCATCTGCAAACGTCTGTAACTCTTTTGTTGAAAATAGTAGTTTTTTATATTGTAAAAACGAACTTTCGTTGCCATTTTCTACAAAATTAACGATACCGGCTTGTGTTTCGGTACATGTTTTGGTCTATTATCAACATATTTAAAAAATTTAAAAAATACTATAAGATGACAGACATATTCAATTAAAAAACCTTGTGTTTATTTTTTATCAAAATGTCACAAATAGTCGTAGAAAAAGTAAAAACTGATGCACATTTTTTCACATATTTTGCTAATACGGATAAATCATAATGTATTGCAATAAGGGCTATTTTATTGTTGGTGCCTGCTTTGATTTATTGTACAAAGATTTCGATGAAACCACAGTCCGCGCTCGGCCGCCGTCGTGAGTGGATTCTGTATCGCCTGTTTGCAGCGGCTCATTCTGAAAAGATCGCTGTACATACACAAAATATTAGAAAAAAACAAATTGGAAACATAAGTACTTGACAAGTGATAAAATTATTATTTTTATACTCACAGTTTTTTATTTAGCTAAAAATAAGTAGGATATATAAACTTACCTACTACTGCAACTCCTGGACGAACGGAACTAGGTGTGCCGAGTTTGGGCTCGTTTTGTTGGTTATGATGAGACCTTACCTCCGGACTTGATGGCGTGACCTGAAGGTGTACTTTCGTGACCGCTATTTGAACTTCTTGCAGAGTAAAACTAGGGGTGGCGAATTTGGGCTCCGTTTTGTTAGTTATGACGAGTCCATACCTCCGGACTTGATGGAGTGACCTGAAGGTGTAAATCGGTGATTGCAACTGGAACTCCTAGACTGGTAGAACTAGGTGTGCCGAGTTTGGGTTCGTTTTGTAGGTTATGATAAGACCTTACCACCGGACTTGATGGAGTGACCTGAAGGTGTAGTTCGGTGATTACAAGTGGAACTCCTAGACATGTAGGACTAGGTGTGCCGAGTTTGGGTTCGTTTCGTTAGTTATGATGAGACCTTACCACCAGACTTGATGGAGTGACCTGAAGGGGTAATTCAGTTACTACTGCTGGAATTTCTGAACGCGTAGAACTAGGTGTGCCGAATTTGGGCTTCGTTTTGTTAGTTATGACGAGTCCATACCTCCGGACTTGATGGAGTGACCTGAAGGTGTAAATCGGTGATTGCAACTGGAACTCCTAGACTGGTAGAACTAGGTGTGCCGAGTTTGGGTTCGTTTTGTAGGTTATGATGAGACCTTACCACCGGACTTGATGGAGTGACCTGAAGGTGTAGTTCGGTGATTACAAGTGGTACTCCTAGACTTGTAGGACTAGGTGTGCCGAGTTTGGGTTCGTTTTGTTAGTTATGATGAGACCTTACCACCAGACTTGATGGAGTGACCTGAAAGGGTAATTCAGTAACTACTGCTGGAATTTCTGAACGAGTAGAACTAGGTGTGCCGAATTTGGGCTTCGTTTTGTTAGTTATGACGAGTCCATACCTCCGGACTTGATGAAGTGACCTGAAGGTGTAAATCAGTGATTGCAACTGGAACTCCTAGACTGGTAGAACTAGGTGTGCCGAGTTTGGGTTCGTTTTGTAGGTTATGATGAGACCTTACCACCGGACTTGATGGAGTGACCTGAATGTGTATATCAGTGATTACAACTGGAACTCCTAGACTTGTAGAACTAGGTGTGCCGAGTTTGGGTTCGTTTTGTTAGTTACGATGAGAATTTACCACCGGGCTTGATTGAGTGACCTGAAGGTGTAATCAGGTGGTTACAAATGGAACTCCTAGACTAGTAGAACTAGGTGTGACGAATTTGGTTTCGTTTTGTTAGTTACGATAAGACCTTACCACCGGACTTGATGGAGTGAAATTCGGCACACCTAGTTCTACTGGTTCAGAAATTCCAGCAGTAGCTACTGAATTACCCCTTCAGGTCATTCTCTCAAGTCCGGTGGTAAGGTCTCATCATAACTAACAAAACAGACCCAAACTCTGCACACCTAGTTCTACCAGTCTAGGAGTTCCAGTTGCAATCACCGATTTACACCTTCAGGTCACTCCATCAAGTCCGGAGGTATGGACTCGTCATAACTAACAAAACGAAGCCCAAATTCGGCACACCTAGTTCTACTCGTTCAGAAATTCCAGCAGTAGTTACTGAATTACCCCTTCAGGTCACTCCATCAAGTCTGGTGGTAAGGTCTCATCATAACTAACAAAACGAACCCAAACTCGGCACAACTAGTCCTACAAGTCTAGGCGTTCTACTTGTAATCACCGAACTACACCTTCAGGTCACTCCATCAAGTCCGGTAGTAAGGTCTCATCATAACCTACAAAACGAACCCAAACTCGGCACACCTAGTTCTACCAGTCTAGGAGTTCCAGTTGCAATCACCGATTTACACCTTCAGGTCACTCCATCAAGTCCGCAGATAGGTAAAGT
Organism: Parnassius apollo; assembly: GCA_907164705.1. NCBI lineage: Eukaryota > Metazoa > Arthropoda > Insecta > Lepidoptera > Papilionidae > Parnassius > Parnassius apollo. The sequence goes on along the minus strand of CAJQZP010001064.1, from coordinate 3,880,546 downwards.
TTTATTATAACTGACAAAACCAGTTCAAAGTCCAGAGCTAACATCTCACTACCAGTAGAGGGCTTCCAGTGCCAAGCAGTCTCTGGAGCAGGTATTCGTATTTCGTATCGAAGTATATTTCTGAGGTAGGTATAAGAAATGAAAAACAAATTCAATCTTTCAAATTATCAAAATAATTTCATTTGACTACGATTCCCACAGCCAACCGTGCGTACACTAGTGTGTGTGTGACTTTTGTCAATGTAGTAGTGCGATTCTATACCTATCAATTTTGTAAACGCGTCCTTAAGGTGGCACTAGTCGAGGGCTCGAACTCATTGGTGGGCGCGGCCAAAAAGCACGTTGTCTCACCTGGCATCGTGCCCGACAGAGATAGTACCAGTGAAGAGCAGTTAGAACGCACGTCATGTTCGTACGGCGTTCCGAACCGTTAGAACAAAAACGAAGTTACACGAACACGATGCACACATACATACCACCCTATTCTGTGCCGCTCGACGCTTGCTAAGAAATCAGCAGTACCTACCTACAAACTATAGATACCTAATATAGATTGCTTATTTTATTATGTTTCGTTTTCCCCGGGTGATCATGCAGCGATCACTCAAGAGTTCACGACGCCGAAGCATGAACTGGAACAGTCATCGCAGTTTATATCCGTACTAGCTGTTGCCAGCGGCATCAAACGCGTGAACTCGAAAATTATCCCACAGGAACGAAATACCTGAATAAACGGTATCAAATGTGTTATTCCAGACCAGGTATAACCTATCTCTGAGCTAAATATCATCCAGATCCCTTCAGCTGTGATTGAGTAACATACATCTATCCATCCAAACTTTCGCATTTATAATATTTAGATAATAATTGTAATTAGTTCTGCCTACCTATAAATTGTCTTCAAAAATACTTACCTGTCTTCTTACTTTGTTTTATATACACACAATATCACTAGATGTAAACACATGTTTTTATCAAGACAAGTGACCCGTTCAAGACTGTTTCCTTAGTACCGACGTACTTAGGCAGGTAGGTAGGCAGTTTAGATTTTAGTTTCCACGACGCAGCGACAGTTTACCAAATTTTGTTGTATAGGTTGTGGGTATCTAGGTAATAACAGTAGGTAGCCTACCTATCCACCGTGCACGCCGCGCAAGTGATTCTCGTCCCACCTGTCCGCGCAGTAACTTTTTTTTACGACCGCGCGAGACTGTCGCAACAAAAACGATTACTACCGTAAAACTAAATAGGTACCTACCTAACATTCAAATAAAAATATTCTCAAAAAGCTCAACGAATTCAGAATTTAATTTTGTTAAAAGAAAATTGGTCAAATAAAAAATAAAGGATGAAAATAAAGCATATGGGAATATAAAAATAAATCGTATTTATTTGTTACTTATTTCGAGTTTTACAAGAAAAGTATAATATTTACTGGAGACAATTATTTTATTATTATAATAGTACATGATATTCCCTTTAAAATGACACCAATATGAATAATATCTTAATATCTTATATCTATATCTACAAATAAATAAAATTGAAGTGTCTGTTTGTAATGTTAAAATAACAGCTTTTTATTAAATGCATATGAAAGTACTATTTTTGTCTGTCTGTCGGTCTGTCTGTCTGTCTGTTTGTTCCAGCTAATCTCCGAAACAGCTGGATCTATTTTGACGGGACTTTCACTGGCAGATAGCTGATGATATAAGGAATAACTTGAACTACTTTTCTTTTAGAAAAAGAATTAGGGTTCCGCGCAAAAAAATTAAAACCCATGAAATCCATATTCCACGCGGGCGAGATCGCGGGGAAAAACTAGTACTCAATATAGATAAATGTATACTTATTATTATTTATTTATTATTTTAATAAATAAATAAAAATAAGTATTAATAATTTCTAGACACATCTCAACAGATATTTCGTTTATAAATTGCTATCAATATTGAAGCATTCTTTTATATTTAGCATCCATTTAACACAAAGCTGATAGGAATACTTTTTAAACAACATAATATAATCAATAAACGATAATCGCGTATAGTGAATTTCGAGGTAAATTATTATAATATGTAAAATTTCAAACACAAAACACATTTTTACTCTGCTATCTTCAGCGCTGTACACGAACGGAACGATGTCGTTGAGAGCCGTGGTAGCTCACATGGTTAGCGCTCGTTATAGGTATCACAGTACGGGAGCAACCCGGGTTCGAGCCCCACTGGCACCAATGAAATTGTTGCGTGCTGATTTATCTATCAGTTGGAAAGTCTGTTTTTCTGGGCCGTTTTGTTTTGTTACACTGACATCTCGCAAGTCACCTAGGGACCTAGGAGGTTGTCGGTTGCTTATTTTTTATTTTTCTTTAAAATTTTCGTCGGTAAAATAACATATTTATAAAAGTAAAAAAAAGTAAAGTTACAGCCTATATACGTCCCACTGCTGGGCACAGGCCTCCTCTAATTTCTGAGAGGGTTTTAAGGCAAGGAAATGTCCGCCACGCTGCCTCAATGCGTGTTGACGAACTTCACATTTCTTCGAAATATATATTTTTTAATTTCTCAGACATGCAGACCCGAGTTCGATCCCCGCCGGTACCAATGAAATTGTTAATTGCAATTGTGCTGATTTACCACGTGCTCGGCGGTGAAGGAAAACATATTGAGGAAACCTGCACGTCTGAGAATATAATTATAATCGAATGTAAATCAAATTGACATAGGTAAGTACAGATAAAATTAGCGGAACATTAATAAAATTTTGAGATCGTTTTTTTTTCAAAATTTTATTTATATATTCGTCTATTTTTGTCTGTGCTTATATCAATTTGATTTAATCCAAAGTACAAGCAGGGGTCAATGTAGCGTAGTAATTTAGAGCGCAGGTATAGCTATAGTCATACGAACGTCACAGGCCGCAGCTGACTGAGTCTATATTATAATAAAATAAAACTAGAATAAGCGCGCGTCACCGCGCATGCATGTGTGTGTAAGTGTCGTCCTCCCGCACCGCACCGGGGGGGAAACATTATTCAGTGAGATGCACGATAATTCACAAAAACACGCGCGTAAAAATACGAAAAGGCCTTTGGAAGGAGGGGTTTTACGAAAAAACCACAGCATGAATCAATTACCAATAAAATTTATTGAATTCTTCGATAATTGAGCTGTGTCGGTACCGACTTTGTTTTGGAAATTTTACACTGCTTTTATTACTTATTTACGCCCAAAGTTGTGTTAAAATTGGCAATAAAAACGAATCTTTGGTAGCTCGTAACTTTTTACTGACTTTTTATTTTACTATTCTGTTTCGGTACAGACAAAATTAATAATGAGACAAAACGATATCATGTTTAACTTTGGATGTACACTGTCAAACAGCGGAGTAAAACCCCTCCGAAATTTCTATGGAAATAATGTCGACTAAACTCTGATTTTTCATTCCGTAGAATTCTGACAGCTATCATTTTTTGACATGTCAGAGATTACAAACCTTTTTGGCCGGGCACATTTTTCAATTTCAATACGTGTCTGAACATCTGAGTCTATACATACATTTTATTTGTTAGTAAATGTATCCATTTTATTAAGTGCGGTACTCTACATGGTTTTACGGCGAGTGATAATTACGTCCCTTTTCATTACAAACAGTAAAAAATGCACAAGTAAAAATAACATATTTTTATTAAAATCTTTAGTCATCATTAATACTTATATCACTATCTTCATCATCGTCATCATCGCTGACATGAATTATTAAAGAGTCTGCGACTGTGTCAATGAAATCGTCGAGAGTGCACATCTTATCTTCTTCTTTGATTGTATGGCTGATACATTCTTGCCATTTATCAGGAGTAATACTACTTATACTTTCCAGTAATAGTTTTTTAACTTCCGCCATTTTAAAACTTCTGTTGTGTCTTGCGACATGCCCCTTCACTTGAGCCCACACCAATTCAATAGGGTTGAGCTCACAATGATATGGGGGCAGTCTAAGCACAGTAATGCCTTGTGCTGTGGCCATCTCGTCTACAATACACTGTTGATATTTGTATTTCTCCTGACCCACAATTTCCAATAAATTAACTTTTAGCATTTTTTCTTCAAAATTTAAATTTTTTGAAGTCAACCACGCTTGGATATCGCCTTTTCTCCATGCACTCGTTGGTACTTTTTCGACCTTCCTCGAATGATAGGGAGCATTATCCAACACTACTACCGAGTTTGGTTTTAATTTTGGAAGTATTTTTGTGAACCACTCCTCAAATACTTCCCCAGTCATCTCCTTGTGGTAATCTGCCAAGCCTTTTTTTTGCCTCAAAAACTAATAAACCATCTTCCAAAAATCCTTCTTCGCTCCCTATATGGCTAACTATAAGTCGCCCCCCTTTGCCTGTTGGTGCCTTAAGCCCTGTTGTCAAGCCATCGAGGAAAGCTTGTCGTGAAGATTGAATGTTGGTATCACACCACACTTTATTGACGGTATGTCCTGAAAATAAAAATATATTTAATATTTCACTTATACATGAGGACAGTTATATATGCATATAAATTGAAAAATATTACCTGTAAACATGGATTTCTTTATTTATTTATTCATTTTGGTAACAAAAATTTATTAACAAAGTTAATTTAAGTATTACATAAGTACAGAATTCGATTTCCGACTAATACTTTGAAGAAAAGATAGGTTATAAAAAGTTAATTACCACATAATTCAATACTTGCCTTCGTTTACCCACGTTTCATCCTGGTAATATATAAGCCTGCCTTCTCTTCTATATTGTTTAATTTGGTGCAAGTATTTTTGACGCCATAGTACTATCTCCTTGCGATCTGTTAGCGCACTTCGACGTTTGCGACTTGTGTATTTAAAATTTAAATGCTTCAATACTTTTCTTAATGTTGATTTCGACATAACAGGCATGTCTGGATCACCAGTTATCTCTTGGTGAATCTGAAATAAGCATTTACATTACAGTTAAAATGTAGACAGGCAACACAGGTTAAAGTATAGTTTTAAAACAATGGGGGATGTCAGCAACGAGGTGTTAAAGAATTAGCAATAACTTTACCTTTTCAATAGTCGGAATCTCGTTCCTGTAGAAAAACGCGTGAACCTTTCGTCGAGTTGCGGCGAAAGTGAATTCGTCAAATTTTTGTATGAAAGATAGTTGAGGTCCACTCTTTTTCGGCTTTTGAAATTCTTTTGTGTCTTTATATTCTTTGGTAATTTTATAGACACTTGACAGACCCACGCCAGTCATCTCAGAAGTCTTTTTAGCACATTCCGTTGCACTCCAATCAGTTGTTTGCGGCCAATTTTCTATATTATATTTGTAAATATTTAGAATTATGGTCTTTTCGTTGGGCGTAAAAGCACCACGAGGACGCTTCTTTCTGGGAGAAAGAAAGTCTAAGCCTTGTGCTCTGTCAGATGGGGCTGCTTCCCGGGAAGGGCCAGGTTGTGGCTCCATAACGTTTATAAAAATCAACAAACGATCACAAAACGAAAGGTCAACAAGAAAAAACTTAACAGAATAACAGAAACTTAACAAATATAACAAGATAATAACAACAAATAGCAGCAAACACCGAGAACACATGCGCATTCGAGCATTCAAAGAAGTCGAATGAAAATCAATCAATGTGACAGACGCGACGTGACAGCTAACATTTTTTTAAAAGGTTTTTTAAACCTGGAATTAGTAGACAGTGATGCCAGCTAAAGAATAAAATATTAAGTAATTAAAGTTAATTAGATATATTGTTCGTGATATTGAAATATTTGTTATTTTTGTATTAGGTGACTTGTATAAGTAAATATTTAGATTTACCTTTTTGTAGGTGAAACATAAAAAATACGTAGCATTTTATTATTTATTGCCCTCAAATGGTTCAAATTTGTCTCTTTTTCGGTGGAGAACTTTTTTAGTAGCAACACTTACGAAATGTCAGAATTCTACGGAATGAAAAATCAGAGTTTAGAGTCACCTTAACGTTCGTTTTTATCTGTCACCTTGACTGTTTTAAGCGATTTGCGAAAGTGGAAGATCAAGATCAATTTTACAACCCCTTACCATTTTACAACCCCGTGTAACTCCTAAAAACTATTAGACCTACACTAGACTTATAATTTTATAAATCTAAAATTAATAAATAACATAAATTATTATGTTATTTATTAACACAAATGGCTATTCTCCGTTTGCACAGTACAGGTTTATAGTGCTGGAGTGCCTGCCCAAACATCGGTGTGCACTCTATTGCCCTACTCTCATAGTCCGATGTGACGGAAATCAGACGCGACCGGAGAGAGACCAACGAGTTAAGGACTCCGAACTGAGAATTTATTGACGAGAAACCCAATAATCAAATTTGGCCCGACCCAGGATTCAACCCCGGGACGTCATGATCGTCTGTCACGTTTAACCACTAGACTAACGTAGCAGTTAAAAGTAAATAACTAACTGCAAGTCTAATAAGGTTAATAAGAAGATCTAGAATCCTAACAACATGTATATACCTATAATAATCTTAATTTATTTCGTCTAAAATGTGCCATTTTATCACTCACTGAATCACTCATCAAAAACTTGGATAACTTCTAGGTAACTTAGAAACTTAACTAGAAAACTTTTTGTCTATGGCTGGTCTGGTGACAATAGTTATTGATCCCAAATAATTTTAACGTTTCGTGGGTTTTGGTAAAAAATGTAATTAGGATAAGAAAATAAGGAATCGGCGTTTGTATTCTTCCACACCTATAACATCACGTCCAAAATTGGTTAAGTGTCTTCGGAGAGGTCCTTAATAACCGCAGGTGTCGTAGGTTGATTATTCGTATTGGCTTCCCAGTGTAGAATTCATTACGTCGGTAGGTATCCGAGAAATACCTAGATGTTAGGAATTACATATTATAGTGGATAAATTGCAAACAGTTTTAGTGAACCAGTCTGCAGTGAATGTCCGCCTTTCATTGACGTAATTTCAATTCGGTTTTAGACCAGGTCTTTCCCCGAGAGTGCTATCCTGTGTCTCAAGCAGACTGTCCAGTATTACACAGCAAGGAAGACACCTGTGTTTGTTTGCTACCTGTACCTATCAAAGGCGTTGTGGCTGATGAGATCTGAGACTAGCCTGCCCGAAGAAGTTATATTGCTCTTTCAGCACTGGTATAACAACCAAAAGAACAATGTCAGGAGGGCTGGCTCGCTCTCAGAAGAATACAGATTAGAATGCGGCGTGAGGCAAGGTGGTCTAAGCTCTCCTACGCTCTTTAACTTATATATGAATAGGCTCCTTGATGAGCTCAGCAGTACCGGTATCGGTTGCCACATAGACGGAATTTGTGTTAATAACATAAGTTATGCAGATGATATGGTGCTGCTGAGTCCATCAAGTGCAGCCTGAAAGCTTGAAATGTTAACTATATGCGAATCTTATGCTGTGGCCCAGGGGCTCAAATATAATGCTGTTAAGAGCGAATTCATGATGTTCAATCCGGACCACAAGCGATACACTAATGTGTCACTTTTTAAGCTCTGTGTAACCCCGTTGAAAAAAGTTGAGACCTTTAAGTACCTGGGCCACTGGATCACAGATGACCTGAAAGACAACCAGGATATTCAGAGGGAGCGGAGGTCGCTGTCTGTCCGCTGTAATATGTTGGCCCGCAGATTCGCTAAATGTACTGACGAAGCAAAGATTACGCTTTTCAAGGCTTACTGTCAGTCATTTTATACGTGCAGTCTGTGGGTTAACTTTACGCAGAGGACATACAGTGATCTTCGCGTACAATACAATAACGCGTTCCGGGTATTGATGGGGCTGCCGCGTTTCTGTAGCGCTTCTGCTATGTTTGCGGAGGCTCACGTAGATGGTTTCAACCCCATAATGCGTAAACGTTGCGCTTCACAACTTAGGCGCATTCGCGACAGCCCCAACAGTATCTCGTGTGCTTTGGCAGACCGTTGGGACTCGCCGATGCTTGCTCGATGGATACGGCTGCACGCAGTCAAGTAGTCATCTTGCGGGCGGGGCCGGGTGCCATGTTTGTTTGTGTGCTTTGTCTGTTTGTCTGTGTTTTATGTAATATGTGTTATGTTCAATCCTCAATTACTAACTTTAGTTATAAGCTCTAAAAATTGTTACCAACCTATATGGATCACGATGTCCGAAATAAACGCTTATTATTATTATGGGGTATTAGTAGTGTATTCTCATCTGGTTGGGCTGAATAAATATATAAAAGAAAATGATAAATACATAGCATAAATAAATAAATAATACATAAATAAATAAAAGCCCAACCAGATGGAAGCCCTCGGCAGGGGAGACCGAAGCTAGTCTCAAAGCAAAGCAGACTAGATATTCGCGCAGGATAGGATTAGGTATTGTACACAAGTGTGTGTGTAAACACAGGTGCACTCTCTATTCCCTCAAAAATCAAGCACAGGCCCAAAGCAAGGTTTACAAGAAGCCAGTAACGCTGGCGCCAGTCCTCAGACAAGCCAGCGCTGGCCTGGCCCGCGTTGTTTAGAAGAGGCCAAATGGATTCATTTCATTCCCAGATTGTTCTTGCGAATCGTGGTAATAAATTAATTATTTTTTAACTTTAACTGAAAATAATGTTTATCATAATATAGGTACATACATCAAATATAGGAATTTGTACAATATCAATTAATATACATTATATATTATAGTAAATTTTTTATATTACAAATTATTTATTCTGGAACGGGGGTTGCGGAGCAAGCGGGTGGAGGTCACTGGCTTGAAAAATAGGCGCTCTATTCCCGCTGGTGCTGGTAGCCAGCGCTGGTTTGTCTTGAAAAACTGTTTATGCGAGGCCAATAACAAGCCGTCGCCGGCCTCGTCTAGTTTTTGCTCGACGGCTATACGTGTTTTTCGAGGCACGGAGGTAATCACCGCCAACTTCCTGACTCCGGGGTGCTACTGAAAATTTCTTGATCTTCAGGAATCACTTAGAACCTGAAAAATCAGACAGTGCAGAGCGTCACATTTTTCGGTAACGAATACAACAGCCTAGTTTGAAACATTTGGCTTATAGGTACATGCAATTTTGGTTCATCGCTAAAAGAGAACTTGCGGATACAATTCGTATTAGAATTGTAGAGCAAAGATACGCGTTCGAGGTTATTTACTGACAAAATATACATTACAAGCGTGCCGAAAGCGACAGAGACACGCAACAAGGGCATGTGCTTTAGGCAGTTGCTCGAGTATGACGGACTGACTGTGCCCTGCCAAGCGAGGAAGGTAAACGGAGGCTTCGGTGGCAGTGAAGGCTGTGACGCGCACACGGTGTCGCGTTCCAGTGCGTATCGCAGTGTCTTACAATATGTCCCTAATCTCTTGAGAAGATAAAGCTTGTGAAGCTGAAACTTACGGCAATTCTTAGGAAAAGCACTTATTTAGGAAATAGTCTGTTTTATTTTTTTGAGAGATAAAGAGTTATTTTGCAATATACGGCCAGATTTGCAGAGAAGGTTCAGAATCAGTAATATAGTCGACTGGTAAAGAACATATAATTTAAAAAATTGTCAAACATTCTGTTCTTTTTCTTTTAAATTCAGAATGCGTTATAATGTGTTATTTTAATCATAGACTTAGAATATACTGGCGTATTTAACAGATTGTTATCCGTAAATATATTACGCTTTTTTTGTAGAATAAGATTGACAAACGGGCATACACTCCACCTGATGGTAAGTAGATGCCCTGGCCCATAAAAAATCTACGTCTATCTCCGAATGCAGCTGCGTTGTCACCCCTGAGGACTAAGATGGAATGCCTCGTTTCCATTAAGGGTCTCCGGATCTCAAAACTCACCATAGGAAACACAGTAGCCTTAAGCTGCTATTTTACTCTAGTATTCTGTGAGTTTTGTAACCTTCTTTTTTTAAATGAGATAGTTACTCTAACAAAATATCAGGCAATCACTGGCTCCGCTTGGGTAAAGTATTACGATATATCGAAATATCAGTATTTTCTCATAAAATTATCGATATATATCGATGATAGTTTTAACCGCGATATATCGATATTTATTTTGGAGTATCGAATTCTTATCGATTTAGATATATTTTCAAATGATATATTTATTTTATAATATAATAGACAAAACATTTAGCAACAGAAAGTGCTGTTGTTTTTTTTCGTCGTCAAAATGTTCATCGATAAAATTTTGTCCCACACGATATTTCTCGGTACTGTTTAATATCAATTTTTTTCACCTTTCCACCCCTGAAGCTTTCCACTCTCAGCCATGAGCATTAATTTCATCAACAATTTCTTTTTTAATTTCATCATGCATGCATTAACTTCACGAAACTAAAACACTTTCGTGTTCTTCGATTTTTTGATAAAAATACGCCACTAATTTCATCGTGCGAGGCTAAACTAACTAGTGTTTCTAAAATGACCGCACACAGTACAGTACAGCCTGGCCAGACACAGTACAGCCTGGCCACGGGACATTCGCCGTAGCGAAAATTCGCGCGGCGCGAACGGCGAGGCGTCTGGCGACTAAAACAAATGTACATAGAAATGTATGGAGCAAGCCACGTGTAACGGCGAGTGGCGACGCGACCGGCGAAATTTACCGGGAGAATCGCGCGGGCGACTGGCGGCGCGGCGGGCGAATGAAACAAATGTGTAAATCAGTACGGTGCAAGCCACGGAGTCGGGCGGCAGACGCGGTGATTAGTATAGGGAACAAAATATTTTAGTTGTTTTCGCCGCGAAAAATGCCGGGCCGACAAAATCAACTTAAAATTCTATCCGCACTGACTTTTATCTCCAATTCTGGTTGAATATTAAGAGGTGAGAGTAAGTCAGCTCAAATTCTAATTTCGCCCCCACTTCCCCGCGCGTCGTATGCTATGTACCGACATGTTTGTAATCACTAATACTCTAAGTAGATAGGTCGTTAGATACTTATTTCATTATGTTTATCATATATATGCCTGTTTCTTAACGCCAACCAACCAACCAACCCAGTCGCTTCTTATTTTTATAACGGTTATTTCCCATTTTAATTTTACGTCTTCCTGTTGCGTAATGTGTTTTCTGATCGTTAGCGACACAACTTCTCCCTTCAAAAGCCGGAGCAATACTAACCACAGAGTACATTGTATATACTAACGGAGCGACAGGAACCAAGCTTACGCGCCGATAGTTTAGGTAATTTCTTTTTACAGTGAAAATAATGATATTTTAAAAAAAGTAAATAACATAAGCACTGCTTTATGGTTAGTTCAGTTAGTATGCAAAGTTTCATGATCTTATTTAAAGTATTTTATGAATAACAGCGGTTTATTGTTCAGTTTGGAGGTAACTTTGGATTTTTTTTCTATCGAGAAAATTTTACGGAATCGTGTTTTCGTCTAACATATACCTTAACATTAATCCTCAACTTTACCATATATTTATTTCAAAATTAATGCTGCAATACTTTCGGCATAACGGAGGATCTTGCTAAGCCATTTGAGGTTATATTTCCCCTTAACAAGAATATAATCGCGGGTTTCGACACTCATTCTGGTATTTACTCGAAATTTTTTTCTAGATGCATTCTATTGGTTGCGGAATTCTCCATTTATAACCCGATTCCTATTCAAATCATGTACTCCGCAATCTTTTCAAAATATTGTCTTGAATCAAAAAAATACGTGTGGCACTCGGTGACTGCCGCGGTAAAGCTATTGCATAGCATTTTTTATCAACTTATGCAATTATAATTATTTATTTATTTTATTTAGGTATGCAGTTAAGTCTTTGATATTAAATCAAGTTACACTTTTTGAGAGTGGTGACCGATAAGAAAACAATTTTTTTTTCTCTTATTGAATAAATGAGAAGTTAATATTGTTTAAAATATTTTTAATATCTTACAATACATGTAGGTTATTCAGGAATTTTTATCATTCAGTTAGCAGCTAGTGTACACGCATACGTCTAGTCGCACGCACACCGTGCCGAACAATATATACATTATACAGTAATCTATGGTGCCGAACTCTGCCGAGTGCCGAAGTCTGCCGAACTAAAACGACGTTAGACGATGCACGGCTTTCAACGCCACACCTCCGTGCCCGTCGGAGTGGGGAGCGTGAGGTTCTTTTTTTCGTTACGGAATTTCTGGATTCGGTCCCCGCGCTCAAGGCCCGCGATAGAAGCTATGCAATAGCTTAAAAACAATTACTTTCTAAGCAATATCGAGATAACTTCGTTAAAGACATTTCACTCTCGGCCTATCTGGTCCCGGCGACAAACGTGACTTCCCGTGGCCCTCAAATCGCGCCGCGCGAATTTTCGCCCCGCCTGTCGCTTCGCCGTTCGCGCCGCCGTTCCCCGTGGCCAGGCCGTAAGTGGATGTGTGGATTTTTGTCGTTGAGCGGGTTTAAACACATTGAAATGACAATCCAACGCTGTACAGTCGATAAAAATATACATTTTATTAATAAATACCATCGAAATGAGCGGTATGCGACTCACGAGAGCGTGTGCGACGCACGAGAGCGTGTGCGAGCGTGTGCGAGTGTGTATGTCGGTGTGGGGCGGGGGTTATAACTTAATCAACTGTATTGTAATGGTAACAATTACTTTATTAATGCCTTAAGCGCATATTTATAACACGGTTATTTATTGATCAAAACCTTTGTACTATTACTACTACATCTACTATTTTATCTTGTAGTGATCTATTTAGAGACCGCATCGGAGACAGCAGAGCTCGCGTCTTTGGCAGCCCCGCCGACAGTCGATAAAAATATACATTTTATTAATAAATACCATCGAAATGAGCGGTATGCGACTCACGAGAGCGTGTGCGAGTGTGTATGTCGGTGTGGGGCGGGGGTTATAACTTAATCAACTGTATTGTAATGGTAACAATTACTTTATTAATGCCTTAAGCGCATATTTATAACACGGTTATTTATTGATCAAAACCTTTGTACTATTACTACTACATCTACTATTTTATCTTGTAGTGATCTATTTAGAGACCGCATCGGAGACAGCAGAGCTCGCGTCTTTGGCAGCCCCGCCGACAGCATCGCTCGCGCTGCCCACAGCTTTGGAGCTCGCGTTGCCGACAGCGCTACCCGCATCGCATGCGGCCTTCTTCGTATCACTAGCAGCACTCTTCACAGCATCCATGACGTCACGATTTGATGTTTTCTTCTCAAGGAAATACAACTGGGACTCCCGCAGACAACTGAAAATGTACAAGACAACCGTAAAATAGTTTTGTCTTATATAACAAAAATGTGGAAATAATCATAGTTATATTTATGATCAACCCTAAAAGATGGAGTGAGGGCCTGGTAAGAGATGCACGAAGACGGTGGATGCAGGTGGCAGGGACTGTGGATTCCTCGGGAGGCCTATGTTCAGCAGTGGAGTGATATTTATGTTTTATCTAGTAATGAGGAAAAATCCAAATGTAGCATGTGTGCCTGAAGGCCTATGTACGTGTTTTTTTTTAATAAAACACGTATAGAGACCAACAACGTACATATGTCTAGATTTATTGCAAACAAGAAATTAACAGTAGAGGAATCTATTTATTTCCAAGAGATTCCAGAAGCTTATCGCACGCCAAAGAAAGTCGTATAGTAGTGGTGAACAATGTCCACTACACCTTACGGTGGTCACCACACACGGTCAGTTTAACCGATCATTCCAACTGATCAGTACAAACTAAAACTGTTGATATTTTTTAAAATATCGGATTATCGATATATCCATAAATAAACTTAAATGTAAAACTCCGATACTAATATATTTATAATGATCGATATATCGAAAATCCACTATTTAAAAAAATATCAACAGTTTTAGTTTGAACTGATCAGTTGAACCGACCGTGTGTGGCGTCCGTTTGTGTAGTGTTGAAAAGCGCAGTTTCTAATATTTAAGACAAGCTGTTTTCACGACTTCGTCCGCGTGGAATTTTTTACGATAGGGCTGCATGGGTTTAATTTTTTTTTTACGCGAAGCCCTTATTCTTTTTCTTTAGCGTAAGTTACTTCTTACAACATCACCTATTTGGAAGTAGCATAGGGATGGCCATATAGCTCTAAGAAACGACAAACGATGAGGAAGTTCTCGAGAGGCAGCCTTGGACTGGCAAAACATGCGACAAGTTTAAAGCTGAGAACAAATTATCGGACGCGTCCGCCAGCCGCGGCTGACAGACGCGACTTAGCGGTGTGCACGGTAGCTGAGACGGCGTCCTCGGACGCCTCGCTTCGGTCATTCCAGAAAGGTTTTGTCAATCGAGAAACATGACAAACAGTAATAACGAGGACGAATTTATAAAGTTAGCGGCAGCTCCTTTATGTCGTCCTCCAAAAAAAAGGGGACCCAAACACTCCTTGTCCATGATATTAATGTAAAACGACTCGAGTATGGTGAATTTCATACATTGTATCCAGATTTACAAAAAGATGATAAACGTTACAAAATGTACTTAAGAATAAATACATTTATAGCGCTGCAGTTTGTGGTTATATAGGTACTCGTGGCCACGAACACATTCAATTAATTTTTCTTCATCACACATCATGTCGCGAGCGCAGTTGGTTCGTCGGAAAAACAGCTGTCCGGCTATTTTTTTCAGCGACCCGATCAAGATTGGATACGGGCGAAAAGGTGTATAATTGATTGTGGTGTTGAATTGATAATATTATATCCTTATATTTCTTCCAGCAAAGCCATTATTGTAAGTCGTTTTAAATTGTACCGACTTACATCAAAGTCATAATTATGTATTTTAGTTTTTTAGTTATAAACCTTTATTTATGACGATTTTATTATGTGCGTTATTTAAGATTAATAAGAAGTTATTACATCCAACCCAAATCTATACCAGGGGTCACAAAATGGCCGACCGTGACCAATTTTGTGCGCACCCAGAAGAATAATTCAATTCTTCAGTTTTAAAACATAAAAATACAGACGTTATTTGCCAAGAGTTTTGGATAAAATTAGTGTGGGATAATAAATATCTACCCAGAACTAAACAAATGTTTAGTTTCAAATGTTTGTTACATTTAGTTGTGAAGCTGCGTTTTCCAAGATGAACTTCATTAAAAATAAATTTAGATCTCGTATTACCGATGACCATCATAAAGATATAATGCCAATAGCTTGACATCAGTTTAATTCCGGACTTCAGACAGATTGTTCAGATTAAAAAATGACATTTTACGCTTTAATATTGGGTACTTTGCGGTTTTTTGATTACACTGGATGCCCTTTTCACCGTCTAGAAAAAAAATAGGTAATATAACATGTAAACGGAGTAAAAGCCTATGGCACTGCTACTTTACTAAAAATAAAAACAAAAATTTTGAATAACTAAATAAAACTTTACTTTAATAAAACAATAAATTTAGTAGACATCTTTGACCTTGTTACTTCGCAGGGTCACCGGCTAGGGTTCATATTATGAATTTCGATAGATTTTAATTAGCTTATTTATTTAATTCAAAATTTTTGTTTTATTTTTTGTAAAATATCAGTGCCATAGGCTTCTACTCCGTTCACATGTTACACTCTATTTTTTTTTCAGAGGGTAAAAAGGGTCATCCAGTACTTATATTCTTAGTAAAAATATTTTCATTTTTTTCCATTTTATTTGTTTATTGACATTTTAAATCTAGGTTGCTGGTCATCTAGCATCATCTAGCAAACGGACAGCGACATATTCACATTGTTACGCACCCGCAATCAGACTAATTGGTGACCCCTGACTCGTACTATCAAAACCACAGAAATCTAAATAATAAGATAATTTTTACATTTAGATTTCTGTGATCAAAACCCATACTATCATTTATCATCCTAATTAGATCCGTAAGCGTGTCGTAAATGGAGCTAATTCGATAAGCCAGAGAGATGTTATATCTTTCAAATCATATGGCTTTTTTTTCAAATTAATATTATGTAATTATTAGCCTCTTTATATCGAATAGGGTTCATAGCGAAAGACGAAGGAGTTCTGAAGTTATTCTATTTAATGTGATCTTTCTCATAGTGTACATACAAAAATAGAGTGGCGGATGTACTTTTCGGACTTCTGTACAATTTACCGAAGGCTACTTTGTATGCGGTCTATGCTACTAGAGCCTTTTCGGAACTGGTTTGTTCAGGAGGCAGGAAGTAGTAGAATTTGCGTGCGAGACAATACGCAATATGACTCTCGAAAACAGTAGGTAGATGTGGCTCGGGAAGTGTAAACGGTCAGTAGTTTTTCAATAGAGCTTTATCGCCTTTCTTGAAGAATAAGAAGACCATCGCACTTCAATCCATGAATCCGGAGTAATGCCACAATGGAGAACGTAATTAAAGAGCTTCTGAAGGACTTTCAAGTACTGATTTTCATACAAAAAACAGGCTACCTTAAGTGTTGAGTCACTACACACAAGTAGTCAGTAAATTTTTTTCTTATGTCGTTAATTGTCGCCAACTCTACTAAATCTTATAATATTAAAATTTTGAATATCTTTGGTATGAGGCAACACCTGAAATTAGGTACTTCTTACTAAGTACGTCTATCCAAATAACAGCCTAACGGCCATACCTCTTTAACTAACGCACGGTAATATTATCCATACAGTATTGTAACTCGGCCGTATCTTTCAAATAAATGCCTACAGCCGTGCGGCACGTAAACATGTGATAGGGTTACCTGCTTCCAGCATTTTTACATTTGCCTACTTTGTGTTTCCATTTAGTTTTATGATTGTATATATACTTTTTATATAAACAAATAAAATAGGTACTTTGTGAATTGAATAGGAAGTGTTCAATAAAAATGCGTGTCGTTTTTTGATTGGTAGATTTAATTTAAAAACCATGTTTATGTTTGAATAACAAATCGGTTAAATAAATTTGCGACCGAAAAATATTTGCACCTCGGCTGAGACTTACGAAATGCTTTATTATTAGATTTTTAAATATAAAAAATCCGCTTGCAAATATAAAGCTAAAAATAATTTAAATTAAAAATTGTTTTGGGAAACATGGACAACGTGGAGAAAAGGAATATCTTTTAATTGGTTATAGATACCTGCAGCTACTTTACAATTTATATGTTTGTTTTTAAATGAAGTTCAGATTTATTATTTCTTTATTTCTATTCTATTATTTATTTCCTCCATTTTTTATATATTTCACAAAATAATCACTGCGGCACAGTCTCGACTGCCTGCATGCCGAGCGCATGCCGAGATCGAGGCGCGTAAGCATAGCTCTCGCTTCGTCCGTTTGTATGAAGTTGGAATACTGTATAGATAATATTACCGTGACTAACGCAACGAACTACAATATAAATAAAATGAGAACATCATCAATGTAGTCGAAGTCATATAAATACGCATTATTAAGGATAACTCAAATGCTACTATTGTTCAGATCTTAATAAAATTTATATGGGACCACATGAAAAGCATTAGCTTTCAAATAAAGAAGAATCATCAAAATCGGTTCACCTAGAAAAGAGATCTGAAGTGAAACACAAAAAATACAGTCGACTTTAGTACCTGTATTTTTGAAGTCGGTAAAAAAAACTTGTATTCAGAAATATCTGCATTACTATGATGTCTGTAGTTCATATTAATGCCAATCAAGAAAGCTAATAAAGATATATTCTAAAATGAGCCTTATTTATTTTATCAGACCCATAACTATTAAAAAAAATAAGAAAATGAACGTCGTACGTTGCCTACGTGTATCGATTTTAAATTTGACACTGATAGATTCATGGCTGCGAGTATTTGGAATGTATACTTTCAACTTATTACGAAGATTTTTTTTTGTTTTCAATGTTATAGTTAAGACCACTAGAAACCTTATTTTTGAAGTAAAAAGGCGCAAAGGCTGGTGCTGGTGGGGCCAGCCCCATAGCTGTATCAGGGACATCCACCTTATGACGTAAATAGCAACCGTCGTCCTCTTCTGTTCAATCGTTATATGGAGTAATTCTTGTTATATGTTTATATATATATATATATATATATATATATATATATATATATATATATATATATATATATTTATAAACATATAACAAGAACAACAACAAATACTCCATATACTTGTTAGGTATATGGAGTAATTCCTTGTTATTAAAGAAAATAAACGACCCGTCACACGAATACGAACACGGCACAGAATAAATAATAATGATGACGGTGACGACGCCGCCGCAAGCAATGGGTATGTTCCAAAATAGAACCCAGTGTACTGTCCAATGTCCAATGCAAATGACGTCATGAATCGACGCTATACTGGTGATTCGTTCCAAAACATAGTGCAGGAAAAGTGTTGCGATTATTTTGTCATTTTGTGGTTCAAAAATCATTATATCTTCCTTAATTTAAAAATTGTTTTATTGTGGCCGAATATCCGACGCAATATGGCGTGGGCACGCCAGTACAATATAGTGTCAATTGATGACGTCATTTGCCAGTGTACTGGGTTGTATTTCGGAACATACCCAATGACTTTGGCATAGTTACCTACTTACCTGAGTATCTAAGGACCGTTTTTATACAAAGAAGGCTTTTTTTTGCGCCCGAAGCAAATATGGGCAACCCTCCGGAAAGGGGGGAGGGAGGTTTTTGGATGGTTTGTGTGTTTCATTAACCTTTTAGGAATCTTAAGATAAGATTTAAGGTATACGAACGACCCTCCTTGGAGGGAGGGGCAAGAAGGACGCGTGTAATTTTCCAGAGAACTTTATTACAATAGGTACAATAGGTACCTACTATAATTATTGTAAAATAGTCCTGTTCATTGAAAATGTAAGGTAAGGTGAATTAATGCTACTCTTCCCTAACTTATCCTCACAATAATCATTCAAAGTTTAGTGGGGTTTTAGACCTTAAAGCACAAACATTTAAAATTTTATTTCCATGAGGCCCACCAACCAACATAATCAAAACTTGCGAATCTTAGTAGAAATACGTGTAGGGTAAACTACCCGGTCAGTACTCAGCCTTTACAGACATTATTTCCATATAAATAGTGGTGATATTTGTTTACACCCTTAAAATAACGTTTAATTGAATCCGTGTCTTCTTTTTTGGCTAATACGCACACCTATACCAGTAGCATATCAGGTTGACGAGTTATACTCAAAAAAGCCAATTCACCAATACAAAGAAGAGCAATTAATACAAAAGAGAAAGATACAAGATTGACTACATTTAAGGGTCCCAAAAATGCCACGTAAAATGGGACCAGTTAGCCTATTCCCATGTTACGTGGCATACATCATATGTGGCATTTCTCAGTGCTGACCAAAGAAGAAAAAACTGACTTGAAAGACTGGTGCATAGCGTTAGCAAACTTTGGCCTCCCTTTTAAATGTGATGATCTCCTTAATATCGTCCATAATATTATTTCTAAAGAAAATAGGCCGAACCCATTTGTAAATAATAGGCCGGGGAGAAAATGGTACCAATAATTTCTAAGACGAAATCCTGAGTTGAGTGAGAGAACTCCCGAAAATATATCTAAGGGTTGCGCCGTTGTAACGAAGGCATTCCATCTTAGTCCTCAGGGCTGGCAACGCATCTGTGTTTTAATTCTTAATTGAGGATAGATGTAGATGTCTATGGGCCGCGCATCCGCTTACCATCAGGTGCACTGTGTGCTCGTTTGTCACCCTATCCTATTAAAAAAATAGAAGAAATAAATGCGAGTGATATTTTGACTAGGGTTTGGGAATTCCCAACAATTTTAAAGTCCCGGGACATGAGACAGCCAACAATCTAGAACTTTTAAGAAAAAATAAATTTTTAATGGGGGTAAGCCTTTTTTGAAGAATTTTAGTTGAGTTAATTTCTGATGAAACGTATTATAAAAGGCATTTTTTAATGTAAAAATCAACATTTATTAAACAGAAAACTAAACCTTTAATAACTTTAACGTTAATTTAGTCTTAATAATTGCTTTGTTTATTTCTTTTAATCACACACAAATTCAATCTCCACATATCGTGAGTAAACATGGAGAAAACCTATACTTATAATACGAGTGGAGCGACGGGCAGAGTGGAGAACTCTCCTAAGCCCTAAAACCGCCGCTTTTAAGCAGTTAAATCTTATAGTTATAAAACGAACTAAGTTAAAAATCATACTAATTCTTAATAACTTTACTATTATCTAGTAATTATAGTAGCATCTAATCATTGGTCATAATCACACCATTGTTAATTCTCATAATCACAGATTTGTTTCATAATTAAATAATCTAAATATAAATAATAAACCATCAGTCTTTTAAATAATCAACTAACACATTAATTAGAATACTTTGCTGATTTAATAAAATAGGCTTTTAAAAAATCAGAGCGTCAATCAACAGCTATGTCCGACAATCTGTTTCCGATTTTGTAATATTGCCACCGGACAAGTAGAACCACACTCTCGTTTCCAACAGATGTGTGTGCTTTATACAATAGTTCCAAACTTTCTGTACGTTTTAGGGATGCTTCAAACAACTGAAACTCCTTTTATAATTTTGCTCTTGTTTAACAGAACAGAATCTCGGGTATTTTCTTCCCTGGTACCCACATCGACGCAAAAAAAAATAAACATATAATAAATAATATGTTTCTTAGTGTAATTTAGTCATAGCAGATATAGGAGTCAAAATATTTACTTCTTAAAAAATTAAAATTATTCCGCAAATGAATCAAAGAAATGTGTTTCTCATCGTTTGAAACTGGAGTTGAAAAATAATGATAAAATTTCTTTAAAAATGCGACTTTAAAATGAATTGATTTTTTAACGAATTTTGTGACAATTTAACGTTAGCTACGTTAATCTTCTTCAAGTTCACCAAAAAAAATTCTCGAAATATAGTACAAAAGATTTACATACTTAAATATATTTATCTATAAACAACCAGAAATTAGGTACCTTCAAAATCACAGAAACTGGAAAATGTCCGTCACGGTCTTTATCCACTTCTTGGCTTCTAGCTGTTTATAAAATTAAATCAGGACAGGATTAGCGAGAACGTCACGCCGACAAGGGCTCTGGGCACGGAATAAAATAAACAATAAATATAAATATAATAGTACGCTCGGGCTCGGGGCTAGCCCGCCATTTCAAGGCAAATTATAGATTATGAGAAAAACAGATCGCACAGATATGGCACATAGGTACTTTACCAATACATATGATATTATAACTAGGGCCGATGCAGATGCAAACTTGGTGTAGGGGTTTCTAGAAACTTTTTCTTGTGTATTCTTTCCTGTCAGTATTTTAAACAGAGAATGATGACAATGGGCAATATAAGCCGCATAAGTTACGTCTCTCGGTTGTCAATTTTGCCCAACCAAAAAAAGTGTACAAAGGTTGTCACTTTCTTATTACCTGACAGCCTAAGAAGAGGAGATATGTTTGTGAGTTCCTGTCTAACCTCCTGTGGCTTAAACAGCTTGGCGATTTTAATGTGTGAGGTGTCATTTTTGCCTCAATGTTTGGAATGTCTACTTGTTGGCTACATGCTGTGGTTTATATTAATGTGTTAATTGAAAAAAAATTCAGCGCCTTTTACATGCAGTTTGGTTCAAGTTAATTACACTTGTTTAACATAATAGATTTAACTCTTTATATCGGTATTGCCCAAATAAGTAGGTATTATCTATTTTAAATTTATTTATAATCTATTTTAAAGGTAGTTTTTTATGGGTAACGTTAATCGAAGCTTTTTTAATATTTTTTATATGAACAAATCAACTACCTCAGGGATTGTTTGCAAATAATACAATAATAATACAATAAAACCAAAATTCAAAGGTCAACAAAAATCATTATGAATATGTTGATGGACATATTATGATTTTGGTTTGATTTTAAAATTCTTGTTTGTTTTTGGCACTATTGAATATATTTGATTTAAAAGAGGTATATGAGCTAAGCATTTCATTTACTTTTAGGTTTAATTTTAATTAACTTTAACTTTTTCAAGAATGTTTTTTTAATCTCAAGTATCTGCTTTATTTGTACATTTATTTTCAGAAAAAAACCACATTCGAAGCCTGGAATTCAAAAACGCAAATCAAGCAGAAGACTAGTTTTGATTTCTATAATATTACGAAAAAATATTCCTACCTTAAAAATTGTGCCATATGTTTTAAAATAATTTAATTAAAGACAGTGGATATAGGAACTTAAATCTATTTAGTTTAATAGGTTTATTTTTCTACTTGTGCCCACCAGATTTTGACAACCCTAATACCTACAAATTGCTTATATGAAACAAATGGATATTGGAGGCTAAAATTGCCCAAATATTTTATAATGAATCTATTGTGCAAAAGCGTTTGATACCGTGATAGAACGTCCACTTTGCCTTTAATCTTATATTAGTTCCTTGACAAGTTCCGCAAATAATGGATACGGGCAAACATGGACGAAAATAAAGGAAAATTTGCCAGTCATCAAAATTTCAAATTGCTTGAAATTTTGTGTAAATAAAACTGATTTTACAATCGTAACACAATTCCATAATCGGCTAGCGTATATATTACTGAGCAGTAATCCGCTGAAAGTTCTTCTCACAAATCTTGGGGACTGAACCTGAATATGACCCTTCATTTAGATCATTACGAATATATTTGATTTGTTTAGACTTCTAACAGTTACCCTACAAATATTAAGAAATACCTATATCATTAAAATATAAATATAATAAATATCATATTAAGTATTTACCAGAACATAATATGCAAAATAAACGATAAAATTAAAAAAAAATTGTACTCGTTATTATAACTATAAAAAATACACTGCTATCTATACCAATCATTGACTTCGGCAGCCATTAAGCTGCGAAGGCATCGGAACAGCTCAACTAAGTAAGTGGAGCATGTATGAGTCTCTCAAAAATGACTTAAAATGTTTATTTTATAACATGATATTTTACATGACACGAAATGACTTTTATATCCCTTTTTATCTCATTTCCTGTAGAGGTTATCAGTCCGTGGGGTCTTTGTACGGTGAAGTTCCTAGAAGAACTGTGTCCGCAACCGGTCCTCGCTGCTGGTTATAAAAGGGGTAGTTCTTTTCTCGCTCACAGGCTAACTATAGCCATACAGCGAGGAATCGCAGCCAGAGTCCTTGGCACTATACCGAGGGGAGTAGAACCGTAAGATAATTTAAGTTTCTACTTTTAGTTTTTTACTATGTTAATAAATATTGTATATTTTAATGTTACAATGATTGTGGAGGGAATGAACAGTACTTCCCGTCTGCTGCACGCATAGTTTAATCTATGATGAAGTAATCAAATTGCGCATGCGCGATTTTCAGTAAGAATCAGGGCTTACCTACATGATGGAAAAATTATGGGTTATAGCGGTTAAAGGTATGACGTTGACGTTGTATATTTTTATCGCGATATCTTAAAATTACGATAATATTTTTTTGGTACCGAAAACTAACGATACCGTTACTTTTGTCGCTACCTTACATTACATTAGTTTACCGCTAAATATCATTTATTTCTAATAAGATTCTTAGAATGTCTTGTTATTGTCCGCCGAGAGGCTTGCAACTTCAAGTACTCGGCTTAAACGGGCTACACACGAGACGATATCGGTGGCGATCTAGGGTGGAAAGAAATCGGGGCTTTTATCGGGGCAGACCCTACACACGGGCCTGCCTAGCAGTACGCGTTCGGACTTGGAGCGGAACACATATGCGGTAGAGTTCTTCAAAATAGCTTCAACTCTCTTAAAATACCAATGTATTGGTTTGGCATTAGCCCTCTCGGTAAATTTATTCGAAAATAGAAAAAGAGGAGTTGCTGGGTGAAAAAATGGCTCCAAAAGAGACAAAAATTAAGCCACATAAACGTACTAAATGATCTGTATTCCAAAGACATGATTAATTTTCTCCGGATGGATGAAGACAGTTTTTATAACCTTCTAGAAATGATTTCTCCACTTATATAAAAACATCAATTTCTCCTATGTACCTATGCTATTTAGTTATTTCTTCTCTTTGTTCATTTCTGCTTTGGTCAAAATCTGGTTATGTATTACACACAACAAACAAGGAAATAAAATACTTTTGTATAATAATATGTATACTTTTTTTAATGTAATCTTTATTTATGGAGTAAAACTATCAGAAAATAAAATAGCTTATATCTTTTTTTTAAACATAAAGAAACCTTTAATTTCGGACATACTCCCTTTTATATAACTTATTTGTTGATGTGGAGATGGTGAAGGAGTAGAAGTTAGTTGTTTATAAGAGAATGAAGGCACGTAAGAGATCGAATTGTGGTCTTGTGGAGTTGTAAGAGATATGAGTGCGGTCTTGTGTTGATAGTGTTGGAATAGGAGTTAGTTGTTGAGGAGAGGCTTTATCTTCTCCTTACTTACATCATACACTCTACTTTACGAACGGCAATAAAAAATTAGTTTAGTAGGCATTCTTGACCATGTCACTTCGCAGGGTCACAGGCTAGGGTGGATATGATTTGAATTTCGATAAAATTTCATTTAATTTATTTATTTTATTCACTTTTTTTTTGGTTTTTTGTAAAATATCAGTGCCATAGGCTTCTGCTCCGTTTATATGATTCAAATGTAAAAATTTTGTTACATAAAAAAGGTCATTCAGTATCACTGTTTTGTTAACTTCCTTCCGCGAGGGTTGCCGGCAGCGACTGCCAAAAGAAATCGGGCCGATACGCCTACACATACGCAGTAAGGAGGGGGCGGTGCCCCGATCTAGGAAGCATCGGCTGATCTAGGAAGCATTTTTGCTCCTGCCAGCCGATTAAGGAGGCGATATCGGCTACGACTTAGGATGGCTCTACATACGACACGATTTAGAGGCAATCTAGGAGGCATCCCCACTACTCCACCCTAGATCGCCACCGATATCGTGTCGTATGTAGCCCGCTTTACTCATCCATCCCGCTCGATATTTTTCGTAACCGAATTAATTTCGGTTATATGAAGGTTATTTTAATATTTTATACCGGTGGCGTACACTTTTGGTCCATCTTTGAACCTTGGGAACGCGCGGTATCTAGTAGATACGAACATACGATGGGAAATTCAATACGACAGGATTGAGCGCGGCAATTTTTTTTTGTTGTTGTTAACCTCCATGATAAGTATCTCTATCTATCTATACATAAGATTGAAGTTAACAATTTGAACATACGAGTCAAATTGTTAACCTCCATCTTTTTTATTTCGGCTAAAAAGGGGAATTCAACGGTTTTTATTTACTTTATTTTCCATATGCGTTATTGTGCTTCATTACAGGTTAAAAAAATAATGATGACGATAGCTAGCATAAAATAAATAATAGTACTACCGTTAGGGCTCTTACACAAGCTCTTTTCTTTGCTAAGAAATTTCACCGTGTCAACGGCAGATAAGACCTGTTCATTATATACGACAAGAATTTTGTCGGATCTAGCCACGAAAATTTGTCGTGTCTACTTCAGACAAGATAAATGGGTGGCCAATGGAAAAAATAACGCTCTTTCCTTTTGTTTTTTTCTATTTTCGGGCCGTTTAGTTGCTGTACTGTGAAATATATATATATATATATATATATATATATATATATATATATATATATATATATATATATATATATATTTTTCACAGTGAAAACTTGAATCGTTTTGCACTATACCGAACTGGAGTTTCAAGAATTTTAAGAGAAATGCCAGTCGATTGCTATGATGGCTCGCTATGATACAAATAAAGTTTAAAGAAGCTAAAGTGAGAGATATAAAAAAGCTTTTGGAATATGTACTCGAACATTTAAGGAATTTTTACACAGAAATAATCGAAAGTAACGAATATGGTGATCACGCTGCTGAAGATGTTGCTGACGAAATGGAATAGTTTTTCAGTTGGTGGGTTTTTAGTTTATAAGCACAATATTAGTAAGTAAGTAAGATTGTGATCTTCATTTTATTGGTCAATTAAAAAAATATAAATAATTTACGGTATTTTATTATAAAGTATCAAGATTACTCCGAGTTAGTTTTTCTGTCAGAAAACCTAAGTCCAACTCCCAGTTTATGAATGTCACTAAGTCCAGTATAAAATCCCTAAGTCCTGTATAAAAAGCCCAAGTCCTAGATTTTTATGAAAGTAATTCTGCAATATTGAATAAATTTAAAGTTGTAGTAAAAGGAAAAAGGAGAATAGCTCTGACAGCGCGCGACATGTTATAATCCCGTTCGCTCGGGACCGTAATGGCGGCAACATTTGAAAATTAGCAAATTTTTTGCTATATTGCAAATTTTGCTATATTTTCACTTTGAGACAATATTTATGGATAAAACTTACAGGAATTCTTGTTGAATGTATAAACTATCGAATAAAATTATTTTTGGTTGCTAGAAATTGTAATAAAATACGTAAATTACCCTGTATAGCTGTATAGTGGTATATACTTCAATTTTAGTGACAAAATTACTACTAATTTGAATTCTACACTTTTGTTTTTAGAGAAATTTATATGAAAATGTTTGGAAATATGTATATTTTTATGTTTTATGTGTTTCCATTCGTTACTCATACCAAAATATTAAAATATAAAGAAATTAAAAAAAATTAAATTATAATATTTTATCTGTGTGACATTTAGAACAATATTTCTAAAATAGTTTTGTGTGAATTTGAAATAAATACAGCGTCAAGTTATTTGAAATATGTAAGAAAACTATTTTTACTTACATTTTACACTAAAAATAAATGAGAATGTGAAAAATACCACATTTATGACCCAGCCGCCATAATGGGCCTTCCAGATTTTGAAGCACTTTTGGCAATTTACTTTTCACTTTTTATACCACAAATTATATATATATGTGTTCACTATATTACAAGGAATATAAAAAAGTATAATACTTTCGTTTTTAGTCCAGACACAAATATAAAATTCTATAAAAAAAGACGGAGCACCTTCATCAAAACGGCACGTGGAACGCCGAAAGTTCAGAGTGATTTCTTTTTTTTTTTTTCTAAGAAACATTGCCAGGTTATGGTTTAAAATAAAAGAGCATATCTTTGTCTTTGATACTAGGTATTATCTATTGCATAGTGTCTTTGGTTTTGTTTAAAACGAAAAAATAGTTTTTTCATAGGTACACATGTTTACATAATTCTGATCAAATTAGATCACTGCTTGGCGGACGTACGGTAGGTATTGTACGATCGAAAGTGCGCATGGCTTGGCTTACAGGTGACAATAAAACGCAATACTGCGTAGTTATTTACGTGGCTTAGAGTTGCTTCCTGCAATGCGCTCGCCTCCAGTTGAGGATTCAGCAGTCGCCTTAGGGTGTTTTTGCGTAAGAGTAGTCAGCTCATCTAAGGTAGTGACTTTATGGCGGGATCCATCGGCAACTTTCACCACAATTACTCCATCTTGGGTCCAGCATGCACGCATGCCGAAATGCTGACGGGCTTTGCCAAAAACAGTTTGCCGAGACTTTGTCAAGAACTCCTTTACTGAAACTGGACAACCTTTCAGTCTAGACTTCGCCCTCCATACTGATGACCTGAAGTCAACGCTAAGAAATCGAACTAGGATTGGCCGGATACGATTTTTGGTGGCTACACCAATCCTGTGGCAGACACTAATGCAAGATGCTGTGATGTCCTTCAACTCCATTTTGTGGATTATACTTAGCACTGTAGCCTTGCAGTCCTCCTTCTCCTCTTCAGCAACACCCAAGAAAAGGAGAGCCTTTCGTCGATGCCTGGTCTCAATAGCGTCAACCATATGGGAGCACTCATTAATTTGTTTACGGAGCATACCGAGCATAGAGAACATGAGTTCACGGAATGTTCGAAACTCCTCAGCCACCTTTGCAACCGTGTCCTTAGCGGATCCCCCCATGTGTAACTGTGCTTCCAGTTCGGCCATCCTTTTTGAAAAGCATTCCTCCAAACTGTTCTGTGCAGTTCTAATCTCATCAAGTTGAGACATTGTGTTGTGCCAAGATATATATGAAATCCAAGTGTGTGTAATATGCTGGCAGGTGGTGTATTTAGATGGAATGAATTCACATATACACAGTTGTACAAATGCGATTACCAAGAAAATGGTGTTAATTAGCACTCAAATATGTAACAAATTATGTAGAATATTGTATAAGTTAATTTAAAATACAAATTAAAATTTTACGTATGTGTTAACTTTTTCTTCACCTACCGCCGAAAAAGATATAACCGATATAACTTTTGTACTACTTAATACATTTACACTTCAGTCCATGTTAATTTTTATTTATAAAATTATGTAATCTTATTATAAATGGACTACAGTTTATGAATATGCAAATATTTCTCACATAAAACACTATATTGTTTTGTGTCGATTTTTTAGCATAAAAGTGGAAAAAATATTTTCACATAGTATAACATAATCTTAGTTGGAGACGTTATGTTCTTATATAAATTCTAATATTTTTAGATGTAATGTTGTTGATGATATTTATAAAAAAATATGGAATTCAATTAAAAGGCAAGAATTTAAAGATCGTTGATCCACCTGCATCCATTGATTTTCTGCACCCCTTACAAGGTCGTCACTTCATTATATTACACATATATAATAAATGATTTGATAACTTATATATAATAAAAAATACAGGATAGCAAAAGACATTTACAATTATTATTCCCCGATTACTAGCTTCTTTTCATCAGAAAATAATTCGTACTTTTTAGTTTCCATTAAAACTAATATTTTTAATTTTCTGATTAAAAACTAGTGTCATAGGCTCATAGGGGAAAACCTGCATCGATTTTCCTATCAGGATACATATTACTTGTTAAAATACAATTTGGGCTTGTTACTCTACTAATATTTCAGGTAGGCAAATCCTAGATTAGATTTAAAACAAAAGCCTTTTTATAGAAAAATGTTGACAATTTTTTATAGAAAAATATTGACAAACGAGCACAATCTATCTAATGGTAATTTGATGCTGTAGCTTATAGTAATCCATCTATAGTAAACGATTAAGAATCAAAATGTTGAATAGCATGAAATGCCTCACCTCCAGTAAAAAGTAAAAATTGTACTTCAGCCATATAATATAGCTACAGCGTGGATCTGTCATTTTAGAAACCTGATATGGCTTTACGGTGTGACTGGTTTTATGATGATCCTTTCGGTAATTATTACTAACCAGTTATAAGTAAAACTACAAACTTAATACAACAATTGTCAAAGTGGTGACTGGAAGAAATATTTTTGCAAGTTGCGAGGTTAATTTTCAATTCAAACAAGATCCGGCATTCAGCACTTGTAGTCGTTTCCCACCACTGACCTCTATATATACAAGGTGTGTATATAGAGGTCAGTGTTTCCCACTCATTTACTTATTTAAGTAAGAGAGAGTGCACAGACTAACTAGTGGATTCAAGTTCAAGAGAGTGATTACTCAAAACCAAAGAGATTTAAATATATATATATATATATATATATATATATATATATATATATATATATATATATACTTACTATAGAGCGAACATTGGAAACATTGCATACAAAAACCGTGAGCTTGCGCGTGTGTTACGCCCTCTGGCGAAACATAGCAATAATATGTTGACTGGGAGAGAATGCCTGATGGCATTAAGTCATTGAGTTATACAACTAGAGGAGCAAACCACATTACCGCGCGTCGAAAAATGTGTAACCACTATCCAAACGCGACGACGTAGCTTTGAAACTAATAACAATTTTAAATAAACATATATCTATCTCACTTACACAAGTTACGTAAACAATATCGTCGCTAAAATTAGATAAAGATAGACACACAAACATGCAATGGCGGGTTGGTGTGGCTTACTATATAAAATTTTACCTAAAATACGCAATAAAAATGAGTTTTTTTAAGCTTCAGTTAATTGTTTTTATATTAAGAAAGTATATTTTATTTTAAAATCTTTATTGCGTCCCCTTAGAAAAAAGAATACAAAGCTTATCAGATGAGTTAGAAGTACATAATGATGAAATAAAACATATTTTTATAAATATTTTTTTACTGTACTAATAAATCAAGTAATATAAAATAGGTAGTGAAATATAATTAATATAAAATTTATATGAAATTTTAATTAATATAAAATTATTAATATAAGATATAAGGTAGTAAAATATATTTAATAGATAATTCATGAATAAAATAAAATAAGAATAATTATTTTGTATAAAGGTTGAAACATAGTTTTTATTTTTAAGCAATCAATTTTACTTGTTTATTTTAAAACAAAATTAACTTATTCCATAAATTATACAGTCTCCCATTAATGTGGAAAAATCACAAAGGCGGAAAAGTGGCAACATTGAACCTAAATTGCAATATTCGATATTTTATTTAATTTTTTAGTGTTTTAAACGTTAATATGAATATATAAATTAAAACTTACGTATGGAAAGTGATTCCGCTTGATTTATTATGTTTTTGTGACCTTGAAACGCATTCTTTCACTACGCATTTACCCATTTTTTGTTGTGAATCGTTCGGCTTAACTCGGACGGCGTCACCTTGAACACTGAACCGACGTTCGCTGAGTATAAGGCTGTGGCCTTATGTGAAGTGACAACGCTTTGGCGCGGAAATTACTTATCTAGTGTAACATATAAATCAATGCATTAAGTCCGCCCTTTGTAATCCTTTTTATTAAGGTGCAATAAAGTGTAAATAAATAAATAAAATAATAGCAATAATACGATGAATATTTATTCGGAACACATTTTAGCTATTCCCAATTAGGTGACGTTACTAAATATAAGGAAAAAAATCCGTTTTATACATGTTGTCGTCAAGCACTATCGCATTAGAAAACAAATAGTGACGTTATTGAACAACAGAGGGCACATAAAAGTTTCTAGAAGATTCTACCAGAAATAATAAAATTTTAAGATTATTTGGTACACATTTACCATTTCCTAAAATTTTTGCACGGGGACGTTTTTTCTAGTCCGATGTTTTTAAGTTAACATTATTCCGTGTTTAAATGTATCCAAGTGTTGAAAAAATACATCGTGATAATAATAGTGAAAATAATAGTTCATAAATTATCCGTATAAATATTCAAAATAGGTCAAAATTAAAAATAAAAATAAATAAGAAATAAAATCCGAATCCCACAAAATTCGAATGTATGGAAAAGCGGCAGTCCCATTGTTGTTCTAGACACTTCGAGTGTAAATTTTTTCGAACATAGAGAACGTTGTAGATTTCAAACGATATGATAACCGATTGAAATTCATTTCACTTAGCGCGATTGGTCCAATTCAATATCGCTTTATAAAATTTAAATTAAATAATATTGTCCAGTAAAAAATTCCGTAATGAAACCAATTTCCTTGTTACCAATTCTTAACCTTGTTCTTTTATAAATCTACTAAAAGAAATGTGTATTTAAGTTTTGACATCATCGTAGAATGACATTAGATGTCAGTGTTTTCTAACTGTAACTACATCCTGTATATACTTATTATACTCTTTGTAGCACACTTCGAAGCTTCGAACAACTTGAGAGGGGGATGAGGTCGGCCTTCAGGCACAGAATAAATAATAGTACTACATACTTCAGGTTGGAAAGTTATTCGGATTTTGTTACCAAGTATTGTGTATATTTAAGTGAAAACAGTAGTGTATAATTTAATTAGTAGTATTATAATAGAAGATAATAACGAAGAAGACTATAACGAATTGCCGTTTAAGTATATTCTTATTTCTTATCATAAAAATATTTTTCAAAGACTGCAAACTGCGATCTATCATTTCGTGACTTCAGTTTTGGTTACTTTCGTAGGATAAGGTATGTGTGGAAGATAAAGTAACAAAAAAAGAATTTATAAAACTGAGTGTATACTGTGTATTTTAAGTGACTTCAAAAAAGGAGGAGGTTCCCAATTCGGCTAGAGATGGGCCGAATATGAATTTCACCGAATACGAATATTCGGTTCGGTAAAAGTTTAGACGAACTTTATTCGGCAGGATCATCTCGGTACATAACCAATTTATGTCAAAACTTGTTATCGTAAAGTGCGCGGATATAGCGCCGGACCCTGCCTCTCGCTCCCTCGCCACACCTGACATGTTATTGCAACATCTAGTACTGAGCAAATTACCGGTACATGCTTATGTTTTGACTATTTTTGTGAGAAACAAAAGTAATTCCTAGTGTTATTTTTAATGAAAATGGATAATTATATGATAAAAATGCTTTCTATGATAATATACGCGATAAATTCCGTAAAAACTAGTATTATTTCAATTCGGTGATTTAGCCGAATATTATATTATTCGGCCGAATACGAATATTCGGTAAAGCTGTCGAATATGCCAAATACCGAATATAAAACGGATATTTGGCCCATCTCTAAATTCGGCGCGTATTTTTTTCACGTATGTTGAAGTTGCATTTCTCGACCGTTTTGTTGTTTTTTTTTTAATGCTCACTCGACTTCAACATACGAGAACAAACAAAAAATATTTAATACTTTGTAATGGCGTTGGAGGTCGGGTTTTTGAAAATAATATTTATAATATTTCAGGATTGGTCTCATAGTAAAAATCGTTTATAATCGTGAGTACTTTCATTTCACCACTAAAAGATTATTAGTGATAAACAAATAATCCTGCATACAACTGCGGCGGGAGATTTTCATACAACTGCGGCGGGAGATTTTCATACAACTGCGGCGAGAGATTTTCATACAACTGCGGCGGGAGATTTTCATACAACTGCGGCGGGAGATTTTCATGATATTCATTATTCTTAGGAGGGACTTTTCAAATAATAAATTTGACAGCCACCTCGTGCAAGTCATACAAATTTATTACATACAAATTTCACAGAATTACAATGCTGTTGAAAAAATGAAGCGTTCTAGTAGGATATATCTCAGATTTTTGTCATTTAGTCTTAGTAACATCGTCAAAAGGTCAAGACACATTCGTTTCATAAATTTAAAACATATTTTTAAAGAAAATATCTCCGGTTGTGCATTAAGGTATTGTAAGTCACGATATGGAGCAAAAAGTGAACATGATTTCGGTTTATTATCGTAAGAATAATGTATATTTACCACAAAAATATACGCAAAAATCTATTAAAAGTTATGTTATTATATACTGGAAAACTTACACGTCAATACATGCGGCCCTTGCGGCCGTCATATCCAGTTACTAGTTATCTAGTATGTAATATCTATATGTCGGTACTATCAGTTGAGAAGGTACACAAGGTCATTTGTCAGGTGGTCAATGACTTTAAAATTTTGATACAGATACAGTGCGAAGGTCAGTGGTTTCTAAAACTTTCCTATACTAAACTTACAGGCGTGTGCAGTGTTACCAAGGGCGCGTTTACAAAGGGTATAGAAGTATAGATTCGAACTATTATATTGACACGGGTCAGACATACTTGCAAGTGTACGCACGGTTGGCTGCGGGAATCGTAGCCAAATAAAATTATTTTGATATATTTGAGTCCTTACCTCCGGAAATGGAGTGACCTGAAGGTGTATTTCGGTGATTACTACTGGAACTCTTAGACTTACAACTAGGTGTGCCGAGTTTGGGTTCGTTTCGTTAGTTATGATGAGACATTATTTCAGGACTTGATGGAGTGGTTTCAGTTTCCTACGCCTTTAATAAGTTTTTCCTTTCTATATACTATATATAATATATTACATAATATATTATATTTTGACGACTCCGTGGCGCAGTGACTTAGCAATGAGTGGCTGCGCTGGGCGTCGCGGGTTCGAATCCCGCACGGAACAAGTATTTGTATGGCCTATAAATAGTTGTTTCGGGGCTGGATGTTTGTCCTTGTGCAATTTATGTTTGTAAACTGCCCCCACGATACAAGAGAAAATCTTAGTGTAGGGGTAACGTTTTAAAAAAAAATACTCCAAGGGTTTTTCCCATTCCCCATTTATATATTATAATATAATAGCTGCTACCCGGCCCACTGCTGCCGCGGAAGAAATAATTGTGGAAATATCATTTTAAAATTGGAAGTGTTGTTTATTTAGCAATGATAACACATTCATTGAAATTAAATTATGTTTGACTTTCAAATAAATTTGTCGGTATGACACGAGCATCACCTAGTGTAAGGTAATTGTACTGTGCCTGTAACCTCCGCGTAAGTGCAAGCAATAAGTTTCACAACATTTTAGCACAATCTGATGAACGATATGCTAGCGCAAAAATAGTAACAAATGTTAATGTTTAAATTTATATGTATTAGATTTTGTATATATTTTTTACAGATTTACCTATGAAATTATATAGGTACTATATGTATTATACGCAAACTAATAATTCTTAACCATGCAGATTCAATAATAAAGTTTTAAGGCGGTGGTCTCCTATAAACGCCGTCGGCCGCTTACAGCGTCACGCCGTACGCCGTTACGATGCTTACTATAGAAATGTACTGTTGTGGTCTCTTTTACACGCTGACGTCGGCGTATGGACGTCGTAGGCGGCGTAAGACGCTTTGCGCTGCATCTCTAGTTATTTTGAACCATTGCAGCGTGAACGTCGTGTCTAGCGTCAGTACAAAATGGCCAAATTTAATAAAGGAAAACTTTTTCTTCAACCGATATTGGCTTAGGATGCCTTTTTGATGGCACTTTTATTACATACTCCTGCATAAGCTCTACAATATGTTTAAATTGTTCTTGATTAATACGAAAATATTCAGTAAATTTAGAATAGCTGTCTTTTAAGTGTTTCATTATCAATAGCTGGAAACATCCTTCCTCATTTCTCTTCATAAATAATCAGTGCCTTGTTGCCTTTATTTTTCTTCGTATACCTACGGCCGTCTTGTGCCTCTTCTTCAAGTAACACAAGCGCCGCCAAAAGTGTTGAATTTATATCCATTTTATGAACAAATATCACACACAACCACACTTACTGTTGTTTGATCGAAAGTCTAGACGTCGTCCGTTGCTAATATGTATTGACCGCTGACGCTGCGCCTGGCGTTCAGACGCCGATCGGAACGTTTACGCTGAAGTCGGACGTCGCGTATAGCATTTAATAGGAGACCGTAGCCTAAATGCAGTATTATATTTATCTATTCTAAATCAGATTGTCTAAAGCATGCGCAACTAAATAAGCATCTTTACATTATAAACTTACGTTAACTACTAGTTATATGTGCATTGATAGAAATTTACGACAGCAATTTATGTGCTTCGATTTTCGACACGTAATAAGAGCCATAGGCATTTGCTACTCGATGTTACAATAATATTATAAAATGTGCATTGTTTTGAATTATTTGCTGTTGATGTAATTGTTTTTTATTTACCCACATTTTAATTTTATATTTTATGTTGGTTTGAATTTGAAATGTAATTGTAAATATTCTTACAATTATGATTACTCAATGATCAAATAATGTCGCTCCAGCACTTGTTTCGATGTTAACATATTTATCTATTTTAAGTCAATCCTGTGTTTCTCAGACAAATGAATGTTGTATTCTTATGAAAAATAAATTTCTTAAACCACAAATTTCCGTTTTATATCGTCAAATTTAAATAAAAGCGTTTAAGTTTTTATTTGCTTCTGAATTGAAATTTATGTCTTTGTATTATAGTTATTGGTATTAAAACTTCGAAAAAAGTGGAAGTCTGTTGGGGCAAAGGTCTAGAAAACATGGTGGATGAGAAAAAGTATCTAGCTTTAGCTCTGCTATTTTTCAAAACGCCTGTTGTACGATATATAGCTAGGAGTTGCAATAAAAAGCTATGGCCAAGAGCAGTTCATCAATCTGGGATGTTTGAGTGCCATTATTTGCAATTTTGACGATAACGTTATAGTGAATAACACCAACAGCAAACCATAAAAATGTTCCTATAAGCTTCTTCTGGCAAATCTTTCGTTGCGGGCAATCTTTAGCTTGGGCACGTGGATCGAACATAGAATCACTATATTAATGTTTACGTTTGTTGTATAGGTTCATTTTTCTATCGCAGGTAACCAGTAATAGCAGATAACATTTGACTTTATATTCTCTTTTTTTATGTCGATTCAATAATGTGAACGAGCTTTCACGCTGTCTGTTACTGTCCATTGCTCAGTCGTGAGGTATCCATTTGTCATGCTTCTGTAATTTACCAATTTGCCCCTTAATAATCTAATATTATTTTGACGTTTGCATGTAAAGCCGACGCTAGCTTGTATTTTGAGATGGAGCTTCCAATATTCCGTCCTCCAGTTCAAACCTACTTCTCCAAATGTCTGTGAGGTTCATTTGTGATGTCAGACTTTCTCGAAAATATATTAAACTAATATTTTTATATTAATGCCAGGTCCGTAAATGTAATTGATATTACATGATGTTTCAGTCATAATTCATATTCAAAATACAAATTTACTTAAGAGTACATTCTTAAAAGATAACAAAATTGCAAATAAAGCAATTTTTTTATAGGATAAGGGTGACAAACGAGCACACAGTCCACCTGATGGTAAGTGGATGCTGTGGCCCATAGACATCTATATTTAACCCCGATTAAGAATCAAGATGCAGATGTGTTGTCTTGTTGGTCTCCGGTTCTCTACACTCACCATACGAAACACAGCAATATTAAGCTGCTATTTTACGCTGGTATTCTGTGAGAGCGTGGACCTTACCCAGTCAAGTCGACCCATTCATGCTACAACCATAATTGCTGCAGCGTAGCTCTATCACGTAAGAATTAACAAAGAAACAAATAAATTACTAATTTTGAAAAAGAATAACATACTTAATTATAATTATTTAGATGGTTAAAGACATCCCGAATAAATAATAATGTAACAAAGACCACTTATACTGTGATTTACTTGTGATTTTTTGCCCTCTTTTGCTCTTTCCATTTTAGACTAAATTGAGACTAAACTCCCCTTAAAAGGGGAGTTCCCCTTTATGGTGTTAACATACGTCACGTGCGTGATCCTTATCAATTATATGTTGTTTATTTGTTTGACTGTACCGCAACAAGGTTGCAATTATATTTTTGAACGTTTCGGTTCGACTAGTCACTAACGGAATCTTTTTACCCTGTGACCTATAAATTACTCTATTTCACGTATTGCTAAAGTAGATCAAGATCAGGGATCAAATCTGGTCTAGGTACAATAATAATACACATACAATATGTATTACAAGAATGGACTTGAACTTGGTCGATT
Organism: Parnassius apollo; assembly: GCA_907164705.1. NCBI lineage: Eukaryota > Metazoa > Arthropoda > Insecta > Lepidoptera > Papilionidae > Parnassius > Parnassius apollo. The sequence goes on along the minus strand of CAJQZP010001064.1, from coordinate 3,843,251 downwards.
GTTCGTATTCGCTCCGAAAAATAAATGTTAGGAAGTACATACAGTGGCTAAAATGCAAACAGTTTTTAATAAAACCAGTCTGAAGTGAGCTTCTCTTTTAGCGATGAAGTAAAATTGTGGGTTTTTGCCAAATGTTTCTAACTTAGAAGGTAAATACGAATGCTTTCACCCCGCTGTTGAGTTCGATTCTGAATATGACGCCCCATCAGTCTCCCCTGAGGACTAAGATGGAACGCCTCGTTCCCAGTAAAAAGGGTATACGGTTCTCTACACTCACCATACGAAACACAGCAATATTTACCTTCTATTTTACGAATACCATTCTGTGAGAGCGTGGTCCTGCCCCAGTCGAGCTGACCCATTCGTGTTACAACCATAATATAGCTACAGCGCGGCTTTTCCACTTATAAAATGAATTAATGTTTTAAACAGTTTTTTAACTAAGTACCTGCTAAGAAAATTGAAAATTTTCAAAAATAGGGAATTTATTGGTTTCACCCCGATTTCCGAAAATCGAGTTTTCATCAGATCTCGACGTTTTGAGATCCCAGGAAGCTATTCTGACTAATTTCACGTGGACGTCCGTACGGATGTATGTATGTATGTGTGTGTGTGTGTTCTCTGGAATAACTTTTAAACGGCTTTACCGATCGATTTCAAAAACTAATCAGCTCTTAACCTCAAAAAATTACGCCTTTTTTACATAACTTCGAGATTCCGCAACATAATTTGGTGAAATGTAAAGCGCTTTGTATTTGAAATTAACGCGAAGTTCCAGGGATGGCCTGCAGGGTCAACCAATTTTTTTATCAGATAAGATCATCGTGGAACTTGATTATATATTCTGAACAACCTGTTCCCTGCGACTTCACCCGCGTGAAATTTATTACGATAGAATTTCATGGTTTTTTTGCGTGGAACCCTCTTTGTTGTTTTCTAAAACGGAAGTAGCCTACATCATCTATCTGCCAGAGAAAATAATCTCATCCATCTTCAGAGATTGGCCGGAACAAACAAACAGACAGACAAAATTTTAAAAATTATTTTTCGTTACAATTTTCTTAAAATTGTTCATTTTTGTAAAAAGGCTATAATTTTGACATCACTAACAGATACTTCAATATTATTTATTTGTTTATATATTAAATAGGTAGGTAAACTTCATAAAATTTCTATTTATTTACCAATGTATCTATCTATAAATCAGGGTATTCGAGGAGGTACACTCTGCGTTGTTTTGTATGAAATACCTTTGAGTTTAGAGCGTTCTATAAAAATTCTTAAGTTAATAAAATAAATGATTTACTGGCTAATGTAGCGGGAAACTGATTTTTTTTTGCTTTCACACAATTCCATCTCCAATTTCATTGCACACATTATGCAGTATATGCCTATGCCAAACTATTGTCTCGAAAGTGGCTGCAATCTCTCGACGTCTGCCAATAGTGACAACTATGGCAAAACTCACTCTAAAGCTGTTTATGCGGGGCGGATGTGATCACCACTTGTTGACGGGCTGTGATGGGTTAATGAAAAATGCAATACTTATATGAAAACACTGATTCGACGAGAAAAAGATCAGCAATTAGAGAAGTAGTTAAACCACAAACTAATAAGAGTTAAACCTTGTAATTATGGCACTTTTGGGTCGTGAGTTTCAATAATTACTCACGAGCGCATGCGTGTGCGCGAGCGAGCGTGTGTTATAATGGGGGATGGGGGTTATAATTTAATCAACTGAATTATAATCGTAACAATTACTTTAATAATGCTTTAAGCGCATATTTATAACACGGTTATTTATTGATCAAAACCTTTGATACCATCTACAATTTTATCTTTATTGGTCTATTTGGAGACCGCCTTGGAGACAGCAGAGCTTGCGTCTTTGGCAGCCCCGCCGACAGCATCGCTCGCGCTGCCCACAGCATTGGAGGCCGCGTTGCCGACAGCGCTTCCCGCGTCGCATGCGGCCTTCTTCGTATCACTGGCAGCACTCTTCACGGAATCCATGACGCCACGATTTGGTGTTTTCTTCTTTAGGGAATTCAACTGCGACTACTGCAGGCAACTGAAAATATAGAAGGCAACCGTAAAATAGTTTCGTCTTAAATAACAAAAATACGGAAATAATCATAGTTATATTTATTATCAACCCTACAAGATGGAGTGAGGACCTGGTAAGAGATGCCAGAAAATGGTTGGGTAATTTTATACCGCGGTTTTATATCGCGGTCACCTCGTTTTTTGACTCTAGAAAATCGAAAAATATTCCGATTACGATGATTTTTTTTAAATTTTCGTCTTTACGGCGGACTTATGGAAAAAATATGTAAAATATCTCACCTCAAGATTTCATATAGTTTTATGACTTTAAATGTGATCATAAACGCACTTCTTCGAATGTAAATCGTTCATAACTTTTTTGTGTTTTGAGTGGTTTATAAAAAAACGTAGACAGAGAAATCTATGACTAACTGAGTGTGATGAGCGTGGCCTTGAGTGAGAAAAGACGAAAACGTAGTTTTAGGTTATATAATAATCTTTACGACTTTCAAACATATTTAGATAAAAATTTTAATTGTTCTAAGAACTGAACTGAACAAGATTCACCAATCTTAAAGCTCACAAAACACTTTTTTCTCACTTAAACCAACTTGTAAACTCCTTAGATAGCTGCGAACTGTCAAAGTTGTTTAGCAAAGTGTAGTTTGCTAAACAAAAAAACCGGCACGGAGAAAGGGACAAACAATCACACCGCTCTGTCTCATTTCTATGCAAGACGTATGCATAAATCTATCTTTTTCGTGTGCGAATGCGAAAGAAGGCGTCATTTGTCTATAGGTTTCTCTGTCTACGACCACAAAGAAGACGGCGGGGTCTATTCGCTCGCTTCGCTCGCTCATTTGCCCAGCCATCTCCTTCTAGCCTAACCTGTCCGAGTCGGATGGCTTAAGTAAGCTAAAAAATTAATAAATGAACATTATTGTGTTTTTTTTTTCATTTTTTTAAATGTGCGTTATTTAGATTAAGATATAGCAATCACTGTCAAAGATTGCATATTTTTTTATTTTGTTACAATATTTTTTCGAGGATAATATAAGTTATTGATTTATTTTTGAATATAATACATAGTTAATTGTCTTTTGGTAGAAGTGATATAGCTATCAGATTGCATATTTTTTTATTTTGTTACAATATTTTTTCGAGGATAATATAAGTTATTGATTTATTTTTGAATATAATACATAGTTAATTCTTTTCATTTTGGTCTTTTGCGTAAAAACGAAGATTTAAAAAAAACTCATCGAAATCGGATGATTTTTCGATTTTCTAGAGCCAAAAAAAACGAGGTGACCGCGATAGTATAAAATTACCGATTGTTGATGCAGGGGGCAGAAACTGTGCTATGTGGCATTCAGTCGGGAAGACTTATGTTCGTCAGTGGAGTGATATTTATATTAATAAATGATGACAATAAATGATAAAAAATTGGAAAATCCAAAAGTGCACGCCTCATTAGCGTTTTATTTATTTCGATGAAAAAAAAAATACCAAAATAAATCAATTACACAAAGTATAAAATCAATATTAACTTTATGGTACATTGGTCCATTGTCTACCCAGACTAAAAATACAAATCAAATGGAAATTATTGGATAGAATGTAGTGAATTTATTAAAAAAAATATTTTAATAAATAATAGGGAACCAGTTGATGTAATTCCGAAGCTTAAAAAAAACCGGTCTGGATACGTCAATTTTTTCGGGAGTTATCGTGACTAGTGTGTATTGTTAGGAATTGAATTCAAAAATAAACAAATTTATTGAATAAATAAAATATATAATAATTAATAATATTGAATAAACTTATCATGTTTCTTTTTCATTCATAATATACCGACCGATTTATGTTATTTTGTGTTTATACCATCACCATGAAACCACGAGTCAATAAATTTTCGTTCAATAAAATTAGCTTTATTACCATTACATGTTGTAGATGGTGCTATTATAAAGACAAATAGAAAATTTTCGATTCCCAATGGGTCTCAGAGACTTACAGAGTAGTTGAGCCCGAAATGATCCTGAATGATCCGAAATGATGATGAGAAATAAGTGATTGACACATAACGGGTGTCAATCATTCATTTCTCGTGACCGAATCATTCTGGTACATTTCGTCACGCGTACTGGTGCATTCGGATCGATCATTTAAATGGGTCATTTCAGGTTCCAGTACCCTACACTAAAAACGATTCATTCACATCATTCGGGATTCGATTCGTTTTCGACTCATTCGCAATTCACACCAATCACGACTTAAAAAAGTTCCGTCAGTTATTTGTCATCTGTTGTACCAGAACATTTGAAAACAGATGAATGAACCATCAATAATTTTAAGTGTACCAGCTCGAACGAACGAATCATTCATTAATCATAACTGACACAACATGTCTTCCAAACTATGCCACAATCCTTTGATCTTTTGTAAAAAAAACTGATACCACACGAATCTTGCGCCTACTTGTGGGCCATCATTCTAATACATACCAAGATAAGCAGAAACACTCGCTCTGCACGATGGTCATTGCTAAAATACAGTCAACTCGAGTACCTGTTCCTTTTTTTGAAGTCGGTTAAAAATAAAAATAAAAACTTGTATTCAGAAATATCTGCATTACTATGTCTGTAGTTCATATTAATGCCAATCAAGAAAGCTAATAAAGATATATTCGAAAAGCGGCCTTATTTTATCAGATCCATAACCTATCAACAAAATAAGAATTAAATTTGACACTGATAGATTCATAGTTGCGTGCTTCGATCAACAATACCAATTGGTATTGTTGATCGAAGATTGCGTGGTAATATTTGGAATGCATACTTTCGACTTACGACGACGAAGAATTTTTTTTGTTGAAAATGTTTATAGTTAATACCACTAGAAACCTTATTTTTGAAGGAAAAAGGCGCAAAGGCTGGTATTATGGGTGGGGCTGGTATCAGGAACATTCACCCTATGACGTAAATGACCTTATTCTCTTCAAGCGTTATAAAGCTCTTGTTATAGAATAGTACCTATCACATGAGTAAAGAACAGTTTCTTTACTCATGTGGTAGTAATTCATTGTTAACCATTGAGCTATATGCACTACGTAGTACGTACATATACGAGTAGGTAGGTTCGATGGTTATAAGTTATAACCTACCAACATAATCAAAACTTGCGAATCTTAGTATAAATACGTCTCTCGTGTCTCATCCATTGAGTTATTATATAAATCAATGGTCTCATCGTTCGAATTTCGAGTTTAAAAATTGATAAAATTTCCTAAAAAAGCAACTTTAAATTGTATATTATTGATTTTTTTATTGAAATTTGTGAAAACTTAACGTTAGCTACGGCTTCACCACGTTCACCAAAAAATTTTCTAAATTAGTACAACATATTTACATACCTACTAAAATATATTTAGGTATAAAAAAGCAGAAATCACCTTCAAAATCGCAGAAACTGGAAAATGTCCGTCACGATCTTTATCCACTTCTTGGCTTCTTGCTGCTTGCCGTTTATAAAATTAGGACTGGACTAGCGAGAATGTCGCGTCAACTAGGCAAGGGCTCCGGGCACAGAATAAATAATAGTACGCTTGTAGTACGCTTGGGGCTAGGGCTAGCGCGCCATTTCTAACGCAAATTATAGATTATGAAAAACAGATCGCGCAGAAGTGACACATAGATATTGTACCAATACCATATTATGAATTGAATAATAATATTTTAAATGCATAACAAATAATATCAAAATAAATTTTGAAAATAATTTATGCAATGCTATTCATTTATTTGTTTGTAATAAATACAACTTATATATTAGTTGCGATATGAAAAATAGGCATCAAAGATGATGTGATATTCTTATTGAAGTACTTTCTTTCTTTTGTATGTGTATAATAGGTAATATGAAAAGTGAGTCTTTAATAATTCGTATTATAGTATTTACTATAGTATTTAGTATTATCAAAGGTTAACTGGTTTTATTATTAAATTTCTTTTAATTATAAGTACCACTTTTTGTGGCCACGAGAAAAGGGAATCGTGAATTAAAAATTTTAATTCAATGCAAATACCAACTCGAGGCAATACTCAAACTTTACTCACACGAGTGAATCCTACACCGTTCTAGAATAAATTTTGTCCAACGTTTATATTACTGAGCAGTAATGTGCTGAATGTTCTCCAAACAAATCTTTGGGACCCACTGTATACAACCTTTAATTTGTACATCCCTTTTTTCATTATGATATACTTAATTTGTTTAGACTTCTAACAGTTACCTTCCAAATATTAAAAAAAAACACCTATATCGTTATAAGGTGATATACATATATATTATAAGGTGAATATAAAAATATCATATTAATTACCAGAACATAACATGCAAAATAAACGATAAAATATTAAAAAAAATTACTCGTTATTGTAATTATAATAGAATACCACTGTTATCTATACCAATAATTGTCTTTGGCAGCCCTTGAGCTGCGAAGGCATCGGAGCAGCTCAACTAAGTAAATGGCACATATATGAGCCTCTCAAATATGACTTCAAATATTTATTTGATGACATGACATTTTACATAACACGAAATGACTTTCACATATTTATGTCATTTGCTGTAGAGGATATCAGTCCGTGGGGTCTACGTACGGTGAAGTTCCTAAAGGAACTGTGTCCGCAACCGGTTCTCGCTACTGGTGATAAAAGGGGTAGTTCTTTTCTCGCTCAAAGGCTAACTGTAGCCATTCAGCTAGGAATCGCAGCCAGAGTCCTTGGCACTATACCGCGGGGAGCAGGACTATAAGATAATTTAAGTTTCTACTTTTAGTTTTTACTATGGTAACAAATATTGTGTATTTAAATGTTACAATGATTGTGGATGGAATGAACAGTACTTCCAGTCTACTGCACGCAGAGTTTGATCTATGATGAAGAAATCAAATTGCGCATGCGCGATTTTCGGTAAGAATCAGGGCTTACCTACATGTAGGAAAAATTATGAGTTATGGAGGTTAAAGGTATGACGTTGACGTCGTATATTTTTATCGCAATATCTTAAAATTACGATAGCATTTTTCTTTTTTTTTTGGTTTTTTTTTTAAAAAAATTGGTTGTTTTCCTTTTTTTTTTTTTTTTCACTGTTTTTGTTGTGGAATTTAGGGTTTATTTTTTTTTTTTTTTATTTTTAAAAACCCCCCACAATGGGGATATTTTTGGTTTTTGGGTTTTGTAACACTGGGTATTTTGTCGGCCGCACCGCCTAATGGCCCGGTTTAGGGTTTTAAAAAAAAAAGGGGGGGGGGGGTGTGGGGGGGGGGGTGGTACCTTTTTTTTGGTTGTTTGTTTGGGGGGGGGTTTTTTTTTTTTTTTTTTTTATTGTGTTATTGTTGGGGTTTGGTTTTTTTTTTTTTTTTTAAAAAAAAAAAAAAAATCCCCCCCCCCTTACCTCAAAAAAATTAAAAAAAAAAAAAAGGGGGGGGGAGTTTTTGGGTAAAAATTTTTTTGGTGTTGGTGGAGAAAATTTTTTTTAAGAACTAAATAGTGGGAAAATTTTTTTGGGGGGGGGGGGACCTGTGTTTTAAAACTAACGATACCGTTACTTTTGTCACTACTTTACATTACATTAGTTTACCGCTAAATTATATTAGTTTCTAAAATAAGATTCTTAGAATTTCTTGTTGATGTCCGCCGAGAGGCTTGCAACTTCAAGTTTTCGGCTTATACTACTCATCCACCCCGCTCGATATTTTTCGTTACCGAATTAATTTCCGGTATGCAAAAATTCATAAAATGTTATCCACAATCTCACTCAAACTCTTACGGCCTGGCCACGGGGAACGGCGGCGCGAACGGCGAAGCGACAGGCGGGGCGAAAATTCGTGCGGCGCGATTTGAGGGCCACGGGAAGTAACGTTTGGCTCCGCGACCAGATAGACCGAGAGTGAAATATCTTTATCAAAGTTATCTCGATATTGTTTAGAAAGTAATTGTTTTTTTATTCAAGATATACTATTTGGAAAAGATTGCGGAGTACATGATTTGAATAGGAATCGGGTTATAAATGGAGAATTCCACAACAAATAGAATGCATCTAGAAAAAAAATTCGCGTAAATACCAGAATGAGTGTCGAAACAATTACGACGTATTTTAACGAGTATCTCCAATTCAACCAGAATTGGAGTCAATGCGGATAGAATTTTAAGTTGTATTTGTCGGCCCGGCATTTTTCGCGGCGAAAACAACTAAAATATTTTGTTCCCTATACTATTCGCCGCGTCTGCCGCGCGACTCCGTGGCTTGAACCGTACTGATCACAGAACACTAATGGTACTGATTCATACATTTGTTTCATTCGCCCGCCGCGCCGCCAGTCGCCCGCGCGATTCGCCCGGTAAATTTCGCCGGTCGCGTCGCCACTCGCCGCTACGCGTGGCTTGCTCCATACATTTCTATACATTGATTTTTCTATACATTTGTTTTAGTCGCTAGACGCCTCGCCGTTCGCGCCGCGCGAATTTTCGCTACGACGAATGTCCCGTGGCCAGGCTGTTAGGCCGTACTTCCAGAGAAAAAAAATCAACGTGCAAGAAGACCTGTCTAAATTTTAACAATTTTCTGTAGTTTTTCCATAGTATACTATAATACATACATAATATAGTATTCTATGAGGTTTTCGACACATCTCGATAACAGAAAATTATGATAATGTACCTAAAAAAATAAAAATCTGCGAGTTCTTTTTGGGGTTCATAGCAGTATACTGGGATACTCGGAAACGTGTGTTCATCTATCCACCCTCGACAAACATTTAAATAAAACAATCCCAGTCAGCATCTCGGATCATCTGAAGCAACTTGGACTCCGTGACGGACCGGTCCGGGCTCAAATGCAAAAACCTTTTATACATTTATTAATTAAAAATTTAAGCAAAAATATATTAAAAGTTATGATAATATAGTGGAAAACTTACAGTACACAATACAAGCGGCGCGTGGGGCCGTCGAGTAACCAATACTTATTATAGTTACTAGTTATGTATTATCTGTGTTGTGAGAAGGTAGGTACCCAAGGTCACTAGTTAATGCGGCCAATGACACAGAGCGAAGGTCAGTCGTTTAGTGGTTTCCAAAACTTTCCTATAAGTACTAAAATTAAAATAGGCGTGTGCGATGTTTCCATTTTAATTGTTTCAGTTTCTCACGCCTCAATTAGGTTTCCTTTATATATATATATATATATATATATATATATATATATATATATATATATATATATATATATATATATATATATATACCTACTCTAAGGGTTTTTTCCATTTTCCATTTATTTTATATATTTTAATATAATAACTGTTACCCGGCGCATTGCTGCCGCAGAAGAAATAGATGTGGAAATATTTTAAATTTGGAAGTATTATATTGCTTAATTAGGAATGATAATACATTCATAGAAATTAAATGATGTATGACTTTCTAATAAATTTGTAGGTACGATACGAGCGCCACCTAGTTTAAGGTAATTGTACTATGCCTATAACTTTCGCGTAAGTGCAAGCAATAAGTTTGATACAGTTTTAGCACAATCTGATGAACGATATGCCAGAGCAAAAATAGGATTAAATTGATATAGGTATATTAGATTTTTTAAATATTTTATACAGATTTACCTATGAAATTTCTGTTTCGTATCCTTAAATTTAAATAAAAGCTTTAACCAAAAGTTTTTAGGCCTATCTTAATATATATAAATTACGTGTCACGTTGTTTGTCCGCGATGGACTCCTATACTACTTACCCGATTTTAATAAAATTTGCACACGGTGTACAGTTTGGCCCAACTTGAAAGATAGGACAGTTTGTTTACCCATGAGTGACCTACGATTTTTTTTGCGAATTTAATGATTTTTAATAGGACATGACAAAGGGTCATCTCAAAGAGCAGAACAACGTCTGCCTGGAAATCTAGTGTATTATAGTTATTAAAAATTCGAAAAAAATGTTGGAGGGGCAGTAGCTTTAGCTCTGCTAATTTTCAAAAAGCCCGTTGTACGAGATATAGCTAAGATTTGTCATTGATGCAAAAGCAATGGTAAAGAGAAGTTCATCATCAGATGTTTGAGAATAACACAGATGTGTTCCAATAAGCTTTTTCTGACAAATCTTTCGAATCACTGTAATAATGTTTACGTTTGTTTTATATGTTCATCTTTTTATCGCATGTAACCAGTAATAGCAGATAACATTTGACTTTAAATTCTCTTTTTTTATGTCCATTCAGTAATGTGATATGAGATTTCACGCGTGTCTCTTGCTGTGCTGTGTAGAGAACACGCTTAAAAGATAACAAAATTGCAGAAAAAGCAATTTTTTTATAGAATAAGGTTGACAAACGAGCACACAGTTCACCTGATGGTAAGTGGATGCTGTGGCTCATAGACATCTATCTACACTTAACCTCGATTAAGAATCAAAATGCAGATGCGTTGTAACCTTGAGGACTAAGATGGAATGCCTAGATTCCAGTAAAACGGGTCTCTGGTTCTCTACACTCACCATACGAAACACAGCAGCATTAAGCTGCTGTTTTACGCTGGTATTCTTTGAGAGCGTGGTCTTTCCCCGGTCGAGCCGACCCATTCATGCCACAACCATAATAGCAGAAACAAATAAATAACTAATTTTGAAAAAGAATAGCATGCTTAATTATAACTATTTCGATGGTTAAAGACATCTCGAATAAGTAATAATGTAACAAACACCATTCATACTGTGTTTTACTTCTGGTTTTCCCCTTTTTTGCCCGTTTCATTTTGTTTACTTGTTTGACCGGACCGCAACAAGTTTGCAATTATATTTTTGAACGATCCGGTTCAACTAGTCACTAACGGAATTTTTTTACCCTCTGACCAGTGAAGTTTCTTCGGAGAGGTCCATAATAATCGCAAGTGTCATCGAGTCTATTGTACGTATTCGCTTCCCAGTGTAGATCACATTAAGTCGGTAGGTGTCCAAGAAATAAATGTCAGGAAGTACATACAGTGGCTAAAATGCAAACAGTTTTTAATAAAACCAGTCTGAAGTGAGCTTCTCTTCTAGCGATGAAGTAAAATTGCAGGTTTTAGCCAAATGTTTCTAACTCTGAGATACGAATGCTTTCACCCTGCTGTTGAGTTCGTTGCCGAATATGACGCCTCTGAATGTCTGATTTTTCAGGTTCTAAGTGATTCCTTATGATCAAGAAATTCTCAGTAGCAGCTCGGATTCATGAAGTTAGCGGTGCTCATCGGGCTACGAGAGTGAGGTGTTTTTTTTTTATAGGTGAGCGGGCAAAAGAGCATACGGCTCACCTGATAGTAAGTGACTACCGCCGCCCATGAACAAATGCAACACGAGGAGAATTGCAGATGTGTTGCCAGCCTTTTAAAAAGGAATGGGCTCTTTTCTTGAAGGTCCCTAAGTCGTATCGGTCTGGAAACTCTGGTGGTAGTTGATTCCACAAGGAAGTTGTGCGAGGAAGAAAACTTCTTTTAAATCGCACAGTGGTGGACCGCCAGTTTTCCAGATGGCACGGATGGTGTCGCGAGTTTTGTCGCGATGTGCGATTGTAAAATTATGCGGCTGGAATTAGTCCGAACAATTCCTCAGAGCACTCCCCGTGGTAGATGCGATAAAATACGCAAAGAGATGCAACATCTCTTCGCACATGAGTCAAGCCGATCGGAAAGAGCTCGGGGACAATTCGAACTGCTCTGCGCTGGATGCGATCGAATGGAAGGAGCTGGCACTGAGGAGCCCCAGCCCAGAGATGGGAACAATATTCCATGTGCGGTTGAACCTGCGCCTTATAAAGTCGCAGGCGGTGAGCCGTCTTGAAGTACTGTCCCGCTCTGCTGAGTACACCAAGCTTTTTGGAGGCGAATTTGGCCTTTTCTTCCAAGTGACCACGAAACTGCACGTCACTCGATATGTCAATGCCGAGGATTCCGATATTGACTGAGGCAACAAGGGGAGTGCCTTGAAACTGAGGAGATACGACGAAGGGGTTCCTTTTAGCGATAAACGCGCAAACTTGTGTCTTCTGGTGATTAAACTGGACTAGATTTAGTCGCCCCCAGTCCGAGATTTTGTTCAAGAAAGTCTCGACTTCAGACAAAAAATAAATTACCAAAATAAATAGATTAAACAAAGTATAAAATTAATATAGGCTTTATGCTACATTGGTCCTTTGTCTATCCAGGGCTTATAAAATCAAATCAAATAGAAATTATTAAAATAGAAGGTACATTTATAAAATAAAATTATTAACGAACTACGCGCACTAGGCTATTGATATGAAATAGGGAACCAACTATGGAACTAAAGGCCTAGAGACTTAAAACTTGGTAGGGATATTGCTTTCGCCGAGTAGAGATCAGCTAAGAACGGATTTTACGAAATTCTACGCGCAAGGGAGGTTGTGGGGGCGTTTATTAAAAAAAATTCGCAATCAACTCGAAAACGTAAACTTTTAATCTATAGCTCCTACAGGTTTGAAGTTCGGCGAAATTATTGCTTTTGTCATCTTAAGTTCAACTGAGAACGAATTTTACGAAATTCCACTCACGAAGGGGATCGCGGGGGCGTTGTTGTCGACATTCAGGAATCACCGGCGCGAAGCCGGGCGGATCGCTTGTTGTTAATATAATATTAAATCCTTATCTTTCTTCCAGCAGAGCTATTCTTGTAAGTCGTTTTAAGTTGGACCGACCTACATCAGTCATATGTAATTTAGTTCATTAGTTGTAATCCTTTATGTATTTATGAGACGGAAAGTTTTTTATTCAATACACTGGTACGAAAAAAAACCCTCTGTCCTGGGAAGAACTAGCAAGAAACCCAGGAGGATTTTTTAGAAAACAAATAGCTTACAATCATGTATGTTACAATTAACAACACAAAACAAATTAGAAATAGGTAGCTTGGCAGCGATCACACTTCCTAGGGATTATTATCATCCATAAATTCCTCAATATTATAATAAACCTTTTTATACAAACTTAGTTTAATAAAGTTTTTGAACTTTGTACACGTCAAATCTTGTATATTTTGTTGTAAAAGAGTATGCATGACTCTAAGAATAAATTACTGATTCGGTGGAGTCGAGTAACTGGCTAACTGGTACTACTTCTAGCATGTGTCTGTTCCCAGTATTTACCGAATTGATATCACTTATTTTTGTAAAACTACTTTTATTTTTGTGTACTTACATTACATTTTCATAAATGTAATAAGAGGCCAATGTTTTGTCTGAGTGACGCTTTAGGTTTTAAATCATATATTGCTCTAACGGCCCTCTTCCGTAAAACAAGTATAATTTCAGTTTCAGTCGCGTATCCCCATAGCAAAATACCATACGACATTATGCTATGGAAATAGCTAAAGTAAACTAGTCTAGCTGTTTCAACACTGGTAAGACTTTCAAAATTTTTACAGCGTATGCTGCAGAACTAAGTCTGTTTGCTATTTTTCATATACGGAGGCCCCATTAAGCTATACGTCGTTAGTATCAACAAGACTCAGCTCCTCCCTATTTAATATTACATTATTATTAACATGTTTGACATTCGGGTTTATGAATTTCATACATTTAGTTTTAGTGGCATTTAAATGCAAATTATAAACATTGGGTGCGTTTGGCAGAAAAAAGCGCTAGCAAGCGCTTGTAAGCAAAATGGCGATCGTAAGCGGTAAGCGCTATCAAATTGTAAGTAGCTATTTTCCTCTAGGACACGATGTTAGTTTTAACCGAGGAACCTAACCTAATTTAAATATATGTTTGTAAAGTATTCATATTAAAAACTTACTAATCATGAATTTTTAATAACATGTATATGTTTATTCATGTCATTATATTACTTAAAACTAATATTGCACAAAACAACTCATAAACTCTACTTCAAAACAAACAAATTAAATAAGCAAAATGGCGGATTGTGTCAGCGCTACTGAAGTAGCAATCGTGTCCTGGCCGAAAACTATTTTAGCGCTTGTAAGCGCTTGCTAGCGCTTTTTTCTGCCAAACGCACCCATTAAACAAATTTACTAATTTAGATATAGCAATAAGAAGTTATTACACCCAATACGATAATCTATAATATCATTACACATACTATCATATCACCTCAATTCGTCCCGTAGGCGTGGCGTAAGGGGCGCTAATGCGATAAGCCGGAGATCTTATGGCTTCCATATCATATTGACTTTTCAAATTAATAGGTACTAATTAGTCTCTTAATCTTGAATAGGGTTTATAGCAAAAGACGACGGAGTTTTGGAGTTATTTTATTTAATGTAATCTTTTTCATAATCTACATACGCAAAATAGAGTGGCGGATGTACTTTTTGTTCATCTGTACTATTTGCCTAAGAGCCTTTTCGGAACCGTTTTGTTCGGGAGGCAGAAAGTCGTAGAATCTGAGTGTGAGACAACTCGCAATGAGTCTCGAAAACAGCACATAGACGTGGCTCTGAAGACAAATCGGTCAATATTTCTTCAACAGAGCTTTGTTGCCTTTCTTGAAGAACAAAACCATCACTTCACTCCACGCCTCCGCCACAATGGAGAAATTAATTGAAGAGCTTCTGAAATACTTTCAAGTGCTGGTTTTCCACCTGCTTTCAGAGGCTGTTTCACAAAAACGGGCTAGGTATTACTCCCTTAAGTACTGATTCACAAATTTTTTTCTTATGTCACCAATTGTCACCAATTTTTCATTAAATCTTGATATATTAAAATTCAGAACATCGTTGGGGAGATGCAACACCTGAAATTAGGTACTTCTTACTGAGTACGTCAATCTAAATAACAGATGACGACCAACTCTACCTCTTTATGTAATAGTAATACCTAGCCCGTTTTTGTGAAACAGCCTCTGAAGTCAGGTGGAAAACCAGCACTTGAAAGTATTTCAGAAGCTCTTCAATTAAGTTCTCCATTGTTGCGGAACCGAGAAGTAAAGTGCTGGACCGAGAACGAACTGTGAACGGCAAATGAGAATCGGCCCTAATTAGTCTCGTAATTAAAGGACCATACATTTCGAAATTACAAGTGGTAAAATTAAAAATTTTATACAACGAACTTCAATATAAATAAAATGAGAACATCATCAATATAGTCGAAGTCAATTAAATACGCATTATTAAGAATAACTCAAATACTACTGGCACAGAATAAATAATAGTACTACTATAGTATATGAGAAGCATCAGCTTTCAAATAAAAAAAATTATCAAAATCGGTTCATCTAGAAAAAAATTCTGATGTAACACACATAAACAGTACATTCGACTTGAGTACGTCTGCTCCTTTTTTTAAAATCGGTTAAAAATAAACATTTATATTTAGAAATATTTGCATTATTATATCTGTAGTTCATATTAATGCCAATCAAGAAAGCTAATAAAGATATATATGTATTCTAAAATGAGCCTTATTTTATCAGACCAATATATACGTATTATCAAAAAATAACAAAATGAACGTCGTACCCATGTTGCGTACCGTGAATCCTTACAACTTTGCCCTTGGGGGACATCTTTGCCCAAAGACGAAAATTAACTAAAACTACCGATAGACATTTGTATGGTGTCTAGGGAAAACTAGAGTATCTGACAGCACTGACTACTACAATCGCAGCTAACTATATTCAGGCATCTGTCAAACCGTCAAAGGGACTGTCCCTTCGAAAGTCGAAGGTGGTGCAAAAACATTGTAGCAGTTTTGCATCCCGCATTGCCAAGAAACGCTGCGCGGATAAGATTAATTATTATTTACATGTAGAGCATTAATTGTTGCTGCTTTAAATCAAGGTCTCTTTCTTACACTTGTCTTTGTTGTCATGTTGTGGGGGTAATGTTGTAAACAATGTTATAAACAGTGGTCGACAACATTGCCCAGCTCAAAAATGGTATTAGGGTTGACGTTATTAAATATATATATATATATATATATATATATATATATATATATATATATATATATATATATATATATAATATATAGGCGTATAAAAAAGTGTATAACAATGACTACTGTTCTGATAACTATATAAGTAACTAGATACTATTTTATATATTACATATTTTAAATATAATAAATAGATATATATTTGTGGGGGAATTTTTGTCAGAAAACGCTGGTTTCCCAAAAGAGAGAGCTTAAAAATGTTCTCAGTTTCAAGCAAAAATTTTTAAATAATATTTATGCGGCAATTCGTTTGCAAAAAAAAAAAATAAAGTCTAAAAGAGAATTGTCTCCTCAACGACAGGCATTGGGTGCGTTTGGCAGAAAAAAGCGCTACCAAGCGCTTGTAAGCAAAATGGCGATCGTAAGCGGTAAGCGCTGTCAAATCGTAAGTAGCTATTTTCCTCCAGGACACGATGTTAGTTTTAACCGGAGAACCTAACCTAATTTAAATATATGTTTGTAAAGTATTCATATTAAAAACTTACCAATCATGAATTTTTAATAACATATATATGTTTATTCATGTCATTATATTACTTAAAACTAATATTGCACAAAACAACTTATAAACTCTACTTCAAAACAAACAAATTAAATAAGCAAAATGGCGGATTGTGTCAGTGCTACTGAAGTAGCAATCGTGTCCTGGCCGAAAACTATTTCAGCGCTTACAAGCGCTTGCTAGCGCTTTTTTCTGCCAAACGCACCCATTAACGATCGCAGACAAAAATGGCTGACAAAATGATTGGTACGCACAGTAGATGAACCACGCACATCAGTGGTAATAAAATCAGTATAAACTGGCCTCCTATTATATTAAATAAGTATCGTCGCTGTCTACTTTTCCTTATCTCAACTATCAAGGTTAATTTCTGAGACAATTTTCTACAACTTTCCTACCTAAGTATTGATTTTCTTGATTTTTTGTTGTTCAGTTAGTTTTGTTTTTAATTTTTAAAATAAAATATTGGTATATAATTGCCTTAAAATCAGTTTATTATTTTCCTTTCGTCTGATGCACAGCCCTAGCACCTCAAATCTCTTAGTATGAAAGTGTGACTAAATGTGGTGATAACATTGCCCACCGCCATTAAAACTTAAAATGGACTTCTATTTATATGAAAATATTATGGTATACCATTTTGCCGGTTTGCTAACAATATATCTTAAAATCAAAGTCATAGAACTTATAGTTGCTGAGAAATTTAGGTTGAGCAATGATGTAAGAAAGTGGAGATAACTTGGCCCGCGTCTGTTTTTGTTTTTTTCTCAGCATCTGTTAGGAATTATGTCACCTGGTTTTGACAGTTTATTTGTTGCATAGAGTGTCGTTTAAAGCTTCAGCAACCATCAAAATAAAGTGGCTATTTTTTGAAAAAAGTAATAAAAACCGAAATATGTGGGCAAAGATGTAAGGTTTCACCGTACGTGTATTGATTTTAAATTTAACACTACTTAATAGATTCATGGTTGGGTGCAATCCGTGGTAATATTTGGAATGTATACTTTCAACTTATTACGAAGATTTTTTTGTTGACAATGTTTATAGTTAAGACCACGAGAAACCCTATTTTTGAAGTAAAAAGGCGCAAAGGCTGGTATTATGGGTGGGGCTGGTATTAGGGACATTCACCCCACGTAAATGGGAGCCGTTATCCTCCTCTTTTCAACCGTTATAAAGCTCTTGTCTTGTTATAGAGTAGTAAGTAACACATGAGTAAAGAACAGTTTCTTTACTCATGTGGTCGTAGTTCCTTGTTATAGAAAAAGAACGACCCGTCACGCGACCACAGATTAATAAATAGTTTAAACGCCGCCGCAAGCAATAACCTTGGCATAATTACCTACTTACTCGAGTAAACAACGTTTTACACAAACAAGCCACACTTGTAATTTTCCATAGAACTTTTTTACAATAGGTACCTACCTACTATAATAATTGTAAGATAGTCCTATTCATTAGGAATGTAAGGTGATTTTTTTTAAAGAATATTAACAATGCTATAAACATTACTAATACTCCCCTTAACCACTCGCGGTAAGCTTAAATTGCTTGTGTTACGAGTGGTTCACGACAGTAGTCGAATCGTGGATTCGAACCCACGACCTTTTTGAGTTCTCAGTCCGCGCCCTGCCATTAGGCTACTGTCGCTTCAATTTTAATTAATGCCTACTCTTCACTACCTACCTTATCATCACAAAAATCAGTCAGTTTGGTGGGTTTTTAGGCCTTAAAGTCCACTATGTATAATTTAGGCCTTGAAGCACAAACACTTAAAATTTTATTTCCATGAGGCCAACCTACCAACATAATCAAAACTTACAAATCTTAGTAGAAATACGTTATACCCACATCGACGCAAAAAATAAATTAACACACACACACACACACACACACACACACACACACACACACACACACACACACACACACACACATATATATATATATATATATATATATATATATATAGCAGATTAGGGCCGCATTAAACATAAATATGTATATATTTATACATCTTGTTTGTATATCTATATAATAATATATGTGTATAATTATGTTTATAACATGTAACGTAGGTATATGACTAGGTACTTAAAGATGTTTTAACTCAGTTGCACTTTGCACCCACAATATCTTCTCTGCTTAGCCTGGAGGTAGACTGGCAGAGGAATACATTGTTGCAGTCTACTCCTACGACTTAATAATTTTCCAATTACACAAAAATCCAAATAAACTAAAAATGTTGACTTCAGCGCCATCTTGCGGGAGAATGGCTGGGAACAGTCCATAGGTTTCACCTTAAGGCGCTACCTCCAGCGAACGACCTTGAGCGTTTGGTCTGTCGAAGCTCGCTACAATATATCGCGTAAGAAATCGCCAAAAGACGCCACCTACTGCTACGAACGTAGTATTATTTTTTCGATGTCAATGAACTATTCTATGGAAATAGACACGGCGTACAATGATAAATGTATTTTAATTTTCTTTATTCGATATATTAGTTGCATTATATTAGAATTATGTATTCTAATATATTATCTAATTAATAAAAAAGACTATTTTGATTATTTTTAACTATATACTATACTGCTAATATTGAATTAGCTTTTTATAGTGTAAATTATAATATTTGTCGAAATATTAATTATGGATTCGAACTTTACATGCTAATGGTGCTTCATTTTTGTTATTTTCATTTACTTACATATTGAAAATATACTTGAATAGTATGTATTATTATTTTATTTAGCTTCTGAATTTTAGAATATGTTTTACCTTGAGGTCAAATATAATTTTGAGGAGCAATAGTTATTACCTACTAATCTTTTATCTGCTATTCCTTATTTAGGAACAATATTAGTAAATTGAGTTTGAGGGAGATTTACTGTTTATAATGCTACATTTATTATTTTAGTATTTACCTACTGGGTAGGTAATTATTAAAATAATAAATATAGCATTAGTAAATAAATAGATATTTTTTTTTTAAATTTTTAAAATTAAAATTTTCGTATTTTTAAAAATTACTAAAAAAAAGGGTTTGAAATAATAGATTTTATCACAAAAGAAGAGAACTTGAAAAAAAAAGGAAAAAAAAACGGGACCAAAGCCAAGACGCGAACCACGGAACTCCGATATCACGCCCGACCGACATACCACCTGAGCTATAACGACCGTTAGTGATTTGTCGAAATTTCCCTTCTTATATTGTAGCAGTTTTTTTATTGCCTAAAAACATGGACAAAAGGACATTTTCTAAAAATAAATCCAAGCGTTCGTCGCTAAAATCGTTGGAGCCGTATAATTTTCTCATCTGGTTCGGTTATATAAATATTTAAATATATAAAAATTATAAATTAAAATGAAAAGATAAATATACATAAATATCAATAAAATAAAATAAATACAAAATAATATTATATTATTATTGTTATTATTATTATTATAAGTTGTGGTTCGTTGAAGCTGCAACCCAATGGACCATGATATGAAAAGTGGTTGTTGACGTCAATTATTATTATTCTTATTATTTTTTCATTACTACCTTTTTCAACCTCACAAGATATTTGTAACTGCAAAAAAGAAAACTACGTATAAGTAAGTAAATCAGTAATATAGTGTTATGTATGATTCAGACTAAATAAAGGTTCCTAAAAATAGACGTAGATAAAGAAATTGCATAAAAAATTACTCAAATAAAAATGCAATAAACTTGTTAATTTTATAGGTACTTAGTAAAATATTAAAATAATAAGTTTTTTAGGATATTTATGTAAAACATAAAGGTTATATTATGTTCTAACTACGTTCACGCTTGCGCATATAAAACCGCGGAATTTCACTAGTTTTATTATCAAAATAATAATTGACAACCCTACCCTAAGTTTGCCTTGATTTTACCAACTCAAACTCGTTTTAGGAGATCAAAACATAGAGAGAAAGATAGGAGACTATTTTTTATTTAATATGGTTGGATCTTTATTTATTTGTACATTTTTTGTATTTATTTTATTTTATTGATATTTATGTATATTTATCTTTTCATTTTAATTTATATTTATAAAAATCAACCAGATGAGAAACTATACAGATACCCCAATAATAATAATATAATAATAATAATATTCCACAACTATCACACAACGCCATCTAGTCCCAAGCTAAGCAGAGCTTGTGTTATGGGTACTAGACAACTGATAAACATACTTATATATTTCTAAATACATAAATATTATAGATAAATTACACCCAGACACAGAACAAATGATCGTGCTCATCACACAAACATTTGTCCTGGGTGGGAATCGAACCCACGACCTGCAGCATAGCAGTCAGGGTCACTAACCACTAGACCAACAGGCCTGACGATAAATAAAATAAAGTCTCTAGCTCGAGAGGAGAGGAGCCGTGGTAGCTCAGATGGTTAGCGCTTGCTAAAATTTTCACAGTGTGCGAGCAAACCGGGTTCGATCCCCGCCGGCACCAATAATATTGTAATTGCAATTTTAAGTGTTGATTTACCACGTGCTCAGTGGTGAAGGAAAACATTGTGAGGAAACCTGCATGTCTGAGAAATAAGAAAAAAAATATTTCGAAGACATGCAAAGTTCGCCAACACGCAGTGATAATTCCTTTTCTAGGACCCTTTCATAAAATAGAATATAAATAAAATAATAAATCCAAACTTCATTTAAAACCAAACATATAAATTGTAAAGTAGCTGCAGGTATCTATAACCAAGTAAAAGATATTCCTTTACTCCAACTTGTCCATGTTTCCCAAAACAATTTTTAATTAAGCTTTATATTATAATGCGGATTTTTTATATTTAAAATTTTAATAATAAAGCATTTCGTACGTCTCAGCCGAGGCGCAAATATTTTTCGGCCGCAAATTTATAAGACTGATTTGTTATTCAAACATAAACATGGTTTTTTAATTAAATCTACCAATCATAAAACGACACGCATTTTTATTGAACACTTCCTATTCAATTCACAAAGTACCTATTATATATTTGTTTATATAAAAAATTATATTTAAGTACAATCATAAAACTAAATGGAAACACAAAGTAGGAAAATGCATTGAGTTATAAAACACATAAATCAATGGGCAAATGTAAAAATGCTGGAGGCAGGCATCCCTATCGCATGTTTACGTACCGCACGGCTGTAATATTTATTTCTAAGATACGGCCGAGTTACAATATACCGTGACGTAAGCGCATCGGTTGGTAGGTACTCAAATAATATTATGTTTGCGGCGAAATACGGACGCGCGGCGACCAGCGACGCGGCCACCTCGTATGAACGCATACAGCGTAATGCCGCCCGCACTCTGCGCACGCCCCTTTATCATAGAAGTCACACAATTTTTGGAATTATTTCAATTAAAAGAGAAAAACGAACTTAAAAATTTAAATAAAACGTGGAGAATATAGATTTTTTAATTATCTATCCATTAGTGTTATCCTCAAATGATTAGACCGTTGCGTTTAGCAACAGATGCATGTAATCAAGAATTTTAGTCACTTTTTAAAAGTTGATTTTAAATGTATTTATAGCACATAAAAATAAATTAGAACGTGGAATGCGATGATAAGATATCGAACATTAATAATGTACTTTTAGACGTAGTTTATTTTTCATAACTAATGAGATAATAGAGTCTGAAAAACGCACTTTCGCAACATTTTGGTCAGGGATTCACCTTAATTCCGCCTTTTTGCCGGTGTGCAAATAAAGCATAAATAAATAAATAATATTATATTTTGTTTCGTTGTGTAATTTAATCATATCATATATAGGTGTTAAAATACTTCTTTTTTACTTCTTAAAAAATTTAAAGTATTCCGCAAATCAATCAAAGAAATAAATGCGTTTCTCATAGTTTGAATTTTGAGTTTAAAAAAATCATAAAATTTCCTTAAAAATACAACTTTAAGCTTACAGGTTAAGCTTGATCAAGTTCACCAAAAAAAATGTTTAAATATAGAACAAAACATTTACGTACTAAGGTCAGGTGGGATAAGAGGGACACCGGGCGAAGAGGAAATAGGGACCATAACTAGTAAACTGAAGTGTTTATGACTATGAACTTTTCTTCAATAAAACAATGAAGGCGAAACAGATTGAACGGTTTTCAATAGATATCCCTACGTGACTCAGAAGCCACAAAAAATGAAGATACATTTGACAGTTGTGAATTCGACTAGTACAAAGTTAGCGTGTTTTTTTGCGAACCAATAGTTCGGTGAAAAAAGAGTGCTGGAAATATTTTGAATGTAATGATATACGGAAAAAAACTGTAATTATTTCTTTTTATTAACCATTTTAGTTTAAAAACAACTCGTAATATGAGTTTCTTTCGCTTGAAAATCTAAACCTCCAAAACAATAGCTGGGGTAAGAGGCTCACTACTCACGGTGAAAGAGGAACATATTATGTTTCTTTTACGCCATGTCAGGGGTAACACACATTTTGAATAATTTATAATTATAGGTAGATTAAACGAAAAGAATTGACCGACTGTTTTGTATACTACAATTTTAAATTATAACTAAACTAGAAATTTCCCGCAACTTCGTCCATGTGTGACTCAACTATTTTTGTCTTAAATATTTTTTTAAATCGGATTTGTAGTTTTTGAGTTATCTAAATCATAACAAACGAATGAAATAAATTAAGTTTCATGCGTTTTGTATACGTCCCTTTCTTTTTAATTGTAATATTTCGTTATGTTATAGCACTTTTGACTGTTACAGGAATGATATACATATATGATAAAACATGCCGCGAAAATATATAAGAAAATCTGATAGAAGCAGATATGATAATGATAAATTAAGTGAGGCTGTCAAT
Source organism: Parnassius apollo (assembly GCA_907164705.1). Lineage (NCBI taxonomy): Eukaryota > Metazoa > Arthropoda > Insecta > Lepidoptera > Papilionidae > Parnassius > Parnassius apollo. The sequence continues at coordinate 3,819,812 of CAJQZP010001064.1, read as the reverse complement.
GCGGTAAAAAATGGAATAATATCTGCATACGCCGCATCAAAACTTTATAATATACCAAGAACAACAGTTGTTTACCGTGTATACAACCGCAAAGGTTTAAAATCTAAAGTGCCATTGTTATTTTTAAAGAGTAACTAACCAGGGAAAACTAGTTAGGGAGATATCACTGTTTGTATTATTAAATAAATATAGAAATATCATATTTATTTAATAATACAAACAGTGTCACACAGGTCGACATCTTTTTAGTTTGCCACCCCTGATCGAACCTGTATGTTCCTCTTACCCCGAATTGATAAATGTATTCTTCTTTTTCATTCCAAACGATACCTTATTTCATCGATTGTGAGATCTACTTTCGACGGAAGCAGTTCTACCTACAAATTAACGAACATTTAGCAAAGAATATTTTAATTCAAACTCCAATTTTAAAAAATACAATAACTGTCGTAAGAACTGATAATAGCGTAATGATATTTTGCACATGCCCACTTTCCACTAAGGGATATAATGTAATTTAATATTACATCTCGAGATATAAATTAATATCACTCACCGTACTTTTAATTAGAACCGTTTCCACTGAGGTGTAATATATATATTACATCCCAAACACATATTACATCACAAAAAATATTTATAATATTTTTTCGATCGACCGAGCGATATTTTCATATTATATTTCACCTCCTGTACTATAATATAATACAATATTACAGCTGTGAACCTGTTTGAACTGTGAACTTGTGAATTTACATTATTTATTATCAAAAATATACATACTGTGAGCTGTAAGTACAGACAAAGTACTTTTTAAATACCTAGGTACTGTAAATAAATATTATACCGTACTTTGAAGTTTATAGAGGTTTATAGTAAGGAAATAACCAGTATTGTGTTCGTGTAGCATTCATTTCAATATGATAAATAGTGAGTTATTAGATTGAAACAGATTTATCGAGAAATGTACGTTGCACTTTTGTAAAAGTATTGTTGTTGTTTTTAGCCTAAAATGTCAAATAAGTGTTACGTGGAATCACTTTGTAAAAAAAGGGATCGAGTGGAGTATATGCGAACCACTCCTAACACAAGCGTTTCAAGCTTACCAGGAGTGGATAAAATGAATATTAGTAATGTTAATCAATAAGATTACTAATATTTTATTTAAAAAATATTACAGTTTAGAAGTTAAAGAAAAAAAAATCGAAAATTCTTGAAATTTCATGTTTGAAAATGTCACGATTAATCGAAAATCGATTTTTTATTCCTCGATTTAATCGATAATCGATTAAAGTACCTTCGATTCAAATCGATTCAGAGATCGATTTTTTAAGAGTGAATCGACATGCCTACTAACGGGGCGACAGGAATCAAGCTTCAAGACGCCGATAGTTTAGGTAATTTCTTTTTACAGAGAAAATAATGGTATTTAAAAAAAAAGTAAATAACATAAGCACTGCTTTATAGTTAGTTCAGTTAGTATGCAAAGTTTCATGATCTTATTTAAAGTATTTTATGAATAACAGCGGTTTATTGTTCAGTTTGGAGGTAACTTTGGATTTTTTTTCTATCGAGAAAATTTTACGGAATCGTGTTTTCGTCTAACATAGTCCTTAACATTAATCCTCAACTTTACCATATATTTATTTCAAAATTAATGCTGCAATATTTTCGGCATAATGAAGGATCTTGCTAAGCCATTTGGGATTATATTTCCCCTTAAACAGTAAAGATCACCTATCACTTAATAAAATTATTATCTATTAATTACCCTTACCGAGTGAGAAAACTAGTTGCTGCTGCTGAATTTCAACTCGAGTTAACTCGAATCGATTTTTTTCCGACTGGCACATCTCTAAGACAATTATTTTTTAAATATTACATTACCAGAACCAATGATCTCAACACAAATATCAAAACAACAATTTTTTTTTCTCATTTCTTGATTTCGTTTAGGATTTCAAAAAATCTTTAGGCTATATATAATAATAAATTGGTATCTTTTTTTCTGTGTGATAATAATGGGAAACTAAAATTTCTAGTGGGCCCAAAAATGATTGTCTCCTTTAACGACACACAATCAATCGGTGAACGTGACACACTTTTTTTTAGCTGGGGTGTTCTTTCAATTTCTAAAATTATTGAATTTTAAATTTTTTAATGTGACTTTAGAACTCTGACCTCTATATATATAAGTACGCATGTAGAGGTCAGTGTTTTAGAAGAAGAATTCACATGCATTTAAAGAAAATTTACAGTCAATTTTTTACATATCACATATCATTTTACTATTCTAATTTTAATTATTATAAAATATTAATAAATTACCTTTTATACATTTATTAATTAAAAATTTATGCAAAAATCTATTAAAAGTTATGTTATTATAGTAGAAAACTTGCACGTACCTACATGCGGCGCGTGCGGCCGTCCTATCTAGTTACTCGTTACCTATTACCTAGCCTAGTATGTATGCATTATGTAGTACTATCAGTTAAGGGGATATAGTAAGTCAGCTCAAATTCTAATTTCGCCCCCACTTCCTCGCGCGTCGTAAGCTGTGTACCGACATGTTTGTAATCACTAATACTGTAAGTAGATAGGTCGTTAGACAGATATTTCATTAGGTTTATCATATTTATGCCTGTGTCTTAACGCCAAGCCAGTCGCTTCTTATTTTTATTACGGTTATTTCCCATTTTAATTTTACGTCCTCCTGTTGCGTAATGTGTATTCTGATCGTAAGCGACACAACCTCCCCCTTCAAAGGCCGAAGCGAAACTGACCGGGCGGCAGGAATCACGCTTCAAGAGGCCGATACTTTAGGTAATTTCTTTTTACAGTGAAAATAATGATATTTTAAAAAAAAGTAAATAACATAAGCACTGCTTTATAGTTAGTTCAGTTAGTATGCAAAGTTTCATGATCTTATTTAAAGTATTTTATGAATAACAGCGGTTTATTGTTTATTTTGGAGGTAACTTTGGATTTTTTTCTAACGAGAACATTTTACGGAATCGTGTTTTCGTCTAACATAATCGTTAACATTAATCCTCAACTTTACCATATATTTATTTCAAAATTAATGCTGCAATATTTTCGACATAACGGAGGATCTTGCTAAGCCATTTGAGGTTATATTTCCCCTTAAGAAGGTACCCAAGGTCGTTAGCCAGTTGGTCAATGGCTTTAATATTTTGATACAGTTAAGGTACGGACAGACGTGCTCATTACTAGCACGAAAGCATGCTTATTTTGAGAATACTCAAAAATCAACCGACGCGACGTTTGATTTTCGAGCATGCTACCTGAGGCGCGGGTAGGAGGGGGCGTGTTCCGAGCGCGTCTGAACAGGCTTGCTTATGATTATTTTTAATGTGATTATTTTATTGAGTTCTGAACGGATAGCACTGTAATTATATCTTTGTACATCCATTTTAGTCGAGAGCCTGGTGCTATATAGCACGTCTGTCCAAAGTTTGCTTTGAGTACGCTTATTTTTAGTATGCTTTAAGCGTGCTTATTGCTGGAAAATGTGAACAGTTCACGCTATCACGCTAATGTTAAGCAAGGTTATGAGCATGCTTTTTTTGAGCACGTCTGTCAGTACCATTATGTCTCATTTACATTCAACCCCTGCCACTCCTGCTGGGTATGTTCCGAAATACAACCCAGTACACTGTCAATGCAAATTACGTCATAAATTTGAGCCATATTGGTGATTCGTTGTATCGAATATGGTGGAATACGGCGTCAATTAATGACGTCATTTGCATTCGCCAGTATACTGGAAACATTTTGGAACATACCCTATACTTCGCTAAATACTGCTCACACCCCACATCACTTTCGACTTTCGACTATGGCAGACGTCGAAATAATTACAGCGTCCGCGCTGTGTCTTCTTGCAATACAAAATTATGTTAATAATTTAAAAAGATATCAAATTCAAAAGAAGAAAATTCGTCGTCGTAGAAGATGGTGGATGATATCTATCCATCGTAATACGAACTCTGTAAGTACTTAACTACCTACATAACTTATTTTTGTGTGCATACCTATACCTATAATTGGGTAGGTAAACGGAATTCTCATTATATAGTACAATGTAAAATGTAATATATTTTTATGTGCGAGCGTGTTCATGCACGTGTATGTATAGGTATTTTTTAAACACTTATGTTTATTTTTAAAAATGTATATTTTGAGTGAATGGTTGATTTTTTTAAATATAATGTTAGCACCGATAACGACGCGAGCGCAATATCGAATTAATACTATTCAGGGCTCCGCTGAAAATCAGCGCTGCTGCAGTACCTGTGGTAGCATATGCTGAGACGGAATCCTTTTTGGCATCACATCACTCACTCTTGCCGAGACTTATTTTTAATTGTGTTTACCATCTTGTAGGTACCTTGTGTGTTTTTATGTTCTTATTTACTTTTAAATGTATATTTTGTGAGTATATTGATGCTAGTAAAACCTATGTCTATGTCTATTATATTTTATTATCCGAATTATACTGTACAGTTCTAGTACCTTTACAACTGTTTTTTGTTTTAGAGACGGAATGGAATACTTTTTCAATGAGTTTTTTCAGCTGAAGAATCTGGGGAATTCACAAACTTTTGCAGAATATCTCTTACCGATTTTGAATTTCTGTTGAAAAAAATTGAACCCCTAATAGAGAAGCAGGCAAGAATACCTACCTACCCATTAAAAATACCTATTCCATCAAACATAAGCTTAGCAATAACCCTTCGATATCTTGTAAACTGAGATAGTTACTGAAGTCTACACTACTTATTCAAGGTTTCAACACCGGCTATTTCTGCGATTGTACCCGAAGTATGCAAAGCTATTAACATAGTTTTAGAAAAAGAAATAAAGGTTATAAAACTAAGTATGTTTAAAAAATCACCATGCTTTATCAAATTACAAACTTACAAATAATTACAAACATATAAGAGGCCGGCAGACGGAGCATGGACTAAGCATACGCCTCAAGTAATTATTTAAATGTAGTATTTATTTCAATAAATAATAATAATAATTTGACGGCTCCGTGGCGCAGTGGCTTAGCAATGAGTTATAGCGCTAAGGGCCGCGGGTTCGAATCCCGCACGGAACAAGTATTTGTATGGCCTACAAGTAATGGAGAAGATAACAAGGTTACAATATTAGACTTTTAAGTACGTAGGTAAAAAGTCTAGACCAAACACATAATTCTAGTTTTTATTTCACATCGATCGGTGCACTATTACCGAAGTTATAAGCGTGGAAAGTTTACGTACATTTCTAAAATCTCGCCCGTGCCCGCGAGTAGCGCGTGACGTCATTCGTTCCAATGCGGCCGCGCCGCCATACCGTTCCAGCGCGCCGATCATACGTTTGTAGTTATATTTCGCGGGTGAGTTGTTTGCCCTCGTTCGCTCTGGTGTTTTTAAGTATTTAGTGATGGAAGAAGGGTTTCAAAAGGGTCAATCTGACAACCTCCAATAGTCCGTGACATGATGGTGGCGGAATATTTTCTATGAAACAAAGATTTTGTAGCGGCTGAAATACGCGGAGTCAAAATGAAACGGTAGGTATAAGAATAAGATAATATTTTTATAACCTAGGTACCCATTATTACATTAATACTTCTGGGTTTAATTTGCTAATGATAAGAATAGGTTCAGCATCTCGGTCTCGTCTATGAGGTGGCTGATTTCAGCCAGTAAAAAATTATAATTAAATTTATTTAAACACGCCATTAAAACACGGTCGCATTTCGCGGCTAAATTCGTTTATTTCTTTATCTTTCTCTGTGGAATAAGACCGTGACTATGTTCATTATGAACTTGGCTGTATGATATACGTATATACCTACGTAGCTGTATGATATACGATACTAGTAACGTCTATAGAAAAAATAAAAAGAATCTTGTCATTGTCATTGAAGTTCCGTTGATTTCGTTGAATAAACGTGTGATAATTTTGCTTTTAAAATTGTGAATTACAAGTTATTATATCGGATATCATGGAAAATACAATGGAGCGGCAAGTTATCTTTAACTATTTATCTACTTTTCGAGGCTTGTTGGCAATTTTCAATAAAAATTTTGTAATTGAATTTGATTCAGTCCTAGGAATGACCACCGTAATGTCGCAAGTTTTTACTTTAAGTGACTTAATTGCTTCCTGTGTCAATATATTCTGTGCAATATATTGTGAAATTGATATTTAAGCTAAATACGAAAGCGCAAAGTATACTTTGATGTAAAAAGTGAGAAATTGCTTCAAAGTATGTAACGGTCGTTAAGTGGCTAATATCCTCACCGATTTTGACAAGCAAACTTGTGAGGCAAAACATCTTTTTAAGTTTGAGGGGACCACCAACTAGTTTGTACTTCACGTAGTTTTCCAAATCGTTTTCGACCCAGAACAAAATAGAAACTTATTTAAAGTCTATTAAAAATAAGGAACCTCGTAATTTGTATTCCATCAATATTTAAAATATGTACCAACTATGTAATACATAAAAATACGACAACACGAAAAAAAATTTAAGTGCTCCACTTCATAATCAAACTTATTCCATTATTTGCGGCCCGCAAAGTATGAAAGTTGAACAGCTCTGAATGTGTGTTTAGTTTTTGCTCGAAATATCGTAAAAATATAAAAACGTTTGTTAACATATTCCATATTTTAAACATTTTAAAAAACCTTTAAATACATTATAAACATTTTAAAATTTACTGCAAACATGGGTAGGTATCTAAACTTACGAAATCACGACAGGTCATTGACTTATCTACATTACATAGGTACTTTACCCAAGTTTGGATGTTTATTTACACTGAAGTAGTTTTAGTTAAATATGTAGGTATTAGGTATTGTTTCTTCTTGAAATTATAATGATCATTAAGCGTGGAAAGGTTCAATGAATCGTTAGTTACTTAAACACTGCGACTCGAGTAGGTACCTACATGCCTAATAGAAAGCATTTACTAGCAATAACCAAGACCTATCATGTGAAGGTTATTATTATTTGAATACTTACATCGAAATGATCCTTACAACAAAATGCTACCGTGTTCGATCCTAAAGGATGTGCTCTTCTCATAACATTTGTCCATTTTTTTCTGATGGTAGGGTTTCTAGGTACATTAAAAAACAACTTTTCAGGTGTTTTTGTAGCCGTATTTTACATTGAGGCACTGCACAATATTTAATAGATGGTGTCATGTTCTACTATAATGTTTCTTGTTAAAAATAGATAGATAGATCCGCATGCGACGGGCACATTCGAGTAAATGTTTTAATTTTCTAAGTGCGCGTCGGGTCGCTCGCACGAAGATGGAACTTGTGACGTCATCAACCATGTCGCGCTCGGCCCGCGGCTTAGATCGAAAATGTTAACTTTGCGCCTTTATATCTCGGTCAATTTTGAAGATAGAAAAATTTTAAAAACACAGTTATTCTCATAATTTTTTGTAGAATTTTTTGGCATATAAAACAAAAAATGGTTATCTTCTCCAGTTCCGGGTGTGGATGTTTGTCCTTGTGAAATTTATGTCTGTTAACTGCCCCCACGATACAGGAGAATATCCTAGTGTGGATGTAACGTTTTTTAAAATAAAGAAAAGAAAAAAAATTTCAACATTCAGGAATCTTTATATGATGCATTTTTAAATTGTTCATTTTAGCTTTTTACTATCTTTGTTACAGTTACCGCAATTACCAGAGGAATGGTTAGCCATTGAAAAAGGATTTAGAAGAAAATTCCCACGATGTGTTGGTGCTCTCGACGGCAAGCACATCTTAGTGAAATGTCCACCACATAGCGGCTCGAAGTACTATAACTACTAGAGTACATACAGCATCGTAGTACTCTAGTAGTTAATCAGTTCCGGTCGTGTTGGTCGTTTCAGTCCCATCGGACTATGAGAGTGAAGGAATATAGAGTGAGCCAGTGTTTACGCAAATACTTGTGTACTATAATCCCATTCTGCGCAGATGGCTATTTTATTTAAATAGTATAAGGGTAACAAAAGAGCACACAGTCCATCCGATCGTAAGTGGATGCTGTGGCCCATTGACATCTATATTTCTTCCCAATTAAGAATCAAAATGCAGATGCGTTGTCACCCCTGAGGACTAAGATGGAATGCCTCGTTTCCAGTAAAAAGGGTCTCCGGCTATCTACACTCACCATACGAAACACAGCAATATTAACCTGCTATTTTACGCTGGTATTCTGTGAGAGCGTGGCCCTTCCCCGGTCGAGCCGACCCATTCGTGCTACAACCATAATATAGCTGCAGCGTGGCTCTACAACTTATAAAAATGAATGAATGTCTGAATCATTTTTTTATCCGATAACATTGTGGAATGTGACCTGATTTTATTCTGAACTACCTGTTTCCAGCGACTTCACCCGCGTGGAATTTATTACCTACTATAGTATTTCATGGTTATATTTCACGTGGAACCCTAATTTTTTTTCTAAAACGACAATAGCCTATGTAATACTTCTTATAACGTCAGCCATCTGCCAGAGAAAGGCCCAAAAATCGATTACCATTTCGGAGATTAGCCGGAACAAACAGACAAAAATTTTAAAAATTGTATTTTGTTACAATTTTGTTAAAATTGTTTATTTGTAAAACGCTGTAATTTCAATTTTATTTATTTGTATGGATATTAAATGGGTACGTAACTTATTAACATTTCTATTTATTCACCAATGTTTCCATAAATCAGGGTATTCGAGGAGGTTCACTGTGTTGTTTTGTACGAAATACCTTTCAGTTTAGAGAATTCGTTAAAATTCTTAAGTAATAAAATAAATGTTTATTGGCTAATGTAGCAGGAAACTGAAATTGTTTTGCTTTCACCCAATTTCATCTCTAATTTCATTATGCACATATAAGTTTTACGAAAATAAAATACTTTCATGTTCTACAAGATTTTTGATGAAATCAATCTTACGCCATTAATTTTATCGTTTATGCAGTACATGCGATGCGAAATTAGTGTATCGAACATGACTGCACTGAGGGGACGTGTGGGTTTTGTCATTGAGCGGTGTTGTCCAGTGGACTTGTTGACGGGCTCTGATGATTGTTTTCTGCCGAGTTTGAATAATTACTCGCGAGCGCGTGCGTGTGCGCGAACGAGCGTGTGTTACAATGGGGGTGGGGGTTATAATTGAATCAACTGAATTCTAATCGTAACAATTACTTTAATAATGCTTTAAGCGCATATTTATAACACGGTTATTTATTGACCAAAACCTTTGATATCATCTACAATTTTGGTTTTATTGGTCTATTTAGAGACCGCCTTGGAGACGGCAGCGCTTGCGTCTTTAGCAGCCCCGCCGACAGCATCGCTCGCGCTGCCCACAGCCCCACCGACAGCATCGCTCGCGCTGCCCGCAGCATTGGAGGCCGCGTTGCCGACAGCGCTACCCGCATCGCTTGCGGCCTTCTTCGTATCACTAGCAGCATTCTTCACAGCATCCATGACGTCACGATTTGGTGTTTTCTTCTCTAGGGAATTCAACTGCGAATAACGCAGACAACTGAAAAGATACAAGTTAAAATAGTTTTGTCTTAACTAAAATATGGAAAAAATAATCACGGTTATATTTATGATCCACCCTACAAGATGGAGTAAGGACCTGGTAAGAGATGTAGGAAGACGGTGGATGCACGTGGCAGGGACTGATCTTTGAGGCATACGTTGGGGGAGGCCTATGTTCAGCAGTGGAGTGATATTTATGTTTTATCTAGTAACGTTTTTATATATAAACGAATTATGTTTCTTCCTGCAATGAAAATCAACGATTTATTATATATTATTTATACAATATATAACGTAATTAACGCACACCCTCAGACACCCCAATTAGTAATGTTACAATCATAATACATACACTGAATTTTTAGTTAAGCATTTTTATGCACTGATTATTTATCAAATTAGTTATACTAATTCCGGAGAATGTTGTGGTCACAGTACAAATCCACGAACACAAAGACTTTAACGTCCTTGAAATAAAGTTCATTTTTGTTTAATTTTTAGAATGACAGAATTAGTAATAATAGAAATAAAACTGCACTCTTAAGAGTCTTATTGCCTTAAGTTAAGGTCATTTTCAGTTTGTTTTGACTGTACAGATTTATTGTGACTGTAATTTACGTAGTTTTTATTATTTTTGGGATAAAAATTACCTATATTAAAAATGATAGGAATCGGTTCAGTAAACGATTCTGAACAAACTACTTTCCCAAAGTGTGTTAATTATGTTACATGTTGTATATATTTATTAGTACATCAGATCTTGATGTTTTGGTCCTAGTATGCTATTCTGACTATTCCTTCGAGGATGTCACTGTGTGCGTGTGCGTGCGTGTGTGTGTGTGTGTTTGTGTGTGTGTAGTATGTAAACCTCTCACAACTTTTGCGGCTTAACTAATTAGTTTTTAGTATATTAAAATGCCGTGAAGTGGCGGTTGAGAATATCCACTACCCCATATCTTCCCGTGGGTGTCGTAAGTGGTGACAGAGGGAGACAGGCAGGAGATAGGCAGCAGCATCTTCCTGATAACAACAGTGATATAATAAAAAAAACTGCGGTTGACAACCCGCTCGCCAAGCGTGGCAACTATGGCAAATATTCCCCCATGAACAACGACGCAAACAAACGGCCCCAAGTCCCCGGCGGCCCCGCTATTCCTGGCTACGGTGGCGACCATGGTAACGGAGGGCAGGGGGTGCTAAGAATCTCCGGTGGTGGTTCGGTTGCCACCTACATACAACATATAACGCACGCACCCTGAGGACTGACGAGAAGATACTGGAGCTGGAAGAAGAGATAGACAAGTTGCGCTGGCATATTATTGGATTATCCGAGGTCCGAAGAGAGGGTGAGGATACGGTAATCCTCGAGTCCGGCAACTTGTTCTATCACCGCGAGGGTGACCATCTGTCCCAAGGAGGTATCGGATTTATCATCCACAAGTCTCTCGTCAATAACGTTGTAAAGATTGGGATTGTGTCGACGAGGGTCGCGTACCTGATAGAATCACCAAACGGTATTTGCTTAAGGTCATTCAGGTTTACGCACCAACCTCGGCACATCCCGATGAGGAGGTGGAGGAAATGTGTGAGGATATTTCCAGAGCCATGCATTCCTTCAAAACCCACTACACGGTTTTGATGAGAGACTTCAACGCAAAACTAGGCACAAGAGAAAACAGTGAGCTGAAGTTAGGTAAATTTGGAGTAGGGCAACGGAACCGAAGGGGCCAGCAGCCGGCCGACTTTATGGAGAAAGAGGGACTCTTTATTATGAACTCTTTCTTCCAGAAGCGGCTCCACAGGAAGTGGATCTGGTCGAGCCCCGACGGTTCGACAAAAAATGAGATTGACTTCATTATGACGACCAGACGCCAACTGTTCAGTAATGTTTCAGTGATCGCAAGGGTGAAAACTGGCAGCGAAAACCGAATGGTTAGAGGCACACTGAACCTAAACGTTAAGTTGGAGAGGTATCGTCTAATAAAGTCAACGCTCCGTCGCCCTCGTGCTCTAATCCAGAATCGAAACATTTCAGCTCGAGATACGTTACCGTTTACCGTGCATTAACCGCTAAGTTCTGCAAGACCCGCCGCAGAAGAACACAAAAACTCTCCGATCATACTCTTAATCTCATGGCTGTTAGACGGGCGAAGAGGCTGCAATCGCCAACAGATTTGACAGCATACAGGCAACTGAACAGACAGATCTCCAAATATATGCGGCGAGACTTACGCAGCTTTAATACGGCTCGTATTAAAGAAGCGATCGAGCGGAACCAGGGCTCCAAAGTCTTTGCCAGAGATTTGTCTGCCAGAAAGAGCCAACTGTCAAAGCTGAAGACTGAATGTGGCAGCATCGTTTCCGGGACACCTGAGATTTTGAGTGAGATTGAGAGGTTCTATGGGCAGCTGTACACATCATCGGTGGAGCCACACGCAAGTGTGAGTAACGATCCAAGAGCAAGTCTTATCCAACACTATTCCGATGATATCCCGGACGTCAGTCTGAGCGAGATTAGAATGGCGCTCCAGCACCTTAAAAACAGCAGGGCCCCAGACAAGGATGGAATTACAGCGGAGCTTCTGAAAGCGGGTGGAATACCGGTACTTGAAGTCCTTCAGAAGCTCTTCAATTCCGTCCTCCATGGTGGCACCACTTCGGAGGCGTGGAGCAGAAGTGCGCTGGTCTTGTTCTTTAAGAAAGGCGACAACGCTCTCTTGAAGAACTACAGGCAGATTTCTCTTCTGAGTCGCGTCTACATGCTGTTTTCGAGAGTCATTACGACTCGTCTCGCACCCAGACTCGACAACTTCCAGCCTCCCGAATAAGCCGGTTTCCGAAAAGGCTTCAGTACTATAGACCACATACATACCCTGCGGCAGATTGTACAGAAGACCGAAGAGTACAATCTGCCACAACAATCTTGCCTGGCGTATGTAGACTATGAGAAAGCATTTGATTCCTTCGAAATTTGGGCGGTGCTACACTGCCTTCAGCAGTGCCAAGTTGACTGTCGGTATATCGAAGTGCTGAAGTGTTTGTACAGTAGGGCTACGATGGCTATCCGAGTACAGAACCAGAGTTCGAAACCTATCCAACTGCAGAGAGGTGTAAGACAGGGTGACGTTATATCCCCGAAACTCATCACCGCTGCGTTGGAAGACGTTTTCAAGCTACTGGACTGGAAAGGATACGGTATTAACATCAATGGCGAGTACATCACTCACCTTCGATTTGCCGACGATATAGTCCTTATGGCAGAATCGCTGGAGGACCTTAGCACTATGCTTAATGACCTCAATGGTGTCTCCCAACGGATAGGTCTTAAGATGAACATAGACAAAACAAAGATCATGTTTAATGTCCATGTCACACCTATGCCGGTAGTTGTTGTGAGCACTATGCTCGAAGTTGTTGACGAGTACGTTTACCTGGGCCAAATAGTCAAACTAGGTAAGTCCAACTTCGAACGAGAGGTCAATCGACGGATTCAACACGGCTGGGCAGCGTTCGGGAAATTACGACACATCTTCTCGTCAGGTATACTATATTCAAAACCTGAAAAGTAGATTGTACAACCAGTGCGTGTTGCCAGTGATGACTTACGGATCTGAGAAGTGGTACTTCACTGCTGGCCGTATGAGGACGCTCAAGGTCGCTCAGCGAGCTATGGAGAGGGCTATGCTCGGAGTTTCTCTGCGTGATAAACTCAGAAATGAGGATATCCGCAGTAAAACCAGAGTGACCAACAATGAGTGCCCAACGGATTAGTAAGCTGAAGTGGCAATGGGCCGGCCATATAGCTCGAAGATCCGATTACCGATGGGGAAGAAAGGTTCTCGAATGGTAGCCTCGTACCGGTAGGCGTAGTGTAGGGCGCGTGCCCGATAGGCTCGTGCACATCATAAGACCCTTCCTTTCGAACCACACTTTTCGATATCGAGTGGAGGGAAACAGGGCTCCGTCCTATCTCCACTCCTCTCCACACTCTTCATGAGTGATATCCCTAAAGACCCCGTGGTGAACACTGCACTCTTCGCCGACGATACGGCACTCTATATCTCCGACTACAACAAAAATAGACTCTTTAAAGCTCCAAAAAGCGACCAATCGCCTTGGTGGATGGTTCCGCCTATGGAGAATTGACGTGAATCCCGAAAAAAGTGTAGCAGTATACTTTCAACGGAATTCAACAGCAGGTTCTAAACCAAAAACGATTTCTCTATACGACCGCCTAGTCCCTTGGGAAAAATCGGCCAAATATCTAGGCGTCACGTTCGACTCCCGCATGAGTTTCGCGACGCACATAAGTGTAGTACGCAACAGAGCCAAGTCAGTAATTGGCCGTCTAAACCCTCTTGTTAACAGCAAGAGTAAGCTGTCGCTAAGACACAAACTCCGACTGTACAAAACCTGCATTAGAGCAGTTATGTCCAATGCAAGTGTAGCTTTCGCCCATACATATAAGACCCACATTTTAAAACTCCAGAGTACAAAACTTTTTCATCCGTAAAGCCACCGGTGCACGGTGGTATCAACGGAACTCTGATTTGCACGATGATTGTGAATTAACATCTATCTCCGAATACTTTAAGGAGATGTCCCAACTTTGATACTTTGATAGAGTAGAAACCCACCCTAACCCGCTAGTGACAAACGCAGCTAACTACATTCCGATAACAAACGTCGCGACCTATCTCCGTAGACCACGTAATGTGTTAATAGAATAGGCGGTGGTCAACCGCTCGATCCAGTCGGCCCAAACGTCGCAGGCACATCACACAATGACACTACACCCACACTAAATGGGACAAACATTACTAGGATTACGAATGGGACGCGTCGCACCCGCAGACTCGGGCACGACCCGTTCCAGCTCACATCGCGTACACATCGTACACCCGCATTCCTGGGCGGTTCTCACCGCCCAGACCATCGACCGACACGAGCTGAGCAGTCAGAGACGGGGGTCCGCACTCCCCCCCTCGGACTGCGGTTAGATAGCTCAAAAAAAATTTCATACGTCCATACTAATAGCCTTGTTTTGCTTAATAATATAAATGTTACATTTTTTTATAGAACTATGTGTGCTCGCAGCCTATCTGATAGTAAGTGGATCCTGTACCCTATATTTGACTGGGAGAAATAATCTTGCAAGGTATATCTACTATCTAAATTTTCAATTAAATTTGATTATTCACTCATGTAGGTATACTTAGTAACAGAGATCAGAGAGTAATTATTCCCTCTTTAATTAAATATAACAAGCAAAAACAAAATACAGCCTTTACCTTGGTGGATTATGCAATAGGCATTTCTTAAAATCCGAAGAAAATTACATAAATTTCAAAAAACTACAACTACACTCCATACTACAAGCTAAAAATAAAAAGTGTTCGTTTTCCTCAAATTGACAATTGAATTGACAAGTTACACTTTACAAGAAAGTTTTTACATGTTCGATTGAATTACGTTTATCAAAACAGGGCTACAGCTACAGGGCTTGTAAAATTTAACACTTGTAGGTTCTACTTGTAAATTTTAAAATTAAAAATGTGTGCCGCATTCTTTTCCCGCCATTATGTTTTTGCTTTTTATTGAATATCCTTATTTAAACGCATGGCTGTATGGTATATCGATTGTGCCTAATTTTGATGGGACATTAAAAAAAGTAGTAGCACAGGTAGTAGCGACAAAGTATTTCCGCCTTTTAAATTTGAAGTGTAATTGCGGCGATATTTTGCGATTTCTTGTAAAACGTCTAGAAATGATAATAAAATAACGATTTTACAACTGATGAGACCTTCCATTAAATTCATAGGTCGTCTCTATATGACCGTAGTCAATTGTTGTTCTATATGTTCTTGGTTCCATTAATCTAATAATTTCATCATCGCTTGAGTCACTTGACTACATTTTAAAAAGGACAATAAAATTAAAAAAATATTACAGTACTACTTAAAACCCTCTCAGAAATGAGGGGAGGCCTTTGTCCAGCAGTGGGACGTATATAGGCTGTAACTTTACTTTACTTTTCCTTTAAACACTTGTAAGACGGAATGGAGAGTCGCTGGACACTCTTTGGATTTGCTATGATTTTCTACAAATTGTAACTTACAAGGGATTTTTGATAAACAAAATCACAAATACAAGTGTAAAAATATAGTTGTGAAATAAATAATGACCCTTGTAATTTACACGTGCAGTTTTGATAAACACATATTTGTAATAATTAATTTTTTTACAGGAAAATTGCTTGTAATACAAGGCTTGTAAATTTTGATAAACAGGGCACTGACTGTCAAATTCTTTTGTCAAAATGATAGGTACCTCCTTTTTTCAATGTGAATTTTTGATTTTTGACAATTGTGTTTAAGTGACTTTAGAGGACTATTTTCATATCACAGATCATTTTACTATTTTAAATCTAACTCTAAACATTAATTCTTCACTTTTTATACATTTAATATCTACGAGAAAATCAATTAAGTTAAGAAATAATTGTATTGAGAAACTTACATGACAAGACGTGCGGCGCGTGCGACCCTACCGATCACTACCGACTGCCGAGTGCCGACTGAGCTGGTGAGCTGACTGGGACCCATAGAGTAGAGTAATATATACAGAAATAGAGAGCCATCTCCTAGGATTTTTTGTCACCCAATATGAATAGTGTCGCCGCCTGGTGTCATATCCCTTGAACTAATCTTAATATCATGTTGACTATAGATAGCTGTATGTAGTTATGTACATACAGCTATCTATACTATAGGCGGTTATATTTATATTTTAAGGGATTAGGGTTCAATTAAAGACGTAATATAGATTTCAGTAAGTAATATTAACATTTATTTTTGTTATATATATTTAACATACACGATGTAAAAGCGTCTATTCCGCAAAATACAACACCAAACCAAATTAAATATGTCCACCGGGTTACCGGAATGATAAATGAAAGCGTCTATTTCGCACAACACTACACAAACATACAATGTAATTCCAGCATGAAAATCTAAACAGACAATATAGAAACAGAGGGCTAATCCCAACTCAACCAAACTTCTTGTAGCAACAACCGAAAATCACTTATAAACTATAATAAAACAACAACTTGCTCAGCGCCGGTAGCCATTATGTCATATATAGTTGCTACTTGCCATTTCCAGAATAACCAGAATTGGAGTAGTCGCCATCTAGCGCACCTTTTAGAATTTAATGTTCGAAAGTTTATGGGGATATAATACAAGATGGCACTAGTGTCTTTGCAAATTATTGAGCCCCAACCTAAAGTATGGAAGTGTACCCTCCCCTGCTGGGACCGCGACCGCGCGCGGTGTTGGGAATTGGGAAATAGTTGGTGCGAAATTATGGTGTTGCCAAGCTAGAAAATATTGTATTTTGGGTAGAATTATTGTATTTTTTTGATAAAGATTTTTTTTATTTATTTAAGCTGCCTAGTTTCAAATTTAATAGGTTTTTGCTATTTCTTTATGTTTGCGTAACTTAAAAAAGGAAAGTAAAGTCAGCTTATATACGTACCACTGCTGGGAACGGGCCTCCCCTCATTTCTGAGAGGGTTTTTAGGGCAAGGAAATGTCCGCCGTACTGCCCCAACGCGTGTTGGCGAACTTCACATATCTTCGAAATATATTTTTTATTCTTCAGACATGCAGGTTTTCTCACGATGTTTTCCTTCACCGCCGAGCACGTGGTAAATCAGCACTTAAAATTGCAATTAACAATTTCATTGGTGCCGACGGGGATCGAACCCGGGTTACTCGCGTTCTGTTATATTTACAACGAGCGTTAACCATCTGAGCTACCACGGCTCACTAAAACACACACTAAAACAATTAATAACTTAAAAACATCTTATTAATTGATTTTTTTTATATAAAAATAATAAAACTTAGGGCACGGAATTAAACAATATGAACTAAACAGGAATGGAAAATTCGAAGTCGTCTTCTTCTTCGAGTTCGAAATCTCGACGTATACTTATAGATGTAGACGGATTTGACTGCAGAGAAGTTGTTGCATACAGGACATTGGAGACAATTTGATTTGCCATTTGTTTCGTGGGTTCAAATGATATACATCCCTTTTCGGGACGTTTTGCGCTTTTAGAAGCGATAACTACATTATTTGGTATAAGTACGTGATGCGTTCGTTCATACATTTTAGAGTTGCGTGTGTCTTAGTATTGAACTTATATTGTGTAAAAATAGGAAAATATTCTAAAAAAGCGTACAATAATATATATAAAAGCTATGTTTTATGGTACAATTTAGTTTCGTGTAACAAATTATTGTAAGAATCCAATAATTATTGTACATTTCCCAACACTGTGTCGTCGTCAGTCGTCACTCGTCAGCAGTGTGACCAGATTTCATTTGACGAATCTACTGCTTGTGGAGGTTAAAAGCTACTGAAATCTACCAAAAGAGAAGCAGAAAATACTAAACAATACATTTTTTAGCCGTCGTGTTACAACGTAAAACATGAATGTTTTCTTGATTAAACGATAAAATAATAAAAATAACAAAGGAACCACCATTAATTAAATAAAGCAATGTTTTTTTAAATTAAATTCTAAATAAAAATATAATTTACAAAATAATAATATTAAACTTTAAGTTACGATTACATTGTCATAAAGCATTAGTAGCTACATTGTCAGTAAACTGTTTTGAGTCCATCAACTTGATCATACTTCTGTAAGGATCAAATCTGCTACATCCTCCTTCCTCTGTCGTAGTTTTTTTTTTTTTTTTTTTTGGTTTTAAATTTATTTTTTTATATATTTTTTTTTTTTTTTTTTGTTGTTTTTTTGTTTGTTTTTGTATTTTTTATTAAAAGTTTTAATAAATAATAAAAAATAATTAAATAAATATATTTAATTATTTTTTGATGCTTTTTTTTTTTTTTTTTTTTTTGTTTTTTTTTTTTTTTTTTTTTTTTTTTTTTTTTTTTTTTTTTTTTTTTTTTTTTTTTTTTTTTCTTTTTTTTTTTTTAAAAAAAAATTTTAAATTATCTCTACCACTCTATCTTTTTAATAATTGGGGTGTTTTTTTTTTTTGGGGAATTTAATTGTTTTTTTTGGTTTAAAACTTTTTGGACATCGATGCTTGTTTTTAAGCCTAATATTCTTTGACAGCGAATTAATACCAAAACCTACCGATGTGTTTCTCATATTTCTACTAAATTCTACTAAGACGTTTTATCTTCAAATCTACTAAAAAGTAGAAATCTACTTAAAGTGGTTACACTGCTCGTCAGATATCATTAGCAGCGTGACCACTTTTCAATGAGGGAATCTACCAAAGACACTGCTAAAATCTACTGAAATATACTAAGTCGCATTTTAAAATCTACTAATTTTTGCCTTTAACAAGTCTTGTGCTGTATCACCGTCCATACCTATTATACTTAACAGTCTAGTTTTCACGCGTAAATCATTTTCGGAATAATATTTTGTGGTAATTGCTAAAACCTTTGTAGTGCTGACATCGTCAATTATAATTGATAATTTGGACGATTTGGATTTTAAATCTTCGTACATTCTCGCTTCAAATTGCTCTCCTAACGAATTGTAAGCGATAGCAGGAGACTTGGTTCTTTTACAAGAATTTTTTTAGCTATTTCAGAATCGTGAAAGGCTCAGTAAATTATCTCACTTAGGTGGTCCATTATCAGAAAAGGTACATTGTGCCCTACAAGACAAGCAACGCTAGACATTTCTGCCTTCTTTACTTCACTGTCAAGTGATGTCTTCTTGAAGTATTTATCAATCCGTAAAATAATGGTAGGATCTACCCGTTATATAAAATGAATTGTTTACCTATGTAGTCAACTTAGTACGATGAAAATACGAAACACTGCGTTTCAGCGCGTAAAGGTGGCTGACTACCTAAATAATTAAATGCCTAGACTAATGCAGACATATTGTACACAAATGTTTATCTTGAGCGGGGATGAAATCCGTGGTCCTCGGCACAGAAGATAGGACCCCTACCAATTGAGCCATTAATAAGTAGTCAATTTCATTTGCACGCTTAAACACGGTACGGATGTGTCAACATGTCTCGGCAATTACATACATAAAGTCAAATATTGCTAAATTAATAGAGATAAGAGATATTTAAAAGAAAAAAGTATCTGAGACGATCCAGAAAAACCAGTCATAATTTGATATGTTATGCTCTTTGATAGACGATAGATTCTTGCTAAAATTTTAGAATTACAGGCTTTACAATAAGCATTATTGTCATAACATTTTTAAGCTGCTTCCCACTCCGCACGATAAGTTTGATCGTATCTTCTTTTCATTTTAAATTACATAAATGTATGATTCCGCGGAAGCAAGCAATACAAATGAACGAAAACAACTAATAAAACTGTGTTGTCTATCATTACAGAAGCAACTTAAAAATATCTAAGTTGAAAGACCTATTTTATAAAGATAGTCTTTATCTATTGGAAAATTAAAGTAAATTTGATATGCCCACAGTAACGTTCAAATTCAGTAATAAGGGTATCTTCCAAATTACTTCAGTGTGTTGTGGACATGGGTGGTTTTAAGCCTAATATTCTTTGATAGTGAATTCTACTAAGACATTTTATCCTACTAGATTATCGTCTTGTTTGCTGCAAATCTACTAAAAAGTAGAAATCTATTAAAGGTGGTCACGCTGATCGAATATCGTAGACTATGATGATATGATACATGATTATAGTATATACTATATGGTGATCTGTGGTCAGGTAACAGATAAAGTTGTTCAAAACGACTATAAATTAGTAGCACGCTACAGACTATAAACTATAAATTTCTAGCGCGCTATTAAATACGCTATATTATAGCGCGCTATTTATAAGAAACCGTGTAGGAAGCCGGCAAGCGGGTTAAGATTTGCAGTACGCTATATCTCGTAGCATGTTACATTACATATCGTTCTTTGGATAAACCGCGTGCTATACAAGAACATTATTTCGTAATAAGTCACATTTTAACTAAAATAAAATAAAGCGGTAAAGAAAAACCAATGAACGCTTTTCCATACTTTTCAGGCTTACGACTTTCTATAATCCTAAAAATATTTTTAAGGCATGTACTTTTTAAAACGAAATAAAATTAATTATTTTTTATTATAATATAATAAAAAATAATTAATTTTATTTCGTTAATTAAATTGATGTAAACGTTATTTTAACCTTAATATAAATTATAAATCAAATAAAGGTATATTTAAAAGTTTACTGATTGTATTTATAAAAATCAACTATTTACATACACTTTTGTATCTATATTTTATTTACATTTAAAAACATTAGTTAGGCTTCTTTTATAGCAGACAACTGTGTTCTTCGATCACTTATAAATATACAGTATACACTAACTAAACAACATCTAACACTAAATTAGGTAGCGCGCGATGAATAGCGTGCTCAAAGACTAGCGTAGAGCGTAACACGTCCTCTCCCAACAGCGCTGCTGCTAGAAATAGTTGCCGCCAGATATTAATACTTAATAGCGCCAAAGCGCCATAGCGCAATAGCGCCACGGCGACTACTTACATAGCACGCGCTATTCGTTATGGAGAGATAGCGCACTATAATATGGCGCTATACGCTATAGTAACAACCATTAGTAACCATGAAGGTTAGAGAACAGGAGAACGATCACTACGTACTAAAGCATAGCCCGCCTGTCCTTGAAAATTGTAGAATGTATAGCGGCGCTGACGTCGGTGAGTAGTAACTGTGAAGTTAGCTGTTTATGAGTACAAGTAGATGAAGTTAGTTGAATAATGTACAAATTTTCATTTCATTTTTAATGAGAAAATTATCGTGCTCCGTAATTTTGTAATTTTTGACAAAAAGAAACATTAAAAAATGGAGAAATATTTTACGTGTAATAGTTAACGTGGTTGGTTTAGCATCTGATCGGAAAAATAGACTCAAAAGTGACTTTTATTGACCGAACCTCGAGCGATTGCAGCGCCTCACTTATGGTGTCCATATTTCTGGACACTATTTTCTACGGTGATCGTTCTCCTGTTCTCTTACCTTCATGATTAGTAACAGATAATAATGTACTCACCAGTGTTGCCAACATTAAAATCTAGCTCTCGTTGTAGATATTTTTTTATTATTTAACTGGCTTTACGGCTCTGGATTCTAGCCCTTCTGAGCCTATCATTTCTTTCAAAATCTTCATTTTTATATATTTTTTCTTCACAATATGCTAATATGTCACATTGCGAAGTTTTTGGGGAATTTTGACGACAGCTCAAACCAACGGACAGTTGATGATGACAGCACCCAAGTTTATAGGGCGCCCAAGCGCCCAAAATAACTCGAGGTTTATATCAACATCAAAGTACTTGTTTCATCGTTTTCTATAATAGTTCACACGCGCAAACATTTAATTCATAAAATCACATCACTTTTACGAATGAAAATCCACTTAAAACCGTTATTTAAGCGACAAAGTAGGAGCGACATTCCGTCTACGGCCAAGTTCCCGCCAAAACTCCTCCCGTTGTAGAGAACACTATAATGCATGGAGGTTAGAGAACAGGAGAACGATCGCTACATACTAAAGCATAGCCCGTCTGTCCTTGAAAATTTGTATAATTTATAGCGGCACTGCCGTCGGTGAATAGTGGCTGCGAAGTTAGCTGTTTATGAGTACAAGTAGATGAAGTTAGTTGAATAATATAATAGAGTATATAAAATAATAAGATAAAATAGTATATATAATAATAAAATAATTATAAGGGTGATCGCTACCAAGCTATGTATTTCTAATTTGTCTTGTGTTGTTAATTTTAAACATGATTGTAAGCTATTATTTGAAAAAAAAATAGTCCCGCTGGGTTTCTTGCTGGCTTCCCAGGACAGAGATTTTCTTACGAACCAGTGGTAAATGAAAAAAATTACTTTCAATAGTAGTAGATGGCAAATTAAAAAAAAAGTAGTAGATGGTAATAACGTCATTTTATCGAACTAAAACTTATGACTCAAGGATATCACAAATTCACAGGATATACAGCGACTCAAACAGTAAAGAGAGAGTTTGAAATAAATATAGAAGTTGATAGTTTTTTATATATTCAACAGTAGCGCATCATTTTGGTCGACCAACGACAAAACAGTTGTATTTAAAAGAATTACGGCAAATGAAAATTTACTCTTTCAACTTTTTAAAGTAAAGAATGTATTGAAAATTTTTTCGTATTTTTGAACTAAAAAACGAATAAAATTGTAATTTAATTTTTGCCATTTCCAAATTATTTTTATTTCAAAAAACAAATCTAAAAAAAAACATAAATTTTTGTTGTCCCGTTAAAAAATCCGTTAGCCGTTAAACAAAAATTTTCCCGTTACCAACGTCGCTGTCCCTTCAAATCTAACGAGAAATTCGTCGAGTTGGCAACACTGATGTACTCTGCGTCTGGGGGTAAGAATAAGAAGTAAGAACTAAGAAATATATCTGGTATGTACTATCTATCTAGTGGTCACCGGCATTACACATTTAATAGATAGATACCGAAGGTCATTCGTCCTCGTCACGTGGTCAGTGACTCAGTGGCCTTGATAATTTGTTACAGATACAGATTGAAGGTCAGTGGTAAGTGGCTAAGTGGTTATTAAAATTTTTCTCTGCTCTTTGCCCTTAGCTAAAATTAAAATAGACGTTGACAGTGTTTATATTTTAATGTTGTCAGTTTCCCACGTCTTAATTGAGTTTTCCCCATTCACCATTTATATATTAAAACTATTATAAAATAACAACTATGGTATTTCCGTTTTGTATCGTTAAATTTAAATGAAAACTTTTAAAAAATATGAATAACTGATTTTGAAAAAATAATAACATGCCAAATATATAATTTATCCGGTGGTTAAAACATCTCTAATAAATTATAATGGAACACTCACCATTTATTTTATGATTTACCCATGGTTTCTCTCTTTAGCCCTTTCCCTTTTTTAGTCTCAACTCCCCTTAAAAAGGGGAATTTCCCCTCACGGTATAAACACACGTCACGTGTGTCAAACGTGAACGAATATGTTGCTTGACTGGTTGATTTCAACCAGTCAAGCAACATATTCGTTCCAGTATTTCTACTAATACTAATATCGGTTCGACCTAAGATAAAGATTTCTGTTCATGGGTTCGACCAGTCATTAACAGATTTTTTTAAGCCTGTGACCTGTGATTGACTGTGTTTCGCGGAATTGAAAGGTTAGGATCGGATAAGGTGTATTGTAAGATCAAGCATGTTATCTAGTTCAGGTACAGCAATAAAATAAATATTACACGAATGGGCTTTTTCTACTTACCATTCGAAATTAATATGCTAGTTTGACCATTCTACAATATCTACTAATTTTATACGACAGAAATGAAAATCATAGAAAAATTTGAAAAGCTATTATAGACAACAGTGTGTTAGCAAATTTCGGAAAAGAAAAAGGCGACGCACCAATATAAATCTATAGAAACCATTGCCACTGTCACACGGTCACCCAGAGCTCCAAAAATTATTAGACCTACATACCTAAAGCAATAAATGACGCAACTACTTAGCAATGAATTGCAGTGCTGAGGGCCGCGGGTTTGAATCTGGGAATGAACAAGAATTTGAATGGCCATTAATAATTGTTCCGGCTCAGAATGTTTATCTTTGTAAAATTTATGTAAGTATGTAAACTGCCCCTACGATACGGCAGAAAATCCTGGTGTGGAGGTAACGTTTTTAGAAAAAATGATAATAATGTCCTGCAGCCCGACTTTCCTCACGGCCAGTCTCAACGGAGCCTAGCCATTTGCGCTGGAAAGGATTAAAGCCCACGAGTGTGGGCGCAAATTCTGGCTCTCTATTCTCTCACTCTCACAGTCCATTGAATGAAAATCCGACACGACCGAAGAGATCAGGCGCAGTTAAAGTGCTTTCCGAGGCACGGAGGTTAAACACCGCTAACATCTTTACTCCGGGCTGCTACCTCAGATGAAGTAAAAAAAGGTAGATATCGCACGTAGAACAAGAAACTGTAACTATTTTTATAACTATGTGTGAGTCAAAGAAGTGTTGCCAGTTTTTTTAAAAGTCCCTGAAAATCGAGATACAATACTGCAACTATAAGAGTAATGTGCGATGCGAATGCGAAAGTATATCTGTCTTTTTTAATAAATTTCAACAATTTGACAATTCAAAAAATGATGAAGCAGTAGGAGGTGTCTGTAGATCATTTAAAAATCTTCTTGATAGATTGTCCAGTGAGCACGTAAGCATCGATAAAATATACAACATATGTAATGTAAAACATGTTTATTATGAAAAATAACTTAAAAAAAACTAGTTGGAATAAAAAACAAATTTCCATGGAATTAAAAATATACTTTTCTAAATTAAAAAAAGTATATTTTAGTAAATGCAAAATAGAACGAACTCCAGGAGGGCACAAAGGAGTGTTCTAATTTGTACCCCGGGTAGGAGAGATATGAAGTATAAACCGGAGAGGACACCTGAGTCTCGGTTAAAAAGAGCAAGGCCAGCTCCAGGTAGTAGTGGACAGCATTAAGATTGGAATGAAGTGTCCTGATGTTGCATAAATTCACGGATAGCGTGACAGGGGTCGCCTTGGTCTTATTGCTCCGCTTGCCCCTAGCAGTTTTAGTCGCGAGCACAATTTCCCCTCCCCTCCTCCTTTCCCCCAGAATACGCGGAGCAGCCTAAGCACAGATGCTCAGGAAGAATAAAGTAGCTTGGTTGTGGATGCTCGGCGAGGGATTCTCCGTGACAAGGAGTGAGGGTACTCTCTTGGGGTAGTTTTTATTTAATTCCGCTACGATGTTAAGGGGGAGGGGGAATTGGGCCTCCAGCCCAAGTGAAACGCAGAGGTAAACCTCTACTTCACGCAGGTATTCTGTGAAATCGTACGGTACCACCCCGGTTCAAGCTGGCCCATAAATGTGACATCAATAGCCGCTGCGTGGCTCTACCACTGTCAAGAGGATGACTGCCATTTTGGTTCATTTGAGCTCAGTCTTATAGCAGCTACCCTTCGTTTTTTTATAGGACAGGGTGACAAACGAGCATAAACTCCACCTGATGGTAAGTGGTTGCTGTGGCCCATAGACATCTACATATATCCTCGATTACGAATCAAAATGCAGATGCGTTGTCACCCGTGAGGACTAAGATAGAATGAGGCTCTCGTTTTCATTAAAAAGGGTCTCCGGTTCTTTACACTCACCATACGAAACAGTAGCATTAAGCTACTATTTTACGCTAGTATTCTGTGTGAGTGTGGTCCTTCCCCGGTCGAGCCGAACCATTCGTGCTATAACTATACTACTAATAGTATAAGTGCAGCATGGCTCTACCACGTAAACAATTCATGTCCTATGAAAATATTAGTTGGTAGCCTAAATTCATAAATATATTCTGATAGTAAAATAGTTTGTCAGTACTCAACAATTAAAACAGAAACATCAACGACTTAAAAAATTAAATATTTACCTTGACTTCGATTTGATGTAACATAATAAGAACTAATTTAAAAAAATATGTTGACTACATATATTTTTATAACTAAGCCTAAACTTAATTACCCAAATCTTGAACCATTAGAAATAAGAAATACTGGCAACATTCTCCCGTTACGTAATCTCGAAGCATTGACATTCGTGCTTCGAATAAGCTGTCAAAACTTGTGTTGGAATAACAAATTAAAATAATAGTTAAATGAGTGTTTACAAGTGAAACGATATTGCTTCAGAATTTTTGTTCACTTTAGTATTGCTTTTGCACACATTTAAATTATTTAAAATAATAATATGTCATATTATTCATCGTTTCATATTTCAAAATGCCCTCCCCTATTTTGAATACATGCCCTTAATCGACGCGGCCAATCATCAATCGCAGCACGCATCACTCTCATATCTATTTCTGCCGCTGCTTTAGCCAAAGATGCTCGGAGAGATTCCAAATTCCGATGAGGTTTAGTGCAGACTCTTTTCTCCTCCAAATGTTGCCATATCTTATAATCCAGTGGGCTTAAATCTGGACTAGAAGAGGGCCAGTCTTCACGTCTGATAAAGTCAATTTTATGGGCGGTTCACCAGTTTTGCGTGCTTCGTGCCCTATGAGCTAGTGCAGAGTCCTGTTGGAATATCCAATGTCTTGTTTTGAACATTGTTTGAGAAAGAGATTCCACTATGTTTGTTAGGACGATATTTTAATATACCTCGGCACTGGTTTTTACACCTTTTTCAAAGAAAAGCACCTCAGTTAAGCCTGAATATGAGATTTCAAGCCAAACCATGAGTGACAAGGATAATGTGCTCGTTGAACCCTCGGAATACGCGTGCTTGCTTCTTCACTGCTGTGGGCATACAGATTATCATTTTTTAAATTATAACTTTCTTCAATGTTAAAAAAATTTCATCCGAAAACAAAATTTCGTGGTATTTTTTTCCCGCGTATCACTGCAAACAAAGCGCGGGATCTATCTAGCCTAATTTTTTTCAAACTCTCGTTAAAAAAAAACCGGTCTTCTAACGATAAGCTCTTAGTCCTAGGTCTTCATTGATTTCTCTTTTGACCGTGGTTCTGCTTAGGCCCATCTGGAGAGCTAAGATTTTTTGTTTAAAAACAGGATTTCGTTGGATTTGCGCATTCATTGCTTTGATGATAGCGGTCCTTTTACGATCTTCGAAGCTTGAATCTTTAGTGAATGGTTTCATATTGTAATAAACAAATCGTAGGGTTATTTTAAATTTTTGTAGAATATTGAAAATCTTTTTTGGCGCGTAACCACAGCGGTACAACCACAGAACACATATACCCCTAAGGTACAACGCGATAACCGCTACTCTATCTTCTTTCTTCGACCATTCCATATTTGAATATGAACGAAAATGAATGTCTTTTTTATTTTCGGCAAGCGCAACAAGTTATATTTTTAAAATTGGTGAAGTTCATCTAGCCAGTATTCAAAATTTTTAAATAATAAGGTTTTGACAGAACTTATGACCCGATTAAGTAGATGTGACCAAATACGGTGGAAAGTTTAACCGATCATGCGGGGAGATCTGTTCATGATTTTGCCTTGGCATATGGTATGACACAACCGGTTACTTCACCTAAGCGGATTCCAGATGTGGAGGATCATGCATCTTCCCTGTTGGACCTTCTGCTGACCTCTCACACGGACTGATATCAGATTTCCGTCTAACCCCCTTTAGGCTCCTCGGACCATTGTCTTGTTCGGAGTGTGGTGCCACTCACGCTGAAATCGCAGTTGCATTCTGCAGGCTGCCGCCGTGTTTGGTACTATAGGTCAGCCGATTGAGATGGGATGCGGTCTTTCTTTGCATCCTACCATTGGGTGCGGGTTTGCTTCTCGCCGGACGATCCCAACGTTGTTGCGGATTCTGTCGCTGATGTGGTACTTCAGGGTATGGAACTTTATATTCCTTCCTCTGTGGTGCCCGTTGGAGGCAAATCTCAGCCATGGTTTGGTTGCTCCTGTAAAATAGCATCATGCTATAAGCAGGAGTGCTACCAAGCCTGGGCTGACGCATCAGCGTCCCGAGATGTAAACACCAGCGCTCTAAAAAAAGAAGTATAATTCCGCCTCTAGGTCCTTCAAAAGAGTCATTGCCAAGGCAAATGGCGAGAAACTTGTTCGCCTTCCTTCTGGAACCCGTGCATTCTGGTCTCTCGCCAAGGCTGTCCAGGGGAATTTCTGTCAGCCATCTCTTCCATCTCTGCACAGGGAGGACGACTCACTGGCCCATACCGCAAAGGAGAAAGCCGATCTTCTAGGCTCTTTCTTTGCGTCCAACTCGACCTTCGATGACGGGGGGAGTACGACGCCGACCATCCCGCGGTGTGAGTGCTCCATGCCGGAAGTGCAGTTCACACAGCACTCGGTTCGCAAAGCACTCCTCTCCCTGGACATCCACAAGTTGAGTGGGCCTGACGGAATCCCCCCCAATTGTGCTGAGGACGTGTGCTCCAGAGTTGGCACCGGTTTTAACGCGTCTTTTCCGGTACTCCTACTCCCTAGGCGTAGTC
Source organism: Parnassius apollo (assembly GCA_907164705.1). NCBI lineage: Eukaryota > Metazoa > Arthropoda > Insecta > Lepidoptera > Papilionidae > Parnassius > Parnassius apollo. Next base: position 3,791,136 of record CAJQZP010001064.1, on the reverse strand, counting down.
CCAAAATCATGGAAGACGGCTTTCGTCCACCCGATCCCTAAAAAAGGCGACCGCTCAAGCCCGTCCAACTACCGGCCTATCGCCATCACCTCCGTGTTCTCCAAAACAATGGAGTGGAATGGACGCGCGATTAGTGGAAGAGTTAGCGCAATTCCACAAAAAATGACATATTGTGCCGTGAAAGTACAACTCATCACATAATCATGAAACAAAATTAAAAATCTCATTTCACGGGTCAATACTGCCTAGAATCTTATACTTTTGTAAAAACATTCATCAAAACAAAATAATAAATCGTAAATTTGACAGGCCACTATATTAAAAATGTTGTTAGGCATAGTAAAATATTTTACCCCATATTTTCTTATTATTGTAATATACATGCTGCCAATATGGGAATATTATTGCTGTATTTCCCTATTTTTTTGGGGAAAACGGCATTTACATGCAAACATTAATCAATAGCGTGCGTGTTCCTCTTATCAACTTTGAATTTTGAATTACACTCGTGTATCTAGTTAGTTTGTGGACACTATCACTCTAAGTCTAGTTATTCTATAACAGCTGGAGCGTGGCTCTACCACTTATAAAAATGAATAAATGTTTGAATCAGTTTTTTTTAATCCGATAAGATCATCGTGGAACGTGACCTGATTTTATTCTGAACTCCCTGTTTCTCGCGTTGCGACTTCACTCGCGTGGAATTTATTACGATAGGGTTTCATGTTTTTTTTTTTGCGCGGAGCCCTAATTGTTTTCTAAAACGGAAGTAGTCTGCGTTACTTCTTATAACATCAGCTATCTGCCAGAGAAAGTCAAAAAAATCGGTACCATTTCAGAAATTAGCCGGAACAAAAAAACAGACAGACGAAAATTTTAAAAACTTTTTTTTGTTACTGTTAAAATAATTTATTCGTAAAACGCTGTAATTTTGACATTACAAGCAGATACTTCAATTTTATTTATTTGGATAGATATTAAATAGGTAAGTAGGTAAGTTAATAACATTTCTACATATTTACTAATGTATCTATAAAGTCAGGGTATTCGAGGAGGTTCACTCCGTGTTGTTTTTACGAAATACCGTACAGTTTAGAGCATTGATTAAAAATTCTTAATTAATAAAATAAATGATGTACTGGCTAATGTAGCGGGAAAATGAAATTATTTTGCTTTCAGCCTTTTTCATCTCTAATTTCATTATGCACATATAAGTTTTACGAAACTTAAATACTTTCGTGTTCCACTTCTGCACGATTTTTGATGAAATTGATCTTACGCCATTAATTTTATCGTATATGCGGTGCGATGCGAAACTAATATATCGAACATGACTGCACTGAGTGAACGTGTAGGTTTTGTCGTTGAGTGGGTTTAAACACATAGAAATGGCAAACCAACGCTGAACAGCCAAAAAAATACACACTTTATTAATATTTATCAGCGAATTGATGGTTCTCAGGACCCTGCATTGTGCATTGCAAAATAAAGCTTTGCCATCCCGTCTGGCGATAGTGACTATAGCAAACTCACCCTACAGCCTACACCCTAACTATGGAAAACTCACCCTATAGCCATTTATGGAGGGCGGTCACCAGTGGACTGTGATGAATTAATCAAAAACGCAATACTGATAAGTCTTGTGTTTTTCATTAATATAAGAAAGATCAGTAGCGAAGTAGCTGAACCCTTTAATTATGGCACTTTAGGTCTCTGGTTTGAAAAATTGCTCACAAGCGCGTGCGTGTGCGCGGGCGAGCGCGTTTTATAAAGGGGTGGGGGTTTAATTTAATCAACTGAATTCTAATCGTAACAATTACTTTAATAATGCTTTAAGCGTATATATTATATTTATAACACAGTTATTTATTGACCAAAACCTTTGATATCATCTACAATTTTATCTTAAGTGGTCTATTTAGAGACCGCATCGGAGACTGCAGCGCTTGCGTCTTTGGCAGCCCCGCCGACAGCATCGCTCGCGCTGCCCACAGCATTGGAGGCCGCGTTGCCGACAGCGCTTCCCGCGTCGCATGCGGCCTTCTTTGTATCACTAGCAGCACTCTTCACGGCATCCATGACGTCACGATTTGGTGTTTTCTTCTTAAGGAAATACAACTGCGACTACCGCAGACTCTCTTCTGAAAATATAGAAGACAACCGTAAAATAATTGTGTCTTAACAAAAATATGGAAATAATCATAGTTATATTTATGATCAACCCTACAAGATGGAGTGAGGACCTGGTAAGAGATGCATGCAGACGGTGGATGCAGGTGGCAGAAACTGTGCTTTGTGGCATTCGTTGGGCGAGGCCTATGTTCAGCAGTGGAGTGATATTTATGTTTTATTTAGTAACGAGGAAAAAATAAAACAGACCAACAGCGTACATACGTCCGAATTTATTTCAAAAAAGATATTTTCTCTACTTATTCACAAGATGACTAAGATTAGTGGTATATTAGAGGGTTAGCACACGCCGAAGAAAGTCGTATAGTAGTAGTGTAACAATATCCACTTCCCCTTTTGTAAATGACAAAAAAATGTATACATAGTGTTGTTAATAAACGCAGTTTTTATTATTCAAATACAAGATATTTCCCGCGACTTCGTCCGCGTGGAGTTTATAACGATAGAATTTCATAGATTTTAAATTTTTTCCTTCCCGCAATCTCGACAGATCTCGACGTTTTGATCCTAGGAAGCTATTCTGATTATTCCTTCGAGTAAGTCACTAATATGTGTATTGTGTGTGTGCGTGCGTGCTTGCGTGCGTGCGTGGGTGTGTGCGTGCGTGCGTGGGTGTGTGCGTGCGTGCATGCGTGCGTGCGGCGTGCGTGAGTGCGTGCGTGCGTGCGTACGTGCGTGCGTGCGTGCGTTAGTGCGTGTGTTAGTGCGTGCGTGAGTGCGTGCGTGCGTGCGTCGTGCGTGAGTGTGTGTGTGTGTGCGTGCGATTGCTGTGTTTCGTATGGTGAATGTAGAGAACCGGAGACCTTTTTTACTGGAAACGAGGCATCTAAGTCCTCAGACGTGACATTGCATCTGCATTTTGATTCTTAATCGAGGATAGATGTAGATGTCTATGGGCCACAGCATCCACTTACGATCTGGTAGACTTTGTGCTTGTTTGTCACCCTTATTCTATAAAAAAAATTGGTTGACCCTGCATCCCTGGAACTTCTCAATAATTTCAAATGCAAAGTGCTCCAAATTTTACCAAATTATGACTTTGAATATGAAATATCGGAGTATTTAAAAAAAATCAATTTTTAAAAATTTCCTTCTTCGATATCTCATGAACGAATGGTTCGATTTTCATGTTAAAAACGGCATTCAACGCAGTTTTTTAAGTTCTACAAATAATGTAAAAACTACAAACTTGCTAGGTTGCAAAATTTAGAAGTTATGTCAAAAAAAAGTTGTTTTCAAATTCTTTCTCCTTCGATATCTCACGAAAGAATGACCCGTTTTTATTTTCCAAACGGCATTCGACGTCATTTTTGAGGTTAAGAGCTGATTAATTTTTAAAATCGATCGGTAAAGCCATTTAAAATTTTTATTTTTTAACAGTTTTTCAAAATTTTTATTTTTGAGATTTCGCAAAATCTACTTGACCGAATTAGTTCATATTATCACCAAATCTATTCCACATTGAGATCTTTAGAACGCCGCAAACTACATCATCCGTACGGACGTCCACGTGAAGTTAGTCAGAATAGCTTTCTCGGATCTCAAAACGTCGAGATCTGATGAAAACTCGATTTTCGAAAATCGGGTTGAAACCAATAACTTCCCTATTTTTGGAAATTTTCAATTTTCTTAGCAGGAAGTTAAAAATATTTTAAAAATACATAGTTTGATTAGACAAGGGTGGATAACCATCAGATTGGAATCTGATCTGATTGTGAAAATCGAACGCGGGAGACTTCGAACTCCAAAAGCGCTCTTTTTAAATTTTGTTTAGAACAGTTGAGTTTCCAGTTTTTTTCATATATATAAGTATATAACTTTAAAAAGTTGTACAAGTGTTCATGATGAAAGGTACAAAAAGAATGGAGAAGAAAGCAAAGAATTTGAAGGGCTTCGGTGCTGATATCGCTCAACGCTGGGTTCGAAATATTTATCTAATAGAAAGATATCATTATTGTATGTATAATATTCTATAAAGAATTCCTAATTATGTCCGTTTTTACCCAGATAATCTTAAATATTTTAATATAGTGTTTCTAGAGACGATGGATGATATTAAACCAATGATTCACTTTGCAATGTAAAGGTAAAAACCAATGTTAGACGTGTTTAATGTATAGTCAAATTGTATAATTTTGTAAAAAATTGTGAATAAAGCTCAATTCATAGAGAAATCTATAATTTTGAAACTTGCCAGACTCCTACCAATAAAGCTATCTGCTGGCATTACAAATATAATCATATTGCTATCTTATAAGCATGCTCTCTTAAAGTAGATATTAAAATTATGAAATGAAAAATAAAGAGATAAGTGTTACGACAAAATAAATTTCTATTCGTCAAATAATACCAACAAATTCTTATCAGAATATATATTGAAAACAAGAATTGAAGAATTTGGAGATTCAGCTTAAGCCATATCATATTTATAGAGTTCACATAACTATGAGTTTGTCTTGAATCTTGATACAGGCAGCTGCCCATACCAAATATTCTAATGACAAAGAACATATTGTTGTAACATATATACGTTGTTTATACAGACCACTTGACTACAGCTGTTCATACCATTAATTTACAAAGTTTAAATTAGACAGGATTATACAAAACTTATTAGAAGCGATTTAACTATCAGGACATATTCATAGCTTAAAATTTGGTGTTGTTACTCTATATATTAGATAATTGTACAGGTAGGCATATTCTAGATTAGATTGGAAATACCTAATAGCCTTCTTTTGCTTAATAACATCCATGTCACAACATTTTTTTTATAGAACTATGTGTGCTCATAGTCCATCTGATGGTAAGTGGATGCTGTACCCTATATTTGACTGAAAAAAATATTCTTGCAAGGTAGATCTACTAATGTCTAAATTTTCAATGTTTAATTAAATTAGTAATTTCTCACCATTTTCTCTCTCATTTATACTTAGTAACAGAGATTAGGGAGTATAATTATACTTTCCCTCATTAAATAAATATAACAAGCAAAAAGAAAAGATTACTTTTTATTGGTGGAATGTGAATTGTGCAACAGGCATTTACAAAAATTCGAGGAAAATTACATAAATTTTAAAAATCTACAAGCTAAAAAGTGTTTGTAACATTAACAAGACTGTCAATTTCTTTCGTCAAATTTTAAATAATATAAATGTTTGTGTATAAGTGACTGATGATGATATCTAGATGACTTTTTTCATATCACATATCATTTTACTATTCTAATTCTAATTATTATAAAAAATTATTAATCACTTTTTATACAACTAATCATATAAAATCTACGAAAAAATAAATTAAAAGTTATGTAATAACTATATTGGGAAACTTACATTTCATGCGGCGCGTACGGCCGTCGGGAAACAAATATATCTAGTGCACTATCTAGTGGTCACCTCAACAGCATAGTACACATTTAATTATAGGTAGATAACGAAGGTCATTCGTCTTTGTCCAGTGGTCAATGGCCCAGTGGATTTGATACTTTGTTATTTTTACAGATACAGATTGAAAGTCAGTGGTAAGTGGTTACTAAAATTTTCCTCTGCTCTTTGCCCTTTGTTAAAATAAAAATAGATGTTGGCAATGTTTCTATTTTAATGTGTTCAGTTTCCCACGCCTCAATTGAGTTTTCCCATTCTCCATTTGCATATAAAAAATATTATTTAGGTATATATTTTATACAAAGTTACCTATGAAATTTCCGTTTTTTATCTTTAAATTTAAATTAAATTTTTTACGAAAAAACTTTTATCTGCTTCTTTAGAATTGAGTACTTATATATTTAAATTCGAAAAAGCTGAAGTCTTTTGGGGCAAGGTCTCGAGAACATGATGGATAAAGAAAAGCCACCCAGCTTTAGCTCTTTTAATTTTCCCAACGTCGGTTTGCAATACATGGCCAGATGTCATTAAAAAGCAATGGCGAAGAACAGTTCATCAATCTAAGATGTTTGAGTGACAGCTTCTCTACCAGTGTTTACAAGTTTTTGACAATAACATTTTAGTGAATAATACCAACAGCAGAACACAAAACTGTTACTATAAATTTCTTTTGGCAAATCTTTCGTTTCCAAAACATATTTCCCAAAAAATAAATGAATAACTATATAATTTTGAAAAAATAATAACATGCCAAATATATAATTTTTTCGGTGGTTAAAACATCTCGAATAAATTATAATGTAACACTCACCGTTTATTTTATGTTTTACACATGGTTTTCGTCTTAAGCTCTTTTCCCTTTTAGTCTCAACTCCCCTTTAAATGGGGAATTTCTCCTCATTGTGTAACCCCACGTCACGCGTGTCAATCGTGAACGCCAATGTAGTTTGACTAATTGCAGTCATATTTTTACTATTCGGTTCGACCTTAGATAAAGAATTTTGTTGAGGTTCGACCAGACATATTAACAGATTTTTTTTAACCTGTGACCTGTTATTGACTGTGTTTCGCGAAAGTGGCAGATTAAGATCAAGCATGTCCGTCCTAATTTAGTTCAGGTACAATAATAAAATAAATAATACACGAATGGCCTTTTTCCACTTACCATTCGAAATAAATATAATAGCCAGTTTGACCATTCTATAATATCTAATAATTTTATATGACAGAAACGTTTTGTTAGCCTAATCATAAAAAAAACTTGAAACTAAGTAATAAGACTATATAGACAGCAGTGTATTAGCAAATTTCGGAAAAGAAAAGGGCGATGCACCGGCATAAATCTATAGGAACCATTGCCACATTATAACTCCCTCCCCCATAGCTTCAAAAACAATTAGACCTATACATCTAATAGTAATGTTGCGCGCCACAGTTGATGCCCCTAGCGCCATCTAGTGTCGGGGAGCAGAGCAAGAAGAGCTTTCTAGAAAATGCCATGCCTGAACTTCCACCAACAGCACCATCTAGTATCGAATGGAAGAACTAAGCTTTCTAGAAAGCTCCAAACTCGAACTTTCTGCACGTGGTCGGTCGGAGGCCATAATTGCTGGAATATTCTGGATGTTTTGGTGGAAAACGCCTATTTAAAGCCGTTGAGGGCCACGACCGTGGTATTATTGAATTGGCGATACGAGCGAAGCTTTCAGAGTGAAATAAAGTAAACTAAAGTGTTAAGTGTGAGTAATTATTAGTGTGATTTAAGTTTTAATTGGTGTTCAGTAATTAAAGTATCAATTTTGGTAATTTAATCGGCAGTTTTTATTTTCACGAACCCTAAGCTCGTAATAGTAACAAATGGCGCAACTACTTAGCAATGAATTGCAGCGCTCAGGGCCGCGGGTTCGAATCCCGCAATGAACAAGAATTTGTATGGCCATAAATAATTGTTCCGGCTCAGAATTTTTGTCTTTGTGAAATTTACGTAAGTATGTAAACTGCCCCAACGATACAGCAGAAAATCCTAGTGTGGAGGTAACGTTTTTAGAAAAAATGACAATAATGTCCTGCAGCCCGACTTTCTTCACGGCCAGTATCAACGGAGCCTAGCCATTTGCGCTGGACAGGATTATAGTCCACGAGTGTGGGCGCAAAGTATGGCTCTCTATTTTCTCACTCTCACAGTCCGATTAATGAATATCCGACACGACCGGAGAGATCAGGCGCATGACCCAGTTATAGTGCTTTCCGAGGCACAGAGGTAAAACACCGCTAACATTGAAATAATACTAGTTTTTACGGAATTTATCGCGTATATTTAACTTTTTAAATACCCGATGTTTCGAACGCTTTACAGAACTCATGGTCACCGCGGGACTGGAATGTTCAACGTCCAGATGTCATAGTTAACCACCGTAGACAGAGAAACCTATAGACAAATTGACGCCTTCTTTCGCATTCGCACACGAAAAAGATAGATTTATGCATACGTCTTGCATAAAAGTGAGATAGAGCGGTGTGATTGTTTGTCCCTTTCTCCGTGCCGGTTTTTTTGTTTAGCAAACTGTAGAGTTTGCTAAACAACTTTAACAGCGCAGTGATTTAAGGAGTTTACAAGTTGATTTAAGTGAGAAAAAAGTGTTTTGTGAGCTTAAGATTGGTGAATCTTGTTCAGTTCAGTTCTTAGAACAATTAAAGTTTTTATCTAAATGTGTTTAAAAGTCATAAAGATTATTGTATAACCTAAAAATTCGTTATCGCCCTTTCTCACTCGAGGCCACGCCGATCATTAGTCTATAGGTTTCTCTGTCTACGTTAACCTCGGTTAACATAGATTAAAATTTAACTTTTATTCCGATCTTCACAGTATGAACTTCGGGTATTTAAAAAGTTAAATATACGCGATAAATTCCGTAAAAACTAGTATTATTTCAATGTGTAGTGTTCGCGTAAATATAAGAAATCATTATGTACACTGCTAACATCTTTACTCCGGGCTGCTACTGAGAATTTCTTGACAAAACAACAAATAACTAAATTTAGCCCAACTCGGGGCTAGAATCCGGGTGATCAACAGTCGCGTTAACGGCCAAAGCGGCGGTTGAAAGTTGGTAACTAATTGCAAGTCTTATAAAGATAATATGGACACCTAGAATCCCAAATGATATGTTTTAACCATTGTATACTATATAGAACGGGGGAGTGGGCGGTGCCCGTATAGCCAGTGACATATCAAATTCACACCTATAAACGTCAACACATCTTTTAGACGTCACAGTCATTGCCCAATTTTTGTGTCAAGCGTTGCTGGGTGCAATTTATTAGGAAAACGCTGATTTACGCGATAATTACGTGTCGCAAAACAGCTGGTTGTCGAATTTCAATAAAATTGGTATATCCTTTCACCAGTTTGTCGAAACTATTTATATTTTGTTAATATAAAAATCAAAAATAAAGAAATATAGTTGTGTAATAATAACCGTACTAGTAATGTAGCAAGATTTTACCGATTTCGGTAAACCGGATAATATTGGCGCTTTTAGAATTGTACTTGGTATATTGTCAAGCTTAATACTTATTCAGGTCACAAGTTCTTTCAAAAACATTTTGTAAAATTACACACTTTTTGATAATTATATAGAAATTATAAATGAAATTAAAGGTAATTTAGAAAAAAAATTTGAAGTGAAAACCTCTTTAGCGGCGTTGTACACTTTTTGTAATGGGTAAAATACGTTAAACTCGCGTCAGGACACGTGACCCTGATTGAAAATTCGTAAGACTGATGGAGAGAGAGAGAGAGAGCGAGAGAGGGGGAGACAGCCGACGCGGCGTAGGAGAGAAAGTATCCCCCTCTCTTTCTGCGGCGCGGCGAAAATGTATGCCTGCGACTGCTGTTTCGTTTAGTCGGCGCAGGGCGCTTGCGCGAATGTTCGTGTGTGATAATTGAAGCAATTCGTGCAAAATTATTCCCTAATCATTCCAAAATATCAAAAATGCACAACGTTAATATTCAAGTTTTCACTTCTGCCGGCACTCCCGGAGTGCAACCCGTCGTTTTTTTTTTCATTTACATATTTCATATTATTCATCATTTCATATTTCAAAATGCCCTCCCCTATTTTGAACAAATGCCCTTAATCGACGCGGTTAATCATCCATCGCAGCACGCACCACACTCATATCAATTTCTGCCGCTGCTTTGGCCAAATATGCTCGGAGAGATGTAGTGCCGTGTAGTGGGTGTCGTAAAAGGCGACAGAGGGAAACAGGCAGGAGATGGGCAGCAGCATCTTCCTGATAACAGCAATAACATAATAAAAAACTGCGGTTGCCAACCCATTCGCCAAGCGTGGCAACTATGGAAATATACCCCTCATGAACAATTACACAAATAGACGGCACCCAGTCCCCGGCGGCCTCACTATTCCTGGCTACGGTGGCGACCATGGTAACGGTGGGGCAGGGGGTGCTAAGAATCTTCGCACCCCCTGCCCCACCGGCGGAGGTTCGGTTGCCACCTACGACGACTCGACCTGGCAACATATAACGTACGCACCCTGAGGACTGACGAGAAGATTCTGGAGCTGGAAGAAGAGATAGACAAGTTGCGCTGGAATATTATAGGATTATCCGAGGTCTGAAGAGAGGGGGGGACACGGTGATTCTAGAATCCGGCAACTTGTTCTATCACCGGGAGGGCGACCATCTGTCCCAAGGAGTTGTTGGATTTATCGTCCACAAGTCTCTCGTTAATAACGTTTTAAAGATTGGGAGTGTATCGCCGAGGGTTGCGTACCTTATAATGACCTGACCTGTATGAACAGGTTTACGCGCCAACGTCGGAACATCCCGATGAGGAGGTGAAGGAAATGTATGAGGATATTTCTAGAGCCATGCTATCCTCCAAAAAAAGAAAGAACGGTGAGCTGAAGGTGGAGAAATTTGGGATAGGGCAACGGAAGCCAAGGGGCCAGCAGCTGGCCGACTTCATGGAGAAAGAGGGACTTTTTATGATGAACTCTTTCTTCCAGAAGAGGCCCCACAGAAAGTGGACCTGGTCGAGCCCCGACGGTTCGACAAAAAATGAGATTGACTTCATGACGATCAGACGCCAACTGTTCAGTGATGTCTGTGATCGCAAGGGCGAAAACTGGCAGCGATCACCGAATGGTTAGAGGCACACTGAACCTAAACGTTAAGTTGGAGAGGTCTCGTCTAATGAAGTCAACGCTCCGTCCCCCTCATGCTCTAATCCAGAATCCCGAAACCTTTCAGCTCAAGTTACGTAACCGCTTTCAGTGCCTAGAAGATTGCAATGCAGTGGACAATATTACGCTCGTCTGTCCATGCGTCGGAGTTCTGCAAGACCCGCCGCAGAAGAACACAAAAACTCTCCGATCACACTCTTAATCTCATGGCTGTTAGACAGTAGATGAGGCTGCAATCGTCAACAGATTTGACAGCATACAGGCAACTGAACAGACAGATCTTCAAATGCATGCGGCGAGACTTACGCAACTTTAATACTGCTCGTATTAAAGAAGCGATCGAGCGGAACCAGGGCTCCAAAGTCTTTGCCAGAGTGTCTACCAGAAAGAGTCAACCGTCAAAGCTGAAGACTGAGTGTGGCACGCGATGCCGCGTTGAGTCTATATTACCTGATGATGCCTTGAGTGAGTTGAGAGGTTATTATGGTCTTGCGCTGTACACATCAGTGTTGGAGCCAGGGCTCGGTCAAGTGTGAGTAACGTGTATCCAAAAGCGAAGTGCGCTTATCCAGAAGACACATCATTGATTATATCCCGGACGAGTTGCACGAGAAATTTAGAATGTTACTCTGCCCTTATTAGAATACTATTACCTACGGAACATTCTACCTATGTTTATTCTATGATAAAAAAACCAACCGCACGAACACAGAGTAGCGCACATGTTTTGTTTGAAATAGCTGTTGTAGCTTGTGTAGATGCGACCCAATACGATGGAAAATAGTAATTTAATGATCTACGAATAAATTGTTATAACATTTTTATTACACTTTAATTTTGTTCCCTCTATAGGTATCATTAAAAATTCTCAATAAAGTTTTTAGATTCAATCTTCTGGTTACGTATCACATAAAGTATGTTCACTTCACGCTTAGAAATGGTTGGGTAGACCCATATATTTCATAATATGTATTTTCATACTTTTTCTTCCGATTATGCTCTTGCTTGGTGTTGGTTTACCAATATTATACTATTTGCTACTATTGGTACTTTTGAGATAAGATAACATATATTTTTATTGACATCATCTATATATATGTACTACGCACTAGATTTGGCATTCCGAACACTCACTATATTCAACTGAACTGTACTGCAATCCGTACACCAGTTATTGCGCTGATAATACGAAAATTCTAATCAAAGTTTGAGCTTGGACGTAAATAACACGTCAGTTGTAGTCAGTAATTATTTGTTGTTTAAGTATATAAATAGGTAATAAATAATAATATCACGAATGAAAAAATATTTCTTCATTTAAACGCCACGCAATATACGATCATATATTAAATCATGCAGATGTTCAATTACAGAACCGAAAGTAGGTAAAATATGTTACTGGAATACTGGACAGAGACATGACATGGTGTTTTTAGAAAAAGTTTTAATTTGTTTAATTGTTTTATAAATGGTTTATATTTTGAACATTTATTTTAAACTTTCTTTTTAGTATAAAACATCGACAATCATGTTTGTCGTAGTTGAGGAAACATGACGACGTGTGTATTTCGATACTATAAAAATACTTCAAGAAATATTAGCGAATCTTCAACTGTCAGTTTTCATCGGTAAGTTTATATTTAGTGGAAAAAGTGGGGAAATTTTATTTTGAATGTTTTTTTAATGCATATCAAAAAGTACGTGAAACCTTGGGAACACATTATAATCATACCTAGATAAAATTTTATACTTTAACGTATGGTAGTGAAAGTTGGGTGTGGTAGAAGAAACACGAGAGTAGAATCAACGCAGTAGAAATGCGGTCGTTAAGGAGTATGTTAGGGCTGAATCTGAACGACAGGGTAAGAAATTGTGTAATAAGAGAAGAGTGTGGTTTGCAAGATGATGTTGTGACCAGGATTAAGAAAGGAATGCTTCGGTGGTTTGGTCATGTGGAAAGAATGAATGAGGAAAGAATGACAAAGAAAATTTATGTTGCAGAAGTGAATGGCAGAGTCGGAAAGGGACGTCCTAGGCGAAAATTTATCGACCAAATTGGCGATTTATTGAAAACGGGCCAAATTAGGAGTACCCTTAACCGACGAGCATGTATGCGTAGGTGTACGGATATGAAGGATGCGAGAGAGGTGTGTCAGGATCGTGCCAAATGGAAGTCTGTAGTCTCTGCCTACCCCTCTGCGTGACAGGCGTGAGTGTTTATGTAATGTTATGTTATACAATTTTTAATTTAAAGCATTTTGTCATTTGATAGCATTTATTGCGCGCGAGCTAGTATTCAGATTTAAATAAAGTTCAGTTGATTGCGGAATCTGAAATATTTATATACATAATAGATTAATACACTTCAGATTTGTTCACCCTGATCATCCGAGAAGAGAAGAATGGACAAAAATTCTTCAAAGAGATAGAAGCGAAGATGCGTGGCTTCCTACAAAATATTTTTTTTTCCTTTTACGGGGGGGGCGGGGGGTTTTTTCTGGGGGGTTTTTTGTTTTTGTTCTGATGGCGTGGACGTAAATTTTATATGCTCCGCACACTTTCCACCTGGTGATATTTATACGACTAAAGCTGGAAAGCGTTTTTTTTAAGAAGTCAGCTATTTCTTCTAGTAATCCTTCAGAATATGCGGTCAAAAATCCATAGGCTTCTTCAACGTCTTTAGACAAAGTGCGAATTTCTGACTCTGAATCAATTTTCGATACACCCCGAAAAATAAAGTTGAAAAAAGATTTAAGGAAAGTTTTAGCTGCAAAAAGGTAATGTCAAAAAAATTATAAAACTACAACGGCAAAATAAACATCTTCGGAAGTAAACGAAATATTTAAACGCGACTGTTAAAAAATTGAAAGAAAAATTCGCAATAAATAAACAAATAGAGAATGAGTTGGTGAAAAAAGCTGAAGTAGTGGGAATGTTTTGTAATAAATTAGATAAAATAAGAAAATCTCAAAAAAAAAAATTAAATACTCACCAAGCATACGAAAATTTGCTCTCACTTGCTACTACTACTCACCCGCTGCTTATAAATACGTCCGCCAATTTTTTTCCCACCCTCGTACTCTCAGCAAGTGGTATGGAAGTATTAACGCCGAAGGGAAAGACTCCTCTCTAAGGATTTACAGAGGAGTCTTTCAAAAGCTTAAAACTTCATCTGAATCGACTTACAAACCGATTGTTTGCTCTCTTGTTTTCGATGAAATGGCGTTAAGGAAGCAAAAGTTGTTCAAGCAGAAAGAGTTAGGATTTGTAAATTTTGGAGATTGTCCTGTAGAAGTACAACAAGAAGAAGTAGCAACGCAAGTCTTTATGCTTGTGTCTATCACAGAAAACTGGAAAATTCCTGTGGGCTATTTTTTGGCGGCAGGTATCAGTGTTGACACTAAAGCATCCTTATTAAGAATTTGTTTGACAGGTGCTTTGAGGTAGGAGTTCTAGTAGTCAGTGTCACTTTTGATGGAAGTCCGACAAACTTTCAGGCCGTTGAAAAATTGGGATGCGACTTTGCTGATATCGATAACCTTAAAACATATTTTATACATCCCTCTACTTTCGATAAAGTATACGTAGTAATTGACCCTTGCCATGTTATAAAACACCTTTGAGAACAAAAAAATACTGTATGATGAAAATGATCAACTTATAAAATGGCAACTTCTCGTTAATTTGGCCAGATTACAACAAAGTCAAGGACTTAACTTTGCCAATAAGTCCCCGGCATATTCACTTTCGCAACCAAGTTATAAAGTAAAGCTAGCAATACAATTACTGAGCATGAGTGTTGCAAACGCACTAATTCTTTGTGATAAGGAGTTGAAAATGAATAGATAACTTCACAATATTGAATACTTCTTCAGTAGATGAAATTAATGATACAGCTATAATGAATAGACACGACGATGAAGAATTTCAGATACTTGAAAATGAAGGAACTATGGACTCTGACAGACTCGCAGAAACAAATTGTACAATTCTTGCTGATCATTTAAATGCGGAATACATAACAACTGCTATAAAATTGATTGTGGGCTATATGTCAGGCTGTGTATCAAGAAAATTGAATAAGGAGCTAAAATGTGAAGAGTGCGTTTCTAGCTTGTTTACATCAGTTCGAATATGGCATCAAAAATTGATTTAGCTAAAATATATGGGAGGGCTGTGCTGTTCAACAGAATGTAAACAAAATTTGCTTAAAAACAGAAACAGTGATTCGTCACTTAATTAATAACAAAAGACACAACAAAAATCAGCCTAGGATGTTTAGTGATTTAAATACAATTATATCAAACACCTTAATTTTTTACAATGGCACGTTGTTGCCATTTTGTAAGTCTGTCAAAAATCTTGGCTTACATATAGACCATACTTTAAGCTGGGAAGTTCAAGTTGCCGAAACAAGCCGTAAAGTAACTGCCACCTAACGTTCTTTTTGTCGTCTCAAAAACTTTCTGCCTTTTAAAACTAAACTTCTGCTAATCCAGACTTTGATATTACCCATTATTGATTATGCGGATGTGTGTTACCCAGATCTATCTCAATATCTTCTCCATAAGTTGGAGCGCCTACTCAATAATTCCATTAGATTCATTTTCGGCTTACGTAAGTATGACCATATTTCCCAGTACCGATCTAAGCTTAAATGCTTCGATCATTATATACTGATCGAAGCTTAAATGGCTATCTATTCGTCAAAGGCGTAGCTCCCGAACTTTGCAAGTACTACATTCAATTTTAAATGACCCCAATTCTCCCTCTTATCTTAAGGATAACTTTCAATATTTGTATTCTACTAACGATAGAGTTCCCCGTTCCCAAAATTGTGTTAAAATTCGTATTCCACCACATAAGAGTCGTTTCTATAATTCCTCTTTTACTGTGCAGTCCATACTGCTCTGGAATGCCTTGCCTGTTTATATCAAGAAAACTAATAACAAGAATTATTTTAAAAGACTAGTTCGAGAATTCTGTCGTAAGAATAATACCACCTGACTATCCGACTATTGTTTTTGTGTTTTTTTTCTCTTTCACTTTATAAGTAATATTTTGTATAATGTATTTTAATATGTATTGTGTTATTTTATTTTTGTCTCATAATATTTTATTTTATTTACTTATAGTTTTGTATAGAAGTACCCGTTTATATATTTATTATTTATCCTATATTATATATTAAGTAGGTATGTATATTTTACTAACTATATATCTATTCTATTCATTTGCATTTTATTTTGTTTTATATCCTTATTATTTATTTATGAAGTGATTGATTACACCTGCCACAGTTTCTCAAATCATCCAGGGTTGACTGGCAGAGAATGCCATAAGGCATTAAGTCCGTCCTTTATATCCCTTAGAGGGAGGTACTCTTCAAACTAGGTAAGACACATCATTTTATTTAATTAAGTGGATGGTTGCAAAGTGAGTATTAATATTATTTATTATAATGGATTTCCGCAAAGTAACGCCTGATTCTATCAATTACCAGTGGACTTGGTGACGGGCTCTGATAAATGATTGAAAAATGCAATACTTAAAAGAAAACACTGATTAGATGAGAAAAAGATCAGTAGCGAAGTAGCTGAACCCTTTAATTATGGCACTTTGGGTCGCGAGTTTGAATAATTACTCACGAGCGCATGCGTGTGCGTGAGCGAGCGTGTGTTATAATGAGGGATGGGGGTTTTAATTTAATCAATTGAATTATAATCGTAACAATTAATTTAATATTGCTTTAAGCGCATATTTATAACACGGTTATTTGTTGACCAAAACCTTTGATACCATCTACAATTTTATCTTTATTGGTCTATTTAGAGACCGCCTTGGAGATAGCAGCGCTTGCGTCTTTGGCAGCCCCGCTGACAGCAGTGCTCGCGCTGCCCACAGCCCCGCCGACAGCATCGCTCGCGCTGCCCACAGCCCCGCCGACAGCATCGCTCGCGCTGCCCACAGCATTGGAGGCAGCGTTGCCAACAGCGCTACCCGCATCGCTTGCGGCCTTCTTCGTATCACTGGCAGCCTTCTTCACGGCATCCATGACGCCACGATTTAATGTTTTCTTCTCAAGTAAATACAACTGCGACTAACGCAGGCAACTGTAAATATGCAAGACAACCATAAAATAGTTTCGTCTTAAATAAATAAAATATGGAAATAATCACAGTTATATTTATGATCAACCCTACAAGATGGAGTGAGGACCTGGTAAGAGATGCAGGAAGACGATGGATGCAGGTGGCAGGGACTGTGCTTTGTGCTTTGTGGCATTCGTTGGGGGAGGCCTATGTTCAGCAGTGGAGTGATATTTATGTTTTATTTAGTAACGAGGAAAAAATAAAACAGACCAACAGCGTACATACGTCCGAATTTATTTCAAAAAAGATAAAGCATGCGTACCGTCGGTCGACCGTCGCGCTATGAAAACATATTGACGCGTTCAGTGCTACTACACCGACCGTATGGATGCGTTTATCATCGTCAAGAAAATCAAACCTAAATTTTAATAATATTGTATGATTTTATAGGTATTAATTAGTGTTAGTGATTTAAGTAATTTTTATCAAACATGGTATATGTCGATACCGAACGCCTCGCCGATGTTTTAAGTCGTCTTGTAATTTCACTGACAATTCATCAAAACTTTTGATTGACATTCTAAAAGTAATTAAAAAAAATTTCTTCATCTTCGCGCAATAATTAATATAAAGTAGTAAATTCCCTTTGAAGTGCTCTTTGGGCGACGATTGGGTGAACCTGATATCTACGTCTTCTGTTCCTTATACGTTTAAGAACATAGTAAGCAGCAATTAAACAATTAACGCGTCCATTTCGTGTACGTGTTTGTGACTGTACCAGTCCAGTCCGGCCAGTTTCGGTGCTCAGGAAAGCTCTGAACGCTACAAACTGACGATCGGTTATGCGTATCGTCAGGACCGATGGTACGCACTGACGGTCGGTTGAGCTCTAAAACCGGCCTTAATCGAGTATAGATGTAGATGTCCATGGGCTACAGCATCCACTTACCATCTGGTGGACTGTGTGCTCATTTGTCACCCTTATTCTATAAAAAAATATTTAAAAATACAAAGTTTTATTAGACAGGAGTGGGGAACGTCAGTTTGGAATCTCGTCTGATTGTGAAAAGTGAGCGCAGGAGACTTCGAACTCCAAAGCCTCTTTTTTTAAATAGATAGAGATATCTATAATTTTAAAACTTGCCAGGCTCCTGTCAATGACACTATCTGCTGGCATTGCAAGTATAATCATATTGCTATCTCATCAGCATGCTCCCCTAAAGTATAAAATTTTTTTACGAAAAGAATAATCAAGAGATAGTGTTAGGACTTATGACAAAATAAATTTCCCTTCATTAAATAAAACCAACCAATTCTTATCAGAAGCTATATTGAAAAGAAGAATTGAGGCTGAAGTAAAACTTCTAAAACTTATAAAATCAAACAATAACATTGCTCCCAATATATATGTATATATAAAAATGTCTTACAGGAGACTCAAAACATATATACACTGGCACTTATTTTTTTAAATTTAATTATTTAAAATAGAAACACTGAACATTGTGGAATGGAACGCTCAGTCTTTTACACATTTAGCATATTTTTAATATTTGTTTAATATATGATATTATATGTATTGCTTGTACGTGAGATTCAGCATAAGCCATATCGTAATTATAGAGTTCATATAACTATGAGTTTGTCTTGACATAGGCTACTGTCCATATCAAATATTCTAATGACAAAGAACTTACTGTTGTAACATATATACGTTGTTTATACAGACCACCTGACTACAGGCTATACCAATCATTTATAAAGTTTAAATTAGACAGGATTATACAAAACTTATTAAAAGCGATTTTCCTATCAGGACACATTCATGGCTTAAAATTTTGTGTTGTTACTCTACTAATTGTACAAGTAGGCAAATTCTAGATTTGATTAAAATACCTAATAGTGTTGTTTTGCTTAATAGTATCCATGTCACAACATTTTTTACAGAACTGTGCGTGCTCGCAGTCCATCTGATGGTAAGTGGATGCTGTACCATATATTTGACTGGGAGAAAATCTAATAGTACTTATCTACACTTTCAATTCAATATCTCATGTATACTTAGTAACCGAGATTAGAGAGTAATTTTATACTTAACATCTTTAATTAAATATAACAAGCAAAAAGAAATGACATCCTTTACCTTGATGGAATGTAAATTATGCAACAAGCATTTACAGAAATCCGAGGAAAATTACTTAAATTTCAAAAAACTACAAGCTACAGCTAGATGTTTGTCAAATTTAAAAGATTTTTTCAAATTATTTTGTCAAAATGACACACCTCCTTTTTTAATGTGAATATTTGACAATTGTGTTTATGTGACTTTAGAGGACTTTTTTTCATATCACAGATCTTTTTACTATTCTAATTCTAAATACCTATTATAAAAATTTATTAATCACTTTTTATACATTTAATCATATAAAATCTACAAACAAAAATCAATTAAAAGTTATGTAATAATCATATTGAGAAACTTACATGTCAATATATGCAGCGCGTGCGGCTGTCGGTTAACAAATATAAATGTATCTGTGGGTAACAAATATATCTAGTATACTATCTAGTGGGCACCTAAACAGCATATTTCACATTTAATTAAAGGTAGATACCGAAGGTCATTCGTCTTCATCCAGTGGTCAATGGCTCAGTGGATTTGATACTTCGTTACAGATACAGATTGAAGGTCAGTGGTAAGTGGCTAAGTGGTTATTAAAATTTTCCTCCGCTCTTTGCCCTTTGCTAAAATTAAAATACACGTTGACAGTGTTTATATTTTGATGTTGTCAGTTTCCCACGCCTTAATTGAGTTTTCCCCATTCCCCATTTATATATTTTATACAATTACCTTTGAAATTTCCTCAACAACCTCGATACGGGGCATTTTTATTTACGACCTGTTACCCTCATAACGATGGTGGTTCAAGCGGAGGTTCGTGTACCTCCTTCAGAGGGCCCCCTGAGGCCCTGAATCACATCGAGCCCCTCCTAGCTTGAGGAGCCTCACTCCAAAAGCAGGAGTCCTCCATACACTTTCAGAAAAAATGAAATTTCCGTTTTGTATCGTAAAATTTAAATAAAAACTTTTACAAAAAAACTTATATCCGCTTCTATTTCTACCTATTTTTAACTACGATAGAGCTGGAGTCTTTTGGGGCAAGGTCTGGAGAACATGGTGGATAAGGAAAAGCTAGCTAGCTTTAGCTCTTCTAATTTTCCCAATGTGTGTTGTGCGATAAATGGCCAGGAGATGTCATTAAAAAGCAATGGCGAAGAACAGCTCATCAATCTGAGATGTTTGAGTGCCAGGTCCTCTACCAGTGTTTGCAAGTTTTTTGCTATAACGTTTTAGTGAATAGTACCAACAGGAGAACACAAAACTGTTACTATAAATTTCTTTTGGCAAATCTTACGTTTCCAAAACAAAGTTTACAAAAAATAAATGAATAACTAATTTTGAGAAAATAATAACTTGCTAAATATATAATTTATCCAGTGGTAAAAAAACATCTCGAATAAATTATAACGTAACGCTTAGTATTTACTTGATGATTTACTCATGATTTCACTCTTTCGCCCTTTCTCCTTTTTAGTATCAATTCCCCTTAAAAAGGGGAATTTCTCCTCATTGTGTAAGCACACGTCACGTGTGTCAATCGTGAACGAATATGTTGTTTGACTGGTTGTAATCACATTTCTACTAATATTCGGTTCGACCTAAGATAAAGAATTCTGTTGAGGTTCGACCAGCCATCAACTATTTTTTTAACCTGTGACCTGTTATTGACTGTGTTTCGCGAAGGTGGAAGATTAAGATCAAGCATGTCCTAATCTAGTTCAGGTACAATAATAAAATAAATATTACACGAATGGGCTTTTTCTACTTAGGTACCATTCTAAATAAATATAGTAGCCAGTTTGACCATTTTATAATATCTACTAATGTACACGACAGAAACGTTTTGTTAGCCTAATCATAGAAAAAACTTGAAACTAAATACCCATATAAGACTATATCGACAGGAGTGAAATAGCCGGCGTCTCCCTTTCTCCCAAGGGGGGTCGCGTTCGATAGGGCTGAATGATCTTAACAGGTTATAGCCATTCCCACAGGTGGTGTTTAGTGGGTAAGGCACTCCGGTGAGTCCCACATAACCACGCAGCCGGCTGCGTGGTAGGCATGAGCATTCACCGCTTCCCTCGCCGTTTACCGGAGGGTGCCCTTATTTACTTCTGGGCACAAAAAAGAGTGAATTAGCAAATTTCTGAAAAGAAAAGGGTGACGCACCGGCATAGATCTATAGGAACCATTGCCACTTTATAACAACAATAACACCCTCCCCCACAGCTAAACAAAAAATTAGGCCTACACATCACAAAATTTGTCATTAAACAAGTTTATATGTTTTATCAAAGAAAAATTGTACAAAAAGGGTTATTATAATATAAATGCTTTACGCTGTTTCTTCGGCATATCAATGATATGTTGCAAACCCGTAACATTCATTGCTATGCAGATGACAGCACTGGTGATGCTCTTTACACCGGCCGTGCCGATATTTCTCGGGAAAACGTCTCCAAGTACTGGTACAAACTTGTGTCTGAAGTCGAGTCTTCGCTGAACAGAGTCTCAGATTGAGGGCGACTAAATCTAGTCCAGTTTAACCCCCAGAAGACACAAGTTTGCACGTTAACCGCTAAAAAGAACCCCTTTGTCGTATCTCCTCAGTTTCAAGGCACTCCCCCTTGTTGCCTCAGCCAGTATCGGAATCTTCGGCGTCGACATATCGAGTGACGTGCAGTTTCGTGGTCACTTGGAAGAGAAGGCCAAATTGGCCTCTAAAAAGCTTTGCGTGCTCAGCAGAGCGGGACAGTATTTCATGCCGGCACACCGCCTGCAACTTTACAAGGTGCAGTTTCGGCCGCACATGAAATACTGTTCCCATCTCTGGGCTGGGGCTCCCCAGTACCAGCTCTTTCCACTTGACCGCATCCAGCGCAGAGCGGCTCGAATCGTCGACGACCGAGTGCTTTCCGATCGGCTCGATTCACTGGCACTGCGAAGCGATGTTGCATCTCTTTGCATTTTCTTTCGCATATACCATGGAGAGTGCTCTGAGGAATTGTTCAGATTAATCCCAGCCGCCAAATTTAGTGAACGCACTACGCGGCAAACGTCCCGATACCATCCACACCATCTGGATGCTTGGTGGTCCACCACTGTACGTTTCAAAAGGAGTTTTCTTTCGCGTACAACCTCTCTGTGGAATAGTTTACCACCGGCGATTTTTCCGGACCGATACGACCTGGAGACCTTCAAGAAAAGAGCTTACTCCTTTCTAAAGTGCCGGCAACGCACCTGCAATTCCCCTGGTGTTGCGGTTGATCATGGGCGGCGGTAGTCACTTAACATCAGGTGAGCCGCGTGCTCGTTTGCCCCCTCTTCTATAAAAAAAAATGATTACATAAAATAACCCCTGGGAATGAGGTGATCGCCACCATGCTGGTTCTATAAAAAAATCATTCGAAAATTGTAAGAAAATAAATTTATTGTAAATTTAAATATGTTTAAAAAAATCCCGCTGGGTTTATTGCTGGCTCTTCCCAGGACAGAGGTTTTTTTGCGAGCCAGTGGTAAATTAAAAAATGACTTTCAATAAGTATTTTATAATAATCTAATACGTAATGAATGGCCCAATTGCTTAGCAATTAATTGCAGCGCAGAGGGCCGTAAGTTCGAATCCCGCACTGATCAAGAATTTGTATAATAATTGTTCCGGGTCAGGACGTTTGTCTTTATGAGATTTAGTGTTTGTAAACTGCCCCCACGATACAGCTGGAAATCCTAGTGTGGAGGTAATGTTTAAAAAAAATTACAACAATGTCCTCCAGCCAGCCTCCACGGAGACTAGCCATTTGCGCTGGACAGGATTATAGTTGACGAGTGTGTGTACATGTACAAACACTGGTGCGCTCTATTCTCTCACTTTCACAGTCCGATGAATGGAAATCCGATACGACTGGAGAGATCGGGCGCATGACCAACGAGTTAAAGTGCTTCCCGAGGCTCGGGGGTGCAGCACTGCTAACTTCCTTACTCCGGACTGCTACTGAGAATTTCTTGACAAAACAACCAATAACTAAATTTAGCCCCACTTGGGGTTAGAATCCGGGTGATCAACAGTCGCGTTAACGGCCAACGTGGCAGTTGAAAATTGGTAACTAATTGCAAGTCTAAGTGCCGATTTCACCAACGACGTCGTTGTCTAAGATTAACTAACCCGAGAATAAAGATATTCCGTACTTTTACTCTCAGATAACTTACTGCACATTTCACCGTGCAAAACAACAGATTAGGTAGCCTCAGATTAACTATTCTTTCGAATAACGGTTTTACTTATCTGTGGAAGACTATTTGAATGAGCAAGTGAATGATTGTGTAAAGACTCCCTTTGATTTTGCCGAATTTCCTGTTGAGTATTCGGAAATTTTATGTACTCGTGGTTCAATGACGCTATCGCAGCACTAACTTTATGTATTATTCTGTGTGCTGTAGGTGTGCTGAGCTCACTAAAATCACCGATCGTTAATTGTGAATTATTCGTAGCATAAAACCTTAGTGTTGCCAAAAGCTGATTAATCGGAGAAATTGATTGATTCCTGTAAACCAAAACAGTTTTATTTTAGAGCAATTCATTGCCGTATTATGTACCTACGAACAGTATAAATAGGTACAAAGACTCGCCTCTCAGATATAAATTCCAAATGATCTTCAATTTTGATCAAAAGATTATGAGCTGCTGATTTAGATAACCGAAATCTTATCCTAAAGTCTTCGTCATCATGGTCATAAAAATAATTATTCCTTTCTTTTATCCACCTTGGACGTTTTACAACATAATATGTTTCATCTTCACTATCATCACTGTCACTGTTGTTAATCATTCTTCTCAAACGTTGCATTATGTATACTCTCAATAATAATTAAACTAAAATTTATTAATCAAACAGTAATTCGGGAACAATGGCGGGAAAGTTTTTTATACCTTTTATTTTTCTTTATGTTAATACCCTATATGTATTTATATTAAAACCAGCCAGATACAAACAGTACAACCAAAGAGATTTTTGTCAATTTTATACAAACAAAATACGAAGAAACTTTTTCCCCGACCTGTTATTTATAATCACGAATAAGCAACTGCATAGTATAAGAACACTAAGGTTTTTATGTTTATTTTGTGATCTCGTACCACCTACAATTTTTTGCAAGGGCCGCCCCTGTCTAGGCGTCCATATTATCCTTATAAGGGCCGATTTCACCAAACTTAGATAACTTTTATTCCAAGAGTAATGATATAAGTTATTCTAGGATATCAAATTTTACATTTCACCAACAATTTAACCCAAGAATAAATAGTTAACCTAGAGATAAGATTTATACTCCCGATTTTGAAGGATTACGGAGTAATACTTCAGTTAAAAATGGCCGACAGGCTGTCAGCTGTTAATTATTTAACATTTTTAATAGTCTGTCGCGTACGTCCAAGTTTCCTGTTCCTGAATTGCTTTTTGATTAATAAATTTTTAGTTTAATTATTATTGAGAGTATATAGCTATACATAATGCAACATTTGGTAAGAATGATTAACAACAGTGACAGTGATGATAGTGAAGATGTAACATATTGTGTTGTAAAACGTCCAAGGTGGATAAAAGAAAGGAATAATTATTTTTATGACTATGATGACGAAAACTTTAGGATAAGATTTCGGTTATCTAAATCAGCAGCTCATAATCTTTTGATCAAAATTGAAGATCGATTGAAATTTATATCTGAGAGGTGAGTCTTTGTACCTATTTATACTGTTCGTAGGTATATAATACGGCAATGAATTGCTCTAAAATAAAACTGTTTTGGTTTACAGGAATCAATCAATTTCTCCGATTAATCAGCTTTTGGCAACACTAAGGTTTTATGTTACGAATAATTCACTATTAACGATCGGTGATTTTAGTGGGCTCAGCACACCTACTGCACACAGAATAATACATATAGTTAGTGCTGCGATAGCGTCATTGAACCACGAGTACATAAAGTTTCCGAATACTCAACAGGAAATTCGGCGAAATCAAAGGGAGTCTTTATACAATCATTCACTTGCTCATTTTTTTAGTTAATCTGCTTTGTTGTTTGCAGTGAAATGTACAGTAAGTTATCTGAGAGTAAAAGTACGAAATATCTTTATTCTCGGGTTAGTTAATCTTAGACAACGACGTCGTTGGTGAAATCGGCACTTAATATTATATACTACTGGCAACACAGAAACTGTTCCTTTTTAAAGATGGCGTCGCAATAAAAACGTTTTTTTCGTGTTCGGACCTGAGTAAAAAAAAACATCAAAATTCCAGTAATTTTGCTAAGGTAAGAGGTTCACTAATCTCAATAATATTCGTAAATCTTTTGAGTTTTGGTTACAGATACTGTTTAATTCGATTATTTAGTTGTTTAGCTTTCATTTCCAACATTGATTTTGAACGTTTAGGCCCATTTACAATACTTTTTTGCGGTGCCAACATTTGGTACACATAATATGAATCAAACCTTTTTACTGGCACATGTGTCAATATTAGGTAATTTATGATAAATTTACTTTTAAGACAAAATATACTTTATGTCCATTATTTTTCGATTCAGATTTCAAATAAATACATAACTTAAGTTAAGAACATATTTTTCCAAATTTTGGTCCACTGCCAATTGTAATAGAAACCATTTATTAGCATCAGTGTCAATAATTAGTATTTGGGGTGCCAGAAATAATTTTTTAAAATAATTTTCAGTTCTCTTCAAAATGAAGCCTCGTACAAAAAACATTAATAAAATAAAGCCTGATAAGGTAAAGCGGAAGGTTTATTCAGAAGAAAATTTGCAAAAGCCCTTGTAGAAATAGCCAAGGGCATGAATAAAAAACTTGCTGCTAAGACCTTCCAAGTGCCGCGTTCGACCATACAATTCCGATTAAAAAAGCCAGAACATGGCTCTAAACCAGGCCCTCCCACAGTCAATTGGATCAAACTCAGTAGCCAAAAAGGCTTCCCAAAGCGAAAAGAAGATTTGATAAAAAGTGTTTCGGAGTTTCTAAAAAAATCTAATCGGGCGTCTTCTTTTAAAAATGGTGAGAAATGGTTTAAATTATTTTTAGCCAGACATCTTACGCTTGCTTTTCGTACACCTGAAGCAGTTACAGCTGCCAGCTCAACAGTGTCAGAAAATGATGTTAGAGGATGGTTTAGGCAAATCAAAGACTACTTTGATGAAAACAATTTATTTCACATACTTTCTGACCCAAGACGAGTATTTAATGGAGATGAAACAAATTTTGTTTTGTGCCCTAAAACAGGTCTCGTTTTGAGTTCGAAAGGAGAAACAAACGTGTATGAAGTTGATCACGCCCAGGCCAAAACTTCGTTGACTGTTATGTTTACTTTTTGCGCAGATGGCAATCTTACTCCACCGATGGTCATTTTTCCTAATAAAAGATTACCTGCAGAAATAACTACTAAAATTCCTGAAGATTGGGGCGTGGGTCTTAGTGAGAATGGGTGGATAAATAGATATTTTTTACGAATACATTAAGTACGTTTTACATCCCCATTTGGTCAAAACAGGCATAATATTTCCAGTCATACTTTTTGTAGACGGTCACAAGTCTCACCTTACTTATGCCGCGAGTGAATTTTGTTCTAATTGGAAAATAGTTTTGATTGCACTTTATCCAAACTGTACAAGGCTTTTACAGTCTGCTGACGTTGCTGCATTCTAGCCTCTAAAAACAGAATGACAAAAAACTGTCTTGGAATGGCGTAGAACAAATCCGTCCCAGGCGCTCACTAAGACTCAATTTGAGCCGTTGCTTAAAGTCACAATAGAAAAAAGCATAAAGCCGAAAACTATTATCAACGGGTTTAGAGCAACAGGAATTTGTCCATGGAACGCAGAAGCAGTAGACTACAGTAAATGCCTCGGAACTAAAGGCACAAAAACCACCAAATCACCTCACATCACTCGAGATAACGAGAAATTACTCTCTAAAGACGAGTTTCTTAAATTAGTAGGCAAGAACAAGGTTGATTGCATAGAAAAAGGAGAGTTAACATCGGAAGAGTCTATTGAGTTGATAACAAGAATCTGGCATTTCTTCGGCATACCATCAAATTCACAAAACACCATTTCTCAACAACAAAATCTAGAAATCATAAATAAAGATGATAACTTTAGTCATTTGGACATTGAGAATATGCCAATATTTATTAACGATTGGCCAAATAATATTGTTGAACCCGAAGAATCAAAGTTAGTCCCTATTTCAGAAGAAATTTATTTTGATAAAATCGTAGAGTGCTCAGATGAAGGGAATAAGACAATTGAAGATTTATCACAAGAACCACATTTTGAATTAATAAACCACAGTCTTCGAATACATAATACACCTGAAGACCAGAACATAGATTTACCAAAGTCTCAATCAGTACATATTATTTCAGTTCAATGTAATCCATCCCTCACAGCTTGAATGAACATGAAAAATCTTACTCCCGTTAAATTAAAAGATATTTTGATATTACCTAAAACACCGATAAGAAAAGGAGTTAAAAACTCTGTAAAAATCCCGTTTGTACTAACTTCGGCACAGTGGAAAGCACAAGAAAGTGAAAAAATCAGAATAAAAGAAGAAAAAGCAGAAGGGATCAAGAAAAGAAAAGAAGAAAGGGAACGAAAGAAAATATAAAATGAGAAACGACCGGCGCCAAAGAAAAAAAATAAGGCTAATGACGAAATATCAAAGATATTATTTTCAGAGAAATTTTATAAATTTGATAGTGAGTGGAGTTAATTAATATCTTAGACAGACAGCATAGAGGAGGGAGTATTGGTAATGGAACATATACCACTACTAAAATAGAAAAAATGTTGACTGAATTAGATGATTATTATGAACGATCTCAGTTAATTACTTTTTATAATTTTCGAAAAACGTTTAATGATATTAGAAGAGTTCCCTCTTCTTTTTAAATTTATATTATATGAGCAAAATTAAAAGTGTTTGTGGGATGTGTGCCAATAAATGGGTGTTTTACTCGGGTGAAGAGAAGATAATAAAGAGATTTTCAATATTCTACAAAAATTGAAAATAACCCTACGATTTGTTTATCGCACTTAGGGTAGCCAGCTCTTAAAACCTAAAAGCCGTACAGACCAGCGAGCTTAGCCGAACATTATGGTAAAAAAGGCCGGACACTTAGCTTTGACTTTTTCTTAGGATAACGTGACAATTTTTTTTTAAAGTAAAACAATGTTTTTTATTACTTAACATAAAATATAACTGAAATTCTAATGAAATAACAATAAAATTGAATAAATCAGTCTTTTTTATTATTAATCGTTCAAGTATTTAAGTAAGTTCATGAAAAATATAAAAAATGGTCAAATATTATAAACCAAAAAAGCCGTACAGGCCGGACACCGTCGAATTTGGCCGGACACGCAACCAACAAGCTTTACTGTGTCCGGCTTTATCCGGAGTTAGGACACCCGCGATCATCAAAGCAGTGAAGGTGCGAATGCAACGAAATTCTGTTCGTAAACAAAAAATCTTAGCTCTTCAGATGTTTCTAAGCAGAACCACGGTCAAAAGAGTGATCAATGAAGACCTAGGACTACGAGCTTGTCGTAAGAAGACCGGAATTTTTTTGAACGAGCGTTTGAAAAAAATTAGGCTGGATAGATACCGCGCTTTGTTACAGCGGTACGCGGGAAAAAAATATCGCGAAATTTTGTTGATGGATGAAATTTTTTTTAACATCGAAGAAAGTTATAATAAATAAAATGATTAGGTGTATGCCCACAGCATTGAAGAAGCCAGCACGCGTATTCCGAGGGTTCAACGACCACATTATCCTTCGTCACTCATAGTTTGGTTTGGAGTCTCATATTCAGGCTTAACTGAAGTGTTTTTCTGTGAAAAAGGTGTAAAAACCAGTGCTGAGGTGTACCAAAATACCGTCCTAACAAACATAGTGGACCCACATAACAGACATTGGATATTCCAACAGGACTGTGCACCAGCTCATAGGACACGTAGCACGCAAAAATGGTTGACCGCCCATGGAATTGACTTTATCGGACATGAAAACTAGCCCTCTTCTAGTCCAGATTTAAGCCCACTGAATTATAAGATATGGCAACATTTGGAGGAGAAAGTCTGCGCTAAACCTCATCAGAATTTGGAATCTATCCGAGCATCTAATAAGAAATAGATATTAGTGTGGTGCGTGCTGCGATCGATGATTGGCCGCGTCGATTAATCAGAATAGGGGAAGGCATTTTGAATAATGTAAATAAAACTGTATTCTAAATTAAATTACCTTTCATTTCATATATAATTTCTATTTTTAAAGGAACTTATCACCTGAAAAAAACGGTCTTGAATTTGTATATGAAATTCGAAGAAACTTTTTCCCCACCTTTTAGTATGGGACCTACCATATATAATACAGCCGTA
Organism: Parnassius apollo; assembly: GCA_907164705.1. Lineage (NCBI taxonomy): Eukaryota > Metazoa > Arthropoda > Insecta > Lepidoptera > Papilionidae > Parnassius > Parnassius apollo. The sequence goes on along the minus strand of CAJQZP010001064.1, from coordinate 3,761,689 downwards.
TCCACGGTGCAACCACAGTGATGATTGTCGCTCATGACGTAGCATTTGTTTTGGTCATTTGCGTTAAAGAAATTATCCACTCCGCTCGCACTTACTTTGTTGCGCTCGAAAACCCTCAGAGGACACAGGTTTGCGAGTTTACCGCTTAAAAGAACGCCTTTGTCGTATCTCTTCAATTACAGGGCACTCCCCTTGCTGCCTCACCTAGCATTGGAATCCGTACTATCTATGCATCGTATAACGTGCAGTTTCGTTGTCACTTGGAAGGGATGGCTAAGTTGGTCTCTTGAAAGCTTGGTTTGCTCAACTCAACATAGCGGGACAGTATTTCGTGGCGGCACATCGCTTGCAACTTTACAAGGTGCAAGTTCGGCCTCACATGGAATACGGTTCTCAACTCTGGGCCGGGGCACTTCAGTGCCAGCTTCATCCACTTGACCGCATCCAGCGTAGAGCGGTACGAATCGTCGACGACCGAGTTCTTTCTGATCGGCTCGATTCACTGACGTTGCGAATGGATGTTTTATTCCTTTGTATTTTTATCGCATTTAACACGGGGAGTGCTCGGAGTGCTTGGATTAATCCCAGCCGCCAAAATTCACGAACGCACATCGTGACGAAACTGACGATACCACCTATACCATCTGGATGTTTAGTAGTCAACCGCTGTGCGCTTTACTAAGAGTTTTCTTCCTCTTATGACCTCTTTGAGGAATTGTTTATCACAGGAGATTTTTCCGGAACGATACGACATAAGGACGTTCAAGAAAAGAACTTACTTCTTCCTAAAAGGCCGGGAACGTACTTGCAATTCCATCGTGTGTGCTGCATGCTCGCTTACCCATTTCTATAAAAAAAAAACTCCGCTGTGCTTGCCGTGCTGCGGTGACAACTTATACAATATGTAACAGTGCTACGAAGAAAAATACACTTGCTCAACTTTCTGCTATATCAACTCCCAATTTATCCTCTTTTGTCTTTAGCCAAGTTACTGTCAGTGATGTTAAGAAGAATATATTAGCCATTACTTCCGACGCAGTTGGTTCTGACAGCATTAGTCGTAAGATGATTATCCCAATACTCGATCTTTTAGCTCCTATACTTACACTTATTTTAAACCGTTCCCTTGACACCAGTGTTTTTCCTTCATCCTGGAAAGACGGCCTAGTAACTCCACTCCCTAAAAAAATCTAATCCGACATATGAGGATTACCGTCCTATATCCATCCTTTCCTTTCTCTCTAAAGTACTCGAGCGCCTAATATACCAACAGCTGAGCAAATTCCTGTCCAATCATAACCTTTTGAATTCATTCCAATCTGGATTCCGTCCCGGTCATAGTACGACTACGGCTTTGGTTAGAATCACTGATGATATTCGCCTGGGCATGGATAGTCAGCAGGTTACAGTATTGACATTGCTTGACTTTAGTAATGCCTTCAATACTGTAGACTTTGATGTTTTACTCGCTGTCCTAAGTTCTCTTAACATATCTCCTGAAGTAATTGGTTGGTTTCATAGTTACTTGCATGGGCGCCGGCAACGTGTACAAATTCAAGACACGTTTTCTGACTGGTCTGCTGTCAAAGCTGGCGTCCCACAAGGTGGCGTGTTGTCTCCTCTATTGTTCTCTATCTTCATCAATTCGATCTGTTCCCACATAACTTCTCTTTACCACCTATATGCAGACGATTTACAAATCTACTCCCAATGTAAGATTGCGGATCTCCCCAATACAATTAGATTAATTAATGAAGATCTTATTCGTATTTCTCTTTGGTGTAATTCATTTGGGCTTAAAGTTAATCCATTGAAGACTCAAGCCATTATTATTGGGAGTTCGAAATTAATCTCTCGGTTAACTTTGTCGCTGCTCCCGCCAATCATATTCGATGGAACACTTATCCCATACAGTGACAAAGTTAAGAATTTAGGTATTATGTTCGATCAGACTTTGTCTTGGGGACCGCAAGTTAGTGAAATAAGTAAAAAAATGTTTGCCGCAGTTGGTTCACTTCGAAGATTACGCAATGTTCTCCCCATTCCTACTAAAGTTGCGCTGGCTCAGTCTCTTCTTTTACCGATCCTTGACTACGCGGACACTTGTTATCTTGACCTAACATACGAGCAACTTAATAAACTTGAGCGGCTTCAAAATTATTGCATAAGGTTTATATTTGGGTTACGAAAGTATGACCACATATCCGAATTCCGCCATAAGCTCAAGTGGCTCCCGATTCGTCTTCGCAGGAATACTCACATTCTTCATCTTCTTTACTGCATTCTGTTCAACCCGACCACTCCTTCTTATTTGAAAGACCGATTTATATATTTAAGTAGTTTACACTCTTTACCTCTACGATCTCAAAATAACCTCCTTCTAAGTACCCCTAGTCATTCCTCTTCCTTCTATTCTAATTCTTTTACGGTTACCGCTATACGACTATGGAATTCTCTCCCCTTACATATTAAAAAAAATCTAAATCTCTTCCTATATTTAAAAATAAATTAAAACTTCATTACCTTTCCTCTTAAGTTACTACCTGTCGTCATTCATTTTTTTTCTTCTTTAATCATTTATGTTCTTCTATTTATCTTTCTTTATCATATTCTGTACACCCCTTCCGCTATCTTTTAAAATAGTATCCTCTGCCCTAAGGTTGCCTGGAAGAGATCGCTGTTTTAGCGATAAGGCCGCCTGTTGTACCAATGTCCCTTTAAATATATAAATAATGTAATATGTTCCTTGGTGTACAATAAAGTATATTTTACTTTACTTTTACTTTTACTTTAACGTGATTAACGCACACCCTCAGACACCGCAATTAGTATTATATGTTATAATCATAGTACATACACTGAATTTTTAGTTATTGTTTTTATGCACTGATTATTTATCAAATTAGTTATACTAATTCCGGAAGAATGTTGTGGTCACAGTACAAATCCACGAGCGCAAAGACTTTAACGTGCTTGAAGTTCATTTTTCTTTATTTTTATTGAATGACAGAATTAGTAATAATATCAATAAAACTCCACTCTTAAGTCTTATTGCTTTAAGTTACGGTCCATTTCGGTTTGTTTTGACTGTACAGATTTAGTGTGACTGTAATTTACGTAGTTTTAATTATTATTGTGATAAAAAATTACCTATATTAAAAATGATAGGAATCGATTCTGTAAACGATTCTGAACAAACTACTTTCTCGAAGTGCGTTAATTATGTTACGTGTTGTATAGATGAGAAATAATAACAGTTAATAACTTTGACAAGTTTTATTTAAACAATTATGCTGCAGACAGTGTTAAAAAAGATAGAGCGACAAGACTTCCGATGCTGCAACTGAGTAATTTGTTTCTTTATGAAGATTCAACATGGGAACAGCAGTAAGGCTAGAAACTACACTCCCAGCAAGTTTCGCAAACTTTTTTCAGCAATAATCCTTCAATATGCTTGGAAATCTCTTCATGTCGCATTGTTGATTCAGAGAATAAAACGAACAGATTTGGAGAAATCCAAATAAAGAAGCTGATGTAACGTAAGTTCCGTCTGCATCAGCTATTAATTAAATCAGTGTGACTACCACATATGTATTGAAAAATGCTCGAGAATATGGTTTAGACACCTTTAATTATTCCTGCCAAGTACGCTCCTTTATCGTATCATTGACCTCGACAACCATTCATGTCTTGGTCAAACTCTTGTTTTCCACCCGAAGAGTCCCCCTTACCGACTTGTAAGCAACAAAATACTCTTTCTTCTTTCTTATTTCTCTACTTAATTAGTGTCAACAAAACGGAAGGTTAGTGATATAAGTCGGTGACTAGTGCCCGATGGTATCGTTTCGGTTGATTTCAGCGCCTTTCCTATGATAGCGCCCCGTGCGGTCGCACCGCTCGCACCGCCCTAGGGCCGGCACCTAGAGTCTCAAATGATATGTATTATGTATTAACTATAGAATACTATATACAACGGGGAAGTGGGTGGTGCCCGTGTAGCTATTAACATGTCAATTCACACTTTTATTTCTGTCAACACTTCTTTTTTGACGTTACCGTCAAAAAAGGTGAGGTCAAAAAAGAATTGTTGACAGTAATAAAGGTGTGAATTGTCGTCTATTCCTTTTTAAAAGGCCGGCAACGCATCTGCAATTCCCCTGGTGCTGCAGTTGTTCACGGGCGGCAGTAATCACTTACCATCAGGTGTCATAAAGCAAACACATTGTAAGTGATGTAAGTGTCTATTATTACTAATATTGTATCAGATAATTATGTATCAGAATCAGATGCATGTACAGTCAAGTCAAGTGCAAGTAAAGCTCTTAAACTTTCAGTTCGGTTTTTCAGTCGATACAATTTATTGCTCCCATAATTGCCCAAGATCACCAGGTTTGTGCCTGACATGTTTTAGAGCGTATCATAAATACTAGTATAAATGATACCGTTTATATAAAATTGGTTTTTATGAGTTAATGAAAAGGCCTTTAAACTAGATTTTCCTAAGCATTGGGAGAATATGTATTTTATTGTTATCTTATTATTATAGTTATAAATTTTTTGTAAAAGAAATAATGACCGCGCGCAGGATTTGAACCTGTGTCGTTTGGAGTACCAATCCATACCAGATTACCAGATGATGCAGGTTCGAATCGTGCCTGCAATCAATTTTCCTTTCACAAAAAATATAACTAGAAATCTTAGCATGAAAATGCATAAAAAATTATATTTATTATAAGTAGTTGATTTTGTAACAAATAAAGAATTGGATATTACGCTAAAAAAATTAAGATAAAAAAACATGTAAATAAAATATCACCGATGATATTTTATTTATGGGTTTTTTGCCTCGGTGAAAATCCCATTTTTTATTAAGACAGACAGAGATATAAAAATATTTTTTATATATTTTTTGTTTCGTTTATTTGTTAAAACTTGCTTAAATTAAACTTTAATCAACAAAAACAGATTTTTTGACATTACATTGATTTTAATTGTTCATGTATATTAGTCATATTCAAAATCAATAAATGATTATTCATTTTGTGTATCGTATTTTATTTCGTTCTTCAGTCACTAACTGCCCGAATAATATGTTTCAAATATCTTTTGTCATAATTTCAGTGACAATCTGGCAATTATGACATGCTTCCTGATATTTCAATTCTTTTTTATTCTTCTTATTAGAGCTTTCACTTTTTGGCGTCTTCTGTGGTGCCAATAACGACTAAGATACCTAAGTAAGTGTCAACCCAAACTTGACTTTCAACTAGAACATTGGACGACCGGCAACGTTTCCTCTCTGGAAAAGAAGAACTGTACGAGGGGTGATCCAAAAGTAATGATAATGAAAATAAAACACGTAATTAAAGTTAAAATAATAATTTATTTTTCTACATAGTCTAACAAATCAATACATTTAGTACCATCTTTTTTCTAAACCCAGGATTCCCTTTGAAAAAAATCTTTGTCTTGACTCTCCCAAAACGCTTCAACAGCGGCCATTACTTCGGTATCGTCTTCGAATTTCTTGCCTCGGAGGCGTTCCTTGAGCCGAGGAAAGAGGTAGAAGTCACTAGGAGCTAGATATGGCGAATAGGGAGGGTGTTCGAGCAGTTCGAATCCCGTTTCTTGAATGGCAGCCATCGCAACTGCGGCTTTGTGAGCCGGTGCGTTGTCTTGGTGAGATGTCCAGGGGCTGCAGTAATCACTTATCACTTGGACTCTCAGGTCCTGTTTCACTCTAATGTTACGTGTATTTAGGGTTGTTTAGTTGTAAGTGTTCTCATACTTATTGTTACCAATGGATTTGAAACCATCGACACCTATACAATATATTTATAAACATACATGATTATTAGGTTAATAAAACCACAGAACATCATAGGTAAAAATAATAAGATTTGTGGGTAATCATAACAGCGTTATATGAAAGGTACTGATGTATCTTAGTGGGGGTTCATTTGTGAATTTCCTGCCTGCAAATGAGTTCTCTGCTAGAATCTGTAACCGTTTAAATTAAGTGAAGAATAATATTTATTTTATTCATTTGATCAACGAATCACAATAATTATTATTGTGATTCGTTGATCAAATGAATAAAAAGTGCTACTGTGTAATGTTTTACTTCATATCTACTAATTAAAATTAGATGATAGGACTTGTTTCCTGCCTGGAAGTCAGTCTGAATACGCCACAGCAGTGCGAGAACACTGCTGGGTTCCGGTCAGAAGACAGTGAGGCATTTAAACTGATTCCTTTAGTTTACAACACATCTGTAGCCTTTTTTTCTTGAAGTTGGCTTTTTTATAGGATAGGGTTGACAAACGAGCACACAGTCCACTTGGTGATAAGTGGATGCTGTGTGGCCCATAGATATCTACATCTATCCTCGATTATATGACAAAATGCAGTGGCGTTGTCTTTCGTGAGGACTAAGATGGAATCTACGAGCACTTAACCCTATAGAGAAGTAATACATGCGAATATAAAAGAAAACAATTTTGTCAACTAGTTGCGGCGCGGGGGGAGCTGTGATCGCTGCGAAGTATTCCGAACTATTCCGAAGAGATTCCGAACACGATCGCTAGGGCGTGCATTGTAATGAATTTATGCTATCGATATTGATAAATTTTTTCGCTTTTTTAATACATACTTTCAGTATCAGCAACTAGCTTTCGACTGTGACTTCAATTTTCCTGTGCAACTAAGAAATGCAATTTTAAATGTACTAACTTTTCAAGCAGTATACTCAGGTAAAATATAAATGCCAACTTCGAAAAAAATTCAAGATTAAATTAAAGGAGTTTAAAATAAACTTTTAGTGATTTGTTGAACTTTAACATAAAATTACTTTAACATAAAAAATTAAAATATTTAATACGTGGTAGAGCTATGCTGCAGTTATATTAGTAGTATACCAGCATAAAATAGTAGCTTTATGCTGTGTTTCGTATGGTGAGTGTAGAGAACCGGCGACCCTTTTTTACTGGAAACGAGGCATTCCATTCCCCATGGGTGACAGACAACACATCTGCATTTAGATTCGTAATCAAGGATAGATGTAGATGTCTATGAGCCACAGCAACCACTTACCATCATGTGTACTGTGTGCTCGTTTGTTACCTTATCCTATAAAAAAAAGGCCCCGTAGGAGATACTCAAGATAGTTCGGCTCAAGGTCGAGGCACTACGACGCAGTACGGAGAGATTGAAAAGAGAATAAAAAAGATTTTTATGTTAAATATACATACATTATAATTATTTTATTGCTATTATTGATTTTTAAAATTAATTAATTTTGTATATATTCTCCTTAGCATTTTCCTTCCAATTTTCGATTTTTAAGTATAAATGTCATTCTTGTGTCAATATATTTCTTCATTATACTTTTCGTTAAATCAATAATATGATTGCTTTCTTCGGCGTAAAATTGATGATGTGTATACTCCGGGAATAATTGTTCTTCTGTTAAGCTGCTAAGAGCTTTATTGGTCAACAGTTCGGCAGTGAGTCACTATTAATAAAATCTTTCTTGATTACGGACTCGCAGCGCCGACATATTTTAACGACCATTTGTGAGGGATAAATTAATCCTCCATTATCTTTGTAGAATATGAGACTCTTTTTTATTTTATTTTAATTACACTATACAGGTATTGCATCTGAGGCAAAAACAGCGTAGGTACTGCACTTCTCTTTAGTCGCCGCTTCTTGTTTTTCATCAAAAAACAATTCTCAGTAAAATGTTTTGAGCACGTGACGCTATATTTTGATGGAAACCAATTTTCTCTTTTTGTAACGTTTATCCATTTGCCTTTCATATTACCATCTTTTGGAAACCTATAGGGAAATAATCATACAGTTTAAATAAAATAACACTGTTATCGTACTTACCCAAAGGTCATACAGGAAAAGAATAATTATAATTAATATTATAAAGTGTTACTAAGAGTAGTAAATAATAATCTACTACTCTTAGTAATATTATATATATTTATATATATTTATATATATATATATATATATATATATATATATATATATATATATATATATATATATATATAGTATTACTATAATTAATAATTTAATTAATATTAATAAATTATGTATCTGTCTATGTCTAATATATCAAAAACAACGATATCTAAATACTATAATCATTTTGTGGGTAATTATCGACAATACGAAATACATATCCCGCACTGCACTAGTCATTAGCGTCACGAGGCTAATTATGATAATGAGAGATAGACATACATGTTTGCAGTAAATGCAAAAAGGACGGGCAGTGGACGCGTGGCGGAACCGTCCAGTTTAACATGACCCTCGTTGCGTAATAAAAATGTTGAAAATATTTTGGCAAAATAAAGTAATGTATTTACCGATGAAAAGTAATATTGTTTGTTGTTACACTACATGTTTTACTGTTGTTTCCGCAACATTTAACGGCAAAACAAGACATGATGCTGTAAATTGATTTTAATTTATATTTTAAATGTAAGCCGTCTCTCCGGTTCTAGTTTTTGGTCGTTACTGGCGGGAGACAAAAGTGTTCCGAAATATATCAGTGACTAGTCACTGACGAGTTGACAGGTTCGGGTCGCCTTGTATTACCTCTCTATAGGGTTAAGTGCTCGTAGGATGGAATGCTTCGTTTCCAGTAAAAAGGGTATCCGGTTCTCTACACTCACCATACGAAACACAACAGCATTAAACTACTATTTGACGCTGGTATTCTGTGAGAGCGTGGACCTTCCACAGTCAAGTCGACCCATTCGTGCTAGAACTATACCAGTAACATAACTGCAGCATGGCTCTACCACGCTGCACTGCAGCGACTGCAGGTGTTCATGGACTGCAGTGTCTACTTGTTGCTATCTCTCTCGCATTGCGCAGCTCTCAAACTGCTAAACCATATTAAAAATATAATGTGGCACAGTTTAAGGAGAGTCTAACAGTTGGGAAACGAATGTACTTCTGCAACGGCGGAGTCGTTGCGGGCGCCAGTGCATTCCTCTAAGTCTGCTGTACGTGTGTTTTATAGTACTTACTTAATCAATTTTAAGTACCGCTTTCAAAAAAAATACGTGTGGCACTCGGTGACTGCCGCGGTAAAGCTATTGCATAGCATTTTTTATCAACTTATGCAATTATAATTATTTATTTATTTTATTTATGCAGTTAAGTCTTTGATATTAAATCAAGTTATACTTTTTGAGCGTGGTGACCGATAAGAAAACAATTTTTTTTCTCTTATTGAATAAATGAGAAGTTAATATTGTTTAAAATATTTTTTAATATCTTACAATACATGTAGGTTATTCAGGAATTTTTATCATTGAGTTAGCAGCTAGTGTACACGCATACGTCTAGTCGCACGCACACAAACACCGTGCCGAAGTCTGCCGAGTGCTGAAGTCTGCTAAACTAAGACGACGTTAGACGATGCACGGCTTTCAACGCCACACCTCCGTGCCCGTCGGAGTGGGGAGCGTGAGGTTTTTTTTCGTTACGGAATTTCTGGATTCGGTCCCCGCGCTCAAGGCCCGCGATAGAAGCTATGCAATAGCTTAATATAAAACTTATCTATAATGGTGAATTACTTTTATAGTCACATGAGTTCCTAAATACATTTGAATTCATATGACGGTTATGCTTGTTTCCCTCGTTATTTTTTAATAAAGTTATTTATCCGAATGCAAATACACATGAACATTGAAAACCGCAAATATCTATAAAAAGAGTCATGAAAAGAATTGACAGTGCAACGCTAGTAAATGTATTTTTTCTTGTAGTAATAACAAATTATCTTGAATTAAATTATAAGAATTAAATTATAATGAGTATTACAAATTACTACGCGGGCGGCAGCGAAGGCGTTTTACAACTGTTAGTTGTTTAAACTGTTATTGTGTTGGTCGATTCCCCGATCGATACTAAAATTATAAAAAAATACTTTAAATCTGGTCCAGAAAAAATCGGAAAAGAAATGTCTGTCAAAAGTGATACACCATAGAATTATTAAAATCCTTTAATTTCAGAGCTTTAAATGTCTTTTATTTTCGTAAGAAATTATTTTTACATATTATGTTCTTAATATTACAACAAAAGCATTCATAATTGTGTATATATTTAATTACATTATATACCTGCATTTAGTTTGCAATAAATACAATACAAGAAATTATCACATGTTGTGTCTGATCACAATAGGTTATCTGTATGCGATAGTTTAATAATAATCTCTGTATATCATATATAAAATCAACTGACGAAATTTTGTGTGTGTGTGTGTGTGTGTGAATGGGACCCTAGATGGTTTAGAATTGGACCCGTTAGATGGTGCTGTTGTCGAGATTCCGAAATCATACGTGCAAAGCCGGGGCTTATCGCCAGTAATTATTATAAATTTATTGTACACCATAAACAATTACGAAAATGAAAAAATATTTTTTTTTCGAGCCGTGATGGCTCAGATGGTTAACGCTCGCTGTAAATATAACAAAACGTGAGTAACCCGGGTTCGATCCCCGCCGGCACCAATGAAATTGTTAATTGCAATTTTAAGTGCTGATTTACCACGTGGTCGGCGGTGAAGGAAAACATCGTGAGGAAACCGGCATGTCTGAGGAATAAGAAAAAAATATTTCGAAGACATGTGAAGTTCGCCAACACGCATTGGGGCAGCGCGGCGGACACTTCCTTGCCCTAAAAACCCTTTCAGAAATGAGGGGAGGCCTGTGCCCAGCAGTGGGACGTATATAGGCTGTAACTTTACTATATTAATTTTTAGTTTACTTATAAACTACCTGGATTTATACATGATGTACCCTGGTCTTTGTAACTACTACTAAAACTACATACTTGATGATACAGATATTTCTGTCCAAGAGTCCGGGTGCGTTAGTACCACAATCATACACATAGGTACTTACTGTATTTAGTCAAGGATTCACATTGACTTACTACTAAATGGACGACGGGTCTAAAACAAAATTCACGAAAAATGTGTCCCGGGTCAACTTGTATAAGCATAGATACGTATGTACATGTATAGAAATATAAAAAACTTTAACAATTCAAACAGTATTGTGATTTGAAAACTGCTCAATTTTACTTGCGATAGTTTGTCAGCCTATATAACTTCGACTCAGCTCGCACTATTTTCACGTTACGAATAAGGTATTTTTTTTTACAATTAATATTTAAATGAAATAGGTAATATGTTTTTAACCAAAATATTACTTTTAGTGATTTAATAGTCCTTATCGAAAATATGATACGCCTTCCTCTTTTCTCATTTTAATCAAGTTGCTTTTGCACGTCTTTACAATCCAGTACGGTACTTTGGACGTCTTTTAAGTCGGTCGACAGAAACGAAGACTGGCGCGCGATTGAATTTGACTTGACTGTGACTTTTTGGAATTTATTTCGGTTCGGACACTTAAGCGCGGAGCCGAGGTACATTTTGTTGTAGGTCAATGAGGATGCGTCACATTAAATCATGTTACGCCTTGCTAATGTCATTCATATAGACTGCTGTTTTAACGGATTGCGGCGAAATGCAAGTGCGTGCAGGCAGAAAAAAAATTGTAAAGCTTCCAGATTTTAATCAATATTTCATTATTAAGGTAGAATTTTAATCAAATGCAGGTGGTAGAATAGGCCAATATACTTAATTAAAAATAAAGTTTATCGTCTTGGAGACGGTATAAATAGTAGACCATTAATACTTTACATAATATGAGCTAAATACTAGCTTTAAATATCAAATAAAATAAAATCATATAAGAATAGAGATGATTCATGATAGAATTTTGGTATTGGACACTTATACTGTTATTTTTATTCATTTGTGCAATTACGCATTAAATAAAATTTAAGTGTCTGTCTATGTTGTCAAAATAACTGCTATTTATTAAATGCATATGAAAGCATTTACGATACTTATTTAAAAAATAATTTAAAATATTTGTCTGTCAGTCTGTTTGATCCGGCTAATCTGATTCAGACGGGACCGAAGACCGATTTAGACGGGACTTTCATTAACAGATAACTGTTGTTATAAGAAGTAACTTAGACTACCTTTACTTTGGAAAAAGAATTAAGATTTCGCGCAAAAATTAAAACCCATAAAATCTAATTGTAATAATTACGACGCGAAATCGCGGGGAACAGCTAGTAGTAAATATGTATAGTGCTCCCATACTGTGAAAATCACACTGATCTATAGTTACCTTAAAAATAGTTTTATTATTTCAATGGCTACTAAATTTTCTTACAATTGTCTATAAAATTTTAAATCTTAAAACATCTGTATATAGGCTTAAAGTCGCCTAATTAAGTGCAGTTTTCTTCGCTAAAATAATTACAATTGTGGTTAATACTTCATCATTATCTAGTAATGTTGAATTATTTCAACAATCTTTAAATTAAAGCAATTTCGTGACAAGTGAATTAACATATTAAAACATATTCGAAAACACTTTTTCTAAAAATGTTTATTTTCTTTCGAGTCCAGCAAAAGTGCGCAAATATTTTACAAATATTCTAATAGTGGACATACATACGAACTGCACTGTTGAATAAATAAATAAATTTATTTAGGAAAGACAATATTACAATTTAATTGAATATGTCTATCAACCATAACCTATCTAAAAGCGTTGCCAAGCAGCTGAATGGAGCAGCAAGGTGCTTCAAACAAGGGTGTGATATTAGCTATTATTGCTATAAAACTTAAAATATATAATACTGTTATAAATCACAGTCGTCCTCCAGCGCTCTACATTCACTTTGTTTCACTGCTTCAGTGTTATTTATGTCGGCAGAGGAGCACTTGAAGTCACTACACAGCGACTTTATCTAGAAAAATAAAACATCAATAAATCAATCAACCTTCATTTTCAGTCTGTTCTTTAGAATGTACTTTGTTTAAAAACCAGGAGATCTAATAATTGTTTTATTTTATAGCACCAAAAGTACAAACGTATTTATAATATGCATAAATTGTTTAAATGAAATGTATAAATGTTTGTGTATAAGATATTTGTCTCCTTGATCTCTTATGAATGCCTCGTTGGTCTAGTGGTTGTAGTAGTGCGACTGCTGATCATGAGGTCCTGGGTTCGAATCCCGGGTCGAGTCAAAAAATCATTTGTTTATCCATTAAGAAATTCTCAGTAGCTAGCTACGAGTCAGGAAATAGGCGGTGTCTCACCCTCGTGCCTCGGAAAGCACGTAAAGCCGTTGGTCCTGCGCCTGATCTCTCTCCGGTCGTGTCGGTTTACCGTCCCATCGGCTTATGAGAGTGAGTGAATAGTGAATGTATCTATGCTTGCGCATACACTTGGGCACTATAATCCTGTCCTGCGCCGATGGCTAGTCTCCCTTGAGGCTGGCAGAAGATAAAACAAGCACACAGTCTACCTGATGGTAAATAGTTGCTACGGCCCATTGACATATACATCTTATCCTCGATTAAGAATCAATAATCAGATGTGTTGCCACTCCTGAAGATTAAGATGGAATGCCTTGTTTAAGTAAAAGAGTCTCGAAATCTGTACACTTACCACAGCAAGCACAGCAGCAGCAAGCTATGCTGGTTTTTTGTGAGAGCGTGGTCCTTACCCGGTCAAGCCGACCCATTCGTGTTGCAATGATATAGCTGCAGTGTGGCTCTACCACATGAGTAAATTTTTATTTGTAGGCTATACCAATAGTTGTTCGGTGCGTGTTTCGAACAACACCACCAATTAAAGATTTTTCTCAAAACGATACTTTAGGCTATTGGTAGGTACTGCCAGCATATTCGCATTACTTTCAAACTCTTGCTGCTAATCATGCTGGTATATGAGCCACGTCATTAACTTACTAATGTTCTTGCAATTCACGAGTGCGGTCGACCTTTGGATGGGGTTCGACCGCACTTGTGAATTGCAAGAACTATATCAGGTAAAATATGTGCTCGTTTATCATCCTTATCCTATAAAAACACTTTTAGTTTTTGTTCTCATACAGAGTATCAATTATAAACCTATGTCTTTTTATATTTACTGTAACTTTACAAATAATTTAATTCATTATTTATTTAAGAGGTAGCTCGGATGGTTAGCGCTTGCTGTAAATTTCACAGTAGGCGAGACACCTGGGTACATTCTCCGTCGGCATCGATGAAATTGTTAATTGCAATTTTAATCGCTGATTTACCACATGCTCGGCCGTGAAGTGAAACATCGTGATGAAACCTGCGTGTCTGAGATATAAGAAAAAATAATATCTCGAAGACTTGTGAAGTTCGCCAACACATATTGGGGCAGCGTAACCCTCTTAGAAATGAGGGTAGGCTTGTGCCCAGCAGTGGGACATATATAGGTTGTAACTTGAACTTTTATTACAGTTCATCAGGCATCTACTGCTGAACATAGGCCTCCCCGTAGATTGAACCATACTTCAAATTATATGATAGAATGTATTATGACAATGTCCGAATACCCAATTAAACGTTGGGAGGCATTCAATCTCAGCCTTTACAAGTGAGGCCATAAATCTAACACTATTTGCTTGAAGTTGTTTGCAGGTGCTTTTGTAAGATCTTTGCTATTCAATACTTACAGTATAAAACAATATCGGTGCGGCGATAATAGCTCCGGCCAACACATCCCACCAGTGATGGCGGTGGTCCCAGATACGCGAAACACTACAGTATAACGCAGTCAGTATGCAGACCAGCTGGGCTACTAGCACTGCGTTAGATCTCGGAACATCGCTAGCTCTGCGATGAAGGTAATACTGAAATAAAATTTTCATATGTCACAAAATGTTATTTTAAAACCTAAATGTGAGGTTTCTCCACAAATGTTTCGTTATTATGTGATGTAGTGTTCTTTTAACTAAAACGTAAAATAGTCAAAATTACATTGAAGTAATAAGTATGTACTTTACTTACATACTAGAACAGCTATTTCAAACAAAAAATGTGCGCTACTTTGTGTTCGGAAGGTTGGTTTTTTTTTTCATAGAAACATAGGTAGAATGATGATCAGTATGTAATAGTAGATTGTATTGTTAAATAGGTAAATTATATCGAGAACAATTTTTAAATTTTGTCATTTATTTTGTATATTATATTTGCTTATCTAATATAATATTACATAATATTATATCACAATTTCATTTTAACTATATTTTTATCTGAATATTTTAAAAGGTAAAAAACACAACAACAAATATAAAAAACATACTAAATGTATGTTTAACAAAACTTATTATTAGAATAAGAATCGTTCATAAATGCTGAGCATGTAAGAGCTAAAAATGGATGAATTTATTTCACTTTGACTTTAATGTGGAAGCCTAAAAATAAAATAGTATAATGAACAGATTTAAATATAAAAAATGTAGCCTAATTATGATAACTTATATATGTTTCTACAAAAAAATGTGTATAATAATATATTTGTCCTATACTTAAGTTCCCACAGAAATGTAGCATCTGAACAAATTAATTTCATGATCTATATTCCATGACAAGAGATGGCGTCTTAGGAACAATTTGTTTTATTATTATTCTATAACACTTTTTATTGATTAAGTATCTTATCAACCGATGAAAAGTAATTCCTTGGTTTTTACTGACATTTCAAAATCAACACAACACGTGACAACTCTACAAGCGCCTAGCGAGTGACTAATTAAAGTGTGGTGTAAGCACCGTAGCCGCAGTAGAATGGAACAGAGTAGTTGAATGCAGTGTCGCCTCTGGTACGTAGTACATAATAGCTCAATGGAAAATTAGCCGTTATTGAATACCAACTTTAGATTTAAATTTTATGAACACTGCATTGTTTTATTTTTTTTAGATTGTTCAAAAATTGGGAGGGGGTAGTAAAGTGTGGCATTATTGGCTCTGGCTTTTATATATTAAGTACGTAAACGTTCCTATAACACGTTTTACTGAGCAGAACACATGAAAAAATACTTCTTTATAAGTTACTATTACGCTAGGAATTCATTTAGCAATTCAACGGCAGCAAGTCAGAGTGAACAACCTAAGGCATCTGCGAGTAAAGACCTCCAAACCTAGCTATGGACGATTTCTTTGTATCACTTGCCGCAAATGTATTAAGTAAGTGCATCGATTCCTCATCCTGACCACTACCATGCAATTCCGCACGTATTTTTTTTTAAATTAAACTGAAGTGACAAAAGAGCTTACAGTCCACCTGCTGGTATTTGGCTACAGCAATCCATAGACACCTGAAGTCAACTTCATACAAAAAACGCTACAGATGCGTTATTACTCCTGAGGACTAAGATAGAGTGCATTAGTCTTTTTTTTTATAGTAAGGGTGATAAACGAGCCCACAGTCCACCTGCTGGTAAGTGGTTGCTGTGGTCCATACACATCTACACCTTGATTACGAATCAAAATGCAGATGCGTTGTCACCCGTGAAGACTATGATGGAACGCCTTGTTTCCAGTAAAATGGAATGGTCTCTAGTTTTCTACACTCACCATACGAAACACAGCAGCTTTGAGCTGTTATTTTGCGCTGGTATTTTGTGAGAGCGTGGTTCTTCTCCGATCGAGGCTGTAATTATACTGGCCTTAGTCCGAAACACAGCAGTACAAGCACTGCTATTTGGCAGGAGAAATAGGTAAGACTGTAGTTTCCACCCAGACAGAGTCCTACCACCTCGAACGATTCCGTTCCACTATAACCTAAGTTTACTTTTGAACACAGGCTTCCCCCAAAGAAGGCCTCACAGCAGAGATTTTCCTATAGTTGCTACGCTTGGCAAGCGAGTTGGCAATTGCAGTTTTTTAAGATGTTTCAGGAAGATGTTGTTTTCCTCATGTTTCAGTTTCAGTACTTCACCTCTTACGACACTCACGGGACGTTGTAGCTGCTACTGCACAGATATTATAATTTTATTATTTGTAATTATAATTATTAGAATTTTATTTACTATTATTTATACTTATGTATTATTTCTGGTGCTTCTGCTTTGTGGAATTCCTTGAGGGAGGCGTTCAGCAGTGAACTTATGAAGGGCTATAACTGTTATGGTGATGATTATTATTTTTCTCGGCTGGTTGGAATGTATGAAATATATGTAAAAATGACAAGATAAAACAAAAAAATATATGTTTTATAAAATACCATACATAAAAATTGTATGATGATGAAAATGTTAAGAAACCAACGGATGATGGCGGTCGGTAACGAGGAGCACGCCTCAGATGATCCGTGAGGCTAACCAAGATTACCGAATTCAGTCTACCATGTTTTGCTATGTGATCACAATGGATGGCTCTAGGTCAGCAAAGAGGCGGTGCATTATAGCCCGATAAGCAAACCCTCCAGTCTCTTTCGTCTTCCGGTCTAAAATACGCCCGCAATGCGTTTGTATTTATATGTTTTGTCCAAAGCGCATGCTGAGTCCGAGAGGATCTCGCCGATATCAATCCAATGGTGGGGATGATGGATGCTAGGCGTTGATGGGTGGTCCTGATACCTGGTGAAATATACTCACAACTATAAACAACCCGGTATGTAGAGCAAGTGACGTGTGGCCTGATGGAAAGCTCTTGTCCGACTGGCTGAGCCAATACGCTTTCGTGCAAGTATAGCTGGACACATACTCGTTCCTACAAGAATAACAAAATAAAATAACGTAAGTAAAGGTTCTTATAAAATTTCAATATCATTATAGTCAACCAAATCTAAGAAATACCTTT
This sequence comes from Parnassius apollo, assembly GCA_907164705.1. NCBI lineage: Eukaryota > Metazoa > Arthropoda > Insecta > Lepidoptera > Papilionidae > Parnassius > Parnassius apollo. The sequence goes on along the minus strand of CAJQZP010001064.1, from coordinate 3,743,943 downwards.
TGACAGCTGTCAAACTTTTTGCACGAAGCATGCCAACCAAAAAATGGGAACGTACAATATTCGATTCTTAAAAAAATCGATATCGATTATTTAGAGTTGGTAATCATTTACTGTTTGGTTTGAATAATACCAGAATAAATAAGAAACGGATAATTTAAAACACAACATTTATCAGTTTCTTCGTATTTGCATATATAAGCAGTAACATGCTTATTTCTAGAGGCACAGTTATAAAAGTTTATGATTGAAACTAGATTAAAAATAAATTTATTCAATAGCTTTCAGTACAACTAGCGGAGCTGTCGTTGTTTGTATTAACTATCATTTGATTTGTGCACTTTGTGAGCACAATAATGCAATCAATATTAATGTCTCTTTCAAAGTCATCCATAATCTATTTTTTCTTCTAACTTTTTCTACCAATTTTGCTCAATCATCCTTTGTGACATGAGACACGCTTTAACGAATATAGAAGAAACAGTTCAAAAAGTTAAATCCTAGTCACAAAATAAGAAGACAAAAACAAAATCACAAAATTACGCACATTAAGCTCCCGAAATGATAAGATTGAAATTACGTAGTGGTTTTTTCAGCGGCGCCTTGTATATGAGAATTTTTGTCTACACAAATTTACGTTGACACAGTAAAAAAAATGGTTTTGATTAAAACTACTTTTACGGATTTTATCGCGCTTTATTTATATTAATTTTAATACCCGACGTTTCGGGTGCTTTCCAGCACCCATGGTCACGGGGGACTGAGGTGACTGACGTCCCGATGTCAAAGTTAACCCGGAGTACCTATAATTAATAAAATTAAAACTAAACCCAAGCATACCACTGCAAGACTTCAAAATACAGTTAGTTCATTCTGCGTAGATCGGACCAAAGACAATAATTAAAAAGCTGAAGGTACTCCGGGTTAACTTTGACATCGGGACGTCAGTCACCTCAGTCCCCCGTGACCATGGGTGCTGGAAAGCACCCGAAACGTCGGGTATTAAAATTAATATAAATAAAACGCGATAAAATCCGTAAAAGTAGTTTTAATCAATGTATAGTGTTCGCGTAAATATAAGAAATCATTATAAAAAATGGTTTTATTCATGATTCATGTAATATAAGGAATTTTAAAAATAATAATTTAATTAAACAAATAATACATTTAAAAAATTAATGATTCGATTATTTGAATATTTTTACCGATTATTTGAATATTTTTGCCGATTATTCGCATAACAATGAATTTTAATAATGCAAACACTACGGTAAGGTTCATAGTGACATATCATTGAAACTACGTCAAGTAAAATAATTGATACTGGTTATTTTTTAAATATTTTGCTTTGATTGAAAGATTCGAATTTAAATTAGTGATAATAAACTATAAGCGTTGTAATAAAATATAGATAACGTTATAATTCTTCGGATTTACGTAAAAGGATATTTTAAATTGTGTGAGTACGCTTGTGCAAAGTTATTGCAGAATGATTAATGTGAAACGTCAAAAGGTATTTCTTAGATTTGGTTGACTATAGTATAATTTCAAGTGATACCGAAAACATACTCAACTTCTTGACATCCTTATTCTTTCTTTCTTTATCAGCCGGTAAAAATTCAGTGTTTAACCATTTAGTGGCGGTGTAAGAATACCCACTACACCATAGTCGTCCTGTGAGTGTCGTAAGAGGCGACAGAGGGAAACTGAAATAAGGGATAGGCAGTAGCATCTTCCTGACGATTCAAAGTATTATCAACTGCCGTCGCCAACTTGCCTGTTAAGTATGGCAACTATGACAATGAGGCAATCTATGAAGAAGGGTTATTTTTAGCAGGGGACTTAAGATAGACCAATGGAGAAAAATTTTCTCAAAAAAACAAGTGCAGAGAGAGAAGAAAAATCAATATTAACAACATTTCAGCTTATCACAAGTCCACGTCTGAACAACACCCAAGGCATGCTAAAAGTAAGTTTCAGAACCGTAGACTTACTGGATGTCTTACCAGGTCACTAATCCCTCTAGTGCGGGTTGCCTTACACTTCCCTTACTGGCATGAGGCTGTCCCTTGATAACCTTTCTTTTTTTATTATTATTCTTCTAGCCAGCACTTAACTACAATCCCACCCGATGGTAAGTGGTAATATAGCCTAAGATAGTGAAGCACACTGACTTAACAAAAGCCTGTTCACTCTTGCCTTGAAGACATCCACACTGTAATCGGATGGAAGGACAGAAGCTGGCAACTTATTCCAGTACGCATGATGAACGAATGTAGCAAATCGTTTGGTTCGAATGCGTGGTAAGACTACAACGAAAGGAGAACCGCCAACGTTCAGATTTGAGGATATCTCAACCCCCAACAACTGAAGGCGGTCGGTGTATTTCAGTGATACATTTCGGAAATAAGGAGCCAAGACTCCTTCTGGTGTTTTGGAGGCGTTAAATTTCAAAAGATTCATCATCACCCCATTCAGAGACTGGATGTAGGGTGAGTGCCTCTTCCCCAACAACTGTCTGTTCTTCAAGCTATACGTTTCCAATGTAGATTAGAATCACTTGGGTTTCTCGCGTGCTATGAAATTTACGGCCAGCGCTTAGTAAGGTAAGGCGAGCCTAGCTGTAAATGTAGTCTGAATAGCAGTGCCTATACTACTGTCTACTAGTCTGAAGCATATAGAGAGCCAGTATAATTACAAGCTGTAAGGCAATCCGTCTTAGTTCTCAGGGTTGATCAACATATCTGCAGGCTTTGTTTGAAGATGATTGCAGATAGTCCTTGGGCTATTTACCATCATCATCATTACAGCCCTTCACAAGTCCACTGCTGAACATAGGCCTCCCCCAAGTAATGCCACAAAGCACGGTCCTGAGCCACCTGCATCCATCGACTTCCTGCATGTCTTACCAGGTCGTCACTCCATCTAGTGGAGGGTCGCCCTACACTACGCCTACCGGTACGAGGCTGCCACTCGAGAACCTTTCTTCCCCATCGGTTATCGGTTCTTCGAGCTATATGGCCGGCCCATTGCCACTTCAGCTTACTAATCCGTTGGGCTATGTCGGTCACTCTGGTTTTACTGCGGATATCCTCATTTCTGAGTCTATCACGCAGTGAAACTCCGAGCATAGCCCTCTCCATAGCTCGCTGAGCGACCTTGAGCGTCCTCATACGGCTAGCGGTGAAGGACCACGTCTCAGATCCGTAAGTCATCACTGGCAACACGCACTGGTTGTACACTTTAGTTTTCAGAGATTGAGGTATACCTGACGAGAAGATGTGTCGTAATTTCCCGAACGCTGCCCAGCCGAGTTGAAACCGTCGATTGACCTCTCGGTCGAAGTTGGACTTACCTAGTCGGACTATTTGTCCCAGGTAAACGTACTCGTCAACAACTTCGAGCATAGTGCTCCCAACAATTACCGGCATAGGTGTGACATGGACATTAAACATGATCTTTGTTTTGTCCATGTTCATCTTAAGACCTATCCGTTGGGAGACACCATTGAGGTCATTGAGCATAGTGCTAAGGTCTTCCAGCGATTCTGCCGTAAGGACTATATCGTCGGCAAATCGAAGGTGAGTGATGTACTCGCCATTGATGTTAATACCGTATCCTTTCCAGTCCAGTAGCTTGAAAACGTCTTCCAACGCAGCGGTGAAGAGTTCGGGGATATAACATCACCCTGTCTTACACCTCTCTGCAGTTGGATAGGTTTCGTACTCTGGTTCTGTACTCGGATAGCCATCGTAGCCCTACTGTACAAACACTTCAGCACTTCAATATACCGACAGTCAACTAGGCACCGCTGAAGAGACTGTAGCACCGCCAAAATTTCGACGGAATGAAAGACTTTCTCATAGTCCACATACGCCAGGCAAAGTGGCAGATTGTACTCTTCGGACTTCTGTACAATTTGCCGAAGGGTATGTATGTGGTCTATGGTACTGAAGCCTTTTCGGAAACCGGCTTGTTCGGGAGGCTGGAAGTCGTCGAGTCTGCGTGCAAGACGATTCGTAATGACTCTCGAAAACAGCACGTAGACGCGGCTCAGAAGGAAAATCGATCTGTAGTTCTAGAAGAGAGCGTTGTCGCCTTTCTTAAAGAACAAGACCACCGCGCTTCTGCTCCACGCCTCCGGAGTAGTGCCACCATGGAGGACGGAATTGAAGAGCTTCTGAAGGACTTCAAGTACCGGTGTTCCACCCGCTTTCACAAGCTCCGCTGTAATTCCATCCTCGCCCGGGGCCTTGCCGTTTTTAAGGTGGTGGAGAGCCATTCTAATCTCGCTCAGACTGACGTCCGGGATATCATCGGAATAGTGTCGGATAAGACTTGCTCTTGGATCATTACTCACACTTGCGTGGGGCTCCAACGATGATGTGTACAGCTGCCCATAGAACCTCTTAATCTCACTCAGAATCTCAGGTGTCCCGGAAACGATGTTGCCACACTCAGTCTTCAGCCTTGACAGTTGGCTCTTTCTGGCAGACAGATCTCTGGCAAAGACTTTGGAACCCGGGTTCCGCTCGATCGCTTCTTTAATACTAGCAGTATTAAAGTTGCGTAAGTCTCGCCGCATGCATTTGGAGATCTGTCTGTTCAGTTGCCTGTATGCTGTCAAATCTGTTGACGATTGCAGCCTCATCTCCCGTCTAACAGCCATGAGATTAAGAGTGTGATCGGAGAGTTTTTGTGTTCTTCTGCGGCGGGTCTTGCAGAACTTAGCTCCGACCGCATGGACAGTTTCCACGAGCTTGTCATTCATATTGTCCACTGCATTGCAATCCTCTAGGCACTGAAAGTGGTTTTGTAACTCGAGCTGAAAGGTTTGGGGATTCTGGATTAGAGCACGAGGGGAACGGAGCGTTGACTTCATTAGACGAGACCTCTCCAACTTAACGTTTAGGTTCAGTGTGCCTCTAAACATTCGGTGATCGCTGCCAGTTTTCACCCTTGCGATCACTGAGACATCACTGAACAGTTGGCGTCTGGTCGTCATAATGAAGTCAATCTCATTTTTTGTCGAACCGTCGGGGCTCGACCAGGTCCACTTCCCGTGGGGCCGCTTCTGGAAGAAAGAGTTCATCATAAAGAGTCCCTCTTTCTCCATAAAGTCGGCCAGCTGCTGGCCCCTTCGGTTCCGTTGCCCTACTCCAAATTTCCCCACCTTCAGCTCACCGCTTTCTCTTGTGCCCAGTTTTGCGTTGAAGTCTCCCATCAACACCGTGTAGAGGGTTTTGGAGGAATGCATGGCTCTGGAAATATCCTCATACATTTCCTCCACCTCCTCATCGGGATGTGCAGAGGTTGGTGCGTAAACCTGTATGACCTTCAGCGAATACCGTTTGGTGATTCTGAGTATCAGGTACGCGACCCTCGTCGACACACTCCCAATCTTTACAACGTTGTTGACGAGAGACTTGTGGACGATAAATCCGACACCTCCTTGGGACAGATGGTCGCCCTCCCGGTGGTAGAACAAGTTGCCGGACTCGAGGATTGCCGTGTCCTCCCCCTCTTTTCGGACCTCGGATAATCCAATAATATGCCAGCGCAACTTGTCTACCTCTTCTTCCAGCTCCAGTATCTTCTCGTCAATCCTCAGGGTGCGTGCGTTATATGTTGCCAGGTCGAGTCGTCGTAGGTGGCAACCGAACCTCCACCGGAAATTCTTAGCACCCTCTGCCCCGCCGTTACCATGGTCGCCACCGTATCCAGGAATAGCGGGGCCGCCGGGGACTGGGGGCCGTTTATTTGTGTCGTCGCTCATGCTCAAATATCCCCCATTTGACATAGTTATTATAACACAGTTGTTATTAGGAAGATGCTGCTGCCCATCTCCTGCCTGTTTCCCTCTGTCGCCTCTTACGACACCCACGGGAAGATATGGGGTAGTGGATATTCTCAACCGCCACTACACGGCATACCATCAGATTTATTAAATTGATATTAAATATATAATAAATATTAATATTAAAAATTCTACATGACCCTTTTCACCATCTGGAAAAAATAGGGTATATCATAGTGCATGCTACCTATGGCATTAATACTTTACAAAAAAAAATTGAATTAAATAAGTAAATAAATTAAAATCTATCGAAATTCAAATCATATTCACCCTAGCCTGTCACCCTGCGAAGTGACAAGGTCAAAGATGCCTGCTAAATTTATTGTTTTATTGCCGTAAAGTAGGGTAGATATGATTTGAATAATTAATTTATTTAATTCATAATGTTTTATTTTTTGTAAAATATCAGTGCCATAGGCTTCTACTCCGTATACATGTTACACCCTATTTTCCCAGATGGTGAAAAAGGTAATCCAGTATAATAAAAATTAATATAATTTTCTTAATATTCTTTTAATATCATGAGTAAAGCCAGTCTGTTTTTCAAAATTATATCCTTACCCAACACAAGTCAATGCCTCTTTAGGTTGACAGGTGTCAAAGAAATGTGGCCTTGGAGATCCCACAACTAGTTTTAAAGTCTGTATGACTGTAAGGTTCAACAAAACGCCATATATGTACTCTTTGTACCAACGTAATGCCATACGCTTCCCAGTTTCAGCATTCTTATTGGCACACTGTCTCTCTACAAACAACATCTGAAAAAATTAATGACAAATATATTTAACTTACAATACTTAAAAATTTATTTATATCCTATACATTTAAACGAGCAATTCTGTGTATATATATATATATATTATCATATAATCGGAATCTCGGAAACGGCTCCAACGATTTTCATAAAATTTTTTGTGCAGGAAGTTTCGGGGGCAATAAATCGATCTAGCTAGGATTTATTTTTAGAAAATGTCTTTATGTCCGTGTTTTTAGGCAATGAAAAACTGCTACAATTTCGTTAGAATAAGAAGGTAAATTCTGACAGTTTATTAATGATTACAAATAGCTTAATTGGTATATTGGGCGGTCACAAAATCGTAATACTGTTACAAGCTTGAATTACCAAAATTAACTCTTTAATTCACTTTACACTAATTAAAACTTAGAACACTAATAATTAACCACACTGATTCACTTTATTTCGCTCCGAAGCTTCGCTTGTCTCGCCGAATTCAATACTTCCCCGATCGCATCTTGCAGCGCCTAAAATACACATTAGCACCGAAACATCCAGAATATTCAAGTAAATACGCGCACCAATCGCCAAGGCGCCGAAAGTTCGAGTGTCGGCTTCTAGAAGCTTAGTTCTTCGTTTCTATACTAAATGGAGCTGTCGATTGAAAGATTAGTGATGTCATTTTCTGGAAAGCTCCCCTCGCTCTCGTCCCTGACACTAGATGGCGCTAGTGCCGGCTACATGACGTGAACTTAGGCGCGCAACAATACCATGGTTCGAGCCCAGACCAACCGACCATTTTTTAATTTTTTTTTCTAGTTCCTTTCTTTTTTGAGAAAATCTATTTTTTCGAGCCCTTTTTTTAGTATTTTTTAAAAACACGAAAATTTAAATTAAACTAATTGCAGTCATGATTTTTTATTCAAATAACCAGTTCAGTTTTTTCTATTATGTCGCTAAGATCAAAAAATATTATTCGTATTTCATCAGTATGTAATTTGTATCTAAATATAATTTCCAAAACACACGAATTAAAAAAAACCGAGCGAAAAATACGAGCAAAGCTCGGTCAACCGGGTACTAGTTCTTTAGTGTATGGATGTCAAATGAGCACAACTGATGGTCAGTGTATATGTTGTGGCTCATAAACCACAACATACATTTACTATCAGTTGTGCTCATTTGAGAATCAAAATGCAGAATGGGGTGTTAAGGACTAAGATGAAATGCTCAGTTTCTAGTAAATAGCGTCATGCTCTCTATATTTGATTCTGTGTTCACCATTAGCAGTCTGTGGGCAAATCTATCCAAAAATGTATGCCGATTGCCACATTGTTAGAAAGTGGATGTATAAATTATTGGAAGTAAACTAAGTCAATAATATAAAGAAATAATAATAATAATAATAACAATAATAATATAATATCGGCGTAGGGAAGTGACGACCCCATCGCCCGCTGACGTAACAGTTATGTGACAAAACTGCTACGTCGGCGCAGTCAGTCAGCATCCTGCCAAGAGGTGTGAGCGCCGTGCCTAGGCAAAATTGTAGGTGCAAAGGTCCGTTTGTGCATATGACCCAACCACGAAACGGTGCCGGGTTTGGGCGTCTCCCGTTATTTGGCGCCCATAAAATGGATGATGGCACAAAGAGGAACGCGCATAGGGCCGCTGCCTGGGGGTCGCCGGGGCGCGTCTGGAGCTGGCGCTGGACGCGGCAGCATGCGGGCCGCCAGCCGAGCGCGAGGAGCTGCACGATCACTTAGCAGCCCCTCGCATCCATCATCCCCACCAGAAGGCTTGGTGTCGGCTGGGTCTTCTCGGACTCAGCAAGCGGCACCCGCCGCTGGTGGAGCACGTCGCATGCGTTGGACAAAACCTATGAATGAAAACGCATTGCGGGCGTACTATAGGGCGAAAGGGGAAGAAACTGTGGGAATAGCGTATAGGTCTCGGATGCATTGCTTTTTTGCTGAGCTGGAGCCTTCTACCCCCGTCACGGAACAAAACCTGGCAGACCGAGTTCGGTACATCATGCGCTCGAAAATATTTGATGATGCCGAACTCGGACGACTACGACGTGAGGCTATTCCGTCGTCGAATGAATCGGCTATGGCTGGAGATGCAGCTCCACATTCGACAGACCAGCATCCACACGTGGAAGCCGCCCTGGATCTTCCCGTTGTGGTTGATTCGAACGACGATGAAATAGTCTCCCACGAACTAGAGAAAATGAGGAGTATACTGGAAGAGGCGATTTTGGAAACGCGCAGCACCCCTATCGAAAATCGACCGCGACTTCCCCCGCATACCCCTAAGCAAGCGAAATCGGGCTGTCGTGAGGGCTCTTAACCCAATGCTGGTGACCTATTTGGAAGCCAGCCGGGACCTTTGCGAGACGGACTCAATTCTCTTTGGCGCCGCAGTGGCAGTTTGCCGTATTATTGGCGCCAAACTTCCCATGGCTGGACGCGCTACTACACAAAGTAGCGCCATCCCAGCCTGGAGAAAAAGAATCGAGGACCGTATCGCAAAGGCAAGGGCCCTTATCGGCAGACTGACAAGCTTCAGGTCGGGTAATAATAGACCGAGGATTATGCGCACCGTTAGGATGGCGTTTGCTGGGACAAATATCAGTTTGTCCCAGCCGGATATCACGCAGAAACTAACGGAGCGCATAGACGACCTGAAGCAAAAGATCGCTGCTTGGGGGAAGCGGATTCGACGATTTACCGACAGGTCAAGGCGGTTCAACCAGAATCGTCTCTTCCAGAGTGATCAGAAGAGGCTCTATAAATCATTGGAGCGGCCAAAGGTATGTGGAGCGGGCCAAGGACCGGATCAGGCAGACATTATCGCATTCTGGCGTGGCCTGTGGTCAGAGCCCGTAAACCACAGCGAGGGCCCTTGGATGGAAGTTGTGGCGAGCCAGGGTGCGAGTGTTACGCCTATGGACCCCATCACCGTAACGCCGGAAGACGTGGCTGAGGCGGTCCGTAGGGCCCCGAACTGGAAAAGTCCGGGGCTCGACGGGCTGCATCATTACTGGCTGAAGGGGTTCATAGTGTGTCACGCTGTGCTCGCCCGACAGTTTCAAGAGGCTCTCGACCAGAAGTCGCTCCCGAGCCTCTTCACTACTGGGATCACTCACTTGGTTCCTAAAGATCAGGATACCACAGACCCGAGCAAATACCGCCCCATCACGTGTCTACCCACCATATATAAGACACTGACATCCATTTTGAGCGCGAGAATCACTCGGCACCTGGAGCTAAACCAGTTGATGTCACGCGCTCAAAATGGATGTCGGGGCGGTGGTCGTGGAACCAAGGAACCACTCCTCATTGACGCGGTCATTGGCAAAGTGGTGAAACGCAACCGTCGGAACTTCTCTGCCGCCTGGATAGACTATAGAAAGGCATTCGACTCGGTGCCCCATACATGGCTAAAGAGGGTCCTCGAGCTGTACAAGATTGACTGTACAGTTAGAGACTTCCTCGAGCAGTGTATGGGGCAGTGGAGTACGATCCTTTGTCATCTGGGCGAGCGGATGATGGCTGCGGAGAACCACATAAGGATAAGAAGGGGTATCTTCCAGGGCGATTGTCTGAGTCCAATCTGGTTCTGCCTCTCTCTAAACCCTCTCAGTACCTTACTGGAGGGCTCCGGGAGGGGATTTCAGCTACGGAGAGGAGGGACAAAAGTGACCCACCTTTTCTATATGGATGACCTCAAGTTATTCGCCTCCAGTCGCTCCCATCTTATGGAACTGCTAAACATCACTTGTGAATTTAGCAGTTCCATTGGAATGGAGCTGGGGACGGATAAGTGTGCGGTCCTCCATGTTGAGAGGGGAAGGGTTGCTAACTCTGAGGGCATAGACTTGTCTATGCCCGTCAACTTAAGGACCCTTTCCGAGGCTGAAACATACCGATACCTGGGTATGTCACAGAACATCGGTATCGATGAGGCTGGTATGAAACAGTCAGTTTGCGACGTGTTTTATGCACGCTTGACCAAAGTGCTTAACAGCCTTTTGTCCGGTGTGAATAAGTCACACGCATATAATTGCTGGGTCATGCCTGTCCTCATGTATACCTTTGGCATACTCAGGTGGACTCAGACTGAGCTTAACGCCCTGGATAGAAAAGTCCGCACTACCATGACGTCCCATAGGATGCATCATCCGAGATCGTCGGTAATGAGGCTGTACTTGCCGCGAAAGCATGGTGGGCGTGGCTTTCTGAGCGCGCTCACCATGCATAATCGCGAAGTGTGCAGTCTCCGTCAATACTTCTTGACGAGATCGGATGATCCATTCTATAATGACGTCATTTCTAGTGATAAAGGGCTTACCCCTCTATCCTTAGCCAACGAGCAATGGCAGGACCCGGCAGTGCTTAGCATTCCCGACCGGGAGACCGTATGGAAGGAGAAGGAGCTCCACGGGAGGTACTACAAGGCTCTACATGAGCCCTTCGTAGATACAGTCGCCTCCCTCAACTGGCTACGTTTCGGTGACCTTTTCGGGGAAACCGAGGGTTTTGTCTGTGCAATACAAGATCAGGTTATTAAGACCAACAACTATCGGAGATACATCCTAAAGGATGGCACCGTCGACGTCTGTCGAGCTTGTCGCCATCCCGGGGAGTCACTTAGGCATGTCATCTCCGGTTGTTCGGCGCTTTCTAACTCTGAGTACTTGCACAGGCACAACTTAGTAGCCAGAATTCTACACCAGGAGCTCGCTCTGAAATACGGTCTCGTGGACCGGAAAGTGCCGTATTACAAGTACTTGCCGGAAGCCGTGCTCGAAAATGACCGCGCCAGGCTCTACTGGGACCGGGCCATCATCACAGACAGGACTATTCTTGCGAATAAACCTGATATTGTGCTGATGGACCGGGCACAGTCAAGAATATTTTTGGTCGATATTACCATCCCGTATGACGAGAACCTCGTGAAAGCCGAAACAGATAAGCAATCAAAGTATCTGGACCTGGCTCACGAGGTGACCGACATGTGGGGTGGTATGCCGACCGAAATTATTCCTGTAGTCGTCTCTGCGAATGGGCTAATCCCAGTTAGCCTCTCTGGTCATCTGAGGCGACTGGGACTCCGTGACGGACCGCTCCGGGCTCAAATGCAGAAGGCGGTGCTCCTTGATACTGCCCGCATCGTCCGCCGGTTTCTTTCCCTTTCCCCCTAACCCTCGGCCGTTTGGTCTCCCCTGCCGAGGGCTTCCATCTGGTTGGGCTTTTATTTATTTATGTATTTTTGTATTTATTTTATTTTATTAATATTTATCTTTTCATTTTCATTTATAATTATATATTTATACATCCCAACCAGATGAGAAAACTATATAGATACCCCACATAATAATAATAAGAGGGTCCTCGAGCTGTACAAGATTGACTGTACAGTTAGAGACTTCCTCGAGCAGTGTATGGGGCAGTGGAGTACGATCCTCTGTTATCTGGGCGAGCGGATGATGGCTGCGGAGAACCACATAAGGATAAGAAGGGGTATCTTCCAGGGCGATTGTCTGAGTCCAATCTGGTTCTGCCTCTCTCTGAACCCTCTCAGTGCCTTACTTGAGGGCTCCGGGAGAGGATTTCAGCTACGGAAGGGACGGAATAAAAGTGACCCACCTTTTCTTCACCTCAGGTTATTCGCCTCCAGTCGCTCCCATCTTATGGAATTGCTAAACATCACTTGTGAATTTAGCAATTCTATTGGAATGGAGCTGGGGACGGATAAGTGTGCGGTCCTCCATGTTGAAAGGGGAAGGGTTGCTAACTCTGAACGTCAACTTAAGGGCCCTTTCCGAGGCTGAAACATACCGATACCTGGGTATGTCACAGAACATCGATCGATGAGGCTGGTATGAAACAGTCAGTTTGCGACGTGTTTTATGCCCGCTTGACCAAAGTGCTTAACAGCCATTTGTCCGGTGTGAATAAGACACACGCATATAACGGCTGGGCCATGCCTGTCCTCATGTATACCTTTGGCATACACAGGTGAACTCAGACCGAACTTAACGCCCTGGATAGAAAAGTCCGCACTACCATGACGTTCCATAGGATGCATCATCCGAGATCGTCGGTATTGAGGCTGTACTTGCCGCGAAAGCATGGTGGGCGTGGTTTCCTGAGCGCGCTCACCATGAATAATCGCGAAGTGTGCAGCCTGCGTCATTACTTTTTGGCGAGATCGGATGATCCATTCTATAATGGCGTCATTTCTAGTGATAAAGGGCTTACCCCTCTATCCTTAGCCAACGAGCAATGGCAGGACCCGACAGTAGTTTAGCATTTCCGACCGGGAGACCGTATGGAAGGAGAAGGAGCTCCACGGGAGGTACTACAGGGCTCTTCATGAGCCCCTCGTAGATACAGTCGCCTCCCTCAACTGGCTACGTTTCGGTGTCTTCTTCGGGGAAACCGAGGGTTTTGTCTGTGCAATACAGGATCAGGTTATTAAGACCAACAACTATCGGAGATACATCCTAAAGGATGGCAATGTCGACGTCTGTCGAGCTTGTCGCCATCCAGGTGAGTCGCTTAGACATGTCATCTCCGGTTGTTCGGCGCTTTCTAAGTCTGAGTACTTGAAGACACAACCTAGTAGCCAGAATTCTACACCAGGAGTTCGCTCTGAAATACGGTCTCGTGGACCGGAAATTGCCGTATTACAAGTACTTGCCGGAAGCCGTGCTCGAAAATGACCGCGCCAGGCTCTAATGGGACCGGGCCATCGTCACGGACAGGACTATTCTTGCGAATAAGCCTGATATTGTGCTGATGGACCGGGCACAGTCAAGGATATTTTTGGTCGACATTACCATCCCGTATGGCGAGAACCTCGTGAAAGCCCAAACAGATAAACAAACAAAATATCTGGACCTGGCTCGCGAGGTGACCGACATGTCTGCCGGCCGAAATTATTCCTGTAGTCGTCTCTGCGAATGGGCTAATCCCAGTCAGCCTCTCGGGTCATCTGAGGCGACTGGGACTCCGTGACGGACCGCTCCGGGCTCAAATGCAGAAGGCGGTGCTCCTTGATACTGCCCGCATCGTCCGCCGGTTTCTTTCCCTTTCCCCCTAACCCTCGGCCGTTTGGTCTCCCCTGCCGAGGGTTTCCATCTGGTTGGGCTTTTATTTATTTATTTTTGTTTTTATTTTATTGATATTTATGTACATTTATCTTTTCATTTTCATTTATAATTATATATTTATAGATCCCAACCAGATGAGAAAACTATAATACACCACATAATAATAATAAATCATTTTTTTCACAAAGGTATAATTTCACTTATTAATAATACGGTTGTAGATAATTTTGACCTTTGTGAGAGACTGGTGTCCATACTAGGGTAATCCCTGTGTTATAGATCACCAGGCCCTCACCCTAACGGATAGCACATATTACATTTTTAAAAATATTACAAGAGAAATACAAGAATAAGAAATATTTCAACAAGGAAAGATTCTATATGTTGTTTTTAAAGTTATTTCTATATGTGTAACAGTGTGTATGTGTACGTGTGTTTTTTGTGTGTTGTGTGTGTGTGTGTGTGTGTGTGTGTGCGGCGTGTGTGTGTGTTTGTGTTGAGAAAAAAAGTAAGCTAAAAGTATATTTATGTCCCACAGCTGGGCACTGGCATCTTCTCATTTTGATAGAACCTAATGTGTGTGGGTGAATTTTACATGTCTAGAAGAGCAAGCCAAGGGCGATCGAATTTTAAATGGATCGAATGGTAAATTTGCAAACTCTTATTGGAGTTAGCACACAGTCCTGAAGGTAAATGGTTGCTGTTGCCAATAGACATCTATATCTATTCTTAATTACGAATCAAAATGCAGATGGAATGTCTCGTTTCCAGTAAAAAGGGTCTCCAGTTCCCTAAACTTGCCATACGAAGCACAGAAGCGTTAAGCTGCAATTTTACGCTGGTATTCTGTGAGCGATCTATTCGTGCTACAACTATACTACTAATATAACTGCAGCATGGCTCTACCACATATTCACACAAAATCCCGCGTTTTTATGATTGCGTCAAGTTTCATCATTCGATCATATTGCAGAAATAATTTTCATACCTATTTATAATTTAATTATCTATGTTTATTCAAAGAAAACGAAGTGTGAAAAACGTCTTCACTGAGGTCATCGCTTTAAAGCCATTGTCAGTATTACGTAATTTGTATAAATTTAATCTCACAAGGTATCTTGAATCATCTGTTAACTAGATGTATGTGACACAATAAGTATGTACTCAAGATAACAAATATACTCAACTATGACTAGTATAGTTTTTTATCTAATAGTAGTCATTCAATATTATGCTAACAATGTTTTCTAATGGCATAAGGTAATTTATTCCATTGAGTATGTTGTTTAAATTCTATGTTTGTTTTTTTAGCAAAGTTCAAAAAAGAGGTTTAACAATTCGAATTACCGTGTAGCGGCAATGTGAGAATATCCACTACCCCATATCATCCCTGTCGTAAAATGGAATTCCCTCCGAAACAAATTAAATGGGCAGTAGCAGCCTCCTATAACAACCAAAAATAAATATTGTTCTATGTTCAGCAGTGGGCTTTAATAGGCTGCTTCAAGGGCATCAATAACCTGCCACTGTGTTGGCAAAGAAGCATCGATTGCATGGGTAATTTCTTTGATTAATAGAAATAAAAAATATCAAAAAAAGTTACTTTAAATTATTTCTTTAAAAAACGGATATTATCTATAAATATACAAAATCATCGTATTTTTGCCTTGAACATTTGAAATCACACAATATTCACAGCCCATTCACTCAATCTGTAAGTAAGTATTTATTGGCAATATTTTAAAATTCTTTGTTGAAAATCTCTACTCTGTTTGATTACAGACTATTAAGTGTCTGACATTGTCCTTAAAGTAATAACATACATATGCTTTTACTTACACTGGAGACATTGGATTGAGACATCAACAAATTAATGACAATTTGTGCAAGGGACAATGTGTTTTACATTGGCAGTATGAACATAAACAATGAATTTTTTATTTTAGTTAATTTATTGTATAATTTGCAATGTTAAAATATATTTTAAAATTTTAACTTTCTTCACTCCGTCTCCATAAAAACTTTAACATTGCCAAATCTCACAGTTTCCTCCATTCACAAAATATGCTTAAAAAGTTTTCAACACATATTAATGCATAGATTAACTTATTGACAGTTCAGTTGTTATCACACTTATTATTCAGTATGAACTTTTTCAAATTTTCTTTGAAAATTTGGACAATACAAAACTACAAAAATTTATATTAAACAAAACAAAGCCAAGATAGCAAAACAACTGTTATGAAAAACTTACAACAGCTAATGGCAACAGAACTGTAACTCCCAGCAACCATTTCCAACTTATAGTGTCACCAGTAAATGGATGGGAAAGGGCTGGGTCATTGCATTGGAAGCCCACTTTTCCTCCAGGAACTAGTTTCAGCTCTATCACCAGGAACAAGAAGATCACTGTAATAATCATAATAATAAAATAATTACTTTATTCACATAATGTTTATGCAATGCGTGCGGTGTCAATGTAAGAATATCCTCAACGGATGTCATAAGAGGCAAAAGAGAGAAACTAAAACAGGAGATGGACGGCAACACCATCCTGATAACATCTTAAAATAATAAAACCTGTGGTTACAAACCTACTTGCCAATAGTGGCAACAATGACAAATACCAAACTGACAAATACCCCTATATAACTTTCATAGTTGTAATCTTCGATCAATTATATAATTGATCGAAGGTTGTAATGGATGGATGGATGATGGACTAATGTATATTTTATTTATATTTCTTACCCAAAAAATTCACGAGGAAAATTCCTTATCAAACCTAGCCTAGCCAAAATAACCCATGCTTACTAATAGATTGTGATTAGGCCTTGCATTCGAATATTATAGATTGTCCAAATATTCGAATATTAAATCCGCTATATTCGAATATTGAACCCATTTTCTGAAAGCCAAACTTGGAATATTGATGTGTACAAAATATTACTTTTAAGATTCGCGCGCGATATTTCGATTATAGGGCGCGCCGCGCCGGTGTTCCAGAGCGGTGGTGTTGGTAGTTTGGCGCCTTTGCTCGTGCATTTGTCTTCCATCTGCATGCGTGCAGCACGGACGGCGGAGCGTGGTTATAATTTTGTTGTTTGTCATCGAGGTTTTAGTCTTTTTGAATGAGTTTTGTGCTTACAAAGTTCTACTTGTCTACTCATCTACTACCCAGAAAAGGAATAACTTAATATTTTGAAGGGCAAGTTAGCATCCTAAGATTTATCTTTGGAAGAGGACATAGCATTCGTAGTGACTGCAAGAGTGATGTGTGCTATGAGTCGACAAGTGCCTTTGTATCGTCAATTATGTTTCGCACATGATATCCAATGTGCAGTGCTGGATGCTATATACAAAAAGAATCAAGATGAGCAAGAAGAAGAAGGAGAAGAGTCTGAAGGTAGCAAAGAGGATTCGCGCGCGTTACAAATGAGGATACTGACTTTAACAGTGATAGCGAGGGAGGAGTATTTGCAGTTGAGCAACATCTAAACAGAGGCCGAGACCTACATTTATACGGGGATGTAAATTTAAAAATGTACCTGACCTGATCCTATTTTAAAGATACCACGTTTAGTTTAGGTGAGCTAGCTTTGCTGCAGGAATTGTCCACTTCTTTGAATATTGTAAAGGCAACAGTAGAGGCGCTGTGCAAAGAAAATTCAAAGCTGCTTACTGCGGAAACAGCCCTTCAATTTATGGTTGCAAAACTTGAAAAGGCGAACAGATTTATTAGTGACAGGCTACTCGAAGCTCTGAAGAATAGAATTGCTCAGAGATGCTTACCAAATTTAATCTGCACATTAAAATATCTCCACAATATCAGTAAATATTACACTGATTATGCAGAGCCACCTTCGTCTATCTTTCCATTACCAGGCAATAACATTGTTACAGAAGTAATAACTGAAATTAACGACAGATATTTTTCTAAAAGACAGAACTCTCATAACGACGAAGATATCATAACCTTAGTTCAACTTCAGCAGCATCAACAAAATGAGTCACACCAGGTAACATTTGTAATAAGTTTTATAGAAGAGTTACAAAAAGCGATATATGACACTAATTCTGCAACTCCTTTGAGGTTTATAGCAAATTATATGTGTTAGTGTACTTTTGTACAATGTGGCATTGATCTGATTCTGATCTCAAATTCTAATACTGCTTAATAATTTGTAATCTATCACAGTTGAAAATCTTTCTTTTAAATCTTTTAAGTTTTGTAAGTAAGTAATATATAAGTTTGTAATGATGTTATTATTATATAAATATTATGACAATACTCAGAACTCGATTTATAAGACTGTTGTGTAATTGTGCTGTGGTTGTCTTGTTAAGCACCAACTTTTTATAGTTTTTAGAGGATTGCTATGGCATTCATTGTTATGGCACTAATATAACAATGAAATTCCAAGCAGTTCTTTAATTTTTAACTATGATTTTGTTTTGATTCAGAGAAATTAGACTCTAAGTAAGAGAATGGGCAATAAAAATATGATTATTATAACAGCTTTTGTTTTTCTTTAATTATTCGAATAATTCGAATAATACCTAAAAAAAGTCGAATATTCGAACACCAAAAAATTACAAATATTTGCAAGCCCTAATTGTGATATAACCATCTCAGTTAGGCAAGACATAAAATAAACTTCAGAATGGTGATGGGAACGCTTAACAAGCACAAAAAAATGTTAATGAAAAGAATATGTTTACTGTCATTATAAAGGGAAGTATCCTCCTGAACAGTTCAAACATTCATCCCGGCTATGTCCTAAATATCTATCAACAGTAACTGCCATACAATGCGGCGACGCAAATACCGCCATTTTTGATTTAAAAATTACTGGAAATTACTATTGTAAAGGAGGTAGGGGAGAGTTGCCCAACTCTCCCCTACCTCCTAGTTGGTAGACATGGGCAGCCCCTAATAATTCCCGTTCAATTGTAAAATTTATTTTATTTTTATGTTGGTTGTTTATTTAACTCATTGGCAAAACTGTCCATCCATAAACATTTCGTTGTGGTTTTGTCATATATAATCGAAGAACCAGTGAAGATAAGTTGAGTTGAGACGACTCCGTGGCGTAGTGGCTTAGCCATGAGTGGCTGCGCTGGGGGTCGCGGGTTCGAATCCCACACGGAACAAGTATTTGTATGGCCCATAAATAATTGTTCTGGGTCTGGATGTTTGTCCTTGTGCAATTTATGTTTGTAAGCTGCCCCCACGATACAGGAGAAAATCCTAGTGTAGGGGTAATATTTAAAAAAAAAAGTATTTTATTTTTAATTTATTTCCGTTCTATATTTTCTAACATATATATTAATCTATAACTCATGTTAAAATATCTATCCATAAAACTTCAGTTGAAACAGGGAACTTAAGTTGAAAAAGTATACAGAGGGATCAATGGGTAGTTATTTTGAGGGTGGTTTGGGCATGCTCAATGCTCCCACACCTTTAAGTAATGTATATTGTAAAACAGTTTGTTTTACATTACCAAAATTAAGTTAAAGTTTAGATGATTTTAATTGTAGAAAGACGCCGCTGGTATAAAAAGAAGGGTAAGCGATGCGAAATTACGAAAGACAGAATATATGTGCCATAGAAGAAGTATCAAAAGGCGGTAACATAAAAACAACTGGTGACAAGTTTGAAAGACTTAGAACAAACTTGCTACAATGTCTTAAACAAGATTATGTATAGGATTCTTCATCCAGGTTTATATCTTGACAAATTTTCAGTTTATATTATGTATCATGGCTGTTTTAAACATCATGCCCAAACCTCCCACAGGGGGTGCCTGAACCTCCCTACCATGGGGATGTTTGGCCACAATTCACATATTTCTGAAATCCTTTTGTTACTTTGAGACTGATTATAATTTGTAGACTTTTCTTTGTAAGACATCTTGCCAAATGTATGGTGCAATTGAACTTGGCAATAAATAGTGAATACATATCTATATTAAAAATGTGCTTTTTTATTACCTCATATGTAAAAAAGTGCCCATCCCTCCCCTTTTAACTTCTTACTTCCCATTTTACTTTGCTTTTAACACTAATCTTATTATCTTAATATACAACACGTAACATAATTAACGCACTTTGAGAAAGTAGTTTGTTCAGAATCGTTTACTGAATCAATTCCTATCATTTTTAATATAGGTAATTTTTTATCCCAAAAATAATTAAAACTATGTAAATTACAATCACACTAAATCTGTACAGTCAAAACAAACTGAAAAGGACCGTAACTTAAGGCAATAAGACTTTTAAGAGTGCAGTTTTATTCGTATTATTACTAATTCTATCATTCAATAAAAATAAAGAAAAATGAATTTTATTTCAAGCATGTTAAAGTCTTTGCGTTACTGAATTTGTACTGTGACCACAACATTCTTCTGGAATTAGTATAACTATTTTAATAAATAATCAGTGCATAAAAATGTTTAACTAAAAATTCAGTGTTTGTATTATGATTAAAACATAATATACTAATTGGGATGTGCGTTACTTATTGTTACAATTTATTGTACATATATTGCAAAATTTTGGTATCGTTTTATGACAGATGCAAAATATCGTAAACAGTATGGAGATGGAAACTAAAATCGTAATCGTAATAAAATGTACATACCTCGATGCCAACGATTGGTTTTAGACCAATAAAATTTTAATTTATCCAACATTTTAGCGTGCACGTCTTTCCTCGTGAAAAAACACTTTGTTACTACCACTAGGTTATATGTTACTAGATGTGTTCTGTGGTTACTGGCTTAGGTAATGATAATGATTAATGATACACATTACAATTACATAGAAACTAGCACTCCTTATTACCTAGTCCTATATAGTTTGTGGTTAGAAATTAGAAATGACTCGATGTAGGAGTCCAATTCCAAATAACTTTTTCCACATTGCTTAGAATTGTTATTAACACAATAACAATTATGAATGTTAATATTATTATAATCCTATAAAACTCTAAATCTGTCAAAAATCAAAATCATTCAACCACAAACCAGTGTTGCCAGATTTTTTTCACCTTCCCCCTTAGATTTTTCCAAAAAACCCTAGTTTCCCTATGGAGGGGGATAAAAAACCTCTGAATTTTTATTCTGTCAAGTTACGTGTGAATCAGATTTATCAAAAATAAAAAATTTCTACTACATACAAGCTACGTACTTAGACCATTCAACCCAATGGACGAGTAATGCGCCTAATGCTACGAACAAAAAAGTCTGTCATTTTTGATGCGGGGGAAGAAATACTACATAAACAGTACTGCACACCTACTCAATAAAATTTTGTGTCACTAAGGCAAAAAACAACAAAACAAAACACACAAATCTAAATCTCCAACACTATTACATTTTATATGTAGGTTATATTACTTATTATATACATCAATATAGAAAAAGTTATGAGTATAAGACGGACAAATTAATTGCGATACTACCATATCGATATTTTATATCGATAATGAATTGTTGGCATTGTCTGTTTTGAAAAAGAATTCGGAAGTTGGTATGACTATTGAAAAACCTTCAGTAAAACCTCTAGATTAATTTCGTGATATTAAAACCTCTAAAAAAACCTCAACGTCCTCCAAAATCCCCTAGATTGAGGAAAAACCTCTAGATCTGGCAACACTGCCACAAACATTCAACAAACAACAAATCAGACTTAGAATTCTAAGTCTATGCAACAAACAAAAAATAAATATACTTATAGCGAATAGAGAATTTATCTATGATTACTTAAGATTACTAATTTTTCAGGTTATAAAGTATATTAAAACAAGTTAATTTACTCTGTGACTGATTTATTAGGTAGGATAGGGATGATCCCAAGGAAAACTGCGAATTAACTTTGATTGGAAATTATTTACCTTCTGGATGACCTTTTTTACCGTCTGGTAAAAAATTTAAAATACGGTGTAACATGAACACGAACGGCAATAAAACAATAAAAGTAGGCATCTTTGACCTTGTCACTTCGCAGGGTCACAGGTCAAGGACAAAGGGCAAAGTAAAAGTTGTTCAAAAAATTTTTAAAACGTTTAACCCTTAAATGGACAATGTTGTTTTTAAACAACATACTAAACATCACAGATAAAATTATCTTTATTTTATTTTTTTGTTAATTTTGACAACTAGTTCTTATTTCTGAACGAATTTTGTACTTTTTTTAATGTTGGCACTATCCAATATTTTTATGCATTAAATATAAATGAATGTCAAATGTCACTTTGAAGAAAACTTTTCTAGTGGCACGAAACTAAGTTTTGAAGCTGTGTTCGGACTTTGATAAAATATAATGTAAGTATATAACATATTTTTATTTGCTTGATTATATCTTCAATTACATGTTCATGTTGTAAAACATTGAAAATTACTTGATGCTACTGTCGAATTACGCGAAATCTGGTATGTTGTAGGAAAAATACAATGCGCATTGCCTGCTAAATAAATGCATGTTTGGTGAAGGGTTTTTATTTTGCTTTTCAGCATGCCGCGATTACTAGAAAGCGAAATTACAAAGTATTTAGAAACTCTTGAAGATTCAGAAGATGGCTTAGACGGCTCGGACTCCGAAGTAGAGGATGAAGGTCACTATTATCAAACAGCTCGAGATGTTCTTCAGTACCTTGAAAATAGTGATGAAGGTGAGAATGCCCAGTCTGAGGAAGTGGATGCTGATCCTCCTCTCGTAATTGACAACGATCAAAATATGCCAGACCCTCCTATTTTGGAAGCCGGAGAAGCAGTACCCCAGAGTAGATCACAAGGGATTTCTAAGCGACCTCTGGTTTGGCGAAAACGGAATCTTGTTACTGCTGAAGACAGCCTTATTTTTAGGGGGAGAAACTCAGATAACGGAAGCATTGATGTCTTGTAACACGCCGTATGATTTTTTTTCATTTTATTTTACATCAGATCTAAAAAAGCAAATTGTAGAACAAAGTAACTTATACGCGGCCCAGAAACAAATATCCAATCCTGAAATTATAAATGAAAATATCCTAAATAAATTCCTAGGCATTCTGATTTACACCTCAGTCATAAAATTTCCAAACACCAGGGCTTACTGGAGTGATAAATTTGGTTATGATCACATAAAAAATACGATGCCGTTAAAAAAATTTGAAAAAATAAGATCCACTCTCCATTTTGCCGACAATACGCTATGCTTACCCAAAGATCATCCAGACTATGACAGGCTATTCAAAATAAGACCTCTTGAGGAAATGCTCAACTGCCAGTTTGGAAAGGTTCCCTTAGACCAAAGGCTTTCCATAGACGAGCAGATGTGTGCAACCAAAATGAGCCATTACATAAAACAATACATGCCCAATAAACCCCACAAGTGGGGGTTCAAATTATATCTCATCTGCAGTCTACAAGGATATGCTCATAGATTTGAGGTTTACAGTGGAGGGGGCTCCAAAAATAACATCTTACCTGGTGAGCCAGATTTGGGAGAGTCTGGAAATACAGTCGTCAGGTTAGCTAGAATGGTACCACGCAATGTGAATCACATTATATACTTCGACAACTTCTATACTTCTGTGCCTCTCGTCACCTATTTAGCTAAGGAAGGAATTTTCTCACTGGGAACAGTAAGAGTAAACCGATTGAGAAACTGCAAATTGCCTGACAAAAACACTATAATGAAAAAAGAACGTACCCAGAGGATTCTATGAGGAAAACGTGGCGACTGTGGATGATATTGACGTAAGTGCTGTTGTGTGGAAAGATAACAAGCCCGTTAACCTTCTTTCCACTTACGTAGGAGCAGAACCAGCAACCACAGTCACGCGCTTTGATAAATCGAAGAAAGAGAGAGTTGCTATTCCATGCCCCAAAGTCATCAAGGAGTACAATGCTCACATGGGGGGCGTGGACTTATTAGATTCATTTATAGGTCGTTATCACATCACAATGAAGAGCCGCAAGTGGACCATGCGCTTATTTTATCATTTCCTGGACCTCGCAGTTATAAATTCATGGGTTATGTTCAAGAAGGTAAATAATATAAAAGGAAATGATCAACTTCTCAATTTGGGTACATTTAGACTAGAACTTGCCGAAACCCTCTGCAAATTGGGTCTACCTGCAAATGGCGCTAAACGTGGTCGACCTAGTGGGAGCACAATACAAAGAGAACTTGTAATGAAGAAGTTCCGAGGACCAGCTCAAGCAATTCCTTTGAAAGACGTCAGATTGGATCAGACATGTCATTGGGCAGTTTGGCTGGATAAGCAGCAGAGGTGCAAATTCCCGAAATGTTCAGGATTTACGTTCAAAATTACGTTCAAATGTGATACGAAAAAAAGCAATTGTTTTTATAAATATCATAATTTAGAATAAATAAACACATTTCAAAAACAATATCCACTCTTATTTTACCCATACTTGCAAAATGTCATTGAATGCGCAATGTAGTTTATAAACAACACTCACATTATTGCAAAAAAAAAATAGTAAATTCATGTCTAGATTTTTTTTACTCATTTTTCCTAGACAGTAATACATGTCTATTATACAAATATATTTTTTTAAAACGTAAAAAAAAATCGTCCATTTAAGGGTTAATAAAAAAAATTGTTTTTATTTTTGTAAAATATCAATGCCATAGGTTTCTACTTCGTTCACATGTTACCTACACCCTATTTTTTTCTAGACGGTAAAAAAGGTCTTCCAGCATATGCTTAATTTTATTAATACCATTGAAGGCTATTAATATAATATTGATTTAAGAAATCGCCTGTTCTGAAACACGTTTTTTTTGCAGCCAAATATGATGAAATTAATAATATACCCGGAATAGTCGTTGTAACTCCGCATTTTAATATTAATAGCATAGTCCTGGTCCTGGATTGCAATAACAGACGTAAGTTATGTTGTTGTCTATAACATAGGTATAACATATATATGATTTGAATTTCGATAGATTTTAATTAATTTATTTATTTAATTCAAAAATTTTTGTTTTCACTTTTTAAAAAAAAATCAGTGACATAGGCTTCTACTCCGTTCACGTGTTATACAGTATTTGAACTTAAGTTTACTTTGAAAATTAATACTGTATATTCTGTTCCGTGATAGGACATAATATAGCCTAAATGAAAAAAAAAAACAAAACTAAAATTATGAATCAGCCAATTTATGATTTTTATTTTTACTTTTTTTTATAGATGAGTCTTCTAACCATTGAGTCCTACCTACCTACCTTATACTATAGAGGTACCTCTAGACTCCATACTTCTAACTCTGGAAAAATAATATGGGTCTTTTTATTGTGCAGTATAAAGAAAAGCGCTATCTATGAGTAACTATATAAAATACGGTTAGGCTACATAGTTGTACAAACCAGTTATACGTACGTGGTTCAAGTATTATCTACTAGATGGCACGAATTGATTCTTAACTCGTGGTGTTGAGATTTTCTGCAAATGAATGAGTACAGCATTGTGAGCAAAGCAAAGCATACTTACCTGGCGTAGGGGATACCGTGATCAGGAAGGCGGTTCCCCCAGGGCGAGGCCTTTCCATTGCACTGCGGTTTGGTTGACCCCTGCGATTATCCCTAATGTGGATAACTCGGACGCGTAATTTTTGGTAGTGGGAACTGCGTACGCGCTGTTCCCCCATATTTACGAGAGAAAGAGAAGCCTGTTGCGTCTGTGGGATGTTTCTTTAAATAGGTCAGACTAGGAAATTATTTTTATCAATGAAATTGTGGAACTATGGTTTTATTGAGTTGTGAATTACAGTTCGAGTTACATCACATATTAGCCGTAATTAGATAATTTTTAGCACGATTGTGAAGTAGAGGATCGTTTTGTCAGTTCCTGGACTATTTTTACAACCCAAAGACTTAGATAATATTACACAAGAAATAGTTTCTGGGTATATTTCTGAGCTAATAAAAGCTCAATCGTGTACCTACTAATAAGTCGGGTTAAGGTATGTTTGTATACTTACCTACATTCGGTAAATGTAAGTAATTTTTATTGCGCGTACAGTTTAAAGCGGGCTACATACGACACGATATCGGTGGCGATCTAGGGTGGAAAGAAATCGGGGCTTTTATCGGGGTAGACCTTACACACGGGCCTGCCTAGCAGTACGCGTTCGGACTTGGAGCGGAATGCATATGCGGTAGAGTTCTTCAAAATACCTCCGACTCTCTTAAAACACCACCGTGTTGGTTCGGCATTAGCCATCTCGGTTAATTTATTCGAAAATAGAAAAAGAGAAGTTGCTGGGTGAAAAAATGGCTCCAAAAAGAGATAAAAATTAAGCCACATAAACGTACTAAATGGCCTGTAATCCAAGGACGTGATTAATTTTCTCCGGATGGATGAAGACAGTTTTTATAACCTTCTAGAAATGATTTCGCCACTTATATAAAAACGTCAATTTCTCCTACCTATGCTATTTAGTTATTTCTTCTCTTTGTTCATTTCTGCTTTGGTCAAAATCTGGTTATGTATTACACACAACAAACAAGGAAATAAAATACTTTTTGTATAATAATATGTATACTTTTTTTTTAATGTAATCTTTATTTATGGAGTAAAACTATCAGAAAATAAAATAGCTTATATCTTTTTTTAAACATAAAGAAACCTTTAATTTCGGACATACTCCCTTTTATATAACTTGTTTGTTAATGTGGAGATGGTGAAGGAGTAGAAGTTAGTTGTTGATAAGAGGATGAAGGCACGTAAGAGATCGAAGTATGGTCTTGTGGAGTTGTAAGAGATATGAGTGCGCTCTTGTGTTGATAGCGTTGGAATAGGAGTTAGTTGTTGAGGAGAGGCTTTATCTTCTCCTTACTTACATCATACACTCTACTTTACGAACGGCAATAAAAAAATTAGTTTAGTAGGCATTCTTGACCATGTCACTTCGCAGGGTCACAGGCTAGGGTGGATATGATTTGAATTTCGATAAAATTTCAATTAATTTATTTATTTTATTCACTTTTTTTTTTGTTTTTTTTTTTTTTGTAAAATATCAGTGCCATAGGCTTCTACTCCGTTTATATGATTAAAATTTAAAAATTTTGTTATATAAAAAAGGTCATTCGGTATCACTGTTTTGTTAACTTCTTTCCGCGAGGGTTGCCGGCAGCGACTGCCAAAAGAAATCGGGCCGATGCGCCTACACACGCGCAGTAAGGAGGGGGCGGTGCTCCGATCTAGGAAGCATCGGCTGATCTAGGAAGCATTTTTGCTCCTGCCAGCCGATTAAGGAGGCGATATCGGCCACGACTTAGGATGACCCTACATACGACACGATTTAGAGGCAATCTAGGAGGCATCCCCACTACTCCACCCTAGATCGCCACCGATATCGTGTCGTATGTAGCCCGCTTAAACAATATATTTAAATCTGGTAACAATCCGATTGATGATGATGAGGATGAAATTCAATAAGTTATGAAACTTTGCGCGAATTTTTATTCGCAAAATCATCAATTATATTGTCGTATAAATTCTTTTTCACTACCAGATTCTATACACAAAATTTTTATGCTTATTGGAGGTCTTAGAAAATCTTTCACCCGTTTTAAGCAAGAAAAGCTTCTCTCACTCGAACAATTTGTCGCTGGTGTACATAAAGCCATGCGAACTGCTGTATTAAAGTTAAGGATAAACGTTTTGAAAATTCTGTTTTCGCAGGAACGAAGGTAGACTTTTCAATGATCCAGAATCAGGTTTCACAAAAATTCTTTCAGAAGAAAGGTGGCATTAAAAAGGTATGCATTCTTAAACTAAATCATAAGAATAAGTTTCTTCTAAGAAAAAGGCTTTTTCCGTAAGAGATGATATTTCACTCATTTTGCTTCAAAAACGAAAACTTTTATGGAATCTGTAGAAGGCCTCCTGCCGCTTTTCTAATTCGGATACGAGTCTATCAATGAGGAAGAGAAATATTATAACCCTGAAATTATAACTCGTAGTTATTTTCATTTTTTTATCGGGTGTTTGAATTTTTTTCCTTTTCGATTGTCTTTTTTCCCCATGTCTTATGTATACTGAATCGACAAGCTTAATTCCATCGCCTTTTCTTCGAAATACTTAAAATTTTCTCGTTCAGCTACGAAAAAATTGCAAAGAGATTCGTATAGGTCAAATCTACTATAGAAATATAGTATGACACCACAGAAATCTATATTATTTAGATTTCTGTATATGCCACACAAGTTTGGAATCCCTTACCAAAGATATCGTGATTTACTAGAATCGGTTCTAGGTAAGCATCTACTCTCCCTAAACTACAGATGCTACTGTTCTTGGTCCTCTTATGATAACCTCTTGCATAAATACTATTCAACAACTTTAAGTAATAGGCGATTACTACTTGATTGTACTTTTCTTTACAAAAGGGGACAATCATTTTTGGGCCCACTAAAAATATTAACGTCACTTAATGGTATTACATCAAAAAAAAGACACCAAATTATAATAGTAAATGGCCTACAGATTTTTCAAAAATGTAAACGGAATCAAGAAATATGAAAAAAAATTTGTTGTTTTGATATTCGTGTTCTGATTAGTGTAATATGGGTAAAATGCGTGTACCTAATTAGTCATTTTGCAGTTTGTATAAAAAGAAAACTATTTTTTCACAAAGCTGACTTAAAAAAAGATACCACTAAGAACTTTATGTTTAATTTCTAAAAATTTTAGCTAATATCACGTTATAACATAGTTCTAAATGACTGTGAACCAAAACGTTATTTTATCATTGACTTCCGGTAATTCCCAGCGGCCGGCGGCCGGGTACGGCGGGGCGGGGCGGCGGGGGTATTACCTACGTCTTTAATCTTAACGGCATTGACGTTCGTCACGCTACTGTTTTTTTTGTATTTATATGCGATTTTAAGAAAATGGAATCTGCTAGATCAGCATACAATGAAAATAGAAGTGTATGTTGCAATTGTGGAGTCAGGTTTCAACGCAGTGTGCGAAGACAATTACTGGCCGAGACAACTGCTGATGTGCGCCAACTTTTATCTGTGTGGATTTCTCATGAGGTAGGTATAATATTATCTTATGGAAAGCTAATGACTGCACTATACAATCTATCTACTTACATATTATCTAGATTTAAACTTTATGAGAAATATATATTATTTTTGTTACTCTCGATTTTATTCCAACAATATTACTATACTGCGGAAACGAAAATTACATATTTTCTTTATTAATGTATTACTTAATATTTTTATTTTTGTTGAATAATATGGGATATGGTACGATTTTTTTAGAAATAATACGAAAGAAAACGATCCACAGACTCCAGGCACACATAACGATCTATACATGATTAAGTACTTAATTATTTTAAGTTTTTAAAAGTAATAATAAATATCCCTTCATATTATTAATAAATTCATACCTTCTATAGCTATAATTTTAATCTTTCGTTATATTAAATTGATAAATGATATATTATATTGATTGAATTATTTTACATTTTGACACAAGATGACACTGCATTCTTTCCTGCTATTTACCAACTTACAGGCATAGTTCTTTGCATTGACTCCATTGACTGGCATTGACTGTAAGAAAAAAGTCTGTTGTTTCAAACTATTTGGTAGAAAAAATATAATATGGTATAAACTTGTTTGTTTAAATTGATGTAAACTGTGTTCGTGTTAAAGTAAAAGTTTAAAAATGAAAATTCACGTAGTTTTACTGCTTACAAGTGGATTAGTATGTTAATGTCTAATTGATGCAAAAAATGTTTAACCTAAGGGTTATATCATGCACGTAAGTCAAATATTAAATACCTATATCACATTTATGTATATAATTTGCCAATGACATTCGAAAATGCAAACTGACGAGTAAAAGTCCATGTGAGTAATATAAAAGTTTATTTTTTCCTCCTAGTATTTTGTAAAATCTTTAACTTATACTGAATTAACCTTTAACAAATGATAAACACAGGTCTTACTAATGTGTTAAATGTTAAAGTATTGAAGTTTTATGTTATTAGTGAAATCTAATTTAAATAATAGATAAAATAAAGTCACACAATATACACAAAAGAAGTTTTTGTGGCATGGTATGATGTATCACATGTTATGTGTGTCTAATTATCTTTTGTCAGTCAATCAGAAATCAAAGTCGAAAAAGTATAGGTATATATGTGTCAATATTTATTCACGATAAAATATTATGTAAATAGAAAAGTAAGTTATTTTGTGCAATGAAAAATATTTCAATCCACTGTAATATTACCGTTACAGCCAATTAAACTCCACTGCCGAACATAGGCCTCCCCCATATATTACTAATATTACACAACTCCATAATACTCTAATATTATAAAGTTTATTTATCACTATATGATATATGAATATTGTAAAATCATAATATATTAATCGATATTTGTCTTTTGGATTTCCAATTTTTTTTTAATTGAAAATGTATTGTATTTCAAATAATATAGGGTTCCATATCAAACATTCACTTTCATGCCAACTTCGCTTCCCTCCTCAAAATGTACATTTATCTGAACTTAATATTTATTTACTCTTTTATTTTTAATTCCTGATTTTTTTCAGTTACACCCACTTGATGCAGTTTGTTGTAACTGCCTAAGAATATTGCAAGAAAGTGTTGCATCTGCTCACTCCATTAGAAGATTTGGGTACAGGAATATTTGTATTCCATGTGGATCTTCAATTTTAAGAGCACACCGTAGACGGATTGTGCCTATTAACTCTGAAGAAAGAGATATTATTTTGCAGTGGATACCATCACACCAGGTACTTTATTTTAAAAGGCTGTAAATGGTCCCCTGCCTCAAATAGGCAGCCCAGAGGATTTGCCACAATCGCTTTGGTACACAGATTGATGTTTGTAAAATCAGACACCTTGCATACAATTTGGTCTGATATTTATGCTCATTCAACATGGCAGTTCACTAACAGGTTATCTTTAAATTTACAGTCTACCAAAAGTCTACTGCTGAACATAGAACTCCCCATAGATTGTCTTATGGGGGATATTTGCCATTAATAACCACTTTTTTTATTTTTAGTTATTAGATGAACGATACTTCTTCCTTATCTTACACCCATATTTGTATGCTTTTGTACTTATTATACAAGTAATATTTTTTACCTTAAAAGACATTAGTATAAATAAAACGGGTTGGGTTTACAATTCGGTCGCCTCAATTTGAAGATTCTGTTACTGTGGGGGGCGTCAAGGGAGTTTATCTGAAGCACCTACACGCGAGTTTTGCTACCGGAGCAGCATCGAAGTATTTTTATTTATTTTTTTGAAAATATTGGTAAACAACTAATTAATTAAATATTCTCACGTTTTTGACGTTTCATCTGTCAATGTCATATCGATATATAGTACTAAATCGATCTAGTGAATCGATATTTCACCCTAGAGAATCAAGATCAAATCTTTTCTGTTTTGTTAAGATTTACAAAATTATTTATAATTAGTTGAAAGTACCCCAACTCGTAAAGAATGACAGTTTTTCAATTTAATCATTCAATGTTATCTGAAACTTTAAAGAACTTGGGCTTAGTGAAATATTGTTAATAATTCTAAAATAATTACTTCTTGTCTGATATGTGATGTATTATTTATTTCTATTTAAATAAGTAGTGCCACAAAAATATTATGAGGGGAAACAATTGCATGCTAATATTTATAATTTTAAAAGACATTAAAACTATTTAGTGTTAGAAAGATTGAAATAAATAGAACAATAATAAATATTATTAATATTTAGAGTAGACACTGTAAAACTATAGTTCATTTTGTTAGTTGATAAAAAATAACTTTTTTCAGGTGGATCGTTTAGAACGAGTATGCAGTCCTTGCTGGCTGAGGGCTTCCAGAGCTGTATGGAGACAGAGACAACAAAATGAGAACAGGAATATGGAGTTACAATCCATGAATATATAAGACATCGGTAACATCCCACAACCACCCCCTATACCTGCACCTGTAACCCCTGCCATTTCCAGAGCGGTATCAACAATTACTATGGCTAATTATAAGCGTGCTGCTTCTACTTCCCGTCACTGTATTTTTAAGTCATGTAATCATTCATCTAGATTTTTAATACCTAAACTACTTAAAGAGAGATTGCTGATAGATCACTCATTTTATGTGCCACTGTGCGCTCGTATTTGTGAATACCATTTAAATGAACCCCACAATGATTGGCATAATTTATACACGAGTAGTAACTGTTCAGATTTTACTGCATCTCAGATAGACAACCTTTGTTCCTTACTTAAAAGTAGTGTTACTCAAAATTATAATATTTTAAATATCATTGAACATAATTCAATATTATGCAAATATTGGTTAGGATTTACCAACTACCAATTTGAACAGTTACTAGTTGAAATTCCATCTATCAGTGAAAGAGTTAAATCACCTAAAAGAAGTCTAGCTATGTTCTTAATGAAACTTCGTACAGGTGATAGCAATGAACGCATAGCTTCTCTATTTAATGTAGCTTCATCGACTGTGTTCAATCACTTAAATATTGTAAGTCAGTGCTTTGAAGAGCAATTCATCCAACTGCATTTAGGGACAAATACCTTATGCATTCAACAAGTTGCTCAATATAACTTGACAATACCAAATGGCTTGTTTGGTAATCCAGATATGGATCCTGAATTTATGCCAGCCATAGTAATATGTGACGGTACATACATTTATGTGCAAAAAAGTAGTAATTACTTATACCAGAAGCAAACATATAGTTTACATAAGTATCGTAACTTAGTTAAGCCATTTTTAATAGTGTGCTGTAATGGTTATATCCTTGATGTTTTTGGACCATATCCTGCAACAGAATCAGATGCTTCTATAATTCTTAGACTGTTCAACGATAATAGTCCACTGCGAACCTATTTTAGAGAAAACGATGTATTTATTCTTGATAGAGGTTTTAGGGATGCAATTCCATTCTTGCAGCAATGTGGTTATAAGGCTTACATGCCTGAATCTAAACAAGCTGGTGAAATACAATTATCAACCATTGCTGCCAACAAGTCCAGATGTGTAACTTTGTGCAGGTGGGTGATTGAAATTGTAAATGGGAGATTTAAACGGGACTTCAAATTATTTCGTCAGGAATATTTTAATACTGCATCTACTCATCTCATGCTATACTTTAAAATTGCAGCTGCATTAATAAATCGATTTCATACGTTGATTCGTAATAATTTTCATGCTGTAGAGATATTGGCAATTGCTCAAGCCAAACTAAACACTCCAAATAATTTAGCCTCCTACGTAGAAATGCACAATTTAAATAGAGTGAGAGTGCGATTTGCCAGCATTAATGGTAATCTTCCAGAGCTGGATAATTTTCCTCAACTGACATTCCAGGATCTCATTCTGTTTAGTCTAGGAATTTATCAAATTAAACAAGCTCGTAGTTATTACGGGGAGCATGTCAGGGCTTCTGGAGAATATAAAATCGAGGTATACCTGCAATCTGTCCATGATTTTGGTCCAAATAGTTATCTATTGCGAGGTAGGATACAATCAAGGCACACTAGTAAAAAAACTTATTACACTTATATACTAGTTGACACCAACCCATCAATTGCTAACACTAGGGCTGCTCTTACTGGGTACTGTTGCAACTGTTTGGTAGGCAGACGCACTGTTGGCTGCTGTGCACATGTCATGTCTGTTGTCTGGTTTCTATCTTGGGCACGGCATCGAGATGAGGTTGAACCACCTGCATCTTATTTAGATGATATATTACTTTCAAGTAATGATATTGAAAATGATGAATGATGATTATTAATCTTAATGCGTATTAATATTGTAATATAAATGATCATTTTTGCTATAGTTGCTTCACTTGTGGCAACCAAAGTTTTTTGTGGTGTTCTATAGGAAGATGCTGCTCCTCATCTCCTGGTATTTTTATTTTATTCTGTCGACTTTAACGACACCATACGGGACGGAACGTGATGGCAATTCACGGAAGGCCTCTGTAATATTTTACATTATATCTTTAATTTAGGAGCCATATGTTCGGCAGTGGACTGTTGTAATGATGATGAATAATGATGACTAAAAATTGTAATTTTTGTTGCTTATTTGAACTATTTCTATTTTACTGTGTGCTTTATTATCTGTTATATATTATGTTATATGTGTAATTTATAAATAAACGCCGAGCAAAGTTGAATTTATTGCTCTGGCACCCTTTTTTTATCTCTTTTAATTGACAATATCCTTCTGATTTCTAATAATATCGTAAACGGTCGAGACATTATATTTTAATGATGTATGTGATTTATACTTGCTAATAGATGAATACTTTAATGAACAAAGGGCCGGCACTGCACCTGTCTGCTGTGTTATTTTTAAAAGAGGACTCATAAAACACTGACGATTTTAACCATAATTAATGCAGTGATTATAGATGATCTTTGGGACTTATTACATATCAATATCGTATCATAAATAGAAATGTTACCATCAAGTTATTTTGAAAAAATCTTTTAATATGATCTTTTGATATGAAAACACGAAAAATGTTTCTACCTATGTCCGTTAGAAACCATCCAAGCGATTTTGATGATATGTTTATGTGTGTTTGAATGGGTCTCTATATGATTCATATTCACATATGGACTCGGTAGGTGGCGCTGTTGTCGAAATCCAGAAATCACCTGTGCGAAGTCGGGGCGGATCGCTAATAATAAATACAATTAAACTATACCTGTGTGTTTGTTATCCTGGCACAAACAGTTCAAAACATCTTACTTCCTCACAATTTATCAGTGTGTAATAACAGATAAGCATGATATTACCTAGTCATTTTGGTATTTTAGAACCCAGTCATTTTAAGATGTATAATTAGGTATTTAATAATCAACCAAAGCATATTAAAAAAAGTCTTGACACCGGGCCTGTCTGTCTGTCTGCATAAATAGATCTGAATTATATGTCTGAATTATATAGACTATGTTGGAAATGATGATTTACTATCTATAAATACGGTTGCATTATAACTTGTTTTTTACACAGTCAGTTTAAAACATCTTTCTTACTATATAACGTGTGTTGGTAATATTGTAAATATAAATGGATATATTATACCTTAGTCATCTTGAATTTAATCATATTATTTTAACGGTAATTGGGAAGTACACTCACAATCAATATATGTAAAAAATTGTATCCATACCACATTTGTACACAGACAGGCACTATATTTTGCCGTAACTACTAAAAATATTGAAGTACCTGAAAATGCTGAATGTACCTACAACTTGGTTTTATATGAACTATTATTCAACAGTGCATTATTTTAACTTAAAATACCGGTAAAAACCACTATAAATAGCTTTTAGTTTATTTCTAGGTTATTTTAAAATTCATATTTTAATTGTTAATTTCTCGATTTTCCGTCTAGATGTGGTAAAACTAATATTACTTTTGTAAACTATAGATTATAAGGAATAAATCGACATCCATTTCATTGCGTGACGCGAAAATTTGTGGTGGGCCCATTCTCCATACAAAAATTGATTGTCTCCTTTGTCGTAACTTTTTCCATTGTCCCAATTTGTCAATTGTATATACCTACGTGTACCAAGTCGCTCGCAAAGAATACGAAACACTCACGTGCACGTTTTTCTTTAATCTGTGCAAAACAAATGCGGGCAAGCGTGCGCATTTGCGTTGCATAACTGTCTCTCCGATGTAGACTTATTTACCATGCGTCTTATTTACTCTGTGCCTTATAACTTTAATTAGTACGGTAATTTTGTGGATAATGGTGTTGGTTGTGTAATTGGTTTATCTATTTACATAAGGTTTGAATTGTAATTTTTATTATACAACTGTTTGTTTTCCTTAATAAAACAAAATAAACCTAAATTTGAACATTCATCTCAACAACCGCCATTTTCAGTTTTTCTAAATTCAATAGTATTCCTATCACTTCGTTTCGCGTTACAGGCTTTTCGGAATTATTATAACACCCTTGTTTGATTGGTCCCAAAGTTTTAAGGACATCGTAGTCGTACCAAGAATCTCTCAAACTTCCACATGCGCCATCTTTAGCTGACCAACGTGTCAGATCTACTCTATTTAGCGTTTTCCCTTTCTTGATTTAAGTCATTATTTTTTTCCAGCGTTGTGTTGAACTTATAAAAAAGAAGTTAATTTCTTGAAGCAACATGAAGAAGCGACAAACTTCTGTGCAAGATTCAGCAGCCACGGTTGCCACTAAATTTAAAGAGTGGGCAGAGCAAGGAAGAAAAAGTTTTTTGAGTTCCGAGATAATGGCAGAAAATTTGTCTTTAGCTTTCCTTCTAAAATTTAAATCTATTTAATTTGTGTAAGATATAAAAAAATGCCTGAAATTAGCCGTCCCAGAAATCTGCCGCCCTAGGCTTCAGCCTGCTAAGCATACTGGTAAACTAATCATTATTAAAATTTTCGTTTGCCTGTTTGTGCGAGCTAATCTTTGGAATGGCTGAACCGATTGCAGTAAAACTTCACAAACAAATAGACTGTAATACTAATAATAACCATTAAAGTCCAGTGATCTAGACTAAATTTTATCCAAAACATTTATAGGGATTTTTTGTAAATTAAAAATATTGGTAAGATAAAATAAATGGACTTTAATGATTATCGTAAGTCTGAATAACGCTAAATTATTAGAAACCACTCAGGCAAAGCCGGAGTAGGTCGCTAGTTATAAATTTATGTACCTACCCGCGTTTACAATTTTTTAAAATGTTTTCTCATTAAGAGGTGAGAGTAAGTCAGCTCAAATTCTAATTTCGCCCCCACTTCCCCGCGCGTCGTATGCTATGTACCGACATGTTTGTAATCACTAATACTCTAAGTAGATAGGTCGTTAGATACTTATTTCATTATGTTTATCATATATATGCCTGTTTCTTAATGCCAACCCAGTCGCTTCTTATTTTTATAACGGTTATTTCCCATTTTAATTTTACGTCTTCCTGTTGCGTAATGTGTTTTCTGATCGTAAGCGACACAACTTCTCCCTTCAAAAGCCGGAGCAATACTAACGGAGCGACAGGAACCAAGCTTACGCGCCGATAGTTTAGGTAATTTCTTTTTACAGTGAAAATAATGATATTTTAAAAAAAGTAAATAACATAAGCACTGCTTTATGGTTAGTTCAGTTAGTATGCAAAGTTTCATGATCTTATTTAAAGTATTTTATGAATAACAGCGGTTTATTGTTCAGTTTGGAGGTAACTTTGGATTTTATTTCTATCGAGAAAATTTTACGGAATCGTGTTTTCGTCTAACATAAACCTTAACATTAATCCTCAACTTTACCATATATTTATTTCAAAATTAATGCTGCAATACTTTCGGCATAACGGAGGATCTTGCTAAGCCATTTGAGGTTATATTTCCCCTTAATAGGAATTTTCTAACTAACCGAATACTATAACGTTATAACGATATATCGTTATTAGCGGGTTTTCGCTACTGGTACTGTACATGTTGACGGTACGGATTCTATAAGCCGGCATATCGAATCCCATTCTTTATCCGTACGGGCTATTATACAAGTTTCTATTATACAAGTGCTCGATGTATTCTTTGCTTTCGAAACGACATGAACGCCATGAGAAAAAGGCAGAACAACGTCTGCCTACTGCAATGAAACTCAAATTTTCTTTTTTGTAGCAATAGAGAACGTGATTTCTATTATACGACCAGCGGAGTTGATAAATTTCGCCAGAAGTGGTAAGGCAATGCGTAGGCTTGATCGTAAGTGGACTGCGCTTGCACAAAATGTGAAATAACAGGATAATGATGTGTTTTGTATGGTGAGTGGCGAGAAAGTAATTGAGGGTTGACATTTAAGAAATTTACTTGAAAATGATGACAGCAAACAAAAATATACTAGCCAAAAATGGCGGCGTATGAGAATCACTAAGATCGTTATCCCTAATATGGGTGTCGTACGAGGAGACAGATGTAATTTCCAGGTGACATCTCAAAATTATAAATAATTGCGGAAGAGGGGGGAGGAGGGTTGCATTACAACAATAGAAAACAACCACCTCCCCAATTTGTCTATCTACTGCGGAGGCTTATGTTAAGCAGTGTTCTTGTGATAGGATGTTATTAATGAATACAAACATATTAAATGTGGCAGTATACGATATACGTGGCAGAGTCATGCTGCAGTTTATACAACATGTAACAAAAACCCTGTGGTTCCCGTTAACTGCGTTATCAGAATCAGTATCCAAGCATATAAAAATAATTTAAAAAAAAATCACATTTAAAAAAATTAATTTTAATGAAAAAAAAAATAATAATTAGCAAATTGTATGTGGTTTTATTATCTCTGCATTGGCCGAGGAGTAAGAGGGTTGTCAAAGACCCCGCATTACCGATACTCGTGTGAGTTAGATGAAATAAAACTACATACAATTTGCAAATTAATTTTTTTTTCATTAAAATTAATTTTTTTAAAGGGTTTTTTTGAAAAAATTTTTTCTGTATGCTTGGATACTGATTCTGATAACACACTCAACGGGAACCACAAGGTTTTTGTTACATGTTGTATATGGCAGAGTCATGGTGCAGTATTATAGGTGTAGCACGATTGGGTCGACTCGACCGAGGCAGGACCACGCTCTCACAGAATACCAGCGTAAAATAGCAGCTCAATAGTGCTCAAAGGTGTTTCGTATGGTGAGTGTAGAGGAACCGGAGACTCTTTTTATTGGAAACGAGGAATTCCATCTTATTCCTTGATCACAGCATCCACTTACCATCGGGTGAACTATGTGCTTGCTTGTCATCCTCTTTCTATAAAAATAAAATTATCAAATGGTACGTTCACCTTTCACATTTACATAATAAAAATGCTCAGATTTTCCAAGCAATTCAAGCATCCATTACGTAAATCATAATTTGAAACAATGAGCGATTGTGTTCATATGTAACTCAACCCTATCTCGCGGTGCAACAATACAGGAAACTGTTTTAGAATAGGCTTCACATCGTTAACTTCGCTTTGTTTGATGTTTTATTCGAATTGTACTACTGTAATCGAATACTCTGTGGAGAAAGTATATTATTCGAGGTGAAAATTAGGTTTTAAACTAAGGTTCCGTTTTATTTTGTACTTAATTTTCTCCGATGTTCAAGAATAGCACTTTCCTTTACGTTTAGCCAGAAAGCGTGTAGTAACAGTGTAAGAATATCCGCTACCTCATATCATCCCGTGGGAGTCGTAACAGGCGACAGAGGGAAAAAATCAGGAGATGGACAGCAGCGTATTCCTAATAACGACTAAAAATAAAAATAAATAAAAACTATGGCAAATACCCTATGAGTTTACCACGTTTTCATAAAACCAGACAGCCTTTTACTAGCAACGAAATATTCCATATTAGTCGTCATGAGTGTTTCTTTTTTTATTATTATTATTATATGCGAGCAGCTATGCAGGTCTAGGTAAAGAGACCAGTATCACTGCGACCTAGAAGATCTATTGTGATCGCTGCTATGGCTATAGTTCACTGCTAAGCCCTATGTCTTCAATGAATCGAAGGAGTTGCTTAGCCGTGAGCAATCTCACTTCTTCTGGGCGGAGTAGATAGTGTCCCAGATGAGTGTTACGTTTGCGCATTAAGGGTCCGCAATCGGTTAGGATGTGTAGAGGCGTTTCTTCCGTTACGGAACAGAACCGACACCTCCTTGAGCTGCTTAGTCCCAGGATGGACATGTGCTTTTTAAGACAACAGCGTCCAGTTAGGGCTCTTGCCAGAATGCGCAATTTATTTTTACTTAATCCCAGGGCTTCTGAAGCGGATTTACGATCAAAGGCTTGCAAAAGGCAAAGGAGTGCTTCTTTACTAAGATTCTTAATCAAGGACAGATGTAGGTCTTTATGTAGGCTTCCGATAGATAGCGATGTAACCATCTCGTTTATGCCAGAGGTAAAATATCCAGAGTGGTGACGGCAACAGTGTCTGGTGACTGGTACTTCGATCGATCGATTCGATCCGCCTGTCGAATAATTA
This sequence comes from Parnassius apollo, assembly GCA_907164705.1. Taxonomy (NCBI): domain Eukaryota; kingdom Metazoa; phylum Arthropoda; class Insecta; order Lepidoptera; family Papilionidae; genus Parnassius; species Parnassius apollo. The sequence continues at coordinate 3,704,136 of CAJQZP010001064.1, read as the reverse complement.
AGGTAAATATTCTCTTCAAGAGGAGAGGCTCTATTAAGCAGTAGAATTTCACAGAGGATAATGAATAAGAAGAAGAATGAAGAAGAAAGGACGGGTGATGAGGGCTAATAATCTTACACCCACCAGATGTCGCTAGCTGGGACGAAAAAGAGGTCCGAATCTCTACACTTACGACGAGCTATTATTTCACGCTGGTATTCTGAGAGAGCGTGGTCCTTCCCCGGTCGGGCAGACCCATTCGTGCTACAAGTATAATATTGCTGCAGCACGGCTCTACACCTCTCATTGCTAAGAGGCGTCACCCTGGTGACAGAAAAAGTCGTGAATGTATTAATTGTAAATGATGATGATGGCTTTATAAGGTCGCGACAAATTTGGTTTACATAATTAAAGCGAAAGTTGCCAATCATATTATGTAGCCTAACCTGTCCGGGAAAGTAGGTACCTACAGTGCTCTTCCTTGCTCATCTGTATCCGAAGAATAAAGTTTATGTGCTAGTAAGATAAGAGGAAGGGTCGGATAAGGAATACAAGACTTTATCAAGGTGAAGTTTCTATGCACAATGATAATAATTATGAATTTTAAGAAAAGGTAAAATACGATTTCAAGGAACTGAAAGGAAGTTATTTTACCACCCTTAGGGATAGAACTTATTCTCGAAATTTATATGGGCCAAGCATAACATATTTTTAAAAAAAAAACTTTAAAATTGGATCTCAGTAGGCGAAGATTTCACGTAACATACCTGCATACAAAACAAAAACACATTCGAATTGTAAACGTCCTCCTTTTTAAAGTCGGCTAAAATAAGCTCATCACTAAGCTTCAATAAGGAAATAATTATTTCACAAACCGATATTTAACTTGTTATTAATGTCACAACTAGGACAACTCGTAATTTTTATTCTTTTTACACGAAAGCTATAAATTTCTAAATTTTTATCATCAATCTACACAGCCCGTAAAAACTTGAGTAAGTACAAAAGCCTGTACGCCATACACTGAAACCATATACAAGATAACACACATTTTTTTTATTTATCATTAGGGATGTACTTATGTCAGTCAAAAGTTAGGGTCTTTTGAATACATCCATATATTACACATATGGACTTTGATCGCATGGCTTAGTGGTAAGAGTAACAGATTACTCGATTACTAAACCACGAGTCTTACGGTCGATCGATTTGCTATAAACAGGTCAATATAGGTAACATTACAACGTAATACTGACATTGTATCCGACCCATTTGCACGCCATAAATATGTCGTGCAGAGTTAACAAACGTCAGGTCATGAAATATTTTTCTTAAAGAATATTAACAATGCTATAAACATTCCTAATATTCCCCTTAACCACTCGTGTTAAGCTTAAATTGCTTGTGTTACGAGTGGTTCACGCCAGTAGTCGAAGGCGGATTCGAACCCACGACCTTTTTGAGTTCACGGTCCGTGCCCTGCTATTAGGCTACTGTCGATTAAATTAAATTATTAAATTGGATTTATTATTAAATTGGAAGTTGTTGCTGTCTTAAAAATTAGCTATAAGTAGGAGTAGGAGGGCTTCTTATAGTATTGTATTGTATGTAATGATGCATAGCAAAATTGTTGATAATTATTATCATAATAAGTTTCCATGTCATAACGGTGTAAGATAATCCATTACCCCATTACGATTCGTAGATGTCGTAACGGGAGATTTAAAAAAAACTAAAATGGATTATTAATGAATAATCCATGCACACCTACAGCCATCGTCATACAAAGAATAAGATGGAACGCCTCATAGTCTGTAATTGCACTGGTTCTCTATATCCCTATGGTCAGAACGCAGCAATGCAACACAGTTCATGTGCGGCAGATCCAGGTAAGAATGTGGTAACTACTTATACGGAAAAATACCCAGTACGAATATGAGAAAGGCCATATAAATTTCAAAGCTTCGGATATGTAGCGGAATGACTATCCTGTTTAAGCCAGGAGTGAAGTAATCAAATCAGTGATAACGCCTCGTACTGCATCCGGCAACCTGAAAATTAAAATCGAGAGTCTCGTGTCTAGCACTGAACTTTCACAGACAGATGAAGAAAACACTCATACACGCATATAACTCTATTTTTTTAAGAGGGCTGTGAGCTATGAGTCAAAAGTCCAACATCGTTACAGCCTATTAAAAGTCCTCTTTGTTGAACATCTCTATAGATTACCCTATAGACGGGATATTTGCCATAGTTGCCACAATTGGCAGGAGCGTTGGCAAGCGCAATTTTATGTTTTATATTTATGTCATCATCGTCATCGTCGTGCTACTCTATTATGGTTTTTCGAACTTAAAATGTAATCGAGATTTTCGCCAGACACAGATTTTTCTCAGGATGTGCTTAATCACCAAGCTCATTGTCAAGGAGCACTTAAAATTGCTCCTAATATGTTATAACAATTTCTTTGGCACTGTTGAATATCGTAGTCGATTCACTTACGTCACAGTTAATATATATATTGTGCTTGCGTTCTATGATATATGAGTCACGTACAACGTCTCTCAAAGCTATCACTGAACAAAAAGACATTTTACTCAGTGGTACACAATAGTTCCGCCAAATGGTTAAATACCGTTATGACCCTGAAGACACTGCATATGGTGAGGCCCATATAAGACATTGTGGGTCAGTACAGGCGGCACTTTGTCGAGAAAATAAAAATGATGTAGAACTACCAATGACACTCAAAATAATAAATTTATGTCACATAGAGTATTGCGTGAGAAACAAAGTAATTGCTATTCGTTATATACAGTCAGAGGTAGTTCTGTTAGCTTACAGATAGTTAGATAAGGAGTTTATTTGTTTATCTAACCACATAGCATTGAGTGACAAAGCTTCGTAATGATGAAATTGTTATAACGTTATATTCTAGTTAGATCTACGAGTAAAATAACATGTGTACTTCTAACGAATGAGTATGAATATTTCAGCGATTAATATCGCTCAGGGAGCAAACACTGATTATCAAATCAGAGATATCTCGTGCCTTAATTTCTCTTTATGTTTTTATAATGAAATAAAATGAAAATGATGTAATGAATCATTTTTATTCAATATAGACTATTGTATAATACTTAATTAGTCTTTTTTATTTTCACTGGTTCGGAAAAAGCTTCTGTCCTGGGAAGGACCAGCAAAAAACCCGACGGGACGTTATAAACATATTTCACTTAAATTTTATTATTTTGATTTATCCACCTATGTAATCTAGGTATATAGGACTCACTATGTTGTTCAGTGTAATGGCAGGTTAGTGAGCACAAACCAAATGCTAACTTACTAGTAATATTACTCTACATTACCAGACTTCAGTATTTGAGTTTATGAATATACTAAAGACATCAGACATCGCTATAAGCTTAGTCGTCAGTTGGATGTACCACATGCAGATAAGTTCACCTTTGCATGCCCTTGATATATTAAAAATATCTCTTTATTGAGATGTTTCCAAAAATATTGTGCAAGTTAGCATACAAATAGTAGGTAATAAAGCATACGTAAAAGATAAATAAAATGATTAATTAACAGTTACGTTTTTTGACACTTCAATATTCATAAAATCACGTTATACTTTCAAAATTCTATTAAACCTACATCTTGAAGCATTACGTACATTCTATATTAAATAAATGAAATTCTTCGCTGTTTCTAAATTCTTATTATCCCGATCTCCGGTGTTAACTACAATCGACAGTCCCAACACTATTTCATTTTTTTAAATCTACGTGTGTGGCCATGGGGCACACTTAAAATCCTGCTCGGGATGCAACCCACAGTCACATTAATCGCAGTAAATTTATAACGAGAGTGTAAGAGATAAGAAAGTCGTTACTTGGATTAGTATTAACGAAGGAACGACCTCTTGCTTTGACAAGTGATAATAACTCTCTGGGAGTGAGGAGATCGCTACAAAGCAGTTTCCTAAATAACTTAAATAATATTTAGTTGTACATTTAGTTATGGTAAAATTATATCTATCTGTATAAAGCAAAAAAATGTTTCTATCTTTTTTTTAGTATAAGGATGACAAACGAGCACACAGTCCACCTGATGGTAAGAGGATGCTGTGGCACATAGACATCTACATTTACCTTCGATTAAGAATCAAAACGCAGATGCGTTGTCACCCCTGAAACACAGCAGTATTACGCTGCTATTTTACGCTGGTATTCTATGAGAGCGTGGTCCTTCCCCGGTAGATCCGACGCATTCGTGCATCAACCATAATATAGCTGTAGCGTGGCTCTACCACGTAAAAAATATACGGAGATATTTCTTAACGCTACCACCAAATAATGTATAACTGATTTTGTAATATTAAGCTATTGTTGTTGATCTATTATTAATAATTCTCAGCATAACAATGTCGTAAGTTGATTAAACAATATTAGTTAGTATACAAGATTATTTTTCAAAGAGTAGCCAAATTTTATAAACATCTACATCCATCCTCGATTACCAATCAAAATGCAGATGCGTTGTCACCCGTGAGGACTAAGATGGAATGCCTCGTTTCCAGTAAAAAGGGTCTCCGGTTCTCTAGACTCACTATACGAAACACAGCAGCATTAAGCTACTATTTAACGCTGGTATTCTGTGAGAGCGTGGTTCTTCCACAGTTTAGCCGACCCATTCGTTCTACAACTATACTACTGATATAACTGCAACATGGCTCTGCCTCGTATAAATGGGTTTAAGTTAAGTTAAGTTAAGTTACAGCCTATATACGTCCCACTGCTGGGCTCAGGCCTCCCCTCATTTCTGAGAGGGTTTAGGGCAAGGAAGTGTCCGCCGCGCTACCCAAATGCGTGTTGACGAACTTCACATGTCTTCGAAATATTTTTTTTCTTATTCCTCAGAAATCCAGGTTTCCTCACGATGTTTTCCTTCACCGCCGAGCACGTGGTAAATCAGCACTTAAAATTGCAATTAACAATTTCATTGGTGCCGGCGGGGATCGAATCCGGGTTACTCTCATTCTGTTATATTTACAGCGAGCGTTAACCACTGAGCTACCACGGCTCTTAAATGGGTTTACCATGTTTAAATGGGTCCTTAGATGGTTTAAATTCACATTTGGACACGGTAGGTGATGCTGTCGTCGAGATCCATTAATCACCCGTGCGTAGCCGGTTAGTTTTAAAATAATTTTGCTGCTGGGTTACTTGCAGGTTCTTATTCGAAAGTAGTACTATCCGAACAAGTGGTAAAAATAAGAAATACTGCCAACACGTAAGTTGTGTAATTTGTTATTCTTGATATAAACTATTCTAAACTAGGGATCCGCCTCGGCTTCGCACGGGTGATTTCTGGATCTTGACAACAGCGCCATCTACCGAGTCTAAATGAGTTTTTAAACCATTCAAGGACCCACTCAAATACACACAAAGAAACTCATTAAGGGGATATAGTAAGTCAGCTCAAATTCTAATTTCGCCCCCACTTCCCTGCGCGTCGTATGCTATGTTTGTAATCACTAATACTGTAAGTTGATAGGTCGTTGGATACTTATTTCATTAGGTTTATCATATTTATGCCTGTTTCTTAACACCAACCCAGTCGCTTCTTATTTTTATTACGGTCATTTCCCATTTTAATTTTACGTCGTCCTGTTGCGTAATGTGTATCCTGATCGTAAGCGACACAACCTCCCCCTTCAAAGGTCGGAGCGAAACTGACCGGGCGGCAGGACAGGAATCAAGTTTCATTACGCCGATAGTTTAGGTAATTTCTTTTTACAGTGAAAATAATGGTATTTAAAAAAAAGTAAATAAAATAAGCACTGCTTTATAGTTAGTTCAGTTAGTGGGTATGCAAAGTTTCATGATCTTATTTGAAATATTTTACGAATAACAGCGGTTTATTGTTTATTTTGGAGGTAACTTTGGATTTTTTTTCTATTCAGAAAATTTTACGGAATCGTGTTTTCGTCTAACATAGTCCTTAACATTAATCCTCAACTTTACCGTATATTTATTTCAAAATTAATGCTGCAATATTTTCGGCATAACGGAGGATCTTGCTAAGCCATTATTTTGAGCTTATATTTCCCCTTAAAATCCATTTTCAAGTTTTTGTGTGACTAACGGACTGCAATTGATACTGATTTTTATATTGTACGTGAGGGTAATATGGTCAACCGCTTAATATGGTCACTTTCTTATAACTCAAAATCTATAATCCAATTTGCATAAATTGTGGTTCTTTGAAACGATAGCGCTTCATCAGTTAATCAAATAATAAAGAATGAAAATCGATTTTGTAAGGGGGTAAGGGACTGAATCTCCTTAATACAGGCTATTTCTTACGGCGCCTCTACACGTTGGCCAACACAGTGGCGAATGTAGTGGCCAATAGCATTGGCCAACGTGTAGACGGGGTGCTTGGGCTTCATTGGTATGTATTGGAACGATGGCCCGCAGGTTGGCGCGAGATCCGTGTGGTGTCGGTTTTTTACAAAAGATCAAAGGATTGTTGGCAGAGTTTGGTCGCCGCGTCCACACGTTGGCCGCGCGTTTAGTTTGCTACAAGCTCCCAGAGTGATTACACGCATCTGATTTAAATTTTATATTCAAGCTTTGTAGAGTGGATGCCCCAATTACCAGCCTTTTTAGTGCCAATTTCAACTTTAAACACTCCTACTACTTTAAGTAGCGCGATTTAATTATTTTTAGATATTTGTTTTAATCGATAAGCTATTTATCAAAAAAAAAATAACGAACATTTATTTACAATCAGATTATTACGAGAACAATTTAAAAATGAAAAAAAATGAAGTACGTCGTTTATACGTGGTAGAACCATGCAGTTATATTAGAAGTATAATTGTAGCACGAATGGGTCGGCTCAACCGGGGAAGGACCACGCTCTCACAGAATATCAGTGTAAAATAGTAGCTTAATGATGCTGTGATTCGTATCGTGAGTGTAGAGAACCAGAGACCCTTTTTAAAGGAAACGAGGTATTTCATCTTAGTCCTCATGGGTGACAACGCATCTGCATTTTGATTCGTAATCGAGGATAGATGTAGATGTCTATGGGCCACAGTAGTCACTTACCATCAGGTGGACTGTGTGCTCGTTTGTCACCCTATCCTATAGAAAAAACGTCGATTTCTTATAATTTAATCATGCAAGTTTTCGAATCATCATCATCATTACAGCTGTTCAAAGTCCACTACTGAACATCCTCCTCCACAGACTGCCGCAAAGCATGGTCCTGAGCCACTTTGCTCATCATGAGTTTTTCATTTATGTTCTAAGTTATAATTCGTACCTATTATTAAGTCAGTGTTAATTATATTTATTGCTATTGTTTTTGTCTTTCTCAAAAAATAATTAAATTACCAAATAAAATATAAGGTGTTTTTTATATACACCAAATGTCTGATAGAAAAGCAAGTACAAGTTTTGCTAAACTTTAAAATCAAAACCCATTTTTAAAACATAGACTAATTGATTATAGCTCGTTTAACTTTAAAATAAGTTATGTTCTTATTAATGGTATTTATTCCAGTTTATGATGCATGTAAAGAATAAATAAAGCTAATCGTATATCGTATATCTATTTACAGCCCCATTAATATCCATTATTCTTTTATAATTATTTTATAAAAACGTTACCCCCCCACACTTGGATTTTCTCCTGTATCGCGGAGGCAGCTTACAAACCTAAATTGCACAAGGACACACATCCAGACCTGAAACAATTATTTATAGGATATATAAATACATGTTCCGTGCGGGATTCAAACCCGCGGCCCCTGGGACAGCCACTCATTGCAAAGCCACTTCCGCACATTGGCCCGAACCGAAGTAAACTGAACGACCTTCCAACGTGTGGATGCCGTCACCAACTCTCGGCCAATATATTCGCCACTACATTCGCCACTGTGTTGGCCAACGTGTAGAGGCGACATAATGTCGCCTCTACACGTTGGGGTTGTAAATAGATATACGATATACGATTAGCTTTATTTATTCTTTACATGCATCATAAACTGGAATAAATACCATTAATAAGAACTTAACTTATTTTAAAGTTAAAGGAGTTATAATCGATTAGTCTATGTTTTAAAATTGGGTTTTGATTTTAAAGTTTAGCAAAATATGTACTTGCATTTCTATCAGACATTTGATGTATGTAAAAATACCTTATAATTTATTTGGTAATTTAATTATTTTTTGAGAAAGAGAAAAACAATAGCAATAAATATAATTAACACTGACTTAATAATAGGTACTAATTATAACTTAGAACATAAATGAAAAGCTCATGATGAGCAAAGTGGCTCAGGACCATGCTTTGCGGCAGTCTGTGGAGGAGGATGTTCAGTAGTGGACTTGTGAAGAGCTGTAATGATGATGATGATTCGAAAACTTGCACGATTAAATTATAAGAAATCGACACTTTTTATATAGGATATGGTGACAAACGAGCACACGGTTCACCTGATGGTAAGTGGTTGCTGTGGCCCACAGACATCTACACCTATCCTCAATTACGAATCAAAATGCAGATGCATTGTCACCCGTGAGGACTAAGATGAAATGCCTCGTTTCCTTTAAAAAGTGTCTCTGGTTCTCTACACTCACTATACGAAACACAGCATCATTAAGCTACTATTTTACATTGATATTCTGTGAGCATGGTCCTTCTCCGGTCGAACCGACCAATTCGTGCTACAACTATACTTCTAATATAAGTGCATGGTTCTACCACGTATAAACGACGTGCATCATTTTTTTTTCATTTTAAAATTGTTCTCGTAATAATATGATTGCAAATAAATGTTCATTATTTTTTTTTATAAATAGCTTATCGATTAAAACAAATGTTTAAAAATAATTAAATCGCGCTAATTAAAGTAGTAGGAATGTTTAAAGTGGAAATTGGCACTAAAAAGGCTGTTAATTGGGTCATCCACCCTACAAAGCGTGAATATAAAATTTTAATGCGTGTAATCACTCTGGGAGCTTGTAGCAAACTAAACTCGCGGCCAACGTGTGGACGCGGCGACCAATCTCTGCCAACAATCCTTTGATCTTTTGTAAAAAACCGACACCACACGGATCTCGCGCCAACTTGCGGGCCATCGTTCCAATACATACCAATGAAGCCCAAACACCCCGTCTACACGTTGGCCAATGCTATTGGCCACTACATTCACCACTGTGTTGGCCAACGTGTAGAGGCGCCGTAACGTGTGGACGCGGCGACCAAACTCTGCCAACAATCCTTTGATCTTTTGTAAAAAACCGACACCACACGGATCTCGCGCCAACTTGCGGGCCATCGTTCCAATACATACCAATGAAGCCCAAACACCCCGTCTACACGTTGGCCAACGCTATTGGCCACTACATTCGCCACTGTGTTGGCCAACGTGTAGAGGCGCCGTTAGTCTAGCAAGGAGAACAGAACGTCACCCTTACTAGTGTTTTTTTTCACCTAATTTTATAGCTATCTCATGTAAGATTTTATATGCACTACAAGTTAAAGTTTTTAATAAAATATTAAATTATTATTATATATAGTTCATCAAAATTGCGCTGCTTTATCGACGCCATTTTGACAGTTGAAATTATAGTAAATATTTAAGTAGATTTTAGTATTGTGTAGTGTAGTTAGTTTTTTTAAGTTGATTTTTCGAAGTGTTCCTGATTATTGCCAAAGCTTGTTTGCTATTGTTTTATTAATACATTAGTTATAGTAAGTATATGGCTTTGCTTTTTTGTCTTTCTTTGAGGTTTGGTTTTATAAGGCGGCAAATCGAAATAGTGATAAATAGGTATAATCCGTTAACGACAGACAGGTGAACCGATAATCGCGGCACTAGACGTTTCTCCTGTGACGTTATTTCCTGTCGCCGGTTTTGATATTTGATATTACATCTGCCTTATTATATGTATGTATATAAATAGAGTTGAAGTGACTGTATATAACATAGAAACACCTTCTTCTGTTTAACTCAGGGCGATATTTTCATGTTATTACAACATTAGTCCAAAGTTCAAAGATTAGCTCGGACAGACTGACAGACAAAAAAAAACTATTAAATGAATGGTCGTTGATGATTTTCCTAAATGTAAATGTTCATACGCCCAGGCTGTACAATGTTTATTTATTTATTTATTCTTTATGTAACCTAATCAATTTAAACGTGGTAGAGCCTTAGACCATTCAACCCACGGTTTGAACGGTCTAAGGGTAGAGCCGTGCAGTTATATTAGTAGTACTTATAGTTGTAGTACGAATGGGTCAGCTCGACCGGGGAACGACCACGGTCTCACAGAATACCAGAGTAAAATAGCAGCTTAACGCTGCTGTGTTTCGTATGTTGAGTGTAGAGAACCAGAGACCCCTTTTACTGGAAACGAGGCATTCCATCTTAGTCCTCACGGGTGATAACCTTCATTTTGATTCGTAGTTGAGGATAGATGTACATGTCTATTGGTGACATAAACTACTTATTTACCATCAGGTGTACTGTGTGCTCGTTTATCGTCCGTATTATATAAAAAAATCAACTATAAAATTACAAAGGGCGAAATTAACACCCGTTGACATTATCTAATAATTAATAACCCCAAATAACAAGTTATCGGCTTGATGTGACTAGATGGCATTACAAATTTTCTGACGACTTCACCATTATGTTATTTCTTACTCTTCAAACTAGAACACGGCAGGGGACGCCCCCTACCCTTCCCCGCTTGCGGAAAGGTATAGTTTTACGAGTAATTAATTTTTTTGTAAAATCATAACCTCACTTCATAGCGTTCCGTAGTCAACTAGGAACCCTTATAGTTTCGCCATGTCTGTCTGTCCGTCTGTCCGTCCTCGCTTAATCTCTGTGACCGTTAGCACTAGAAAGCTGAAATTTGGTACCAATATGTGTATCAATCACGCCGACAAAGTGGTAAAATAAAAATTGGAAAAAAAATGTTTTATTAGGGTAGCCCCCCTATATGTAAAGTAGGAAGTTATTTTTTTTAATTTCAACCCTAACGTGTGATATATTATTGGAAAAGTATTTAAAAAAGAATAGGGGTTTACAAAATACACATAAAATGTCTTATTGCAAGAAGAAGTGAACTGGATCAGAAGAAGTCCTTAACAAAAGAAGAAAAAGACGAACGTACATACCTCTACAAAAACATCTACAAATTAATAAAACGGGAACGTACAGAACGCAGAATAAAAAAAGGTCAAACGCACCTCGAATCAACAGGTAGCTTAAAGAAAGGTCTTAAAAATCTTAATACCACCAAACGATGGATATCCTATATAAAAGATGATACTAATGATAAAAAAATATTGTCAAGATCTGAATATCATAGAAAAGGTAACAACATTCTATAAAAATTTATACTCAGTAAAAGGTACTACTCCGGAAGTTGAAACGTCCTACCAGAACTCTACAACTCTAGCTAGATTCTCTACACTTGAAGTAATAAAGAAAATTGAAAGTCTAAAGTCGGACAAAAGCAACGGGCCGGATGGAATCCCAAATGAAGCACTAAAATTGGGGAAAATTATACTAGCACCATACATAACAACATTATTCAACAAGATTCTAAACGATAGAGCAATACCGAAAGAATGGGCACAATCGGACATAATTTTACTCTACAAGAAAGGAGACCCTGCCGTTATTGGAAACTACCGACCACTAAGCTTACAATCAAATATGTACAAACTATTTGCTTCCTGTCTTCAGGATTGCCTAGCAAAGTTCACAGAGAAATTTCAACCGCCGGAACAAGCAGGTTTCAGGAAAAACTTCTCAACAATAGATCACATCCACACTTATGATTATAGAGAAATATATAGAGCACAATAGACCACTCTACCTGGCATTTATCGACTATGCAAAAGCCTTCGACTCTATATCACATACGAGCATGTGGAAAGCTCTAAATGAGTGCGAATTACCATCGGAAACTATAGATCTTATAAAAGACATCTACTACAAAAGCAAAAGTCGTGTAAAGTTAGAGAGACATGGCCCTGAAATAAACATTTGTAGAGGTGTCTAACAGGGTGACACCCTGTCACCTAGAATTTTTATAACTGTGCTACAAAATATAATGAAAACTCTGAACTGGGAAAAGACAGGAATAAATATAAATAGCAAACTCCTCAGTAATCTTCGATTTGCGGATGACATCATACTCTTTTCCGAAACAGCAACTCAGTTAGCCGTGTAGTGGCGGTTAAGAATATCCACTACCCCATATCTTCCCGTGGGTGTCGTAAGAGGCGACAGAGGGAGACAGGCAGGAGATGGGCAGCAGCGTCTTCCTGATGACAACTGTGACGTAATAAAAAACTGCGGTTGCCAACCCGCTCGCCAAGCGTGGCAACTATAGCAAATACCCCCCAATGAATAAATACACAAACAGACGGCCCCCAGTCCCCGGCGGCCCCGCTATTCCTGGCTACGGTGGCGACCATGGTAACGGCGGGGCAGGGGGTGCTAAGAATCTCCGGTGGAGGTTCGGTTGCCACCTACGACGACTCGACCTGGCAACATATAACGCACGCACCCTGAGGACTGACGAGAAGATACTGGAGCTGGAAGAAGAGGTAGACAAGTTGCGCTGGCATATTATTGGATTATCCGAGGTCCGAAGAGAGGGGGAGGACACGGCAATCCTCGAGTCCGGCAACTTGTTCTATAACCGGGAGGGCGACCATCTGTCCCAAGGAGGTGTCGGATTTATCGTCCACAAATCTCTCGTCAACAACGTTGTAAAGATTGGGAGTGTGTCGACGAGGGTCGCGTACCTGATACTCAGAATCACCAAACGGTATTCGCTGAAGGTCATTCAGGTTTACGCACCAACCTCGGCACATCCCGATGAGGAGGTGGAGGAAATGTATGAGGATATTTCCAGAGCCATACATTCCTCCAAAACCTACTACACGGTGTTGATGGGAGACTTCAACGCAAAACTGGGCACAAGAGAAAGCGGTGAGCTGAAGGTAGGGAAATTTGGAGTAGGGCAACGGAACCGAAGGGGCCAGCAGCTGGCCGACTTTATGGAGAAAGAGGGACTCTTTATGATGAACTCTTTCTTCCAGAAGCGGCCTCACAGGAAGTGGACCTGGTCGAGCCCCGACGGTTCGACAAAAAATGAGATTGACTTCATTATGACGACCAGACGCCAACTGTTCAGTGATGTCTCAGTGATCGCAAGGGTGAAAACTGGCAGCGATCACCGAATGGTTAGAGGCACACTGAACCTAAACGTTAAGTTGGAGAGGTCTCGTCTAATGAAGTCAACGCTCCGTCCCCCTCGTGCTCTAATCCAGAATCCTGAAACCTTTCAGCTCGAGTTACGTAACCGCTTCCAGTGCCTAGAAGATTGCAATGCAGTGGACGATATGAACGACAAGCTCGTGGAAACTGTCCATGCGGTCGGAGCTAAGTTCTGCAAGACCCGCCGCAGAAGAACACAAAAACTCTCCGATCACACTCTTAATCTCATGGCTGTTAGACGGGAGATGAGGCTGCAATCGTCAACAGATTTGACAGCATACAGGCAACTGAACAGACAGATCTCCAAATGCATACGGCGAGACTTACGCAACTTTAATACTTCTCGTATTAAAGAAGCGATCGAGCGGAACCAGGGCTCCAAAGTCTTTGCCAGAGATCTGTCTGCCAGAAAGAGCCAACTGTCAAGGCTGAAGACTGAGTGTGGCAACATCGTTTCCGGGACACCTGAGATTTTGAGTGAGATTGAGAGGTTCTATGGGCAGCTGTACACATCATCGTTGGAGCCACACGCAAGTGTGAGTAACGATCCAAGAGCAAGTCTTATCCGACACTATTCCGATGATATCCCGGACGTCAGTCTAAGCGAGATTAGAATGGCTCTCCAGCACCTTAAAAACGGCAGGGCCCCAGGCGAGGATGGAATTACAGCGGAGCTTCTGAAAGCGGGTGGAACACCGGTACTTGAAGTCCTTCAGAAGCTCTTCAATTCCGTCCTCCATGGTGGCACTACTCCAGAGGCGTGGAGCAGAAGTGCGGTGGTCTTGTTCTTTAAGAAAGGCGACAACGCTCTCTTAAAGAACTACAGACCGATTTCCCTTCTGAGCCGCGTCTACGTGCTGTTTTCGAGAGTCATTACGAATCGTCTCGCACGCAGACTTGACGACTTCCAGCCTCCCGAACAAGCCGGTTTCCGAAAAGGCTTCAGTACCATAGACCACATACATACCAGATTGTACAGAAGACTGAAGAGTACACTTTGCCTGGCGTATGTGGCCTATGAGAAAGCATTTGATTCCGTCGAAATTTGGGCGGTGCTACAGTCCCTTCAGCGGTGCCAAGTTGACTGTCGGTATATCGAAGTGCTGAAGTGTTTGTACAGTAGGGCTACGATGGCTATCCGAGTACAGAACCAGAGCTCGAAACCTATCCAACTGCAGAGAGGTGTAAGACAGGGTGACGTTATATCCCCGAAACTCTTCACCGCTGCATTGGAAGACGTTTTCAAGCTACTGGACTGGAAAGGATACGGTATTGACATCAATGGCGAGTACATCACTCACCTTCGATTTGCCGACGATATAGTCCTTATGGCAGAATCGCTGGAGGACTTAAGCACTATGCTCAATGACCTCAATAGTGCCTCCCAACGGATAGGTCTTAAGATGAACATGGACAAAACAAAGATCATGTTCAATGTCCATGTCACACCTATGCCGGTAGTTGTTGGGAGCACTATGCTCGAAGTTGTTGACGAATACGTTTACCTGGGACAAATAGTCCGACTAGGTAAGTCCAACTTCGACCGAGAGGTCAATCGACGGATTCAACTCGGCTGGGCAGCGTTCGGGAAATTACGGCATATCTTTTCGTCAGGTATACCTCAATCTCTAAAAACTAGATTGTACAACCAGTGCGTGTTGCCAGTGATGACTTACGGATCTGAGACGTGGTCCTTCACTGCTGGCCGTATGAGGACGCTTAAGGTCGCTCAGCGAGCTATGGAGAGGGCTATGCTCGGAGTTTCTCTGCGTGATAGACTCAGAAATGAGGATATCCGCAGTAAAACCAGAGTGACCGACATCGCCCAACGGATTAGTAAGCTGAAGTGGCAATGGGCCGGCCATATAGCTCGAAGAACCGATAACCGATGGGGAAGAAAGGTTCTCGAGTGGCAGCCTCGTACCGGTAGGCGTAGTGTAGGGCGACCCCCCACTAGATGGAGTGACGACCTGGTAAGACATGCAGGAAGTCGATGGATGCAGGTGGCTCAGGACCGTGCTTTGTGGCATTACTTGGGGGAGGCCTATGTTCAGCAGTGGACTTGTGAAGGGCTGTAATGATGATGATGATGATGAACGCAGTTACAGAAAATGATTAATGAACTAAATGATGTAAGCAATACGATTGGCTTAGAACTAAATGCTACCAAGACTAAAGTCATGACGAACCACCATATTATACCAATAAGGGTCAATAACAATATATTAGAATACGTTCAAAGCTATGTTTACCTGGGACAGCAAGTATCTTTCTCTAAGACAAGACACGAAGATGAGGTTAAAAGACGAGTTAACATAACCTGGAATAAATTCTGGAGCAATAATGAAACCCTAAAATCAAAACTCCCTATAAAACTGAAGAAAAAAATAATGGATACATGTTTACTACCCTGCCTTACGTATGGCTGCCAAACATGGATATACAATAATAAGACTAAAAACAAAATACAAGTATGTCAAAGAGCAATGGAAAGGAGTATACTAAATATTCAAAGAAAACACAGAAAAAGAAACACTGACGTAAGAAATACAACAAAAATAATAGATGCTTTGGAACATTCCCAAAAACAAAAATGGAAATGGGCGGGTCATATTGCGCGTATGGACAAAGAAAAATGGACACAGAGAGTAACTAACTGGCAAGGATCACCAAACAAAAGGAACAGAGGTAGACCGAGAGAAAAATGGGTTGACGAAATAATAAGAAAAGCCGGTGAAAATTGGATCACAAAGGCAAAGGACAGACAGACGTGGAAAAAAACGGAGGAGGCCTTCACCTGTTGAGGGGTCCGTAATGAATTATGTTATGAATTTTGTACGTAAACTGATCTGAAAATTTATTTTATTTAATATTTTGAAATTTATATAAAATTTAAAAAATTATTCGATTGTAAATTATTAATTCTAATAATTATAAATTGTATTATTTTGTTATATGCATGCATAATTATGTAAATCGTAACCTTAAGATACTATTGTTCTTTTTAAGTCATTCATTATGGAAATAAAGAAGGCTATATATTATATTATATTATAGGGGTTTACAACAATCATTTTTTGATAATGTCAATAATTTCGGAAATAATCGCTCCAAAAGTAAAAAACAATGTGTCCCCCCCTCTAACTTTTGAACCATAAGTTTAGAAAATATGAAAAAAATCTGAAAAGTAGAACTTTATAAGGACTTTCTAGGAAAATTATTTTGAACTTGGATGGAAACAACAGTACCCACTACCGGGAGCAGTTGCAGGAGCGCGGAGCGCTGCTGGAGCGCGAACATAATGGATACCCACCTCATAAGTGGGAACACTTTTTGTGACGGACGGGAAAATACGGAACCCTACACTGAGCGTGGTCCGACGCGCTCTTGGCCGGTTTTTTACACATATTTTTATCGTAATTAATTCAAAAGGCATTTCCAAAATCCAAAAACAGTGTAAAAAGTTCGAGATTAACCCCGACGAGCCTCCTAAATTGACAACAAGAATAAAAAATAAAGTACCGGACGTCTACTTCATAATACTAGACCAAATTGACATATTTGCGTTTCGTTATAAGCAATTTTTAACAGTCTAACAGTCTACCTAGAGTTAAAACATTATTAAAATCGAGTATCAGATGTCTATAGCCAACCCCAAAAAGTAAGTATGGCTTCCGATAAATGGCGGTGTAAAATACTCAGACTAGCGACGAGAAGCAGCGTAGCAAGCAGTGGCGGTCCCAGCAAAACTTTTAGGTGGTGCGAGATTTCATAGTGGCGCCCCTCTAAATATAAAACCTTAGTGTTCCTATACTATTTTTTATTTTCGTGATTTTAAATAATATAACGCCTATCAAATATGGGTGTATAACATGCGGGGCAAGCACAGTTGTGCCTGCCGCTCTTGCCGTAGCAGTTGTTCTGCTTATTCGCGTTAAAGACATGTTGTCCATTCCGCTCGCACTACTCTGTTGCACTCGACAACGCCACTATGCTTGCCTTGCTGCGGTGACAGATTATTTATCATAATAATTTTATATTAGTGATCGATGATAATAGTTAGTAATCGTGTTTGACAACTTTATTTAAACTATTGTTCTGCAGACAGTGTTAAAAAGAGAACTACCAATTACCAACAACAAACTTAATGAAAAGCCTAGATGACCAGCTATCTAGCTTATGCGCTTGCAATTTTTTTATTAATTCGGAATAATATAACTTCTGGGAATTAAAATTTTCTATGGAAAAGATTCCAAGATATGACAGTCTTTGCTGACAAAGAAGAAACGTAGGTAAATTTTTGAATGTTTTAATGTACCAAAACTTCGTTTCCGTTTAGCGATAGTTATAGTACAGGTATAGTCAGCACGATACGAAGTGCTATCTGGGAAAAATATCCATACATTTTGAAAATATATCCTATCAATCTTTTTTTTTAATAAGTCTGAGAACTTTATGTGACTCTGCTGATTGACGATATTGAGATATATATATATATATATATATATATATATATATATATATATATATATATATATATATATATATAGAAAAAGAGAAAATATCAGGAATTATTATCATTTTATTTATTTAATCTTCATTGTGTTACACCTAAATCTAAGGGCGGACTTAATGCTTCTCTACCAGTCAACCCTGGGAGAATTCGACATATAATAGTTGGTAGGTGCTAAAAATATTAAAATGAATAGACACATATTGTAAATAAATATATATGCATACATACTAATATACATATAGAAAATAAAATAATAAATAAATTATGAATATAGGTATATAAAGACAAATACACACACACACACACACACACACACACACACACATATATATATATATATATATATATATATATATATATATATATACGTGTGTGTGTGTATACATATACACATACATACAGGTTGTCTCAGAAGTCGAGGTCAAGCCGAAACTTTCTGATAGGCGAGCCTATACTAGTTACCAGAAAAATATAAAAAAAGTCATGTATTTCGGAAATTTTAGTAATTTTTTTTTCGATAAAATGTACACCATGAGACAGTTTTTTCATTCCTGTTGCTACAAATATTTACTTTTTTGCCAATTTTTTCTCTTACGTCATCCTGAATAGTGCTTCCGTAACCTGTAATCCTAAACCCTGTGCCGATCACTCCAGCTTGAAAGAAAATGTAATTTTATATCGAATCAAGTTTTCAGAATTAGTTTTTTTCACTACTGCAACTGACCGTCCTGCAAAAAATTGTACTACGCCAGTTTGGCAAGTAGCTTTAAAAGTTAGCGCATTTAATAAGGATTCTAAGATGGTATAACACTTACTCCATTATTTCTTAGATCGGCCATAAAATTTTTTTTGTTAAACAAAGTCAGTTTGTAACAATTTTTTGGAACGTACATTAAAACGATTCTAGTGAAACCAAAGCGTTCCTAATGACCACAGCGTGGTTTAAATGAGATAGAGAGAGACATTCCATAAAGTGTGAGCGAGACAGATAGTGACGCTTATGAGACAAAGACGCAAATACAAACTGAAGTAATAAAATAATGGTTATAAAATCAGTCAGTTTCGTTTTTATGATAAAATTTATTACTTATTTTACAAAAGATGTTCAAATTGCCGTCCTTGAGCTGCAATACAAGCCCGACATCTTCTTAAAAAAGATCGTAAAATCAGGCGGGCGAATCTTCCATTATTACAAAATTCAACTGCTTCCGCTATTCTCTGTCTAAGCTCTTCTACATTTTCAATCGGCTTGGAATATACTTTTTACTTCACTGCTCCCCAGTAAAAAAATCTAGAGGATTTAAATCGGCTGTGCGGGCGGGCCACGAGATCTGACCAGCCTGCCCTATCCATCTGTCCGGATATTCCTCGTTAAGGTGTTCTCGAACTAAGCGGCTATAATGCTGGACATGCGCTGGACAACCATCTTTTTGGAACCACATATCTCTGAAAATAATAAGCGGCACGTCCTCCAGCAAATTGGGTAAATGATTTTGTAAAAAATCTAAATAAATTTCAGCATTTAAAACTTCTGGCAACTCGAAAGGCCCTATGACTTTTCCGTTTAAAATTCCAGTCCACATGTTTATTTTGAAACGGTACTGTGATCTATCTTGTCTCATCAATCGTGGATTTTCGACGTGCCATTCGTGTAGATTGTGAAGGTTCATGTAACCGTCTTTTTTAAAGGTTGGTTCGTCCGACCACAAAATTTTTTCTAGGAATTGTGGGTCTTCTCGGTGTTTTTGAATCATGGTTTGGCAAAACGCAACCCGAGGTTCATAATCCCGAGGTAATAACGTTTGTACTCGCTGTACATGATAAGGGTGGAGCTTATTTTTTGTAATATTCGGTGAGCTATACTTTTGGGCACACCTGTGCTGGCCTCAATTTCACGTACCGAACAACTTGGGTCCTCATCAACTGTTTGAAGGACTACTTCCTTGTATGGTAATGAAATTCTACCTTCACCATGCATTTGGTTTGGCAGTCGGCCGTCAGAGAAGAGTATACGGTGCACATTGGTAAAAACTCTGTGATCTGGATAGCGATCAGCATTAGGGTATCTCTCGTGATACCGTCTAGTGGCTTCACTGGCATTACACTGGCATTCCCCATAAATGAGGTGCATGTTGGCATATTCCTGTGTGGTGTACACAGCCATGGTATGGTACAAATACACAATACACAATAACACGTTAGTCCAGGGAAAAGCAAAGGTCTTCGTAAAGAGATCACAAATGTCCAAATCCAAATCACACGCAAACAAGTCCAGTACACGAAGCCAAAGTAGTAAGAACACAAGATATCACCAGCTAATACGAAAAGATGTGCAGTAAACGAAGTAGCGTTGCGTACTGATTTCACAGAGTACTTGACTGATTTGTAGTGCGTGTACCAATACCAATAAGAGGCGTCACTACCTGTCTTGCTCACACTTAGCATGGCTCTCTGTCTTGTTCACTCATTTGCGTCTGTGTCTCATTAGCGTCACTATCTGTCTCGCTCACACTTTATGGAATATCTCTCTCTATCTCATTTAAACCACGCTGTGGTCATTAGGAACGCTTTGGTTGCATTAGAATCGTTTTAATGTGAGTACCAAAAAATTGTTAAAAACTGACTTTGTTTAACAAAAAAGTTTTTTATGGCTGATCTAAGAAATAATGGAGTAAGTGTTGTACCACCTTAGAATCCTTATTAAATGCGCTTTAACTTTTAAAGCTACTTGCCAAACTGGCGTAGTACAATTTTTTTCCAGGACGGTCAGTTGAAGTAGTGCGAAGAACTAATTCTGAAAACTTGGTTCGGTATAAAATTACATTTTCTTTCAAGCTGGAGTGATCGGCACAGGGTTTAGGATTACAGGTTACAGAAGCACTATTCAGGATGTCGTAAGAGAAAAAAAATTGGCAAAAAAGTAAATATTTGTAGCAACAGGAATGAAAAAACTGTCTCATGGTGTACATTTTATCTAAAAAAAAAAATTACTATGATTTCTGAAATACATGACTTAGATTTTTTTATATTTTTCTGATAACTAGTATGGTCTCGCCTATCAGAAAGTTTCGGCTTGAGGTCGACTTCTGGGACACCCGATATATTTTGTATAAATATTAGTATCATAGAATTTTGATAGTTTAAGTCAAGTAATCAATGCACTTTTAACTGTAACTGTCTCACCTACGGCTTCGCACAAAAAATATTTTCTTTCTTCGGGATCGGGCTGGCTTAAAAATTTGATCTGTCTGTTATTAGAGCAGATGAAAAGACTCGCTACTGTTTTAAAATAAAATATAAAAAACAATACGACATCTTTGGTAAATCCATATATTCAGACTGCATTTTTTTTTGGGCGAGCAGCTATGCAGGTCTAGAACTACCAGTATCACTGCGACCTAAAACATCTATTGTGATCGCTGTTATGGGTATAGTTCACTGCTAAGTCCTATGTCTTCAATGAATAGAAGGAGTTGCTTCAATTTCACTTCTTCTAGGCGAAATACATAGTTTCACAGATGAGTATCACGTTTGCGCATTAAGAGTCCAAAATCAGTCAGGATGTGCAGAGGCGTTTCTTCAGTTAAGGAAGAAAACCGGCACATCCTTGAGACCTCTTGCTAGAATGCGCACTTTGTTTCAAAATATTTTAAGCCTAGTGTATCAGACCATATCTTAAGTGATTTATTTTTGACCCTTATTATTGACCCTTGAAACTCTTTATCACAGAGTTTTAAGGGTCAATCGGGCTAGGCTTTTTGAGATTCCACAAAATGGCTCAGTTTCAAATTGTGTGCTCTTTATGCCCTCCCGTGCGAGATCATTGGCAAGTTCATTGCCTACAATACCCGCGTGGCACGGAACCCATCTTAAAACGACCCTGTTGTTACATCCCAAGGCGTTTAGACGGTTCACGCAGTCTCCAACGGACTCGAGTTCACCAAGTTTGATCTTAGCGCTAGCAGTGTTGCTTGACTATCAGAGTTTATATAGATTCGATCGACTGCCTCGTTGGTCTAGTGGTTGTAGTAGTGCAATGCTGATCATGAGGTCCTGGATTCGAATCCCCCCTTCGGGTCGGGCCAAAAAATTTATTATTGAGTTTTTCCATCAAGAAATTCTCAGTAGTTGCCCGGAGTAAGCAAGTTGGCGGCGTTTCACCCCCGTGCCTCGGAAAGCACGTAAAGCCGTTGGTCCTGCGCCTGATCTCTCTCCGGTCGTGTCGGTTTACCCTCCAATCAGATTATGAGAGTGAGGGAGTAGTGAGTGCACCTGTGCTTGCGCATACACTTGGGCACTATAATCCTGTCCTGCGCCGATGGCTAGCCTCCGTTGAGGCAGGCCGCCGTAGCCGGAATTCGGTCTGGAGGACATTATTATATAGATTATATGATTGACCTAGTGTTTTTGCAGATAGATTTCCGCACACTAAAGTATGATGAAAATTTATGCCTGGAAGATAGAGGTGAATCTCTTCTAATTCATACTAAGTTTAAATTTGGGGCATTCCCCATAAGTTCTAAAGGCTACGTCGAGGCCCATTTTTGACCCATCGGTATACCATATAAGGCTACCGACCTCAAAAATAACCTGTCCATTCAGCCAGTCTTCTCAGGAGGCACTATATACTTTTTATGAAAGTGTACAGTAGACTCATGATATCTGAGATCATGCATAAGATCCGTGTTTCCTTAAATGAGTGGATTTCAATTTTTAGGAAAGCAAGCGCAGGCCGCTCTGGGCGTTAAACCTATACGAACCAGCCCTCGCTTCCTGGTCTAAATAAAGATCAAAGGGCGTTAGGCACAGAAGTGCACTAAGAGCTGCTCCAGACGATGATCGCATCGCTCCAGTTGCCATTAAGTAGGCAGTCCTTTGTAGACCATTTAGTCTGTCCGCAGTCATCTTTTGGTTGGCTTTATTATAACAGACAATGGAGGCGTAGGTGATAATCGACCATACTATGCTGCTATACAGCCATAGGATCATACTGGGACGCAAGCTCCAGTTGTTTTTAACCATACGACTGCACGTACCTAAAATAATTTTAGCCGTACGACAAACGTTACTAGGGTGAGAGTTCTACGTTAGTTTTTGGTTCATTGTTATGCCCAAATACTTAACTGTTTCTATATATAAAAGAACCAGGCGTTACTTTGCGGAAATCCACTATATTGAAGTTTTTAGAACTCAATTTGCTCATTTCCGTGTAATAAAATACAATGATGTGTCCTGCCCAGTCTGCAGAGCAAGAGCACCCACCTGCTACCCTTCCTCAGTTGCCTGCACTATCCGCTTCTCCACCACTTCCAGTACCACCACTCTCAGCACTACCACTCCGAGCGCCACCCCTCCCAGCACCACCACACGACATGTTTTACCTCTAAACGAGGTATCCGCAGATGAAGTAGACTTTGCGGAGGCTGACACCATCTTCGTCACCGCTAAACCCACCACCACCTCTCCTAGCACTCTCTCCGCTCTCAACACGCTGCTATTTATACAACTCGTTGATCAGCGAGTTGTAGAAATAGCAAGTGTTTCAGCTCGCCGCTCACTTAGGCTTCAGCCACCGCAGACACTACTTCACCTGTGGATGCCTCGTGTAGAGACGAAACACGTATCGTATTATCAAGAGTGTTGTGTCGTCCCTAGTGTGGTGGTGTTGGCTGTGGTGGTACTGGGAGTGGTGGCTACGGGGACAGTGCATGCAATTGAGGGGGTTGGGAGGTGCTTTTCAGACTGAGTAGGATCATCATCATCATCATCATCATCATTACAGCCCTTCACAAGTCCACTGCTGAACATAGGCCTCCCCCAAGTAATGCCACAAAGCACGGTCCTGAGCCACCTGCATCCATCGACTTCCTGCATATCTTACCAGGTCGTCACTCCATCTAGTGGGGGTCGCCCTACACTACGCCTACCGGTACGAGGCTGCCACTCGAGAACCTTTCTTCCCCATCGGTTATCGGTTCTTCGAGCTATATGGCCGGCCCATTGCCACTTCAGCTCACTAATCCGTTGGGCTATGTCGGTCACTCTGGTTCTACTGCGGATATCCTCATTTCTGAGTCTATCACGCAGAGAAACTCCGAGCATAGCCCTCTCCATAGCTCGCTGAGCGACCTTGAGCGTCCTCATACGGCCAGCAGTGAAGGACCACGTCTCTGATCCGTAAGTCATCACTGGCAACACGCACTGGTTGTACACTTTAGTTTTCAGAGATTGAGGTATACCTGACGAGAAGATGTGTCGTAATTTCCCGAACGCTGCCCAGCCGAATTGAATCCCTCGATTGACCTCTCGATCGAAGTTGGACTTACCAAGTCGGCCTATTTGTCCCAGGTAAACGTACTCGTCAACAACTTCGAGCATAGTGCTCCCCACAACTACCGGCATAGGTGTGACATGGACATTGAACATAATCTTTGTTTTGTCCATGTTCATCTTAAGACCTATCCGTTGGGAGACACCATTGAGGTCATTGAGCATAGTGCTAAGGTCCTCCAGCGATTCTGCCATAAGGACTATATCGTCGGCAAATCGAAGGTGAGTGATGTACTCGCCATTGATGTTAATACCGTATCCTTTCCAGTCCAGTAGCTTGAAAACGTCTTCCAAAGCAGCGGTGAAGAGTTTCGGGGATATAACGTCACCCTGTCTTACACCTCTCTGCAGTTGGATAGGTTTCGAGCTCTGGTTCTGTACTCGGATAGCCATCGTAGCCCTACTGTACAAACACTTCAGCACTTCGATATACCGACAGTCAACTTGGCACCGCTGAAGGGACTGCAGCACCGCCCAAATTTCGACGGAATCAAAGGCTTTCTCATAGTCCACATACGCCAGGCAAAGTGGCAAATTGTACTCTTCAGTCTTCTGTACAATCTGCCGCAGGGTATGTATGTGGTCTATGGTACTGAAGCCTTTTCGGAAACCGGCTTGTTCGGGAGGCTGGAAGTCGTCGAGTCTGCTTGCGAGACGATTCGTAATGACTCTCGAAAACAGCACGTAGACGCGGCTCAGAAGGGAAATCGGTCTGTAGTTCTTCAAGAGAGCGTTGTCGCCTTTCTTAAAGAACAAGACCACCGCACTTCTGCTCCACGCCTCTGGAGTAGTGCCACCATGGAGGACGGAATTGAAGAGCTTCTGAAGGACTTCAAGTACCGGTGTTCCACCCGCTTTCAGAAGCTCCGCTGTAATTCCATCCTCGCCCGGGGCCTTGCCGTTTTTAAGGTTTTGGAATGCCATTCTAATCTCGCTCAGACTGACGTCCGGGATATCATCGGAATAGTGTCGGATAAGACTTGCTCTTGGATCGTTACTCACACTTGAGTGTGGCTCCAACGATGATGTGTACAGCTGCCCATAGAACCTCTCAATCTCACTCAGAATCTCAGGTGTCCCGGAAACGATGTTGCCACACTCAGTCTTCAGCTTTGACAGTTGGCTCTTTCTGGCAGACAGATCTCTGGCAAAGACTTTGGAGCCCTGGTTCCGCTCGATCGCTTCTTTAATACGAGAAGTATTAAAGTTGCGTAAGTCTCGCCGCATGCATTTGGAGATCTGTCTGTTCAGTTGCCTGTATGCTGTCAAATCTGTTGACGATTGCAGCCTCATCTCCCCGTCTAACAGCCATGAGATTAAGAGTGTGATCGGAGAGTTTTTGTGTTCTTCTGCGGCGGGTCTTGCAGAACTTAGCTCCGACCGCATGGACAGTTTCCACGAGCTTGTCATTCATATCGTCCACTGCATTGCAATCTTGTAGGCACTGAAAGCGGTTGTGTAACTCGAGCTGAAAGTTTTCGGGATTCTGGATTAGAGCACGAGGGGGACGGAGCGTTGACTTCATTAGACGAGACCTCTCCAACTTAACGTTTAGGTTCAGTGTGCCTCTAACCATTCGGTGATCGCTGCCAGTTTTCACCCTTGCGATCACTGAGACATCACTGAACAGTTGGCGTCTGGTCGTCATAATGAAGTCAATCTCATTTTTTGTCGAACCGTCGGGGCTCGACCAGGTCCACTTCCTGTGGGGCCGCTTCTGGAAGAAAGAGTTCATCATAAAGAGTCCCTCTTTCTCCATAAAGTCGGCCAGCTGCTGGCCCCTTCGGTTCCGTTGCCCTATTCCAAATTTCCCTAACTTCAGCTCACCGTTTTCTCTTGTGCCTAGTTTTGCGTTGAAGTCTCCCATCAACACCGTGTAGTGGGTTTTGGAGGAATGCATGGCTTTGGAAATATCCTCATACATTTCCTCCACCTCCTCATCGGAATGTGCCGAGGTTGGTGCGTAAACCTGTATGACCTTCAGCGAATACCGTTTGGTGATTCTGAGTATCAGGTACGCGACCCTCGTCGACACACTCCCAATCTTTACAACGTTGTTGACGAGAGACTTGTGGACGATAAATCCGACACCTCCTTGGGACAGATGGTCGCCCTCCCGGTGATAGAACAAGTTGCCGGATTCGAGAATCACCGTGTCCTCCCCCTCTCTTCGGACCTCGGATAATCCTATAATACTCCAGCGCAACTTGTCTATCTCTTCTTCCAGCTCCAGGATCTTCTCGTCAGTCCTCAGTGTGCGTGCGTTAAATGTTGCCAGGTCGAGTCGTCGTAGGTGGCAACCGAACCTCCACCGGAGATTCTTAGCACCCCCTGCCCCGCCGTTACCATGGTCGCCACCGTAGCCAGGAATAGCGGAGCCGCCGGGGACTGGGGGCCGTCTATTTGTGTAATTGTTCATGGGGGGTATATTGCCATAGTTGCCACGCTTGGCGAGCGGGTTGGCAACCGCAGTTTTTTTTTATCGTACAGTTGCTGTTATCAGTAAGATGCTGCTGTCCATCTCCTGCCTGTCTCCCTCTGTCGCCTTTTACGACACCCACGGGAAGATATGGGGTAGTGGATATTCTTAACCGCCACTACACGGCAAGGCGGAGTAGGATACATCATATTATTTTATTACGCGAATATGAGTAAATTAAGTTCTAATAACTTCAAACACATGGATTGACAAATGCCCGAGAATATTGAGTCAAATTCTAGTTTGAACACCTATAATTTTCCTGACATATTCGCACCATTATATTGTACCCTTGACCTCGACAACTATTCATGTTTAAGTCGAACACTTGTACAATTGCATCAAGAAAGAGACCAGTAAGTCCTTTTTCCGAATAGTCACTATTATGTACTGGCTTAAGTAACAAAATACTCGTGCTTTGACTTCCTAATTAGCGTCAACAAAACGGAGTGTTAGTGATAAGAGCCCGGTGCCCGATGCCCGGTGGTAGCGTTTCGGTTGATTTCCCCCTCCCCCCCTATAACGGCGCCCGGTGCAGTCGCACCGCTCGCACCGCCCTAGGGCCGCCAATGGTAGCAAGTAAGACAAAATCCTCCGTCCAATGGTGGAGGCCCACGTCCAATAGTGGACTTTCACAGGTTGTTGTTGATGAAGAACTAAAAGTTTAGGAATAGTTCCTCTGAAGTAATATCTTCAGCACAGTTGATAGTTTCCGACAGTTATAGTGATTTATTGCTGATCAACCAGGAGAACATAAATGGTACCTATGACGATAAACACCTTCGTATTGTTCGTTAGAGAATAGATTAACCAGTTTCAGAGTTAAAACACGAATTTAACCACAATGTTTGCATTTCCGGACGTTAAATTTGTACATCTAATTATACAGGCACGTGTTGCGGCTGATGGGGAATGTAGGGCATTAGGGACAGTGTCTGGGAATTATCTTTCATGTTTAAATTATCATGATAGTTTATAAATATACGGAATGCTTTAAAAAAATAATGTTCACTGTAGCCGTGGTAGCTTAGATGGTCAGCCCTCGCTGTAAATTTCGCAGTACGCGAGCAAACCGGGTTTGATTCCCGCCGGCACAAATGAAATTAATAATAGCAATTTTAAGTGCTGATCTACCACGTGCTTGGTGGTGAAGGAAACATCTTGAGGAAACCTGCATGTCTGAGAAATAAGAAAAAACATTTCGAAGACATGTGAAATTCGCCAACACGCATTGGGGCAATGCGGCGGACAATTCCTTGCCCTAAAACCCTCTCAGAAATGAGCGGAGGTCTGTGCCCAGGAGTGGAAAGTATATGGGCTGTAACTTTAACTTGTAACTTTTTAATGTTCTTAAAAAGTGAAGAGCTCAGCTTGAGTAAATATAATTACAGGATGTGAGCCATTCCATCTTAGTCCTCAGATGTGAAAACGCACCTTTAGTCTTCTTTGTTTGAAGTTGTCGGTGACCGCTTACCATTAGATGGCTGTAAGTTCCTTGTCACTTCGATTTTACAAAATATATCACGTATTATAGAGATAAAACGACCTCCATCTGACGGTAACTGGCTATTACAGTACATTAACATCGACTTGTAATTTAAAAAAAGAAAATCACACTTGCGTTATTACCATAAGGACTAAGGTATAATGTCCACAGCCTGTAGTTATGCTAGCACTCTTTTTGTTCTTACTTTTTAAATCGGAGCACAGCAGTGCGCGTATTGCTGTTTGAGGTTAAGGGGATATAGTAAGTCAGCTCAAATTCAAATTTCTCCCCCAATTCCACGCACGTCGTATGCTATGTACCGAAATGCTTGTAATCACTAATACTATAAGTAGATAGGTCGTTAGATACTTATTTCATTAGGTTTATCATATTTATGCCTGTTTCTTAACGCCAACCCAGTCACTTCTTATTTTTATCACGGTTATTTCCCATTTTAATTTTACGTCGTCCTGTTGCGTAATATGTATTCTGATCGTAAGCGACACAACTTCTCCCTTCAAAAGCCTAAGCGATACTAACGGCTAACGGGGTAACGGGGCGACAGGAATCAATCTTCAAGACGCCGATAGTTTAGGTAATTTCTTTTTACAGTGATAATAATGGTATTTAAAAAAAGTAAGTAACATAAGCACTGCTTTATAGTTAGTTCAATTAGTATGCAAAGTTTCATGATCTTATTTAAAGTAAATTTATGAATAACAGCGGTTTATTGTTCAGTTTGGAGGTAACTTTGGATTTTTTTTCTATCGAGAAAATTTTAGGGAAACGTGTTTTCGTCTAACATAGTCCTTAACATTAATTCTTAACTTTACTATATATTTATTTTAAAATTAATGCAATACTTTCGGCATAACGGAGGATCTTGCTAAGCCATTTGAGGTTATATTTCCCCTTAAAATGCCTGGGGGAAAAATATTACCTAAGCGTAATAATACTCCTAACCAATTATTATCTGTACTTTATAAAAACTTAATTAAAAGTTCATTTAATGCTTTCTTATATTTACGCGAACACTACACATTGAATAAAACTATTTATACGGATTTTATTCGGATATTTTTTTTCATGCCCGACGTTTTGTGTGCTTTACAGCACCAGACCATAGGGGGGACTGAGGTGTTTGACGTCCCAATGTCATAGTTAGCCCAGCTACCTTCAGTTTTTGAATATTCAAAGCACCCGAAATGTCGGGAATTAAAAATTTAAGTTAATTAAAAGCGGTAAAATCCGCATAAATAGTTTCATTCAATAAAAGTTCATTATTAAACATATTTTAATAATGAACTTCTTCATTTTTATTAACACACTTAGTAAGAGTACTTATATTATGTGAAATGCTAGAAAAAAATGATGACTTCTGAAACATTCTGAAAGGTGGTTGTCCACGTAGTTTACACCAACACGTGAAATAACTAGACCAGCGATGGATAACAGCTTCAATGATACGTTTGATACTTCGATCGTCAATACGCCTATCAAGATTTAAGGATTGCGACAAGTAGAAAAATAAAAATATATTAAACACATTTCCCTAAAGAAATTATGAATAGATTGTCATTTGTTTGTCAAGCTTTTCATCACTTTCGTCAATTGTTAAAGTAATATTAAAACATTTAATTGTATTTTACATGAAATGAAATAATTATTGTCATAATCTTGAGAGCAGTCCGCAGCTAGAGTTAGGGGATATGCCACAGTCTTTTATGTATTCTAAGGGATATGTGGTAATTGCTAAGCTCCAAAAGTTGCTTTTAAATAAACATACATTTTACATAACCGTTACGTAACACAAAAGCGTGAAAATATTATCATATTTAAAAAGATTTTTGATGCCATCGTGAAACTCGGAAAGCTTTTTTGTGATGACAAATAAAAATACTGGTAACACCTGTTCCAGCGGAAGTCGATTGAGATGCGCGACAGATGTACCGATGCGGATGTTCAACCTTTATTCTTTTGTTTCTCTTTAGACAGCTACGTCTCATAATTACGTTTCGATTACCAACCTTAAGGCATTGCTCTTTTATATTAATTCACCTTTACGTGCGTACAAAAATATTTTATATGTTCTCTATGGAAGCCTTTTATTGGCATATATTATATTTACTAATAGACACAGTGATATTGATTGTCAATGTATTATTGTATTATGTATTATTCTTTGCGGAAGGCGTATACCGCTGATATCGTAAAGACTGTTATAAAAATATTGGACTATCAGCCAGAAGAATGAATTTAAATAAGTCTGTAATCAATGTTGTTAGTGTAACACTCTCTCATAATAATAAATATATTAAATACTAAATGTATTATGTTCCCCTTTACATAATAATTATATATATTTGTGACCAAGATTAATAAAATATGTTTTGATCTTTCTAAATGATCTTTCTAAAGGTTTAATAATAGGCCGTTTGTAATATTTTGGCGTGATCGCCTTAGTTAGGACCCCTATTTACGTTGTGTTTGTTTAGTAACTTAGTTCTTTTAGGTGTCTTTTGAATATTCGCTAGAGCAATTGAAAGCTGTTGGTAGTGCCTTATAAGCTAAGTGAACCCCGTTCACGAAGACAGGGCTCGAGAAAGGTTAAGAACATAAAACGTCCCAATTCCACTTGTATCAGGTTTACATTATTAATTTAATATTATTTATCCCTTCCCGCTCGGAAAAGGCTCAAAATATATTTATACAAAATACCCGACACAAGGGCTTCGCTCTCCTACATTTATTAAAAAATGTAGGGGAGGCACACGGCCCCACACACGCCGTGCACGGTGAGCGCCAACCATTTTGATGCACTCCCCCCGTAGGGAACGCTAATTCGGGAACTGGACCGTAGTCCACAGCAAAATAACTGGCGACGCAGTAAAAGAGGCTTGGCCCCTTGTTAGTGCGTAAACACAAACATCGACCGAAGTCGCGCATGTCAATGCGTGTAAACGCCAAACAGAATACGAACGAATCCAGCCACAGTGAATGTACGTCACACGGTTTTGGCAAATAGGCACACTGGCCGTAAACCCTCCGTGAGCGCCACCACCTGCCAGACCGCCGCTCCTGCAGACGTGATTTAAGTGTATGGCATCACCACCAATTGCATGATCAGTACGGCTACTAGCCGCAGAGCGTATCATGAGTCTACCGCTCACCTCAAGGGAATGGGGTCCCACGTTGTGCGACTTTCGGCCGCAGCCTTGAGAGTCTCCTCAGATCCTCCCGCCAGCTACCACCCGCATGAGGTCGACACATATGCTCCACCAACCAATACAACGGCAGATATAG
Organism: Parnassius apollo; assembly: GCA_907164705.1. Lineage (NCBI taxonomy): Eukaryota > Metazoa > Arthropoda > Insecta > Lepidoptera > Papilionidae > Parnassius > Parnassius apollo. The sequence goes on along the minus strand of CAJQZP010001064.1, from coordinate 3,672,710 downwards.
CCAAAAGGCAGTTATAAGATAAGAGTAATAATTCGCCATCAGAAAGGGTTTGCGTCACTGACGTTGAGTAAATGCATTTTCGATCATGTTTGTCTCACCCACCAACAAGTTGCCTTCAATCATTCAAAGGTGGGAAAGTTACAGAGATATAATATTATGTTGTTATATAGAACATCGTGGAGGGCAGACAGTCTGCAGCCCCGTAATGAAGGGACCCGACTTGGGCAAAGCTACTCAGGCGTGAGTCAAACCAAGACGCAGAAAGCGCCATTGAGAATAGCGTCCCACCAAACAACCATTGCAAAGACGCAACGCTGCAGAACGCAATAAGCATCAATACGACTATCGTCGGGCTTACACCATCCCGAGGTCCCCCATACATCCCAGCAGACATCACCACCTGCATACCTCCATCGACCAGAACCACAAGAGTGCGTCGAATCAGGCGCAGCACACCCGCAGATCCATCACAAGACGCAATACCGCAAGTAGCTGTAAGCGTCAATGCAACTATCATACGGATGGCGCCCCCTCACAACACACCCACATGATCCCTATCGACTTTGGTAACAAAGTTTGTATTGTTGTTATATAAAAAATATCACCAACGTATCATAGTAGCACGCTACCAAGACGCCAATGAACAAAACTCCACGTATCATAGCGCTAATGCACTAAGACATGAAGTTGAGTATGCCTGTTACACTTAAAAGTGCTATCAAACACACTCATCACCCCAATCCGAAAGATAGACGACGCATCGCTATGCGCTACGACGTCGCCCACAACCGGTATGGGTGTACGATGTCCACGGGAAAGCCGTATTGCTACAACAAACCCGCTTACCACCGGCACTAAGATGATATGTCTAGGACACATCGGTTAGCGAGTCCAAGTTTACTTCGGACCAATTGCTCGTGAAGCAGCACACACGCCACCATAATATTCCTTTTCAAGTCCCTAATAAGGACTAGTCATTTTGCTACAGTACTAGGAGCAGTCGGTCACCCGACCACCCCATACAATGCTTATGCATCAAGGAGACCTTCTATAGTATTGCTTTTGTATCATAGACCTTACTTTCATAAGTCATTCATATATAGGATTCGAACCCACGACCCTACTATTGTAATGCATATAGAGACCTTCTATAGTATTGCTTTTGTATCATAGACCTTACTTTCATAAGTCATTAATATATAGGGTTCGAACCCACGACCCTACTATTGTAATGCAAATTCATCCTGGAGACCTTCTATAGTATTGCTTTTGTATCATTGAGTTTAATATCATAAGTCCCTAATATAGGACTAGTCATTGTGCTACAGTACTTCAGGTAGTCGGGCTCCCGACCACCCCATATATATGTACAACTGCAGGTATGTATCTCCGACACCTCCTCCATACAAGACATCTATACATGAACACCTTCCATAACTTAGGAAACTTTTCTTTTATACGTGAACTCCTTCCACAACTTAGGAAATTTCTTTTATACATGAACTCCTTCCAAGACTTAGATAATTTTTAACAAATTTTCTAATTATCTTATAAATGTTATTTATCTTAATTTTTATAATATTTTCGACCTGTTTTTCTATTATTTATCTTATTTTAAATGATTTTTTCAAGCTTTTAATATATTTATTTATTATGGAAGACAATATTTTGCCTTTAATTTACTATGTTATTGGTCTAATGTCTGAAATGTATTTATATTAACTTTATGGTTATTAATGTAATTTTATTGTTTAATATATATCTTTTAAGACTATTTTTGACGCCCCTTTATATTGAATTTAGTTATTAATAATAATATTTGGCCGTCACACTAGCTAGCTCTATCCCAAAACTGTAAAATTTATTGAAAAACGCTGTGAAAACTGGGATCTATTGACAATAAAACTAAAATCTTTATTTTGATAAAATTTAAGTGTAAACTATCTATATAGGCTTTTCAAAGGAAAATTGGGCAAACGAGCACACAACTTATCTGATGGTAAGTGCCTACCTGCGCCCATGAACAGCTGCACATACTAAAACACTAGAATAAACGAGGAGGTTTGCCGAGCTTTGAGGAAAGAATAACTTTTTTCTTGAGGGTCAGTATCGGTCTGGAAAAATCACTCATGATAACACATAGCACACACTACAGCATAAACTTTTAAGGCCGTGTAGCAATATAAGAGTATTCAATACCGTGGGGTTACCATCTCGTGGGGATCATCCCGTGGATGTCGTAAGAGACGACAGAGAACAATGAAGAAGAAGATGAGGTAGATGAGCAGCAGCATCTTCTTGATAACGACTCAAAATCATAAAAAAAAATTACGTGTGGCACTCGGTGACTGCCGCGGTAAAGCTATTGCATAGCATTTTTTATCAACTTATGCAATTATAATTATTTATTTATTTTATTTATGCAGTTAACTCTTTGATATTAAATCAAGTTACACTTTTTGAGCGTGGTGACCGATAAGAAAACAATTTTTTTTTCTCTTATTGAATAAATGAGAAGTTAATATTGTTTAAAATATTTTTAATATCTTACAATACATGTAGGTTATTCAGGAATTTTTATCATTGAGTTAGCAGCTAGTGTACACGCATACGTCTAGTCGCACGCACACAAACACCGTGCCGAACTCTGCCGAGTGCCGAAGTGTGCCGAACTGAAACGACGTTACGGCGCCTCTACACGTTGACCAACACAGTGGCGAATGTAGTGGCCCATACCATTGGCCAACGTGTAGACGGGGTGTTTGGGCTTCATTAGTATGTATTGGAACGATGGCCCGCAAGTTGGCGCGAGATCCGTCTGGTGTCGGTTTTTTACAAAAGATCAAAGGATTGTTGGCAGAGTTTGGTCGCCGCGTCCACACGTTGGCCGCGCGTTAGTTTGCTACAAGCTCCCAGAGTGATTACACGCATCTGATTTAAATTTTATATTCAAGCTTTGTAGGGTGGATGCCCCAATTACCAGCCTTTTTAGTGCCAATTTCAACTTTAAACATTCCTACTACTTTAATTAGCGCGATTTAATTATTATTAAACATTTGTTTTAATCAATTAGCTATTTATTAAAAAAAAAATTAACGTTTTTTTTACAATCAGATTATTACGAGAACAATTTTAAAATGAAAAAAAAATGAAGCACGTCGTTTATACGTGGTGGAACCATGCAATTATATTAGAAGTATAGTTGCAGCACGAAGGTCGGCTCGACCGGGGAAGGACCACGCTCTCACAGAATATCAGCGTAAAATAGTAGCTTACTGATGCTGTGTTTCGTATAGTGAGTGTAGAAAACCAGAGACCCTTTTTAAAACGAAACGAGGCATTTCATCTTAGTCCTCACGGGTGACAACGCATCTGCATTTTGATTCGTAATCGAGGATAGATGTAGATGTCTGTGGGCCACAGTAACCACTTACCATCAGGTGAACTGTGTGCTCGTTTGTCACACTATCCTATAAAAAAACGTCGATTTCTTATTATTTAATCGTGCACGTTTTCGAATCATCATCATCATTGCAGCTCTTCACAAGTCCACTACTGAACATCCTCCTCCACAGACTGCCACAAAGCATGGTCCTGAGCCACTTTGCTCGTCATGAGTTTTCATTTATGTTCTAAGTTATAATTAGTACCTATTATTAAGTCAGTGTTAATTATATTTATTGCTATTGTTTTTGTCTTTTTCATAAAATAATTAAATTATCAAATAAATTATAAGGTGTTTTTTATATACATCAAATGTCTGATAGAAATGCAAGTACATATTTTGCTAAACTTTAAAATAAAAACCCAATTTTAAAACATAGACTAATCGATTATAACTCCTTTAACTTTAAAATAAGTTAAGTTCTTATTAATGGTATTTATTCCAGTTTATGATGCATGTAAAGAATAAATAAAGCTAATCGTATATCGTATACTATTTACAGCCCCATTAATAACCACTATTATTTTATAATTCTTTTATAAAAACGTTAACCCCACAATAGGATTTTCTCCGTATCACGCAGGCAGTTTACAAACATAAATTGCACAAGGACACACATCCAGACCCGAAACAATTATTTTTAGGACATACAAATACTTGTTGATCCCGCACGGAACAAGTATTTGTATGTCCTAAAAATAATTGTTTCGGGTCTGGATGTGTGTCCTTGTGCAATTTATGTTTGTAAACTGCCTGCGTGATACGGGAGAAAATCCTAGTGTGGGGTTAACGTTTTTATAAAAGAATTATAAAATAATAGTGGATATTAATGGGGCTGTAAAAAGATATACGATATACGATTAACTTTATTTATTCTTTACATGCATCATGAACTGGAATAAATACCATTAATAAGAACTTAACTTATTTTAAAGTTAAAGGAGTTATAATCGATTAGTCTATGTTTTAAAATTGGGTTTTGATTTTAAAGTTTAGCAAAATATGTACTTGCATTTTTATCAGACATTTGATGTATTAAAACACCTTATAATTTATTTGGTAATTTAATTATTTTTTGAGAAAGACAAAAACAATAGCAATAAATATAATTACCTGACTTAATAATAGGTACTAATTATAACTTAGAACATAAATGAAAAACTCATGACGAGCAAAGTGGCTCAGGACCATGCTTTGCGGCAGTCTGTGGAGGAAGATGTTCAGTAGTGGACTTGTGAAGAGCTGTAATGATGATGATGATTCGAAAACTTGCACGATTAAATTATAAGAAATCGACGCTTTTTTATATAGGATAGGGTGACAAACGAGCACACAGTTCACCTGATGGTAAGTGGTTGCTGTGGCCCACAGACATCTACATCTATCCTCGATTACGAATCAAAATGCAGATGCGTTGTCACCCGTAAGGACTAAGATGAAATGCCTCGTTTCCTTTAAAAAGTGTCTCTGGGTCTCTACACTCACTATACGAAACACTGCATCATTAAGCTACTATTTTACATTGATATTCTGTGAGAGCGTGGTCATTCCCCGGTCGAACTGACCCATTCGTGCTACAACTATACTTCTAATATAACTGCATGGTTCTACCACGTATAAAGGACGTGCTTCATTTTTTTTTGATTTTAAAATTGTTCTCGTAATAATCTGATTGCAAATAAATGTTCATTATTTTTTTTTTTATAAATAGCTTATCGATTAAAACAAATGTTTAAAAATAATTAAATCGCGCGAATTAAAGTAGTAGGAATGTTTAAAGTGGAAATTGGCACTAAAAGGCTGGTAATTGGGTCATCCACCCTACAAAGCGTGAATATAAAATTTTAATCAGATGCGTGTAATCACTCTGGGAGCTTGTAGCAAACTAAACTCGCGGCCAACGTGTGGACGCGGCGACCAAACTCTGCCAACAATCCTTTGATCTTTTGTAAAAAACCGACACCACACGGATCTCGCGCCAACTTGCGGGCCATCGTTCCAATACATACCAATGAAGCCCAAACACCCCGTCTACACGTTGGCCAATGCTATTGGCCACTACATTCGCCACTGTGTTGGCCAACGTGTAGAGGCGCCGTTAGACGATGCACGGCTTTCAACGCCACACCTCCGTGCCCGTCGGAGTGGGGAGCGTGAGGTTTTTTCATTACGGAATTTCTGGATTCGGTCCCCGCGCTCAAGGCCCGCGATAGAAGCTATGCAATAGCTTAATAATATTGTAAATAACCCTGACAAGCGTGGCAACTTGGCAAATATCACCTCTATGAAGTAATTTATCGATAAGGTCTATGTTTATCAACGGGCTTGATAGAGCTGTTGAAGAATTTGTCGTAACAACCACGCATGGTTTAATGGCCGATGATAATTATAAGATTTTATACGTGGTAGAGCCACACTACAGTTATATTGTAGTTGTAGCACGAATGGGTCGGCTCGACCGTGGATGGACCACGCTGTCACAGAATACCAGCGTAAAATAGAAGCTGAATACTGCTGTGTTTCGTATGGTGAGTGTAGAGAACCGAAGACCCTTTTTTATTGGAAACGAGGCATTCCAACTTAGTCCTCAGGGGTGACAACGAATCTGCGTTTTGATTCTTAACGATAATTTTTGATAGTTTTGATTTTTTTTTCATTAAATTTGATTCTTTACGATAAATGTAGATGTCTATGGGCCACAGAATCAAATTACCATCAGGTGGACTGTGTGCTCATTTGTCACCCTTATTATATAAAAAGAGATAAAACTTGAAAGTTAATCAGAATAACAGATCATTATTATCCTGCAGCACATGTTCAGTCTGATAAAAATCAAACAGTTCAAACAAAAGTCAAGATTAGCGGTAAAGCGTACTAGCATATGTGTTTACCTTTGGATGTATGTACAAGACACGCCTTTGTCATGTGTCTGAGAAAACATTGTTATCACCCACGCTTTATTTGTGTTATTGAAGCTTGATTTAATTGACATATTATAGTGCCACCAACTTCACTATTCAGTTGACAGAGTCGTTAGTGGAGAGCTTACTACTGACACTTAAGAAATTTACCGAGGAAATAGGTTCAAAGTTCAAAATTCAAATAAAACACACTTTTCACTCAGGGCACAAAATAAATAATAGCATAAAGTAAAATGTCATTTATAAAATGGCGGCCTTAGTTCCAATTTTGTCCACCTGAACAGATAAGCTGGTGGCAGTGTACGGTGATGAATATCGCAAGCAAATAAGTAAAATTACGGCGAATATTATTATGTGTCCACCAAGCTGAACTCCAAAGTTGATAAACAGAGATTTATTTGTATTTAAATTTATTACAGGATCTTAATTAGTAGTGGAGTGTTTGAATTAAAGTTTAAAACATAACGTTGTCATCATCATTGAAAAGTTGCGATTTAACTAGAAGTATGTCAGATTCTATATGGCCCATAGACCACACCATCGTCTGTCACCCACATTTATCCTGGTTAGAGTGTGGTCCTACCTCGTCGAGCCGACCCATTCGTGCTACAACAATAATATAGCTGCAGCGTGGCTCTACCGCGTACCGCGTATAAAGTACAAAATTATAGATTGTTTTACTCCGCACTAACAGCATGATTCCTACATAGCATAAACTTTTTTTTACTGCTAAGGTGATATCACGTGTCATGAAAATAGTTTTGGATCTTCGGTAAGATTAATGCAATTCCTCAAGATTAATTTCTATATATTTTAAACCAGCACCGCTTTATTGCTTTATCTTATACCGAGCCTTTATATGATCCTTCAAATCTAGCATTCTTTGATTTTTTTGATACTTAATATATTCAACCGCTATGGTTTTATAATGGTCTAAGTTTACACAATTATTTTTTAATTATTTTTCCAAACAAATTAATCTACGAGTACAGTTGCTATGTCATATCTGAGTACTACGATGGAACATCTCACAGGCTGTAGCTAGCTCTCTCTAACCTTCAGAACGAAACACAGCAGTGTAAGCACTGTGCTGTAATCTGTATATATAATATAATATAAAATAACATGTTTGACACCAATGTGTAATGTGTAATACGGAATTATATGAATCTAACAAAATCATATATCTTAAGCTTATAGCTTATATCATGATGGGAACAGGCCTCCTCTCATTTCTGACAAGGTTATGGTATATCCGTATATCACTTCTTAGAAATGCAGGTTTTTTGACCGCCGATCACGTGTAAGTCAGCACTTACAAGTGCAATTAACAATTTCGTTGGTGCCAGCATTGTGAAATTACCCTCTGCTCTATATGTAACATTTCCGTGTGCTCGCGCACTGTCAAATTTACCGTCATCGCTTAGCTACCACCACTTTTGTAAAACTTGCTCAAACAACATTTTCTGGAAAATACATCTAATTCTTATCTATTTGGGAATTCGAGATAAGAAACCGCATAAAGAATACATTCAATTTCTTATCTGCATCGCTTTATACTTGAATTTGACTTGAATACATATTCAGATTTATAGAGATATTATTCGCGTTAGAAATAATTTTACTGACAAGCTGTCCGAAAAGAATATATATTTAAATTTTGTTCGAAAATGGAACAATTTATTTACAAAAAAAAAGTCGATGTCTAAGGCATTATCAGCTAGTATTTTAATACGTCTTTATTCGTTTCGGTGGAACCGAGTTTAGTTGGAATGAATATCTTTCATCCCGTTATGTGCAACTCTATTATGTTACGTACACTCACGAAAAAAAGTTTTTTATTTTGAAATAAAGTAAAAGTTGATTGTGTTTACCCAAATTAAAAATACTTGTAATAAGGAACTAAAAAATTTTACCATAAAAAAAAGTACACGACACTCAAAGTTTAAATATATAACTTAGAGCTGATTTTTCGGTCATCAGGATAAAAATTCACAAAATAAAATAAAAATATAAACTAATTAAATCAACGTGTAGTGGCGGTGTGAAGACGGTAGGCTCACCAAAAGTTTTCTCCCTTACACACCTTCTTTCTTAATTCGGCTACCACCAGATATTTTTGCGAACCAATATGACTTACGACACCTTTAAGAGAAAAACTTAATCCTTCTTGCGATTTCCCTGGTGTTGCAGTTGTTTTGGTCGGCGGTAGGCGAGGTTAACGTCAGGTGAGTCGCATGCCCGTTTGTCCCCACTCTTAAAAAAATCAATGTGAAATTTGAGTTCAAACTCGAGATTGTCTCAGAAGACTGGTTTAGGAGAATCCAGCACTCTATACTAACCCGCGGGTGGCGTAACAATCCGTTCTTCCTGGTAACAACTCCTATAATAATATAATATAATTTCGTCGGACGCAATGCATGCTCGCGCGAGCGATTGCAATAGGACAGCGCCTAAAGCAAGGTTTTGAGAAGCTGTAATGATGATGATAGTGTTGAAGCAAATTAATAATTACAGTTTTCTGAATAAAATTTAGATAACTTTTATTCGAAGATTGGAAAATCCCTTAAATATGATATTATAATCAATGTTATTTTGAAATCAATTTTGTCTGTGTTAAAAATTAGACTTTAAACGGATTTTATCGCGTTTTATTAACTTATTTTTAATTCCCGACGTTTCGGGTGCTTTACAGCACCCATAATCACGGGGAGAGGGAACTCATGGGTGCTGTAATGCACGCTAAACGTCAGGAAATAAATATAAAATCCGTAAAAATAGTTTTATTCAGTGTTGAGTGTTCGCGTAAAATTAAAAAAATCATTGGACATGACTATGATAAAAAGTCAGTTAAAATTTTTTTAAGGATGTTTTTATATCACTTTCGTAATTATTTTTAGTTCGGAGCATTATAATTCATCGCTGCAATTTTTTATTCGTTTTGCAAGTAAATGGCTTATTTTTGCTTGTAGCTATGTATTAAACACCGATTATAAATCAAAAATTAAGAAATTATTGCAATAGCCTACATTAACTTTGTTTTTATTTTATGTAACTGTAGTCACGTCTGAGAACTTATTTGGAATGTTTCTAATACAGTGCAGACACTGCTTTTTGGCAGCAGAAATAGGCAAGAGGGTTCCTACCAAGACGGACTTCTTTTAATAAAATGTACAATGAAACAATGAGCTTTTTTTTAGTAGTCTGTCTGATAACACTCGTAAGTAACTACATCAATTCATGGGTACCATTTTTATACGTGGTAGGGCCACGCTGCAGCTATATTATGGTTGTAGCACCAACGGTACGTCTCGACTGGGGAAGGACCACGCTATCACAGAATACCAGCGTAGAATAGCAGCTTAATACTGCGGTGTTTCGTATGACGAGTGTAGAGATCCGGAGACCCTTTTTTTACTGGAAACGAGGCATTCCGTCCTAGTCCTCAGGGGTGACAACGCTCTGCGTTTTGATTCTTAATCGAGGATCGTAAATGTCTATGGGGCACAGCATCCACTTACCATCAGGTGGACTATGTGCTCATTTGTCACCCTTATTCTATAAAAAAACCTACAAAACCCTAATAAAATAAAGAATTATTCTTTAAGATAAATTAATATAATCAGGCGTTACTTTGCGGAAATACATTATATTAAAGATTATAAAAATTAATTTGCTTAAATTCGTGTAATAAAAAAATGTTGTGTCTTAACTAGTCTGAAGAGCACCTCCCACCCTTCTTCAATTGCGTGCACTATTCCCGTCACCACTGATCTCAGTGCCACCACTCTGAATACCACACCAGGAAAGGCACACCACCGTTGATAATACGACACATGTTTTGCCTCTACACGAGGCATCCTCAGGTGAAGTAGACTCTGCGTTGGCTAACCGCTAGGTGCTACACATCATTTTATTAAGCAAACTGATTATTAAGTTCTTTAATTTTTCTTTAGATAGAAAAATTGACAGATCGGTATTACCGTGGCTAAGCCTAGTGGTGCGGCGCTGCTGGGCCGCGGTTTATGAATCCTTTGTGTCACACTTTGTGTGTGTTTGTTGTCCACGGAATAAGTGTACGTACGAGTATATATGACCTATAAATAGTTGTTTCGGGTTTGGATGTATATCACGGACAATTTATTTTTATAAAAGGCCGCCAACATGCGGGAAAAAGAGATACAGTTGTTATCTCTGAAGACTAACACCTATAGAATTTTTAATATAGACGCTATCTTACCCTTACAACGGTACAAAAGTGAAGTGTGTGCCGAAGTCAAGTCAATTTAAAATCTTAGTATTAAATAGTGAATATATCTTTATAAACACTTTTCTCTATAACTGTACCTGAACTGTCAATTTCTCAATATCTACTTCAATACAAAAAGAATAATCATACACAACATAAAGCACGGATAAAAACAAGTTGTTACTACATAGCCGTTTCCACAACACTTTTAACGTTTTGTTAGCATGTTTATGTTTATTTAGTGACGCGATATCAGTAAGTAGCGGACGCATCTAGATATACCAGTATCAGTGTTACTTTTGATGACTGTTTGCTTCGAAAATAACACGACAGGTTGTAGTGAACACTGCTTTAAGAGGTTTTGAATAGTATGTCACAATTATTAGCGACCATATTAACAGTGTTCAAAAATGCTAATGTTTATCTACACGTAAGGGTCATTCGCACTGAAACGAGCACACAGTATTCTTGATGCAAGTGAAGTTGTGGCCCTTCGATACATCTATTCTCGACTAAATTTTGAAGTCTATTATGGAATGCTTGAAAAGCTGAAGTCTACACAGTCTCCGTTCTCGTCACTTCATAAAAAACACAGCAGCAATGTGCTGCTATTTCACGGTAGTGTATGACTGTTTTTCAGGTAAATAGGCAGGAGCTAGACAACTGTCACGAAACCTTGTACTAGTAGTGTTAATAGGGCTACTAGTATTCTTGCACTGCTCACTAGATTAAATCTAGTTGCGCGGTTGAATCGATGTCCTACAAAAATGTCGAAATATTCAGTTCTTTTGCTGCAAAAAGAGATCTGACACGTCAAATTTACAAAAAGATCGCGTTAAGTGGAAATATAATGTCAAATGGCTTAGCAAGATCCTTCGTTATGCCGAAAATTTGCAGCATTAATTTTGAAATAAATATATGGTAAAGTTGAGGATTAATGTTAATGATTATGTTAGACGAAAACACGATTTCGTAAAATTTTCTCGATAGAAAAAAAATCCAAACTTACCTCCAAAATAAACAATAATTCGCTGTTATTCATAAAATACTTTAAATAAGATCATGAAACTTTGCATACTAACTGAACTAACTATAAAGCAGTGCTTATGTTACTTACTTTTTTTAAAATACCATTATTTTCACTGTAAAAAGAAATTACCTAAACTATCGGCGTCTTGAGCTTGATTCCTGTCGCACCGTTAGTATCGCTTAGGCTTTTGAAGGGAGAAGTTGTGTCGCTTACGATTAGAATATACATTACGCAACAGTACGACGTAAAATTAAAATGGGAAATAACCGTGATAAAAATAAGAAACGGCTGGCTTGGCGTTAAGAAACAGGCATAAATATGATAAACCTAATGAAATAAGTGTCTAACGACCTTTCTACTTACAGTATTAGTGATTACAAACATATCGGTACATAGCATACGACGCGCGGGGAAGTAGGGGCGAAATTAGAATTTGAGCTGACTTACTCTATCCTCTTAATATATAAGTAATTTTTAATCACGTGATTGCTACATTACTTCTTTTAAACTTAAATATCACAATAAGAACAGTTGTGTTGTTTCGGATTTATTTACCATCTCAGGCCGCTCGTCCTCATAAAAAATGCAGACTGATCCGAGTCTGTATCCGAGTTGTGGTTGTCATCGATCGATATATGTGGCGATACTTTAATAATGTTTCCATGTGTGTGTGTGAAATTGTTAGGTTGTTGTTTTAATTGTTATATACGAGTTTCGTAGTGACAGACGATTGTTTTTGGTGCGCGAAAAGAACGCTACGGCTACTCCACTCCGATCAGCTGGTGGCTCGTGATGCTTTTATGAAGATCAAAATCTACAATGGGTTGGAAAACTAGGCCTTTTTGGAGAGGAACTGACAGGAAGCTCTCTTAAGGGGATGTAGTAAGTCAGCTCAAATTCTAATTTCGCGTCGCGAAATTACCCCGCGCGTCGTACGCTATGTTTGTAATCACTAATACTGTAAGTAGATAGGTAGTTAGATGCTTATTTCATTAGGTTTATCATATTTATGCCTATTTTAAGAAACAGTCCACCAAGTCCAGTCGCTTCTTATTTTTATTACGGTTATTTCCCATTTTAATTTTACGTCGTCCTGTTGCGTAATGTGTATCCCATCAAAAACATAAATGTGAAATGAGAGCCAAGTTCAATATTATGATATATGCAATGGTTGTGGACTTCAACGACAAAAGAAGTGTTGAAGTGAAGAAAGAAGAAGTGAAGAATTTGTTGCATAAAATTTTACGGAATCGTGTTTTCGTCTAACATAATACTTAAAATTAATCCTCAACTTTTATATACATTTATTTCAAAATTAATGCTGCAATATTTTCGGCATAACGGAGGATCTTGTTAAGCCATTTGAGGTTATACTTCCCCTTAAGGCTTTTAAACTTCATGAGCTTGTAACTGTCTCATTGATAAGAAGAACAATATTTTATACGTAAATGTCTGCGAGCTCACACAATCTTATGTCTTTCAGCTTTTTTACTTCTGTTTTTAATTACTTATGTTTTTTTGGTTTATTATTAATACAAAAAAATATTACTATTTTTCTTATTTATCTTTTTCAAAGACAAATTTCGGTTATTCGAGTCTATTGAGATCCTGACTGAAATCCCCACAGAATACCACTGAAGCGAAGTATATTGTCACATCGCACAACTATGAACTAATTTTTATGTTCTCATGCTTGCTTTTTTGTCCCCTAACTCTAAAGTATCTATATCTTTTAATCTATACACATAAACACAAATCTGCGGATAATCTCAAATGAAATAATGTTTATCAAATAAATACGGCAAGCCATGCGGAAAGTATTGCGAAAAAGGTTTATAAAACATTGGCCTTCATCCGTAAATCAAATCTCTATCAAATGTTTCTACCGGTTTTTAGGAGACATTTGAAATCGTAAAAATACTCGTAAGTCGTAAATGTTTAAAGAATAAGAGTGAAAAATGAGTACAAGGTCTACTTGATGGTAAGTGGATGATGTGACCCATAGATCCTCGATTAGGAATCAAAATGCAGATGCATTATCACCCCTGAGAACTTAGATGGAATGGCTCAGTTCCAGTAAAAATGGTCCCAGGGTCTCTTCGCTCACCATACAAAACACAGCAGCTCAAAACTACAATTTATCAGCAGCATGGCTCTACCAACTATAAATTTAATTAAAATATTATAACTACTATTATCATACAAAAATATAATTATAATAAAAACATTTTGTAACCTATATATATTATATAAGATATATATATATATATATATATATATATATATATATATATATATATTATATAATATAAGATGCTAATATAAAAAAGGCATCGGCTTATAATCGTCACTAATACATTTACACAACGCAATCAAATCAAACGTCAATTTACATTTACAATCGCACTGCAGATTTGTCACCGTGTAACTACGTTATATTCCCTAAAATAAAAAAATAATCTGCTAAAAGTGAAACAGTTTTCATCACTGGAAGTAGCGGGAGCAAGCCATGGACATCTGCAACGAACTTCGAACAATGGAAGCTACAGAAGCGATTCCACCACTGAGGAACTAGATGGAATGCGTCACAGCATTCGCCTGTATTATATTGGCTCTCTATAACCCATATCAGACCGGAAAAGAGCAGCACAATCACTGTTATTTGGCAAAAGCAAAAGGTAAGAGGGTAGGTAACCAGGCAGATTCCCGTGTAGAAGATGTCCAACCACATAGTAGTTCTTCTCTAGTAATGTGGAGTCTTTTTAAATACAAAGTTGCAAATGAACGAACACCCGCAAATTGTTCATTGTTTTGTATGATAATTGCAGCCTTGGCCCGCCACATAGCTACTGCATTTCCTACCAATATGTCTAAACAATTACTTATAATTTCGTCGATTGATTGCTCTGTTGATCAGATAGATCTTGTTTCTACCTTTTCTTGCACTCGAATCCCAAAAGCAAAATTTGTATGAAAACTGAAACTTTGATTAAATTTGTTCACCTGTAAGTGGATGCGTGGATGCTGTGACCCATAAACATCTATATCTAACCTCAATTAAGAATCAAAATGCAAATGCTTTGTCACCCTCGAGGACTAAGATGGAATGCTTCGATTCCAGTAAAAAGGGTCTCCAGTTTTCTACACTCACCATACAAAAGACAGCGGCATTAAGCTTCTATTTTATCTGGTATTCTGTAAGAGCGTGGACCTTCCCCGGTAGAGCTAGCATTCATGCTACATACAATCTTAATATAGCTGCAGCATGGCTTTAACACGTATGACATCAGTTAATTCGTGAATTTCTCTGCCATAAATCATCTAATAATCATCATCTAATAATAATAATCATCTAATATAATTTATATTAGTTTATTTTTTTGAATTATGTGTGCATTCCTATACTATTTAGTATTTACACGAATATGATGAAAAATTGATAAGTTGAACTGTGCGCGTCCCCGAATTATTCTGAAAAAAGTGACATTGCAATTGCATTGTATTGCATGGGCGCAACTAGTCTTTATATACATATATAATTCTTCTGTCTATGTTTACGTGACAATTCCTGCACCGCTGGACCAATTTTGATGAAATTGTGTGTGTGATTAAGTTAATTCAGTTTAGATTTACAATTGGACTTGGTAGGTGGCGCTGTTGGCGAGGTACAGAAATCACCCGAGCGAAGTAGGGGCGGATCGCTATATAGTAATATATGAAACTTTGAAGAAATCAAACCCATTTTGGGGTGATGAAATATAGTTAGTAGAGGCAAATTTTTACAATGAGAGATGAATCAACGGCATGGTTCGATGATAATTCGATTTTTACAGCTAAGTTAACAAGAGGAAAATACTTTAATTCAGTGAATATTTTAAATCTCGTATATCGTTCAGATGTAATAAAAACACAGACATACAATTCATAATGCGAGGTCGATGCAAAATCTTTATGTACATTCATGAATACGCTCTTGTGGAATTTTGAAGAGGTTTGGCGCAGCAGGCGGTTTTCAATCGTGCCAACAGAGAGTCCTCATAAATATGAGGCCATTCGATAAAATATTCTTTTATTGCGTACGTATAAAGTGCATTGAGGACGAGGTTTCCATATTTAAAATTATCATCGCTAAACAGAAATAACAATACGGCAAAGCTATACAACACTCGTCTTATTCCACGACTCCACTTTGTCTGCGGAGATCAAGGTGAGAGAACCTTCCTACCCTTTCATCGTAGTCGAGGATCGGGGATCTTCAGGAAACTCATCCAGCCCACTCGGAGCACCAGGTGAAGCTGTGGTTACTAAACTAGCACAAAACAAAGCACAGTGCTTTAAATTCAATAGTAATTGTATAGTATATGCTATGTCTTCTTGTTCCTGCCCTTATCCCAAGTCATTTGTGGTCGGCATAGCATGTCTTCGTCTTTCATTCTTCTATTAGCCGTCATCTCTTTACTTACTCCTTTCTTACGTATATCGTCCCTCATGGCTGTCCAGTGTCCACTCATCTTTTATCAGGCCTTTCTTATATTAATCAACTTTCATAGCCAACATTCTTCTTTTTTTGAAGAATAAGGATGACAAACGAGTACCCAGTCCACCTGGTGGTAAGTGGATGCCATGGACTATAGACATTTACATTTATCTTCGATTAAAATCAAATGAAGGTGTGTTGTCATCCCTAAGTATTAAGATGAAATGCCTCGTTTCCAGTAAAAAGGGTCTCCGGTTCTCCACACTCACTATACGAAACACAGCCGCATTAAGCTGCTATTTTACGCTGGTATTCTATGACAGCGTTGTCCCACCCCAGTCGAGCGAACCGATTCGTGCCATTCATAATAAAGCTGCAGCGTGGCTTTTCCACGTGTAAAACGTTCATGTTACATGGTTTACCCCTTATGTGTATTACTCACACCACACAAGCCTACCACTTCCCAACTATTGACCGACGTGACTGGAGCCACTTTCAAACTGCACTTTTAGCAGTATATATTTTTAAACTCAAACTAAGAATTTTTATAGTATCCTAGGAGATATTTTACAAATGTAGTATGTAGTAAATTTAACAGTTGTTTGTAGGTCATACAAAACGTTTTTTCATTCGAGAATTGAGCCCCTTAAAATTTTTTTACGGTCTCGTGCATGCTTTCAACTTGGATAAAAGTGATACAAAAGATTCTATGGTTACTGTGGTTTAAGTTATGATACGATAATGTAGGCGGCACACAAATCTAAACATTATAATTTAGAATTCCGTGGTAGGCGGCGATATTGCCGTTTGGTGAAGCCGTACGAGAATTTACAACGTTATCCCGTTTCGTATTATGGGTGGGTGTTATAAAAGCCGAAGTAGGAAAATATGTCGTTCTTACAGCCGCTGAAAGTTGGCGGTATACCCATCTCGTTCATAAGCATTCAACAAGCCCAGTTATCATTTCGTAAAACTCCATGACTATCATTTTAGAAATGTTATTTTTTGCTCTCACAACTAATATGATCTGATGATACCGTAAAGTAGAACTGATCGGTTCTATTGACTGCCTCTGTTGACTGACATGTAGGTCTAATGGTTGTGACCGCGATTACTGATCTCGAGGGTACGTATCTCGGGTCGGGCCAATATCAATTATATACACACTATAATCCCGTCGCGTGGCCGCCGTGACCGAAATTCGGTCTGGAAGACATTATTATTTTGTTGTGGTGGTATTGGTGGTATTGGTGAGGTATTGTAAGAGAGGACAGAGGAAACTGAAAGAAGTGATAGGCAGTATTATCTTATTGATATTCTTTTTTTTCATTATTGATCACTATGATCGCACAAACGCAACTTATAAATATAAACAGAAATTCTTAAATAACGAATGATGCCAATAACAGGCTGATTGTTAATCCTATTTCATATATTGGCAATTCCATACGAATTTTTTATTATATAGAATTTTAGTAACGCTCACTATAACGTACTTAACTATGTCGATAGATAAAAGTACTCCATTAATTTAGCCACTTTTTCCATACATTACTCTATAGAATGCTTGAACTATTCGCAAAGCATTTGGGTCTTTTATTATTTTTATATCTTTTTTTAAGCCTTGCGCTCGATCCAAATGCTACAATCAAGTAAAAAGCCATATGACAATTGTATCGAGTAATGTGTTCGAGAAATTTGGCGTTATTTCGTTATTGTGTTGCGGTTGTTCATGGGCGGCGTAGTCACTTACTATCAGATGAGCCACATGCTGTTTGCCCCCTCTTCTATAAAAAAAACAATCTTTTCTCTGCAAATTTTTTCTTACGATATGCCATATATTTACAATGACATACTTCTGAAGTTGTATGTATTTATTGTTATTAGGTACCTAATTATAAGGATGAAGATGCTGCCTAATTCTCTTAAGCCGTAACTACCGTTACCGTTACCGTTACCGTTACGGCCTAATAAAATTCACTGCTGAACATAAGCCCCCTTAGAGGGAATACTTGCCATATTTATCACGCCTGTCAAGCGGGTTGGCAACCGCAGTTTTTTTTAATTTTAGTTATTCTCTCGCCTCTTACGACACCCACGGGATGATATGGGATAGTGGACATTCTTATGTGGTCTCTACACTCGCGCGTGAATTACGGCGTGACTTTGTCGCGGGACAAAAACCGACAAATTTCGGGAAAGAGGCACGAACGCGACGCGACGCCGCGAAAAATATGCCAATCGGATCCACACTCATGTTTTGAGGGTGGTTCGCGGCATCGCGCGCGATTCACGCGGAAATGTGGAGAGGCCTTTACACCGTTACACTTCTACACGGCGTTATTGGTGGGGTTTTTTTTTTTTTTTTTTGTTGTGTTGTTTAATTTTGTTTTTTTTTTTTTTTTTTTTTTTTTTTTTTTTTTTTTTTTTTTTTTTTTTTTAAAAAATAATATTTTTTTTTTTTTTATAAAAATTTTGTTTTTTTATTTTTTTATTATTATAGGTACTACTATAACCATAAAAATTTAAAATGTCAAACTTCAGACTTCTGAATAATATCTCTAAGATATACCGAAATGAAACGACGACCGAATTCTTTTAATCTTCCTTTCATCTCCTGCCGATGCTAATTATCTAATCTATGAAGGCAGGCGATGGACGGACGAGCGGTGAGTTGGTCACGCTCACCGGATTTCCGCCGTCGGATCACTAGACGTGAACTATCCGCGAATGAGTTGTGTTAAATTATTTGTATAACGGTGCTAAAATTGTCTTTATAATTATGGAACGCAAAATAAGAAATAAATTTATTCACGTTTTTATTTACATGTATCGCATAGAGTAGAAATTGTTTTAAAGTGACAGATTTTACGTCGTATACATTTTATTAATTTAGTAGAACGTTTACGATGCAGATAACAAGTGATAGATTAACTAAACATGAATGCTATGTAAAACTAGTTCGATCAGTCGATGCTTACATTAAGTAAAAGTAAAGTAAAGCCTATATACATCCCACTAATAAATATAGGTCTGCTCACGTTTCAAAGGGCGTTATGGAGCAATTATTCCTCCGATTTGTTCTACTGCGTGTTAGGGGACTTCACATGTCTTGGCCAAGCATGGCCAATTATGGCCAAGCATGGCCAAGTATGGCCAAGTATGGCGATTACAGCAAGGCCTCCTTACTGAGTTTGCTTACTTACATGTTCAGCTGTGGAATGTCTGCGAACTAATGAGATATAGTATAAGAAGACGAAATGCCAATAGGTTAAAAAGGAAAACAGGCCTATTCTGATCTTGTGGAGGAGCATCAGTAAATTCATAATGTCCGGGAAAGGCCACATCGTGTGCAACCAATCTCGATATATCACAATCGAGTAGAGTGTATTCTTGCTTGAGCAAACAATGACAAATAAATATTTATGCACTGATGGAGTAGATGTAATACTTATATAGATATAATGGGTTTAGAATTTAAACTGCTACATTATAATCGAGGAGCGAATGTATTGTTTACTTGGAAAGCACCCAATAATTGTATGTAGCATTCAACATAAGGACTGATCGCCAAAGATTTATGATGCATGTCAATAATAATCTTTGTGGTTTTCTTTTCCTGTGTAATATGTTTGCAGATATCAGTACTAGGCTGTACTAAAAGTATCGGGAATGGAATATTTCCACTGTTCCTGTCATATTAAAATCTTTTTAATTGAAAACTCCTTGGTTTTAAAAATCGAATACCATTTATTTATTTAAAAAAAAGATTCTCGGTCTTGTCACAAGGTTTTGTCAAACTTGTTTAGTCGTTGAGAAAATGGAATTGACTCGAGAAAATTCAAGAGCGATGATTTATTATAACTTTCGAAGTGGTTTAACACAATAACAGTGTGTTGACCGGATGATTTCTGCATTTGGTAATGAAGCCCCATCCAAAACCACAATTTATTGCTGGTTTGCTGAATTTCAACGTGGACGTGTCAAGCTCAGTGATGATCCCCGTCAAGGTCCTCCAAAAACTGCAGTCACCCAAGAAAACGTTGATGCTGTGCGTAAGCTGATTGAGGAAGACCGACATGTGACATACCGCGAAATTTCGGCTACTTTAGACATTGGTATGAGTCAAATACAAATAATTTGCATGAACAATTAGGTGTAAAAAGTTGTTTTCCAGATGGATACCGCATTCGCTCTGTGAAGAGCAAAAAGCGGCTCGCGTTACTTGGTGCGTCAGAACTCTCGAAAGATTCCACGCAGGATCCTCAAATGCTGTATATAAAACATCGTTTCAGGTGACGAATTCTGGATATACGCGTACGAACCCGAAACAAAAAAACCAGTCACGAGTTTGGGTGTTTGAAAATGAGTTAAAGCCAACAAAAATTGTTCGTTCACGGAGTGTTGCAAAAAAAAAATGGTGGCCACGTTTGTCTCCAAAACCGGCCATGTTACGACTATTCCTCTTGAGGGACAAAGAACGATTAATGCAGAATGGTATGCTAGCATTTGTTTGCCACAGGTCGTTTCTGAACTCCGTAAAGAGAACTGCAACCGCCGCATCATCTCCATCACGACAATGCGAGTTCTCACACCGCACACAGAACAAAAGAGTGTTTAGAGCAAGAAAACATAGAATTATTAGACCATCCGCCGTACAGCCCTGACCTAAGCCCTAATGATTTCTATACTTTCCCTAAAATAAAGAATAAATTGCATGGACAGAGATTTTCATCACTTGAAGAAGCTGCGGAGCGCCTACAAAACAGCCATTTTGGAGACCCCAACTTCCGAATGGAATGGTTGCTTCAATGATTGGTTCCATCGTATGGAAAAATGGTCAAATTTCGCGGAGAATACTTCGAAAAGCAATAAATACATTTTTAAATAGTAATGTTGTGTCACTTCCTTGATTCCCGTAAATTTTAGTGCCGACCTCGTAGATTAGATAGAAGTACGATATATATATATATATATATATATATATATATATATTCTATAGAATGTTTACGTGTAATAAATTAATAATATTAAACTTAGGTATATGGATGTGAAAGAAACAAGAGGGGTGTTTAAGAGTGTGCCAAATGGAACTCCGTGAGCTCTAGATCTAGCTACACGTCTAACAGGCGTGAGAGTTTATGTGAAGTACCTATCAGTGTTCATTGAATAATAAATAATGTCCTCCAGACCGAATTTCGGCAATGGCAGCCCGCCTCAACGGAGACTAGCCATTGGCGCAGGACAGGATTATAGCGCCCAAGTGTATGCGCGAGCACAGGTGCACTCTCTATTCCCTTCACTCTCATAATCCGATGAGAGAGAGATCAGGCGCAGGACCAACGGCTTTACGTGCTTTCCGAGGCACGAGGGTGAGACACCGCCAACTTTCTGACTCCGGGCAACTACTGATAATTTCTTGACGGAAAAACTCAATAATTAATTTTTTGGCCCGACCCGGGATTCGAACCCAGGACCTCATGACCAGCAGTCGCACTACTACAACCACTAGAACAACGAGGCAGTCAAGTCAGTGAATACAAACCACATATATGTATGTATACAACATGTATGTATATAACATAAGGTGGTATTATGTCCTTAAAGAGCATGGGCGGAAGATAAACGAAATGACAGTAAAATCTTGTATAAAACCAGCTTAATTTAATTATGTATTTATATATATTAAAAGATAAATAAATATAAGGAGTGGAATAAATTGCCAGCGTCTGTCTTTAAATTTGATTATGATGCGGGTGTCTGTCAGTTGATGTGGTGAAAAAAAAGTGAAAGTCAAGAGTGAATAGGCTTTTTAAACGACTTAAAAAAGAAGGAGGTTCTCAATTCGAGTGTATGTATGTTCTTATATGTGTGTTACGCGATATCTTCGCAGATTGTGAACAGATCTTAATTACTCTATTTTTATTAAATAAGCGTTATCTAAAAGGTGGTCTCATTAAATTTTAAAGAAAACATTCCGCCCCCAAGAGTGGAAAATAGAGAAAAAGTTTCGTATTGGACTACTGTTTAAGGTATTTCATATGATATACGCAGATAAAGAACCGATTTTAACGATTCTTTTTTTCTTAAATATAATTATATATTACTTCAAGGGTGATCCCGTATAAATTTGTATAAAAAATTCCACCCTGAGGGTTGCAAATAAATAACTTCTTTTTTACAAATTTCAAGTCGGTTTTCAGTTTTTGTTAAAAGTTATAATTATTAAGTCAGTGCGCTTTACCATCTTCGGCTGCATGATCACTTTTTTATAAAATAAGGGTGATAAACGAAACCCACAGTCCACCTGATGGTCAGTGTTAAATTAGTTCGATACGCCGATGCTTACATTAGATTAAAGTAAATTAAAGCCTATATACGTCCCACTAACACAGGTCTGCTCACATCTAAATTAGAATTATAGAGCAATAATTCCTCCGATCTTTTCTGCTGTGTGTTATCGGACTTCACATGTCTTTAAGAATCATAATGCAAATGCGTTTTCACCCTTGAGTAAATAGGGTCTCCGGTTCTCTACACTCCCATACGAAACACAGCTGCCTTACGCTACTATTTAACGTTGGTGTTCTAGGAGAGCGTGGTCCGGCTCCAGTTGAGCCAACCCATTCGTGCTACACCTATAATATAGCTGCAGCGTGGCTCTACCACGTACACTTACCATCACGTGGGATCGTAGTTAAACCTTGGCTTAGAGTAGTAAAAATACAAAATTATTATATATTTCAATAATTTGTGATCTGAGATAACTTTATTCTCATAGGTATTTCACTTAGATAAGATAAGCTTACGATTTTTACCTTTTTAACTTTATATCGATATGCAGTATTAATGAAGGCTGGCTTCAATCTGTTTATATTTTAGTTACCTACTACGATTTTATTTTCATAAGGTTTTTTTATTATAAACAATTATATCTTGTTTTTTTACCCTAATGAGAGTTGAAATTTTTTTCGTTTACTTACAATTGCACTGGTAACAAAATGTACGAAATAACTGCATAACAAAATGAATTTTAAACTTGAACTTATAAATTCGTATTTTTTTAGCAGCGTGTTCCTGTTTAATTTTGAACATTTTAACGTTTGAAAAGTATAACAGTTTTATTTGAATGTAATTATAATAAAATTGAAATTACAGTTCGACGTTAAATAAGAAGATGACTTCAAGCCCCATATCATCCCGTGGACGTTGTAAGAGTCCGAGGTAGTTGAGATTTAGTTAATCAATTAAAAAGTTAACTTGGAGTTATTGCTGGCCACATTGAACCTTGATATTTTTAAAACCAAGCTTATATGCTAAATTGTGTCAGCTCATAGTTAATTAATAAAAACTTTTTAGTGCTAACCCACTCAATGGAATGATACGTTAGGTAAACATTTAGAACAAAGTAATGGAGCACAAATAATATTTTTATATATTGTTTTATATTAATTTTGATTTTTTAGTCATGATATTATATTAGTTGTCAAGCTAAAAACTGTTTTGTAGTAATTTTGGTTTTATATTCATGATATTATATTAGTCTAAACAGCCAAGCTAAGCTAAACACTGTTTTGTAATAATTTTGATTTTATAGTCATAATATTATGTTAGTCTTCAAGTTAAATACTGTTTTTTAATAATGTTGGCTTTATAGTCATAATACTATATTAGTCGTCAAGCTAAATAGTTTTGTAATAATTTTAGTTTTATAGTCATGATATTATATTAGTTGTCAAGTCAAGCAACGTGCATGCAGCATAGGTTGGCTCGACCGGGGAGGACCAAGTTCGTACGGAATACCAGCATGAAGTATCAGTATAACGCTGCTGTTTCTCAAAGTGAGCGACGAGAACCGGAGTCCAACATTTCATCTCGGTTTTCAGAAGTGACAACGCATCTCCACTTTGACTCCTAATCGAGGATTATATCTATGCATTACAGCATTCGCTTACCAACAGGTGGACTGTGCGCTTGCTGGTCACCCTTACTTTTAATGAAATATATTAGTGACTTTAAAGTTAAGTTATATCTTATAGTAGTAACATATATATGCTTGTATTTACTTTGAAAGCCTATGCAAGTTTCACTGTTTAAATTTACGACTGTAAACACTGTTTAAAATTACTTAATTTTGCTGCAATTACTCTTTATCCTTCGACTGTGAAAAGGCGTAGAGTTGTTCTTGACTTTCTGATCAATACTTAATAAGTGATCGTGGAAATAAACTTACTACTATTTTCTTACAAAGTCAGAGTTTAGAGTGGAAAGCCGATGTTTTTTTTTGTTGCGCCATGGAGATGTAGAAATAGGCGCTTGTAGCGTGACTAATCGTCGTTTGAAGAAATGATCTCGAAAGAAAATGGGTTTAAGTGTCGTTTCTATACTTTTTTGTGTGTGATACAACAATTGAATACAAAAAGTCACCATGTCAGTCATTAGAGTTCACTACAGATTAATAAAGATATTAAAATTTAATTCGCAACCAAAAAAAAAGTAATGAATTTCTGCAAAGTAACGCCTGATGCTATCACTCCACTACAGAACTTCACTTTATGCTGACAATTTGGTGGTGTTGGTATTTGGAGAGAAAAGGAGAGAACACACAGTCAACCTTGGTAAGTGATTGCTGTAGCTGATTGGCACCCACATCTAATAAAGTTTGAGAAGTAAACGCACACTTTGGCAAGCTCGGGGACTATGATGAAACTTTGACAGCGCTGTGGCGCAGTAGTTTAGCATTAAGTTGTACCGCTGAGAGCCGCGGTTTTGAATCGCGCGCAGACCAAATATTTGTATTCAAATAATTGTTTCGGGTCTGGATGCTTGTCCTTGTACAATTTATGTTTGTAAACTGCCTCCAAGATACAGGAGAAAATCCTAGTGACGGTGTAACGTTTTTTTTAATATACAATAAACAACACAACAATGTAATTTGTTATTTGTTGTTACTAAAAAGGCCATCTGTTTCTCTTCACTCGCCATATGAATCTCAACAGCATTATATGCTTGGTAGAGCTACGCTGTAGATCTGTTATGGTTACAACACGAGTGGGTCGTCTCGACCGGGGAAGGGCCACGTTCCCGTATAATACCAGTGTAAAATAACAGCTTGATGTGCTGTGTTTTATATGGTAAGTGAAGAGAACCGTAACGAATTATGTGTTCATTTGTCACCCTTATTCATTTAAAATATGCTGGCGAAGTCCTTTCCCGGTCGAGGCGAACTATTCGTTTAAAACAAGGATATATAAGATGAGATAAGAAATACAACTTTATGCACTATCACAGAGTATTCTTCTATATTTTTTATCGGATAGGGTGACAAACGAGAACACAGTCCACATGATGGTAAGTGTTTGCTGCGGCCCATAGACATCTACATCTATTCTCGATTACAAATCAAAATGCAGATGCCTTGTCACCCGTGAGGACTAAGATGGAATGCCTCGTTTCCAGTATAAAGGGTCTCCGGTTCTCTACACCCAGCATACGAAACACAGTAGCAACTACTATTTCACGCTGATATTCTGTGAGAGCGTGGTCCTTCCCCGGTCTGTCCGACCCATTCGTGCTACGACTATACTACTAATATAACTGCAGCATGGCTCTACCACGTATAAAATTTAATTTTATTGTTAATTTTGATACTACATTTAACGATTTATAGGGATATATTATGACTTGCCTCCTTTAACGCGAAAGGGCATAAAGCTTCCAAAGATAATTATCTAATTTATCAAAATACGTTGAGAAGTTTAGAAGATCTGAAGAACAGATAAACATACACATACATAGCTTAGTAAAATCGTAATATCATGAGCCATTGTCACACGAACAGGAATTACAACGCTTGGAAACTCTATAGCGACAGCGTACAATTCATTGGATCGTATTGTAGCGTGTCGAGAATTTGTTTTGCAGAATGTAAGCGCGTGTTTGACTGTCATTTAATAAGGACTTTGTTCTATCAAGGCTCGCGAGAGAAACAATAAGATAGAGCCAATGGGTGCGTTTGGCAGAAAAAAGCGCTAGCAAGCGCTTGTAAGCAAAATGGCGATCGTAAGCGGTAATCGCTGTTAAATCGTAAGTAGCTATTTTCCTCCAGGACACGATGTTAGTTTTAATCGGTAAACCTAACCTAATTTAAATATATGTTTGTAAAGTATTCATATTAAAAACTTACCAATCATTAATTTTTAATAACATGTATATGTTTATTCATGTCAATATATTACTTAAAACTAATATTGCATAAAACAACTTAAAAACTCTACTTCAAAACAAACAAATTAAATAAGCAAAATGGTGGATTGTGTCAGCGCTACTGAAGTAGCAATCGTGTCCTGGCCGAAAACTATTTCAGCGCTTGTAAGCGCTTGCTAGCGCTTTTTTCTGCCAAACGCACCCAATAGCTAAGATTTTTTATAGAATATAGATGATAAACGTCCACACAGTCCACATGATGGTAAGTGGATGCTGCGAACCCATGACACCTTACATCTATCCTCCGTTAAACACCAAAACGCAGATACGTTTCCGGATCTGGTGTTCGGTTCTGTATACTCACCATACAAACATGTCAGCATTATGTTCCTCGGTCTAGCCAACCCATTCGTCCTGCAGCCTTAATAGCTGCAGCGTGGTTCCACCACGTTACAAGATGTGCAGAGCCTGTGGTATTATCATGTGTGATTTTTAAAATGCACTCTTTAAAATAGTGAAATGGGTATCACGGCATCTACTGCTATGAGGATGACTCAAACATTGAAAACATATGTAGTATTTTGCATTATCCTCGACATTAACTTTATGATCTCACGGACAGAAACCTGATTAGTGATATTTTTCTTTACGACGTTTTTAATGATGTTTGTGTTACCCCAGGATGTATTTATAGATTCATCGGACTTCAAACACCAAAACAAGAACGGGCTCAGAGAATCAACAAGTTAAGAAAAGCGTGTCCATCAGCTATTGCTAGAGTCTTCTTTCCTACTTATGTTTTACCCCTTTGCCCGTATATGGCGTCCCCGTTACCGACGGTGAATCCATTAATTCTCATATTCATATTTGTCGTAAACTTGGATTGATCCGCCAGTTGCCATCGTATAATGAAAGAGTGAATTACTTTGGAGTTACGAAATTACATGATAAACGTAGATTTTGAGATTATTTACCTTCACAAAATAATTCACTCCTCCATCGATTGCCCAGAAATGCTTAATTTAATTAATTTTAACAGTCGATCCCGTCTGCGTAACCCGCGTATCCTTCGCCTTGATGTTTACAGAAACAACACGTTTTTCTTTAATCCGGTCATTCGAATGTGTCGAAATTTTGACGAGCTGAGACATCGTAACACTGATCTGGACATTTTTAATTCTAATATTACACAATTTAGAAGATCTGTAATTGCTACGTTAAATATGTAAAATCACGAATATCATAAAATAAGTTCTTTTTTTTACTGTCACTAGTACTATGTATTAGTAATTTATTTTTCGGTCATATTTGTCATATTTTGTTATAATATTTTTGTTACTGTAAATGTGTTTTGTATTGTCTAAAATATGTTTGTGTGCCTTATTAATAAAATATAAAAAATATTCGACCTCAAGACGCCGAGTCTAAAAATTTTTTGAGCTGCCGCGTAGTCTTGCTCCTGCCGCTACGATATCAAAACTTTTAATGTACTCTACTGGCTTACGCAGGCCGTCCGTACCATTTTAACAGATTTTGCTGAAGCTTTTGGCACTCAAGCTTCTGCGTAACTGATAGCTTTCAATGGTATTCAGAAACTCTCCAAGAGATCGATATAGACATATAGTTTTCTGCCCTCTCTCTTCTCCAGTTAATATTAATGGCCCCCAGACTGAGTTTTGGTCACGGTGGCCACTGGCCAGTCTCAACGAACATTAATTATCTGTGCTGGACTGGATAATATTGCACAAAAGTGTGCGCAAGCACAGGTGTACTTTATTAAACCGATGGTACCGGCTATCAGAGCTTTCTACAACTTTTTCTGTCAACGAGATAAATTATTTGACATATTTAATGATGAGGAACTTAATTTTTTTTTATAGGATAGGGTGACAAACGAGCACACAGTCTACCTGATGGTAACCGGTTGCTGTGGCTCATAGAAATCTTCCTCTATCCTCGATTACGAATCAAAATGCAAATGTGTTGTCACCCGTGAGGATTAGGATGAAATGTTTGGTGTTCAGTAAAAAAGGGTTTCCGGTTCTCTACACTTACCACACGAAACACAGCAGCGTTAGGCTGCTATTTTACGCTGGTATTCTGTGAGAGCGTGGTCTTTCAGTTTATACAAAGGGACCCTATGGCGTGGTCCTTCCCCGGTCAAGGTGGCCCGATCGTGCTACGACTATATATATATATATATATATATATATATATATATATATATATATATATATATATATATATATATATATATAGATACTACTAGTGTAGCTGCAGCATGGCTTTACCACGTAATTACCAATTTTTTTTTAATTTAAAATGCAGCGCTTCAATAACTGTGGCAATGTGTGACAAATTAATTCACCTCAGTGCCAGCTAGCGACATCTAATGAGCGAGAGAGATCAGGTGCACTATAAACAGCTTTAGAGATTTTTTACAAAAACCCAATAACACGTTTTAGGCCCGGCCCGAGATTCCAACCTAGGACTTACGACCATTATACCAACGGGGCACTCAATCTCCAGTTCTCCAGTTAATGGATACTCAGCAAGAAATAAAATTTATTATTCTAACATTTGCAAATGGTCGTTCAAGCATAATGAGTTATGACACTTACTTAGTTACGACTCGTAATACATAACATTCAGTTATGATAATAATCAATAATAATAATATATGGACAGTTTTAATTCTGAGTTCAATCTTTATGTAAGTAACGACATCTATATAAAAATGTAGGATAATGGTGACAAACGCACGCAGTCCACCTGATGGTAAGTGGTTGCTGTGGTCCATAGACATCTACATCTATCCTCAATTATGAATCAATGCCTCGTATCCAGTAAAAAAGGTCTCCGGAACACTCACAATACGATATACAGCAGCGTTAAGTTGCTATTTTACGCTGACATTCTGTGAGAGCGTGGTCCTCCCCCGGTCAAGCCGACCCATTCGTGCTACAACTATACTACTAATATGGCTGCAGCGTGGCGACTTTCGATCAATAATAATCATCGAAGATGGCAACGAACAAAAAATATGTGAACGGTAACTGTTTAACTGTAAAATGGGCCTCCTTTTTTACGGACACCCTTACACCCTTGGAACATTCTGTCAAACTTTTTTAATAATGATAAAAAAAGAAAACTGCTTTCAATTTCGTGGAAGGTAAGACTAACAAGGGACTAAATAAAAAAATAATGGTAAAACTTGTATTAATTTTTTTTGTCAATTACCAATGAAAAATATTAAAAAATTGAGGTGATACAGTTAACATATTATACAAAATAAGAGTGGATAATATAAATAAAATGACAACAATAATAATAACGAATAACGAATAGCAGTGTAATGGTGGATAGAGAGTCCACATCCCGTGGGTGTTGTGTCTGTTGTTGAAGCAGCATCATCCCGATAACAACTAAAAATAGCAAAAAATTGCGGTTGCCAAACCACTTGCCAAGCGTGGCAACTTTGTCAAAGATCCTCCCCGTTAGGCTACCAATGGGGGATACAGGATAGACACATACAGATATATATAAACAGGATATATATATATATATATATATATATATATATATATATATATATATATATATATATATATATATATATATATAAGGGACGTCCTAGGCCGAAGTTTGTGGACCAACTTGGCGATGTACTAAAAATGGGCCAAATTAAGAGTACCCTTAACCGACGAGCGTGTATGCGTAGGTATATGGATGTGGAACAGGCGAGAGAGGTATGTCAGGATCGTGCTAAATGGAAGTCTGTAGTCTCTGCCTACCCCTCTGGGTGACAGGCGTGAGTGTTTATGTATTATGTATTTATATATATTTCAGTAATAAAAGTCTAACTTTATTGTTATTTATATTGCTCATAATTTCCAGCTTATCCAAAATCGATTGCCGAACACAGGCCTCCCCCATTGGTAGCCTAACGGGGGAGGATCTTTGACAAAGTTGCCACGCTTGGCAAGTGGTTTGGCAACCGCAATTTTTTGCTATTTTTAAATGTTATCGGGATGATGCTGCTGCGACAACAGACACAACACCCACGGGATGTGGATTTCTCTTTATCCACCATTACACTGCTATTCGTTATTCGTTATTATTATTGTTGTCATTTTATTTATATTATCCACTCTTATTTTGTATATTATGTTAACTGTATCACCTCAATTCTTTTTATATTTTTCATTGGTAATTGACAAAAAAAATTAATACAAGTTTTACCATTATTTTTTTATTTAGTCCCTTGTTAGTCTTACCTTCCACGAAATTGAAAGCAGTTTTCTTTTTTATCATTATTAAAAAAGTTTGACAGAATGTTCCAAGGGTGTAAGGGTGTCCGTAAAAAGGAGGCCCATTTTACAGTTAAACAGTTACCGTTCACATATTTTTTGTTCGTTGCCATCTTCGATGATTATTATTGATCGAAAGTCGCCACGCTGCAGCCATATTAGTAGTATAGTTGTAGCACGAATGGGTCGGCTTGACCGGGGGAGGACCACGCTTTCACAGAATCCCAGCGTAAAATAGCAACTTAACGCTCCTGTATATCGTATTGTGAGTGTTCCGGAGACCTTTTTTACTGGATACGAGGCATTGATTCATATTTGAGGATAGATGTGAATGTCTATGGACCACAGCAACCACTTACCATCAGGTGGACTGCGTGCGTTTGTCACCATTATCCTACATTTTTATATAGATGTCGTTACTTACATAAAGATTGAACTCAGAATTAAAACTGTCCATATATTATTATTATTGATTATTATCATAACTGAATGTTATGTATTACGAGTTGTAACTAAGTAAGTAAGTGTCATAACTCATTATGCTTGAACGACCATTTGCAAATGTTATAATAATAAATTTTATTTCTTACTGAGTATCCATTAACTGGAGAACTGGAGATTGAGTGCCTCGTTGGTATAATGGTCGTAAGTACTAGGTTGGAATCTCGGGCCGGGCGTAAAACGTGTTATTGGGTTTTTGTAAAAAATCTCTAAAGCTGTTTATAGTGCACCTGATCTCTCTCGCTCATTAGATGTCGCTAGCTGGTACTGAGGTGAATTAATTTGTCACACATTGCCACAGTCGTTGAAGCGCTGCATTTTAAATTAAAAAAAAAATTGGTATCTAACTTTTCTAATAATTACGTGGTAGAGCCACGCTGCAGCTACATTAGTAGTATCTATATATATACTCGTAGCACGATCAGGCCACCTTGACCGGGGAAGGACCACGCCATAGAGTCCCCTTGTATAAACTGAAAGACCACGCTCTCACAGAATACCAGCGTAAAATAGCAGCCTAACGCTGCTGTGTTTCGTGTGGTAAGTGTAGAGAACCGGAAACCCTTTTTTACTGAACACCAAACATTTCATCTTAGTCCTCACGGGTGACAACACATTTGCATTTTGATTCGTAATCGAGGATAGAGGAAGATTTCTATGAGCCACAGCAACCGGTTACCATCAGGTAGACTGTGTGCTCGTTTGTCACCCTATCCTATAAAAAAATTTAACTTCCTCATCATTAAATATGTCAAATAATTTATCTCGTTGACAGAAAAAGTTGTAGAAAGCTCGGATAGCCGGTAACATCGGTTTAATAAAGTGGGAAATAGAAAGTGCACCTGTGCTTGCGCACACTTTTGTGCAATATTATCCAGTCCAACACAGATAACTAATGATCGTTGAGACTGGCCAGTGGCCACCGCGACCAAAACTCAGTCTGGGGGCCATTAATATTAACTGGAGAAGATAGAGGGCAGAAAACTATATGTCTATATCGATCTCTTGGAGAGTTTCTGAATACCATTGAAAGCTATCAATTACGCAGAAGCTAGAGTGCCAAAAGCTTCTGCAAAGTCTGTTAAAATGGTACGGACGGCCTGCGTAAGCCAGTAGAGTACATTAAAAGTTTTGATATCGTAGCGGCAGGAGCAAGACTACGCGGCAGATCAAAAAATTGTTAGATTCGGCGTCTTGAGGTCGAATATTTTTTTATTTTATTAATAAGGCACACAAACATATTTTAGACAATACAAAACACATTTACAGTAACAAAAATATTATAACAAAATATGACAAGTATGACCGAAAAATAAATTACTAATACATAGTACTAGTGACAGTTAAAAAAGAACTTATTTTATGATATTCGTGATTTTACATATTTAACGTAGCAATTACAGATCTTCTAAATTGTGTAATATTAGAATTAAAAATGTCCAGATCAGTGTTACGATGTCTCAGCTCGTCAAAATTTCGACACATTCGAATGACCGGATTAAAGAAAAACGTGTTATTTCTGTAAACATCAAGGCGAAGGATACGCGGGTTACGCAGACGGGATCGACTGTTAAAATTAATTAAATTAAGCAATTCTGGGCAATCGATGGAGGAGTGAATTATTTTGTGAAGGTAAATAATCTCAAAATCTACGTTTATCTAATTTCGTAACTCCAAAGTAATTCACTCTTTCATTATACGATGGCAACTGGCGGATCAACCCATGTTTACGACAAATATGAATATGAGAATTAATGAGTTCACTGTCGGTAACAGGGACGCTATATACGGGCAAAGGGGTAAAACATAAGTAGGAAAGAAGACTCTAGCAATAGCTGATGGACACGCTTTCTTAACTTGTTGATTCTCTTAGCCCGTTCTTGTTTTGGTGTTTGAAGTCCGATGAATCTATAAATACATCCTGGGTAACACAAACATCATTAAAAACGTCGTAAAGAAAAAATATCACTAATCAGGTTTCTGTCCGTGAGATCATAAAGTTAATGTCAAACAGCAAAAAATTGCGGTTGCCAAACCACTTGCCAAGCGTGGCAACTTTGTCAAAGATCCTCC
Source organism: Parnassius apollo (assembly GCA_907164705.1). NCBI lineage: Eukaryota > Metazoa > Arthropoda > Insecta > Lepidoptera > Papilionidae > Parnassius > Parnassius apollo. The sequence continues at coordinate 3,639,498 of CAJQZP010001064.1, read as the reverse complement.
CCGTTAGGCTACCAATGGGGGAGGCCTATGTTCGGCAATCGATTTTGGATAAGCTGGAAATTATGAGCAATATAAATAACAATAAAGTTAGACTTTTATTACTGAAATATATATAAATACATAATACATAAACGCTCACGTCTGTCACCCAGAGGGGTAGGCAGAGACTACAGACTAGCGGTAATGCCGAAACAGACCGACTCTTCGACCACGTCCAAATGGCTGCAGATTCGTTGCTACAGCAGATCCCCTCCGCAGAGATCGTGATCCTCGGCGACTTCAACGCCCATCACGCCGAATGGCTCGGTTCACGTTTAACCGATCATGCGGGGGAGATCTGTTCATGATTTTGCCTTGGCATATGGTCTGACACAACTGGTTACTTCGCCTACGCGGATTCCAGATGTGGAGGATCATGCACCTTCCCTGTTGGACCTTCTGCTGACCTCTCACCCGGACGGATATCAGATTTCCGTCGACGCCCCTTTAGGCTCCTCGGACCATTGTCTTGTCCGGAGTGTGGTGCCACTCACGCTGAAATCGCGGTTGCATTCTGCAGGCAGCCGCCGTGTTTGGCACTATAGGTCAGCCGATTGGGATGGGATGCGGTCTTTCTTTGCATCCTACCCTTGGGGGCGGGTTTGCTTCTCGCCGGATGATCCCAACGTTGTTGCGGATTCTGTCGCTGATGTGGTACTTCAGGGTATGGAACTTTTTATTCCTTCCTCTGTGGTGCCCATTGGAGGCAAATCTCAGCCATGGTTTGGTCGCTCCTGTAAAATAGCATCATGCTATAAGCAGGAGTGCTACCAAGCCTGGGCTGACGCATCAGCGTCCAGGGATGTAAACACCAGCGCTCTAAAAAAGAAGTATAATTCCGCCTCTAGGTCCTTCAAAAGAGTCATTGCCAAGGCAAAGTCAGAGCACATAGGCAGAATTGGCGAGAGACTAGTTCGTCTTCCTTCTGGAACCCGTGCATTCTGGTCTCTCGCCAAGGCTGTCCAGGGGAATTTCTGTCAGCCATCTCTTCCATCTCTGCACAGGGAGGACGACTCACTGGCCCACACCGCAAAGGAGAAAGCCGATCTTCTAGGCTCTTTCTTTGCGTCTAACTCGACTCTCGATGACGGGGGAGTACGCCGCCGACCATCCCGCGGTGTGAGTGCTCCATGCCGGAAGTGCACTTCACTCAGCGCTCGGTTCGCAAAGCACTCCTCTCCCTGGACATCCATAAGTCGAGTGGGCCTGATGGAATCCCCCCAATTGTGCTGAGGACGTGTGCTCCAGAGTTGGCACCGGTTTTAACGCGTCTTTTCCGGTACTCCTACTCCCTAGGCGTAGTCCCAAAATCATGGAAGACGGCTTTCGTCCACCCGATCCCTAAAAAAAGGCGACCGCTCAGACCTGTCTAACTACCGGCCTATCGCCATCACCTCCTTGTTCTCCAAAACAATGGAGTCCATTGTAAACTGCCAGCTCATGAGGTACCTTGAGGATCACCAGCTGATTAGTGACCGCCAATACGGTTTTCGCCGTGGTAGGTCAGCTGGTGATCTTCTGGTCTACCTAACTCACAGATGGGCGGAGGCAGTAGAGTCCAAGGGGGAGGCATTGGCCGTTAGTTTGGACATTGCGAAGGCCTTCGATCGGGTTTGGCACAAAGCGCTTCTTTCAAAGCTCCCTTCCTATGGGCTTCCCGAGAAATTGTGCGATTGGATCACCAGTTTTCTTGCAGATCGGAGCATCAAGGTCGTTGTAGACGGTGCAAGCTCCGATTGCAAGCTTATTAATGCTGGTGTTCCACAGGGCTGCGTGCTATCGCCAACGCTGTTTCTTCTGCATATCAATGATATGTTGCAAACCCGTAGCATTCATTGCTATGCAGATGACAGCACTGGTGATGCTCTTTACACCGGCCGAACAAATATTTCTCGGGAAAACGTCTCTGAGTGCCGGGACAAACTTGTGTCTGAAGTCGAGTCTCTGCTGGACAGAGTCTCGGATTGGGGGCGACTAAATCTAGTCCAGTTTAACCCCCAGAAGACACAAGTTTGCGCGTTAACCGCTAAAAAGAACCCCTTTGTCGTATCCCCTCAGTTTCAAGGCACTCCCCTTGTTGCCTCAGCCAGTATCGGAATCCTCGGCGTCGACATATCGAGTGACGTGCAGTTTCGTGGTCACTTGGAAGGGAAGGCCAAATTGGCCTCTAAAAAGCTTGGCGTGCTCAGCAGAGCGGGACAGTATTTCATGCCGGCACACCGCCTGCAACTTTACAAGGCGCAGGTTCGGCCGCTCATGGAATACTGTTCCCATCTCTGGGCTGGGGCTCCCCAGTACCAGCTCCTTCCACTTGACCGCATCCAACGCAGAGCGGCTCGAATCGTCGACGACCGAGTGCTTTCCGATCGGCTCGATTCACTGGCGCTGCGAAGAGATGTTGCATCTCTTTGCGTATTTTATCGCATCTATCACGGGGAGTGCTCTGAGGAATTGTTCGGATTAATCCCAGCCGCCAAATTTCGTGAACGCACTACACGGCAAACGTCCCGATACCATCCACACCATCTGGATGCTTGGCGGTCCACCACTGTACGTTTCAAAAGGAGTTTTCTTCCGCGTACAACCTCTCTGTGGAATAATTTACCACCGGTGATTTTTCCGGACCGATACGACCTGGGGACCTTCAAGAAAAGAGCTTACTCCTTTCTAAAGGGCCGGCAACGCACCTGCAATTCCCCTTGGTGTTGCGGTTGATCATGGGCGGCGGTAGTCACTTAACATCAGGTGAGCCACATGCTCGTTTGCCCCCTCTTCTATAAAAAAAAAAAAAAAAAAAAACTTCCATTTAGCACGATACTGACATACCTCTCTCGCCTGTTCCACATCCATATACCTACGCATACACGCTCGTCGGTTAAGGGTACTCTTAATTTGGCCCATTTTTAGTACATCGCCAAGTTGGTCCACAAACTTCGGCCTAGGACGTCCCTTATATATATATATATATATATATATATATATATATATATATATATATATATATATATATATATATAAAATGTTTGCCTCGCTGGTCTAGCACTAGTAAAAATGACTTGTTCGAATCCCGGGGCGGGCTCCTTAAGTTCCGGGGTCATTAAGGTTTTCTGTAAAGGAATTCGCCGTAAGAGCCCGGAGTCAGGAAGTTTGCGGAGTTTCACTCCTTGCCTCGGAGAGCACGTTAAGCCAATGGTCCTGCGTCTGACCTCTCTCTCATCAGGCTATGAGAGTGAGACAATAGAGTCCGTTCACTCTCGTTGAGCAGGACTGCTGTGAGTGAAATCCGGTCTGAAATACATTATAATATAATAATAATAGTACGGGAATTGTAAGCAGGTTAGCTAAAGTTGTAGCAAATAGCTACTACGCTGATTTTTAGCTAGTACCAACAGTTTCGCAATACCAGTTATAACTTATTTATAGGTTCCATAAGTGAAAAAATGGCATTCATTTACCTCATATTTTACAGCGTATCAAAAGCTCACTGTAGAACATAGGCCTCTCACTAAAATTGCTCTATAGGGGTATATTCCGCATAATTGCAACACTTGGCATGTAGTAGAATCCTGCTGCAGCTATATCATTGGTATAGTTGTAGTACGAATAGGTCGGCTCAACCGGGTAAATACGACGCTCTCATAGAATACCAGCGTCAAATAGCAGCTTAACACTGCTGTATTTCATTTGGTGACTGAAAAGAACCGGAGAACCTTTTCACTGGAAACGAGGCATTCCATCCTAGTCCTCACGGGTGACAACGCATCTGCATTTTGATTCGTTATCCAGGATAGATTTAGATGTCTATGGACTACAGCAATCACTTACTATCAGATGGACTGTGTGCTCGTTTGCCACCCTTATATTGTAAAACAAAACTTGGTAGGTGCAGTAGGCGTGGTATTTTAGGCAATCGCAATTTTTATTATTATTTTGAGCGGTTGTCACGAAAACGATGTTGCCCGTTTCCTGATTCACTTCCCTCTGTAGTGTCTTACAACCTTCACGCGATATCAGCTACTGAATTCTCTTACGTCACCACTACATGGCACAAAATAGCATAAATTGAACAAATATTGTTTTAGTAGTATAAAGGTATATAAACCGTGGAGCCAATAGGGGTTGAGCCATCGCTTTAAATTCTAGCAAACTAATTTTATCCATAATATCCTAAAATGTATTGTCCATAATATTTTAGGAGTTCATTTAAAACTTGCTAATCAATGAAAAAAAAATCGTTGGGAAACTTGATATATAACAGATATTTTATTTTTAATTATTTTTAGTACAGCCAAAGCTCGCCAACATGCGTAAAAGCGCATCGGTCTCTTTCCTACTCCGACAACTCCGTCAAAATAAGAGGATGCTTATGCCCAGTATTAGGACGTATATTGTCTGTTACTTTTTATTTTAAAACCATATACCTATTTCTATTTAGGAAATTCGACTAAACTATTCGTTTGACAACCACAAACTAGTAAATAGGATAATAATTCAAATGTATCTAGGACGTTCAACCGTGTGCCTGTTACCATCAAATCATATTTTATTACTATTACATTGCTTTGACATTTACGACGATAAAAGTTATATTTATTCTGATTGTCAATTCAAGTAAAGTCGCAGTCAAACGCTAGTTCGTAAAATGTGAGCGTGCACTGGCCCAGTAAACATCACTCAGCGGTATCGCGAAGACATCTCCACCGTACAGCATTTTATGAGGCTTGGGGTATCGATAAGTTGGTGGAATTTTATTATTATACCTTAACAAATACAGGTGAAGCTTTTACGACGTTGTGATAAAGAAACAAATATATTTCTGCGTAGATTTCTGCATAAATCGGACTAAAATAAATAATTTTAAACTGAAGGTAGCCGTTGTTAAATATGACATTGGGACGTCAAACACTTCAGGCCCACCATGACCATAGGTTGTGTAAAGTAGTCAAAACCTCGGGAATATAAAATAAGTTAATAAACGCGAGATCGTATAAATTAGTTTAATTTAATGTACAGTGTTCGCGTAAACATAAAAATCATTAAAATATATTTTCATCGAAAAAAGACCCGGAGAGATTCGTAATAGAAATTTTCATTACTGTTTATTAAATAATTTAATACGTACGTGATAAATTAAACCAGGTAGTGGCGGTGAGAATATCCACTATCCCATATCGTCCCGTGGGTGTCGTAAGAGACGACGGAGGGAAATTAAAACGGAAGATGGGCAGCAGCATCTTCCTGATAACAACTCGCCTGCCAAGCGTGGCAACAATGGCAAAAACCTCCCTAAGGCAATCTATGGGCGACGCTTATATTCAGCAGTAGAGTTTTATTGGCTGTAGTGGATAATGAATGATGAGTTGGATTCTTGTAATCATCATCACCATTACAGCCCTTCACAAGTCCACTGCTGAATATAGGCCTCCCCCAAGGAATGCCGCAAAGCACGGTCCTGAGCCACCTGCACCCATCGACTTCCTGCTTTCTTACCAGGTCGTCACTCCATCTATATGGTGTATTATATTTTTTATTATTATCATATTTATTTGTTATATTTTAGTATTACTTTTATTATATTATATGGGGTATCTATATAGTTTTCTCATCTGGTTGGGATGTATAAATATATAATTATAAATGAAAATGAAAAGATAAATATACATAAATATTAATAAAATAAAATAAATACAAAAATACATAAACAAATAAAAGCCCAACCAGATGGAAGCCCTCGGCAGGGGAGACCAAACGGCCGAGGGTTAGGGGGAAAGGGAAAGAAACCGGCGGACGATGCGGGCAGTATCAAGGAGCACCGCCTTCTGCATTTGAGCCCGGAGCGGTCCGTCACGGAGTCCCAGTCGCCTCAGATGACCAGAGAGGCTAACTGGGATTAGCCCATTCGCAGAGACGACTACAGGAATAATTTCGGTTGGCATACCACCCCACATGTCGGTCACCTCGTGAGCCAGGTCCAGATACTTTGATTGCTTATCTGTTTCGGCTTTCACGAGGTTCTCGTCATACGGGATGGTAATATCGACCAAAAATATCCTTGACTGTGCCCGGTCCATCAGCACAATATCAGGCTTATTCGCAAGAATAGTCCTGTCTGTGATGATGGCCCGGTCCCAGTAGAGCCTGGCGCGGTCATTTTCGAGCACGGCTTCCGGCAAGTACTTGTAATACGGCAATTTCCGGTCCACGAGACCGTATTTCAGAGCGAGCTCCTGGTGTAGAATTCTGGCTACTAGGTTGTGCCTGTGCAAGTACTCAGAGTTAGAAAGCGCCGAACAACCAGAGATGACATGCCTAAGTGACTCCCCCGGGATGGCGACAAGCTCGACAGACGTCGACGGTGCCATCCTTTAGGATGTATCTCCGATAGTTGTTGGTCTTAATAACCGGATCCTGTATTGCACAGACAAAACCCTCGGTTTCCCCGAAGAGGTCACCGAAACGTAGCCAGTTAAGGGACGCGACTGTATCTATGAAGGGCTCATGTAGAGCCCTGTAGTACCTCCCGTGGAGTTCTTTCTCCTTCCATACGGTCTCCCGGTCGGAAATGCTAAACACTATTGGGTCCTGCCATTGCTCGTTGGCTAAGGATAGAGGGGTAAGTCCTTTATCACTAGAAATGACGTCATTATAGAATGGATCATCCGATCTCGCCAGGAAGTAATGACGGAGGCTGCACACTTCACGATTATGCATGGTGAGCGCGCTCAGAAAGCCACGCCCACCATGCTTTCGCGGCAAGTACAGCCTCATTACCGACGATCTCGGATGATGCATCCTATGGGACGTCATGGTAGTGCGGACTTTTCTATCCAGGGCGTTAAGTTCAGTCTGAGTCCACCTGAGTATGCCAAAGGTATATATGAGGACAGGCATGACCCAACCGTTATATGCGTGTGTCTTATTCACGCCGGACAAAAAGGCTATTAAGTACTTTGGTCAAGCGTGCATAAAACACGTCGCAAACTGACTGTTTCATACCAGCCTCATCGATACCGATGTTCTGTGACATACCCAGGTATCGGTATGTTTCAGCCTCGGAAAGGGTCCTTAAGTTGACGTTCAGAGTTAGCAACCCTTCCCCTTTCAATATGGAGGACCGCACACTTATCCGTCCCCAGCTCCATTCCAATGGAATTGCTAAATTCACAAGTGATTTTTAGCAATTCCATAAGATGGGAGCGACTGGAGGCGAATAACTTGAGGTCACCCATATAGAAAAGGTGGGTCACTTTTGTCCCTCCTTTCCGTAGCTGAAATCCTCTCCCGGATCCCTCCAGTAAGGTACTGAGAGGGTTCAGGGAGAGGCAGAACCAGATTGGACTCATACAATCGCCCTGGAAGATACGCCTTCTTATCCTTATGTGGTTCTCCGCAGCCATCATCCGCTCGCCCAGATGACAAAGGATCGTACTCCACTGCCCCATACACTGCTCGAGGAAGTCTCTCACTGTACAGTCTATCTTGTACAGCTCGAGGACTCTCTTTAGCCATGTATAGGGCACCGAGTCGAATGCCTTTCTGTAGTCTATCCAGGCGGCGGAGAAGTTCCGACGGTTGCGTTTCACCACTTTGCCAATGACCGCGTCAATGAGGAGTGGTTCCTTGGTTCCACGACCACCGCCCCGCCATCCATTTTGAGCGCGTGACATCACCTGATTTAGTTCCAGGTGACGAGTGATTCTCGCGCTCAAAATGGATGTCAGTGTCTTGTAATGGGGCGGTATTTGCTCGGGTCTGTGGTAACCTGGTCTTTAGGAACCAAATGAGTGATCCCAGTAGTGAAAAGGCTAGGGAGCGACTTCTGGTTGAGAGCCTCTTGAAACTGTCTACTATATTTATTATTATTATTATATTAATTTAATACCGAGGATTTGGATTTGGATCAGGATTAAAAAATCGGTCCTTAAATTAATTAATTTAGGGACTGATTTTTAATCTTAAGATAACATTTTTCTTCGTAGAATAAAATGCTATAAGTATAAACAATGTTTCTCTTTTACATTCAGTTTTATTTCTTTTATTTATTTATTATGATTATAATTTATTTGATGAATAACTTTTCTTTGACGATTGAAAAATCAGCCATATGAAATTAAAAATGGACGACATATCTCGGGAAATTTAAACTAAAGTTCTGAAGTTCAAACCAAACTGCAAATACAATTACTGCAGTCGTAGGATTCTTGTAAAGACCTTTTCAAATGCGCGACGTGTTGCGCAAGATGCTTAGACTAAGATCACCATGCTCAAGTAAATTTGATCAGGACTAAACTTTGAAGTCAGTGGCCGTCATCATTTAGGCAAGGAAATAGCTGTTTTATATAAAATGGTTAATTCAAGTTGTATGAATGTAATTTTATGTACTTTATCGCGTTTAATTTTAACTTATAATAATTGTCACCAAGTGGTCTTTGTTGATTAACAGCAACTAAAAACTTGGAATTTAAAATTATATAGTTAAAATTAAACGTGATATTATCTAAATATTTATTTTACTTAGAGACTATTGTGTATTGTAATTGTTAAAAATAAGCATAATAGGTATAAGAATTCCCATAAATGTCAGTCAAAATCAAAAAAACATTTGAAATTGGTCTTCTTCACAAAGCGCTTCTTTGAAAGTCAATAAAGCTACACCAATTACTCTAACACCATCGAGCATGTATCTAAAAGATAAATACATGATATCAAATATGGTATAACATGTTCGTTTAAACTAAAATGTATTGATTATTTTATAATGTTTGGTTTATTAAATTAGCTGTATTAAATTAAATCATGATTTACATGTTGCTCAAAAAGTCTTTAGGACAGCTTTATAAGAAAATATTTTCTCACCTTTATGTAAAATGTTTTTATGAAAAAATCCGTTTTTGTTAGCAATACCAAGAATCTGTTCATAAATCCTTAGATATCCATAATTTTTTTGCAACATGGTGACCCTACTCGAAGATAACACTAATAGCCACTAAGTGCATTCGGAAGCGTGCTAAGTGTGAACTTGGCGAGCCCTGTACCGTTGGAGTACTGCGTGCGGCCATCATTGGTATTCATTGTTGCATTAATTAACCCTTGGTAACCTTACGCATTGTGACCTTGAAATTTTAACTAATTAATGATTTTTTACATATTGATTGCATGGCGACTTCCTGTCCTATATTTTATGCATATATATATAGGTAATATTTAAGAAATAAATATTTTAGAAATTATTGTTTTATACGCTGTGACGATTCTTATCAACACACATTCTGTCTGTCAAAATATCGCAGTTCCGGGTAGATTATATCAAGCTTTTGCTGTCATTTTATTTTGTCCGATACGATGCGTGGCAGGGCCGCGCTGCAGCTATATTATGGTTGTAGCACGAATGGCTCGGATCGACCGGGGCAGGACCACGCTTTTACAGGGTACCAGCGTCTAATAGCAGCTTAATACTGCTGTTTTTCGTATAGTGAGTGCTAGAGATCCGGAGATCATTATATACTGGAAATGAGGCATTCTATCTTAGTAATCAGGCGTGACAACGCATATGCGTTTCGATTGTTAATCAAGGATAAATGATGGCCACAGCATCCACTTACCATCAGGTGAACAATAAAAAATGCCTAAAGCTAGAGATTACTTTCCTCCCATATTATGGGGTCGTATATTTCGATAGTATTTAATTAACTCATTGGATTATGAATTTTCCGCTTTCATAATAAATACAATATTTCATTTAATAGATATATTACATTGTATTAAGATAATGTAAAAGTAAAGGCATTATTTTATTATAAAAGAAAAACAAGAATAACACGTCAGATCAAACAGATAATAAATGAAAAGTAGGTATTTGTTGACGTAAAATTCCGAATGATTTCTATAGAGACTGCTAATTTCCGTATAATTGTGTAAATTAAATTCCGAGCACCGCGCAAACATCACGAAAATAAAATTTGAAAGTACAATTACTGCCAATTACAGGGCTTACTGCATTTTGATTAAATTATCACTTTCAAAGGAAATGCGGGTTGGATTTTAAAACTAGACGTAAGAATATTTAATTGTTTGTGAAAATGGCGATGATAAGTTTGATGTCACAAAGTTTTCACTTTGATTTAACAGCGCGGGATGTATTATTATGGTGAAGGTAAGTTTGGTTTCGATATCAGTATTAAAATAAATTGTTTTTTTTTTACAGGAGTGGCTCCGGATATTGAAATTTGAGCCCAGCGACTTAATCGTCAGGTTTTATTATTCACATATCGCACGGTCGTTGTTCCTACTCATTTATGTTGGAAACAAAACAGTCCGGTGGTTTGTTCGCATACTAAAAAAAAGTAATGAATAAATAAAATGCGTAGAACTTTATCTCTCCTATCTTAATTGTCAATGTACAAGAGTACTAGGGTAATAGAGGTGTAGGCGTTTACACTCACGACGTGAATTACACACTTTCAAGCCAGTTTCATGTTTCATTTTCTTATTTATCTACGAGTTATTTAATCCTGGTATTAACAAGTTTAAAATAAATGTTAAATAGTTTCCTTATAAAAATCATTTCAGTAAAAGGTTACTAGATGATAGGACAGGTTCCTTTTCCTACGGATCTAGGAATTCGTTTGGTTAGATTTTTTTAAAGATAGGGTGACAAACGAGCACACAGTCCACCTGATGGTAAGTGGTTGCTGTGGCCCATAGGCATCTACATCTATCCTCGTTTACGAACCAAAAGGATGCGTTGTCATCCGTGAGGACTGAGATGGAATGCCTCGTTTCCAGTAAATAGGGTCTTCGGTTCTCTACACTCACCATATAACACAGCAGCATTAAGCTGCTATTTTATGCTAGTATTCTGTGAGAGCGTGGTCCTTCCCCGGTCGAGCCGACCCATTCGTGCTACAATTATACCACTAATATAGCTGCAGCATGGCTCTACCACGTATAATTCTGCTGCCGAATAGCAATTCGTTTAATAACCAAATTGCATAAAAACTGGTAATCGCTTTGGGTTAGGTCTGGCTAGTACGGAGTACAGCGTATGGTTTCTAACTGCATGAAGGTTTCTTAATATTAGTTCTCACGTTAAGTTGTCGTTGCTCATGGGGGGTATATTGCCATAGTTGCCACGCTTGGCGAGCGGGTTGGCAACCGCAGTTTTTTTGTTGTACAGTTGCTGTTATCAGGTAAGATGCTGCTGCCCATCTCCTGCCTGTTTCCCTCTGTCGCCTTTTACGACACCCACGGGATGATATGGGGTAGTGGATATTATTAACCACCACTACACGGTACGAGGCTCGAGTGGCAACCTCGTAGCTGGCGTAGTGTAGGGCGAACCCCACTAGATGGAGTGGCGACCTGGTAAGACATGCAGGAAGTCGATGTATGCAGGTGGCTCAGGTTCCTTGCTTTGTGACATTCCTTGGGGGAGACCTATGTTCGGCAGTGGACTTATGAAGGGCCGTAATGATAATGACGTTAAAGTTGAGCAATAATAACGAAGATCGATTGACAAGTCTGGGTTGCTTAGAGTTTCGCCATTATTCTTGGGAGTTATTTACAATAAATCTTCTGCTATTGATACACCGGACTAATGGTTAATGTTTTATGAAAGAGCTTCGCCTTAGGTGTCCGTTTTTGTGGTTCAGACTCTAAATTTTTCGCTTACATACGTAGACAGAGATGTACCTTGCCTATCGTAGAGACTACTTTTTATCTCACGCCACATATGTGTCCGAAATATCTTTATTTCTGTACCTACTCATCAACGCAAGGTGAGCTTCTACAAGTGCTCTTCTATGCACATTAGTTAATCTTGACGTGGTAGTCACGCTGCAGCTGTAATTACAGTTGTAGCACGAATGTTTCGGCTCGACCGGAGCAAGACCATGCTCTCACAGAATACCAGCTTAAAATAGCAGCTTAATGTTACTATGTTTCGTATGGTGAGTGTAGAGAACCGGAGACCATTTTACTGGAAACGAGGCATTCTATGTTAGTCCTCAGGGTGTGACAATGCATCTACATTTTGATTCTTAATCGAGAATAAATTTAGATATGTACCACTGCAACCACTTACCATCAAATGGACTGTGTACTCGTATGTCACACTTATTCCATAAAAAATTATGAAGCATAAATTTCTTGAGTTTTATTAATTCTAAAAATTTGGTGGAATATGGCCATAAAGTGGTCTATGTCCCCAAGTGAGCTACCGTAAGCTGATGATGAGTATTTCTTTTTTATAGAAGAGAAGGCAAACGAGCATGTGGCTCACCTGTTGGTAATTGTCGACCGCCGCCTATGAACCATTGCAACACCAGGGGAATTCCAGTCCTGAGGAGGACTGCAAGGAGGCAGGGGATAACTTTGCCGGGGCTACTCCCGGAGGCCCCCAAAAAGCCCCCCTCAGAGTCGCCCAAAAGCTGTAACCATCCAACAAGACGGGTGGGCCACCATCACGGGGAAGGGCAGACAACCAGCCCCCCCACCCCCCGTAACACCGAAAGAAACGGTGGAACCCGTAGAGATAAGGGCAACCACCGGGGCGACTCTACAGCCCCCCCGCCAATCCTGCCACAGAACGGCAACCCTCTAAGAAGAGGAGGCGGGAGAGGAGCCGGAAGAAGTCGCAGCCTCCTCAGGCTGTCACCTCTACCCCGATACCAACTGCACCAGTAGCCTCACAGGCGCAGGTTACCAGGGAGAGAACCAGGTTGGGTAGAGTGCCGGAAAGGGCTGAGCGCAGAGCCCGCTCTACTGGAAGAACGCGCCCTACCCAAACACACAGTGAGCAAACCCAGGACACCCAACGCCCGAGACAATTGCCAACGCCTTCTTATAGGAGAACACCTACTGCCGGCTTCGAAACAGCAGACGCAATCCAGCGTCTGGTTGGTATTGCCATCGAGGTCGGCATGCAAGTACTGACAGATATCAGGACCGGGACAGACCCAATCACAGCCATCATGAAGGCGCTGGCAAACCTCCTAGCCCGGCACTACGGAGGAGAGTAACCTGCGCCTCCTATACTGGAACCCGGACGGTATACAGCAGAAGCTGCATGAACTCCGCACAGTTGCCCAGCAACAGGATCTGCACGTCATCTTGCTGGGAGAGACGAAGCTCAATCCAAGGACGCACATAAAGCTGCCCAATTACCACCTGTACAGAAGGGACGAGGTCACTACTCAAGGGGCTGCCTATAGAGAGACGGCAGTTCTGGTGAGGAGGGACATCGTCCATCAGGAACTGGAATTACCACCATACCAGTCAATGCGTTCTATCGGCATAAAAATGGAGGCGGCGGGCGAGGAACTTAGGATCTACGCAGCATACCGCCCGCCAGGACTCCATTTTGCCCCTCAGACATCCGGACAATAATGGAAGGTGACACGCCCACTATTGTCGCCGGGGACCTAAACGCCAAACACCCGGCGTGGGGGTCCAGAGTGATCACCCCGCCGGGTCGTGAACTTTATGAAGATGCTGAAAACAACAACTATGACGTTTTAGGTCCCGAGGAGCCAACGCACATTCCGTCCAACCCACGGAGCTATCCGGATGTATTGGACATCGTGCTCTCCAGGAACATCAACTACCCAGTAGTGGTAGAGGTGCTATACGACCTGAGCTCTCAGCACCTCCCGATTCTGATAACCCTTGGCACAAAGGCTGTGAATACGCCGCCCAGAGCAACCAAGACACGTGTCGACTGGAGGCGCTATGCACAACACCTGCAAGCGAGACCTCCAGCACACATGCCTATAAGCACAGCGGACGACGTAGAGGCCGCTGCTACTAGAATTACTAAAAACATCCAAGAGGCCCTCAACGCGGCCTCTACGATCGTCCCGATAACAGCAAGGCGTGACGATCTGCCGCGTGAGATAAGCGTGCAGATCAAACGCAAAAGAGCGCTGAGAAAGCTCTGGGCGCGTACTCGCTGTCCTAGATTAAAAACGCAATTAAACACCGTATCGGAGGAGCTGTCGGTGGCAGTTCAGGCCTACAGAGGGGAGGCCTGGGAGCGGCGCATATGGAAGGCGGATGAGCATGATGCGTCGCTCTATAAACTGAACCGACAGCTGACCAAAACTAGACCTCCCGTTTGCCCACTGACCAACAGTGTGGGCGAACGTTGCTATGATGCCAAGGGCAGAGCGGATATCCTGGGAGAGCACTTCGAGGGGCAATTTATGCCGAACCCAGCGAGTGCGGAGTTCATGGAGCTTCATGCCCGGAAGGAGAGTCGCGTACAGGAGTTCCTGTCGTCGCCCGCGCCACCTCTTGCAGGAGAGTGGTTCATCTCCCCCGCTGAACTGCGGAGGACAGTAACCCGCCTGCAACCGAGGAAGGCGCCTGGGCACGATAGGATTACCAACGCTGCACTCCGACAGCTGCCCAACAGAGTCCTAGTAGAGATTGGTCGACTCTACGAATGGGATATTGCGGACATCCCACTTCCCGGAGGAATGGAAAAAAAGGCAAAATTATCGTCTTGCCGAAACCCGGGAAGGACAGGCGTAAAGCTTCCAGCTACAGGCCGATTACGCTATTACCACACATAGCTAAACTGTTTGAAAGATTGCTGCTAAGACGTCTCCGTCCGTGCATCCAACTTCGGGCGGAGCAGCACGGATTCAGGAGGGGTCACTCTACAGTCACACAGCTGACTAGAGTGCTGCACCTGCTTGCGGCAGAGTACAATCGCGGCCGCATATCGTTGGGCGTCTTTCTCGATATCGAGAAGGCGTTCGACCGGGTGTGGCACCCCGGATTATTATATAAACTACATGAGCAGACCAGTGTCCCCCCTGCTATGTAGCGGTTAATGGCGTCTTTCCTGGAAGACAGGAAGTTTTACGTCTGCATAGAGAACGCCGAGTCCGCAGCAAAATCCATCAGAGCCGGCGTTCCACAAGGCAGCTGTTTGTCTCCAGTCCTGTACGCGGCTTATACCAACGATATACCTACATTGGCAGGCAGGCTGCAAGAATGGGAGGACGATGTTGAGCTGGCGCTATATGCGGACGATAGCGCCTATTTCACATCGTCCAGAAGAGCCCATATAGCCACTGCCAAAATGCAGCGTCTGCTGGACCTGCTGCCACCTTGGCTAAATGAGTGGAGGATGGTTGTCAACGTTGGTAAGACAACCGCTCTGCTCACTCGTCGCCTCAGGAATTTACCACCACCATTGACTCTCAACGGCCAGGAGATAGCGTATGAGAAGGCCGTGACTTACCTTGGGTGCCGGATCGACCGGGCGCTGCGCATGACTGCGCACGTCGACTTCGTCGTCCGCAAAGCCAGATGTGCGCGGGCGATGCTCCGTCCGGTCCTGGCATCCAAATTACCATTGAAGACTAAGATCCGGATATACAAGATGTATATCCGGACTATTACCACCTACGCTGCTCCGGCCTGGTACGCGCTCCTGAGCATAACCCAGAGGCGGCGACTGCAGGCTCAGCAGAATCTGACATTAAGGACGATTGTCGGAGCAGGTCGTTATGTCCGGAACGACGTAATAGCGGCCGACTTAAAAGTCGAGAGCATCACCGACTTCGTGGCCCGGATGGCGCGCGGCATGTTTGACCGTGCCGACAACGGGCCACACGAACACCTCAACGGCTTCGCGCCGTTGCACACTCGGCCACCGGACGGGCGACCTCTTCCAAGAGAACTCCTCTTTATATCGATTAGAGAGTCGAGTAACAACCCACAATGCCGCTGAAAGGCCAACTTTGACTTTCAACCGGATAACCTCTCCTTTCCGTAGTAGGATAACTACGGAAAAATCTATTAAGACAACCTCCTATTTTTCCATAGTCGGGTAAATGACTATGGAAAAATATTACCCATTTACGGACACTCCGGTTATGAAATAAACCACCTACAACACAGTAGGTGAAGAAAATGACTGCCCCATAGTGATGGGGTATGAGGAAACCCGGGCAATGGGGTATACCCCGAGGCCCGATACCTGTATTGCATCTCGGTGCAATCAGACGACAAACTGGCAGGGGAATTGCAAGAACGTCGCCGGTTTTAAGAGGGGTAAGTTTTTAAGCGGTTTTATATTCGGAAATGACTGATTTTTTTGACACTTTTGACTGTTTATAAAGCCTCTGGCGTATTTCTCAATACAGACTTATTTCGTTTTAAATTAGTCATTAGGTGATTACATCGGCGCATTACTGATTTACAGACAATGCGGGTCGGGCCATTGACCCAGAATCCCGTGGCACTCCTTATGGGGATTTAATTCGAGAATAAATATGGCTCTTAAGTGCCAACACTATACAGTATACACTATACAGAATACAAGCTATGTATTCTAGCATTATGTTCTTTATAGCATAGTAGGTACTAAAGGTCATTATAGAACAGTTATATTATAACTTGAATTATGTTTAGTACCTCGGTTCTGATCGATTTATTTATCGTTATAAAACAATTTTAGCAGTTCAATAACGAAATTTTTTGATTGCATAATAATATAAAATTGTCCTCGTTTTTATTTTTCTTTGATTTACATACTAAATATTGTTTTAAATTACCAAACTTACAGTAAGTAGCTGTAAGTTTGGTACATTAAAAAAATTTGCAGTTCATACGCAGTAGAAGTGAAACCTTGGGAAAACTAAACTTCGAGGGTCGCATCGTATCGCAAATAATCTGCATTGTACATGCCCGACTTGAGATCATTTTTCGCCAATTTTTTAGGCGTTACCGCTTTCGTGGCGGATATGAATCAACTCAAAGCCACGGTCTCAAGAGTTTTGAAATAAAATAGCAGTTCGATGATTTCTTAGCCTTACTCGAAAGATTTGCGCATACCCACGCTGAGCTCGAGGGTTGGTAAACGGAGCTGGTATTATAGGACTAGAATGCTGCTTCGCATTATCAGTCCGATGAAATAGGGTTTACCAATTATTGATGAAATTTTCACCGCCGATTTAGTCGAATATGTTATTTCCAAATTATATTTAAGATTCTTAATTTTATACCATATTCTGGCGAGTAAATTCTATTCTATTATATTGTAGCAATTGTTCGTTAGAGCCTCGAACGACAATCATAAAGGTGGTGCAGCACGTTCTAACCAGGTTGGCGTTCAGATAAAAGGTCGGCATATTCGCCCGTACAGCATAAAAAAGGGTGTTAATAAGAAAATCAATAAAAATCATCCAATCATTTATTTATTGAATTCACATTGACACAGTACAATCAAAAACATGTCTAACAAACTATTTACAACTCGGACAAACTATTTAATTTATATAACTAAATGCGAAGGAATGTCATTATTTTACAGTAATTTACAGAAGAAACAAAAATATTTAAATGGAAAATAGATACAAAGTTGGTGGGTAAAAAAGAAGCTTTCTATTTCATTTCGTAACAATATAAAAACTAGGACTAATCTCCAAAAAATATCACTTAAGACTAGACAGGTACTGTACAATAAATACTTTTAGGGGTCTTAAATAAATAGTTACCTAAAACGGGCTTAAATTAAAAATAAATAATGTTTAAGTAGATATTATACATAGAACTTATAATAGATAAGTTCTAATTCATTCATTCATTCATTACGAACAAATAAATGAATGAAGTAGAACTGTTATACTGTTGTACTGTTCTTGCATTTGACGAGTGCGGTCGGCCTTTCGATGTGGTTCGAGTTCAACATGTAGCAACACAGTGTAACAGTGTGCGTGCCTGGCGGCGCGGTCAGCTGGCTATAATGGACGACACACACGCTCGGTTCAACTGATCAGTTCAAACTAGGACTGTTAATATTTTTTTTAAATGAATGAATTAATGAATGAATGAATCCGTACTTGTGAATTGCAAGAAGTATATGAGTCTGTTTGTTTCATAACAATGCTAGGTATTTTTTGTATTATACTGGCTGTTACCCGGCATATTGCTACCGAAGAAATAATTGTGGAAATATCGTTTTAAATTTGGAATAATTATATTATTTAATTAGGAATGATAATGCATTCATTGAAATTGATTAATACATAACTTTCAAACAAATTTGTTGGTACGATACGAGCGCCACCTAGTGTATGTTTATTGTACTATATCTAAATAAAAAATCCTATAACCTTCGTGTAAGTGCAAGCTATAAGTTGACAAAGTTTGACCGCAATATGATACCGTTTATCAGATATGCCAACGCATAAAATACGAACAAACAAACTTTAATTTTTATACATTAGATTAAATATTACATTATATTTTAAACAACAACTTAACTTATAAATGTCTATCTGCAAAACTAAGGAATTATAGTCTCCCCTGGTGGACCATATGTAAATTCCAAATATATAAATTTAGTTATTGTATTTTTCCTATTTCTTTAATATGCGAACCAAAAATTATTAATAAATTGTCTTTTGAATCTCAACAAATTATTATTTTGTTTTCGATTTTATATTAAGTAAATAAAATCTTGACTTAAAAAAATAAACGAAACTACTTAAGCCATACAGAAGCTGATTTACAGGATTCCAAAGACATTTAAGTAGTAGTAAATATATTTAAATCTCTTTGCAGGATTCTAATCTAGGGTTCTTCGACTTTTTTGCCTTTAAAGTCGCTTTATAAAGTCGTTCATTTCATGATTCTCTTTAGTGATTTTTGCTACTACGTCACTGGTTTTTGATTTAATAATAATATGAAAATACTGACGGTTTTAAACACGACACTATTAAATCATTTGCAATTACATATTTTTTAAGTTTCCAGCTACTTACTGTACCTTTCAATATTATCTATATGACATGAGATATAAATAATAAAGAAGAAAACATTATTCATCACATAATTTTATCTTCTCTCCATAACTAATTCTATGAAATTTTAAAAAGAAGAGCGTATAATCCTTTGAGATACCACGGCTCGACGTCGTCCTCGGACGCTCTTATTTATTTTTTACCAAAAAAATACACAAATATCGTAGTATTTCTTTCAGCTCTGTATCATTTCAGCGCTCGCTTATTAATAACCAGCTGGGTTTCCCCAACGGATTTCCACCTACATGCTGACGCGTCTCTGTCGGTATGGCTCGCCGGTGCGATGCAGTACGGAACTGCGTTAAGTTTTCCCATTAGGCTATTTTGAAATTTAATACAATCGGTGCGTTTGGCAGAAAAAAGCGCTAGTAAGCGCTTGTAAGTAAAATGGCGAAACTAAACAGTTTTCGGCCAGGACACGTTTGCTAACTTCAGTAGCGCTGACATAATCCGCCACTTTGCTTATTTAATTTGTTTGTTTTGAAGTAGAGTTTATAAGTTGTTTTTAGCAATATTAGTTTTAAGTAATACAATGTCATGAATAGACATATACATGTTTTTAAAAAAATCGTGATTGGTAAGTTTTTAATATGAATACTTTACAAACATATATTTAAATTAGGTTAGGTTCCCCGGTTAAAACTAACTTCGTGTCCTGGAGGAAAATAGCTACTTAGGATTTGACAGCGCTTACCGCTAACGATCGCCATTTTGCTTACAAGCGCTTGCTAGCGCTTTTTTCTGTCAAGCGCACCCAATAATACAAATAATTTAAAAGTTTAAATAAACTTATACAACACGCATTGTTCATGAGTTGTGATGATCTTGATAATTATTTTATTTTATCCTGGTGATCCTGATCAGGATCCTAGGGTAAAGTTATTATATTATTGTATTGCCATCGGTTCTTGATACTAGTACTAATTTTCAAGTCAATCGGCCGTCTGCAAGTTTGTGAAAATTACATTAAAAGAGTCAGTTACACAGATAGAGAAAAAGACACGGAAACGGATAATAGATACTTATATAAATAATCAATAAAATTAGACTTTTAATAAAAAGTCGACTTCAAATAACTTAAAAGGATAAAATAATTTCCACATAAAAGCTTCTGAAGTAGCTTTAATACTTATACACAAGTTTTATCAAATCAAATTTAGTTTTCACTCAAATCACTCAAAATATTAGTTAATTTTGTGTTTTTGTGGAGACTAAATAATAGCGTCAAAACGAAGCCAATCACGTTTCCCAACTAAGTTACACAATCACATTGCCTGTCGGCCGGTCCGCACTGAGACTGGTAAGGTGTGAATGTAGCTGGGTAATATTTTATAAAATCTCTTCATGAAATCTAAATTTATAGATATTTTAATTAATTTCTACATCATTCGTTCACTTTCGAGCGAATTATTAGTAGATAAAATAATATTATTTAAATTCACGTATATGAACGCGTGGAGCCGGGGATCGGGCTAAGTGGCGCGCCTTGGGCGAGACCTGTGTACATCAGTGCACTGCTGCAGGATGATGATGATGATGCTGATGATGATGATGATGATGATGGTATTTCCATATCTACTTCGCAAATGTTTTCTCATAAAATGGTTCACGCCGCGCCGTTAAGTATATATTTTCAAAGAGCCTTACAACAATCTGACTGTTTTAGGTATACCAATAAAAACGCGAGGATGGCCTTGAGTCAGTCCGCGGCAGTCGATTTTATAAGCTAACCTGTCGTTCAACAGCATAGTTTCAAAATCATTTGTCAGAAAATTGTATAGTTATAGGGCTGTGATTAATCCGAGTATGATAAGCGTTAATACATATACAATGTACTCGTACAATTGCTTAAAAAATCGTTATCTTCATATTAATTGTAAAATTGATAAAACGTAACAGTTGCATTATTTAGTTGAAAGATTTTAGTTCCTTCTAGTAGGGTACGTGAGTGTAACGTGGTCACCTTAAGCTTAGCTGGGTCACTGCGTCACAGAAGTAAGTATGGTACAGTAAATGTGTACAGCTCGTAGTGTGCGGTGTTTCATTTGTCTAAGGTTTCGTCTCTGAGCAACAAAAATGTGAATAACATTAAAAGTAATGTCACACACACATTTAGAAATTACTACTTTTTGCTTTATATTATGATTTTGCTGCAAATATTTTTTTTTACTATTCTAAACCAGTGCTTGAAGACATAAATAATCTCATATACGTACGTAATGAGCTTACCAAAATCGATATATATATATATATATATATATATATATATATATATATATATATATATATATATATATATATATATATATATATATATACAATATGTAACGTAATTAACGCACACCCTCAGACACCCCAATTAGTATATTATGTTATAATCATAGTACATACACTGAATTTTTAGTTAAACATTTTTACGCACTGATTATTTATCAAATTAATTATACTAATTCCGGAAGAATATTGTGGTCACAGTACAAATCCACGAACGCAAAGACTTTAACGTGCTTGAAATAAAGTTCATTTTTCTTTATTTTTATTGAATGACAGAATTAGTAATAATACAAATAAAACTGCACTCTTAAAAGTCTTATTGCCTTAAGTTACGGTCCATTTCAGTTTGTTTTGACTGTACAGATTTAGTGTGACTGTAATTTACGTAGTTTTAATTATTTTTGGGATAAAAAATTACCTATATTAAAAATGATAGGAATCGATTCAGTAAACGATTCTGAACAAACTACTTTCTCAATGTGCGTTAATTATGATACATGTTGTATATATATATATATATATATATATATATATATATATATATATATATATATATATATATATATATATATATATATATGTACTACGCACTAGATATGGCATTCCGAATACCCACTATGTTCAACTGAACTGTACTACAACCCGTACACAAAAATTAAAAAAAATGTACTCGATTAACAATACAATCTAAATAAACAATTATTTATTTTGATAATTTTCGCGCGTTTTATCAACTGCGCATGCGCGACTCTACTGTCTCCCGCGCTTGCGCGAAGACAGAGTAGTGCACATTTTTTGTTTGGAATAGCTTCTCTAGTACGTAGTACATAATATAACGCAATGACCAAAAGCTTGTTTACTATTACCTTGAAGATACCCACATTGTAATCAGATGGATAGACAGATGCTGAAAAATTGTTCTGGTCTTGTTTTTAGTTCAATAAATAATACTCAGCAAGCAATCATGACAAATTATCATGTCATCTTTTAAACTACGCATCTTATATACAAAATATTTTGAAATTACTTCTAAGAGTCTGGCAAAATTTTGTGTATATTACTTTAAGCCATGTGTCAACTCTAATTACAAAATAAATGCAAAATTTCTCTAAGCTAATTTTCCATATTATTAATTAATTTTCATTTTAGTTTAAATTTTAAAATCGTTGTCGTTACATTGCTTTCTTTGCTTTTAAAAAGTACACGAATTATCGAGTACAAGGTTCAATGTACAACTTCTTTCTACAAAATCAAACACAATTTACACCATTCTATTCAACCCACTCCTAAAACTAGAGTTACATTTCTCTAATCTCAACAACTAATAGTTTTTCCATCATAATCCATTTGGATTCTTAGAAACCACAAATCACTTCTAAATTGCCAGAAGCACTATGAAGTTCAGACAACTTTAAGACCGCAGCGCGGTCTAGACGGCCTGAGGCTAGGGCACCACGACCCGGGGCTCACTGGAGAGCAGACGTCGCACCGACTGGTGGTTGTTTCCGTCGCTGCTCGAAATATCGCTGGTGCTCACCACTGACGGCTGCGAGAAGTTCTTGCATAGAACTAGCACCTGGAAATAGATTATCGTTAGAAATTTGAAATTAAACGAATTTGCCTTCTTGATAAATAGTACGGTCAAATTTCGCGGTGTAGCGGCGGCCAAGAATACCAGCCACACATTATCCCTTTAGTGTAGTATAAGGCGACAGAGAAAACAGAAACGGAAGATCAGCAGCAGTATCTTACTGATAAGAACTTGATCGTGAATTTGAAAAAAAAATGCGGCTGCCATCCCACCTATCAAGCTTGACAATCATGACAACATAAGTAAACTAAACTTAAAAATACTAAACTACCACGAGACAATCTATGAATGGCTTTCTTTACCCTAACCTAATAAAATTTTAATATGACGGTGTTAATTGGTTAGGGACTTCCCCGTTGTTTTTTTAGATAGGAAGTATCGAATGACGAATTCGGAACATCGTAGTTTAGATTCGAAGAACATATTGATCGATACTAGCGGGCATTACTTTCCAGAAATTTTCTTTTCTTTTTTTTTTAAAACGTTACCTCCACACTGGGTATTTCTCCTGTATCGTGTGGCAGTTTATATACAAACATGAATACAAGGACAAACATCCAGACCCGGAACAATTATTTGTAGGTCATATAAATACATGTTCCGTGCGGGATTCGAACCCGCAGGCCTCAGCGCTGCGGCTCATTGGTAAGTCACTGCGCCACGGAGCCGTCATTAATAATCATTTACTGCCTGCAAATTATTGTTTCAGGTCTAGATGTTTGTTCTTCTGAAATTTATGAATGTCAACTACTTCCACGATGCAGGAGAGAATCCTAGTGTGGGGGTGGATGACATTTATACAAAAAAAGATGTAAAAACAAACTAATATCCGCGTGGAGATAGTAAGGCTTGTTCAGCAGTGCATATTTCATATATTGTAATGAATGAAGGGAGAAATTTATGCAGTTTAAATATTAAATTTTTAACTTTAAACGTAGTAATGAGTTTGATGCGAGACGGTGTGTTCGACGTGCAGAGGAAACATACGATCTTGTACCGCAATATGTTCTGAATGTTGATTGCGAAAAAGACGCCGTACATGGCGCTATGGTGTACACGCACAGATTCTACACTGAGACTTTAACCCGAAATAGTTAAGGAACTACACCTATATATAACGATAACTTCGCACATTATTTAAATAAAACTAGTTTTTACGGATTTGATCGCGTATATTAACTTACTTTATATGCTAGACGTTTCTAGAAGTTTACAGCACCCATGGTCACGGCGGGTACTAAGGTGTTCGACGTACCAATGTCATAGTTAACCCGGCTACCTCCAGATTAAAATTATTGTTGTTACAATCTAATTAGTACGAACTTAAATATAACAACAATAAGAAAAACATCAAAAAAAAAAACGTTGGGAATATAAAATAAGTTTACGCGAATAAATCTTTAAATCTAGTTTTATTTAACTGTGAAAACATATGAAATCATTATTGGTACATTCGTATGCTATATTCTCGCCATAGTATAATTATGAACTTTATTAAATTTGATTATCTACTTACCGTATACAGAGCACTGATGAAGCCCATGACACCACCGGCGAGCACATCCCACCAGTGGTGGCGGTGGTCCGTGAGCCTTGACAAGGGGCAGACTGCCGCGTATATGATGCAGAGAATTTGGAGTAGCGGCACCAACAGGACCGAGCGGTTGTGCCAACTGAACGCTCGTCGTTGAAGGTACCACTAAAACAGAGATTTATTTGAGTATAAGCAAACACAGTTGAAGTTATAAATAAAAATCTCCATATATTAATTTTAAATAACACAGAAATCGTAAAAGAAGAAAGTTGATATGGGGGTATTTCAAAAAACTTCACTACCCCATGTCCCGTTGGTCACATAAAAGGCAACAGACGGAAATGAAACAGAAGATATACAACAGCATCTTCCTGATAACCACAAAAAATAATAAAAAACTGCAGTTGGCAACCCTAATACTGAGCGTGGCAAGAAGAAGAAAGAGGCGTGGCTCGACCGGGGAAGGACCACGCTCTCTCAGAATACCAGAGTAAAACAGTAGCTTAACGCTGCTGTGTTTCATATGGTGAGTGTAGAGAACCGGAGATCCATTTTACTGGAAACGAGGCATTTCATCTTAGTCCTCACGGGTGACAACGCATCTGCATTTTGATTCGTAATCGAGGACAGATGTAGATGTCTATGGACAACAGCAACCACTTACCATCAGGTGGACTGTGTGCTCGTTTGTCAACCAATCCTATAAAAAATCACTTACAAGGAAATATATGAGGGAGGTCTAGGTTTATTAGTGGGCTTTTATTAGGCTATAATTGTATTGGTAAAGAAAGCAAAATACTGGCCTTTTATAGTTAAAATAACAATTTATAAGATTAAATAATTAAAAATAGGTCGCAAATTTACCAAAAAAGCTGTGACATTGATTATGAGTGCTAATCTTCAAACTAATTAATAGCAGCGTAAGTTTATCTAAATGCCAATTCTTTGGAATACAATTTGTGATATACATAAAAACTAATAAGTTTTAACTAAATAATACTATAGGATACTTACTGCCAAAAAGAGGCCACAGTAGATCGAGAGCGAAGCATGAGCAGAGGGAAAACTCCTGCTTGAATCAATCCGCAGGTATCGCGAGTATTTTGTAGAGGTACAAGTGTAGCTGCTTACATACTCCGAACTAAAGATGAGGAAATAACACGGCATGAGGAATATAAACGTTAAAAAGAAGTACACATTTTCAATTTTCAATTTCACAATATTTAAAATATTTTATAGAAAACAATCTGCTAAAATAGTCGTCTTACAAAATATTATCCAGTACAAATTGATTCTATTGCATCTAATATATTTGGATCATTGAGTTACGTGTACTACGTACTAGAGAAGTTATTCCAAACAAAAAATGTGCACTACTCTGTATCCGCAAATGCGCGGGAAACAGTAGAGTCGCGCATGCACAGTTGATATAAACGCGCGAAAATAGTTATAATAAAAATAATTGTTTATTTAGAATGTATTATTAATCGAATACATTTTTTTAATTTTTGTTTATTTTGCATAAGTGCTAATTTAATATAAATTATTATTAGCTCCGCTCCGCATTGCATGAATACCGAAGCCACAATAACAGATGTACGGATTGCAGTACAGTTCAGTTAACATAGTGAGTGTTTGGAATGCCATATCGAGCGCGTAGTACATATATATCGATCGATTTGGATCGAAATAGACGATATTGAATCGAAAAATACAATGTCTAAAAATATAAATATAATTGGAAAACATTGCCAGCGTCTGTACGTTACATTCGATTACAAACAATATGTGTGTCTTCAAGGCAAATAGAGAATAGGCTATTGTTAAACTAAGACAGTGTGCTTTGCTAATGCCGGCTACTACACAACTTATCATCCATTGGGATAAAAGTCAAGCATTGTAATGCTTTTTATTTTTATGGTTACTCCCACGCTGTTTTCTAGTTATAGACAATCTATGGAAGGGGCCTATGTTTAGCAGTGGAAAGATCACACAGTGAATAGCCCAATGAAGTACTTATATTTTCTCAATGTGAGTGTAACGTGTAAAATATAAAATGAATATGTTCTATTTACGAAAACCAAATATCTTCTACAAAAACTTAACTTAATTTAAAAAACTTACTTGTTACATGTCATTGCTTTGTCTGGTTCACATAGGTCAAAGAACGTGGGTCTCGGAGATCCAACCACACATTTAATTACTTCTAATACGGTCAAGTTGACCACAGCGCCGTAGATGTAGTCCCGGTAGACAAGGGACACGGTTTTTGCACTTTCGATAAGCTTACTCTTCTTCATTGTGTATTCGTCATCTTGTTGGAGGATCGTTTCAACACCCCACATCTGTGAAATTATACGTTTATTTTAAATCCATTTAACACACTTATTCATTCAAATATTCATTTCAGCCTATGAAAAGTCCAGAGCTAAACAAAGGCGGTGCACTCCCACGTCATCAAGTTGGACGCAAAGAGAGATCCTAGCAGATCGGCTTTCTCCTTTACGCCATGGACCAGTAAGTCATCCTCCCTGTCCAGAGATGGGAGAGATATCTGGCAGAAGTTCCCTCGGACAGCCTTGGTGTCAGGCCAGAATGCACGGGTTCTCGAAAGAAGGCAAACTAGTTTTGTACCAATTCTGCCTTTGTGACTTTGCCTTGGCAATGACTTTTTTGAAGGACCTGGAGGCGGATTTATACCTCTTTTTAAGGACGCTGGTGTTTTCATGTCGAGGCCGAGTCCAGGCCTGATAACACTCCTGCTTAGTGCGTATGATGTAGATCTGCCTCCGATTGGTATCACGGTTGATGGAATAAATAGTTCCATTCCCAGTAGCACCACATCAGTGACAAAGTCAGCAACAGCGTTGGGATCATCCAGCCAGTGAGAAGCAAACCCACCCCCATGGGTAGGGTAAAAAGAAAGACCGGATTCCATCCCAATTCGCCGACCTCTAGTACCAAACACGGCGGCAGCGTCCAGAACGCAATCGCGAAGGGAGCGTGAGTGGCACCACATTTTGATACGAAGTCATAAACAATGGTCCGAAGAGCCAAAAGGGGCGTCAACGGAGACCTGATATCCATTCGGATGAGAGATCTGGAATTCGCGTAGGCAAAGTAACCAGTTGTGTCAGACCATATGCCAAGGCAAAGTCATAAACAGATATCCCCCGCATGATCGGTTGAACTATAAAAACATAAAAATTAAAAGTACTCTTAATTTGGACAGATAATGCGAAAATATTCTATGGAATTTTAATTAAATTATTACTTACAACAATAAAAGGAATCATAACAGTGATTACAGCGACGAGGGTAATGGAAATGGAGTCCCCTGTGTGCGGGTAGGAGAGATCCGGATCGTTGCATTTGAACCCATTTCGTCTGCTCGGCAGCGCTCCCACCTCCAGAAGTATGCATAGAGCCGCAACTGTGAACAAAAACAATTATATTTAATTATTGTAGAACAATTTACATAATAATATATTATTTATTGAAATATTTACAGTAAACCTGATAACATTTAATAATTTCTTATATTTACGCGAACACACTATAATTAATAAAATTAAAACTAAACCCAAGCATACCACTGCAAGATTTCAAAACACAATAAAATCCGTAAAAGTAGTTTTAATCAACTAATAATATTTACTTATATAATTTTCAAATGCAAACTTTGTTACATATAGCATGTATGTGCATAATAACCGGCGAAATTTGCAGTATAAGTAATATAGGCAAATGTTGAAGAGAATTAAATAAAAAAAATCTCAAACATTCCGTCCTTTTTATCTTTTAAATTCTATGTAAGCAATGCATTATTTTGACTGTTATTACTGCTCACGCACACACTCGTAAGGGTCGATTAGTAGACAAAAGCGTTGTTGGCCATAAATCACATTCAGTTTGGGATAGTTTCAAATAAAAGTAGAAGCCTCATTTACTTGTATTTTCAAAAACTGCGATAACGGTATATAATGTTTTATATATTTGATCATATTTTTAAAATTTAACTACTCTTTGCAAAATAGCCCTGGTCGAAACACATTTAATTTGTAAAGTGTTTTATTTTAGTATAATTTCTAATGTGACTGTTTTGTTGGTCTAATTGTCTTAACGTGATCACTGAACATGAGTCCAGGGTCGGGCAAAATCATTTATAGGGTTTTGCTGTTAAGAAATTTTCAGTAGCAGAGAGGAATCAGAAAGTTGGCTGTTTTTCATCCCTGTGCCTCGGAAAGCACGTGAAGCCGTTGGTCTTGTTATTGATCCCGTGTCTCTTCAGTCGTGTTGGATACGATCCCATCGGACTTCGAGTATGTAGAAATAGAGAGCGTAGTGCACCTGTGCTTGCGCATACAATTGGACACTATAATCCTGTCCTGTGCAAATAGTTTTCTGATCAATCAGTTTTATATCAGATCAGTTTTATAATCGATCTTTAATTATAAATTTGAAATCTAAATATAAAATTGGTCCTGAATTGTAACCCTGCACGACGCCCGGAGTTTCTTGCACAGATTTAAGTGTTTATATCAAATAAGTTATTTGAGTGGTTTATATTCAAACAAATTAATAACCGGTTTCGAGTTTAGCAAATAATGGGAAATCGTACTTTAATTGGAACTATATTACGATACCGCATCGATTCGTAACGCGCAAGTGTGTAACATAACTACAATGCGAAATTATATTTCAAGTCTATAAGTATCTGCGTGTCTTTGACACAGCTATCAAATCTTTCCCGGCTCAACCTTGGAATGATGACGTCGTTGGTACTGTTAGCCAGGAGATTTTCATACCTACTTTGGATTAAAAGTTCTTTTACTTATATAGAATAATACCAAAATGTAAGAACATAATAATTCATTGACAGTAACCTAATAGTTATGACACAGACAACAACTAATGAGTTGTATACTGTCGAATTCATAGAAAAGAAAAGAAAGCGCGATGGCACAACGCTTGATATGACCTATTACAAAACATAAAACAATTAATTACATACTTAAGCGTAGTTGAGTAATCGAAGATAAAAAATAACAAATTTCTGTATTCAAATATGATAACTTGATAAGTTACTGTTATTAATTTTATCAATATATTCTGACGAGTTACATTTATTTTTGATGAAAGGGCATTTTGAAATAAACCTAGGCTTTCCCCATAGATTGCCTCATTGGGGGAACATTTGCTATAGTTGCCACACTTGGCAAGCGGGTTATCGACCGCAGTTATTTTATTTTAAGTCGTTATTAGGAAGACATTGCTGCCCATCTCCTGATTTGTTTCCCTCCGTCGCCTCTTACGACACCCACGGGATGATGTGGGGTAGTGGTGATTCTTACACCGCCACTACACGGCTGATTTCATTTAATAAAATAAAGATTGATTAAAATAGTTTTACAATTGGCGAAGATATCGTGACATTCAAAAAAAAAAACAATCGAATTGAACATCTCCACCTCTTTGAAGTCGGTTAAGAATGTTACGATGAATGAAAGAATATAATTGGCGGGCTCGAATTAAAATGTATGAATAATTAATGCTGTTTAGTCTTGTGACCAGCATGCAACTGACAATACTTTTGACTCTAAAATTATTCACGCCAATCAACCGTCTAAGCAATTATACACAGTAATTGCTTACGCGCCGTCTCTTAATGTTTTTTGTCACTCAAACAAATGAGCAAACTTACTTCAGGCGTTGTTGCATGGTAACAAATTAAATGTTTGTTAGTCTCAAAATAGTTTTTTGAAACATAAAAGTCTATGTTGTGAACTCTGAATGTTCTATAAGCCTGCAATATATTTTATACGTAGTAGAGCTACGCTGCAACTGTATTATTATTGTAGTAGGAATTGTTCAGCTCGACCGGGGAAAGACTGGGTTCTCAAAGAATACCAGCGTAAAATAGCAGCTAAATACTGCCTTGTTTGATGGACTCATTTTGTTTGCCACTTCAGTTTAAAATGTGATTTTTAAACAGTTAGAGTCGAGCCGACCCATTAATGCTACAACCAAACTGTTTAAAGGGCGTTAACAAGAATAAGAAATGAAATTTCATTTAATTTTTGCTAAAGTCTTACTGCAGGATTTCACTATCGATCATTACTAATTTACACGCGAAAGCTAACATGGCTAGTAACCTGCGGCCCTTTACATAGAAAGCGGATACCTCGACCACTAAACTATCTGGGTTAGCCACATTGTATTCCATCAAGAACTTTGCGTTGTTTCGCTAGACTTGTGTGTTCTAAAGGTGAATTTTAAGTAATATTACTTTACACTACATGTCTTTGTCTTTATACTTTTTATTATCAAAGCCATAAATATTCAATAACACTAATTTCATGTACGTTGATGTATTTAATTTTGATTTTAGATTTACTACGATTTGTTTTGCACTTTGCACTCTGTGTTCGGAAAAGATCTTAAAGTAATAGTAAACCCGGTCCTTCGGCTTTTAATAATTAAAAAAAGATTTTATTTAATATGTAGCATTTTACAATGATAGAAAATAATAATTATATAAAAAAGAAAACATACACACCCATAAAATGAATGACGTGATATCGAAAGTGGACTGTTTTCATATTTTCAAGAATCTACCCAATAATACAATTAAAACAGGTGCAATGAGTGCTTAACTTTTAAATCACACAAAATATGGAAATTTATCGCATTCGCAATCAGCTTTTTATTTTTTTCAGTTTCAAGATTATTACATACAGGATTACAGGATCTTTTAATTTTATTAGGCACTGCTTTGATGGCATTTGAGGGATAGATTTATACGATGTTCGGCTCTGGATCGTTTTGGCTCAAAGTAAGTTACTGGCTGTGCAACGTAATATTGCAAGGTATGTTTGAGCTTAAAACGATTCGGGGTTAACTCTTTGACTAAATTTTTGTAATTTTTTATATAAATATCCATATTTCGTATTACTTCATAATGTATTATATTTTATATTGTATTTGCCTGAAATGTACACATAGTACACGTTATTATTAGATTTTAGTTTTTTATTGTTATTAAAAACTTTTATACTGTATTAACGTTTTTTGTATTTTATTATTAAATGTAAATAAATAATTACAGAATGTTGCTAAATTATATAACCAAAGACAAAATATATTTAGTGTATGTTATTATTCAGAATGAAATAGAACAGAATATTTTTTATTAAAACCTGTTGTTCATGCAATTTTTATCATGTATTTGTGTTTATAAATATTTAAATAAAAAGTTAAATCGATATAACAACCGATAATAATTTCCTGGCCGTGCTGCTGTTACCCCAACGGATTGTTTCCAAACGGTAACAGTGCGGGCAACCGTTGAAACCAGGGTGTTAAACGAAGCGGAATTACAACGAGCATTAACGTCTTTAACAGACTGTGTTTACAAGCCATGCTTTTTAGACGTGGTAGAGCCATGCTGCAACCATATTATGATTGTAACACGAGTAGGTCTGCTCGACCGGGGAAGGACCACTTTCTCACAGAATACAGGTGCAGAACGATGAGTGTAGATAACTGGAGACCCTTTTTACTGTAAACGACGCATTCAATCTTAGTCCCCAGGGGTGACAACGCAACTGCATTTTGATCCTTATTTGAGTTTTTTTTTAAAATAGAATAAGGGTGATAAACGAGCACACAATCCACCTGATGGTAAGTGGATGCTGTGGCCCATAGACATCTACATTTATCTTCAATTGAGGGCTAATATGGAACGCCTCGTTTCCAGTAAAAGCAGTCTCCGGTTCTCTACGCTAACCATACGAAACACAGCAGCAGCATTAAGCTACTAGTTTACGCCGGTATTCTGTGAGAGCGTGGTCCTTTTTATAGAATAAGGGTAACAAACGAGCACACAGTCCACCTGATGGCAAGTGCATGCTGTGGCCCATAGACATCTACATTTATCTTGAATTGAGGGCTAATATGGAACGCCTCGTTTCCAGTAAAAGCAGTCTCCGGTTCTCTACGCTAACCATACGAAACACAGCAGCAGCATTAAGCTACTAGTTTACGCCGGTATTCTGTGATAGCGTGGTCCTTTTTATAGAATAAGGGTAACAAACGAGCACACAGTCCACCTGATGGTAAGTGCATGCTGTGGCCCATAGACATCTACATTTATCTTCAATTGAGGGCTAATATGGAACGCCTCGTTTCCAGTAAAAGCAGTCTCCGGTTCTCTACGCTAACCATACGAAACACAGCAGCAGCATTAAGCTACTAGTTTACGCCGGTATTCTGTGATAGCGTGGTCCTTTTTATAGAATAAGGGTAACAAACGAGCACACAGTCCACCTGATGGTAAGTGCATGCTGTGGCCCATAGACATCTACATTTATCTTCAATTGAGGGCTAATATGGAACGCCTCGTTTCCAGTAAAAGCAGTCTCCGGTTCTCTACGCTAACCATACGAAACACAGCAGCAGCATTAAGCTACTAGTTTACGCCGGTATTCTGTGATAGCGTGGTCCTTTTTATAGAATAAGGGTAACAAACGAGCACACAGTCCACCTGATGGTAAGTGCATGCTGTGGCCCATAGACATCTACATTTATCTTCAATTGAGGGCTAATATGGAACGCCTCGTTTCCAGTAAAAGCAGTCTCCGGTTCTCTACGCTAACCATACGAAACACAGCAGCAGCATTAAGCTACTAGTTTACGCCGGTATTCTGTGATAGCGTGGTCCTTTTTATAGAATAAGGGTAACAAACGAGCACACAGTCCACCTGATGGTAAGTGCATGCTGTGGCCCATAGACATCTACATTTATCTTGAATTGAGGGCTAATATGGAACGCCTCGTTTCCAGTAAAAGCAGTCTCCGGTTCTCTACGCTAACCATACGAAACACAGCAGCAGCATTAAGCTACTAGTTTACGCCGGTATTCTGTGAGAGCGTGGTCCTTTTTATAGAATAAGGGTAACAAACGAGCACACAGTCCACCTGATGGTAAGTGCATGCTGTGGCCCATAGACAATTTACATTTATCCTCGATTAAGAATAAAAACGCATCTAGCGTTGTCACCCCTGAGGACTAAGATGTAATGCCTCGTATCCAGTAAAAAAGGGTGTCCGGATCTCTACGCTCACCATACGAAACACAGCAGCATTAAGCTGCTATTTTACGCTGGTACTCTGCGAGGGCGTGGTTCTACCCCGGTCGAGCCGACCCATTCGTGCTGCAACCACAATATAGCTGCAGGATAGCTTATTAACACATTATCCAATTTTTCTATCCATATATTTATGTGCATATTTTCTAGGTGGTAGGACTTGTTACCTGCCTACGAGTCCGTCTGGGTTTGTAACTGTCTTTATATATTTGTGCCGCCAAATATCGTACCTGTACCGTAGCATACTGCTGTGTTCCGGTCTGAATGGAATAGAGAGCCAGTATAATTACACACTCTAGAATAGAATATAATAGAATAGAATAGAATCATTTTTATACAATATAAATTGTAATAACGTCCTCCAGACCGAATTTCGGTCACGGCGGCCTGCCTTAACGGAGACTAGCCATTGGCGCAGGACAAGATTATAGTGCCCAAGTGTATGCGCAAGCACAGGAGCACCCTCTATTCCCTCACTCTCATAGTCTGATGGGATGGTAAACCGACACGACCGGAGAGAGATCATGCGCAAGGCCAACGGCTTTACGTGCTTTCGGAGACACGGGATGAGAAACCGCCGACTTCCTGACTCCGGGCAGCTACTGAGAGTTTCTTGACGGAAAAACTTAATAATTGAATTTTGGCCAGACCCCTGATTCAAACCCAGGACCTCATGATCAGCAGTCACACTACTAGAACCACTAGACCAAAGAAGCAGTATAGATTACATGTAATACTTATTGAAAGTCATTTTTTACTTTTAGCACTGGTTCAAGTTGTAGTATAGTTGTAACTAGTGTTAAGTTGTTCTGGTAGTATCCCATCTCAGTTCAGGTGACAACAGATTTATAGCCTTCTTTGTTTGAAGTTGAGTCGCATTTGTTCATGGATTGTAGCATCAACTTACCTATAGGTGTACTGTAAGTTCGCTGGTCATTTCTTTTTTATAAAGAGAGATATACAGGAAGTAAGGGTGCATTCACATGGTTTGCATGCTGGCAAGTTGATAATGCGAACTTTAGACACTTTTATTCTCTATTAAAAATCAAAACACATTTGCGTTTACCTTTAAGAATTAGGATGAAATGGTTAACTACCAGTTATATATTCAGCTCTAGATATTCAAATTGCTCATACATTTTACGAGATTACGAATTAAGCAAGGCGTCCTTACGGCGCTTTCAAAATTTTTTTGTTTATTTAAGTGCTACCATTAATCAGTTTGATGATGGATGACAATTGGACAACTTGCTAGTTTTAACGATTACGTTGGGTGGGGGCGTCACTTCGTAGTTGGAGGTCGGATTCCGTGCACCGTCAAAGCAATGATAAGTGTGAAAATGTAGTGAGAAGTTACAAGCACAGTGACACGAATCATTTTATATGACGATGCAATATACACTGTTAACTTTCTACGCTTTTTTGAGATATTGAGGTTTGTGTGTATATGCCCTTATTATAAGTTTCATGCCATATTTTTACTGTATGTGTTACCTGTCTAATATTGACTGTCAATATACAGTTGTTTAGTTTGTAAAATACACAAAGCGACTGGCAGTTAACTATTTGAAATCGGCTAGAAAGATCAATGAAGAAAAATTTTTATATCTTTTTTCTTAATTTGTAAACAGAATCAGAAGCAAAAACTTTTTTATTCCATATAAATTATAAACAATACTTATTCTACGTCACTTATTTCATTTACAACTGGTTCGCAAAAAAAAAAAATCCTCTGTCCTGGTAAGAACCAGCAAGAAACCCAGCGGAACTATTTTTTTTTTCAAATAACAGCTTACAATCATGTAAGTTACAATTAGCAATACAAAACAAATTAGAAATAGCTTGGTAGCTAGGTAGCTTGATATATATATTATCACCCATAAATTCCTTAATATTATAATAACCCTTCTTAAACAAACTATAATATAACAAAATATAATAAAGTTTTTGAACTTTATGTATATCAAATTTTGTATATTTTCTGGGATTTTGTTGTAAAAGCGTATACATCGCCCCAAGAATGAATTTCTGACTCGGTGGAGTCGAGTAACCGATACTACTAGCTTGTGTCTATTCCTAGTATTTACAGAATGAATACCGCTTATTTTAACTAAATTGCCCAATATACGATCCACAGCCCGTCTTCTCATAAATCTAATTCCTTATATCTTTTGTTGACGTGTCATTAGGTTCAATACAACTCATTTGATATAAAAAATAAAGTATTTCTATTTTCGTCAATATGTGTTTGAATGTAATGATAAATAATATAATGTAATAAATAGCAATATATTCAGAAAAAATTATGACATGCATTTGACTTTTTCTCACACTACAGCCAGCTCCGACTTTGAAGTTGATTACGGTGTAATTAATTTCCCATAATTTCACATCAAAGAGGCGTGACAACTTTCTACGGTGCGTATCACGTAACTACTGTCATGGTAATGGATTAATATGTTTAGCAGACATAAATCTACCAAAGCGCGTTCCGCGACTGTATTTTTCGGATTCCTCTATCAGCGAGGTGCTTTAGATTAGCCACAAATAAGATATATTTAGTTGACAGATACAGTTAAGTAGCTCTTTATTTTGTTTACAGTTTGTTTCAAAGAGACATAATTTTGCCGCATTTTTGGAATTTATATTTCTTTAAGCGCCACACAGTTTAAAATGCCTGCATGAAACGGAATTCACTCCTGCATAGAGTAATGAAAGTACTGTCGAGTTTTAGATAACCCTGTAAGAGTTTTAGCGGGGACTTGAACACTGATAGATTGTAACTCCTGTTTTATTGTTTATATAAGGGTTTTTATAGAATTTAGGTGACAAAAGAGCACACAGTCCATCCGATGGTAAGTGAATGCTATGGCCCATAGACATATACAACTTTCCTGAACTAAGAATCAAAATGAAAATGCGTTGCCATCTCTGAGGACTAAGATGAAATGCTTCGGTCCAGTAAAAAGGGTCTCCAGTTCTTTACACTCACCGTAAGAAACAGAGGAGCAATGAGCTGTCATTTTACGCTGGTTTTTTGTGAAAGTGTGGTCTTACCTCGGTCGAGCCGACCCATTCGTGCAACAACCATAATATAGCTGCAGCGTGACTTCACCACGTTAAAGACTGATTGAAATGATTTGACGGGGATTTTGATACGTTAAAAGTAATGCGATTTTGTGTAATAATTGTCTACGTGCGTGAATTAACAGTTGGATAACAAATGATCCGATGTTGATATAACCTTAAGAACTTGTGTTACTGTTGACAACGATTCGGTTAAGTTGTCGTCAAAAATCTTCCAAAACCTTCGCAAAGTGACGCGTTATCATATTGTGAAGAAGTTTTTTTAAACAAATTATGTTGATATTTAATTTCTTAATACTTTAAACTGGCGAAGCATAACAGTAAGTCAACTAAAAAAAAAACTTCAAATTTTCCCGCGTTCTAGATTCATGAACGATAAAATAAATTAAGTTTTATTTGAGATACTGATTGCGTGATGATATGATAATCTACTTAACATAAACTACAAAGAAGTTATTTATTTTTGGCTGCACCAAAATATAGTAATGGCGAATCGAACAACAGAATCGATTCGAAAAGAGAAAGCATCGAGTGGACAAAAATTAGGCGCGTGGGTGATAAAGGATATGGGCGCAGTGCGCGCGACGGGCGATACTGATTGTTACAATTTTTAAATAAAGTTTTTATGCATTAAGCTTTACCGTTTTAGCTTATCAAAAGCCACTGATATAGGTTTGCCACACGTGCCTTATATGGGGGATAGTAGGCATTCTTGCAACCAGTTTTTTTACTTTTAATCGTTTTTCTAATAAGCGCTGTTGCCCATTTCCTGGTTTCTTTCCCTCCGTCGCCTGTTGCGATACCCCAGAATCCATGAAACAATATGAGGTAGTAGATATTCTTACACTGCACGGCAATAAATTTATTTACGTTATTTAATTAAGAAAATCTAAAGTTTAAAAAAGTCTTGTTATTTAAGGGATGAGTATTGGGTGGGCAGGCGGTGCCACCAAAGTACCTTTCTAATATATGGGGAAGTAGACATATTCA
Organism: Parnassius apollo; assembly: GCA_907164705.1. Taxonomy (NCBI): domain Eukaryota; kingdom Metazoa; phylum Arthropoda; class Insecta; order Lepidoptera; family Papilionidae; genus Parnassius; species Parnassius apollo. The sequence goes on along the minus strand of CAJQZP010001064.1, from coordinate 3,602,016 downwards.
TATATTTTGATGGAATTTACAACGGCTGATTTATATATAGCATGTTTCATTAATTAATAATTACTAATAGTATAAAAATGTTTACACTAGCGCTTTAGGTCATAAGAACCTGTAATAGCAGTGATTAATTCGGCTAAATAAAAAAATAGTTCAATAAGAAATGTTTCCTAGGTAACTATGAACACGCCATTTGCTCCAAATTCCTTTAGGTGCAACAAAATACAGTGTCTATTAACATTTTAAGATTGAGATCGCGTGGGAGATGTCGATTTATAGGCAATGTGACAGATTCATCGGCTCGAGCTGTTATACAAAGTAAATAAATGTTTCGTTTTAAGTAATTAAAACAAAACGGGATCGACGCGACGTTTTGACTAAATCTGTTCGTATCATTTTCGTATATTGCTCGTTTGTTTTTTATTTACATGTGGAGTTATTTACAATTTCATGAAAATTTATTTTTAAAGTTTCATGAAAATATGAAGTATTATTGTAACAAGTTTCTCAATTGTTGGTGACTTACTAACATTAAAATGACAACTTAGCCTAAACAGTACTAACGGTTTAGACAACTAGACTTATCAGCCAGCTAATTGTTCACCTGAATAAGTGACTATTTCAGCCCCTAAAACTAATTCAAACAAAGTACTGCAGATGCATTGTCACCCTTGATGACTAAGCGGGAATGTATCACAGCCAGGTTTAAAATTATCCTGATCTGTCCACATTCGTCAACGTGAAAGAGTATATAAAGTCAAATGAGATACACTGCTACAATAATAATTCAACGTAATGAAGCCATGTTAGCACGACCGGGTAAGGACCATGTTTACACAGAATACCAGTGCAAAATAGCAGCGATTTCGTTTTTTTCGTATAGTGACTGTAGAGAACCAGAGACCCCTTTTACTATTTGTAACGAGGAATTCTATCTTAATCCTCAAGATAGATAACGCATCTGTATTTTGATTTAAGCCCCATGTTGGTTATGACTTAAAGATCACATGTTTATATGAAAATGTACCAAAAAAAGAATGTGTCATCTGTGTTACTTAGGTGGCGTGTCGTTAAAGGCTAGACGAGATGAGATGTTGGGTTTTAGACTCTGAAAGCGATGAGATAGCTACCTACTACTTCTTACATAATTTTCTATCTAAATTCATATTTTTGGCTACAAGGCTTTAACGAGGTCCGAGTAGTGCTCTAATCTTAGCATACTCCCTCGGAGAGTACAAGCGTGAAGTTATGAATTTTCAAGAATAGATGTAGTACCAAAGGAGAAAAATACCCACTTACCATCAGGTGGACTGTAGGCTCGTTTTTTACCACTATAAAAATACAGATAAAAGAATGTTACTATTCAGAGACACTGTAACTACTTGTTGTCGATATTTCACGCATTTCGACCAATCAAAGAAGAGGAATAATTTGCCGTGTTTCGTCTTTCCGTCCGATTACAATATTGGCGTCTTCAAATCAAAAGTGAATAGGATGTTATTACGCTGAGACGGTGCGATTTACCAACTTAGGCTTCGACACCACTTACCACCTGGCGGAACAATCAAGAACTGGCTTATAATTTAAAAAAAAACAAAACAAAGAAAACGGGTAACGTTCATTGAGTTCACAGAGACACTTACTAACACTTACAACTTAGACATTGTTATATGCGAGAAATCTATTCTCTTGAGTTCTGAATCTTGGTGAATAGTCGTCATCAAACGTTAAACAGAGTGCTTTTAACGTTCTGTTCCTTTGAAGGGTGTAATAGAAGACACCCTTCATACTATAGTCCGAAGGGTAAAATGGAAACATTAACCGTAATTACAGAGTATGCGCATAGTTTGTATTGAAGTATGTAAGTATGTATTTAGGGTTGCCAGGAAAACTTTTAGAGTTTTGTGTGTGGTATTAATCTCCAAATTCTCTGAGTAATATTAACTGGAATGATTTAGCTTCGCGTGACGCATAGATAAATTATATTTTTAAATGTAGAAGCATGATAATTTTTTTGTGTGAAAGAGCACATAGTATAGGTACGTACGTACTTATCGAATACTTGTCGAACATCGTCATAATTACAGCCTATCAAGTATATTATAATACTTGATAGGCTGTAATTATAACAATGTTCGACAAGTTCTACGCATTATCGCCTCATTAAAATTAAAAAAGTAGCAGCCTACATCTCGTCATTACTGGGCACAGGCCGTAGACAATTTTTGGTCAAATAGTTTTCGCTCCCCACGAAATGACCTTACTGGTGAACTGGAGATGCAGGTTTTCTCGCGATGTTTTCCTCACTTAGGCCCACCACATCATAGCGGCCATATTTGCCATAGTACCCACGCTTGTCAGGTAGGTTGGCAATCAACAAATTTTTTAGCATTACTATTAAGTTGTTTTCATAAAGATGCTGCTCATCTCCTATTTCGGTTTCCCTTTGTTTCCTCTAACGATACCAACGGGATGATATGGGGTAATGGATTCTTTTTCCCACCACTACACGGAACTAAAGCTCATACGTGTATCAACGATAAAAGTATTAAGAAATAATTTTGTTCCATCACCTGTTATAACATAAAATTTGTTATCAACGCGAATGCAATTAAAAATCAAGGTAAACCATTAATAAAATGCAGTTGCTGCTTGTTCAGAATTAATTAGCAGTTGTCGATTAGGTTCGTGCGTTACTTTATAGATTTACATTTACATAATGGTAGTTTAAGCACGGCTTTTAAATACGAAATACTATTAAAATGGTGGGAATTAAAAAGCTTAGATTATTAGAGTAAAAGTTAGTTATTAAAAGCAGTTAATTTCCAATGTAATCTTAATGTAATGTTGATTAGTCGATAAATGATGAATTTCAATCATACGCATGAAATAATCTCTCAAAAAGACATTCCGTGATAATCGGGAAGAAGATAAGCAGATGTTTTATAGAATAAGTGTTAAAAACGAGCACACGGTCCATTTGATGGTAAGTAGATGCTGTGGCCCATAAACATCTACATCTATCTTCGATTAAGAACTAAAAATGCGGTTGCGTCATTCTTGAGGACTAAGACGAAATACCTATTTTCCAGAAAAAAGATTTCCGGTTCTCTATACTCACCATAGGAAACACAGCAGCAGCAGCAATAGCAGCATTGAGCTGCTATTTACAATGGTATTCTGTGAGAATGTGGTCTTTCCCAGGTCGAAACAACCCATAACTGCTACAACCATAATGTAGTCGTCGCGTGGCTCAATAACGTATGGGTAACGTGACCATACGTCCGATTTTAGGCAGGACGGTCCCGATTTAAAGGTTTGTGTCCCGCTGTCCCCAAAATACGTAAAAATGTCCCGCTCGACAAATAAAAGCGTAGCATCATGCAAACTGTCACCCATGCCATCATTATGACTAGGGAATACAATCTCGTTCTCGCGAGATCTCGGATGAAAAAAGGGCAAGATCTCGCGAGTTTAACGAGATTGCACTCGGGTTTAAAAACGTCTTATTCAAAGCGTGGACTGACATGGACGGAGTTGCGATCTGTCGGTTATCTGGCAAACAAAATAAGAAGCCGTTTAGCAGACGATTCTTTGGACATTTTGTACTTCGCTACTTTCAAAATAATTTGTAATAATGGCTTGTGATTTGAACTGAACAAATCTTTCATTTGATTGATATATTTTGTAAATTAATCTTTAATTTATAATAGTCTGACTAACTGGTATATAGTTTTATTAAATTGATAATAATATCTCAGTTTAATAGATAATAAGTTTAATTTTTTGACTTCTCGTTGATTTATTTGTTATAAAAGAACTGTTTTATTACTAAAAGATTTTTGTTTGATATTAGAAGAGAACATTTATTTCAGTTGTTTCTTTCATATGTTATTTGATAGATACGTACGTCAAAGTTTACTACTTAGAAGTTTATTAAAAAATTATAGACAGATACGTCAAACAATTTTTGATGCCTAAAAGTCTATTGAAAAAATTTCTGAAAACAATGTTTGTTTTATAATATTTATAATTCTTATTATATTTTTCCTAATTTATTCAAATATTGTGATTATTTGCAAAGAAAACACACAAAACTGTCAATCTCGCGAGACCTCGAAATTGGCAAGATCTCACATTATTGTTATTCATATGCGGGGCTTATTTGCATTCCTTAATTATTACACCGCGTGTACCAGGTTTGCCAGCATGGCCTGAGTAGTTACGTGAATATTCTGAAAACCTACATTTTTGAAGTTAAAGTTACTAAGTGACAATTTTTAATTAATCTACAATAAATTATCAAATAACATAAGTTATTTCTAATTAGTATTTATTTGCTGTTCAGAAAAAATTATAAAGCCAACAGCCAGATTTTATATTATGATTCTAAATTCTCATTCTCACTTTTGATCATTAAAAGATTCAAACAACTATGTGTTTTATTTTTAAAACTATAATAAAGGGTTCCAGATTGAATTTTGGTAACGGCGGCCATCTGCCATCTGCGCAGGACAGGATTATATTGCCCAAGTGTATGCAGAAAGCACAGGTCTACCCTACTCCCTAACTCCTATAGTCCGATGGAACAGTAATCCAAGACGACGGGAAAGAGATGAGGCGCAGAACCAACGGCTTTACGTGCTTCCGGAGGCACGGTGGTGAAACCCCGTCAACCTCAATAAGTTCGAAATCAACATTCCGGGCTGCTACTGGGAATTTTGTGACAGAAAAACCCAATAAATGATTCTTGGCCCGACTCGGGTTTCGGACCCGGGACTACATGATCAGCAATTTCGTGTACGACCATTAGACCAAGAAGGCAGTCAAAAGTAATAAAACTATAATAATTTTATTAGGTGTTAGGTTAGGTTTATTAGGTTAATAATTTTAAGGTGTCCCGCTCTGAGGAAAAAAATAAATGGTCACTTTACGTATGGGTATATTTTCCCTCTTAATATTTGATCATGTTTCTTCGTGTTTGATATTAAGTACGTGAAAATTCTTTTTGTCATTCTATAAAATGTATCCCTATATTTGAAAAAGTTTGCACGACACAATCTGTGAATGTTATATGTACACTTTTAATTGACATACATATCATAGAGTGTCTAAATGGGTATTTTTCGTGATAAAGTTACAAATGTGTAGATACATATTATAAGTGTACTTGGTACGTAAATAAATAGATATAAACTGAGGAGATTCCATAAGTGTTCCTTTTTATAAAAACGTAAATAAAAACAATATCACAAAATCAGCTTCGCAATTATCTTTACAGCTTTGCAGTAGGCATGCAGCAACCCACGCACGGTCTAAGTATATGACTTCACCCACATTTATATTTACTATTTTTGATTATTTTTATTGTTAAGTATGCTATTAGTTTATTTTTTTTTATTTTCCCGTATATTATTGAACGGCTTATCGCAACCCTAAAGATACTGCGTATTTGTACGTTGGTTGTAACTTGGTGTTCTACGAATCAAGTACTCTGTTTTAGTTCACCGTACGTTGCAACGATGCGATGCTTGGGCTGTTATGTAAAAGGTAGTCATAGAGACAATTTTTGTGCAAAGCATAATTTTTTTTAATAATATCTTTTTTTGTTATAGAATCATATTATGATATTTTATATTCGTTAATTAAACCAATTTTACGGATTTCATCTTGTTTATTGATACTTTTAATACGTGATAGAGTCATGATGCAGCTATATTACTCGACTCGACCGGGCAAGGGCCACGCTCTCACAGAATACCAGCGTAAAATAACAGATTTGTGCTGCTATTTGTGTTTCGTTTGGTGATTTTTTTACAGGATATGGTGACAAACGAGCACCCAGTCCACCTGATGGTAAGTGGTTGCTGCGGCCCATAGACATCTACATCTATCCTCGATTACAAAACAAATGCGCAGGGGATGCGTTGTCACCCATGAGGACTAAGATGGAATGCCTCGTTCTCAGTAAAAAGGGTCTCCGGTTCTCTACACTCACCATACAAAATACAGCAGGATTAAGCTACTATTTAACGCTGGTATTCTGTGAGAGCGTGGTACTTCCCTGGTTGAGCCGACCCATTCGTGCTACAACTATACTACTGGTGATTGTACAAAACCGGAGACCGGTTCTAGAACCTAGGAAATCCTGAAAACAAGGTATTCCATCTGAGTACTCAGGGGTGACAATGTACAATAGACTAAAAATTTTCAAACTCCCCGTTTGTGGTTTTTGTGCTCACCCCGACTTCAATATACTATCAACAATGACCATCTACAACTAAATTTAAGTTCTGAACAGTTCTACCACGAAAGCATTTATGTAATATAATATATCAAAGAACCTTTACTAAGTGTTAAAATTTTATTATTTTAGCTGCATGAAACCTTAAAAATGTTGTTACTGCCGCCAAATGATTGAACATCCAATTGCATAATCCAACAATATGCTGGCTTAGCTGAACAAAACTGGGGCAATGGGACTTTAGTAACAATTGCATAGCGCTGCAACGCATAAGCAAATTCACGAATACACACGGTTAAATATTTCGCCTCTAAACGCAATGCAAGAATACGTAATATACATACACTAGCGATCTAACCTGGTTTCGCTCGGGTGATTTCTGGACCTCAACAACAGCACCTACCGGGTCCAATTGTGAATCTAAACGGTTCTCAGTAAAGTAAAGTTACAGCCTAGTTATACGTCTTGCTCTTAAAAAAATTTTGTTTGTGGGTAAAAGTCACCCCAGCGGCGGGGGGTGTTTTTAATCCCCCCCCCCCTTCGAGGTTGCCATATTTGCTTCGGGAAAAAAGCACAGGGCTTCCTTCATTTCTGAGAGGGTTTTAGGGCAAGGAAGTGTCCGCGACGCTGCCCCCATGCGTGTCGGCGAACTTCACATGTCTTCGAAATATTTTTTTATTATTCCTCAGACATGCAGGTTTCCTCACGATGTTTTCCTTCACCACCGAGCTCGTGGTAAATCAGCACTTAAAATTGCAATTAACAATTTCATTGGTGCCGGCGGGGATCGAACCCGGGTTACTCGCGTTCTGTTATATTTACAGTCTGTTACGTGTATACATACGGAAGAATTATTATATATACATATATAAATATGAAAATGGAACACTTGAAGCAAACGTGGAGGGTTTTTGGATATATGGAGGTTTAAAAGGTAGCGGTTGAAATGGAATGAAAGAGGACTGAGTCGGAGATAAATTTAAAATGCTCAAGAGATAAAAGTATTTCAAAAACGTAAGAACCGTATAAACAACTTTAGTAGTTTTTATGATACAGATACACCGAAAGATAAACATTTCCACTTACAATGTCTGTAGATATTGAAATTTAAAAATCATATCCAATCACATCTACTTAGATTGTTTACAATGGAAATGGTATGAAGTGTGAGGGAAAAAGTCGTACTTTTGACATTTTTTAATGAAATTTTTAATAAATTTTTAATGAACCTTACGAACTTAGAAACTCATCGCGTGTTGTGGTGGCGTTTTACAAACATAAATAATACATATGCGTATACACTAGTTTGGTTCGGGAATCGAATCCGTGGCCCGAAGCATCGGAGCCAAACGCTCGCTCACCTGATGCGCTACCGTACTGTTTTTTAATTTTATAAACCGGATTTTATTAAAAAATATTTATATGTTATTACAATTTAACAGACGTATGTTCCCTTCATAGGAAATTGTCAGTTACCAATCTAAAACATGCTTCATCCTGACATGGGTCATTAGAGAATTGAACTAAGTATTGGTGCATAGAGCGATCTATAATGGACGTCCTGATTGCATTTGTACACTGTGGAAACTTCTACAGGTCCATTTCATGAGTTTTGTACTCGAACAATTGCAGGTTATGTCTGACAGGTGTTATTGGATAGATTGACAGCTATGATTGTATGCTCCGTGGTGCAGTAGCTTAGCAATGCGCTGCGGAGCTGAGGGTCGCGGGTTAGAACGGCACACGGAACAATTATTTGTGTGACCTACAAATAATTGTTCCGGGTCTGGATGTTTGTCCCTGTGAAGTATTTGTATGTAAAGTGTCTCCGCGATACAGGAGAAAAATCACAGTGTGGGGTAGCGTTAAAAAAATGGCGTAAAATCGTGAAATTTTCTGTGTAATGTTGCAAGAGATGACATAGGATAAGCCAGAATATGGACAGCAGCATATTCCTAAAACATGGCGACTATTGTAAACATTCCTCTTATGATGCAATCTTTACGTAGGCTTATGTTCAACAGTGGAATTTAATAGGTTGTAATGATGATGATGATGATGAATGTTTACACAATCGTGTACAGTTTGTAATTACATATGAGTTACGTGAAGTTAATATGGACACCTTAAGCTTTGCCGCCCTAAAAAAAACAAAATTAGGTGAAGGAGAGAGATTAAAACACAAAGTCGTTTACTATAAAGCTAATATATTAAGAAAAAATAGCAAAGAAACTTTGGTAATCATTAGGAACACTTCAAAAAATCAACTTAAAAAAACTTACTACATTACACAATACTAAAATCGACTCAAACCTTTATTATATGATTGACTGATGAAGAGCAATCGTATCACACAACCATCTATGCAAATAAGACAGTGAGTAGTAATAAGAAAGAATGACCATATTACCCTCACGTACTATATTGTAAACTATATATAATAATGTTTACGGAATACATTTTCTTAAAAAGAGGAGTTGCTTAATAATCAAGTGCAATGTAACACAATCATATTACAGCCCTTCTACAAGTCTATTAATTCCAACTTAAAGACGCTAAACAGTTCATCGTAGTACCTCGCCAATAAATTATGCGGGTATTGTAACAGAAAATTTTTTGTAATACGCGTGTCTTTAAAGTTCACACTCTGCAAAACGTTTTATTCCTCACCCATACTTCTACATCACGTTGTTGTTGTCGCATGTTTTACTGACCAAAAATCTTTTTGAAATGAGATGGTAGAATTCAATCATGTCATTCATGGGCACAAACTGCCAAACTACAAAACGTAGCCTATCCACCGATAGATTAGTAATACTTGTGCTCGTGGGTAAGGAGTTCGGTGAACGCCAATCAAATCGTTTACCAGTCGAAATAACTCGGAAACTGCTTTAAGTCTTATCATTTTAATATTTTGTAACCGGGAATAAAATATTAATATAAAAAATATATATGGGCTTGTAATCGGTGTACACCTACAAAACCAAATATCAAATGTCAAAACCGAAGCTTACCATGATATAGTATCCATGTTACGAGCATATACCTTGTTCTTTATTTATTATTTATGGCGTCTAAATTTAGGCACTTACAAAGGAACTATTTTACCCTTTATAGAAATTAATGGCCGTATGTCATCGATTAAAACCTCAAACACTGAAAGTTACAGTCTATATATACATACGTCCTAATATTCTTGCGATATAGATCTCTCTGTATAGATCTCTTGTAATTTCCGAGAGGGCTTATATCAAGGAAGTGTTCGCAGCGCTGGCTGGTGCCTAATGTGTAATAGCGGATTTCACATGTCTTCCATTTTTTTAATTTCTCAGGTCATTAGGTTTCCTTCCGATGTTTACATTCAAAGCCAAGCAAGTGGTAAATCTGAACTTGAAATTGCAAACTCGAGTTTTGTGACTTTTACGACAAAACAAAAACCTTCCTTATTAAAATGTAAATTAAAAAAACCTTATTCATACATAACACAACGATGCTGCAAGATTTTAAAATTTATTGTAACGTAAATAATGTACAAAATCAAATCAAAGTTCGAAAACAATTAGGCTGCATTGCCCGGCATCAAACGTAATTAGCGAAGATAATGAAATGCTTGTGTTGCAATAGTGGCTTATATTTCGCACAACACTCATTTTTAATATTTAGATGGTCTCATTTGATATGGCGTTCGAATTCTTACGTTTGATTTCGTTTTACGCACGTGTGCTGAATAAAAAATAAGAGTATAGTATAGTAAAAATCCAGGGAGATTTATTACTCTGGATTTGATTTACGATACAGGCAGGGACGTTTATCGTCGGTCATTGCCTCTAATAGTGTTATTAAAACAGAATTTTGATGGCGCTGAGGTACCCTGCGTTTATTGTTAGAACAACGGAATTACGTCATGTGGATATAACCATAGTATTTTTTTTATAAGATAAGAGTTTGACATATGAGCAAATCACACATCTAATCATCGATTAAGAATCAAAATACAAATGCGTTGTCACTCTGGACGAATGGAATGCCTCGTTTCCTGAAAAAGAGTATACAGTTCTACCCTCACTATACAAATACTGCTACTTTACGGTGCAGATTGAATTAAAGATTAGAAGGTTGATTTCTTGAATCTACTTGCAGATTTAAACATAATACAGTTTGATTGTGTGAGAGAATATACGTGGTAGAGCCACGCTGCAGCTATATTATGGTTATAGCATGAATGGGTCGATCCAAGCGAGGAATGACCACGATATCCCAGAATACCAGCGTGAAATAGCAGTTTAATACTGCTGTGTTTCGTATGGTGAGTGTAGAGATCCAGAGACGTTTTTTTACTGGAAACGAGGCATCCCATCTTAGTCCTCAGGGGTAACAACTCATCCACGTTTTGATTCCTAATCAAGGATAAATATAGATGTCTATGGGCCACATCATCCACTTACCATCAGGTGGACTGTGTGCTTGTTAGTCACCCTGATTCTATAAAAAAAAGAGGGAGGGTGCCCTCAACGCTACAGTTACATTACAGTTGTAGTTATCAGGGAGGGACTTATCACCAGCTTTAAATAGTGTAACAGCAGAAAACAGCGTTAAATAGCAGCATGATGTCGCTGTGTTAGCATGGTTCATATGTTTCATATGACGAGGGACGAGAACCGGTGGTCCTTTTTACCAGTAACAAGAAGAGAAGATTTTGTAAGGCATTTCCATATAAGTTACAGGCGGTGAGGCATTCCATTATTCCATATCAGCCTTCAGAGGTGACAACTGTAGCCTACTTTGTTTGAAGTTGGTTGCAGGTGTCTATGACCTGCAGAAACCGCTTTTGATCAAGTGGACTGTAAGCTCATTTGTCAGCTTATTATTAGCTTTTATTTAGTTTAAATATAATTACGAAACAAATAATATTTGACAATTGCTTTGAGACATGGTCTCTACTGTTGGGTATATGAGGAAGCTCAAGGTCGCTCAGTGAGCTATGCAGAGGGCTATGCTCGGAGTTTCTGTGCGGAGGCTTAGAAATGAGGATATCCGCAGTAGAACCAGAGTAACCGACATTATGAAACGGATCGGAATGGAAGTGGCAATGTGCTGGCTTCTGGTTTAATATCATGTTGCACTAAGCAAATAGAATTTAAATTATCAATATATTATAACATTTAACATTGATATTAATTACGGAGTTGACAAAGGAGTAACAGTACGTCTGATTGTACTGGCTTTAGCAGCCTTGAACGCCTCAACCAATTTAAAACAAAAATACTAGGGACGCTTTATCATCTTTGCTTTCTACACTAAAATGGAATGGCTCACAGACTGATAAGTAATTAAATTAGTTTTCTTATACTTCAAGCTGGACTGCTACTCGAAATAGGTAAAATTACAGAATTAATTTAGAATAATATAATTATAATTAATATTATATAGAAATTAAAATTACAGAAGGACTTCCAGTGCCTAGGATGGGAGGGGGATAGTAAGTAAAAGATAAGCGCGATAAAATTCATAATATTGTTTTAATTATTCTAAGCCTAAACGCTTTCTTTAGCTCGACTTCACTTAATATATAAGAATTATTTAATATTTAAAAAAAGTTGTTTAGAAATCTGTAGGGGATTTTAAGCGTTATTTGAAACAGGAAAAGTTCCCACGGATGCAAACGCACTGCTCACAGTCAGGTTTCACACATAATGATTTCCCTGTGCAGAAATAGTTGCGATATTAAGCCTGCAGCTTGAAGGCATCAGTGCGTAGACTTGCTTCAGCTATATACGCTCAAGCTCATGCCAAATATATGACTTTTGTGTTCTATTGCGAGTGGGTAAAGCTGATTTTAGATGTGTATTTTTGTTCACTGTTCAGTCGATTGAATCGGTGCAATACCGTAGTAAATTATAATGTTCGGTCAATTTATCTATACTAACTGCCTTATAAATCATATCGTGGTTTGCTAATATTGCCAGCACACGAGTAAAAGTGTAACGTTAACAAATTTGTTTTAAGTGAATTACAAAATTAAGCCGATTTTGTAATTCACTTAAGAGAAATTTGTTTTAGAGTCATTAAGAGATAGTTGGTACTACGATCGTCAATTCGTCCACTAAAGGTGAAGATAAGGACAAACCCTCCCTATAGTCCTCCCTATGGGAGAAGCCCTCGTCCAGCAGTACTTTTACTGGGTGAAGATAATAAATATAATACTAAAAATCAACTTTAAAAAAATCTGTCTGTCGGTTTGTCTATCTGTCTGTTTGTTCCGGGTAATCCCCGAAATGGCTGGATCGATTTTGGTGGGATTTTCACTGGCAGATAGCTTATGTTATAATGAATAATTTAGGACATTTTTATTTTAGTAAAACAGTTTAGGTTTCGCGCAAAAAAATCAAAATCCATAGCATCCAACTGTAGTAAATTCCACGCGGACCAAGTCGCGGGGAATAACTAGTTGCATTATATAAATAAAGACAGTTGTTAGAAGACTGTGACCGTACAGAAACATTAAAATTAATATTATAGCAAAAATTCATAAAATCGTATTTTTTTATAAAAATTTTTACGCCTTAGACATGCCAAGTCTACATTCATGAATGTGTAGATTTATTTTCTAACGTTTTTGTAGAAGAACAAAGTTTAAAACGATATAAGTTAACACTTTTAATCGTTATCGTAGGTTCTCGTAGTTGATTTCGTAACAAAGTGTCGAAGTAATTTATGGCGCCATTTATTTGAGTGTCATTTTATGCAGAGTCAATAGAAATTGGATCCGGTGTATCATATATGCATAATACACGAATTCTTTTCTTTCGAATATCGTTAAGTGCAAATAATGGTATGTTATGAGCCCACTAACATTATTTATAATATTGCATTGAAGTCTAATATCGATATTCGATGCTTTAGCTGATTTATCGATTTAGTTGGTTTTTAGAGTTCCGTAAGAAAAGAACAATAAAAAAATACATATTTTTTATTCTACATCAGTGGTACTTAGCCGGTGGTCCGTGGACAAAAGTGTACAATATTTTTGGAGATACTACTGATGCGGTTAGCAGACTTTATATTCAAATATAAGGGACGCACAATGATGTCACACATTCATTTTGGTGTTTTGTGTATAGAAGAAACTACAAAAATAAACCTTACCAAGATTTATATTGTCTAAAAGTTGGTGGTTCATGGTAAGACAAAAAATGGTCAAATGGTTCCTCATCGCTAAAAGTTTAATAACTACTGATCTATATTTTGGATATATATATTAGGGATGGGCCGAATATGCATTTCACCGAATACGAATATTCGGTTCAATTTTTACCGAACCGAATATTCGGCCGAACATTATTCGGCAGGATAACCTCGAGACTTAACTAATCTATGTAGAAACTTATTACCGTAAAGCACACGGGATTAGCGCCGGACCCTGCCTCTCGCTCCCCGCCACACCTGACATGTTATTGCATTATCTAGTACGGAGCAAATTGCCGGCACATGCTTATGTTTTGACTATTCTTGTGATAAAAAGTATTTTGTTGTTTTATTCTTAATTAAAGTTAAAGTCATAGTTTATATACGTCCCACTCCTGGTCACAGGCTTCCGCTCATTTCTAAGAGGGTTATAGGGCAAGGAATTGTCCACCGCACTGCCCCAATATGCTTGTTAGCGAACTTTACATGTCTTCGAAATATTTTTTTTCTTATTTCTCAGACATGCAGGTTTCCTCACGATGTTTTTAAAATTTTTGTAAATCAGCACTTAAAATTGCAATTAATAATTTCATTGGTGCCAGCGGGGATCGAACTCGGTTTGGTCGTGCACTGTGAAATTTACAGCGAGCGCTAACCATCTGAGCTACCATGGCTCTTTATTCTTAGTGAATAAGGTAAAGAGTCGTAAGAATTTTATTCTTAGTGAAAATTGATAATTATATGATAAAAATGAGTGGCAGGAGATTTACTATTTGGGCCTATTTTAGAGAAACTGACGACCAAAGTAAAGTGATTCCAAAAATATTTTATCAAGTTTCTATTTGCCATAATCGGAAATAAATCCACAGTGCCTCAAAAACATAAATGTATAGATTTATGCATTTGAGGCACTCTTAGAGTAAGTAGATTTAACCCATAAATAAAGTATACTTTCAACAGTAAAGTACATCGCATTACTTAATTCGTACATTTCAATACATTGGACACTATGAAAATGTTCGGTTCGAATGTTCGGTGATTTAGCCGAATATTCGGTAAACCTGCCGAATATGCCGAATACCGAATATAAAACGAATATTCGGCCCATCTCTAATATATATATATATATATATATGTATATATAAAGTTACAGCCTACATACGTCCTACTGCTGGGCTCAGGCCTCCCCTCATTTCTGAGAGAGTTTAGGGCAAGGAAGTGTCCGCCGCGCTGCCCAAATGCGTGTTGACGAACTTCACATGTCTTCGAAATATTTTTTTTTCTTAATCCTCAGACATGCAGGTTTCCTCACGATGTTTTCCTTCACCGCCGAGCACGTGGTAAATCAGCACTTAAACTTGCAATTAACAATTTCATTGGTGCCGGCGGGGATCGAACCCGGGTTACTCGCGTTCTGTTATATTTACAGCGAGCGTTAACCACTGAGCTACCACGGCTCTCTGTATGTTATATATAGTTATATATATATATATATATATATATATATATCATCATCATCATCATCATTACAGCCCTTCAAAAGTCCACTGCTGAACATAGGCCTCCCCCAAGTAATGCCACAAAGCACGGTCCTGAGCCACCTGCATCCATCGACTTCCTGCATGTCTTACCAGGTCGTCACTCCATCTAGTGGGGGGTCGCCCTACACTACGCCTACCGGTACGAGGCTGCCACTCGAGAACCTTTCTTCCCCATCGGTTATCGGTTCTTCGAGCTATATGGCCGGCCCATTGCCACTTCAGCTTACTAATCCGTTGGGCTATGTCGGTCACTCTGGTTTTACTGCGGATATCCTCATTTCTGAGTCTATCACGCAGAGAAACTCCGAGCATAGCCCTCTCCATAGCTCGCTGAGCGACCTTAAGCGTCCTCATACGGCCAGCAGTGAAGGACCACGTCTCAGATCCGTAAGTCATCACTGGCAACACGCACTGGTTGTACAATCTAGTTTTTAGAGATTGAGGTATACCTGACGAAAAGATATGCCGTAATTTCCCGAACGCTGCCCAGCCGAGTTGAATCCGTCGATTGACCTCTCGGTCGAAGTTGGACTTACCTAGTCGGACTATTTGTCCCAGGTAAACGTATTCGTCAACAACTTCGAGCATAGTGCTCCCAACAACTACCGGCATAGGTGTGACATGGACATTGAACATGATCTTTGTTTTGTCCATGTTCATCTTAAGACCTATCCGTTGGGAGGCACTATTGAGGTCATTGAGCATAGTGCTTAAGTCCTCCAGCGATTCTGCCATAAGGACTATATCGTCGGCAAATCGAAGGTGAGTGATGTACTCGCCATTGATGTCAATACCGTATCCTTTCCAGTCCAGTAGCTTGAAAACGTCTTCCAATGCAGCGGTGAAGAGTTTCGGGGATATAACGTCACCCTGTCTTACACCTCTCTGCAGTTGGATAGGTTTCGAGCTCTGGTTCTGTACTCGGATAGCCATCGTAGCCCTACTGTACAAACACTTCAGCACTTCGATATACCGACAGTCAACTTGGCACCGCTGAAGGGACTGTAGCACCGCCCAAATTTCGACGGAATCAAAGGCTTTCTCATAGTCCACATACGCCAGGCAAAGTGGCAGATTGTACTCTTCAGTCTTCTGTACAATCTGCCGCAGGGTATGTATGTGGTCTATGGTACTGAAGCCTTTTTGGAAACCGGCTTGTTCGGGAGGCTGGAAGTCGTCAAGTCTGCGTGCGAGACGATTCGTAATGACTCTCGAAAACAGCACGTAGACGCGGCTCAGAAGGGAAATCGGTCTGTAGTTCTTTAAGAGAGCGTTGTCGCCTTTCTTAAAGAACAAGACCACCGCACTTCTGCTCCACGCCTCTGGAGTAGTGCCACCATGGAGGACGGAATTGAAGAGCTTCTGAAGGACTTCAAGTACCGGTGTTCCACCCGCTTTCAGAAGCTCCGCTGTAATTCCATCCTCGCCTGGGGCCCTGCCGTTTTTAAGGTGCTGGAGAGCCATTCTAATCTCGCTTAGACTGACGTCCGGGATATCATCGGAATAGTGTCGGATAAGACTTGCTCTTGGATCGTTACTCACACTTGCGTGTGGCTCCAACGATGATGTGTACAGCTGCCCATAGAACCTCTCAATCTCACTCAAAATCTCAGGTGTCCCGGAAACGATGTTGCCACACTCAGTCTTCAGCCTTGACAGTTGGCTCTTTCTGGCAGACAGATCTCTGGCAAAGACTTTGGAGCCCTGGTTCCGCTCGATCGCTTCTTTAATACGAGAAGTATTAAAGTTGCGTAAGTCTCGCCGTATGCATTTGGAGATCTGTCTGTTCAGTTGCCTGTATGCTGTCAAATCTGTTGACGATTGCAGCCTCATCTCCCGTCTAACAGCCATGAGATTAAGAGTGTGATCGGAGAGTTTTTGTGTTCTTCTGGGGCGGGTCTTGCAGAACTTAGCTCCGACCGCATGGACAGTTTCCACGAGCTTGTCGTTCATATCGTCCACTGCATTGCAATCTTCTAGGCACTGGAAGCGGTTACGTAACTCGAGCTGAAAGGTTTCGGGATTCTGGATTAGAGCACGAGGGGGGACGGAGCGTTGACTTCATTAGACGAGACCTCTCCAACTTAACGTTTAGGTTCAGTGTGCCTCTAACCATTCGGTGATCGCTGCCAGTTTTCACCCTTGCGATCACTGAGACATCACTGAACAGTTGGCGTCTGGTCGTCATAATGAAGTCAATCTCATTTTTTGTCGAACCGTCGGGGCTCGACCAGGTCCACTTCCTGTGGGGCCGCTTCTGGAAGAAAGAGTTCATCATAAAGAGTTCCTCTTTCTCCATAAAGTCGGCCAGCTGCTGGCCCCTTCGGTTCCGTTGCCCTACTCCAAATTTCCCTACCTTCAGCTCACCGCTTTCTCTTGTGCCCAGTTTTGCGTTGAAGTCTCCCATCAACACCGTGTAGTAGGTTTTGGAGGAATGTATGGCTCTGGAAATATCCTCATACATTTCCTCCACCTCCTCATCGGGATGTGCCGAGGTTGGTGCGTAAACCTGAATGACCTTCAGCGAATACCGTTTGGTGATTCTGAGTATCAGGTACGCGACCCTCGTCGACACACTCCCAATCTTTACAACGTTGTTGACGAGAGATTTGTGGACGATAAATCCGACACCTCCTTGGGACAGATGGTCGCCCTCCCGGTGATAGAACAAGTTGCCGGACTCGAGGATTGCCGTGTCCTCCCCCTCTCTTCGGACCTCGGATAATCCAATAATATGCCAGCGCAACTTGTCTACCTCTTCTTCCAGCTCCAGTATCTTCTCGTCAGTCCTCAGGGTGCGTGCGTTATATGTTGCCAGGTCGAGTCGTCGTAGGTGGCAACCGAACCTCCACCGGAGATTCTTAGCACCCCCTGCCCCGCCGTTACCATGGTCGCCACCGTAGCCAGGAATAGCGGGGCCGCCGGGGACTGGGGGCCGTCTGTTTGTGTATTTATTCATTGGGGGGGTATTTGCCATAGTTGCCACGCTTGGCGAGCGGGTTGGCAACCGCAGTTTTTTATTACGTCACAGTTGTCATCAGGAAGACGCTGCTGCCCATCTCCTGCCTGTCTCCCTCTGTCGCCTCTTACGACACCCACGGGAAGATATGGGGTAGTGGATATTCTTAACCGCCACTACACGGCACATATATATATATATATATATATATATATATATATATATATCGCAACTTGGTGCGAGGCATCTGGTACTACGATCGGCGAACCGACTGCTAAAGGTGGCGATTATAGCAAATTGTCTTTATAGCGGGAGATAGCCATGTTCAGTTGTGGACTACGCATGCGGATATAAAAGAACATCAACTTGTGTTCGATCCCTATTAATAGATAAATTTTATGTGTGGATTATGCTCAGCGGTGAAGGGTAAAATCGTGAGAAATTATGTCCCTGTCCCTGATTATGTGAGGAATTCAATATTTTGATTACATGCGAGGTAGACCTCGCATGTAATCAAAATATTGAATTCCTCCTTGGTAGACCAACACGCATTAGAGAACACAGTTACAACACATGGACACCAAGCTCTGAGAAATAAGATTTTGCTCTGCAGTGGGACGTATATTCCGTATCTTTATTACTATTATTGGGGTATTTAAATAGTATTCTCATCTGGTTGGGCCGAATAGATAAATATAAAAGACAATATAAAATTTACTATACGTTTTACATATCATGCATAAAATATAGTAAAATAAATAAATAAATAAATAAAAACCCAACCAGATTAAAAGCCTGCGGCAGGGGAGACCAAACCACTGCAGCATCGCCTTCTGGATTTGAGCCCGGAGCGGAGTCACGGAATCCCAGTCGCCTCAATGACTCAAGAGGCTGAGCGAATAAGCCCGTTCGCAGAAAATACCACAGAAATAATTTCGGTCGGCAGAGCACCCCACATGTCGGGCAACTTTTGAACTAGATCCAGATATTTATATCTTTTATATAATATAATAATAATAGTAATTATATATTATCTCTTATATATAATTACTATTATTATTACCTATGTTGAAATTTTTATATAGTAATGAAAAAGTAAACCTTATATAAATGTTAAAATGCCTTCAATGAGAATAATAATTTATATTCCACGTTGAGAAAAAATATTCTATTCAGACCCATTTTATTAGCGGCAGATATTGTGACTGCCATTTTTAGTGAGATCGCTTGTTTTGATTTAAGGTTAAGTAGGTTCCCTTCTGGGTTTGAGCCTATTTTTGCCAACAAGCTGCACCGCATCCTTTAATGTAATCCACTTTGAAGGGAAAGAGATCCAGGATAATTACAAACTATGAGGCGTACCACCGTAGTCCTCAAAGATCAGGTAGACTGTTCGCTTATTCGTCATAATAAAATTGATAAAAACTATACTAGTTTGATGTCCCCTACATTAGA
Organism: Parnassius apollo; assembly: GCA_907164705.1. Classification (NCBI taxonomy): domain Eukaryota; kingdom Metazoa; phylum Arthropoda; class Insecta; order Lepidoptera; family Papilionidae; genus Parnassius; species Parnassius apollo. The sequence continues at coordinate 3,582,635 of CAJQZP010001064.1, read as the reverse complement.
CACATATTTATGATAAAATATTTAATGGGCAGTAGCCGGTAGGATGTAAGTTAGTTTGCCACTTTAATTTTATTACAAAAAAATTAAGAGTCCTCATATAAATAAACAAAAGCAAGATAATATTAAGTTTATTTCGTCGTCGTATTTATTAAAAAAGTTGCAAAAATAGCATAATACATATATAAATATTCCCTTGTCTAAGTGAAGATTATTTCGCATTTATTTTAAGTTTGTTCGCCGTTCATTCGATACGGCCAGATGAACTATACAAATTGAGTATTCAAATTATTTAAGATTCGTCTTGGAATGCAATGTGCATTCCCTGTTTATCGATATAGAAGTTTGGAGCACTTAAGAGGGTTTTCTATTTTGTCCGTTTCCATTATTGTGGGTCCGTCCCCATTTCGTTTGTTTTATTTCGCAATGGTAATTTCTTGTAAACTTCATTACATATCATATTACATAGAATACTTCAACATTCAACGCACAAGTTTTTATAAAATAAAGGTAACGAACGAGCGCACAGTCCACCTGATGGTAAGTGGATGCTGTGGCCCATAGACATCTACATTTATACTCGATTGAGAATCGAAATTCAGATGCATTGTCACGCCTGAGAGCTAAGATGGAATGCCTCATTTCCAGTAAAAAGTGTCTTCGGTTCTCTACACTCACCATACGAAACACAGTAGGGTGACGCTGCTATTTTACGCTGGTATTCTGTGAGAGCGTGGTCCTACCCCGGTCGAGCCGACCCATTCGTGCTACAGCTATAATATAGCTGCAGCGTGGCTCTACCACGTACAAAAGTAATAAAATAGTCTCTTTTACATTTAAAGCAACCTGCTGCCTCAACAATAATTTACCACGTGGCTTACGGTGGACAAACACATAGTTAGGGCATGCAAGTCCAAAAAATTACGAGTAAATATAATTTGAAAAAATAATCCGTCTAGCAAAAATGGTATAACTGACTGTAAACTAGCAGCAGGCTTGAAAAGATTTTTAATGTAATTACAGATTTTCACCAAGTACATATGAATATACGTACAAGTACGTATATACGGTGCTTATAACAAAAAAGACAATTCACAAATGTTTGTCCGTCTGATTTATCCTTTGATTATATAGACAGGTATATAATCAAAGGATTTTTCTGGCTGGTCCGTTCCTGACGGGACCTTTAATGACAGATAATATGATAAGGTTATATAAGGGTGTATATAACTTACGCTACTTTTATATCAGAAAAATAATAAGGGTTCCACGATAAAAACTAAAACCCATGAAACTTAATTGTAAAAAGATCTGCCACTAATACTAGCTTAGAGAAAGAAATATTACGTACCATTAAAATTAAATGAAGGAATAAAATATAAGATAAAATGTGCGCGACCCGGGAAATCCCGCGAAAAAATTCCAAACTTCTTTGTGGTTCAAGGAGACAAAAAATAGGAAACTTGAAACAACAATTACACAGTAGTCAAACAATGGCATATTTAAAAATAAAACATGAAACAGGAAAAAAGGTTTGTCTGTAAAGTTTTACAATATAAAAATAATTATCTTTAACAGCGAGATTTACCTTTGATACCATTTACCATAATACTCAAAATCTGCTTGAGTAAATAAAAGAGTTTGCAATTTGTAAAATTCTCGATTGTCGAATTCGGGGATTGCTCGAATAATATGAAAAGTAAGGGTTTGGTCGACCCCTGAGCCACAAAGACTATTAATACCTAATAAGTAAAGTAACCGAGTATGTGACCCGTACGTCGCATTAAATCTATCTGGGTGGCCGCATCGCGACACCTGACACTGTTGATATAACGCTCACACCGCAACGACAGTGTACAGTGTACACGACACGACGTACTGTCGTCGACACAATAGATAATGGTGACATAATTCAAATAACGTTTTATAATTAACAATTTACAGTTGAACGATTTAAGAGTGGTATAGAATTGCAGTGCACGTGTCAGTAAAGATTTACACAGTTCAATAACTAAACTGAAATATGAAAATTGATAGGTTTTATGTGGTTCTGAAGTTGAGCACGTGTGTTTAGGTAGGCTTATATTGTGTATCGTTAACGTTCATTTACCGAAACGTAAGCCCGAAAAATGAAGTTAATACTTTTTTAAAATATGTATCAAAGGGTATAAGCAAACTTGGAGCTTTGTGGTGTTCTATACAAATCTTGATTTGGGAAATTGTGGCAGGTCCATCATTTTATAACATTATATTATAGTCTTATTTACGTTGTAAAGCCACGCTGCAGCTATATTACAGTTGTAGCACGAATAGCTCGGCTCGACCGGGGCAGGACCACGCTCTCGCAGAATACCAACGTAAAATAGCAGCGTAATGCTGCCGTATTTCGTATGGTGAGTGTAAAGTACCGGATACCCTTTTTACTGGAATCGAAGCATTCCATCTTAGTCCTCAGGGGTCACAACGCATTTGCATTTTGATTCTTAATTGAGGATAAATGTGGACGTCTATGGGCCACAGCATCCACTTATCATCAGGTGGACTGTGTGCTCGTTTATCACCCAATGCTATATAAAAAAAGTCTTTTAACAATTTTGTGGCAACCCTTACGCCTTACGATTTTTACAAACTAATAGTAAATCATATAAATATTAAGTACAATCACCGACTGTATTCCTTCGAGCACTCGATCTCGTGTACTATTCGATAGGCTCTACACAATTAGAAAAGCAAATAAATTTCAAAAAGCGATTACCGATTACAGCTATATTAAAACTTTCGCTGCCCGATTTTCAGACATACTCGTAATAGTAAGACAACAGCGTTGACCTATATGTAGAACACGGGACAGCTAAAAGGTTAAGAATTTTTGTGCTGTTAAGTACGACCACTAGTAAACAGAAATTATGTGTAACTTTCTAAGGCAGATGCACTAAACATTTACCTACTGGGCATTGTATTAGTGTAGTTCATTATCAAGCAAACAATGTCCATGTACTTACGATTATCCAAAGAAAAGTAAAGGAAGTATTGCGTGTCTACGGGCCTACTGATGCTATAATCAATTTTTAGTGTAATTTTAGTCTAGTGTTACTTTTTAATACCTATCCAACGTGGAAGAGCGTGATATGAGCTTATTTCCTATTAAATTTTGTTTTGAAGAGCCTTAAGTTGTAATATGTGGTATAGTCGAATATTGTGGCCATGCTCCAGCTATATTGTGTTTGCAGCACGAATAGCTCGGCTCGACCGGGGTAGAACCACGCTCTCACAGAATACCAACGTAAAATAGCAGCTTAATGCTGCTATGTTTCTTATGGTGAGTGTAGCGAACCGGAGACACTTTTTACTGGAAACGAGGCGTTCCATCTTAGTCCTCAGGGCTGGTAACGCATCTTCATTTTGATTTTTATTTGAAGATAAATGTAAATGTCAATGGGCCACAGCATCCATTTAACATCAGGTGGACTGTGTGCTCGTTTGTCACCCTTGTATAAGGTTAAAGGGTAAATAATAAAAAATATAATTTTATAATTTATTTCATAATTTTCGTAAATTTTGCGGTTACGAGCTAATTAGTAAGTGCTTGAAGTCCTTACGCTGGGAAAGTAGGTTTGATGTGATTCAGAAATTTATGGGGTGTAAGGGAATTATGTCAATGTATAAGCCAAATTTTAACTTTACCGGGAAATGGTGTACTCTATTAATTTAATATTTTCAGTCCTTAAAATTCCATGGTGGAAAATCTATTCGGAAATATCGACTACAATACAATAGAAACTTGAATCTAGTAAATATTATTGTAAATATCGAGGAAAGATTTGAAATCTTTTAGCATTCGTTTTTATAACTTAGCCCTCACAATCCCTTCGAGGGAAAATCGACTGTATTAACTAGTTCATTTTCTTCCCCTATAATGCATTCCCCTTCTTCGTATTGATTTTCACGCCGCAAGCACCTTCAGTTTCATGTTTAAGGCGTGAATAGAATGAATAAACTTTCTTTTGCTGTAAAGCTAAATGAACCTATAGGATTTAAAAAAGACCTTTTTACTGGAAACGAGGCAATCCATTTTAGTCCTCAGGGGCAACAACGCATCTATCTGCATTATGACACAGATGTCTAGCATCCACATGCCATCAGGAGGACTGTGCTTGCAGGTTTGTCTTTATTCTATTTAAAAAAAATCGCTAGCCAAATGGCTGAACCTAAAATGGTAATTGCACCTGTCGATATAACCCATGTTAATGCTGCAGTTAGTTTTTACAACACTTATTCAAAGTTTCCCATGCTATAACTTTTTAATGTTTCTAACACTTGCTTAATTCCGCTTTCATAGTAATAAATCTCTAATGCACCACTTCTATACGGCAACTACATTAAATATAACAGTTATGTTTTGTTTATTTTTTGCATAGACGTGATGCAACGTTACCTGCAGAACGGTGTTTGTGGGGCGCTCGTTATTCAAAGTTTACACTGTCCGCTGAGAGTTTTATGTCGAGCTCGATGCAGTGGGTAACTATAGTCTTTAATTGTTTTTGAATGGCGGTGTATGGAGTTTTTAGACGTAGGCATTGGAAAAATTTAGAGCGGTATTCATTCAGTAATCGAGTTTAAGCTCGAACTCGCTATTCTCAAATTTGAGTCTTATATATATACGGGATAATTTTAGTCTAGGCTATACGATTTACACAAATTTTGACGTTTGAGTTTTAACATTCGAATTTTTTTTAAACGTTTCCTCCACACTATGATTTTCTCCCCTATCGTGGAGAAACATTCAGAACAATAATTATTTGTAAGCCATACAGTTACTTGTTCCGTGCGGGATTCGAACCCGCAACACCCAGCGCCGCAGCTAAGCCGCACTACGCCATGGAGCCGTCTTATTCGAAATTATCTCTAAATCGGTATTCAATGTAAGACAAGTTTGGATTCGACGGAATTCTTTATATTCGACGGCGACCTATTGACATTTGTTTAAAAACCACGTGATATACTGATTTGGCTTTTCTTTCATAAATGTTTCACGGCCAGTAGCACACTGACTAAATATTTGGCGGCGATGCTACGGGCTGCAGATTCGATTCCTGCCCGAGGAACTATTAATTAGAGTTGGGCCGATTAGCCGCCGACTAATCGGTGAAGCCGATTAATTGGCCTATTTGTAGTCACCGATTAGTCGGCTAAAACGGCCGATTAATCGGCTTTTTATTTTATTAATTTCAGCAAAAAATTTTCGTGATTTTCTGCGTGGTAACTGCGGCTACATTGATATGAGTGAAGCTTTAAATTTAAGAAAAGTATAATTGCAATTGTAGGTAAATTAGATAAATAATAAAATAAGTAGGTTCATACATACTTAATATATACTTTTATTGAAAAAACAGTTTCAATAAAAGTTATGTATCATCCGTTTTAATGTTAATTATTCATCCATCACATGTTTTAATGTTAATTATTCTGGACATAGGAGCTTTGGTTAAAAAAAAAAGAATCTGAGGTAGCTGTTTAAAACTAAATTACTAGTACCTACTATTTTAATTCTACTTTTTAACTTTTTCTAATCGTAATGCAGAGTAGTGACACAACAAAATAGAATATTAATAATATTATTCTTAATACACTTTATAGAAAACAAATTTTAACTCTCTCTCTTTGCATAACAAAAAAACCTTATTTCTTGAATAAAGTTTGTTAAACTACACGCATATAGATTTTTAAAAGACAAATAGAACATACTTGTTTCTGTACTTAAAACTAAATTGTTACTGTTTTTGTACTAAAAATTTAATCAAATTGTTATTTTTCTGTACTTAAAATTACAATAAATTGTTTTTTTCCTGTAATGTTATTAAATAAAGAATCTATAATCATCTAATAATTTGTTAAAAAGAAATACCTAATTTGAAAAAGTATTGAAGGCTTTTTAGAAAGTATTTAATTTATTTGTTATTTTTAACCAGTGGCAAATTGTGATGCAAAAAGGACAAAATCTCAGCCTTTTCTGGTTGAAGTCGATTTCTTTTTGTTTCGTAGATACTAGATATTCCCTGCCTCAGAAAAAAGTATCTCACCAGAGCTGGCGATGAAGCAAAGGAAAACTTTGGCTAAACGGGACATTTCTGGATATCTGGAAGAATTTTTGTTCCACCATTTGAATTTATCATCGGATAGGGATCGTCTGGGCCGATCAATCGGCCGATTAATTGGCCATTTCTTAACCGATTAATCGGCTAATCGGCCAATCGGCCAAAGTATTAATCGGCCCAGCTCTACTATTAATAGATGTATTGCTCACAAACAAGTCGTAAAAGGTACCTAACACTCACTGATTATTCGCACCCGTGCAAAGTCGGGGCGAGACGCTATACATATGATTATACTAAATAATGTTTTATCCTACCTAGAAGTAGAATAGGCAAGTCAATGGAGAGATGCCACCAGAGGCTGTGCCGCGCCTGCATCTCAGGGGGCGCCGCCGGACGCTGCTCCGCGACAGTCTGCAACAATGGAGGCTGTTAGTTAAATTTATTTCGATTTAGTAGCAAATAGGAATTAGAGTATTAGTATTTTATTCTAACTCTTTGATATTAAAATAGAGTAGGGATAAAATGAAATGAATCTCTTTATCAATCGTTCAAACTTTCGTTTACCAAACATCATTTTGATTAGATTCAAAAAATATGGAGGTTCTCGATTCGACTGCATGATGTTCTTTTTTGTATGTATGATATCTTTAGTCAATTGTGAATCAATTTTAATTATTCTTCTTTAATTAATAGGTTTTACTATACTGGTAGTCCAATATCAGTTTAGAATATGAGAATGTCGGGTAGAGAATATTGAAAGACATTAAGTCCGCCAATAGTACACCTTATGTCAATTTTTTTAAATAAGTAAATATAACTATTAAAAAGGAAATTCGGCCCTAGGAGTGGGAAAAATGGGATAAAGCTTTTAATGTTATTATTTAGACGATATTCCAGTTGTCACCTTGAGCTTAGGGTATTTCGTAGTTCACTTAAAAGGCTCAAAAATTAAACTTTTAGTAATAAGTAAATGCAAACTTCAAATAACTAAATAGAACAATATAATTTTTACACATCAGCTTCTCACATTATGCATAGCACCGACTTCTGAAGACGACATACCAGATGTCGAAACTATTTAATCTACTTTGTTCTATGATTCTTGCCATTTTATTAAAGTTTTTTTAATTTTCTGACTAATGAGTAGTGTGTTGTTGCTCATGTTTGCCATAGTTGCCATGCTTGGCATGCGGGTCTAGATGAAGTGACGTCCTGGTAAGAGTTGCAGGAAGTCAAAGGATGTATGTGCTGGTGGCTAAATATCGTGTGTAGCGTTTCTTAAAGGAGGCTTATGTTAGACTGTGGACTTGTGATTGACTGTAATGATGAGATGATGATGATGATGAGTTCTACTACTTATGAGTGTTATAATACTTCAGATCACTACATTAGTAGCCTAAACCAATATTTGAGTACGCACACATTATCTATTTTCTACTCGTAAGTTAGTGAAATAGTTCACGTTCATAATTATTGTATTATTTAATAAAGAATACGTAGAAATTATTTAATAAAGAATTTTGCGGAAAAGGTTTGTGGAACCAAGGTGTGTCCAGTGTGTCGAAGGTAGTTATGGCTACCCTATTCCGTAACGACCCAATAGTTAATATCCACGTTAACACAGATAACGAGTCGTTGGGAGAGAATGTTTTAACTAACGTCTGTTAAAATAGCTGGAAATAGAATCGTTGGATTGAAAGTTAATGGCGCGACCTAATCGTTTTGTGTGGTTAATAGCTTATTCTGATTACGCCAGTGAAGATACCATGCACTGTACGGTGATAACAAAGAGATGACCAGAGACACTGCAAACAATTGCAGTATCTCTGGTCATATGAATTGCGAACTATTATTGCGGTACTGAATTGCTCGGAAGCTGCAAAGTAAATTACAGTTAAATTATCTGGTGCAGTGTTTCGCATCATAGTGTGACCCCCTTAGGATGTTAGAATTTCCCGTTTATGTTTATATTATTAACGAGTGACTCGCCCGAGCTTTGTCTGGATAGGATCTAATAATTTTATTTTATCGATATTTCGTTTTAATTTAGAAAAAATATCTACAATTTATTATAATTGATAGAATCAGGCGTTACTTTGCGGAAATCCATTATAATAAAAAATAAAAATATAAATTTCTTTGCAACTTTCCGCTAAACACATAAAATGATGTGTCTTACCTGGATTGAAGCGCACCTCCCGCCCTCCCTCAATTGCATACACTAACTCCGTCACCCAGGCAGGTCAGCCGCCGTAGAGTCTATATTACCTGAGGATGCCTCGTGTAGAGGCGAAACACGTGTCGTATTATCGTCGATGGTGTGTCTTGCCTGGAATAGTGGTGTTGAGAGTAGTGGTGCTTGGTCTAGTGGTGACGGAGTTAGTGTATGCAATTGAGGGAGGGCGGGAGGTGCGCTTCAATCCAGGTAAGACACATCATTTTATGTGTTTAGCGGAAAGTTGCAAAGAAATTTATATTTTATTTTTTATTACAATTTATTAGATAAAAAGCCTAGAACACTCCTAGTATTGCTCTCCATTTGTCTTTGAAGTTTCCTTACAACTAATGCAGCCATTCGCTCGGACAAACAAACAGACATACATAGTTATACCTACGTGGTAGAGCCATGCTGCAGCTATATTAGTAGTATGGTTGTACAACGAATGGGTCGGCTCGACCGGAGAAGGACCACGCTCTCACAGAATACCAGCGTAAAATAGCAGCTTAACGCTGCTATGTTTCGTATGGTAGGTGTAGAGAACCGGAGACCCTTTTTGCTGGAAAGGAGGCACTCCATCTTGGTCCTCACGGGTGACCACGCATCTGCATTTTTATTCGTATTTAAGGATAGATGTAGATGTTTACGGGCCATAGCAACCACTTACCATCAGGTGGAATGTGTGTTAGTTTGTCACCCTAACGTATTCAAAATAAACAGAGCAAAATTTTAAAACGGTTATTCGGTAATAGTATGCAATAACCCCGTGCTCCCAATAAAAGGCAGTTATCTCGATATAACGGACATATATTTCAGTTTTATTGTATATAGATGTAGAGGTTGTTTGTATTTTCGCTTAACCATGTTAGAACTGTAATTGTTTTATTTTTAACTTTCTGTTGCACAGACTTCACAACCTCTGCAGACAATCAACGCGATCTACTTACTAATCTATAAGTATAGTAGTAAGTTGTGGTGTTTACTTTTATATAAAGGTAGTGATACACTGGATTGGTATTTGTAGACTGATATTTCACTTAATACTGTTTACAAAAAAATATTCTCTATTTTTACCTACGATTCGTTTTTTAAATAAAATAAAATTAAGTTAAATAATTTATTGTAATTATCATCAGATTTTTTTTGGAGAAAATAATGCTTGATTCGCTTCTCTGACCACTTTTTTGCAGTTTATAAAAGACATCATTAGAAACAAAAGGCTGCATTTTATTTATCTACTATAATATCAAAAGTTAATCTTGAAGAAAATTTACGGTTTTAAAAGTATAGCCCCGTACTATAAAATCTTAAGAAACGTTTATCCCTTACCTATCACTAACAAACACTAGAAAAATCAAAATATTGCAGAATCCTACTTATTTTATCTATATGATGTAATCACAGAGACTAAACTCATAATTAATTACCATTTATTCAGTAAACGAGGCGTAATTCATGTGAGCACATCAATCGAATAGCTGTAAACAGGGTTATCATAATCGTACGGCCTAGGAACAACACAGGTATCTAGGCCATAAGCGAGACTCATCGCAAATTATATGCATCGGTTACTTTCGATGAGTTCTGCCCAAGTATTAACATAGGCATGACGTTGGCCATCGTTATTTAGGACGCATGTCGCTCGTACTTTTGCCTTGTTGTTTAAAGTATATTTACAAGGTTTTAATACGGTTGATTGTCTTCTGTTTTGATTAGTCTATGACACTATCCTACCTATACCTATACATTTAAATAAAATTAAAGTGTCTCTTTCTTATACCAAAATAAATGCATTTTATTGATCATTCCAACGGATCAGTTCAAACTAGAACCGTTGATATTTTTTAAAACGTCAGATTTTCGATATATCGATAATTATAAATATATCAATATCGGAGTTTTATATATAAGTTTATTTATCGACTTAGTAATAATCGATTTGGTAATAAGTTTATTATTCGATTGGAATGATCAGTTGAACTGACCGTGTGTGTCGTCCATAAGAGGGTTATTCGCATGTTATAAGGGCATTAATAGCCATTAAAAAAGAATTGCCTGTCTGTCCAGGTTAATCTTTGTAATGGCTGAACGGATTGGAATAAAACTTGAGGAACACGAGTGATCTAGGTTTTATTTTATCAGAAATACTTGGAGATATTTTTTAAGAAGTCGAAAAATTGATAAAATAAATGGTCTTTGACGATTATCTTAAATGAAAATAATGTCAAACTAATAGTTCCTACCCCGGCGACGTCCCCGGAACGGGCCTGAAATACATTTCTTGTAGCAAATAAAATAAGTTATATTCAATAATAACATCTTTTGCGAGTTTTTTTTTTTGCGTTTATTTAACTTATTTTAAATTTCTGTCGTCTCCACTGTTTTGTAGTTCCCATGGTCACAACAGTAAACTCCAATAATCAATTAAATAACAAAAATCAATAAAATAAGTAACTGTAATGTTTATAAAAAGCTATACAAACTTTGAGAGGTTTTATGTTGTATCGTAGGAGGTCAGTTTTGTTTACACCATTACCTTGCGGTCAACAACCTACAGTTGACAACTGCGGAGGATATATTTATTTATATCATTGCCGAAAGTTGGTATAAGATCAAGGTGATAAAATAAAAAAAATTGTACAACCGACTTTAATATAAATAATTTATTGTTGATTTTTTTAAACCGCTCGATCGGTTTCGATAAAATTTAAATTTGGTCCCATTTAAAGGAAAGTATACCCTTTGAAACAAAAAAAAGAATTTTCCGAATCCTTTCAGGCGTTTTTGATTAATCGGTGAACATATATAAAAAATATTCCGACGAATCGAGAACCTCCTCGTTTTTATAAGTCGGTTGACAATAAGAATGTTAGTCCTTACAAATATTTGTATCGTGTTATGTCAAAACTTCTGTATGGATTATTCCAACCACTTGCCAAATAATTGATGATACCACATGTACCTACGCAATCCCAAGCAGCCACCGACTCCTTTAATCTTTCAGGGAAATAGTTTCTATGTCCTTTTCCTACTATCCGACAGACCTTGAACGATAATACCATCCTACCAACAGTTTAAACGCACGTTATGGGCAACAGCAAAACCAGTCAGGGAGTCTCTTGGAGGTCCATTTAAAGAAATCAATTAATGTATATTATGTAATTTAAAGAAATAAATGCATGGTATTAATATGTTTCTAAATGTTTTTATACTTAGTCTTGTAAAATATTCAGTTGTAAATTAATTTTAAATCCGATCTACGCAGTATGAACTTATAGTATCTGTAAATTAATGTTTAAGAAAAGTCCCGCTGAGTTGTTGGTTTTTCCTTGGAGAAGGTGTTTTCCTGATCTGCGGTAAAAAATATTTTCAATAATTATTCCTGTAAGATATATTAAATAAAAATTCATACAATCCCAGTTGTGACCTGGAACTACGAACACTTACCAGCCTGCAACGGTGGCAATTATGGTATAACCCTATCTTAAAGGAGTGTGTTTTGGACAGCTGTGCATTTTGTTCGCTACTGATTGATCTGGAGTCTGCACTCTAGCATTAATAAGCCATATGTTGTATAATAGAATCTTTACATACATTACTTTATTTTACGGTAAGACCATACGATCACTTTTTCTGTATTAATTAAAACAGAAATTCAGCATGCAATAAATAGACGTAGTATATGGTAATGGAGGCGGGAATAAAGTAGTACAGTCTTAAATTAAATTACGTTTTAAAGGTAATAGTTTTAAAGAATACTGTAAACAGTTTAGCGTTAGAAGGATTTTTTAATTTCCTCATAGATGAAACCTATGTAGGGAAACATGTAGTTATATATATATATATATATATATATATATATATATATATATATATATATATATATATATATATATATATACCTACTAGGTACTTATAACGTATATGATACATACTTTTGTATTTCTTATATAAGTATACAGGATTGCTCGTTAAAAGTATATGACGAATTATTTTTCTTATAATTAAAGTTCTATAAATAACTTTTGTTTAGAAATGTATGCAATATCGATGCAGTAGGGATGATTAATTTATGTCTGGACTACATCGCTTGAACAAGAAAACAAGCGGGACACACCTAGAATGTAATTAGAGAGAAAATGGCGACAATCCGCCATTCATCTACATTTTGTATGTAATTCCTTCTCCTTAGTACATCAAAACCTCAGAACTAGCACAGAAATGTTTACATGCTAACAAAACAAAGAGGCGGTTACTAGTACCAATTAGGTATTATTTCCTAAAGTCTAAATTTTTAAGTAAACTTGCTATTAGACAATACAGTTGTAAACTTTAAATTCCCACTGACCTACCCACCGACTTAACTTATGTCTGTTAACAGGACGTAGGACATAAAGTATTTATAGCTTAAAGGTACGGTACTGTTATATGAGCCATTGTCTATGTCTACTAAAGGTGATTATGCCGTCTTAAATATGTATTCCGGACCCTCTCCAAGATCGCACAGTGAATAATAATTAGTAAGACAAATCTTCGATTCGCGATTTGCGAATCAATATGGTGGCAGGGAGTCGTCGGCAATTGTCAGACCTTTTTTGGGCTCCATGTCCAACTGTCATTGACTTTGAAGCGTTTATGATTAGACAGGCATTGCACAGTTATAAAGTTAATGTACTTGTGCGTAATGATTTCTTATATTTACGCAAACGCTAGACATTAAATGAAATAAATTTTACGGATTATATCGCGTTTAATTTTAAAATTTTAATTTCTGACGTTTTGGGTGCTGTAAAGCACCCATGGTCACGAGGGCACACTGAGGTGTTTGACGTCCCAATGCCATAGTTAGCCGGGCAACCTTCATTTTTAGAACATTAATTTTTGATCCGACCTATACCGAACGAACTTCCAGTATCTTGAAGTCTTGCGGTGATATGCTCGGGTTGGGATTTAATTTCATTAGCTATAAGATCCCCAAGCAGATGGTGGCACCCATCCATCTTCTCTGTTGTTTTTTAATTTAAATAGGCTCGCGGATCATCCGTGGTAGGAATCGGCAGGGACGATTTAGAATCCTGCCAATACATTAGATTTGATAGACCACAAATACTCGCAAAAGAACACCGATTCCTAGTTGGGCTAACTTTGACATCGGAACGTCAAATACCTCGATCCCCCGTGACTATGGGTGCTGTACAGCACCCGAAACATCGGGAATTAAAATAATAAAATTAAACGCGATAAAATCAGTAAAATTTGTTTCATTTAATGTACTTGTGTAGGATTTATTAGTTTTTCACAGTTACTTTTAAAATCATGGTTGAACTACAAAACAAAGATTATAATATGAACAATAACATATATTCACTATACTGTGGGTGTTGTAAGAAGGGACAGAGAGAATCAGGAGATAGGCGGCAGCATCTTTCTGCAAAATATCAAAAAACTGCAATTACCAACTCGTCTACCAAGCGTGGTAAATATGACAAAATCCCCATTTGAGGCAATGTATGTAGGTCTATGTTTAGCGATGGCTATGTTTAGCATCTGTAAACTGAAATGAATGGATGGATGCATAATAAAAGAGCAACAATCCGTTTCTCCTTAAGTTCCCGCCAAAAATCTTACACGTACGAATAATTAAAAGGCATCCATGTTAAGTTTATCGGCTCAGGTTGATTAATCTGCATTCAAATTAAAGTGATCTTTGATTAAAGTATTGGCCCCATTCGCAAAGCGTCGCATTACGTAACATCGGAAGCTCGCAATCGGTTTTCGGCGCTAATATTATAGGTACACCGTACTCCTAAGTCACTAAATATGAACACTGTATACCTTGTAAGTCTCTAACTGCTGAATCATCCGTTTGGTAAAAGCTATCTATGGTTTGTAGCATACTAACGATCTTTTTTTATTGAATGTATATAGAAGAGTGATAAACGAGCATTCAGGCCACCTGATGGTAAGTGGATTCTGTAGCCGATTGACACCTACATCTACCCTAGATTAGAAATCGAAATATTTTTTATGACGTCACACAATAAATACAATTACAATAAATAAACTTTGGATATCATTTTAAAATACCTATTTTACTTGCAACGACGAATTAGTCCTCAGGGCATTCTTTATTTTAATTCAAAATTGTGGATAGCTGGCAGAATAGAATAGAATAAATTTTATTCATTACATCACTGCTGCCCGTATGAGGAAGCTCAAGGTTGCTCAGCGAGCTATGGAGATGGCTATGCTCATGATTTCTCTGCGTGATCAACTTAGAAGTAAGGTTCTCGAGTGGCAGCCTCGTACCAGTAGGCGAAGTGGAACTAGATGGAGTCGATGAATGCAGATGGCTCAACCGTGCTTTATGGCATTCCTTGGGGTAGGCCTATGTTGGCCTATGTTGGCAATGGACTTATGAAGTGCTGTCAAGATTATGATGATGATAAATTATAAAATGTTCTTGTTTAAATTATATTTTTTTTTTTGGAATAACTACACTCAACGATACTAATTTATTTGATATGTGTTGAGTGCTCTACTCCCGACATGTGACGGTTTTGCAATATAAAATTTATTTATTTATTCCTGAAATGTACAACTATCGTTATAGTTTTTATGTCTTAATTTAGACACTAAATCAATAAAAAGGGATGTCTCGAAAACTACTACTAACATTAAATTATAAAGTCAGCGTATTATTTTATTCATTTGCTTAGTTACCTATGTTTACAAAAACATAGTAAAAAAACTATTACTGCCGCTGTCACATGTCAGTTAGTCCGTGCGCTTATTTGTCTTAGTTCTTAGTTACCTATGTTTACAAAAACATAGTAAAAAACTATTACTGCCGCTGTCACATGTCAGTTAGTCCGTGCGCTTATTTGTCTTAGTTCTTAGTTACCTATGTTTACAAAAACATAGTAAAAAACTATTACTGCCGCTGTCACATGTCAGTTAGTCCGTGCGCTTATTTGTCTTAGTTCTTAGTTACCTATGTTTACAAAAACATAGTAAAAAACTATTACTGCCGCTGTCACATGTCAGTTAGTCCGTGCGCTTATTTGTTTTAGTTCTTAGTTACCTATGTTTACAAAAACATAGTAAAAAACTATTACTGCCGCTGTCACATGTCAGTTAGTCCGTGCGCTTATTTGTTTTAGTTATTAGTTACCTATGTTTACAAAAACATAGTAGAAACTATTACTGCCGCTGTCACATGTCAGTTAGTCCGTGCGCTTATTTGTCTTAGTTCTTAGTTACCTATGTTTACAAAAACATAGTAAAAAACTATTACTGCCGCTGTCACATGTCAGTTAGTCCGTGCGCTTATTTGTTTTAGTTCTTAGTTACCTATGTTTACAAAAACATAGTAAAAACTATTACTGCCGCTGTCACATGTCAGTTAGTCCGTGCGCTTATTTGTCTTAGTTCTTAGTTACCTATGTTTACAAAAACATAGTAAAAAACTATTACTGCCGCTGTCACATGTCAGTTAATCCGTGCGCTTATTTGTTTTAGTTCTTAGTTACCTATGCTTACAAAAACATAGTAAAAAACTATTACTGCCGCTGTCACATGTCAGTTAGTCCGTGCGCTTATTTGTCTTAGTTCTTAGTTACCTATGTTTACAAAAACATAGTAAAAAACTATTACTGCCGCTGTCACATGTCAGTTAGTCCGTGCGCTTATTTGTCTTAGTTCTTAGTTACCTATGTTTACAAAAACATAGTAAAAAACTATTACTGCCGCTGTCACATGTCAGTTAGTCCGTGCGCTTATCTGTCTTAGTTCTTAGTTACCTATGTTTACAAAAACATAGTAAAAAACTATTACTGCCGCTGTCACATATCAGTTAGTCCGTGCGCTTATTTGTCTTAGTTCTTAGTTACCTATGTTTACAAAAACATAGTAAAAAACTATTACTGCCGCTGTCACATGTCAGTTAGTCCGTGCGCTTATTTGTTTTAGTTCTTAGTTACCTATGTTTACAAAAACATAGTAAAAAACTATTACTGCCGCTGTCACATGTCAGTTAGTCCGTGCGCTTATTTGTTTTAGTTATTAGTTACCTATGTTTACAAAAACATAGTAGAAACTATTACTGCCGCTGTCACATGTCAGTTAGTCCGTGCGCTTATTTGTCTTAGTTCTTAGTTACCTATGTTTACAAAAACATAGTAAAAAACTATTACTGCCGCTGTCACATGTCAGTTAGTCCGTGCGCTTATTTGTTTTAGTTCTTAGTTACCTATGTTTACAAAAACATAGTAAAAACTATTACTGCCGCTGTCACATGTCAGTTAGTCCGTGCGCTTATTTGTCTTAGTTCTTAGTTACCTATGTTTACAAAAACATAGTAAAAAACTATTACTGCCGCTGTCACATGTCAGTTAATCCGTGCGCTTATTTGTTTTAGTTCTTAGTTACCTATGTTTACAAAAACATAGTAAAAAACTATTACTGCCGCTGTCACATGTCAGTTAGTCCGTGCGCTTATTTGTCTTAGTTCTTAGTTACCTATGTTTACAAAAACATAGTAAAAAACTATTACTGCCGCTGTCACATGTCAGTTAGTCCGTGCGCTTTATTGTCTTAGTTCTTAGTTACCTATGTTTACAAAAACATAGTAAAAAACTATTACTGCCGCTGTCACATGTCAGTTAGTCCGTGCGCTTTATTGTCTTAGTTCTTAGTTACCTATGTTTACAAAAACATAGTAAAAAACTATTACTGCCGCTGTCACATGTCAGTTAGTCCGTGCGCTTTATTGTCTTAGTTCTTAGTTACCTATGTTTACAAAAACATAGTAAAAAACTATTACTGCCGCTGTCACATGTCAGTTAGTCCGTGCGCTTATTGTCTTAGTTCTTAGTTACCTATGTTTACAAAAACATAGTAAAAAACTATTACTGCCGCTGTCACATGTCAGTTAGTCCGTGCGCTTATTTGTCTTAGTTCTTAGTTACCTATGTTTACAAAAAACATAGTAAAAAACTATTACTGCCGCTGTCACATGTCAGTTAGTCCGTGCGCTTATTTGTCTTAGTTCTTAGTTACCTATGTTTACAAAAACATAGTAAAAAACTATTACTGCCGCTGTCACATGTCAGTTAGTCCGTGCGCTTATTTGTCTTAGTTCTTAGTTACCTATGTTTACAAAAACATAGTAAAAAACTATTACTGCCGCTGTCACATGTCAGTTAGTCCGTGCGCTTTATTGTCTTAGTTCTTAGTTACCTATGTTTACAAAAACATAGTAAAAAACTATTACTGCCGCTGTCACATGTCAGTTAGTCCGTGCGCTTATTTGTCTTAGTTCTTAGTTACCTATGTTTACAAAAACATAGTAAAAAACTATTACTGCCGCTGTCACATGTCAGTTAGTCCGTGCGCTTATTTGTCTTAGTTCTTAGTTACCTATGTTTACAAAAACATAGTAAAAAACTATTACTGCCGCTGTCACATGTCAGTTAGTCCGTGCGCTTATTTGTCTTAGTTCTTAGTTACCTATGTTTACAAAAACATAGTAAAAAACTATTACTGCCGCTGTCACATGTCAGTTAATCCGTGCGCTTATTTGTTTTAGTTCTTAGTTACCTATGTTTACAAAAACATAGTAAAAAACTATTACTGCCGCTGTCACATGTCAGTTAGTCCGTGCGCTTATTTGTCTTAGTTCTTAGTTACCTATGTTTACAAAAACATAGTAAAAAACTATTACTGCCGCTGTCACATGTCAGTTAGTCCGTGCGCTTATTTGTCTTAGTTCTTAGTTACCTATGTTTACAAAAACATAGTAAAAAACTATTATTGCCGCTGTCACATGTCAGTTAGTCCGTGCGCTTGTTTGTCTTAGTTCTTAGTTACCTATGTTTACAAAAACATAGTAAAAAACTATTACTGCCGCTGTCACATGTCAGTTAGTCCGTGCGCTTGTTTGTCTTAGTTCTTAGTTACCTATGTTTACAAAAACATAGTAAAAAACTATTACTGCCGCTGTCACATGTCAGTTAGTCCGTGCGCTTGTTTGTCTTAGTTCTTAGTTACCTATGTTTACAAAAACATAGTAAAAAACTATTACTGCCGCTGTCACATGTCAGTTAGTGCGTGCGCTTGTTTGTCTTAGTTCTTAGTTTTCACGTTTCAGGAAAATATACGAAACGAAATGATGCTTTCTGAATAAGTTTCCATTTATCCTCAAAATGATCTCTATTGCTGGTTGTTATCAGGTGCATTGACATTTAAAAGATATTTATTTATTAATCAAAATTAAATGAAATTTTGACGAAAAAAAAATAAAAACGCACATGAGGCTGCACTTTTGAACTTATTTTTTTATTTTTTATTTTATAGGATAGGGTGATAAACGAGCACACAGTCCACCTGATGGTAAGTGGTTGCTGCAGCCCATGGACATCTAAATCTATCCTCTATTACAAATCAAAATGCAGATGCGTTGTCACTCTGCTCTGTATGCCTCTTTTCCAGTAAAAAGGGTCTCCGGTTCTCTACACTCACCATACGAAATACAGCAGCATTAAGCTACTATTTCACGCTGGTATTCTGTGAGAGCGTGGTCCTTCCGCGGTCGAGCCGACCCATTCATGCTACAACTATACTACTAATATAACTGCAGCATGGCTCTACCACGTTTATTAACTATTTAAAATATATTATAACTTTTATAATTACTTTTTAACAAATTAATAGTGGTTTTTGTATGACAAAGTTTAATTGAAGTTATTAGTAGGTATATACTTCTACATTGATAACTTGCAATACCATGTATATCATTGTAAAGAAAGTTATAGATTAATAGTGCAACTAGTCTGACTTTCAAGTTATATCCTTTAATAGTTCATTAGAACACACTCTAATCAATGCTTCACAATGCAGTGCAGATATCATTAATATAACAGTTTCTAGGCAATTAGTTATCAATATTGATAAAGATAGATCGCTAGGCTCTTAAGCTATGGCACTGTTTGTAATCTATCAAACGGTAAATTGTACTGGCATATTAACTACTGTGATAAAGTTAATTATAAGAATACGGAAATGGATGTAATAACGCCATTATTTTAACTTGAAGGGATTAAAAAAAAATTGTATTTCTTTTAATTGTTGATTTTTATTAATTTAGGCTTGGATGCTTTTCCTTTAAGCTATGTCTTTATTTCATTCGGGGTCTTTGTTTTTATAGATTTTTTTTAAATATGCTGATGCGACATATTGCGAAGTTTTTGTGAGATTTTGACGACATCTTAACCCAGCGGACAGTAGATGACAACAGTTACTCAAGTTTATAAAGCGCCTAAGCGATCAAAATAACTTGAGGTTTGTATCAACATCAAGGCACTTCGTCGTTTTCTCTAATAGTTTACAAGCACAGACGCTTAATATCAAAATCCATTTCAAATCATTATTTAAACAATAAACAAGGAGCAACAATCCGTCGACGGTCAAATTAACGCCAAAACTTCGTTCAATTATTGATATAAATAAAAAGAATAGCTTACATACGTCTAAAGGCCAATCAGAACTCACTTATTCTTCTTCAGGCCATAGAAATCCACTTCTGGACATGGGCCTCTTCCATTGTAAATGGGATTTCCCCTAATCGTCATACTTATCAGGCGGATTGCTGACAACTGAATCATTGCTGATAAGAGTTTTTTTTATACGTATCTACGTACTTATAAAACCTAAGTATGTAAGAACCAAATACAACAGGATTGCTTGTAGCAATGGTATAATGCTCCAACAAAATTTGCAGATCCTACTCAAGTGAGTGAAGTTAGTTAACGGCAGCTATCATTTATATTTTAATTAGTACAAAAGCCTCGAATGAAAGCAACTTAACTTAGTTTCGACGATTTAATCATATTTTATTTGTCCAAAATTGTTCCGAATCGCAGTTTCATTTTTTTCTTAATATGAACACATTATGAGACTAATTTTAACTATTGATTGAGAGTCATATAAATATTTGGAGTAATAAAATCATGTTTAAAATGATTGACAAACTGTTAGCAATTTTGTGTTAAAATTGTGTTGTGCTTCACAGCGTTGTGGCGGTGTAAGAATATCTTTTTCCACAAATTGTCAAGTGGGTGTCATAAGAGTATTGAGAGAAACAAACCAAGAGATGGCAGCAGCGTCGCGTAATATCAGCTAACAATTAAAAAAAATTCGTTGCCTTACCGCCTACCAATCGTGGCAACTATGGCAAATGCCTCTCCCCCCACTGAGGAAATCTTATAGGGAGGCCCTTTTTTAGCAATAGTCTTTTGATAGATGGTGAAGGTGATGGTAGAATTTTATTGATGCTATATTACAGTGATTGCTTTGGTAAACGACTATCCTAAAAAATAAAAGAAATCAATAGAGTACGTGGTTGCCGACCCACATATTATTCTTAAACGTCCATTTCGAACTTTCCGTAATCTTTATGTTCGAACATTTAAGATAAGAATGAAGATATCAGACAATTTCACTTTTCACGATTACAATTCGGCACGCACGAGCTGCTTAAGACCCACTAATTGAGCTCTATGTCTTAACAGTTCTTTCGATATGTATTATGTATCTGTAATCAATTACAGTTTCAGATAACAGAAATACGAAGCCAAACAAATTTGTAGGTAACTATTATTTCTTTCTCAAGAAATAAATATGCGCGGGTTTTTCTAATATTTCGTTGCGAGTTATAACGTGTAAATTGCGTTGTTTATTGTAATTAATGGCGGCAAATTTGGATGTGGTAGGATTCCAAAATCTTACCTATTTACGTGGCGTAAGTACCATTGCCAGCACTGCTTGGTTCCGCTCTGAAGGGTGTAGAGCATAGAAATATTTCGTATATCTATGATGTAGAGAGCCACTATAATTACAGGCTGTAAGGCATTCTATATCAGCCCTTGGAGTTGACAATTAAATAACTAAAAAGTTATGTTTGATAATTACGAGCTCGTAAGTTTTTCCTTTAGTATGTGATTTTTTTAATTTTCAAAGCGATACTTTTGGCTATATGGTAGGGTTGATAATTTTAAAAATTTTTTTCTAAAAGTATCGGAAAGATTACGAGATTAAGGACGAGTATGGTGTTTACTTAAAATTAACTTAAAAGAAACGCTGGGTAAAAATCTATCTTAATTAATAAATATACCGTTAGTGAGTGTTACAATATCCCGCAATAACACAACATGAAAGTTATAAAAATGTAAAAATAAACCAGTTTTTAGTCTAGACAAGACTAGAACAGACTAAAGACCTGTTTCTAAGGATAGAAAACTAGAATTAATCAAAACAACTTATATTCATTTAGCCTGATAGAAATGTTATGTTCTAATTCAAACTAAGATTTTCTGTTTTATGCTAATAATATTTAATATTGTGTTCTGCAAGTAATTGTTTGGTGATTAAAATAAATAATTATTTAAAAAAAAAAAAAACTAATTATTGCTCATATTAAGTGAAAAATATCACTTATCTTTTTTGGCTAGAACTAATTTACAATAAATTTTGAAGAGTACTCAAATTGTTGTTATGATAATCTTATAAAAGTTGGTCTTGAATCACCATACTAGGACGCATGTGCCTAAAACTTTGTCGTGATAACTAGGATACAATCTGCAGTTTGATAGTGTAACTCTGGTGAAAATTTACCGGAGATTACTTCGCGACTGCGTTGTGTTTATTACCCGACTTTACTTATATTGTTTGGCACGCTCTGTAGCCTAAAAGGCTTGATGGATTTTAACAAATGGGTTATCGTTCAATTTGTCTTAGTTGTGGAAGAAACATAGAGTATAAAAACCATCTTTTTTTCTTTATTTTTTTTTTCAGTCGGTCAATTATGCGCAATAACGGTCGCCGCTAGACTTTCGTGCCGCGAGATGTACTACCAACGAGGCATTCATTTGAATTAAACTCATTAAATATAAGAGTGACAACTACATTATGATTCTTAATCGAGGATAGATGCAGCACCCATTTACGATCAGGTGAGCTATGTATCCCTTTACCACTTTTACTTAAACAAAGAAAAAACATCTGCCTAAACTTACGTACAAGGGCGTGAAGATCGTAATCTATTTACAAGTAAATAAAATTGAACTGTCCGTTTGTAATGTCAAAATAACAGCGTTTTACTTAATGTCTAAAGATGTAAGGATATATGACACTTATAACAAACACAATTTTTTAAATTTTGTCTATCTGTATCAGATGCGCCGTTTTCGACGGGACTTTCACTGGCAGATAGCTAATATTATAAGCAGTAGCTTAGGCGACATTTACTTAAGAAAAATAATTAGGGTTTTGCGTAAATAAAACGAAAACCCATGCAATCCAATCGTAATTAATTCCACGCAGACGAAGTCGCAGGCAACAGCTAGACATATTAATATACTTACTTTTAACGATCACAATTTGAATAGATTTCAATAAAAGCCTACACTTAATCAGATTTAAAATTATATATTATTTAAAAATCGTTTCCTCAACGTCTTAAGTGGTTTTAACAAATTCGTGTCAGTCATTTATATTTTGAGAGATCGTTTGTATGTTGGCCGCTTGCATCTCTAATCTATTGAGACAAGTAGTAGAGTAAGATAAAGAATTAATTCTTAAGGCGGGAAGTTACGTTTGACGTCGAGTTTTTAATTATTGTAAGCCTAAATGAGGCAAAGGCATCATGCTTTTGAAGGCACGACTTGTAAAAATACTATTAGGAAGCATCTTACATACATACGAGTATGTAGGTAGTGTCACTTATAATTGGTAAGCCAGGACAAAAAAACCTTTAATTCACGAGATGGGCTTGATACCAAGCTAATTTAATATTTCTGTTAAAGCATAGAGTTATGTTACAACCTGTTACCAACGCTGGGCACAAATCTCCTTACATTTTGCAGAAAGATTTGATACATTTTAAAGCATGCAGGTTTCTTCATAGATTTATAGATTCACAGGTTCATAGATTTCATTGGTGTCGGTTGTGATCGAATCCGAGTTGCTCGGCTATCATCTATCCAATGATTTGAGCCACTGAGATATGCATTTCTTTATCTACTTTAAAAAATAGAACGATTAATTCAAAAAGAGTAAGAGAAAGAATCAGACAAGGGGATGGGATTAAAATTATATAATAGGATATGGTGTGATAGAATAAAATAGAATTTATATTTATTTTCTCATCACAAACGGGTACAGAATTATTGACGACAAACATGTTGAACTATAAACTATAAACGCATTGAACCCTAGTCTGTGAGAGACTGTTGCCTCTAAATATATTAAACAGTACGTAATCTATAGGTCACCAGGTCCCACCTCTCGGATTGTACATCTTTAAATTACACGTTTGTATAGTACCTATATTGAATACGAGATCGGGACTATTCCGATTACGCAATAAATTCTGACCTTGTATATATGATTACACTATTATATCATATTTCTAACTATTTATTTTAATTTAATATTAATTTAAAATTGTCGGATTCCTAGTGACACCTGTACCTCCACCACGTATTGCATACAATTCCAATACAGGAAGCCTATTTAGGAAAACAAAAACCAAAACCCTTACGAACTTTTAACCTAAAAAAGTAAGAAAAAACATCTGCCTCGTTAAGCTAACAACATTGACGTGAACCACAACGTCAAGAGTTCGCGTAGGGTTGTCAAGTTATATGGTATACTGAATGATCTCTTTTATCGTCTGGAAAAAATAGGGTGGTCAATGGAATAGAAGCCTATGGCACTGATATTTTACATTTTTTTTTCTTTGTAAACTTTCCATACTAAAAAAATAACAAAAAATTTTTTTAGTATGGATGGAAATTTTTTTATTTCAAATAAATCAATTAAAAACTACCGAAATTAAAATAATACACACCCAATTAGTAGTATTTATTGATAGATCAATTTCATTACATGTTATTGTAAAAGAGAAAAAAATTGTAATATATCAGCGCCATAAACTTTTATTCCGTTCACCTGTTACCCCCGCCATTTTTTTCATACGATTAAAAAGATTATTCAGCACATGTAATAAAAAAATAGTTAATATATTGAAGCTTAATTTTTTACTTATATCTGATGATAATATTTTTGGGATCATGCATTACTATGGTAAAGTCTCTTGGGTAAGAGTACCATATATATTATATACCACACATCGTCAACACCCGTGAATCGAATCGTGATTCACTCATGCTACAACTATAATATAACCGCTGCATGGCTCTTACCACATACAATTAATTTAGTTTATGCAAACTTACTTTGTTTCTTACTTTCAAACTAAATGATAATATCTCTTTGTAATACGTCTTTTCAAAGATGTTGTGGTTTTTAATTTAAGATAATAAACGTTTTAATTCCACGGTGGCATACAGATATCTCTAAAAATGCAATGAATTAAACTTTTTTGATGATTTATCAATAATTATCACGCTGTAAAGCGGGTTAGATAATAAAGAGCACTGATAAAAAAAACACTGCTTCCCATCACCAGTCTATGCAATTTATGTTCAGCGTTTTAGACAAATTTTCCTTTATAAATCGATTCCTAAAGCCTCATACGTCAATCAATAGGATGCTTAACAGTATACGAGTGTAATAGAGACTTCAAAAAGAGGTTGGGCGATTCTCCTTCGAACTCACACAATTCAGTATAGTACATACTTCAGTATAGTACAATAATTCAGTCCAGTTTTACTAACCTTATAAGAAAACATTGATTGTTTTATTGGGACAACCCTAACTTCGCCTCCGCGACCTCCGGGTTATTTATGAAACCGCGTCGATAGTAGATAAGGACCCTTTGAAGTCGCTCCATTTGTTTCTAAATGATGACCGTTATTACATATTATTGGTCAATTATGTAGTAAAATGTTGCAGCTTCCCGAAACAGATTGCGTTACGGTGTATACAGTGGTGTGTGATAATCGATACAAAGTTTTTTTTAATAAAAAAATTAAAAATCTAAATAATATATATTGTGCTATTTTTAAAGCTAATTTCAAGGATTATTTATACCTTTGAACTTAGCTTTAAACGTAAAGTTTTAGAAATATTGAGAATTGTTTGGTAACGAATATATATTGTTAAAAGTAGTATTAATTAACGTTGTTTTAATTAAGTAGTCATCTTTTTTTCTTTCATTCACTTCAGACCTTCAAATGTCCACTGCTAACGTAGGCTTTCCCCAAGATATGTTACAAGCCACAAAACAAGGTCCTGCGTTTGACCAGTGTTAGTAAATAATACTATCAGAAAATAACTTAAGAAATATATACGATCGACCTTTAATCTTTCTCTATTAATGTAGGGAATAGTTAACATTGTTTAACTGAAACTAAATAAAATATATCGGCTAAAACATACCTATTACATACCTATTGATACCGCTTTGACTCATCATCATCGTCATCATTACAGCCACTTCAGACCTTCAAATGTCCACTGCTGAACGTTGGCCTCCCCAAGTAATGCCACAAAGCCTGAGCCACCTGCATCCATCGACTTCCTGCATGTCTCACCAAGTCGTCACTCCATCTAGTGGCGGGTCGCCCTACACTACGCCTGGCTGCCACTCGATAACCTTTCTTCCCCATCGGTTATCGGTTCTTCGAGCTATATGACCGGCCCATTGCCACTTCAGCTTACTAATCCGTTGGGCAATGTCGGTGACTCTGGTTCTACTGCGGATATGCTCATTTCTGAGTTTATCACGCAAAGAAACCCCAAGCATAGCCCTCTTCATAGCTCGCTGAGCGACCTTGAGCGTCCTCATACGGCCAGCGGTAAAGGACCACGTCTCAGATCTGTAAGTCATCACTGGCCCACACGCACTGCTTGTACAATCTGGTTTTCAGAGTTTGAGGTATACCCGACGAAAATATGTGTCGTAATTTCCCGAACACTGCCCAGCCGAGTTGAATCCGTCGATTGACCGCTTTGACTACCACATTTATTTCATAGACCAGCGTTTAATCATATAAATGAAACAGTAATCTTTTTTATAGAATTGGGTGAGAAACGAGCACACAGTCCACCTGATGATTAAATGCCGTGGTCCATAAACATTGACATTTATCCTCAATTAAGAATCAAAATCCAAATGTTTTGTCGCCCCTGAGGACTAAGTTGGAATGCCTCGATTCCAGTAAAAAGGCTCTCCGGTTCTCTACTATTCTGTGAGAGCGTGGTACTGCCTCATTTGAGACGACCTATTAGTGCCACAACTATAATATAGCTGCAGAGTGACTCCACCACGTAAAAAAATCTAGTCCAATATATTGTTACGAGCTTGAGGTTCGTGACAATAAAAACTGCCGATTGAATTACCAAAATTAACTCTTTAATTCACTTTACACTAATTAAAACTTAGAACACTAATAATTAACCACACTGATTCACTTTATTTCGCTCCGAAGCTTCGCTTGTCTCGCCGAATTCAATACTTCCCCGATCGCATCTTGCAGCGCCTTTAAATACACATTATCACCGAAACATCCAGAATATTCAAGTAAATACGCGCACCAATCGACAAGGCGCCGAAAGTTCGAGTGTCGGGCTTCTAGAAGCTTAGTTCTTCGTTTTGATACTAGATGGCGCTGTCGGTTGAAATATTAGTGATGTCATTTTCTGGAAAGCTCCCCTCGCTCTCGTCCCCGACACTAGGTGGCGCTAGTGCCAGGTACATGACGTCAACTTAGGCGCGCATCAATATTCATCATATTGTTTTTAATTGCGTGATAAATATAATAATAAAATATTAACACCAGTTACAACAATAACAAATTATTTAAATTTTAGACTTCTAAAAACGTAAAAATCGATAAACATAAGAAGTGCATACACATCACTGCCACCCCTTACTATAAACCTTACAATGTTTTCGGCCTTTGTTATCGCTATGTAACAAAATATGTTTTATGAGTTTTCGTCCAACGCTTTACATTCACACCGAGTACGTTTATTAACTAAGCGGTTTAATTAAAATTCACAGAATAGTTAACTATCGACAGATATTACGACACGACACTTACTTTTTTGTTTGTCAATACATATTTAAATTATTTTAATTCGATTTGAATTATAAACTTTAAATAAAAAGTAAATGCCCACTTTGAGGAATTAATAATATAATATAAAATAATTACCGCACAATACGTAGCTTCAGAAGTCCGTGTTAAGACAAAGCCGACAGAAGTTTTAAAACCCCGGCTTTTAAAGCTTTTATGCGGAAATTATTTTATTAGTTTTAACACGTGGTGGAGCCATGCTTCAGCCCCATTTAGGTTGTAACACCTTCACCGGTCGAGCCAACTCTGAATGGGTAGGGGATAGAAGGATAGCACGAATGGGTTGGCTAGACCGGGGAAGGATCACGTTCTCACTGAATACCAGCACAATATAGCAGATTAATGCTGCTGTGTTTCGTATGTAAACGAGGAATCCCATCATAGTCATTCATCCAACCATGCCTTCGTAGTTAGCTTTTTTATTCTTGATAGATAATAGATGTAGAATGTCTAGATGGGCCACGTCATCCACTCACTATCAGGTGGACTGGGTGCTCATTTATCACCCTTATCCTATAAATAAACTCTTTTGTTGGAAGTGCTTAAATTAAATATTATCTCTGGTTATCCTAAGATTTTCTCTGGTAGAAATAGAACCAAAGTAGCTGTTCCAAAATGACCCATCCTTGATAACATTTATGTAAAGTTCTTCATACCAGAGATAATTATATCTCAAAAGTCAAATATTTTATGTAAACTCTTTTTTATCAACACATTTATGAGATTTAAAACGTTAATCGTCGTCAAAGAAATGACAACAACAATTTTAAAAACAGTTAAAAACGCATACGTTCTTGTCATTTACGTCAATTATTATATCTTAACCTCTTAACTATTTATGCTAATGAATACACTAATGTCTAAGCAATAAGTTAACCGATTACAAATTGACCGCCATTCACGACACCTTTTAACTTTAAGCACATCACGTACCACATTTTTGTCTATGGTTAAATTTACGCGTCAAAAATAACCATAAGTGTTTACAAAAATCTTTGTCAGCTAATGGACTAGTTCTCGTCTGCAGAGCAAACAGGATGGCGTTGTATAGCATTACAATTTACAACTTCTAATTCAAGATCAACGTTCTAAACCTTAAATTTCTTTCCATATACAGATTACTGTTTCGAAATTAAAACGCACTAAGGCTGATAAAATCCCAAAGTTATTATTTTAATTGTACTCAATAATCTTTGATTTTACTTTTGACAGATAAAATCTAGATTAGATTCCCCTTTTCTCATAATTAGTGCGTAATCCTGATGGTAAACATTTAAAAGTATTTTCAAAGAAGTACTAGTAACATTAGGTAATATCAAACCATGATAATGACGGGTTAGTTTAACCTACATATGACTAGGAAATAATGAACGTAGATAATTATAGTAATGAGGTGCTGACATATTGCTTAAAGAATTTTAACGATTGTACAACGACAATGTAAAAATACTAGATGTAATTAAAAAACAAAGCAAGAAGAAAACTAGAAACAAATACTCGGTTATATTTACAAATGTAAATCCTGTTGTTTACAACATATAACTTCTAGATAGGTCACATTTTTCGAACGAACTTAATTATAAATATGTAAAGGTAAAATATAAAGATTAAGAAAAAGAAACAAAGCAAAGTGAACTGCTCGATTTTTTATAGTATAGACTGACAAACGAGCACACAGTCCACCTGATGGTAAATGGTTGCCGTGGTCCACAGACATCTACATCTGTCGATTAGGAATCAAAATGCAGATGCGTTGTCATTCGTAAGGACTAAGATGGAATGCTTCGTTTCCAGTAAAATGGGTCTCCGGTTCTCTACACTCACCATATGAAATACAACAGCGTTGAGCTACTATTTTACGCTGGTATTCTGTGAGAGCGTGGTTCTTTCCCGGTAGATATAGGCTGTTACGTAGTAGGGAGGCTGTGGCGTATCCGCCACGCATAGAATTTGGATCACATTTACCACAGATCGCAGTTATCTTTTTTAACCATTCTATTTATTTATGAAACTGAATTGACAAACGAATTCACAGTCCAACTCTTGGTAAGTAGCTACTGTAGTACATTTTTTAATAGAGGAGGGGTCAAACGAGCATTCCGTTCACCTGATGTTAAGTGACTACCGCCGCCCATGATCAACCGCAACACCAGGGGAATTGGAGGTGCGTTGTCGGCCTTTTAGAAAGGAGTAAGTAAGTACATGGATATCCCCAGCCAACTTAATTTAAAGAAGGCTTCGTACAAATAAGAGTTGGTAAGAGAGGGTGGTAACATGGTGATACTTACATAGACGGCAGGCATAAAAAGAGTCCACCCAGTAAAATACTAGCCATGTTGTAAATACTACTAAAACTCCCATAAACCACTACAACAAAGCTTGAAAGGTTTGTGTTAGGAGGTGTATGATGGTAGTAGAATGCCGAATTCGAACTCCCGGCGTCTGATTCTAATAATTAACAGTATATCTTTGCGGAAATCCGTTATATTAAACGATTAAAAAACATTTTTATATGATTTTTTACATCGTTTACGATAATATAGGTACTGTTGGTTTCCTTAATTATTAATATGGCCAGTGTAGATTTACAATTATTATCATTAATAATATCGAAGTTTGTAGAAATAACGGTGACAAACGAGCTCACCATCCACCTTATAAGTAGATGCTGTGACTCATTATCACTTACATCTATCCTTGATTAAGAATTAAAATACAGACGCGTCGTCAATCCAGAGGAATAAGAGAGAATGACCCGTTACAAGTGAAATCTTGTATCAGGCTCCCAATTGCATCCCAATGGAATTTGAATATGAACCCGGATCCGCTAATCTGTTCACTTGTCATTTAGCGCCACTTAACTTATATATCAATGAGGGCTAATAATCTTTCTCTCGCTAGATGTCGCTAGTTGACAATGAAAGGAAGTTTTTTGTAACAAAATGTCATTTAATTGAGAGGTTAGTTTTAAATAATAGTTTCTAGAGGATTATAAACATAGAATTATTGCGCAAAACAATGACTTAGTGGTTTGATCTTAAATTATTTGCACATTTTAACTCTTTTTTTTAGAGAGAGAGAATTTTTCTGCTTTTATGAATATGTGTTGTATGGTTTATTTATTTTTAATCTAATTAATATAACTTATACTGCAGAAAGAAACATTAACATATTATTAACATTACATATTTAGACCAAATTAACTTCCCAACAATGAAAAGCATCAAATATATCATTCAATTGCGCCGCCCTGGTGGCAAAAAAAAAGTCGTGGATTTGTAACAGGTGTTTAAAATACATAAATTATTTTTTCTGTCGGTCTCTATATTAAAAATTGATTTTCAACGTAAAAATGTAGTTGTATGCAGGAACCTTAGGCCAACTAAATATTTTATTTAAAGGTTATTTATGAAGGAGACTCGTATAGCGTAAACTTTCTAAGATGTTGTAGCTTTACGAGTGAAAGGTCAGGATAGGTGTAGCGGGTGACAGGTGAATGATATACAAGTTTGTGTAAGAATAGTTCGCATACCGATTACTTTTAACGATAACGTTAAAAAAAACAAAGATTATGGAAAACTGCCGTGCCGCAATGTGGCATACTCGGGGGCCTAGCGCTCGCTGTAAATTTCACAGTACGCAAGTATCGAACTATAATTACTACGTAGTATAACTCAATAAGTGAAGAACCTCAATGTATTAGTGTAATATGCAGGCAATCCGGGTTCGATCCCGCCGGCACCAATGACATTGTTAATTGCAATTTTAATTGCTAATTTACCACGTGCTTTGGCAATGAAGGAAAACATCGTGAGGAAACCTGCATATCTGAGAAATAGGAAAAAAATATTTTGAAGACATGTGAAGTTCGCCAATATGCATTGGAGCAGCGCGGTGGATATGTTCTTGCCCTAAGACCCTCTCTGAAATGGGAGGACGCCCCTGTGCCCAGCAGTGGGACGTATATAAGCTATAACTTTAACTATTTTTTTTATGAAAAATTCAAAATGTATTGCTTAAAACTGGTTCCTTATATGTTAACAAATAATATAAAAGGATGCTAACGCCCATAGACATCTACAACTCTTGATTAAGAATCAAGATGCAGATACGTTGTAATTTTGTAGTTTTGTTTTCGAATACTAAAAAATATAAAAAAAATTAACCACTTTTTAATCTTCGTTTTAATAAAAAAAAATATAGGGCTTCAATTTAAGGGCGGAAGTAGAAGCGCTATAAAGTTTATGAGAATTTAAGGCAAAATAAATTAAAAAAGGTAAAACCACTTTTTTAGAAATTAAACCTGTAAGAATTTCCATAAATTGGATCATAGTCCTACTTTACTTAAATAAATAATTCCAAATGAGTTTATATTACATTATAAACCGTGTAGTGGCTGTGTAAGAATATCCACTACATCATCAATCATCCCGTGGGTGTCATAAGAGGCGACAAAGGGAAATTGAAACAGGAGATGTACAGCAGCATGTTCCTGTCAGGAACTTCCTGATAACAACTCATAATAATAAAAAAACTACGGTTGCCAACCCGCTCGCCAAGCGTGGCAACTATGGCAAAGTCCTCGGTACGAGGCAATCTATGGGGGAGGCCTATGTTCAGCAGTGGACTTTCATAAGCTGTAATGATGAAGATGATGAGTTTATATTAATTTCCGCGTCTATATGTTTAAGTATTTTATGTTTTTTTTTTTTTTTTTTTAATGAAGAGGGGGCAAATGAGCATACGGTTCATCTGATGTTAAGTGACTACCGCCGCCCATTAACATCAGCAACACCAAGGGGTATTGCAGATGTGTTGCCAGCCTTTTAAAAAGGAATAGGCTCTTTTCTTGAAGGTCCCTAAGTCGTATCGGCCCGGAAAAATCTCTGGTGGTAATTGATTCCACAAGGAAGTTGTGCGAGGAAGTAAACTTCCCAATGAGCTTTTTTAGTAATTGATTTTAAACTAACTTCCACATGAGCTAGAGATTTAAAATTTTGAACACAGCTCATAACGGCAAGACAATAATTAATCGAATAAGGTGTTACTTTGCGGAAATGCAGATTAATTTGCTTATACCCGCATATCAAAATAAAACGATGCGTCTTACTTAGTTTGAAGAGCACCTCGCGCTCTCCCTCAATCTCTTAGCGGTCAACCACCGCAGTCTACTTCACCTGAGGATGCCTGGTGGGTGGTGGATAGGTGACACGTGTCTTACTATCGACGTTGGTGTCTTTCCTAGTCCTAGCACCACTACTATACTAGGACTAGGAAAGACACATTTTATTTTAATACACAGATATAAGCTTGGTAGAAAATGTGGAAGAGGATCTGAGATGAATGGGTAAATACACCAACTGGCGCAGGGAGTCGTAGGATCGCGACAAGTGGAGGAATATTGTGGAGGAGGCCAGGGCCCACAAAGGGCTGTAGCGCTACAGGATAGATAGACACAGATATGAGCAAATTCGGATGACAGTGTAAAAATACATACGAAGAAAAAAATGTAGTACATATATTAAAAACAGACTAACTCAATAATTATTTCATTATTTTTAGTTATAAGTAAAATGTTGCCGCCCCCCTCTTCTGTTTCAGCCTCCCACTGTCGGGAGCAGAACAGCCACGGGGTAATATAGGGAAATGGATTCTCTCACGGCGCCAGTACACGACAAAATGACTATGCAATGCAACTAATTATGCAAAATTAACTGAAGCTATATATCCTGGTAGGTCAGTTGACATAAACTGAATTAGTTTGCGTCAATTGGCTAAACAGAGCGGGGTTTATGTGATGTTCAGAACAAACAATTATCGTAGGAATATCTGTTACAAAGATATGTAATGAAATGAAATACCTATATATAATATTATTTTTTCGACGTAAGAAAAGATTAGTCAAATTTCATTTTATAAACTAATTTCGATAAATTGGATATTCTTCATAATTAGGGTGTTTAGAAACTTGTTTGTGACAAATGCATCGCTAATTACGTGGGTCAGACTGGTTAAAATAGATTGACAAAAAGTTACAGTTTTATCCAGTTTTCTATAAATAATTTCTGTAGTGATAGTCTACCTTCCACTTTTATATCATATCGTAGGCATTTTATCAACGCCTATGTTCAAAATTTTTAATAAAAGCTTTAAGATAGCAGGTATCTACTATTAAGACGTATCCAGTACGAGACCATACTTGCATCTCACCTATTAACTAAATATAGTTTACAAGCAAGCAAATTAACTCCAACGTCGTCTTCAGGAAATACCGAATTAGTTGGAACGTTGCCTTATATAGCAAGACGCCGTTAGCTGCAATTCGTGATAATTACCAAGGGACACAGCTGTCTGGTGGACAGAAGGCCGACGTAATTATTTCTGACGGATAGGGTCAGTTTAAAAAAAAAGTGATATCTGTCTCTATGATCCTTTGATCTACATGTTACCTACGCTAGGGTTGCAGCACGGAAATATTAGGTGAAGAGAATCGAAAACCCTTTAAACTGGTAAAGCAATCCATCTTAATCCTCAAGGTGGTTAAAATATATTGTCAAGTGAAAAGAAAACTTTTTATTGAAGTGTGAATGTGCGTGTGTGTGTGTGTGTGTGTGTGTGTGCGTGTGTGTGTGTGTGTGTGTGTGTGTGTGTGTGTGTGTGTGTGTGTGTGTGTGTGTGTGTGTGTGTGTGTGTGTGTGTGTGTGTGTGTGTGTGTGTGTGTGTGTGTGTGTGTACATGTATGCAATTTTAATCTTATTTAAGTATGGATTATATCCCCTACTTGCGAGTAATTAAGGTTAAGCAACTAATGCCCAATGGAATGGTGGAATGAAAAGGTGGAATGGGAAATGGGAATGGGAATCATTAGTCATCACCCTTAATTGTATGAACGAGAATACCTTCACGCAAAACTATGCCCGTGTTCATTGTCATTGAAATTGCGGTAACTTTTACATTTTAATTTAATCATAGTATACTTTGAGTATTAAACCATACATTACCATACATTGGCTTAATACTCAAAACATAGTATACCTTAATTACATATCTAAGTACATGTCAATCGTTAAAAAGTTAAAGTTATAGCCTATATATGTCCCACTGCTGAGCTCCTTTCATTTCTGAGAGGGTTTTAGAGCAAGGAAGTGTCCGTCGCGCTGACCTAATGCGTGTTGGCGAACTTCATGTAACTTCGAAATACTTTTTTCTTATTTCTCAGACATGCAGGTTTCCTCATGATGTTTTTCTTCACCGGGATCGAACCGGGTTGCTCGTGTACTGTGAAATATACAGCGAGCACTAAATATCTCAGCTACTACGGCTCACTTAATCATCATCCTTAGTATACCCTAATTACCATACCTCAAATAAATAATAACAATATAAGGGTACATGTCCTATCTCATTTATGATGCAATAACTAAGAGCTGCGCATGCTCTTCAATTACGAGCTGGCGGAATTTACAAGTCCTCAAAATAATTTTGGCTTATTCTGCAGGTTTGTGGTTCCGTTTTGTGCAAGGTAAGTCAATACTTAAAATTGCAAGTAATAGTTTCAGTAACATATGTCTAATATAGCTCGGGACTTCTGTCTGATAAAATCCGTAAAGAGGACATCCAGTATCCACAGCGAAACAAGAGGATATGACATAGTTTCAACAGAAAAGTCGGTCAAGTTAACAAACGACTGCCCTAAAATCTGTAAAAATTGACAATCGATGGGAAGAAAAATTCTTAAGTACCCTTGTACAGGCAAGCGGATTTTGGGGCGACCTAAGACGGGTGACCTAATTACACATGCAGAGTCGATCGATGCAGGTGGCTCAAATTCGTGCTTTGTAGAAATCTATCCCATGTTCAGCAGTGTATGAATGAGTGAAAAAAAAATGTTATTTTTTTATAGAATAAGGGTGACAAACGAGCACACAGTCCACCTGATGGTAGGTGGATACTATAGCTCATAGATATTTACATTTATCTTCGATTAAGAATCAAAATGCAGATGCGTTGTCACCCTTGAGCTCTTAGACGGAATGCTTAGTTCCAGTAAAAAGTGTCTCCGGTTCTCTACACTCGCTATACGAAACACAGCAGCGTCAAGTCGCTATTTTACGCTGGTATTCTGTGGGAACGTGGTCCTACCACGGTTAAGCCGACACATTCGTGCAAAAACCATAATAAAGCTTCAGCTTGCAGCTCTGCCACGTTTAAATGTACGACGAGCGGCATGTTCTTGAGCTAATTTAGTGTAAGTAGTGAGGATAGCAACGAAATTATCCCAATGTTTACACAATCCATCTCTATCGATGCGATCCCATTATTACGTCCGGAAATTGAAATCGAATGAAGAACGGAAATGATGCAATAAATAGACAATCGGCAACTTACAACACAACTAATTTTCCGCTGATTTAAGGCTTACTGCAACTGTGAACGTAACCTACTACGCTGGCACATAAAGCCCACTCTTCTCTTAGTAAGTGTGGTGAATGGCACTTATAAATTTAAGTTTGTAATACTTATATACATTTATTATGATAACAAATCCGGATAGACCATATGAACTTAAGAATTATGATGGAATTGTGGATCAATTTTGCAAATTATAAAAAATACGTGTGTAATATTAGAAAAAGTAATCCACATACGCACATACACATACACATACTTTTTTAAATTTCTTCTAATGCACTTTGATACTTTTAAAAATATATATAATTATAAATTGTAATTATTTAACTTTGTACTACTCACAGATTTATCACGTTACAGTTCCCACCATTTTGCTTGTCAATTAAATTAAATGCTGTCACTTTTCTCACCAGCATGAAAAATAACATCTCTCTGGACGGACGCTATCGCCGCGTAATGCAACAAGAGGTTGTAACCGGTCGCTGGTTAATAATTATTTACAGCTAAAGCGCACACGTTTCGCATGCAAACAGCCCGTGTGACGTTTTAATTATTATTTCTATCGTACACTAATAGGTTAACAGTTAGTTAACGATAATTGCTCTATGGTAATCCGGTGTCAATTTTTGATTGGATAAGCGATAAGAAAATTACAACTAGAAAGTATTTATATAGTTATATTATTTTTGTCTTTAGTAATGGACTCGCCCTATTGTACTTTTGCCAAGTAATATGAAAAATATGAAATATCCTTTGTAATAATTTGTTTTTAGAAAATTCTTCACAATACGTTGATGCGTCACATCACGATGTATTTTGACGGTAGCTTGGCTAAGCAGAGAGTCGTTGACGATAGTGTCTCAATGCGCCAAAGGAGACTGTAACTTGAGGCTTACATTACCATAGCATCGGAGCATTTTCTTTATGGTTCCCACTAATACTTCACATATGACATATAATCCACAAAATTACACCTATTTTTCGTATCAAAACCCAAACGATAGAAAAGGACAACAACAGCAACAAGTTCCCGCCAAAATTACATTTTGCTATATTAGTAGTAACAAATTGTGTTAATAGTTTTATTTCATAGAAGCAACGAGCAAGTTATTAATACACATGATAGAAAGTGGCCTTGAACTTTACGGAATGTCTCGTAACCTGTAATTATACTGTCTGATTTTAATCGTAATGAATACATTGTTGTTTGCCAGCAGATGTGGGTAACCCTTTTACCTATTTAAATAGACACACAATATTTATAAAAGAATTCTAACACTTATTAAATAAAATGAAATAATAAAATACCATACTTATTTTGTAATTAACAGAGAGGAAATTTACAATACTCCGAATATATGTATTTTATTACTTTCTCTTATGTCACAGTTATAGTTACATGAAGCTAGTAAACTTATTTTTGAACTAATCATTTGCTTGTTCCACAGAAATAATGAGCCGTTAAGGTTTATTTTATCTGTAAATTATGAAATTTTATTAATACCAGTTTATCAAATTTTATAAATAAAATTATACTTGATAGAGGCATGCTACGGTTATATTACGGTTGTAAGCACGAATGGATCGGTTCGACCGGGGAAGAACCACGCCCTCACGAATACCAGCGTAAAATAGTAACTTAATGCTGCTGTGACCATTTATACTGAAAACGAAGCATTCCATCTTAGTCCTCAGGGGTGACAACGCATCTGCATTTTGATTCTTAAAAGAAGATAGATGTAGATGTCTATGAGCCACAGCATCTACTTCCATCAGGTGGGCTGTGTGCTCGCTTGTCACCTTTATTCCATAAAAAATCTTGTTTGTTAAATATCAAAGAATAAATACCTAATGTTTAAGATTGACTATCGTTTATAACTTTCTCTTATGTAATAAAGTTTTTTTTAAATATTTGCTAGTAACATGAAATAATGAACCGATAAGATATTTTTTATCTGTAAATTATCGAATTTTATTATGTCATTAATAATAATCAAGAGTTTATCAAATTTCAACATGTGAAATGTGTTTTTTAGATCGACAAAATGTTATTGGTGTGTTGTTGGTGAATAAAAAACGAGTTCAATGTACTCCTAGCACGATCGGCTGCTACATTTGATCAACCCTAAACAATTCATGATAGATTGACTGCGTACTAAGTAATTACGTTAGCTATCGCCCCTTTCAATCGATACTACAATGTAAGCAAAGCAGCACTATTTGAAATTGATTGTTTTTTTTTAAATGATTAAATCAGAAATCAAAAGTTCACCATTACAGAGTCTATGGCTGAACATAGGTCTCCTCCATAGATTGCCTCATAGGGGCATTTGCTATAGTTACTACGTTTGGCAAGTGGGTTGGCGACCGCAGTTGAAGATGTTACTGCCCATCTCATGGTTTAGCTTCTCTCTGTCGCTTCTAATGACACGTACGGGATAATATGGGGTGTATGAATAGCCAAAGCAGAAGCATCTATCAGTGCCTCTTTCACATATAAAAGTATAATACTTGGTAGTAAATCAGCAATATATTTCTATACTTTTTTATTAGGTCTTAATCCCCTCCTAGATACACCAATATATCAATTGGCACGCATAATTTTTTTTAGAAACGAGCACACAGTTCACCTGATGGTAAGTGGGTGCTGTAACCCATAAATATTTACATATGTCTTCGATTAAGAATCAACATGCTGATACGTTGTCACTCATAAGAACTAAGATGGAAGAATGCCTCGTTTCCGGTACAAAGGGTATCAGTTTCTCCACACTCACCATACGAATCACAGCAGCTATAGCAGCAGCTGGCTAAAATTATCGTAAAGACAATTCATATTTTATATACGTATTTCTCTGTAAGCCTTATCACTTGTTATATTATATATTATAGATGCTTAAGCCTTAGGCACATTTTCTGCTTCGCTTAAATTCATTAACAATTTAGTCAAGTAACGAGCTAAAAAATAAACATGCTTAAAATCCCTGACATTTGTCACCGGATTATTAAAGATTTGAATTGCCGTTAATCATGTCTCAATAAAGAGACTTACAAATTTCAATGTCAACTTGTAACCAGTGTTCTACCAACAAAGGGTTTCCGACGTGTAATATGTAACAGTATCTTTATGATTTATTCAGTTATATTCTTTTTTTATTACAAAAGCTTATCACGTAAGAAGGCTCTAGAAATGTGTTACATGGCTTATCAACAAAATGCAGCATTTTTTCCTTTTGTCTTTCAATGTAAATTGTACCTTATTGTTAGAGAAATTACATCTAAAAATTGTACAGAGTGCAATCGAATTAAATATGTTTATCATAATATTTAAGTTGAATATGACCGAAAGAAAATTGTTTTTTTTTTGTGTGACTGATCTTGATCATGAGGCGTATGTATAAGAATTTTAGCTTATTCTTTATCGAAATAAACTAAAATTCTTTACAAATGTGCTAAAAAACGACGACTCCGTGGCGCAGTGGCTTAGCAATGAGTGGCTGCGCTGGGGGTCGCGGGTTCGGATCGCGCACGGAACAAGTATTTGTATGGCCTACAAATAATTGTTCCGGGTCTGGATGTTTGTCCTTGTGCAATTTATGTTTGTAAACAGATACAGGAGAAAATCCTAGTGTAGGGGTAATGTTTAAAAAAATAAAAATAATAACCTCCCCATAGATTTCCTCTGAGGAGGGTTTTGCCATAGTTGCAATGGTTGGCAGGCGGGTTGGCAAAAGCAGCTTATTATTCTTTTGAGTTGTTATCAGGAAGATGTTCCTGATATCTTATATCTTATCTTCTGTGTCAGTTTCCCTCTGTCTCCTCTTACGACACCCACGGGACGACATCAGGTAGTGGATATTTTTACACCGTTCCTATACGATTTAAGAGTAAACTTGTACGGGCTTAATGATTTCTTATATTTACGCGAACACTACACATTGATTAAAACTACTTTTACGGATTTTATCGCGTTTAACTTTAATTGATTTTTAATTCCCGACGTTTCGGGTGCTTTAGCTTTAGGGGCACTGACGTCAGTCGCCTTAGTCTCACGTGGCCATGGGAGTTGGAAAGCACCCGAAACGTCGGGAATTAAAAAATCAATTGAAATTAATCACGATAAAATCCGTAAAAGTAGTTTTAGTCAATTGTAAGGGCTTATGAAAAAAACACAGAAGAAAGTTGTGGGTGTGGATGCGTTCTAAGAAGTTGAGCATGGTTTCGGCATCACTAATAATATGTATACGTGGTAGATTGATATTATAAGTGGTAGACCCACGCTGCAGCTACGTTATGGTTGTAGCATGAATCGGTCGACTCCACCGGGCATTAAAATAGCAGCTTAATACAGCTGTGCTTCGTATGATGAGTGTAAAGATTCGGAGATCACTTTTTACTGGAAACGAGGCATTCCATCTTAGTCCTTAGAGGTGACGACGCATCTGCGTTTTAATTGAGGATAAACGTAGATGTCTATGGGCCACAGCATCCACTTACTATCAGGTGGACTGTGTGCTTGTTTGACACTCTTATTCTATAAAAAAATCGCTTGAAATATGCGCAGCACTCCGTCCATCTTTATTAGTTGGTCTGAAGCATCCCACGATTGCATCTTGTCGATCCATCAATACGTGACCAAGTCAATGAAGCGGAATCAACAACTTACAACGCGTTTTTTTGCCATTTTAACTCAATCGAAGTTCATCAAAGCAATTGCAACCGTTACAATAGAATGTTTGTATGTTTTTTTATTATTTAGACATGCAGGTTTCTCACGATGTTTACCTTCACCGCGGAAAACGTTAAAATTGCAATTAACAATTTCATTAGTGCCGGCGGGGATCGAACCCGGGCTACTGTAAGATTTACAGCAAATGCTTTAGCCCCTGAGCTAAATTGACCTTTAGAAAAATTTAAATCTCGGAAAATTTTACACAACGTAGCAAATTTAGCAAAACATAGTAAAGAAAGTCTTGTTCTCTGAAATTTTAAAGTATTGAAAGGCGTTATAGATAACCGGCATTAATAATAATTATAAAATATTTAAAAACGCTTCAAATTCAAATTAAGAATACAATAAAATTTAATTATCGAAACATTGAGCTATTATATACTACGTACTAGAGGCGACACTGCATACAGCTACTCTGTTCCACTCAACTGCGGTGCATACACCGCACTTTAATCAGTCACTCGCTAGGCGCTTATAGAGTTGTCACGTGTTGTGTTTATTTAAAAAAATCTCTTGATAAAAATATGGCGTCGTGTGTACTTAGATATTGCACAAATAATTCAAGAAATGTCAGTAAAAACCAAGGAATTACTTTTCATCGGTTAATAAGATACTTAATCAATAAAAAAGTATTATAGATTAATAATAAAACAAATTATTCCTAAGACGCCATCTCGTGTCAGGGAGTATAGATTATGAAATTAATATGTTCAGATGCGACATTTCTGTGAGTACTTAAGTATAGGACGAATATATTATTATACACATTTATTTTGTAGAAACATATGTAAGTTATTATAATTTGGCAAATTTTTTCATGTTTAAATATGCTTATTATTATTTTATTTCATTTTTAGGTTTCCACATCAAATTCAAAGTGGTATAAATTCGTCCATTTTTAACTCTCGCGTGCCCAGCATTTATGAACGACTTTTATTCTAATTTAAATAAATATATTAGTAATTTAAATGTTATGTTAATAAGTTTTGTTAAACATACATTTAGTATGTTTTTTATATTTTACTTAGATACCTTTAAACAATTCAGACAAAAATATCATTAAAATGTAATTGTTATATAATATCATGTAATATTATATTAAATAAGCAAATATAATATACAAAATAAATGACAAAATTTAAATATTTTTCTCGATATAATTTACCTATTTAACAATACAATCTACTATTACCTACGGGTCATTCTACCTATGTTTATTCTATGATAAAAAAACCAAACGCGCGAACACAGAGTAGCGCACATTTTTTGTTTGAGATAGCTGTTCTAGTACGTAAGTACATATTACTTCAATGTATCAAAATAATGAGATTTTTATGAATATTTTACATGTTTCACTTTCCCTCCATGGGGTTCCAATGGTCGACGCATTTTATTACGATGCATACGTTAATAAAAATCATAATGATAATTTAAACAAGGTGTTTTGAATATTAATACGTTTTTATTAGCTTGTATTACATCGCACAATTAATAAAGAAATATTGCGTTAAAATATTTAAATAAGGTTGTCTCTCTCATAAATGTTGATTTATGTCTTCTCAAAAAGAAAAAAAAAATGCGAGAGTGAAGGTGAAAATTAACGCACAGGCGATTGGCTAACATGAAATTACAAATCACATAGTATGTGCGTGTGTGCGTGCTGGCTTGTAGCTTGTAGGCTCTGTCCAGCATTGCGATTGTGTAACTCCAATGGGAATTGTTATCATGTTCTTTCTCTTTATATAAAATTTTCCATTCCAAAGAGGCTTCGCTTTATTCGTTACGCTTGGTAGACGGATTAACTATCGCAGAGATGTGTCGCACCTTTGACGTTGCTGTCTGACGCCGCGCCGGTCTGAGTAATTGAGTAT
The DNA here is from genome assembly GCA_907164705.1 of Parnassius apollo. Lineage (NCBI taxonomy): Eukaryota > Metazoa > Arthropoda > Insecta > Lepidoptera > Papilionidae > Parnassius > Parnassius apollo. Next base: position 3,540,207 of record CAJQZP010001064.1, on the reverse strand, counting down.
TTTACTTCTGATGTTAACGAAGCGGTTATACCGCGATCTATCGGAAGCCATACGATATTTCTGGCAATTCCTATTGTCACCTTCAGGCAGTGCTATAATTTACTTACTATATTTATTATTTTAAGAAAAGTACAAGGAATTCCGGTCAGTATAATATGAAATTAAAAACAATATTATTAAACATTAATATTTAATATCTCTAACTTACTGTATTATATTGATTTCTTGCACATCCCTCTCAAAGTATAAAGTATACTGGATGATTTTTTTACCGTCTGGAAAAAATAGTGTGTAACAGCTGAACGGAATAGAAGCCTATGGCACTGATATTTTACAAAGTTTTTTGCTTTTACATTAACATATTTTTTTATAAAAACGTTACCCCCGCACTAGGATTTTCTCCTATATCGTGGAGGCAGTTTACATACATAAATTGCACAAAGACCAACATCCTGACCCGGAAGAATCATTTGTAGGCCACATAAATACTTGTTCCGTGCGGGGTTCGAGAACCCGTGGCCACCAGCACAGCCACTCATTGCTAAACCACTGCGCCACGGAGCCGTCCAATATTACAATGAAATTGAACTATCAATAAATATCACTAATTTGAAATAAACTTTCCGTAATAAAAAAAATAAAAACAAAAAATTTGAACTAAATAAATAAATCAATTAAAAGCTATTGAAATTAAAATAATACGCACCCAATTAGTAGTATTTATTGATGGATCAATTTCATAATATGTTATTTAAAAAAATCCGTTCACCTCTTACACATTATTTTTTTCCAGATCGTACTAATCACCCAGTTATAGGTACGTTTTACGTCTTACGAAGTGAAATCTTGATCGTGATGACACCGTATTGTACATTTTCGGCCAGTGTCAATCGTCACTTGGTTGAATACTCAAAGGTCGTCAAAAATTCGCAGTGCATTATAAAATCTTAGGTTGATAGTGTGACGGCCCAATATTATTATTAATAATTAAATTCAATATAAAGGGGCGTCAAAAATAGTCTTAAAAGATATATATTAAGCAATTAAGTTAAATTAATAAACATAAAGTTAATATATTTCAGACATTATCCCAATAACATAGTAAATTAAAGGCAAAATAATTGTTTTTCGTAATAAATAAATTTATTTAAAAAACTTGGAAAAAATATTTAAAATAAGATAAATAATAGAAATACAATAAAATATTATAAAATTGAGTTAAATAACGTTTATAAGATAATTAGAAAATTTGTTAAAAATTGTTTAAGTCATGGGAGGTGTTCATGTATAAAAGAAAATTTTCCTATGTTGTGGAAGGAGTTCACGTATAAAGGAAAATTTTCCTAAGTTATTGAAGGTGTTCATGTATAGATGTTGTATGGAGGAGCTGCCGGAGATACATTCCTGCAGTTCTACATATATATGGGGTGGTCGGGAGCCCGACTGCCTGAAGTACTGTAGCAGAATGACTAGTCCTATATTAGGGACTTATGATATTAAACTCAATGATACAAAAGCAATACTATAGAAGGTCTCCATGATGAATTTGCATTACAATAGTAGGGTCGTGGGTTCGAACCCTATATATTAATGACTTATGAAAGTAAGGTCTATGATCCAAAAGCAATACTATAGAAGGTCTCTATGATTAATATGCATTACAATAGTAGGGTCGTGGGTTCGAATCCTATATATGAATGACTTATGAAAGTAAGGTCTATGATACAAAAGCAATACTATAAAAGGTCTCTATGATTAATATGCATTACAATAGTAGGGTTGTGGGTTCGAATCCTATATATGCATGACTTATGAAAGTAAGATCTATGATACAAAAGCAATATTATAGGAGGTCTCCTTGATGCATAAGCATTGTATGGGGTGTTCGGGTGACTGACTGCTCCTAGTACTGTAGCAAAATGACGAGTCCTTATTAGGGACTTGAAAAGGAATATTATGGTGGCGTGTGTACTGCTTCACGAGCAATTGGTCCGAGGTAAACTTGGACTCGCTAACCGATGTGTCCTAGACATATCATCTTAGTGCCGGTGGTAAGCGGGTTTGTTGTAGCAATACGGCTTTCCCGTGGACATCGTACACCCATACCGTTTGTGGGCGACGTCGTAGCGCATAGCGATGCGTCGTCTATCTTTCGGATTGGGATGATGAGTGTGTTTGGTAGCACTTTTAAGTCTAACAGGCATACTCAACTTCATGTCTTAGTGCATTAGCGCTATGATACGTGGAGTTTTGTCCACTGGCGTCTTAGTAGCGTGCTACTATGATACGTTGGTGATATTTTTTATATAACAACAATAAAAACTTTGTTGCCAAAATCGATAGGAGTCATGTGGGTGTGTTGTGAGGGGGCGCCACCCGTATGATAGTTGCATTGATGCTTACTGCTACTTGCTGTATTGGGTCTTGTGATGGATCTGCGGGTGTGCTGCGCCTGATTCGACGCATTCTTGTGTTTCTGGTCGATGGAGGTATACAATTAACATCTTAGTGCCGGTGGTAAGCGGGTTTGTTGTAGCAATACGGCTTTCCCGTGGACATCGCACACCCATACCGTTTGTGGGCGACGTCGTTGCGCATAGCGACGTGTCGACTATCTTTCGGATTGGGATGATGAGTGTGTTTGGTAGCACTTTTAAGTGTAACAGGCATACTCAACTTCATGTCTTAGTGCATTAGCGCTATGATACGTGGAGTTTTGTTCATTGGCGTCTTAGTAGCGTGCTACTATGATACTGCCAACTTTGTTACCAAAGTCGATAGGGATCATGTGGGTGTGTTGTGAGGGGGCGCCATCCGTATGATAGTTGCATTGATGCTTACTGCTACTTGCGGTATTGCGTCTTGTGATGGATCTGCGGGTGTGCTGCGCCTGATTCGACGCTCTCTTGTGGTTCTGGTCGATGGAGGTATGCGGGTGGTGATGTCTGCTGGGATGTATGGGGGACCTTGGGATGGTGTAAGCCCGACGATAGTCGTATTGATGCTTGTTGCGTTCTGCAGCATTGCGTCTCTGCGATGGTTGTTTGGTGGGACGTTATTCTCAATGGAACTCTCTGCGTCTTGGTTTGACTCACACCTAAGTAGCTTTGCCCAAGTCGGGTCCCTTCATTGCGGGCCTGCAGACTGTCTGCCCTCCACTATGTTTTATATAACAACATAATATTATATCTCTGTAACTTTCTCACCTTTGAATGATTGAAGGCAACTTGTTGGTGGGTGAGACAAACATGATCGAAAATGCATTTACTCAACGTCAGTGACACAAACCCTTTCTGATGGCGAATTATTACTCTTATCTTATAACTGCCTTTTGGCTATATCTGCCGTTGTATTGGTTGGTGGAGCATATGTGTCGACCTCATGCGGGTGGTAGCTGGCGGGAGGATCTGAGGAGACTCTCAAGGCTGCGGCCGAAAGCCGCACAACGTGGGACCCCATTCCCTTGAGGTGAGCGGTAGACTCATGACACGCTCTGCGGCTAGTAGCTGTGCTGATCATGCAGTTGGTGGTGATGCCATACACTTACATCACGTCTGCAGGAGCGGCGGTCTGGCAGGTGGTGGCGCTCCCGGAGGGTTTACGGCCAGTGTGCCTATTTGCCTAAACCGTGTGACGTACATTCACTGTGGCTGGATTCGTTCGTATTCTGTTTGGCGTTTACACGCATTGACATGCGCGACTTCGGTCGATGTTTGTGCTTACGCACTAGCAAGGGGCCAAGCCTCTTTTACTGGTTCGCCAGTTATTTTGCTGTGGACTACGGTCCAGTTCCCGAATTAGCGTTCCCTTCGGGGGGAGTGCATCAAAATGGTTGGCGCTCACCGTGCACGGCGTGTGTGGGGCCGTGTGCCTCCCCTACATTTTTTAATAAATGTAGGAGAGCGAAGCCCTTGTATCGGGTATTTTGTATAAATATATTTTGAGCCTTTTCCGAGCGGGAAGGGCTAAATAATGTTAAGTTAATAATGTAAACCTGATACAAGTGGAATTGGGACGTTTTATGTTCTTAACCTTTCTCGAGCCCTGTCTTCGTGAACGGGGTTCACTTAGCTTATAAGGCACTACCAACAGCTTTCAATTGCTCTAGCGAATATTCATTCTTCCAAAAGACACCTAAAAGAACTAAGTTACTAAACAAACACAACGTAAATAAGGGTCCTAACCAAGTCGATCACGCCAAAATATTACAAACGGCCTATTATTAAACCTTTAGAAAGGTCATTTAGAAAGATCAAAACATATTTTATTTATCCTAGTCACATATATATAATTTTTATGTAAAGGGGAATATAATACATTTAGTATTTAATATATATTTATTATTATGTTGTGAGGGGGGAAGCGTTACAATAGCATGTGAACATATAATATAATAATTATCATCTTTCTTATTATATGTTTACCGTTAGCAGACGGGATTCTTTAAAAAAACCTTTTTGAATTTTAAATTATGGCGGGTGAAAAGACTTTTAAACTTTTAAACTTTTAAAGCATGTCAAATAGAATAATTTCGATTCTACTCAAAGGTTGCACTTTAAGTAGGATCATTTCGATTCTATTTGATTAAATTTAGGATCTTTAATGGAGAGAAGAACGTGAGAATGGGCAACACATGGCGCCTGTACTATAAACAAAGGATGAACTGAATACACAAACCCACTGTCCCCTTCTCGACTTAGAAATCCCGTTGAAATTGGAAGATTTAAAATACGTGTTTGATGTGTTAGATGTCATTTTACACTACTCGTAGGCTAGAACATGTTTAGTTCGAATTTTAAATAAGGTGCTCGCTTAAAGTTACATATTAGGCGATGTTCATCACGTGCTATACGGTGAATAAAAACATTGCGATGAAACCAGACGTTGCCTGAGAATTTAAAAAAAAGGAGACAAGTGAAATTCACCACCACACATTAGCTATATTATTAACATTTGCATCTCGTATTAGAAAATGAAATGCCTGAAATAAATAACAACAAATATTTAATATAAAACAAAAATAGTATTTACTAATGAAATTATTGTTTTTCTGGCCACTGAGTTCTACTCAAATAGATTTAATTTTATTTGAAGTTATTAATTTAAAATTAAAAAAAAAAAGATTTAAAATGAATCAGCGCAGAACAGCGGATTCTATTGAAAGATTTGCTTTTTAACGGTGCAAATTATTTGTTCCTTAGACATGCAGGTTTTCTTTTTTTATAAATGGCAAACGGGCACATAGTCCACCTGATATGGTAAGTGCATGCTGTGAAAAATAGACATCCACATCTATCCTCGATTAAGAATCAAAAAGTAGATGCGTTGTCATCTCTGAGAACTAAGATGGAATGCGTCATTACAAATAAAATTGTCTCCGGCTCTCTATACTTACCATACGAAACGCAGCAACATAAAGCTGCTATTTCACGTTGGTAATCTGTAAGAGCGTGGTTCTTCTCCGGTCGAGCCGACCCATTCGTACTACAACCATAATATATCTGCAGCATGGCTAAATAAGTAAAAACGTTTCCTTACGATAATGTATTTCTTCACCGCCGAACACGTGGTAAATCAGCACTTAAATCCAATGCCGCATTAGTGCAATTGTTATTTGCAATGGTATGTGTTCTAAATTAAAGAAGAAAATCACAAAGTCGAGAGATAACCTAGTAATAGTCTTGTCAAGTATTTGCTAATAATATAAATTTATACAGTCTCTGCATAAGTGTGATCGAATCCTAAAATGAATGTCTACCCACCACAATATAACACTGTCTGCTAAGGAATTCAAGCCCTACACACACATCACTTACAAGTAATTCTCATTGCATCGCTACATTCATTTCTATAAGTAATACTTACGAGTATGATCTTTGTTCTTTGCCGACGCTAAATTGGCGGACTTTATGAGTGAACTGACTTCATTATCAACCAGTATTAAAATATACGGACTAGGAGATTGACTATTAATGAAGAAAATAAGTGCCCTTTATTAGCAGTGTACTTATACATACTTACATCACAGCCCTTCACAAGTCCACTGCTGAACATAGGCCTCCCCCAAGGTATGCCACAAAGCACGGTCCTGAGCCACCTGCATCCATCGACTTCCTGCATGTCTTACCAGGTCGTCACTACATCTAGTGGGGGGTCGCCCTACACTACGCCTACCGGTACGAGGCTGCCACTCGAGAACCTTTCTTCCCCATCGGTTATCGGTTCTTCGAGCTATATGGCCGGCCCATTGCCACTTTAGCTTACTAATCCGTTGGGCTATGTCGGTCACTCTGGTTTTACTGCGGATATCCTCATTTCTGAGTCTATCACGCAGAGAAACTCCGAGCATAGCCCTCTCCATAGCTCGCTGAGCGACCTTGAGCGTCCTCATACGGCCAGCAGTGAAGGACCACGTCTCAGATCCGTAAGTCATCACTGGCAACACGCACTGGTTGTACACTTTAGTTTTCAGAGATTGCCGTGTAGTGGCGGTTAAGAATATCCACTACCCCATATCTTCCCGTGGGTGTCGTAAGAGGCGACAGAGGGACACAGGCAGGAGATGGGCAGCAGCATCTTCCTAATAACAACAATAACATAATAAAAAACTGAGGTTGCCAACCCGCTCGCTAAGCGTGACAACTATGGCAATATACCCCCCATGAACAATTACACAAATAGACGGCCCCCAGCAGTGTACTTAAATGAAATAAATTACATTAATATATTAGTTATTATTCTTACTAAAAGTTTCATCATTTATATCATCCATATGTTAATTACTATCGGTTATCGATTTCGAAGAAAGCTCGCAGGTCGCACTTTAACATTTATCCTATAACCACAAAAGAAATCAGCCCCCTTAGTTCTAAAAGTGACTACCAGCCGCACTTAACTTATTTTTAAATCTATGTATATGTATATACACGCTTAAATTAAACACTTCATAGCTTATTTCCCTCCAAATTTATATGATGATAAAGTATAACTTTTTTAATTAAAAAAAAAGACTAATTAAAATCGATTTACAATTGACGAAGATATCGCATAACAATTCGTCAATTTTCAAAAAAGTTAGAGTAAGAAAATATAATTTTTTCCCGTAGCTTTTTTCATCAAAAAATTAAAAAGTTAGATTTAATAGAAAACTACAAATACGATTAATTTTCTGATGAAAAAAAGCTAGTAATAGGGGAATAGTAAATGTTTTCTTGCTCTTCTGTACTTTAAAAAAATTGAGGCACAATCTTCTGCAGTGTTAGCAATGATTTATACAATAAAAAAACAGTCTAAAAGAAACTCCTGTTTTGAAGTCGACTACTCGTAAAATGCAACAGTACCTACCTATATACTTTTTAATGTCCCACGGCTGGGCACAAGCTCATAGAAGGGAAGCGTGCCGCACACCTCAACGCGAGAATTTTACAATAAAGCATGTTTCAATGCGTGTTAAATTAACATTTAGAATTGCAATTACCATATCATTAGTACCGGTGGGAACTGAATTCTGTTTGCTCGCGTACTTTAAAATCTTGGTAAGCGTTAATCCTCGGAGCTACGACGACTCGCAAGTATGTTAAGCAACAAACATACTACAGGACAATTTTATTGATATTATTGCATGGGAAGTCATTCAGTCACACGGGCTGCATAATTTATAAAGAGATTAGTCCGCCGCTTTCGATGTACGATCAAAGCTGTTAGTTAACGGAATGGTTTAGTGCCGACAGTTAAAAGTTTAATATACAGTCGCTCGGATTCACACTGTATTTATTGCAATTGCAAGTTATATCCTCTTTCAATGTTGTAGCTGTCTCATGCAATAGGAACGAATGATATTCGAAGCTATACTTGTATATCAGAGAGCTGTGTGTAGGAAGAAAGCTTTATTAGTTATTACTGATAATTGCAAGACTACAACTGTGTCAGAACTTCGAATACAAATTAACGCAATTATTAAAAATGAGTTTTCATCAAATCTTGACGTTTTGAGGGCACAGGAAGCCACACTGACAATTTTTCGATGGTGCATGTATGTGTGTGTGTGGATGTATGTAAACCTCTTATAACTTTTGAACGGCTTGACTGATTAAAATGAACTAAGCGGATTTCCAAAGTGTTTCATCAAACTTAGATTTTCTACGAATGTTAACTAGTTCGGACCGGTAGATTTTGAGAAAACTCAAAAATAAACATCTTGAAAAACTATTTTTTTAATAACTTTTAAACAGCTTTACCAATCGATTCCAAAAACTAATCAGCTTTTAACCTTGAAAAACCACGTCGATCACCGCCGGTCCGGTCAAAATCAGTTGATTCGTTCGTGAGATATCGTTAACGAAATTTTTTTTTTTTAAATTACTCCATTATTTCATATTCAACGTCATAATTCGGTGAAATTTGGAGCGCTTTGCATTTGAAATTAGCGGGAAGTTCCAGGAATGGCCTGCAGGGTCAATCAATTTTTTTTTATAGTATAAAGGTGACATATGAGCATACTGTCTACCTGGGATTTTTTTTCTTCTTCTTAGAATGTTTTTTATCTCCATTTTAAATGTAATCGCCATGCTGGACAGACGGGTGCATGATCGTAGTAGCAGACCTATCACACTTTCGATGCTGCTCCTTTCGTCGGTCTAAATATTTTACGTCTGGCATGAGAGGTAATATCGCCATTTTTCGGAATCCATGGGGATCTTTTGGCAACTTGAAATACAGTCAAACCTGAGTGAGTGAGAACTAGGTGAGCGAGAAGACTTTGTAAGTGAGGATTATTACCCTATATTACTCCTAAAACCTCTATAAATAAGAATCAATCTATTCTATAAGAGAAAGTCATTTTTCACTCGTACAAATGGGACTGCAAATAGAAATTTAGAGCTTTTTCGAATTCTGCTTGTCAAAATTAAGATACTTATAGAGACCTTTCTTATTCGATTCGAGGATTTTTGAAGCAGGAACGAAGTAGGTACACCGCGGTGTCATAGTGTGTGTTGGCGTACTTGACATGTCTTCGAAGTACCTACTATTTGTAAAAACTGCCGGTGGGGATCGAAGTCAGTTTGCTAACAATGGAATGTTTTCTACTTACTTAAACTATAATATCCCTTCTAACTAACAACATAAATATTTAAACGTTTGATATATGGATATTTTTCCTTAATCAAATAAGTGATAAACTAATTCGTTTCAAATTTTGATAGAGATGTAGATTATGTTACATTCCGTAACATATAGTATGTACACAAGGGACATTTTCTTTGTGAACTGCTATCCATGTGCAAATTTCACGAGAGTAAAGTCGGGGGCAGAGGTGCGTGTAAAATATGTTAACTGCGTGTGAAATCGACACATAACCTACGTTCTAAGTACGTGTCAACTCCCCACCGAGCATTGTCATTGTATTCACAGAGACATCTCAATTATATCATGTTTATCACCCACGCTCATCTTCTAACGTAAAGCAAATATTTTTATTTAAGTAAAATTATTACGTGAATGATAAGGGTTCTTAAAAGAACTTCACAGAATTTATTTATATAACGTGCACTTTTTAGGCTATACTCAGTCCCAAGACTTGTGAAATTTTCTAATAAGTTTACATTAAATAAGAATGACGTAACGGTATGGTTATCGTTTAGTAACTTTTGTTTTAATTGTATGTATTTATGAGCGTTTAAATCAGGTTATAAGCTGTGTACTTAGACCATTCTTGGGTTGAATGGCCTAAGGCTGTGTAGTGGCGATTTAAGAAAAATTATCATTTAGTTCCTTATCGTAAGTATCATAGAAAGTTTAAACTATAGATAAAGTTGGCTTTTCCATGGTGTTTTCTATTAATTACAAAGATCTCATATTAACATTAACTCACTACGAACAGGGTTTTTATAGACGTAAAATTAACAAACAAGCACGCAGACTACCTGATAGTAACTGGATGCTGTGATACATCCATACACATCTACATCTAATACCAATTAAGAATTAAAATGCAGATGCGTTGTCATCCTTAACTAAATATGGAATGCCTCATTGATAGTAAAAGGAATGCGGTAAATATGAAGAATCGACGCTCCGGGAAGTCTGCAGTCTGTGAACATGTACAGGATCGCCCCCGTACCTACATCAGATTTGATAGACCACAAATCCTTGCTAAAGGACACCGATTGCTTCCAAGGATGATTCACGAGGCTATTGAAATCAAAAAACATCCTAATTTCAATAGAGAAGATGGCTGGGTGCTATCATCTGCTTGGGATCCTATAATTAGTAAAATTAAATCCCAACCCAAGCATATAACTAGAAGACTTCAAGATACTTCATTCTACGTAGTTAGTTCATACTACGTAGATCGGAACAAAAATTAATAATTTTTATCTATGGTAACCGCGGTTCACTATCACATCTGGATGTTGAAGATCTCAGTTCCCCTCCGTGACCATAGGTGCTGTAAAGTGTTCGAAAAGTCGGATATATAAAAAAAGTTAATATACACGCTAAAATTCGTAAAAAAAGTATTATTAAAATGTGTAGTGTTCGCGTAAATATAAGAAATCATTATGCAGTAAAAGGGTCTCAGATTTCTGTCACTCACCAAACAAAACACAGCAGTATAAAGCTGCTGTTGTACGCTGGTATCATTGGTGCTGCAGCAATATTGCAGTCTATTGCAACGTGGTTTTATCGCGTATAAAACCTTTTTCTAACTCGGTTTGTTGGGACACTTGTCTTTTTGCAGAATCAGAGAAGATTCAGAGAGTTAGAATTAATAAAATATAACAAATTTAACGAAGCTTTTAGATTTTTGTAATTAGAAAGTTAATCCTACACATAGCAAGAAACATTTGTTACCAAATTACTATAGTAAAACATTCTATATTTGCATGCCATTTAAACATAAATAACAATTGTTAAAATGTTTGTCTGTGTTTCCGCGTCAATCCAACGTATGGTTAAGTAGACTGTAATGAATCTTTACGAACAGATATAAAGCAATGCAATGCCAGGAGACTATGTATTATTCAAAACAAAATTGGAGATTTGCTTTTTAGAAATCGAAAATAAAATAAACTAACTAGTTTTGGATCATTATCTTAAATTATTATATACATTAATTTGAACAATACTACATTAATAAATCCTACCTAGAGAGAGTCGGGGCTGGTCGCTAGTTTATAATGTTTCTTTTCTAAACTGAACAACAAATAAACACTACTTCCTTATGATTGTATACACAAGACAGTTTGACGCCAACGTTTGTTACAATAATGCTTAAGTGGGATGAACAGTTCCGCCTCCACAAGCTCCACGAGCCCCATACATCACGTGCGAGTAGGTGCATCACATTCCTCGCATTGAAGATGTCTTCATAAATTCTACTTACATTTATTTATTCATATTTCTGAACGCAAACTACCTGTCATTTATTAGGTAATTTGATTTATAGGCTTCGTGTATTGTTTGTTTGTAAAAATAACTGCTTTTACTGAGCTCAGTTTTTGGATGCCATTAAAACATAAATAAAATTTTTTTTTAATTTTTGCCAGTCGTGACTCATCTTCGGAATAGTTTTTTTTTTACAAAATAAGGGTAATGAGCACACAGCCCACCTGATTATAAGAGGATGCTGTGGCCCATATACATCTACAGTTATCCTCGATTAAAAATCAAAACGCAGATGCGTTGTCACCCCTGAGGAATAAGATGGAATGCCTCGTTTCCAGTAAAAAAGGGTCTCCGGTTCTCAACGCTCACCATACGAAACACAGCAGAATTAGGGCCTATCCTCATAATGCCGTTCACAGTTCGTTCTCGATCCGATCTCGATCTGATAAAATATTATCAAGTAAAAAATATGTGTGTGCATTCATTCTATCCGGTAACAGTCAAGTTTCGGTCGAACTCCATTCCATTACAATAAATCAGACCGAGATCGGATCGAGAACGAATTGTGAACAGCAAATGAGGATCGGCCCTTAAGCTGCTATTTTATGCTGGTATTCTGTGAGAGCGTATTAGTCCTTCCTCGGTCGAGCCGACTCATTCGTGCTACAACCATAATATAACTGCAGCGTGGCTCTACCACGTATAAACTAAACCGATTGTATGAAACTTAATGAACACATAGAGAGCAATGCTAGTAGTATGAAATTAAAACAGTGATACCACAATAAGTACGTATTTTACCACGCTCTCACAGAATACCAACGTAAAATAACAGCTTAATGCTGCTGTGTTTCATATGGTGAGTGTAGAGAACCGGAGATCCGTTTTACTCCCGTGTACTCGTTAGTCACACTTATTCCATAAAAAAAGTCCCAAACCAACATGGGACAAAGATCCAAGACCTGACTGTAACTATTTCACTACTACAAAATAATTAAGTGAGTTTACACTGAATAATGTCTATTAGACACGGTAGTTTATACGCAAATATTTAGAAAGAAACAGAAAACCTTTTACGACGGCTTTTAAACTTTATGCGTCGCCATAGCAACGCGTACAATGCACAATTTTACTGCCAAGCCGTTACGAGCGCTGTAATTAGTTTTTTGCATAATAAGGACTGCTGTTTCGATATGCAATTATAGACTTTATCTCATTGTGGTACCGTCTAGGTTAGATGAATATAAAGTAAATAGCACGTGCCAATCTGAGCAAATATATATTTGTGGCGAAGACACGGTAATTTCAGCTTTATTGTCTACTCTATAAACGTTTATGTAACTTTTAATAGTGACTGCATTTCCCGCCTGGCGCCAAGTTTACTAAGTTTGTTGCACTTACGTCGCTGTCGAGTACAACTTACCCATTGAATAATTATTGTACAAATTGTGCTGTGTGCACACTGATTGTTTTTTGAGAACTATTTGTGAGGTTATGTTTATATATCACCAATTGTTTGTGTGCGAATGTCTTTGGTATTAATGTCTGTAATAATAAAATATCTCCAATATAAACTCAAGTAAAATCCTTAATTATTATCACGAAGTCTTATACCCCTCGGTATATCAACTATAAACGGCTTTATTTAGCTTAGACTTATTTTAACTTAGTCTCTATGTATTGAACTCATCAATGGCCTATCAGGTAGCAATGATTAATAACATTGTAGTAATTGTAACTAATAAGTATATTTAAAATGAATTTTATGTTACAATTATTTATTTTTTATATCCCACTGGGATGTTTTTTTTTAGGTTTTTTAGATACGGCAAGAGCGAAGAACTTCTGTCGTCTGGATTCGGTGATATGTTGTGTGATGTTAGCCAGGCTTTTATAGGACCCATGTTTTTGATACTTGAAACTTTTATCTAAGTATCTCATTTCTATAGATTCAAATTGAACAAGAAATAAGCGACAGAAAACATCTGTCTTCTGGTTTCGGGATGTTTGTGCTTTTGGATGGAATCTTTTACAGTTTCCGCGACTTGCATTGAGGTTTAGAGCAATTTAATAAAGTCTGCCCTTTTTGCTGGACTAGACGTCTCCCCACACTTTTTATCTTTATTTGAATCTGAAACCGTTCATTTACTGATAGATAGCGGTAACATAATCTGGTATAGTATTTAAAATACTTGCCCAGGTCCGCGATTAGGCACAGAAATAAGGTTATGCCCAATTGCCATACGCCATACGTGGTCATATCTAAAAAGATATGAGATATCTGGAACTGTGATCGCCAAACGTGGCGATTATGACAAATTTTTCCTAAAATAGGTAAAAAATAAAAAGATATTTTTCAACTTGAGACGGCGGCCATTTTGAAAAAAAAAACACATAATCGAGTTGCTTATGACTACACAATATCGCACTAAAAGTGTGTGCAAAATTTCAACTCAATCGGTGATGTGAAACAAGTAAAATTAAATAAAAAGCTTGTAAAAAGAAACTAGGCAGGCGTAACCGTGTGTGTGTAGGTATGTATGGACATGAATTCCGGCGACTCGTATTTACTTAAATAAAACGTAAATATTTCTGTTTGTAACATGAGAGGCACATGCACAACAAATAACACAACGTTACTTATCAGGGTTGTAACATCGTTAGAATTTCGACTTTAATTTATGGGGGAATAAAATACTTCTATATTTATCAAAGATTATAAATAAATTATTAGGAATAGCCTGATACCCGAGTTACAACTAACAAGCTTTTTAAATATCTGCATGTATTTCATGCGAGCCGAGCCACGCGGGCCAGTAATTTTTATAATACATAAATAGAGCAAAATGCAAGTTACGTTGTTAGGTTCAGATGATAAACGTTATCAAAAACTTAAACAGCATATTATATTGATTGATGACATTAACGTATGAATATAAATAATTTGGTAACAACCGTAGGGTTGGCAACCCTACAGAATACTACTTAAAGTGATTAAAGCGAAACAAAACATTTTAGTGCTGACTTCTTTATACAATGACCCACAGTATTATTAGTAACTTATTTCTAGGCTTGGCTTTTGTTGTATTATGGCTTCCTGCATACCCTCACGGTTGTCTTAGAGGAAACAATGTTACTTAAATTTCTCTTCTTCTATTTTATAATGTATTTTTAAGAAAGAGAATGGTGGAAAAGGTACATTTTTATTAAATTTATTTTCAAATTAAAGCTAGGGCGATGCGGCGGAAACTTGAACATCGCGGAATTGTTTATTCGTTTAAACAATTGTTTCAACTAGATTTTGTGTCAGCGGAAACTACAAAACAAGTGCTCCGGTGTTGATATAAACATCAAGTTTTTTTGACGTGGTAGAGCCACGCTGTAATTATACTATAGTTGTAGCACGAATAGGTCGGCTCGTCCACGCTCTCATAAAATAGCAGCGTGAAATAGCAGCTCAATGCTGCTGTGTTTCGTATGGTGAGTGTAGAGAACCGGAGACCATTTTTACTGAAGACGAGGCATTCCATCTTAGTCCTCACGGGTGACAACGCATCTGCATTTTGATTCATAATCAATGACAAATGTAGATGTCTTTAGGCCACAGCATCCACTTACCATCAGGTGGACTGTGTGCTCGTTTGTCACCCTATACTATAAAATATGAAATTTTTGTTTTTTAGCCAGTAAGTTGCGGAACGCCAGGCTTGGTATGCGGAAATATTTTTTTTCTTTTTAGTTCTTTGAAGTCAGATTTTAATTTTTATAAGAAGTCTAATTTTTGAACCTTTTAGACTATGAAATATTAAAAGCTCGAATGTCGCCTAAATTTGTACATAAAAAATTTCTTTTTTAATTTTTGGTAATTAATTCGGAAAATAACCTTATACAGGTTATAAAAAGAATCATTACAAATCAGTTCACAATTGACGAAGACATGGAGCTAAATACATACGCCAAAAAAAACATTCGAATTAGATCTTCCTTTTTTAAAGCTGGTAATTTCCTATTTATAAAAATGGAAGTTTATTTATCTAAAGTTTTTACACACGTTTATCTCACGCAATACGACACATTAACTTTAAATAAAATTAAACTGTTCAAGCTTCCGGTGCAGTACTGCTGTCATCTGAAAATATATAATTTGTGAATAAATTTAAATAACCAGCAGCACCCTGACGAAGTGACTTACTCAGCCAATTAAGATGGTCAGTAACAAGTGATTTGAGCTGTGTATTTAAAGTCAATGAATAAGACGCTGTTAGACCGGCGGCGGCTGAAACACTCGCTGCCGACTGACAGGCCAGCTGCGCAAACTATCACCTACATTCATTTACTTAAGGATGTTTGTATTAGAAACAGGAGCGGACTTGGTACAAATAATATTTAAAAAAAATTTAGGACGGTAAGTTACGAAATTTCTTAGATTTCAGCTCTGCTCTCTCAATGATCTGGTAATGTCTGAAATGGTTATTTCGTCTTTGGCACTAGATTTTTCTATTGTTCCCCACAGCCTTCTATCATAGTCAATCACCTGATGGTGCATATCGTCATTTACAGCGAACAAAATAAAATATGATTTCTAAAAGAACATTGTCATGGCTTAGGACTAAGGTGGGACACCTTAAAGCCTGTAATTCATTTATTTATTACAGCTCATTAAAAGTGCACTGTTATATTTACATAGGCTGCCCCCCTTAAAGGCCTCACAGGTGAATGTAGGTAGTTGTTACAACAGTTGGCAGGCGGGTTGCTACTTCTACTTCAGTAAAAGTAGTAAAGTTTCAGCCTATATACGTTCCACTGCTGGGCTCAGGCCTCCCCTCATTTCTGAGAGGGTTTTAGGGCAAGGAAGTGTCCGCCGCGCCGCCCAAATGCGTGTTGACGAACTTCACATGTCTTCGAAATATTTTTTTTCTTATTCCTCAGACATGCAGGTTTCCTCACGATGTTTTCCTTCACCGCCGAGCACGTGGTAAATCAGCACTTAAAATTGCAATTAACAATTTCATTGGTGCCGGCGGGGATCGAACCCGGGTTACTCGTGTTCTGTTATATTTACAGCGAGCGTTAACCACTGAGCTACCACGGCTCTTCTTCTACTTCATGCAATTCATTATTTTTATTGTTGTTGAGTTAATATCAGAAAGATGTTGCTGTCCTTTTCCTGATTCAGTTTAACTCGGTCATTTCTGAAAATATCCATGGGGTAGTATGGGGTAATGAATTTTCTTACGCCGCCAGCAAATCCTGTAATAATCTTAGCTAAATGTACTTACTATACATGTGATGTAAAATATTTTGTATTTAAATTCTTTAGCTTCCATAGCTACCGAGCACCCAGTATAGACATTTCATTCATTTTCGATAACAAAAAAAGAAATAAGATAAGGTAATGGTCAAATATCGCTTAACCTAAATTTCCTCTTTCCACTTATCAGTTTCCGGAGTGTGTTTTGGTGAAAGCTTTACAATTGAGCGTGCCTAATCTGTCACCGTTTTCATTATAAATGTGTAAATGTACTATTGTGGCGTGACAATAGGCCGCTAAGTTACAGGTTATGTCATTTTTGAATACAATGGAACGCGGAACAGATTAAAGTAAAATAACCACAGACAAAAAATATCCACTAATATTTAGTTTCCATTACTGCTTGCAAAAGTCGACATTAAAAAAGCTTGTTGAAGTATTTATCAACAGGTTTTGTCTCCAAAATAATTAAATTATTTAAAAATAGTAGCGGTGGTAGCTTAGGCGCTAACCGCTTGCTGTAAATTTCACAGTAGAGTGAGGAAACCAGCATTTCTCAGAAATAAGAAAAAATATTTCGAAGTCATGTGAAGTTCACCAACACGCATTAGGGCAGCGCGATGGACGTTTCCTTGCCCTAAAAACCCTCTCAGAAATGAGAGGAGGATTGTGGCCAGCAGTGGAACGTATGTAGGCTGTAACTTTAATTTTTGTTTAAAAATATATCATAACATATCATTGGAAAATTTCTTAAGAACGGTTATGATTCGGAAAATTGAGGGTAGTTGTATAGTAAAGTAAGTATTTGAAAACGTGACTCAAAATTATAGTAATCGAAATAATTAAATACGAGGATCACTAAGTTCGTCTCTGTTCCTAAGCAACGACAGTGGTAGAAATAAGACACGCTTTGGGATGATAAACGTGAAGCAATTAAGTGATGTTGCAGGGATGCAGTGAGTGCACTGACAACTTGATTTGTGCCAGTGGCCCATTTAGCTCGAAACAAAGAAAGCTACCGTCTAGTGAAATAAAAGGAGCGATGATACCGTTAATAACTACTACAGCGAACGAGTTAGTCATTAGTGTTTGGAGTATTTTATTTTTTAAATGTTGTTTTCTGTTTTTCTTATTAATCGTATTAAATATAAGGGTAGTCAGCTATAGGAGAGTCGATACAATAAGAATTTAATCGTAGTACTCAGGATTGACAACACATCTTCTTTGTTTTATATTAGTAGTAGCAGGTGTCCACCGTCCATGGACCATGTTTGTTACGCTAATGTGGACTCTTCGCAGATTTGTTACACTATGTTATATACATTCTTATATATAAAACAAACACTTTTTCGATAAATGATAGAATCAGGCGTTACTTTGCGGAAATCCATTATAATAAAGATATTAATAGTTACTTTGCAACCATCCGTTCAACTAAATAAAATGATGTGTACTCCACCAAGTCTACATCACCTGAAGATGCCTCGTGTAGAGGCGAAACACGTGTCGTGTTATCGTCGATGGTGTGTCCTGCCTAGAATAGTGGTGTCGGGAGTAGTGGTGTTGGGAGTAGTGGTGCTGGGATTAGTGGTGACGGGATTAGTGCACGCAATTGAGGGACGGCGGGGATGTGCTCTTCAAACTAGGTAAAACACATCATTTTATTTAATTGAACGGATGGTTGCTAAGTAACTATTAATATGTTTATACAGCATTTTTTCTTTTATTGTTTCGTTAAAACCTAAGCCTCCTTCATTGCCTGATACACGGACTTATTGTAATAGTTGTCACACTTTGTAAGCAAGTAAGCAATCGCATTTTTTTATTATTATTAATCAGTTGTCATCAGGCAGATGCTGCTGCACATCATTTATTTCATTTCCCTCTGTCGTCTCTTAGACCTGGAGTAATGGATACTCTAACGCCGCTATTGTTTGCGTTAACGCACACTCTTGCATTTCGTATTTGTTGATGTATTTGTTACTTGAGTTGGTTGACATAATCCCCCTATCTTCCGTTCCTTCCTAAAATGGGCCTGCCACAAGTTTTCAGAAAGTATATATCTTTAGCTTTTTAATATAAGATTTTTGCCTTACCTATTATTTCTATTTTTTTTAAATTAAAACCTTTTTGAAGACGCACATAATATGTAACAAGTGTAATCGGCCAAAAACTATTTACAACATATCATGTAAAAATTTAAAACCCATAAAACTGTTAACGATATTTAGATAAGCGTCTATAAAATGTAGAGAGCAAAGAGCATTTAAGTAACCGCATTCTTGTGACTACTTTATAAAAGGAAAACACTTTAAAAAGATACAAACACAGGATAAAATAACGAGTATATAAAATTGAAAAATACTATACGAACTTTATAGAATATACCGTGAAAAATATTCAGCATTAGTGGCCTATTATAGACTAGCGTCAGAGGAAGTCAGGGATCTTGAATACATCAGTAAGATTCCCGTGAAAGTTACGCAATAATCTGATAGTAAACTTTTCCAGTAGGAAATACACAACAACTGGGTTGTTTTTAATTGTAATAAAACCTAAAATAAGATATTAATGTAAGAAAGTGATCGGAATACAATCGATTCTGATAAATTACATAATACAATAAAATACAAAAAACCACGCGTCTAACGTCAAAAGGAAGTCAATCACGATTGTAATCAGAGTTACATAATCGTACGTATGTATACGTACGAACGTAACTTATACGTTCGGTAGCACAATATAAAAAAGGTTTATTTCTTTTTCGTATTGTCAGAATACATCTAACATTGTAATATATTGTAGAGTCACGCTACAGCTATATTATAGTTGTAGCACGAATGTGTCGCCTCGATCCTGGAACGACCACGATCTAACAGAAATACCAGCGTAAATGCTGCTATGTTTTGTATGGTCAGAGTAGAGAACCGGATACCCTTTTCACTCGAAAAGAGGCATTTCAAGTATTTTGAGGTATTTAATAATATTCTCCTAGGTCTTTTATTTTTCCTTATTTCATCTAGGCTCTCTTATTTTATACACGGTAAAACCACGCTGCAGTTATTTTATTATTATTGCTGTAGCACAAATTGGTCGGCTCGACTCGGTAACTACTAACGACCATACTCTCACAGAATACCAGTGTAGAGATCGGGATAACATTTTTATTGGAAACGAGGCATTCCATATTAGTTCTGAAGGGTGACAACGCATCTGCATTTTGATTCTTAACTAAGGATAGATGTAAACGTCTATTGGCCACAGTATATAATTTTTTGGCGTCAAATACACAACCCACCTAATGGTAAGTGGATGTTGGGGCACACATATATCTACATTTAAACTCGATTAAGAATCAAAATAGTGATGCATTGTCACCTCTGAGGACTAAGATAAAATACCTTGTTTCCAGTAAAAAGGGTCTCCGGTTCTCTAAAATCACCTTACGGAACACAGCAGCATTAAGCTACTATTTTGCGCTTGTATTCTGTGAGAGCGTGGTCCTATCACATTCGAGCCGACTCATTCGTGCAACAAAATAATATAGCTGAGGTACTAAGTATAAAAGTATTAATCGTGTAGAGACTGTACTTGTTTTCACCCTTATTCTATAAAAACACATCCGTATCCACGTCTCGTGATAGTCGCCACAAATAAACGCTACAGCTCCATTAACAACAGCTATTTTTTCTATTTTTAGCTTTCTCGGTGTCGCCTGCACTGATATCATAGCCCATAGCAAGGTGCAAACTGCCTACGTATTGGGTTTCGTCACCCAGACTTATTGCATTCCCAATTAAATGCTTGATACTACATTACTAGCCGCGAGAATTAACACTAATTGGGTCATTAGGGTCCGACTTACATTACACCCGTATAAATTTCCTGACAGTACATTCACCCTCAAAAGTATTATAATTCTGTCATTCTATTTTAAACAAAACGTCCTTATTCGTCTTTGACCGCGTTTCTAGCATTTTTGCCCTAGGTCCGTTGGATTCGAGCAAGCAAAAATTACTAAGTATGCAATCGGCGATATTACTATTAACAAAATATAACGCTTATTAGAAAGGTTAATTTTATGTCTTTTCAGTTTAGTGGTAGTGAACGCGGTTTCTGATAATGAGGTCCTGGGTTCGAATCCCGGGTCAGATCAAAATCATTTATTGGGTTTTTCTGTTAAGAAATTTTAAGAAGCTGCACGAGTCAGGAAGTTGGCGGTGTTTCACCTCCGTGCCTCGGAAAGCAGGAAAAGTTCTGCCCTGCGCGTGATCTCACGCCTGTGGTGTCGGATTTTTGACTTTGGCTTTGGCACTATAATCCTGTACTACGCAAATGGCTTAGTCTCCGTTGAAACTTAAGTTCGGACAGGAAAATATTATTAACTTTATTCTTATAATAGTATTTCAAATACTATTTTATATTTATTCTGCTCTTTAGTTTAAATCGCCAAAAAAACTATCAAAGCTTAAATGAAATAATAAAAAAAACACCCTATAAAGTTTTAAATTTAAAGTAGCAGCCTTTCCGACGTCCGATGTAATGGAACAGAACGGTACTTAGAGCAGAATTTCATGAAGAATAGGCGACTTGCGAGACGCATTAGACTTTGCGTGATTATATTTATCATTAGAATGCTGGAGTCGGTTATATATTCGATTCAGTAAGCAGAAGTGGCTACGGCATTAAAGCTTCTCGATTGTTATCTTAGGGTTTGTACCCTAGAAATTCAGATATTCTTTGCTTGAAATAAATAATTATTATTAAGTATTCTTTTTTTCTTTCTCAAGATTTTCTAAAATATTGGTTTTTGAGAGAGGTTCAGGGGCCAAAGCCAAGTGCGCATCCATTTGGGAATCGAAATTCGAGAAGACTTCTTGTAAAAATTTTCGGACAATACGGCACATGTTGAGGATAGCTGCTTTTTTCATGGTAATATAACAATTTTCAGGAAGATCTAATAGTTTAAGGGAGTGGGATAAACATTTTGGGATCACACCAGTACTAGAGAGCACCAGCGGCACAATATATACTTTGTTCATTTTCCAGATTCTAGTTACTTCTTGTTTTTTTAGTTCCGTGTTATTATTATTATTGGTACCTTCGTATCGGTAAGCGAGTGTAGGGAGGCCCTTACGAGATGAAAGGAAGGGAATCGATGGATGCAGATGGATAGATGGTTTTATTTTGTGACAGTAGTTTAGGAAGGCTTATGTCTAGCAACGGACTTGTAATGAACTGTAATGATGATGATAATTATACTGGAATAAAAGTGAAATTACAGGACTGTCCCGCGTATTCAGGAAAGGTTGACAACCTAACTCATTGTTTAATGATCACAATAACCGTGTAGTAGCGGTGTAAGAATATCCACTGGTCCATATTGTTCCGTGGGTGTCGTAAGATGCGACGGAAGGAATCTGACACAGTTGATGGTACAACTGCAGTTGCACGACACAAAGAGCTGATAATTAGTTTATAAGTCACTTACTGATTTTTTTCTTCCTAAATTAATTTTTACTTACTTTTGTAAATTATAAATCAATGTTATTAATAATTAAGGGAAGAGTGAGATAGACCCAACACAAGTATTATTAATTACTTAATGTGGATGTCTCATTAGAATAGAATAGAATAGAATAATTTTTTATTCAATATAGATTACAAGTAATTTTTATTGAAAGTCAATATTTTACTTTACCACTGGTTCGAATAAAAAAACCTCTGTGTTGGGAAGAACCAGCAAGAAGCCTAGCTGGACTTTTTTTTTAAATAAATTTTACGATGTCAAGGGTCACAAAATATTTACAAAATTTATTTTAGAAACAGCTTGGAAGCGACCACCTCATTCCCAGGGGTTATTGTCAACCGTGTATTCATTTATATCACAATAACACTTTTTATACAGTTTTTGTTTAATTAAATATTTAAACATTTAAACTTGGTAGTAGAGAGACCTTGTATATTACGACTTTGTTGTAATAGCGATTTATAATAGACATTTATAATACATGTAACTGCTTTGGGATAAATAAAACATTTTCATTTTCATTATGTGTATTACAGAGAACGTTATTACTAGTAATAGCTATAACATCTCTATATTTGTAGAAAACTGCTAAAATAATATTCTGTGCTGGGATTCCATAAAAAAGTTTGGATTTAAAATATCAAGTATCACAGAGACTGGCTTAATCGGCGGTTCCATTCACCAAAGTTATAAATAATTAGTGCAGACAGGAGTCACATGTGCGTCCATTCTTCAAATAACCGCATTTGTTGGATGAATGGATTTGTTTCGACCGCAGAAATTAATACCCGTGTATATAGCTGAAGCTTTGTTGAACGCCGTGTGACGCAATGAGTAGACAGTAGAGTATCAAATAAGTAGTAGGTTCTGAATTCAACTCTTTTAGAAAATAAAGGTCACAAACGCGCACACAATCCACCTGATGGTAAGTGGTTGCTGCGGCCCATAGACATCTACATCTATCCTCGATTGAAAATGAAAATGCAGATGCGTTGTCACCCGTGAGGACTGAGATGGAATGCCTCGTTTCCAATAAAAAAGAGTCTCCGGTTCTCTACACTCACCATACGAAATACAGCAGCATTAGGGCCGATACTCATTTGTCGTTCACGGTTCTCGGTGTGATCTCGGTCTGTTTTCGGTCTGATTTATTATACGTAGAATGGGATTCGAGCGAAACTTGACTGTTACGGATAGTATGAATGCACACACATATTTTTTACTTGATAATATTTTATCAAACCGAGATCGGACCGCGAACAAACTATGAACGGCATTATAATGAGGATCGGCCCTTAAGCTGATTTTACACTTGTATTCTGTGAGAGCGTGATCTTTCTTCGGTCAAGCTAACCCATTCGTACTACAAACTTATAACTGCAGCGTGGCTCTACCACGTATTTATTTACTAATAAATTATATATATATATATAGTTTATTGATTTATAAATACTATTTCACACCAGAAATTAAAAAGTATGCGAGTATCACTCATTCATCTGCCTTATAAACCCATAAAAATCTACAACCTGGGCCTCTTCTATTCTGGGTAGGAATAGTCATGAGCCATAACTGTGTTCGTTGTAGGACGGCCAGTTTCTACGAAACTGCACGCAACTCAACAAATGAATATATTGAGGTCGTTGTTCAGGAGACGTCTCCTGACAATATATCATAAACACGGCTGGGATGCTGCGGACGCTATGTGTGGCTATCGGAGGATATAATTAATTTAAAGCATCATATTTTTACTCACAATTAAATTACCTCTAAATTGCCTATACATACATATCCCACCGTTGGCAACGACCTTCTATGTCCCAGAAATATTTTAAGCCCTCCTACACGCGAGGTTTTCTTCACCGCCGAGTGCGCTCGGTAAATCAGATTTTTAAATTGCAATTAACAATTTCGACAGCGTAACGCATAATTACAATCATAACACAACTCGATAAGAAAACAAACCGATTTTTTTAAACACGTTTCCTTTGGCTGGGATTCGAAATTCGAATCAAAAATCAGCGACGTAGTAGTCAGTTGTTTGAGCCACATAAAAATACAGGAGTAGCTACAGATTGAGAATTTGTGTCATATTTCAAATAATATTATGTTATAACAAGGTGCCATAAATGGACAGCTCAAATACACAAGTTATATGTAAGTTTCAGTTCTCACGCTACGTGTTCAAGTGACCCGTATATTTATGTTCACTATTTACACACATTAAAGTGGTAAAATGAGTTTCATACTTTACGAGTACGTTTGAATTCAAAATTTCGAAGTTGATACGAATAAAAAGTTGAAATTTTTCCCGCCACTCACGGATACAAACCCAATTCCGTGGCTGTCGTAAGAAGGGACTATGGGAAATGCAAGAAAACCTAATATATCTTAAATCATCGTCTCGTTTAATATTTTATGGGACTGGTTTCATCCAATATATAATGTTGGATGGTTTTACTTTCATAGTTTATTTTGATAGGTGTCATCACTCATCACAGAAGTTTTTCTTTTCTTAACGCTTAGCGAAATTCTGTCGCCAAGGTACTGGTAGAATAATAGGTCAAAGGAAAACCTATAAATATTTGTAGAGTTTGTACAATTAAAATGTTGCATTCCACAACAACCTTAGGTCAATGCGATTGCAAAACAATAACTTACTCAATCAGCATTACAATTTCCTCGAATATATTACACGTAACCGTTTCCGCATTTATAGGCTACGCAAGAACCAATAAAAATATTACAACTTCCGCCCACGCGGCCTGTAAACAGGTATAAATTTGAAATATAACATTTTCGTACATGAATTTCAGAAACGTCAAGGAATATGATTACGGCTGTTTCTCCCTACAACTTCTTGTTCAGCAGTGACCTGTTTCGGTCTGATATGGAAATGTTTTGAATAAAACTTATATATAAGAAATATATAAGTGTAATGGCGGTATAAGAATATCCTATACCAATATCCATCGATCACTAATAGTGATCGATGGTTGGTGATCGATGCCAATATCGTCCCGCGGGTGTCGTAAGTGGTAACAGAGGAAAACTAATCAGGAAATGGGCAGCAGCATCATCCTGATATAAACTTCAAATTATAAAAATTGTGGTTGGGAACCCGCTGGCTAACGTAGCACCTATGGCTAAATTCCCCCTATGAGACAATCTATGGGGGAGGCCTATGTTCAACCGTGGCCTTTTATAGACTATAATGAATTAATAATAAAAGTATTTACGAAATAAATAAGATATTATTAATTACTTTTTTCTCAGTAAATGCTTATTATCCTATTTGTTACATGCCATCACAAATTGCGTTCTTTACTGAATTATTCTCCACTTAACCTTACCCTCTTTCGTATCCTCGCTATTCTATCTTTGAAGTGATTGTGAGACTTTTCGATTGACAGATTTAAAGCTTTGCATTTATAGTCATAACTCTTAAAAGGACTGCGAACAAGCCAGTTCTGTTCTCTACAGATATTTGGGTCGCCGATCTAAAACGCGCACATCCCACGCTCTGGATTCCTGAACGTTGTCATTATACAAGAAGTAGCCTGATCCTTCGGTACTCTAGTGCGCCAAAAACAGCTTTAATATTTTGATTTAAAACAACAATACCTGAATATAAACAAGGTAGTAGTAGTTTTGATGCGTGGTAAGTTACGCAGCTGTATAACATTATGTCGACTCGATCGGGGAACGAACGCCCTCGCACAGCATATCAACTTAATGGTACTATATTTTGTATAGTGATTGACGAGAACCAGGAAACCTTTCAACAAACACAAAACTCTATACTAATAATTAGATGAAACTGTATAAAAAAGGATATTATAACATAAATGAATAGTATGATTAGTAATAACCCCTGATGCTCTGTGAATAAGATGCTCGATTACAAGCTGTTTCTTAAATAAATTTTGTTAGTAATTTTTACAACCTTTTTTTATAGGATAGGGTGACAAACGAGCACACAGTCCACCTGTGTGTGGTAAGTGGTAGCTGTGGCCCATACATCTACATCTATCCACGATTACGAATCAAAATGCAGATGCGTTGTTACCAGTGAGAACTAAGATGGAATGCCTCGTTTCCAGTAAAAAGGGTCTCCGGTTCTCTACACTCACATTACGAAACATAGCAAACATAGTAGCATTAAACTTCTATTTTACGCTGGTAAGGTATTCTGTGAGAGCGTGGTCCTTCCCCGGTCGAGCTACAACTACATTCGTGCTACAACTATACCACTAATATAACTGCAGCATGGTCCTACCATGTAGTTATAAACCTGTGAACTTTTTGTATAATATGTGTACTTTGAAGTAAGTTCTGTTGGGTTTATTGCCGGTTCTTCCCATTACATAGTTAGACTAAAGGTAAAAAAATGATTTTCAATAAGAATTACCTGTAATCTAGATTGAATAAAAAATTAATCTTTTTTATTCTATTCATCTTAGTCCTCAGGAATGAATATGTAATTTTAAAGTTCTATAGACAGTAGCAACCACTTACTCGTACTACTATAAAAGTGTGTAATTGTATGTAAGCTTTACTTGAATAAAAAGTTAGATTTGTAATAACAAATATAATCTGCATTAGATGTGCCCAAAATGGATTTACGTATACTTTATATACAATATTCAAATATTTGATAAAAATACGATAGCTCCGATAAAATGAAAATCGACACGCGATAATATCATCACTGAAATAACTTAATCTAAGAATTAAGCTCGATATTGATATTGACAAACTACTTCAGGTCTTGGCTACATTTCTTAAGGCGGGTTGAGTAATAGGTTTTTTTTAAAGATCTATTACCCGAAATGGTGTAATGAGCAGGGAATTGCTTATGATGGAGACAATAATTTTACAAAATTTATTGCTCTTAATTTTAACTTATTAGGATTGGTCCCATGCCGTGGTAGCTCAGATGGTTAACGCTCGCTGTAAATATAACAGAACGCGAGTAACCCGGGTTCGATCACATGAATTTGTTAATTGCAATTTTAAGTGCTGGTTTACCACGTGCTTGGCAGTGAAGGAAAACATCGTGAGGAAACCTGCATGTCTGAGGAATAAGAAAAAAAATATTTCGAAGACATGTGAAGTTCGCCAACACGCACTGGGTCAGCGTGGCGAACACTTCCTTACCCTAAAACCCTCTCAGAAATGAGGGGAGGCCTGTGCCCAGCAGTGGGACGTATATAGGCTGTAACTTTACTTTAGGATTGGTCTCACGTGACCTGAGGTGGACAAATGTAGACACAAGTAAAGAATTAAATCCTATGATAATGTTAAATGGTATATTTTTAACCAATTAATAGAATCAGGCATTGTTTTGCGGAGCTAAGATCCGTGTCATAGCTGTCAGCCACCGCAAATCTAATTCACGTGAGGTTGCCTCGTGTAGAGGCGAAACACGTATTGAATTTTCGACAGTGGTGTGTTTTTTCTAGTGCCGTGATGTTGGGAGTAGTGGTGACGGGGATAATGCACGCATATGAGGAAGGGCGGGAGGTGCTCTTCAAACTAGGTAAGACAGATTATTTTTTTTACTACGCGGATCTTATTTTATTAATTTTTTAACATCTTTAATATTTTTTAGTCATCTAAATGTATGTTCACACACCTTTGAAGATTTTCTAATAAAACTACTATTTAGATATAGTTCTCAATTTCTCGTCAAACTACTTTACGATGAAGTTTAAAAGCACTTGAATCCGCGTTCTCTGCTGCGTTTTACTATTGGTAGAGATAACACTGTATCAAACAGATTTAATCTCGTAATAAAGAAGGTTCAATTAACTTGACCAGCAAGATAAAACTAAGATAACATAGAGAAATTGACAAACTTTGAACGAGTCCATAAATCCTTTAACAGAAGTTTTAGATCGAAGTAATGTTGATACAGTAGAATTCGTAAAACCCAATGTTCAAAGTACTCGCGTTGAAGTAAAACATTTCCCATGCTTCATAATTTATTTTAAAACATTTCAAGCTCCTATTTCACATGGTGACACAAGGGGAAACAAAACACTATAAATTTAATTTTTATAGTTTCGTTCTGGCTCGATCGTAACTTGTAGTGAACCACGTCTTTCGTGCTACACCGTTTGAATTATTTCTTAAGGCCGCATGGGTTAAGAACCTTTTATTTCTTTAACTTTTTTATTAATGAAACCGTATCAAGTAAATCCTTTTGAGTTACGTGTAAAATAGTACTTAAAGGTTTAGAGTTCAAAATGTAATCTATAAGTAAATGTAGTGTAGGCTCCATGACTGCCTCGTTAGTTTAGTGGTTGTAAACGCAGCTATTGATTATTAGGTTCTGGGTTCAAATTCCGGATCGGACCAAAAATAACCTCCGTCAAGATACTTGTTGATTTACCATCTCCTCGGACTATAAGAGTGAGGGAATAGAGAGTGCACCTGTGCTTTCGCATACACTTGGGAACTATAATCCTGTTCTGCGCCGTTGGATTGTCTAGGTTGAGGCTGGACGCCGGGACCGAAATTAGGTCTGGAAAACATTAAACTCTATGGTGCGGCAGATTATCGTGGACTTGCGGCGCTAAAGGGTTGCGGGTTCGAATCGAATAAGTATTTGCATGGCCTACAAATAATCATTCCGAGTCTGTATGTATGTCCTTGCGAAATGAATGTATAAAACTCCCTCCAAAACAAAATTAAACAACACATTGGTTAATGATTTCTTAAATTTACGCGAACACTACACATTGAATAAAACTATTATTTACGGATTTTATCGCGTTTAATTACTTTAATTTGTTTTTACTATCCCGACGTTTCGGGTGCTCGTCGTCGGGATAGTAAAAACAAATTAAAGTAATTAAACGCGATAAAATCCGTAAATAATAGTTTTATTCAATGTGTAGTGTTTGCGTAAATTTAAGAAATCATTATGTGAACCAGTAGGGACTGGTAATAGCAAATAAAATTCGCCAATTAGAAGATCTTAAAACCAAGCGCGCAAGATATATAACATCTTTAAATTTCTTGAAGAGATGCAGAGACCATAATCTCATTCCTACGTGTGTCAAAATATCAACAAAGAAAGACATTCGAGGAAGCGCTAAGATCTTAAATCAGGCAAGTAAAAAGTTGTTACGAACGGTGATTCAGCAGAAACGGTTCGATTTACATTTCATAAATAACACCATAGACAATTTGTCCAGTGAAGTAAAGACAATTTTAACGACATTTGATTTTAATAATTGCATCGAAACTTTAAACAAACGGGAAACCTTGAAATACAATGAATGCAAAAATAAACAAATAGGAAAATACCAAAAATTAACGATCAAATCAAATGCCAAACATCCAAGTCAACGCCAGAACGATACACAACCGTTGACCATAGACTCAAACTGTAAACAACGCACGGTCTACAATTTGTCAAAACATACACTGGACGAACCGACAATGAAAGTATTAGCGAAGGGAATGAACTTCGCATTAACACCGCGAAAAATCCCGTACGAAGAAATTATCTGCAGTGTTGAGGATTGTCTGTTTAAGAATAATATCGGTAAGGAAGATTTGGAGGCCATACGTCAAGATATTTCGTCCTTGTTACGTCGTAGTTCAGTGCCGAAACCAATCCTTCCTAAAGACGAATTTACAGCGCTGAATAACTTAAGGAACAGACCGGAGCTCACGATTCTCCGCGCGGATAAAGGAAATGCTACGGTGATAATGGACACGTCGGAATATAGATTTAAAATACAACAACTTTTATCGGACGAAAGTACATATAAAAAGGTCAAAACGGACCCCACAACTAACACGCTTAAAACAACTAGCGAATTAATAAAGAAATACTCCAAAAAATTAAATCTGGACGTGAATTCGCTAATACCATCATGCACAAAACCACCGAGGTTGTATGGGTTACGGAAGATACACAAACCAAACGCTCCACTACGTCCCATAGTGAGCCAGATCGATTCACCAACTTATAAGCTGGCACAATACTTAGCAAAGATACTATCACCACTGAGAGGACATACCAGAGCACACACAAAGGATTCATTTTTTTTTATTTTTTTTTATTCATTCATTCATTCACACAAACTTGTGTCTGAAGTCGAGTCTTTGCTGAACAGAGTCTCGGATTGGGGGCGACTAAATCTAGTCCAGTTTAACCCCCAGAAGACACAAGTTTGCGCGTTAACCGCTAAAAAGAACCCCTTTGTCGTATCTCCTCAGTTTCAAGGCACTCCCCTTGTTGCCTCAGCCAGTATCGGAATCCTCGGCGTCGACATATCGAGTGACGTGCAGTTTCGTGGTCACTTGGAAGAGAAGGCCAAATTGACCTCTAAAAAAGCTTGGCGTACTCAGCAGAGCGGGACAGTATTTCATGCCGGCATACCGCCTGCAACTTTACAAGGCGCAGGTTCGGCCGCACATGGAATACTGTTCCCATCTCTGGGCTGGGGCTCCCCAGTACCAGCTCCTTCCACTTGACCGCATCCAGCGCAGAGCGGCTCGAATCGTTGACGTCCGAGTGTTTCCCGATCGGCTCGATTCACTGGCACTGCGAAGAGATGTTGCATCTCTTTGCATTTTCTTTCGCATATACCATGGAGAGTGCTCTGAGGAATTGTTCGGATTAATCCCAGCTGCCAAATTTCGTGAACGCACTACGCGGCAAACGTCGCGATACCATCCACATCATCTGGATGCTTGGCGGTCCACCACTGTACGTTTCAAGAGGAGTTTTCTTCCGCGTACAACCTCTCTGTGGAATAGGATACCACCAGCGATTTTTCCGGACCGATACGACCTGGGGACCTTCAAGAAAAGAGCGTACTCCTTTCTAAAGGGCCGGCAACGCACCTGCAATTCCCCTGGTGTTGCGGTTGATCATGGGCGGCGGTAGTCACTTAACATCAGGTGAGCCGCATGCTCGTTTGCCCCCTCTTCTATAAAAAAAAAATCATACCATTTTGTGAGTGAGATAAAAGACCTACATCTCGCTGACAATGAAACTATGGTCAGTTTTGATATTCAGTTACTATTTACATGTCTACCTATTGTTGACTGCATCTCAATTATAACTAGGAAACTAGAAGAAAATAACATGCCTCTAGAATATGCAATATTACTTGAACACTGCCTCACATCTGGCTATCTATTGTGGAAGGAGGAGTTCTACAAGCAAGTAGATGTTGTGGCGATGGGCTCACCTGTGTCTCCCATAGTCGCCGACATATTCATGGAGGACTTTGAGGAGAAAGCCCTTCTTAGTGCTCCTGTAAATCCAAGGTTCCTATAAATACAAGCGGTACGTAGACGACACTTTCACAATTTTACCATCTGACAAAGTAACTGCATTTTTAGACCACCTTAACTCCATAAACTCTAAAATACAATTCACAATGGAGTTAGAGGCAAATAATTCTTTAGCCTTCCTAGATGTTTTAGTCATCCAAAATCCTGATAACACCATTGGTCACACTGTGTATAGGAAAAAGACCCATACCAACCGATATCTAAATGGTGAATCTCACCATCATCCTTCACAGTTAGCTACCGTGGGTAAATCTTTGTTTCAGAGAGCACGAGGGATCTGTGACAGAAAACATCTGGCCGCCGAGCTTCAACACGTCAAGCAAGTATTGCAAGACAACAAGCTTCGGATCCCGCGCCTACGTCACAGTGAACGAGTAAAGCCAGCCACAGTTGAGCGTGCGCTTGCTGTACTACCATATATCAGAGGAGTCACAGACTAGATTGGCTACATCTTGAAGCGAGCTTCCATTAAAACATACTACAAGCCGCCGAAGAAGATTAGTCAATTTTTACCATCCATCAAATGTAATATTCCTCTACAGGATGCAGGTGTGTACAAGCCAGATTGTGAATGTGGTCTCTCTTACATAGGTCAAACAAAACGATCTATAAAAACCCGCGTGAAGGAACATATAGCTGACGTGAAGCACCGACGCTCCGGGAAGTCTGCAGTCTGCGAACATGTTCAAGATCGTCCCCACCATTACATTCGATTTGATAAACCACAAATCCTCGCAAAAGAACACCGATTCCAAGGATGATACGCGAGGCTATTGAAATTAAAAAACATCCAAATTTCAATAGAGAAGATGGATGGGTGCTGCCAGCTGCTTGGGATCCTATAATTAACAAAATTAAACCCAAACCTAAGCATACCACTGCAAGACTTCATGATACTATAAGCTCGTTTTGCGTAAATCGGACCAAAAATTAATATTCAAAAACTGACTAACTGTGACATTGGGACGTCAAACATCTCAGTCCCTCCAGTGACCATGGGTGCTGTAAAGAAATTTAATTAAACGCGATAAAATCCGAAAATATTAGTTTTATTCAATACATAGGTTAGTCGAATTCACCGGTTTTTTGACGTTTATTAATTTATAAAACAAAATAAATATTACCTAATTTTGTGGAAAACTGTTTGGTCGCCTTAGTACTATATAAAACACCACCATGATACCAAAGTAAATACTAATGTTACTAGAGTTAATAAGTGAGGGTACGTTTTATTTAAGCAAAAATAAAAAAGTGCGAGTGACACAGAAAGTTCAACTAAGTGTGCAGTTCTATTGTTTATACGATACCGTAATATAAACTGTTCACATAAGCTGTGGTTGCAAATGTCAGGCGCCTGCAAACATTTATACGCGGTAGCGCCACGCTGCAGCTTCCTTGTGGTCGTAGCACGAATGGGTCGGCTCGACCGGGGTAAGACCACGCTCAAGCACAGAAGTATAGCTTAGTGTTGCTGTGTTTCGTATGGAGAGCTTATAGAACCTGTGACATACTATTGCTAAGGTGATTAGTCATTCACGCTGCTCCAATGCAAGTTGGCCGACTTCACACGTCCTCGAAATATTTCATTCCTCAGACATGCAGGTTTCCCGCACGATGTTCACCGCCGAGCGCGTGGTAAATCAGCACTTTAAATTGCAATTTTTTTTTATTGGTGCCGGCGTCAATCTAAACCGGGATGCTCGCGAAGTTACTGTGAAATTAATGGCAAGCGCGAGAGCAATAGTATTTTTTTAAAGAATATTAATAATGCTTTAAGCATTAAATAATATTCCCCTTAACCACTCGTGGTAAGCTTAAACTGCTTGTGTTACGAGTGGTTCACGCTTGTAGTCGAATGGCGGATCCGAAACCACGACCTTTTTGAATTCGCAGTCCGCGCCCTGCTATTAGGCTACTGTCGCTTCAAAATCATTATTCAATAATTTGACAGATTCATGGTGCAGTGGCTTACCAATGAGCTGCAGTTCTGAGGTCCGCGGGTTCGAATCCCGACCGGAACAAGTAATTGTATGGCCTATAAATAATTGTTTCGGGTTTCTGATGTTTATCCTTCCGAAATTTATGTAAGTAAACTGCTCCTATGATACTAAAGAAAACACTATTGTTTCGGTATAATTTTGTAAAAAATCTTCATGTTCAAATACATGTGTGCCTAAAATGCTTTATGTAACATATGCACTAATATGACGCTCATCGCAAGTCATTCATGCGTGTTTTGTTATCAGCCAAACTTCTCATTTAACTGTTAACTGAGGTCAAGGCGCCTTGATAAAGGTAATATAGTAGTAGACGCGACATTTGAACTACCGTACGAAAGTAATATTTGATCATTTTAAAATTATTAAGTTGTCCTACTTCCCTCCCTCCCCACTCATTTGCCCGTAATTTTCCACCACAGGGACTCTCCTGTAGTGCATAAATAAGGGGGGTTACACCAACATCTATCGATAGCCGACCTTTGTATATTCCTTTTTTGGTTTGCTTATTTGTTAACTTGGTTTCTTTCATATAAATAAGTCGAAAAACGAGCACACATTCCATTGAAGTAATGTGTACAACGCATAGGGTCGTCAGATCTTAAAACCGAAAAGCCGAACAGACCAGCAAGCTCAGTCGGACATTTTCGTAAGAAGTCCGGACACCATTAATTCTTTTGTCTTAGTACAACATGAGAATTGTTTTCAAGTAAAACAATGCTTTTATTATTTACTATAAAACCTTCTTAAATTCTAATGAAATAACAATAAAACTGAACGAATCAGTGTTCTTTATTATTATTAATTAAACATTCATTACAATATTAACTTCAATGATTCCAATATTATATATGTAAGTAAGTGCATGAAAAATGTAAAAAAATTGGTCAAATTTAAACAGCCCAACAAAAGCGGGACGGACAGTACACCGTCTAATTTAGCCGGACAAGCAACAAAAAAGGCTGACTGTCCGGCTCTATCCGGATGCCTGGTAACGCCAACTACGGACTAGAACATATGGCGATACTTGGTTGCTTGCAACACGCAGTAGGGCCCATGGACTCAATGACATGGCTTTCTTAGTCTGTGGCATTAAATTATAATCTATGCCTCCTTCCACGCGAATCGCACTGACTCATAGGGTGCGTTTGGCAGAAAAAAGCGCTAGCAAGCGCTTACAAGCGCTAAAATAGTTTTCGGCCAGGACACGATTGCTACTTCAGTAGCGCTGACATAATCCGCCATTTTGCTTATTTAATTTGTTTGTTTTGAAGTAGAGTTTAAAAGTTGTTTTGTGCAATATTAGTTTTAAGTAATATAATGACATGAATAAACATATACATGTTATTAAAAATTCATGATTGGTAAGTTTTTAATATGAATACTTATTAAATTAGGTTAGGTTCCCCCGGTTAAAACTAACATCGTGTCCTAGAGGAAAATAGCTACATACGATTTGACAGCACTTACCGCTTACGATCGCCATTTTGCTTACAAGCGCTTGCTAGCGCTTTTGCCAAACGCACCCATAGATTTTATTCGCGGTGTCTTTTTAGTACGTAGTATATTTTAATTCAATGACACAGCCCAACTGATTGTAAGTTGACTAAGATGGAATGCTTTACTCACAATACGAAACACAGCAACATTGTCCTACTATTCCATGCAGGTATTCTGTGAGGACGTTGTTCTACACCGGTCCCACCAACCCATTCATGCCTGTTAGTGGAGTAGGTGCAGCGTGGCTCTACCACGTAAGAAAACCGTCATTGAATTCGTGGATTAAGTTTTAGAAGGATTTTTCAATCACATATCAGTCGTAAGACTGTTCCGTGAGTCGTCAGTGAGTTTGGCTTCTGAGAGGAAAAAGTACGTGTAAGACAAACGAGCACACAGTCCACCTGATGGTAAGTGGTTGCTGTGGCCCATAGACATCTACATCTATCCTCGATTACGAATCATAATGTAGATGCGTTGTACCCGTGAGGACTAAGATGGAATGCCTCCTTTCCAGTAAGAAGGGTCTCCGGTTCTCTACACTCACCGTACGAAACACAGCAGCCGTAAGCTACTATTCTGGGAACGTGTTCTTTACCCGGTCGAGCCAATACATTCGTGCTACAACTATACTACTAATATAACTGCAGCATAGCTCTACCACGTAAAAAATAAGAATAATCTTTATTAAACATATCTCATAAAGCTTATTGAAAATAATTCCTTACTTATACAAAAATTAAATGAAATAGAATAAGTTTTATTCACTATAGATTAATAACCAAAACATTAACTTGGATTATATAACGTATTATTTAATATGAAAATATCAATAATAAAAAAAAACCTTTTCTAAATTAAAACTGTACAATGCTAAAACAACTTTTCAAATTACTTCTTTAAGTCAGAACTTAGTAACCCAATTCTGTGACCTGAGAGCTATTTTCCCAGATTCTCAAATAACGTAATCCTTAACTTTATCGAGCTATCTTCACGAGATTCCCATTTCCCAGTGACCTAGTGACAGAATTTAAGCAAAACAGAATACGAAATTTCAAATTACTTACGTTTTATTCCAGTGCTAAGTTTGTAAAAGATAGAAATAATCATCTCTGAGGCCTCATTAATTTTAATTGTTACACCTATGCGTGCTGCGGTTGTTCTACATCCGCAGCGTAGCTCCACCACGTATAAAATGTAAAAAAATACTGTTGTAACTTTAATTTGTCGGCTTATCAGCCACTGTAAACGTAAATAATCAATTAATACAGATTTTTTAAAAATAGAACCTTTTATAGAAAAAGGGTGACAAACGAGCACACAGTCTACCTGATGGTAAGTAAATGCTGTGGCCCATAGATCTACATTTAACCTCGATTCAGAATAAAAATGCAGATGCGTTCTTACGCCTGAGGACTAAGATGGAATGCCTCGATTACATTAAAACTGGTCTCCGGTTCTCTACACTCACTATACGAAACACAGCAGTAGTAAGCTGCTATTTTACGCTGGTATTCTGTGAGAGCGTGGTCCTCCCCGGTCGAGCCGACTCATTTGTGCTACAATCATAATATAGCTGCAGTCTGTGTGCTCGTTTGTCAACCTTATTCTATAAAAAAAATAGGTCTCTTCCACAGATTGCATTATAGCGGGGATTTGTCATATAGCTATCACACCTGCCAGGCGACTAGAGAACCGCAGTAATTTTTATTTGATTGAGTTGTTTTAAAAAATGCTTTTGCCTATAATCTTTTTCATTTCCGGAATAAATAAAAATAAGTAAATGAAACTCGATATAATTCGTAGAAATTCGTTTCATTCCAAAGGTAAATAACTGATATTAAAGCGAATTTCTTTTTTATTTTCCTCTTGCTATCGTATCGATTCAACTGTAGTATGACTGATTACAAAAGATTTTTTTTTATCTTAACTGATTGCTGCGTGGTATGGCACGTGATAATGGCGGCATAGAACCCTTGAACTTCTTATTTTTACCGTTGTACGGAGGAATTGTCTTAATCGCCACACTTAGATGACACTTAGATGATTGACGGTCGCAGTACGAGACGTCTGACATCTAGGGCACTGTCGCTCATCGCCATTTTACGTCGAGCGTCTTTCAAGATTTTTTTAGATTGTTACTGGCATCATTTAAAAAGTTAAGGTGAGGGACTGACTTTTCCCGGGAAAAAGCCGCCCCGTAAATTCTACCACCCGAGCTCCGGTCTCTCCTACTCCACCGAGACCAGCTTAAGTCAGTTGCATAGCTTCTATCGCGGGCCTTGAGTGCAGGGACCGAATCCAGAAATTCCGTAACGAAAAAACCTCACGTTCCCCACTCCGACGGGCACGGAGGTGTGGCTTGAAGGCCGTGCATTGTCTAAAGTCGTTTCTTTTCGGCAGTCTTCGACACGGTGTTTGTGTGCGTGCAACTAGACGTATTGTACGACTCTACGAAGCTCGCACGAATCGAGACGAGCTGCTCCGAAATCGGACGAATACATAAGTAGCTGTTTATGAGAAAGTATATAGGTGTATAGGTATTTATGTACAACAGTGAATAGCTGTACTTGTAAAATTTGTGTATAAAGTGTTTTGAATATGAATGAACAAAGTGCATTTATTATTTATTTATTTAATAAAAGAAAAAAAATTGTTTTCTTATCGGTCACCACGCTCAAAAAGTGTAACTTGAATTAATATTAAAGAAAAAGAAATACTGCATAAATAAAATAAATAAATAATTATAATTGCATAAGTTGATACAAAATCTACGCAATAGCTTTACCGCGGCAGTCCCCGAGTGCCACACGTCTTTTTTTATTTATGTTTTCGTTTAAGAAAGTTTGTTTTTTATACTTCTTTTTAATTATTTTCTACTATCAATATTATATTATTTTCAACCATCAAAGTGTAAAAGCGTCAACGCTTAACTTTTACTAATCAATACCGTGTAGTAGCGGTGTAAGAACACCCACACTATTACTTATCGCCCGTGGGTGTTGTAAGAGACGAAAGAGGGAATCAAATCACAAGATGAGCAGCAGTGTGTAAAATAAAAAACTGCAGTTGCCAACCCGCTTGCCAAGCGTGCCAACCATATCCCCCTATAAGGCAATCTATAGGGAGGTGTATGTTCATAAGTGGACTTTAGTAAGCTATAATAGTAACGGTAATAGTCAATGAGTCGATAATTATATATTAAATTATATATTTGTTTTGTGTGAAATGGCTGAAGAGGATGTAGGTAGTCATCTTCGGTTTATTTGCGTGGATTTATGAAATAATGAACGATTAAAATTGCTTATCATGACTTATGATTTGTAACCTACAAAAGTCACGTAGGAACCGTAGGATATAAAACATATGTGGCACGTCACTACGGAAATAAAAGTAGGTTAAGTTTCTCTGATTATAGCTCTATTATAGACAGTATCGTCATTGTGTCGACGTCGAATCTATCACACTGTTTCATCGTAAGAGGAAGGTGTCGACTATGGGAAACGCCGGAAAAAATATAACTTCCGCTAGATGGCGGTATGACATTTTATACGTGGTAGAGTCATGCTGCAGCTGTATTTTCGTTGCAGCACGAATGAGTCGGTTCGACTAGGGTAGCACCACGCTCCCACAGAATACCAGCGTATACCAGCTTATTGCTGCTGTGTTTCGTATGGTGAGTGCAGAGAACTGGAGACAATTTTTACTGGAAACGAGATACTCTATGTTAGTCCTCAGGGGTGACAACGCATTTGCATTTTTATTCTTAATCGGGGATAAAAGTAGATGTCTATGGGCCACAGCATCCACTTATCATCAGGTGAACTCTTTGCCCATTATTCACCCTTATTATATTAAAAAAAACATTTCTTTAATGCCAGGCGTAGAGTCTAGACAGACGACATGTGGTAAGACGGACGATATGGTAGGTGGTAGAGTAAAATGTAGGAACACGTTTTGTACTGTGATCGACCAATAAGGACTAGTAAGAAAAATTATCTTTACCACGAGAAAAGGTCATGCCCAGCAGTGGACATTAATGGAATAATTGTTATAATTTATTCACTTATTCAAACATGGAGACCAAAAATTATCTTTTGTAGATCATACAAATACTTATTCCGCGGGGAATTGGAGCCTGCGTTCTGTAGAACCGCAACTAAACGCTTATTTATATGCAATCAGCAATATTTCCAATGGAATATCGGAGGTTGCTTAAAAGTCAAACCAGTCACGGAATGACTGAGAAAAGATGAGTCGCATGTGTGAGCGACGATATGCGTAAAAAAGTGAGCGATGAGATGACATCTGATAGAGGAGAATAGAAGAGGATGACATGCCATAGGCCAACTCCACGTAACTGCGATAAGCTCAGAAAGCTGAAAAATTTTACTTTTTGAAATTTTTGCTTTATGGATATATCTAGTGATGTTCTCGAATAAAGTTGTCAGTACCTGTATGGTTCATGTACTGATGAAGTATATAATATGTAGTTAACTATTATACTTACTGAAAGACTTTTTATTTATTCTCTTAATTATTTTTTATTTATCTTTTTTCATTATTATAATTAATTATTTATTATAGGCTATGTTTTAACCTAATTATACTAATTATGTACTATAATCCTTGTTCGTCGAAATAAAGAAATTATTATTATTAATATTAATAAATAAAAAGTATTGAATTTTCGACAGTGGTGTGTTTTTTTCTAGTGCCGTGATGTTGGGAGTAGTGGTGATGGGGATAATGCAGGCATATGAGGAAGGGCGGGAGGTGCTCTTCAAACTAGGTAAGACAGATTATTTTTTTTACTACGCGGATCTTATTTTATTAATTTTTTAACATCTTTAATATTTTTTAGTCATCTAAATGTATGTTCACACACCTTTGAAGATTTTCTAATAAAACTACTATTTAGATATAGTTCTCAATTTCTCGTCAAACTACTTTACGATGAAGTTTAAAAGCACTTGAATCCGCGTTCTCTGCTGCGTTTTACTATTGGTAGAGATAACACTGTATCAAACAGATTTTAATCTCGTAGTAAAGAAGGTTCAATTAACTTGACCAGCAAGATAAAACTAAGATAACATAGAGAAATTGACAAACTTTGAACGAGTCCATAAATCCTTTAACAGAAGTTTTAATGTTGTATATAAGTAATGTTGATACAGTAGAATTCGTAAAACCCAATGTTCAAAGTACTCGCGTTGAAGTAAAACATTTCCCATGCTTCATAATTTATTTTAAAACATTTCAAGCTCCTATTTCACATGGTGACACAAAGGGAAACAAAACACTATAAATTTAATTTTTATAGTTTCGTTCTGGCTCGATCGTAACTTGTAGTGAACCACGTCTTTCGTGCTACACCGTTTGAATTATTTCTTAAGGCCGCATGGGTTAAGAACCTTTTATTTTTTTAACTTTTTTATTAATGAAACCGTATCAGGTAAATCATTTTGAGTTACGTGTAAAATAGTACTTAAAGGTTTAGAGTTCAAAATGTAATCTATAAGTAAATGTAATGTAGGCTCCATGACTGCCTCGTTAGTTTAGTGGTTGTAAACGCAGCTATTGATTATTAGGTTCTGGGTTCAAATTCCGGATCGGACCAAAAATAACCTCCGTCAAGATACTTGTTGATTTACCATCTCCTCGGACTATAAGAGTGAGGGAATAGAGAGTGCACCTGTGCTTTCGCATACACTTGGGAACTATAATCCTGTTCTGCGCCGTTGGATTGTCTAGGTTGAGGCTGGACGCCGGGACCGAAATTAGGTCTGGAAAACATTAAACTCTATGGTGCGGCAGATTACCGTGGACTTGCGGCGCTAAAGGGTTGCGGGTTCGAATCGAATAAGTATTTGCATGGCCTACAAATAATCATTCCGAGTCTGTATGTATGTCCTTGCGAAATGAATGTATAAAACTCCCTCCAAAACAAAATTAAACAACACATTGGTTAATGATTTCTTAAATTTATGCATACACTACACATTGAATAGAACTATTATTTACGGATTTTATCGCGTTTAATTACTTTAATTTGTTTTTACTATCCCGACGTTTCGGGTGCTCGTCGTAAATAATAGTTTTATTCAATGTGTAGTGTTTGCGTAAATTTAAGAAATCATTATGTGAACCAGTAGGGACTGGTAATAGCAAATAAAATTCGCCAATTAGAAGATTTTAAAACCGAGTGCGCAAGATATATAACATCTTTAAATTTCTTGAAAAGATGCAGAGACCATAATCTCATTCCTACGTGTATCAAAATATCAACAAAGAAAGACATTCGATTCGATTTACATTTCATAAATAACACCATAGACAATTTGTCCAGTGAACTAAAGACAATTTTAAAGACATTTGATTTTAATAATTGCATCGAAACTTTAAACAATCGGGAAACCTTGAAATACAATGAATGCAAAAATAAACAAATAGGAAAATACCAAAAATTAACGATCAAATCAAATGCCAAACATCCAAGTCAAAGCCAGAACCCGTTGACCATAGACTCAAACTGTAAATAACGCACGGTCTATAATTTGTCAAAACATACACTGGACGAACCGACAATGAAAGTATTAGCGAAGGGAATGAACTTCGCATTAACACCGCGAAAAATCCCGTACGAAGAAATTATCTGCAGTGTCGAGGATAGTCTGTTTAAGAATAATATCGGTAAGGAAGATTTGGAGGCCATACGTCAAGATATTTCGTCCTTGTTACGTGGTAGTTCAGTGCCGAAACCAAATCTTCCTAAAGACGAATTTACAGCGCTGAATAACTTACGGAACAGACCGGAGCTCACGATTCTCCGCGCGGATAAAGGAAATGCTACGGTGATAATGGACACGTCGGAATACAGATTTAAAATACAACAACTTTTATCGGACGAAGATACATATAAAAAAGTCAAAACAGACCCCACAACTAACGCGCTTAACAACTAGTAGTAACAACAACTAGCGAATTAATAAAGAAATACTCCAAAAAATTAAATCTCGACGTGAATTCGCTAATACCATCATGCGCCAAACCACCGAGGTAGTATGGGTTACCGAAGATACACAAACCAAACGCTCCACTACGTCCCATAGTGAGCCAAATCGATTCACCAACTTATAAGCTGGCACAACACTTAGCAAAAATACTATCACCACTGACAGGACATACCAGAGCACACACAAAGGATTCATACCATTTTGTCAGTGAGATAAAAGACCTACATCTCGCTGACAATTAAACTATGGTCAGTTTTAATGTTCAGTTACTATTTACATGTCTACCTATTGTTGACTGCATCTCAATTATAACTAGGAAACTGGAAGAAAATAACATGCCTCAAGAATATGCAATATTACTTGAACACTGCCTCACATTGCGTTCTATTGTGGAAGGAGGAGTTCTACAAGCAAGTAGATGTTATGGAGATGGGCTCACCTGTGTCTCCCATAGTCGCCGACATATTCATGGAGGACTTTGAGGAGAAAGCCCTTCTTAGTGCTCCTGTAAATCCAAGGTTCCTGTAAATACAAGCGGTACGTAGACGACACTTTCACAATTTTACCATCTGACAAAGTAACTGCATTTTTAGACCACCTTAACTCCATAAACTCTAAAATACAATTCGCAATGGAGCTAGAGGCAAATAATTCTTTAGCCTTCCTAGATGTTTTAGTCATCCGAAATCCTGATAACACTATTGGTCACACTGTGTATAGGAAAAAGACCCATACCAACCGATATCTAAATGGTGAATCTCACCATCATCCTTCACAGTTAGCTACCGTGGGTAAATCTTTGTTTCAGAGAGCACGAGGGATCTGTGACAGAAAACATCTGGCCGCCGAGCTTCAACACGTCAAGCAAGTATTGCAAGACAACAAGCTTCGGGTCCCGCGCCTACGTCACAGTGAACGAGTGAAGCCAGCCACAGTCGAGCGTGCGCCTGCTGTACGACCGTATGTCAGCGGAATCACAGACAAGATTGGCTACATCTTGAAGCGAGCTTCCATTAAAACATACTACAAGCCGCCGAAGAAGATTAGTCAATTTTTACCATCCATCAAATGTAATATTCCTCTACAGGATGCAGGTGTGTACAAGCTAGATTGTGAATGTGGTCTCTCTTACATAGGTCAAACAAAACGATCTATAAAACCCGCGTGAAGGAACATATAGCTGACGTGAAGCACCGACGCTCCGGGTAGTCTGCAGTCTGCGAACATGTTCAAGATCGTCCCCACCATTACATTCGATTTGATAAACCACTAATTCTCGCAAAAGAACACCGATTCCTACCAAGGTTGATACGCGAGGCTATTGAAATTAAAAAACATCCAAATTTCAATAGAGAAGATGGATGGGTGCTGCCAGTAGCTTGGGATCCTATAATTAACAAAATTAAACCCAAACCTAAGCATACCACTGCAAGACTTCATGATACTATAAGCTCGTTTTGCGTAAATCGGACCAAAAATTAATATTCAAAAACTGACTAACTATGACATTGGGACGTCAAACATCTCAGTCCCTCCAGTGACCATGGGTGCTGTAAAGCACCCGAAACGTCGG
Source organism: Parnassius apollo (assembly GCA_907164705.1). Classification (NCBI taxonomy): domain Eukaryota; kingdom Metazoa; phylum Arthropoda; class Insecta; order Lepidoptera; family Papilionidae; genus Parnassius; species Parnassius apollo. The sequence goes on along the minus strand of CAJQZP010001064.1, from coordinate 3,496,634 downwards.
GATAGTAAAAACAAATTAAAGTACTTAAACGCGATAAAATCCGAAAATATTAGTTTTATTCAACACATAGGTTAGTCGAATTCACCGGTTTTTTGACGTTTATTAATTTATAAAACAAAATAAATATTACCTAATTTTGTGGAAAACTGTTTGGTCGCCTTAGTACTATATAAAACACCACCATGATACCAAAGTAAATACTAATGTTACTAGAGTTAATAAGTGAGGGTACGTTTTATTTAAGCAAAAATAAAAAAGTGCGAGTGACACAGAAAGTTCAACTAAGTGTGCAGTTCTATTGTTTATACGACACCGTAATATAAACTGTTCACATAAGCTGTGGTTGCAAATGTCAGGCGCGTGCAAACATTTATACGTGGTAGAGCCACGCTGCAGCTATATTATGGTTGTAGCACGAATGGGTCAGCTTGACCGGGGTAAGACCACGCACAGAACAGCAGCACAGAATACCAGCGTATAATAGCAGCTTAGTGTTGCTGTGTTTCGTATGGAGAGTTTATAGAACCTGTGACATACTATTGCTAAGGTGATTAGTCCTTCACGTTGCTCCAATGCAAGTTGGCCGACTTCACACGTCCTCGAAATATTTCATTCCTCAGACATGCAGGTTTCCCGCACGATGTTCACCGCCGAGCGCGTGGTAAATCAGCACTTTAAATTGCAATTTTTTTTATTGGTGCCGGCGTCAATCGACCCCGGGATGCTCGCGAAGTTACTGTGAAATTAATGGCAAGCGCGAGAGCAATAGTATTTTTTAAAAAAATATTAATAATGCTTTAAGCATTACTAATATTCCCCTTAACCACTCGTGGTAAGCTTAAACTGCTTGTGTTACGAGTGGTTCACGCCTGTAGTCGAATGGCGGATCCGAAACCACGACCTTTTTGAATTCGCAGTCCGCGCCCTGCTATTAGGCTACTCTCGCTTCAAAATCATTATTCAATAATTTGACAGATTCATGGTGCAGTGGCTTACCAATGAGCTGCAGTGCTGAGGTCCGCGGGTTCGAATCCCGACCGGAACAAGTAATTGTATGGCCTATAAATAATTATTTCGGGTTTCGATGTTTATCCTTCTGAAATTTATGTAAGTAAACTGCTCCTATGATACTAAAGAAAACACTATTGTTTCGGTATAATTTTGTAAAAAAAAATCTTCATGTTCAAATACATGTGTGCCTAAAATGCTTTATGTAACATATGCACTAATATGACGCTTATCGCAAAGTCATTCATGCGTGTTTTGTTATCAGCCAAACTTCTCATTTAACTGTTAACTGAGGTCAAGGCGCCTTGATAAAGGTAATATAGTAGTAGACGCGACATTTGAACTACCGTACGAAAGTAATATTTGATCATTTTAAAATTATTAAGTTGTCCTACTTCCCTCCCTCCCCACTCATTTGCCCGTAATTTTCCACCACAGGGACTCTCCCGTAGTGCATAAATAAGGGGGTTACACCAACATCTATCGATAGCCCACCTTTGTATATTCCTTTTTTGGTTTGCTTATTTGTTAACTTGGTTTCTTTCATATAAATAAGTCGAAAAACGAGCACACATTCCATTGAAGTAATGTGTACAACGCATAGGGTCGTCAGATCTTAAAACCGAAAAGCCGAACAGACCAGCAAGCTCAGTCGGACATTTTCGTAAGAAGTCCGGACACCATTAATTCTTTTGTCTTAGTACAACATGAGAATTGTTTTCAAGTAAAACAATGCTTTTATTATTTACTATAAAACCTTCTTAAATTCTAATGAAATAACAATAAAACTGAACGAATCAGTGTTCTTTATTATTATTAATTAAAAATTCATTACAATATTAACTTCAATGATTCCAATATTATATATGTAAGTGTATGAAAAATGTAAAAAAATTGGTCAAATTTAAACAGCCCAACAAAAGCGGGACGGACAGTACACCGTCTAATTTAGCCGGACAAGCAACAAAAAAGCCTGACTGTGTCCGGCTCTATCCGGATGCCTGGTAACGCCAACTACGGACTAGAAGATATGGCGATACTTGGTTGCTTGCAACACGCAGTAGAGCCCATGGACTCAATGAAATGGCTTTCTTAGTCTGTGGCATTAAATTATAATCTATGCCTCCTTTCACGCGAATCGCACTGACTCATAGGGTGCGTTTGGCAGAAAAAAGCGCTAGCAAGCGCTTACAAGCGCTAAAATAGTTTTCGGCCAGGACACGATTGCTACTTCAGTAGCGCTGACATAATCCGCCATTTTGCTTATTTAATTTGTTTGTTTTGAAGTAGAGTTTAAAAGTTGTTTTGTGCAATATTAGTTTTAAATAATATAATGACATGAATAAACATATACATGTTATTAAAAATTCATGATTGGTAAGTTTTTAATATGAATACTTATTAAATTAGGTTAGGTTCCCCGGTTAAAATTTACGGTTACGATTTGACAGCACTTACAGCTTACGATCGCCATTTTGCTTACAAGCGCTTGCTAGCGCTTTTGCCAAACGCACCCATAGATTTTATTCGCGGTGTCTTTTTAGTACGTAGTATATTTTAATTCAATGACACAGCCCAACTGATTGTAAGTTGACTAAGATGGAATGCTTTACTCACAATACGAAACACAGCAACATTGTCCTACTATTCCATGCAGGTATTCTGTCAGGACGTTGTTCTACACCGGTCCCACCGACCCATTCATGCCTGTTAGTGGAGTAGGTGCAGCGTGGCTCTACCACGTAAGAAAACCGTCATTGAATTCGTGGATTAAGTTTTAGAAGGATTTTTCAATCACATATCAGTCGTAAGACTGTTCCGTGAGTCGTCAGTGAGTTTGGCTTCTGAGAGGAAAAAGTACTCGTAGTAAGACAAACGAGCACACAGTCCACTTGATGGTAAGTGGTTGCTGTGGCCCATAGACATCTATATCTATCCTCGATTACGAATCATAATGTAGATGCGTTGACCCTCGTGAGGATTAAGATGGAATGCCTCCTTTCCAGTAAGAAGGGTCTCCGGTTCTCTACACTCACCGTACGAAACACAGCAGCCGCACGGTAATTTTATATAGATAATATTACCGTGGCAGCCGTAAGCTACTATTCTGGGAACGTGTTCTTTACCCGGTCGAGCCAATACATTCGTGCTACAACTACACTCACCGGCACGGAAACTTGGCCAAGCGGTTATCTCGCGATAGCAAAAGCTTTAAGTGTTTCTGATGAATGTTTGTTATGCAAGTATGTCAAAAAATGTTTACCCTCAAGTTCAAGAGGGTAATTCATGTGTTTAAGTGCACCATGACGAATTCTTTAATTTTTAGTTGAATCGGGTCATTTGAGCGACTAAGTTCACATTTTAAATTTGTGTGTTGTGAAAAGTTTACTGTAAGGTTATTCAATTATTGTGATCTTGTGTCTTAATTAAATAACTAAAGGTGCTTTAAAGCCAATAAAAATGCCATTAACACCAGCACAAGTTGCACAAGCAGTAGCATTAATTGACCAAGGGCTGACACAGCGTGAAGTTGCTATTGTGCTTAACGTACCACGGTCCTCAATGCAGTATTCACTGAAACGATACCAGGAGACAGGCCGCTACACCCGCAGGCCAGGCAGTGGGGGCGTAAGGTGCACATCGGCCCGGGACGATCGTTTTATTGTTATGGAGATTTTGAGAAACCGCTACCTGACCGCTGTTGAGATACGCCAGCGGCTCCAAATCGCAAGAGGCGTTAATGTTAGTGAGCGTACGGTGAGAAGACGAATGGAGGAAGTGAATTTAAAAGCTCGTAGACCAGCACGAGGTCCAGAACTTCTCAGACAGCACCGAGTAGCCCGACTTCAGTTCGCAAGAGAACATGTCAATTGGACCCACGAGCAATGGGCTAGAGTGTTGTTCACAGATGAGTGTCGAATAGCTTTACGTGCTCCAGACGGTCGAGAACGAGTGTGGAGAAAAAGGGGAGAGAGGTTTCTACCCATTACCACCACCCAAACTGTGAGTTTCCATGTAGGCTCAATAATGGTATGGGGAGGTGTAAGTTCCGACGCACGTACAGAGTTGGTCATCGTCGATAATCGGCTTACAGCTACTCGATACATCGAGGAAGTTCTTCAGGAGCACGTGATGCCCTATTCGGGATTCATTGGACACGACCAATTCCTCCTCATGCACGATAATGCACGCCCGCACGTCGCACATTGTGTAGAGGAATATCTGGAAGAGGTTGGAATACAAAAATTACAGTGGCCAGCTCGTAGCCCGGACTTAAATCCAAATGAGCATGTATGGGGTATGCTCAAAAGAAAGATAAAGTCCAGCTCCAAACCGCCACAAACTCTAAATGAGCTCCGAAATGCAGCGCTGGCCGCTTGGGACAGCATACCGCAAGTTGATGTCAGAAACATCATTCAAAGCATGCCAGATTGAATGCAAGCGGTTATCAGGGCTAGAGGAGGAAACACCCGATATTAAAACTGATAGACAATAAAGAAACAGACTTAATTTTTAACTTTGTAGTGTTTTTAAAGTGACAATGGAAAGATGTTAATTTTAGTGAAAACATGTTATCTTGAAAAGAAAAATTTCGGTGAAGTAAACATTAAATTTCTATGTTCTAAAACCATTAGAGACACTTATTGAATGCATCTACCCTTAATTTACTGTTAAAAAAACGTTTCAGTGCAAATAATCAGCAAATTCACGAGTGGCCAAGTTTCCGTGCCGGTGAGTGTATACTACTAATATAACTGCAGCATAGCTCTACCACGTAAAAAATAAGAATAATCTTTATTAAACATATCTCATAAAGCTTATTGAAACTAATTCCTTACTTATACAAAAATTAAATGAAATAGAATAAGTTTTATTCACTATAGATTAATAACCAAAACATTAACTTGGATTATATAACGTATTATTTAATATGAAAATATCATTAATAAAAAAAACCTTTTCTAAATTAAAACTGTACAATGCTAAATCAACTTTTCAAATTACTTCTTTAAGTCAGAACTTAGTAACCCAATTCTGTGACCTGAGAGCTATTTTCCCAGATTCTCAAATAACGTAATCCTTAACTTTATCGAGCTATCTTCACGAGATTCCCATTTCCCAGTGACCTAGTGACAGAATTTAAGCAAAACAGAATACGAAATTTCAAATTACTTACGTTTTATTCCAGTGCTAAGTTTGTAAAAGATAGAAATAATCATCTCTGAGGCCTCATTAATTTTAATTGTTACACCTATGCGTGCTGCGGTTGTTCTACATCCGCAGCGTAGCTCCACCACGTATAAAATGTAAAAAAATACTGTTGTAACTTTAATTTGTCGGCTTATCAGCCACTTTTACAGTGGCTGATAAGCCACTGTAAAAGTGGCTGATAAGCCACTATACTATAGTAAATGATCAATTAATACAGATTTTTTAAAAATAGAACCTTTTATAGAAAAAGGGTGACAAACGAGCACACAGTCTACCTGATGGTAAGTAAATGCTGTGGCCCATAGATCTACATTTAACCTCGATTCAGAATAAAAATGCAGATGCGTTGTTACGCCTGAGGACTAAGATGGAATGCCTCGATTACATTAAAACTGGTCTCCGGTTCTCTACACTCACTATACGAAACACAGCAGTAGTAAGCTGCTATTTTACGCTGGTATTCTGTGAGAGCGTGGTCCTCCCCGGTCGAGCCGACTTATTTGTGCTACAATCATAATATAGCTGCAGTCTGTGTGCTCGTTTGTCAACCTTTTCTATAAAAAAATAGGTCTTTCCACAGATTGCATCATAGCGGGGATTTGTCATAGCTGCCACATCTGCCAGGCGACTAGAGAACCGCAGTATTTTTTATTTGTTTGGGTTGTTTTAAAAATGCTTTTGCCTATCATCTTTTTCATATCCGGAATAAATAAAAATAAGTAAATGAAACTCGATATAATTCGTAAAAATTCGTTTCATTCCAAAGGTAAATAACTGATATTAAAGCGAATTTCTTTTTATTTTCCTCTTGCTATCGTATCGATTCAACTGTAGTATGACTGATTACAAAAGATTTTTTTTTATCTTAACTGATTGCTGCGTGGTATGGCACGTGATAATGGCGGCATAGAACCCTTGAACTTCTTATTTTTACCGTTGTTCGGAGGAATTGTCTTAATCGCCACACTTAGATGACACTTAGATGATTGACGGTCGCAATACGAGACGTCTGACATCTAGGGCACTGCTGCTCATCGTCATTTTACGTCGAGCGTCTTTCAAGATTTTTTAGATTGTTACTGGCATCATTTAAAAAGTTAAGGCGAGGGACTGACTTTTTCCCAAAAAGCCGCCCCGTAAATTCTACCACCCGGGCTCCGGTCTCTCCTACTCCACCGAGACCAGCTCAGTCAGTTGCATAGCTTCTATCGCGGGCCTTGAGTGCGGGGACCGAATCCAGAAATTCCGTAACGAAAAAACCTCACGTTCCCCACTCCGACGGGCACGGAGGTGTGGCTTGAAGGCCGTGCATTGTCTAAAGTCGTTTCTTTTCGGCAGTCTTCGACACGGTGTTTGTGTGCGTGCAACTAGACGTATTGTACGACTCTACGAAGCTCGCACGAATCGAGACGAGCTGCTCCGAAATCGGACGAATACATAAGTAGCTGTTTATGAGAAAGTATATAGGTGTATAGGTATTTATGTACAACAGTGAATAGCTGTACTTGTAAAATTTGTGTATAAAGTGTTTTGAATATGAATGAACAAAGTGCATTTATTATTTATTTATTTAATAAAAGAAAAAAAATTGTTTTCTTATCGGTCACCACGCTCAAAAAGTGTAACTTGAATTAATATTAAAGAAAAAGAAATACTGCATAAATAAAATAAATAAATAATTATAATTGCATAAGTTGATACAAAATGCTATGCAATAGCTTTACCGCGGCAGTCCCCGAGTGCCACACGTCTTTTTTTATTTATGTTTTTATTTAAGAAAGTTTGTTTTTTATACTTCTTTTTAATTATTTTCTACTACCAATATTACATTATTTTCAACCATCAAAGTGTAAAAGCGTCAACGCTTAACTTTTATTAATCAATACAGTGTAGCGGCGGTGTAAGAACACCCACACTACCACGCAGCAGTGTCTTCCTAATAACGCCTAAAATAAAAAACTGCAGTTGCCAACCCGCTTGCCAAGCGTGCCAACTATATCCCCCTATAAGGCAATCTATAGGGAGGTGTATGTTCATAAGTGGACTTTAGTAAGCTATAATAGTAACGGTAATAGTCAATGAGTCGATAAATATATTAAATTATATAATTGTTTTGTGTGAAATGGCTGAAGAGGATGTAGGTAGTCATATTCGGTTTATTTGCGTGGATTTATGAAATAATGAACGATTAAAATCGCTTATCATGACTTATGATTTGTAACCTACAAAAGTCACGTAGGAACCGTAGGATATAAAACATATGTTTACTTAACCTTTGAATTTGCATTTAACTACACGCATACACAAATGCATATTACGGAAATAAAAGTAGGTTAAGTTTCTCTGATTATAGCTCTATTATAGACAGTATCGTCATTGTGTCGACGTCGAATCTATCACACTGTTTCATCGTAAGAGGAAGGTGTCGACTATGGGAAACGCCGGAAAAAATATAACTTCCGCTAGATGGCGGTATGACATTTTATACGTGGTAGAGTCATGCTGCAGCTATATTTTCGTTGCAGCACGAATGAGTCGGTTCGACCAGGGTAGGACCACGCTCTCACAGAATACCAGCGTATACCAGCTTATTGCTGCTGTGTTTCGTATGGTGAGTGCAGAGAACTGGAGACACTTTTTACTGGAAACGAGGTACTCTATGTTAGTCCTCAGGGGTGACAACGCATTTGCATTTTGATTCTTAATCGAGGATAAATGTAGATGTCTATGGGCCACAGCATCCACTTATCATCAGATGAACTCTTTGCCCATTATTCACCCTTATTATATAAAAAAAAACATTTCTTTAATGCCAGGCGTAGAGTCTAGACAGACGACATGTGGTAAGACGGACGATATGGTAGGTGGTAGAGTAAAATGTAGGAACACGTTTTGTACTGTGATCGACCAATAGGGACTATTAAGAAAAATTATCTTTACCACGAGAAAAGGTCATGCCCAGCAGTGGACATTAATGGAATAATTGTTATAATTTATTCATTTATTCAAACATGAAGACCAAAAATTATCTTTTGTAGATCATACAAATACTTATTCCGCGGGGAATTGGAGCCTGCGTTCTGTAGAACCGCAACTAAACGCTTATTTATATGCAATCAGCAATATTTCCAATGGAATATCGGAGGTTGCTTAAAAGTCAAACCAGTCACGGAATGACTGAGAAAAGATGAGTCGCATGTGTGAGCGACGATATGCGTAAAAAAGTGAGCGATGAGATGACATCTGATAGAGGAGAATAGAAGAGGATGGCATGCCATAGGCCAACTCCACGTAACTGCGATAAGCTCAGAAAGCTGAAAAATTTTACTTTTTGAAATTTTTACTTTATATCCATTCTAGTGATGTTCTCGAATAAAGTTGTCAGTACCTGTATGGTTCATGTACTGACGAAGTATATAATATGTAGTTAACTATGTACTTACTGAAAGATTTTTTATTTATTCTCTTAATTATTTTTTATTTATCGTTTTTCATTATTATAATTAATTATTTACTATAGGCTATGTTTTAACCTAATTATACTAATTATGTACTATAATCCTTGTTTGTCGAAATAAAGAAATTATTATTATTAATATTAATAAATATACATAAATAAAGACAGCAATGTAATATCGTTTTGATATTACTCTGCTGTTCTGTTTTTTTTTATAAATGTCTTTAGACACATTATTTATCTCAAATAAAGATATTTATACGTCGAAAATTATCACATGCATATAAAAATGATTATAAGTATTGAATGAAATGGAAATGGAGCTGACACAATGAAAGACGTCTTGTAATAATCAAAAATAAGAAAGAGCAGTAAATGGTAACTTTTATCTTATCTAAGGCATACTCGACTATTGAAACTTATGGAATAATGCACGTTTGTCTTTAGCAAACAATATATTATGTACATTACTTCTACTCCATGTTTTATCTAAATGTTAAACACAACTTGACAGATTAATTTTTTAAATACATTGTCTACAGATAATTAATTAGGTATTGAGAACACTCAAGCTGATCTATTGTGTACGCTATCATATTTCGATAAATATTGAAAATATAAGTAATTTAAATACGTTTAAAATAAAATATTGAAAAGTTTATAGTTAGTACTGAAATCCTTCTTCAAAAGAATGGGTGGTCCCACCCAAGACTGTTTCACTGCAGGTGGTATCGTAATCAAGTCTTAGCTTATAATTTATGAAAAAAAAAATATTTTTAATTTAATCACATGTTTCTGTAGTGATACCGCGTAGATGCAGCTTTCTTAACAATCGCTGTTATTATTTATTTACTTTCTTTAATAAAGACGACATTTATGGTCCAAATACAAATAAAAAATAATAAAAATGAATCTCGAATTATTTCATGGTAACAAAAATATCTTGAAATTTTTATATCACGTTTTAAATCCAGTTAGTTTCAATTAAAAGAATTGACATTAGCGCATCAGCTCCAAAGTTATGAGGTGTGTTATGTAAGTTATTACGTTAATTGATTGAACATTATTTCCTGCAATTTGTAGATCAATTTTAACCGAATTTAAAAAGGTAGGAGGTTCCTAATTCGGCTGTATTTTTGGTATGTAAGTAAGGCGATATCTTTGACTTTAATGATACCTACTTTCTTTAAAGCAATAGACTACATATTATGTATGAGAGAGAGGAAGAGAGAGAGGAAGAGAGAGAGAGAGAGGAGAGAGAGAGAGAAAAAAAGTGGTTTCATTTAAGGAAGAAAACATTCCACTTCATAAAAAGACGTCTTAGCTGTAAATCTTGACCTTGTCTGATATGATGATATTGTTCGGTCCATAAATGAGGGTCAAATAATTTCACTTAAAAAAGGAATAACCGATTAAAAAAAATACTATAAAGTATATAATCATTTCCACATTAATTAATAACTTCTAAAGTCGCGGCTAGCTTGCTACATATTTATTTATCTATGGTCGCGGCTTTAATTCTAAAAAAATTAAAATAATAATATTATTTTAGCCAGTCGTAAAATCGCTTAAATTTTAATAAAAAAATTAACTTATAATGACAAACCACTATACTTATTGTTAACTTGTACGTATCCAAAGAGTGTTAAAATTGTTGCGTGGTAAAATCTATAGGAATTCATAATTAATTACATTTAAATAAATATGTAAAAAATATAATCATCAGATAGCTCTGTAATTGACATAATAAACGTAATAAAAAAATTATAGTACTGATGTAAATGCACATCAGTTCAATAATTATTTTTTTGACATGCTGCAGTCAACTAATCCCATGTTCGTAAGTTTAAATCAATGTTTATCGTGATTTGACCCGTGACTGCCAATATTATTAACTATGATCACTTTTACGATTATGGTGCATTAAAATATTTTTATGACATAAACAGATGCAATAAATAAACAGACTAATGCTAGTCGCTTGCATTCAAAAATATTTTTAGATAAAACATGGGCTAATAAACTTACCGAAAACTATTATTCGACGCAGTAAATTAGTTGAGAGCAGGCATACACATTTTCCAACTATAGTTCGTTTTTCAGAAAAACAAGTTCATTCAAAAGCAAATAAAAACACTTCACAATCACGTTCGAAATCGGAAACTAAGTTATTATTTTCGAACTAAAAATATTCCGATTCGATATTTATATAAATAAAAATTGTTAAACGTAGATCGCACCGCGCGTAAATTTTTCGAGAGTCGTATTCGAAATTTGAATGAAGCCGGCGCGTTCATAAAGCGCGCGATGCAAACTCTGACTGGCGCAGCGCAGTTGATAGAACTCTTCATTCTAAGCCCACTATGCCAACATCGTGAGTTCGAGAGCGTACAAAGTACGCGCAGCGCCAACATATTTGTTGACGTTGGTTATTGGACATTGGCTTTGTTGGTGCAGTATCACAATCGTAATACACCTACGTCAATAACATTTTATAAAGAAACAGTAAACGCAACTGAAGTACTTGAAAAAGTCGAGAAAGCTCTAAATGTTTGGTGTCTATACATTTTTTAGATGCCAATTTTCAGAGATTGTAATCTTTACTATTTTTCTTTTTGTAGCTTTGAGAAAGTCAGTGTCTGCAGAAACAGTAAAATACAAAAGACTGATTCAGATGATTTCTAGAGACTTTAAGTGTTGATATTAGAAAGTGTTATAAATTATAACCAAAAATGTAATGCTATAGATATATTTCATTTATTGAAGAAAAAAAAATCATGTGATTAAATTTTTTTCTTCAATAAATGAGAACTTTGTTTAAGTTCAACTTAGAAATATTTTTTAATCTAATCTCTACGAAGAATTCATAATAAACCTGCTGTACTGGTAAATAATGTATTTAAACTTTTTTTAATAAAGGATTTTTATCCTTTTTTATTATTCATTTTCGTCCTTTTTAATTACTAGCAATGTTAGCAACATTACTAATTTTCCTTTTAACTACTCCTGGTAAGACGACGGTAGTCCAATGGCGGGTTCGAACCCACGTCCTTTTGTTCACGGTCCACACCCTGATATTATCTAGGCATTTATGTTTCTTACAATAATTTATACGAAAGCCGCAGATACTAATGTTTATAAAATTAACACGCCTAACATCACACGTACTAGGAAACACCAGTAATATTTTGTAATCAAAGAATTGTCTCATTAGTATTAAATACTGTATAATATGACCTAACATTATAAACAAATTATTTTAATACCAGGATAGAAGCCCCAGCATCAATTCGCAGGCAAGTGTAGCCCCTTTCCTATGTGTTCGAATGTAATACAAAATTGTGAATATTCTGTGAAAAATTATAATATACTCCCGCTGATAATATAACATTACACGGAACAAAGAGCGATAAACATAAATCTAAATCTATCCACCGATAGAGGGCATACAACATGTAATGTTAGTTTCTGCTATTCACTACAAGATGGCGCCAAAGAATAATACTGAATAAATGTAAAGGCGTTGACGACTTTTTCTGCTACCAGGGCGGCGCTACTTTCGGAGGAGGTAAAATATTTGACAGAGTTCATAGCGGGCAAGTTAATTTGTCAGGATAATATAAAGTTTTACGTTTCTTTCCATATTTTTTTTTTGTTTTTAGTATTAATTATATTTTACAAATAAATAAGCCGCACTGCGGATATTCTAATGTAGAAAAAAAAGTTAAAAAATGTACACAAAATTAAAGATCAATCCACTGAGGCATTGTTTTGTATTATTGATATAATACTCTGCAAATGGATAAACTTTTAGTTAAAACTAGTTTTTCGATTAAATGACAAAAAACTTCGCCGCAATTATTATTTATTCTGTGAGCTCAGTCCCAACTACTGACAATGGTGAATGGAATATTATTGGACCTCATTCATCGAATTTGTTTAAATGGCTGAATAAAAAGTTAATAAAAACCAGACAGTAATTATAATATTCAAACATTGATAGCATAAATTCTTTGTTGCGCAACGGGCATGTTAAGATAAAAAAATATTTATGGCTAGTTCATCCTTTCATATATCTAAAAGTTAATGTGTTTTAATCTTTTCTTTGAAATGAGTAAAGTACCCTGCACCTGTATCAATGACTTCGGGAAACAATAAGGGTTTGTAGATTAGGATAAAATACGGATAAGATATAACGTCTTTTTGGGACATTCCCACGTTTTTTTTAGCGTAACGAGCATTTTACTACCTCCTCCCACCGAGTCCACTGTTTGTCATAACATAAGCTTACTTACCAACTGCCTCGGTGGTCTAGCGGTTGTAGTAGTGCGACTGCTGATCATAAGGTCCTGGGTTCGAATCCCGAGTCGGGCCAAAAAATTAATTACTGAGTTTTTCCGTCAAGAAATTCTCAGTAGTTGCCCGAAGTCAGGAAGTTGGCGGTGTCTCACCCCCGTGCCTCGGAAAGTACGTAAAGCCGTTGGTTCTGCGCCTGATCTCTCTCCGGTTGTGTCGGTTTACCGTCCCATCCGATTATGAGAATGAGGGAATAGAGAATGCACCTGTGCTTGCGCACTTGGGCACTATAATCCTGTCCTGCGCCGATGGCTAGCCTCCGTTGAGGCAGGCCGCCGTGATCGAAATTCGGTCTGGAGGACATTATTCTTATTTTAATAAATACTGTTAGAAACTATATATATATATATATATATGTACAGTTGTTGTACAGTTTCTTAAGAACTTGGAACAGGTTTCGTTGAGGGACAATTCTCCGTTTTAACTGTTGTCAGTATTAACCAGAGATATACTTATAAGAAAACACGTGGTAGAGTCACGCTTCGTCTATATTATGGTTGTAGCACGAATGGGTCAAATCGACCGGGAAAGTATCACGCTCTCACAAAATAGCCGTGTTAAATAGCGGATTAATACTGCTTTGTTTCATATGGTGAGTGTAGCGAACAGGAGACCCTTTTTACTGGTAACTAGGCATTCTATATTAGACCTATATTAGATTCTGTATAAGGCTAGCATTCTATATTAGAAAACTAAGGCATTGTGTTATCAAATAACTATTGTTTGAAGAAAGTGAGCTTTCCAAAATGTTGTGACTAGGATTAAGGAAAGAAATGCTTCGGTGGACAGAGTGACTAAGTAAATTTATGCTGTAAAAATAAGTGGCGGAGTTTTCAAGTGACACTCTAGTGTAGTGTAGTAGTAGTAGTGTTGGTCGAGCAAATTGGTGAAAAATTGAAAACCGACCAAATGAAGAGAATCCCTGATCAACGAGCATGTATGCGCAGGTATATGAAGATAGGTTTATCAGGATCATGTCAAATTGAAATCTGTAATATCTGCCTACAACTCTATATGTCTAACAGACCTAAGAGTTTATTTATGTGTGTATGTATGCTTGAATAAACTGTCACTAGGACAGTTTGTAGAGTTATTTTCCAGTCTAGTTCACTAAGATTGGTTTGATCTTCTAACGTATTTATTCACCATGCTTGCAAGTTGACTGGTTTCAAGGGAAAGCCTTTTTAACCATAGAACACGATTCATTTTGTTTACTTATTTACTCATTACAGTCAATTAAAAGTTCATTACTGTGCCTTTTTACCTGATTATGATATTGTCGCTAGGTTGTCACACTTGAAATGCGCAGACAGGGCTGGCAAACGCAGTTTTTTGTTATTTTCAGTTGTTATTATGAAGATAACACACCTATTCTCCTATTTCATTTTCATCTGGCTCTTCTAACGACACCCGTATGAGGAAGTGGATTCACTTACACCCTTACAGCAAAGTAACTTAATTTTTCATTTATTTATAGGAGTAGAATGATAAACGAGCACACAGTTCCCCTGATGGTAGGTGGTTGCTGTGGCCCATAGACATCTACATCTATCCTCGATTACGAATCAAAATGCAGATGCGTTGTCACCCGTGATTACCAAGATGGTATGCCTCCTTTCCAGTAAAAAAGGATCTCCGGTTCTCTACACTCATCAAACGAAACCCAGCAGCAGTAAGCTACTATTTGACGCTGGTATTCTGTGAGAGCGTGGTCCTTCCCGGTCGAGCCGACTCATTCGTGCTACAGCTATACTAATAACGCAGCTGCAGCATGGATCTACCACGTAATTGATGGATTATGATAGACTTCAGAGATTTAATGATTTCATTCGGTCATTGAAAGCACAAAAATGTCAGGCTAAATAAAAATATAAGTAAATTAAAGACGATAAGATCCGTAAACCTAAGTTTCATTTATATGTAGTGTTCACGTATACATATGAAATCATTATATCAGAATCATACCATCGCGTTCATAAGCATATTTCCCAATGGGTTGGCATTAATAATAAATTGTTAATGTGATTAATGTATGCTCTCACATTTTGTGTTGGAATTCAAGAGACCAAATGGGTTGACATGTGACGTGTGAAAAATTGTCTACAATCCCAGATATGAAAGTTTCCTTACGATATTTCACTTCACCGTCAAATAATTATTAAATTACTATTACCATTATAGCCTATCGAAAGTCCACTGCTGAATGTAGGATAGGCTTCTCCCCCCCCCCTTGACTGCCTCATAGAGGATATTTGACACAGTTGCCACCCTTGGCAGGCGGGTAGGCAACCGCAGTTTTTTAATTTTTAGTTATGATTAAACATTCAATGGACTTCAGATTTATATTTTCTTTGACCGCTCCTCCGTAAAAGAAGTCTAACGGATTCGAGTCCGACCAACGAGTTGGCCACGAGATTGTACCAGACCGTCCGATCCATCTCCCGGGAAACTCGTCGTCGAGATATTCTCGAACGCAGCGAGCATAGTGCGCTGGCCACCCATCTTGCTGGCACCACATTTTTCTATAAATGTTTAGTGGCATGTCTTCTCATCAAAGGTAGGATGGTTTTGTAGAAAATCCAAGTTGACCTCGCTATTCAATACATGAGGCAGCTCAAAAGGACCAATTATTTGACCTTACTTTTACTTTGAATCGGTACTGGGACCGGCCCTGCCTCATTTAATTAGGGTTCTCTACACGCCATTCATGCGGGTTATGCATGTTCATGTAGCCGTCCCTTTTGAAAGTTGACTCATCAGATCATAAAGTTTTCGTTAAGAAAAGCGGGTCATCTCTGTTCCTTTCCAATATCGTCCGGGACAAATTTAGTAATCAGTTTCCCTCTGTCGCCTTTTACGACACCCACGAGATGATGATATGGGGTAGTGGATATACTTACATCACCAGCGTATTAAATTAGCATTTAAGAGTAGCTTGGTCATGGATGCGATGGATTCTCCAGGGGTGCTGGTGTCCTCCTGGGATTGTCTTACATTTAATTCAGCTATAATGTTGATGGAGAGGAGGGGAAATGTTGAGAATTGGGTCTCCGGCACTCACCAGACGAAACGCAGAAGTAGAGCTTCCAAGACGACCTTACAGAATACCAGCGTATATTCTGTGAGGTCGTCGTACCACCCCGGCTCAGCAACAGCAAAAGCTGCCACGTGGCTCTACCACTGTATAAGAAGTTGGGAAACCCTGCTATAGAACGTAGTGATTATATGCTTCTGCCTAGTCTGGGTTGCCAGCAAACTGTAAAATTTGTGGCGTATGCTTAACCCCTAAGCTACTACGGCTTTTTGGAAATAGTGGTTTCATTTATTACCGTTAAGTTCGTTCCCCTTGTGTTGACACGTACTAATGAAGTAAGCAAGTTTACTGTGTTTATTTAGGACCTACGTTGCTTAATTCTGTTACGTATGTTTTTGGGGGAGTATAAAAAAAACATGAAAATATTCGTTACGTACATTCATTATTTATCCATTAATATGGTTATCCGCATTAAGACAAGCATAACCAACATAGCCCAACGGCTCCGTAAGGTGAAGTGACAATGGTCGACCCAACCAAAACGCTCGAAAAAAGTAAAGTAAAGTAAAGTTACAGCCTATATACGTCTCACTGCTGGGCACAGGCCTCCGCTCATTTCTGAGAGGGTTTTAGGGCAAGCAATTGTCCGCCGCGCTGCCTCAATGCGTGTTGGCGAACTTCACATGTCTTCGAAAATTTTTTTCTTATTTCTCTGACATGCAGGTTTCCTCGCGATGTTTTCCTTCACCACCGAGCTCGTGGTAAATCAGCACTTAAAATTGCAATTAACAATTTCATTGGTGCCGGCGGGGATCGAACCCGGTTTGCTCGCGTACTGTGAAATTTACACCTAGCGCTAACCATCTGAGCTACCACGGCTTTGTAAATAATAAGGCCGCCAACTGTATCTTGTTTTTTTAATTGTCTTTTTTTTCGCTTATTTATCGGTGTGTCCTTTCATTTTCCTTTCTCGGTCCAGGCGGCCCATAAGTGTTACAACCCTAATACAATTGAAGCATTACTCCACCATACATAAAATCAACGCCGTCTTAGGCCATACCGCGGCCCTTCGGCACGCGAGTATTTGGGGTCCTGTTGGAAAGTAAAAAAAGTTAATGACAAAAACATTTTTCTGCTGTAATCTTATATTTATTATAGTTAATTGGTAAAAATCAAATATTATGTTATTGATAACGACTTCCACGACTTTTTACTGCCACCAGGGCGGCGCAACTTTAAAATGAGGTAAAATATTTGACAGATTTCATAGTGGGGACGACAATTTCTTAGGAAAATGTAAAATTTAATATTTCTTTCCTAAACTTTCTTTCAAAAAAAGAAAATATTCTATAACAAAATCAATACTTGTATTCTTTTTATTTATTTAATTAAAATTTAGGCTTCACTTGTCTAAAAATAAGGATCGTAACAATTATTGCTATATAATCTAATATTTGTTGTTGAAAATTATCATATTAAATAAATCATTTGCCGTTAAATCTTTTGAAGTTATATTTCAATTAAGAATTTTAAGTAAGAAATTATATTTTTATCTCATTGATTATAGATACATAGATTGCCGCAAATTAAAAAAAAAACTCCAGGCTATAAGTAAGGCGACTGTACAGCCCGACAAAAACGTTTAGATACGTATTTTATGCCTAGGAAATCTGTTAATGCCATTTTTTCTGGCTTACTTGGCAATGTGTGGCTTGTCACTGCTCAGGGTTGCCAGAAAGTCAGTAGTAATGACCTCATTTACCTTATAATTTTTTTGTCGGGTTATATTTCCTAAAATAGAAAAAAGAGTATTTAGCGTAAGCAAATAAGGCCGATGCCTGATGAGGGTCCCGTGTGCCCTTATGGTAAATATACTAAACACATTATAAAAAAATAGTAAAGATGATCGTAAACAATAGAATAGAAATAGCGTTAAGAACAAAGTACGAAGATAATAACGTGACAAACACTTAAGTCTACAGTTTCAATTATCGTCTTACGTCTCTTTAAAAGGCGTCTAGATTTAAAACACGATTGTTCTTCGATACTGCTCGATCAGGCTTCGCGGAATCCCGCTTGGATCACGGCCGACTGGTTTTTTTACAACGTTCTATATTCATTCTTTATCACTCAGCAGTTATGTTCTCTCATTCTATAAGATTCAATGAATATCTTAGATAGACAATAACTTTCGTAGAACCTATCTTTGTAATATTTATTTTTGTATATTAAACAATATCCCAGGGGAATGTTATTGATATTTTTACAGTGTTCCACTTTAAAGGGTATATAGAAAAACAGTATTTTTACAGCCTGTGAGGTATTCCGAGTTGACAACACATCTACATCCCCATATCATCTCGTGGGTGTCGTAAGAAACGACAAAGGGAAACAAAACATGAGATAGGCAGCAGCGTCTTCTAACAGCGAATAAAAAAACTGTGATTATTAACTCGCTTGCAAAGCTTGGCATCTATGGCAAATATAGTCGAGTGGGCCTGACGGAATCCCCCAATTGTGCTGATTTTAACGCGTGTTTTCCGGTACTCCTACTCCCTAGGCGTAGTCCCACAATCATGGAAGACGGCTTTCGTCCACCCGATCCCTAAAAAAAGGCGACCGCTCAGACCCGTCCAGCTACCGGCCTATCGCCATCACCTCCTTGGTCTCCAATACAATGGAGTCCATTGTAAACTGCCAGCTCATGAGGTACCTTGAGGATCACCAGCTGATTAGTGATCGCCAATACGTCTTTCGCCGTGGTCGATCAGCTGGTGATCTTCTAACTCATAGGTGGGCGGAGGCAGTAGAGTCCAAGGGGGAGGCATTGGCTGTTAGTTACTGGACATTGCGAAGGCCTTCAATCGGGTTTGGCACAAAGCGCTTCTTTCGAAGCTCCCTTCCTATGGGCTTCCTATGACAGCACTGGTGATGCTCTTTACACCGGCCGAGCCAATATTTCTCGGGAAAACGTCTCCGAGTACCGGGACAAACTTGTGTCTGAAGTCGAGTCTTTGCTGAACAGAGTCTCGGATTGGGGGCGACTAAATCTAGTCCAGTTTAACCCCCAGAAGACACTAGTTTGCGCGTTAACCGCTAAAATGAACCCCTTTGTCGTATCTCCTCAGTTTCAAGGCACTCCCCTTGTTGCCTCAGCCAGTATCGGAATCTCGGCGTCGACATATCGAGTGACTTGCAGTTTCGTGGTCACTTGGAAGAGAAGGCCAAATTGGCCTCTAAAAAACTTGGCGTGCTCAGCAGAGCGGGACGGTATTTCATGCCGGCACATCGCCTGCAACTTTACAAGGCGCAGGTTCGGCCGCACATGGAATACTGTCCCCTCTCTGGACTGGGGCTCCCCAGTACCAGCTTCTTCCACTTGACCGCATCCAGCGCAGAGCGGCTCGAATCGTCGACGACCGAGTGCTTTCCGATCGGCTTAATTCACTGGCGTTGCGAAGAGATGTTGCATCTCTTTGCATTTTCTTTCGCATATACCATGGAGAGTGCTCTGAGGAATTGTTTGGATTAATCCCAGCCGCCAAATTTCATGAACGCACTACGCGGCAAACGTTCCGATACCATCCACACCATCTGGATGCTTAGCGGTCCACCACTGTACGTTTCAAAAGGAGTTTTCTTCCGCGTACAACCTCTCTGTGGAATAGTTTACCGCTTGCGATTTTTCCGGACCGATACGACCTGGGGAGCTTCAAGAAAACTTACTCCTTTCCAAAGGGCCGACAACGCACCTGCAATTCCCCTGGTGTTGCGGTTGATCATGGGTAGCGGTAGTAGGGGAGCCGCATGTTCGTTTGCCCCCTCTTCTATAAAAAAATCTCCGTTATGAGGCAATTAATGGGGGAGGCTTATGTTGAACAGTGAATTTTAATAGGCTGTAACAGTAACGGTAACGGTAATACATTTGCAGCCTTCTCTGTTTGTCGTTGGTGGCAGGTTCCACTGGGTCGCAGAAGCCACTTACCATGAGATGGACTGTTAGTGAATTTGTCCTGCTGTGGCCCAAAGACAAATTTCACCTATCAGAGTCAAAGAATCAAGATGCAGGTATGTTGTCACACAAGAAGACTAAGATGGAATGCTTCGTTACGTAAAATTAACGACTTTTAATCTAAAATTCGTAAATGGGTATTATTTTGGATATCATTTATAACTAATTAAAGCTTTTTATTTTATTTTTTTTGTCAACCAACATGGATCATAATGTAATATTACATTCATTCAATTTAATTCTAATACTAAGATTATAAATCATTCCCAAAATTAATTATATCAAATGCGTAAGTATATATAATAATATTGAAATATAATAATAATAAAATAAGATGAACCAATGTCACCGTAACATACAACATACCCGAGTTAATTATATATTAACAAAACCTCCAACAAAACATAATAATATGCGATGAACACACACAGATAAAAACCTGAAATCGACAGACCGACACCAAGGTGATTCCACAAGTGATCCTTTTTTTGGTTTTGGCACGGAAATACTTAAAATGTTTTTACGTTTGTAGCTTTGTAGGTCGTGACTTCATTACATTGTGCACAAAACTAATGATTACAATGCGGGCGACTAGAATTCGACCGCGAATATCTCATTTACGTATATCTGAGTTTACTTTGTTTGCAATGTTAATACGAGTAGTTTTTTTACAATATGGAAGTAACAAACAACCCTACAATCCATCTAATGGGACACATGCAGATAACTATAAACAAAAAGGTACCAAATGCGTTGTCACCTATGACGATTAACATGGTATGTGCATAGCTTATAATTATACGAACTTTCTATACACTTCCGATATATTAATAATGAAATAACACATACTTATTTATTTTATAACTAGCATTAATGTATAAAATTATAAATATTTACTTCTTTTTTTATAAATTAAGGTTGTGGCCCATGAACCCATGCCGCTATGGCCCATAGACATCCATCTATCATCGAATAAGAATCAAAATGCAGATGTGTTGTCATCCTTGAGAACTAAGATGGAATGCCTCGTTGCAGTAAAAAGGGTCTCCGGTTCTCCACACTCATCATACACATTAAGCTGCTGTTTTACGCTGGTATTCTGTGAGAGCGTGGTCCTTCCCCGGTTGAGCCGACCCATTCGTGCTACAACCATATATAGCTGCAATATGGCTCTACCACGTATTCCGTTCTACGACATTTCCGTAAATGTAGTATATTAATAAAATAAATGTAGCATATATATATATATATATATATATATATATATATATATATATATATATATATATATATATATATATATATATAGTTTTTTTTTCTTTTTATGTTTGACACGCTAATATCTGGAACTACCAGTCAAAATTATTTTGTAAATTATATCCAGATTCATGAGGAATAGTATAAGCTATCTAGCATTAGGCTACATCTCTCAGCTAGCCTTAAATTTAGAGTTTTGCAGAAGAAAAAACGCTCCCGAAATGGTTTATCCGCATGTTAACTTAAACACACTAAACACCCTATTTATATTTTCTGATAGACCTGGAGGTAGACTGTCAGAAAATGCCCTGTGGTATTTATACACGCGTTTGTGTGAAAAATTTACATAAATATTTGGGCCGTTTGGCGTACATGGCAAAAACGCTTTTGAATTCTGAGTCAGACTTCTAGGCAGTGAAGAGTCTGTGGCAAAACCACTAGAGCTTCACGAAAACTGTTGTATTATAAAAGGTAGCATAATTATTACGTTCGAAGATTATGTAGAACCTTCTCTTTGCTACCAGGTTCTATTCTCCTTGGTTTGACACCAGGCATGAATATACGAAGCTTTTGCGTTGTGAACACCTTATTTAGATATAGATGCATTTCGAACAGTGTGCTCATGATTTTCATAACTTAACTATTCTTCCTTCCACCAGCGGATAACCAGACGCTTAGCCAGTTCCCACCTTTTCGTTGTCAACTTACCACGCATTCGAACCAAACGGTTTGCTTCATCGTTCGTCATGCGTAAAGTAAAGGAGATGAGTAAGTTGCCAGCATCTGGTCTTTCAATTACAACGTCCGATTACAAGTCCATCCGTACCATCTTAGGCTGCATCACCATCGCGTGTGATAGTAGTTAAAACTGGTTTAGAATAATAAATAAAATGTTAATTGTATGTCTAACGATTGTGCAATGCGGTTTACGCAATGGGCTTCGTAGTGCGATCGAACTTTCGTAATGTGCGCTGCTTATATAATGCAAATGCTTATAACGATGGTGTTATATTAACCAAATAGATCTCTAGACTTATAAATGTCATAATATTGTTAACTAATTTAATGTACATAATATTTAATAAATATTAGCTGCATTTATATTATAGTTGTAGCACGATTGGGTCTGCTTGATCGTGGAAGGGCGCTCTTACAGAATACCAACGTAAAATAGCAGCATAATACTGCTGTGTTTTGTATAGTGAGTGTAGAGCACCGGTGACCCTTTCTACTGGAATTAAGGCAATCCATCTTAGTGCTCAGGGGTGACAACGTATTTGCATTTTGATCCTAAGTTGATAATAAATGTAGATGTCTATGGGCCGCAGCATTCACTTACCATCATGTGGACTATGTGTTCGTTTGTCACTTCGCATAATAACTTATAAACAATTAAAATATTTTAAAACTAGGCGGAAGACTAAAATTCATCATTTATTTTCATTGCAGCATATTGTATAAAAGTCATCTGCTGAACATAGGCCTTCCCCCACGGATTGTTATATAGAGGCCTTGGTTTATAGGATTTGGCCATATATGCTACTCTTGGTTTGGTGTCCGCCTGGTTGACAAACGCATCGTTATATTATTATAAGTTGTTATCAAGAAATTTTGCAGCCCATCTCCAATTTCAGTTAAAATCTGTCGCCTTCTACGACACCTTCTGGACGCCTAGTAGAAGTGGTAAGATATAAAAAGATAGTTATACGCATTTATACGTTTGAGTCGTAAGCTTATAAGGTATAAGGGTAATACGGTCACATTAAGCTTTGCCGCCCTGTTAAACCAAAACTAAGAGGAAGACAATGACAAAAACACCAAGTCGTATACTATAATTAATATATACGAAAAGAAAACAAGCTTTAGCAATAATTAGAAATACTTCAAAAAATTACTACACTACACAAACTAAAATCGACTAAAATATTTACAAAACTGTCATAATGGCGTCGATAAAGCAGCGTCATTTTGACCCTCTATTATTTAATTGACTGATGAAGAGCTATCGTATCACAGAGCCATCTATGTAAACAAAGCTTATAGTTTTTGACCATATTAACCGGATGACCATATTACCCTTACGTATAATTAATATCGGTTAATATATTAATTACTTAATTAAACAATGATATGGTTGACCGAAAAAATGCATTAAAAGACATTAGGTTCGTACCTTGTAACACTACTATGTAAGTGTTTTACGCAATAAACAAAAAAAAATTAAAAAGAGTTTTGTAAACTTCAGCAATAAAAATAAAAAATTTCACAAAAGTATTCTTTATGCTCAACATTCTTCTGATTAAAGCTTTATATTTTCTAATTACGTGCTTTAATAAAAATAACTTAAAATGTAATATTTTGTTTTAAAAGATATTTACTTCAAAGGTCTAGATTCTAGAATATTTCGCAATTCAGCCGATCTTACTCTATAAGTATTCCTTTATAATACCTACCTCAAAGTATGAAACAACCACAAAGGAATTCCCAGTAAGTCATCCGAGGTATTTCCTACGAAGCCTTAGATACCATTCTTTTCATAGATATATATTAGTTTCATTATCAACCTTATTTCTTGAAGATACAGTTTGGCATGTTTGCAAATGTTCAAAATCTCGCACGTGGTTTATTAATACCGATAAAACAAAGAAAATACGACTTTATGCGAAAGGCTTAAGCAGTACTCCTTCCCTTTCATTTCATTTACTTCCGTACGAGTTATGCGTTTAATAATGTAATTTATTGCGCGTAGATAAGATAGTATTTCGATCGTAAGTTAATTTTAAATTTGTGAAATAGTTTGCCGAAGCTATAAATATATAATTACGCGAAATTGAACTTTATTGTAGAACACTAGGGATTTATCAAGTATTATAATAACAAGGCAGGTAAGCCAATCGGGTTGGTACATTATTTACATAATTTATACGCACAAAAAGTTCAATAAAGGCTTCCGTGTTCGGAGAAAGCTTTGTATGCATCTTAATACTTATATTATATTTTCCTTAAAGCTATATAGTATATTAAATAATGTTATATAATATGATATGTAGGAACGAAATGTAACTAAGTAGCTTTTTGGAAAATTTATATCAATATTACGATGATCTGAACAAAGATCTAGTAGTACCTCTATATTATTTGTAAGATTGGCAAACAAGCGTACGTATCTAAATTTGCAACTTCTTTTTTATAGAAGAAGGGTGACAAATGAGCACACAGTCCACCTGATTGTAAGTGGATGCTGTAGTACAGGCTACAGTGTAGCCCATAGACATCTACATTTATCCTCGATTAAGAATCAAAACGCAGATGCGTTGGCACCCCTGAGGACTAAGATGGAATGCCTCGTTTCCAGTAAAAAAGGGTCTCCGGATCTCTAAACTCACCATATGAAACAGAACAGCTGCTATTTAACGCTAGTATTCTGTGAGAGCGTAGTCCTTCCACGGTCGAGCTGACCTATTCGTGCTACAATCGTAATATAGCAGCAGCGTGGCCCTACCACGTAATAAGCCAAAAACTGCAATCACAGAAATAATTTCAGTTTCAAGTGGGAGTCAAACCCGGGTTGCTTGCTTACTACGATACATAAGTCGAGCGCTAAGCTCATAAGCTACCACGGCCCTAAAAAAATAATATCTCCCTTTATATTAGACCGAATAATGAAAGACCTTTGCCTACCCTGTCTGCCTGTCTCTTACGTCAATAACATACGTTTGTGTTATACTTACTCGACGTTAAGTGCCCGATTACAAATAATTTACCGCGAAAATGATAAGTGAACCTCTGCGCTAGCTCAACAATACTTTAGTGCCTTATTAATTAACCATAAATTCTGATATATAAGGCCAAGAATAATAATTCTTCGGTATTTTTAGCATGAAATGGTACCTACTCTATTTACAATTAGTTTCCGCCCGCAGCCTAGCCCGGGAGAAAACACATACTTCATACACACTCATAGATCTTATAAGTTAGAATTAAGTTACGAACATCCAAATATCGTCACAAACGTTCACCATTTTTTTAATAGAATAAAATTGACAAATGCAACCAGTCTACCTGAGGGTAAGTGAACACTGTGACCTGTAGATACCTACATCTTTCTTCGATTAGCAATCAAAATGTAGAGACGTTGACACCTCTGAGGAGTTAAATGGAATGCTCCGATTCCAGTAAAAAGGGTCTCTGGTTCATTACACTCACCATACGAAACACAGCAGCTTTGTGCTGCCATTTGATGCTGATATTCTGTGAAAACATGGTCCTGCCGCGGTTGAGCTGATCCATCGAACTACAATCATACATATTATAGCTGCGTTGGCGTTCTACCACGTGTAATGTAAAGTGGCGATTATATTTTTTACTCTTTGTCCAAGATTATGTATTATTAATATTACGTTTCTTAATAAGACCTTGAGTATAAGCTCGAAATTGCTTCTGAATACCAACATAAGTATTGATTTATCATGTTTTTGGCCGAAAAGATAAACATGACAAAGCCTGTGTGATGCGCATTGTAAAACTGTAGGGGAAATTGACTGATAGAGTCATGCTGCAGCCATATTATGGTTGTAGCACGAATGGATCGGCTCGACCGGGGAAGGAAGACGCTTTCACAAAAACCAGCGTAAAATAACAGTTCAATGCTGCTGTATTTGATATGATGAGTGTAGAGAACTGGAGACGTTTTTTATTGGAAACGAGGCATTCCGTCGTCGTCCTCAGCGGTAACAACGCATCTGCATTTTGATTCTTAATCGAGGATAAATGTAGATGTCTATGGTCACAGCATCCACTTACCATCAGGTGGACAGTGTGCTCGTTTGTCACTCCCATTCTATTAAAAAAATGTTTTTTTAAACCTTTTTAGGAAAAAAGCATTCTAGGACGTATGTAATGTAATAAATTGCGCGAAAAGATGATTTAATCTCAATATAATTAATAATCGATTGAATCATTATTGCTCTATGCAAGATGTCATTATTGAATCATCACACTTGACATAGAATGCGGAAGTCACATACTATATACGTAATTGATTGTATAGTTTCGTTTAAACTTTTTATAAAATAAGAGTGACAAACAAGCACATAGCACAGACATGATGGTAAGTGGATCAAAATGCAGATGTGTAGGCACATACCAGTAAAACGGATCTCCAGTTCACTACACTAACCATACGAAACACAGCAGCATTAGGCTGCTATTTCATGCTAGAGTTCTCTCAGAGAAGGGACATAATAACAGAGTAACCGATATAGCCCAATGCACTAGTATACTGAAGTGGCAATGGGCCGGCTATATAGCTCAAATAACTGCCAAACGATAGGGACGAAAGGTTATTTAAGTAGCGTGCTCGTACCAGTTAGCGAAGTGTAGGGCGCCACCCACTAGATGGAGTGACGACCTGGTAAGACACAAAGGAAGTCTATGGATGCAGGCGACTCAGGATCGTGTTTTGTGGCATTCCTTAAGAGTGGCCGATGTTCAGCAAGGACTTGTGAAGGGCTGTAATGAAAATTCTATGAAAGCTTGGTCGTACCAAGGTTGAGCCACCCCAGTCGTACAACAGCTGTGTATAGCAAGCATAGCTGCAGCGTGGCTCTACCACGTAATACGTTGGGTACGTAACGTTTTTTTTTTTATAGAAGAGAGAACAAACGGGCACGCGGATAACCTGATAATAAGTGTCGACCGCCGACTATGAACTACTGTTTCATTTATTTTATTTTCAAACCAGTTATTAATATATATATGGGAAAATTTTAATTAAAACAACTTTTACGGATTTTATCGCATTTTATTTATTTGATTTTTAATTCTCGGCGTTTCGGGTGCTTTCCATTACCATGAAATCTGGTGTAGCGGCGCTGTCGTCGCGCTACAAGCGAAAGACACCGAAGTTTAAATCACACTATCAATATTCCGAATCATAAACAGTATATATAGAACATCTCCGAACTATCACACTGCGCCCTCCTTTCTGCCAAAGAGGGTCGCGTTCGTATACGGCTTAGAGATCTCTAGTCAGATCGTTAAGCCAATTCCTAAAAGGTTGGGTTTAGTGGGTAAAAGTCACGACATAACCACGCAGCCGGCTGCGTGGTATGCTATGAGCATTCCCAACCTCCCTCCCCCGCTTTCCGGAGGGTTGCCCATATTTGCTTCGGGCGCAAAAAAAAAAAAACTATCACACGGAGTGTTGGCCGCTCCCCGGGCAGAACACCTTGCCCGGCGGGAGATCTCCCCTTCTCCTACTCCGGCCACACTGGAAATCACCCGAAACGTCGGGAAATTAAAATCAAATACATAAATTAAACGCCATAAAATCCGTAAAAGTAGTTTTACTCAACGTGTATTTATTTTTATTTTGTTTATTTTGTGCTTATATTGATTGTTTCTGAAATAATTATATATTTACCCATTTATTAAGCCCAACAGATAATATTTATAACCATGGCTGTCTCTCGTACAGAGCTTGAGACAAACCGGTTCGTTTCTCAGGCTATTGATCCTTGTATTGTGGTAACGCACGACATACCTTCTACTGTCAAGTCAAACATTCATATAAGATTTTGGTGCAAACTTTTTTGCTAAGACTCAAAAAAAAATTAAAATACTATAATTCGGCCGCGTAAGTAGAGTTTTAAGCAGGCAGGCAGACCAGTAAGAACTTTTTATTAGTTACTGAGCAGTACTGTACCGTTATCAGCTAATTAGCACTTACCTATATTGGTCTTCAATTTTAAGACTTAAGTTCTACACACATTTGTCATATATAATTTGCGTTTAACTGCAACTATGATTTAAATTGCTCTCAAAAGCGAATGATGCGCTTAGGGGCGGAGCTCGTTCCAATCAACCTTAGCTAGCCACAAATCCTTTATAAGGAACACACACACAATTTATAAGCAAAAGTTTAACACTATTTTTCATAGGCGTAACTTTAAAACTGATCTAGTAGCTAGATTTATTTACGGAAACAAAGTGATTAGCACAGGGCGCAGTTGTAAGGTCCGGAACTGTATTTTTCGTGCAGCGGCCGGCGGGTACCTGTGACTGAACTGGGTGGTCTGTAAACTGAACAGAGCATTGATAACGTTGCTCGCAGAGGACCTAATTCGACGATACCGAAAGAATGCACAATTATTTCCTTGCATTTCCAAAATACAACCTGTGTGTCACTTTTGATATTTACTTGATGTGAACTATTTACTACCCGGTCAGGAGGAATTAAATGGAGCTCAAGTTTCTGCGGCTCCTGGGACAAATCTGCGATAGAAATTTTACATTCCCAGGAGCCTTTATGTGCGTGGTAGAGCCGTGCTATAGCTATATTATAGTTGTAGCACAAATGAGTCGTCTCGACCGTGGTAAGACGAAGCTCTCAGAGAATACCAGCGTAAACTAGCCAGCGTATGCTGCTGTGTTTCGTATGGTGAGTGTAGAGAACCGGAGACCCTTTTTACTGGAATCGAAGCATTCCATCTTGGTCCTTAGAGGTGACCCTTAGTTGAAGATAGATGTAGATATCGATAGGCCACAGCATTCTCTTACCATCAGGTGGACTGTGTGCTCAATTGTTACCAAATGCTACAAAAAACACTTCTCCATTCTTTGAAGTTATTCCGTAATGGAAAATCTTTGAGGTTTGTACTTATGAGGCCAAGGGTTTTACGCTTTCGGGTGAAATGTTGTAGCCGAAGAAGGTTACAGTGGAGCCTGTGAATACACATGTGGACGTGTTTATTACTATTCCATAGACTTGTAGTTTTATGAAATGTTGATAGAAATGTTTTTGGTGAGTTTTTTCATATTAAAAAAAAATATTATGTATTTGTATGTGTATTTTACGAGTGTATATCCTTTATATTAGAGAGTTTAATATTATGCTGTTATATACTGAAAAATACTCATAATAAACCATGTTTTATAATAAGGTGGAGTATTTCGTCTATA
Source organism: Parnassius apollo (assembly GCA_907164705.1). Lineage (NCBI taxonomy): Eukaryota > Metazoa > Arthropoda > Insecta > Lepidoptera > Papilionidae > Parnassius > Parnassius apollo. The sequence continues at coordinate 3,467,336 of CAJQZP010001064.1, read as the reverse complement.
CTATCTCGGTTCTAAACTATGGTTTAAGAATAGTCCTTCTTATAAAGTTCCTTATCGCATTTACCGTCAAATTTTATATAACAAAATTTTAGTTTACATATTTCTACGGAAAGTTTTACGTGAAACAGATATCAGTTTGTACCTAAGACGAAGTATAAACTACTTTTTGTAATAAGGCCGACTATATCAAGAGCGCAAAACATTCGATGTTCCTTCTTTAAATATTCATACCGTCTAACAGATTTTTGGAATGATGTTTATTCAACAGTGGACTTTGGACTGACAACAATTCTTTATAAATTAGGAATGTTAACAAAAACACAATTATACAATACAAATGACGGACGAAGAATTCATTTAAAAAGGAAAAACACAACAACCGATGGAACAAATTGCATGTTAATTATAAAATACATTGTTTCCCGCCTTTTTTGTATTGAATTTGTGCTAAGTGACAGTGACAGTAACCGATGTTGTAATTTGTTAACTAAGAGTATCCATATAAAATACGAAATCATGTTTTAATAAAATTTCTTAATTTGTCGGAAGAAAAACCTCTGCTACAAAACTACGTGCGCTTTAGTACTTTTACCTGATAAGGCGATTACACCTTATCATTTCATAATATATATGTAAACGAAAAAAACATACAACCTTACTTATACAAACTGACATCAGATAAAAAAAACATTTGAAATTGCTGTTTCTCTCTTTTTAATAAATGATAATAGAAAGAGAGAGATATAAAGATAATTAATGTTAAATGTAAGGAACGATTTTTAGACATTATTAAGGCCGTGAATATATAAAGATAAAAGACGTAACTTAACTCACTTCTTATTAAAGAATGGGGTTCAATGATAGTCCAGTCTAAACTGTGGTTTAACAGGGACTCCCACTTTTCTTCTTAAGACAGTCTTAGTTTCCCAAAACTTAATATGTGTGTTTTATCATAAGATTCGCACATTTCCGCAGGAATTCTTACGTGAAAAATATTGTAATTTAAATTCAGAGTAATTATTATAATTATAAACTACTTTTGAATTACGTTGGAATAAGTTATTTCTTCTACATTATTATATGTGTAACAAATAATTCTTAGACTTTATTTGCAAGCCTTTCTTACACAGCCGCTACACACAACATTCTATGTTCGAACATGCAGTTCAATCATATACTTAGTTAGTATATGTATCATTACTTAGTATATGTAACAAATAATCCTTCGTCTTCCTTTGGGATCCTTATCTTAGCCTTATCTTGACACTGGACTCTATCTAGAGCGTTTGTTTTACAATTTTCTATGCCAGCTGTTTCGGTATTCTTGTCTACGCCGTCAAACCATCAAAGCTTTAGTTACGTACTAAAATTATTTAATCCGTGGCGTCAGTCTTCCATTATTTCGAACAAGACCTACGGAAAAGAGCAACATATTGCCACTTGATTCCTAACAAAATCTTTGATTGTTACCGAGTTCCGTACTGAAGACCCGTTTTGTTGGTAATAAAGCATTCTGGTCCTAAAGGATGACAACGTATTTACATTTTGGTTTTTAATCGACGATATTTTACGTGGTAGAGCCATGCTGCAGTTATATTAGTAGTATAGTTATAGCACGAATGGGACGGCTCGACCGGAGAGGGACCACGCTCTCACAGAATACCAGCGTCAAATAGTAGCATCATGCTGCTGTATTTCGTATGATGACTGTAGAGAACCGGACACCCTTTTTACTGGAAACGAGGCATTCCACCTAAGTCCTCACGGGTGACAACGCATCTGCATTTTGATTCGTAATCAGATGATGTAGAGGTCTATGGGCCACAGCAACCACTTACCATCAGGTGGATTTTGTGCTCGTTTGTCACCCTATCCTATATAAAAAAACGATAAATATACGTAGGTAATTAGCCACAGTATCCACTTACAATTTAAATTGAACAAGTTTTGCAGAAACCAGATAATGTGGCTATGTTGTCATTTTAAACTTTATATTAATCCGTAGGTTTACGAGTATCTTCGTGCAATTGGTGGTAAATCTAAATTAAATATTATAACATAAAGTATACAATATATAAGTAAGTAATATATCCCTGTGTTAATTATAGTTGTTTAATAAATAAACATTAAAACTATTTTCTAAAGTTTCGTAGTTAAACTTGCATATTTAAGTGGCTGTTACAAGAATATAGACTTTTTTCTAAGACTATAAGGTTCAAATTTTAACAAGCGATGGTAATTGATTTTTCGAGATATTTATTCGCGTATTAGAAATCCAATCAACAGAACGACTAGAGAAACATATTAATTAGTGACTTACAGCCACATCCAGTGTTGAGGTGGATGAGACGTCAATAGTAAACACTCCCTCCCCGCTTGGCGCCGGGACCACTTTTGTTTGCCGTTTTGGCATCCGGAAGCATGTTACCACTTTATACGTACGCACCATTTTCACTTTTAAACACTTATTCCACTTGAAAACACTTAAGCGAAACTCGTAGATCGTTTCTGCGCAGAAAACGTGCGCCCGCGCAAGACATGCGCGTCGGAATGACAGGTTTAGGTCATTATAGTGAAACGTGGTTTTACACTGCCTGAGTCACCCAGGTAGCCGTTTATATTATATTGGCGCCTTGAGCTTTTGCGATATATCCCACAGCGATGGTAAACCTTTTTTTTACGATGGCTATAAAATATTCTAGGAAATTTATTTTGCCTTATGTATTCCTGTATTGGTGTATTCATGTATTGGTATTGGAGAGATAGAAAACAATGAATTTACGTTTATCGTAGTGTCAGGAAATAGTAATATAGTAAATACTCGATGCCTATCTTAAAGGAGACAATCAATTTTTCTATGGAGAATGGGCCCACTACAAATTTTAAAGATTATCAATGAAATGCATGTCGATTTATTCCAATTTAATTTAATAAATTTTTTGAACTTTGATGATTGACCGACATATATAGACAGGAGCGGTGTCAAGACATTGTTTAAATATGTTTTGGTTGATTAGTAAGTAGTATACATCATAATAAAATGACTAGGAATTAACATGCCTTATCTATGTTATTACAAAATGATAAATAGTGAGGAAGTAAGATGTTTTAAACCGTTTGTGTGAGGATTACAAAAACACAGGCTTAATTTAAATGTATTTATTGCTAGCGATGCGGCTCAGCTGCAGCACTGGTGATTTATGGATCTTGACCACAGTGCCATCTACCGGGTCCAAATGTAAATATAAACCATCTAGGGATCCATCCAAACACACACAAACATTTTCATTGAAATTGGTTGGATGGTTGCTTATGTTTTGTCTACATCGGACATAGGTAGAAACATTTTAGTGTTAGATATATTTCTGACGGTTTTTTGAAAATAACTTGATGGTAACATGTACATTTATGATATTGTAAGCAATCAGAAGGCATTTTCAATTATAAGAGATACGATATAAGACTGTTGTCTTCAATATCCATACACTTTTTTGTCTCTGCAAGCTTTCAGTCTGCAAGGCATAGCTTTGTTCTAAGCGATCCACCTGAAAAGAAGTTAATGACAATTGTAAAGGTGTCTTAACTAAATAATAATTCTTATCAATATATTATTTTTTCTATATTATATAGGAATTAAAAGGACATTTTTAATACTTAATAAGAGATATGAGATAAGACTATGCCTTCAATGTCAATAAACTGTATTTACATATTTCTGTGAGCATTTTCTTATATCTGCCTTTTCATATGTTAATTAATAAAGAAATTATTATAAATTAAACAGCATTAATCAGCTCCAGCTGATCAAATACAGAAGCAGTAATTATTGATTAACATCAATGATATTCAACCATGTAAAAGTTGTCTCACATTTTATTTTTACCGGTTTCATGTACATGGACAGACTGGAGACAGGAGGAGACAAAGATATTATTGTTATATTAAGTATATCTGATTCTAGATGACAAAATAATATTCGTTTCTGCACAGTGAACAACACAGCTTTCTAAGCATAATAGATACAACCATTAAACTTTTTTATGCAAACTATTATTATTAAACTTTATATTTGCTTCTAATACAAATAACAACTACATTTTTACACATAAATATATGTAACATTTATATTGCCTATCTACTATGGCTGGTATAAATCCAGGATCCGTGTCTGGCTTAACAAAAAAGCCATTTAGTATTAAGCAACTTGCTGAATACATAAGGTACCTATTTGTACACAAATGAAGTTATATTTATATATATTATTTAATTTAGATTTTACTAATAAAATAAACTTAATACTTTATCAATTTCAACAAACTAATAAGGTTCTAAGACCTGTTTGTTATTTATATTTGTTTTAGGTAAAATATACAAACTTAATAATAGATGTCCACAATCTCGAATAGGTGTAAATTAATAAAATCTTACATTCTATTTGCGAATTTTACCACAAAAAATAAAACCTTCCTGATTATTGATAATATCCATATTTTCTTAAACATTAGTTTAATAATGCTTGTAAATAAAAATTTCATTTTGTTCTTAACATAATGATGCGACTCCAACTATGTTTTATTTCACTCGAGTGAATCGAGTGAATTTGTCCAACTCGATAATCGATAGAAAATAAATTTTACCGAGTTAACTCGGCGCATCGTATAGATTCAGAGGGTGCTATATATATATATAATAAAGTCGCTGCGGGTGACATCACAAATTGCATCCAAATTCAAACTTGCATCTGGCATGTTGTAAACAAACCTGAACTTAGTTTGATTTATGATATTGATTTATAGTTTTAATTTCATGTTGCCACATATTACTTATTTATAAAGGTACATATTTAAAAATGGTTTAACTAAAGTAATCGCTACTCTCAACTCTAGTGATAAACTTTTCTGTAAATAGTTGATTTACTCAAAAACCAGTGTACAACCAGAATGACATACATACTCATAAATTAACCCGAGTGTCTCGAGTCACAAAACTCTACTCGAATCGCATCTTTATCTTACGGTCAATGCAGTGTTTGTCTACAATTTAGTGATGAAATCGACTTACTAATTCGAGCAATTTATTGATATATTGTGTAATATCAATAAATTGATATTAGATAATATGTTTATAATGTTGTATCAATTTATGTTATATATATATATATATATATATATAATATAAATTGATTATATATACTTTGGATAGTCAAATTATTAACAACATTAAGACTTACGTCATAACGTTAGAGTGGTACTATTTTATGAAGATTGTCGATACGCATACCAAAAATAATATATAACTACCTATTAAGTGTAGTAATAATAATTGTGTTGTATGGAAAAACAATTATAAAAATAATTTGTGACATATTGACACAGCTCCGTTCATCTAATTTGAATTGCGTAACTCGAGCTCAAAATCGAGTTACCTGAATTTCAACTCGAGTCGATTTTTTTCGAGTTATCGCGGCACCTCTCTAAGACATTAATTTTTTAAATATAACATTACCTTAGCCAATGATCAGAACACGAATGTCAAAACAACAAATTTTTTTTTTCAGATTACTTGTTTCCGTTTACATTTTCGAAAAATCTATAGGCCATTTACTATTATAATTTGGTGTCTTTTTTTGGTGTAAATACCATTTAACGACATTAATATTTCTAGTGGGCCCAAAAATGATTGTCTCCTTTAATTTTTCTAGGTGGTAGAGCCATGCTGCTGCTATATTATAGTTGTAGTATGAATTGGTCAGCACGACCAAAGGAGCACCACGCTCTTACATAATACCAGCGTTAAATAGCAGCTTAATGCTGCTGTGTTTCGTACGGTAAGTGTAGAGAACCGGTGACTTTTTACTGGAAACGAGGCATATTAGTACTCACGGGTGACAACGCATCGACATTTTGATTTTTAATCAAGGATAAATGTAGAGTTCTATGGGCCACGGCATCTACTTACGAACAGGTGGACTGTGTAGTCATTAATAAAAATAGTAATTTACCGTGTAGTGGTTTAAGTAAAAATATCCGTAGTGTATAATTACTTAATATCATCTTGTGGGTGTCGTAAAGGGCGATGGACGAAAACAAACTAGGAGATAGACAGGGGCTTTTTAATAACAACTACATTTCCATTTATCCATTGCAGCCTATAAAAGTTCACTGCTGAACACATACCTCTCCCATATATTGCCTCATATGTTGGCAACCGTAGTATTTTATTATTTAAAGTTGTTTTTTTAAACGTTACCCCCACACTAAGATTTTCTACTGTATCGTGGAGGCAATTAACAAACATAAATTGCACAAGGACAATCATTCAGACTCGGAACAATTATTTATAGGCCGTACAAATACTTGTTTCGTCCGGGATTCGAACCCGCGGCCCCCAGCGCAACCACTCGTTGCTAAGCTACGGAGCTGTCAAAAACAAAAAGTTGTTATCAGGAAGTTGCTGCTGCCCATAATTTTAATAAAGATATAAATTAATTTGCAACCTTTCGTTTAATTTAATACAACGATGTGTCTTACCTGGATTGAAGAGCACCTCTCGTCCTCCCTCAATTGCGTGCACTAACTCCGTCACCACTAATCCCAGCACCACTACTCTCAATACCACTACTCCCGGCACCATCATCATTCTCTAGACCATTTCCCATTATCTGGGGTCGGCGCAGTAAATCTTCTTGTTCCATTCCTCTCTATCAGCCGTCATTTCCATACTTACTCCTTTCATTCTCATATCACTCTTCACACAATCGATCCATCTTTTATTCGGCCTTCCTCTACACGTGTGTCCCTCCACATTCATATTCAACACTCGTTTTGTGACATGACTTTCATCCCTCCGCATCACATGCCCAAACCATGCCAATCTGCTTCCTCTCACCTTTTCTACCACTGGCGCTACTTTCAGGCTTCCTCTTATATACTCATTCCTTATCTTATCCATCCTTGTCACACCACACATCCATCGTAACATTCTCATTTCATTCGCATGCAGTCTATTTTCATCCTTCTTCTTGACGGCCCAGCGTTCACTTCCATACATGACGACAGGTCGGATGATCGATTTGTAAATTTTCCCCTTCAGCCTTATTGGCATTCGGGGATCGCACGTTGTGGCTGTGACCTGTCGCCATTTCATCCACCCTGCGTTAATCCTATGCTGCACAGCTCTATCTATTCCGCCGTCGCCTTGAATGAGGGAACCGAGGTACTTGAAATCTGAGCAGGTAGGCAGTATAGCGCCATCCAACGACATGGGTACAGGACTGGAAAGACCGCCGAAATCACAGCAAAGATATTCGGTTTTGGATCTGCTGATCTTCAAGCCAACACTTTCCAGCCTCTGTTGCCACCCCGTCAGTCTGCTCTGTACCTCGATGCCTTCTTCCCCGACAAGCACGATGTCATCGGCAAAGAGCATGCACCAGGGTGCCTCATCCTGCAGGTCCGACGTCAAAGCGTCCATAATCAGTAGGAAGAGGTAAGGGCTCAATGCCGACCCTTGGTGCAGCCCTACCGCTACATTGATACTGCCCGTAGTTCCCGCGACAGATCGTACACATGTACGGGATGCTCTGTACATAGCACGGACTAACCTCACATACTTCCCAGGCATACCTTTCATCTTTAACGCCCACCACAAAACCTCACGGGGAACCCGATCGTACGCCTTTTCAAGGTCGACAAAAACCATGTGCAGATTTTTATGCACGCGCTTGTACTTTTCGCACAATTGGCGTAATGCGAAAATGGCATCTGTCGTACCTCGACCGGGCATGAATCCGAACTGGTTTTGTGTTATCTCACACTCTTCTCTCATTCTTTTCTCTATTATTCTTTCCCAGACTTTCATCGTATGTGACATGAGTTTTATTCCCCGGTAACTGCTGCAGTTTTGAACGTCTCCTTTGTTTTTAAATATGGGGACCAGTATACTACTGCACCATTCCTCAGGTATTTGTTCTTCCTGCAACAATTTACCGAAAAATAAACTCAACCACTTCCATCCATCCGCACTCAGCAACTTCCACACTTCTACTGGTATTCCATCTGGGCCGACCGCCTTCCCATTCTTCATATTCCTAACAGCCATTTTTACTTCTTCCACACTAATTTCTCTCACTAAGCCCATATTCACTGGTGGGTTTTCAAGCATACCATTCCATTCATTCTCCTCATTCATCAATTTCTCAAAATACTCCTTCCATCGCTTCTTTATACTTTCATCGTCAGTCAAAATCCTTCCAGAATCATCTTTTATACATTTTACATGTGAAACATCTCTTCCATTCCTTTCTCTCGCTTTTGCAATTTGAAAAAGTCGTTTTTGACCTTCGGGGCTTTCAAGGGACCGATATAATTTATCTTGCGCCTCTGCCCTACAAATAGCAACTTCCTTCTTTGCTCTCTTCTTACATTCTTTATACGCCCCTCTCTTACTTTCTTTTATGGAATCATTCTGGTCTTCTACGCTCTGCCATTCTTTAAAGGCATTTTTCTTTTCTCTCAAAACTTCTCTAATACTTTCACTCCATCACCACCCATCCTTATCTATCATACGCTTCCCTTTTGTTTCTCCTAACACCTTCCTTGCCACACTTCGGATACAATCAGCCATTTCCTTCCAGCACTCATTCACACTCATTCCTTCCATATCACCCATCTCTATCATCTTGTTTACAACTAGCTCTCTAAATTCACTTGCATACTCCTCCTTATGCAACAAATGCCACTTTATTTTGGGTGGGGGACGATCCTTATGTTTGTTGAGGCGAACAGTTAAGCAGATGTCAGTCAGCAGAATTCGGTGCTGGGATACTAAGTCTTCACCTGGAAGCACTTTGCAGTTTTTTACACTCTTGATTTGGTTCCGTCTTATCAGAAGATAGTCGATCTGTGTCGCGTGGTGGCCACTTTTATAAGTAACAAGATGCTGATCTCGTTTTTGGAACCACGTGTTTACTACAGCCAGGTCGAAAGCACATGCTGCTTGCAGAAGAACTTCCCCCCTCACGGTTCCGCACTCCGTACCCCCATCCACCGTGTACTCTTTCATACCCGTCATTCACTCTCCCTACATGTCCATTAAAATCTCCTCCCATATAAACATCCTCACTCTCAGGTATTCCCATAATCATACAATCAAATTCCTCCCAAAACTTCTCTTTCACACTCTCTTCACAGCCTGTTTGCGGAGCATACACACTTACAACATTCACTACTTTGTTTTCAATCATTAATTTAACAACTATCATTCTGTCATTTACTCTTTTCACATCTGTCACTCGTTCTTTCATTCCACTATCTAACACAACTCCTACTCCATTTCGCTTCCCATCACTTCCACAATAATAAAACTTGTATCCTTCCCCAATCTCTCTTGCTTTATTGCCCTTCCATTTTGTTTCCTGCAAACAGGCAACATTCACTCTTCGTCGTTTCAAAACATCTGCTAACTCTCTTCCTCTTCCAGTCATCGTACCTACATTCCAGCTTGAAAACCTCACTCTGACACTCTTCTCTCTCCGGGCTCGCCTCTTACGTCGCACCCGCTCCGTAAGGTGCGACAACCCTTTCCCACTTCCCACAGGAGCCGGGTGCTGCCCCTACGCGTCGCCTGCGGGGTACGCCCTAGCCCTGTCATATATCCCACAACTCGTATTATTCATAGGTTTACTGCATGGGATTTGGCAAAAGTTATACAGTCGGCCGCCTGCCTGACACCAACCCTCTTTGGGTATGCTATTGTTGGTAGAGGAAGCTACCATTTTGGGAAAAGGAAAAAGAAGGTTGGGGGTAGGAGCGCAGGTGTAAGGATACTGTTATCTCGGCAGGAAAGGTATGAGAATAACAGTAGCTCGGGGAGCCGGGGTCGCGTACCCGTATTCCATAACAGGATCACCGGAAAGGTAGACCAGCATGAAAACCCCCTGACTAAACCACTACTCCCGGCACCACTACTATATTTTTGTTTTAGTTTTGCTCTGTGTCCTGTCCTCTTAGGACACTCACGGGACGATATGGAGTATAAGTGCGTGAGGGTAGTAAGGTCATCCGATTAATATGGTCACTTTATCATAACTCAAAACTACAGCTTTGTTTACATAGATGGCTTTGTTAGATGATAGCTTTTCGTCGGTCAATCAAATAATAAAGGGTCAAAAGGGCGCTATTATTGACGCCATTTTAACAGTTGACATTATATTAAATATTTTAGTTCATTTTAGTATGGTGTAGTGTAGTTAGTTTTTTTAAGTAGATTTTTCGAAGTGTTCCAAATTATCGCCAAAGTTTGTTTGCATAAGACTGTATTTTTATCTCTGCCATCCTCCTAGTTATGGTTTTATAGGGCGGCAGAGCTTAAGGTGATCATGTTACCCTCTCGTACCATAGTGGATATCCTTACACAGCCACTACACGGCCATAACAACTAAAAAATATAAAACTGCGATTGCCAACCCGCATGAGGCACCCCATTACACATTGTATGGGGTTATTTTCAGCAATCGTCTTTCGGTAGGCAGTAATGAATAAAAATTAAAAAGGTGATAATTATGCTTAAAGTAGATACTTAACTTTTTTATTTAAGAAAAGACTAATGAAATTCTCTTTTACGTAGGTATTGTTCGAAATCATGGAAGACTGACGCCACGGATTAAATAATGTTATTACGTAACTAAAGCTTAGATTCTTTGACGGCGTAAACAAGAATACCGAAACAGCTGCCATAGAGAATTCGAAAACAAACGCTCTAGATAGAGTCCAGGGATAAGATTCTTCACCAAGATAAGTCTCCCAAAGGAACATATATATATATATATATATATATATATATATATATATATATATATATATATATATATATAAACACTCACGCCTGTCACCCAGAGGGGTAGGCAGAGACTACGGACTTCCATTTGGCACGATCCTGACATACCTCTTTCGCCTCCTTTACATCCATATATCTACGCATACATGCCCGTCGGTTAAGGGTACTTCTAACGGCCCATCCAATGGCCCATTTTCAAAATATCGCCAATTTGGTCGATAAACTTTTTTTTTAGGGCGTCCCTTCCCGACTCAGCCCTTCACATCTGCCATATAAATTTGCTTTGTCACTCTTTCCTCATTTTTTCTTTCCACATGACCAAACCACCGAAGCATTCCTTTCTTAATCCTGGTCACAACATCATCTTGCATACCACATTTATCTCTTATCACGCAATTTATCACCCTGTCATTCAAATTCAATCCTAGTATATTCCTTATAGACCGCATTTCTACAGCATTTATTCTACTTTCGTGCTTCTTCTGCCACACCCAGCTTTCACTACCATACATTAAAGTAGGGACTAACACAGCATTATGAATTACCATACGTGCCGTTTTTGACACATTCTGGTTCTTCATAATAGAGTGTAGTGCCTCATTCACTCTATTCCCCAAAGGAACATGAAGGATTATTTAGTAATGATACATTACTGCTTCGTTGGTGTAGCAGTTGTAGTAGTGCGACTGCTGATCATGAGGTCCCGGGTTCGATTCCCGGGGCGGGCCAAAAAATCAATTATTGAGTTTTTCCGTCAAGAAATTCTCAGTAGCTGCCAGGAGTCAGAAAATTTGCGGTGTCTCACCCCGTGCCTCGGAAAGCACGTAAAGCCGTAGGTCCTGCGCCTGATCTCTCTCCCGGTCGTGTCGGTTTACTGTCCCATCGGATTATGAGAATAAGGGAATAGAGAGTGCACCTGTGCTTGCGCATACACTTGGGTACTATATAATCCTGTCCTGCGCCAATGGCTAGTCTCCGTTGAGGTAGGCAGCCGTTACCGAAATTCGGTCTGGAGGACATTATTGTAGTGATACATATTCTTACTAAATATATGATTGAACTACATGTTTGTACATAGAATAACATTGTTATCTACCTGACTGTACCGTGCGGTGGTTGTGTAAGCATATCAACTATCCCATATCATCCCGTGGGTGTCGTAAGAGGTGACAGAGGGAGACAGGCAGGAGATGGGCAGCAGCGTCTTCCTAATAACGATTAAAAAGTAAAAGTTGCGGTTGTCAACCCGCTTGCCATATGATCGTCAAAACTACGGCAAATATTCCGCCTATGAAGCAATCTATCGGAGATGGCCTATGTTTAGAAGTTGACTATAATAGGCTGTGAAGGAAACAGTACAAACAGTTTCATTGTCAGTCGGAAGTCTGCAGTCTGTGAACACGTACAGGATCGCCCCCGTCACTGCGACAGATTTGATAGACCACAAATCCTCGATTAAGAACACCGATTCCTTCCAAGGATGATTCGCGAGACTATTGACTTTTATTTATATCTTTTATATTGACTATTAAACAAAAAAACATCCTAATTTCAACAGAGAAGATGGCTGGTTGCTACCTTCTGCTGGGGAATAATTAATAAAATTAAATCTCAGCCCAACCATACAACTGCAAGACTTCAAGATACTATAAGTCCATACTGTGATCGGAACAAAAAAACCGCAGTTAACGGTTAACTATAACATCGGGACGTCGAATACCTCAGTCCCCTCCGTGACCAAGGGTGCTGTAAAGTACTCGAAACGCCGAGAATATAAAAAAAGTTAAATACACGCGATAAATTCCGTAAAAACTAGTTTTATTTAAATATAACTGTCAATTTTACCATATTTCGCTTTAAACTACTTTAAAAATAATTTTATATAACGGTAATGTCATAATTATGGTTTGTATATTTTACAAAATATATAGTTAAAATGACATAACCGCAGACCGTTTATCAATCGGTTTATTTCCGTAATGTATAATAATAAATTAAAAGAAATCTAACTGCGATTCGTCACTTATTATACACTAATGTTTGTGGTGGTAATCCCTATTTAATAATTCTAATTGGTTTTTATATATTATGTATATATAAATTTCTTCAGTTCGTGTGTATGTCAGTTAATTCCTCCTTAACGGTTGGACCGAATTTAATTACATTTTGTGGGTATGACTTGTTGATTCGATAATGGTTAAGATTCTCAATAGGTCCCGGTAGGTGACGCTGATGTCGAGATCCAGAAATCACCCGCGCGAAGCTGGGGCGGATCACTAGTACGTAGTAATAATAACATGTCATTGACATGTCTTTTGAAAAATGTATAAATATTAATAAGGTAATTGATCACTGAGTCAAAAATGACAAAAACAAGTTTAGTACAGATAATCGATTGTTTGACTAAAGATGAAAGGAAGTAGTTAATGCTTTATGCATATTTAGAGCAAGAAGAATGGAAGAAGCTAGAACAAGATGACGATGTCAGCTGATTAGGATCCCAAATGGACTGATCGAAAGAACCTCAAGAGACAGTTTCATAGATTGAGTTATATCGCGTGAGACCACGGATTAAGAAATGTTTGCTTTGAAAATACATGATTAAATACAGAAAAGAGTAACATTTTATTCAGAATAGATTAGTATATGTATATGATTTTTGTTTATCATTGAATAAACGCTACACCTTCTCTAAGATTTTCAACTGTTAAGACGTTTTGCGTATAAAAATTGTACATAGATAAACATCCAGATCAGTGAGAGAATTCGAACGCACGGTCCTGCAGTACCGCAGCCGAAGTGTTGTTACTGTGCTATCAACCGTCATAGCCTCACTAATTTTTATTTACATATAAATGTGTGTCATTAAATTATTATTGGCTTAACGGTGGTACCAGACTTCATATGTGATATACTGCATAATTATTTTTCTTTGTTAGTACAAAACTAAGGTTTTTTGTTTACTCAGTACAAACGTATTTGAAGAAGTCTTACTGATATCGTACATCTTTTTATTTGTTGATTTACTCCGCGAGGTCGACGATCGAGTCCAGCGGCCATATTTCACGAAGGCACGTCGCGACCAAACTCACAATACCATCTGGATGCTTGGCGGTGCACTCTGTGGAATCATTTACCACCGGCGATTTTTACAGACCGATACGACTAACTGACCTTCAAGAATAGAGCTTACTCCTTTCTAAAAGGCCGGCAACGCACCTGCAATTCCCCTGGTGTTGCGGTTGATCATGGGCGGCGGTAATCACCATCAGGTGGGCCACATGCTCGTTTGCCCCTTCTTCTATAAGAAATCACTCGAGACTTTTCAGGTACATGGACACAGGACTTTCTACTATATAAAATACAAGAAAGAGGTTGACTCCTCACAAAATATCGCGCTAAAATTCTAAATTTTTATTTTTATGGAAATAAGTGACATACGTACACACAGTCCACCTGATAGTAAGTGGATACTGTGGCCCATAGACATCTACATCTATCCTTGTATAAGAATCAAAATGCAGATGCGTTGACAATCTTGAGGACTAAGATGAAATGTTTCCAGTGAAATGGGACTCCGGTTCTCTACGCTCACCGTACGAAATAGTTGCATAAAGCTGCTGTTTTACGCTGGTATTCTGTAGGTGCGTGATACTACCCCGGTCGAGCCGACCCTTTCGTGCTACAATTACAATATAGATGCAGCATGGCTCTACTACCTATAGTTTTATCCAATTCATATTAATATCAATAATAAACAAGAAACAACATATAATATAATATAGCTATAATACTAAACTTAAATTTAAAAAAGTGAAAAATTTGTTATTATTTATATAAAAAACATTTAGAAAAACCTGTTTACTGTAGACTGCTGCCAATAGAGCTGTAAATCACGATGTGCTAAATGTAACATTCTCTCCCGACTAAAAAACCATGTTGAGTAGGCTTCCGACTAATTACGTTCTGCTCGAATCCGCAGAGAATTTTATTCAGTCTACAGTCAGCACTGGCTAACACTTGCGTAACTTTAATTTAATGATCTTTTAATTTAATGATTTCTTATAATGGGTTTTTCAACAAGAACTTTGTTTTCTAAAACAAAATAGAACGAAGAGTTTAGATGAAGATGAAAATTTTGGCAATTATGAATGAAAAATGATATCTGGCAAATGTCCACCACGACCACGCTGACAGATGTCGATTCTTTCATCAAAGTTTTTAATCACTTTTTGGCAAAATGGCGGGTCTAATAAATCTTAATCACGTCACGGATTTTGAGTTTTAAGGCCGCGATCGATTCGATTGGCTCCGTATAGACTCTGTCCTTAACATAGTCCCACAAAAAATAATCCAGTGGTGTTAAATCACACGATCTGGCTGGCCATTTAACAGCTGAATTTCGTGAAATTATGCGATCGGGAAATTTGGTTTGCAATAAATTGATCGTTTCGTTGGCTGTGTGACATGTGGCACCATCCTGTTGAAACCACATGTTTGTGATATCGATGTCATCAATAATAGGCCAAAATTGAGATGTTAACATCTCGCGATAGCGTGATCGATTGACCGTTACCGCATTTCCAGCCTCATCTTCGAAAAAAAAAACGGCCCAATCACGCCTCCAGGCCACATAGCGCACCATACAGTGACACGTTGAGCATGCAAAGGCTTCTCAATAATCGCTTTAGGATTTTCAGAAGCCCAAATGCGGCAATTTTGCTTGTTGACGTACCCTGACAAGTAAAAATGGGCTTCGTCTGAAAAAACGGTTTTTTTTCAGAAAAACCAGTGGGCTGTTCCTGAATGAATTGAGTGAATCTAAGGAGATGTGAATCGTCGGTCAGCTTCAATTCCTGCACCAGTTGAACCTTGTAAGGCTTCAAAGCCAAATCCTTACGCAAAATTCGCCATGTGGTGGTTTTGGATAACCCCAATTGTTGAGAACGTCGAGGAATTTACAAATTTGGATCTTCTTCAACACTGTGGCTCCCGGCTGCGATGTTTTCGGTTGAACGACCCGGTCGAACACGCGTTGGTATTGGCACATTTTGTACCGAGCCTGTCGATTCAAATTTAGCGGCCAAATTCTTAATAGCGGTCTCAGAAGGACGATTATGTTGTCCGAAAATATCACGAATTTTACGAAACGTAACTTTAACAGAACCACCATTTTCATAGTTGTTTTTAATTATTTTAATGCGATTTTCGAGCGAAATTGAATTCATTGTAGCAATTGCCAAAGCATCTACTACGAATAGGTCAAAAAACTAAATGTCAAAACTGTCATGTTGTTGGTGTTGCCCCAATTGAAAAACAAAGTTCTTGTTGAAAAACCCATTATTTACGCGAACACTACGCATTGATTAAAAATACTTTTACGGATTTTATCGCCTTTATTTTACTATTATTTTTAATTCCCGACGTTTCGGGCGTTTTCCAGCACCCATGGTCACGGGGGACTGAGATGACTGACGTCTCGATGTTATTGTTAAATCCGGAATACCTTCAGCTTTTTTAATTATTGTTTATGGTCCGATCTATGCAAAATGAACTATGTCCTGAGGTCTTGCAGTGGTATGCTTGGGTTTAGTTTTAATTTTATTGATTATAGGATCCCAAGCAGGTGGTAGTACCCAGCCTCCTTCTCCATTGATATCTCAGTCCCCCGTGACCATGGGTGCTGGAAAGCGCCCGAAACGTCGGGAATTAAAAATAATAGTAAAATAAACGCGATAAAATCCGTTAAAGTAGTTTTAATCAACGCTTTTAATTTTTTATAGAATAAGGTTGACGACAAACACATAGTCCACCTCCCCCAGGTTTCTGTGGCCCATAGGTAAACATGTTTATTCTTTATTAAAATCCAAATGTAAATGCCATGTCAGTCTTAAGATAGAATGCCTCGTAACCAAAAAAAAAGGGTCTCCGGTGCTCTACATACATATATACGCAACACAGCAAGCAGCTATTTTCCTCTGGTATTCTGTGAGAGCGTGGTTTTGGCCCTTGCTGAAGCCATAATATAGCTGCAGCGTGCCTCTAACAGGTTGATTATAATTTTTTTTACTTTTTATAAACCATTACTGGACCACAATTCTACCTGGTGGTAAGTGTTGATGCAACCTTAGATGGTAAATCTCACTGTCTTTGCATAACAAATACTTATTCACTCTTGCCTTGAAGACGTCCAGATTGTATTCGGACGGAAAGATAGACGTCGGCAAATTATTCCACTCTTGCTGTACGCATTAAAAAAGTCGATGTAAACCGTTTGGTTCTAATGCGTGGAATATCGATAATAAAGGGGTGAAGATCCGCCGACCGCCTGGTCGTCCGATGGTGGAAAGGAGAGGGAGGAATTAAAGCGTGCAATTCTTACGCACACTCACCGAAATGCATCCTATAGAATACAAGTATTGGTAACGCAATATTATCAAAGTGAATTTACGTTGAGATTTTGTGTTGAGCTCTTAACGAATTATAAAGAAAAGGTAGTCAAAAAATATGGATTCATCCTTTTCACGTAAACTACATAAGTGGTGGGATAACCCCCGATCCCGAGTTTCACCAGGAAGCAACTGGATCTCTGACCGAAATTCTAGTTCTACTAAAGTTAAATTATACAGTATGTTTTCAATGTGAGTTCAATTTCCGCTTACATCAATAACATTGTTAATTGCGATTTTAATTGGACGGCTCTATGTCCCAGTGGTTTGGCACTGAATTGCAGTCCTCAGACCGTGGGGTGGAATACCACTCGGAACAAGCTTTTATTAAAACTATACAATAAGGGTGACAAACAAGAGCACAGTCCACCTGATGGTAAATAGATAATGTGGCCCATAGACATCTGAAACAATCCACAGTTAAAAATCAAAACGCAGATGCATTGTCATCCCTGAAAATTTTGATGGAATGCCTCGTTTTTTTTACAAAAAGTCACATCTTCTCTACACTCACCATACGAAACATAGCGGCATTAGGCTGCTATTTTACGCTGATATTCTGTGAGAGCGTGGTCCTTCCCCGGTCGAGCCTACCAATTCGTGTCACAATTATAATTTAGTTACAGCGTGGCTCTACCACGTTATGATTTACAGAAAAAATATCCGTACTACATTTATTCCACCCAAGTAATTCATGGCTTTCCTCAACAAAACTTCGTGAAAATTAACTCTACATAATTTATAGGTATGTTTGTTTGTCCATCACAAAACATTTTTTCATTTATGGTTGAGTTGTAAAAGTAAAGTAACGGGAACACATCCCATAGACTATAGTTTTAGCACGAATGTATCGGCCCGACTGGGGCAGGTGTTTCGTATGGTGAGTGTAGAGAACCGGAGACCCTTTTTACCGGAATCCAGGCTTTCTATCTTAGTCCTAAAGGGTGACAATGACAACACATCTGCATTTTGATTGTTAATCGAGGATAAATGTAGATGTCTATGGGCCACAGCATCCAATTACCATCAGGTGGACTGTGTCCTCGTTAGTCACTCTTATTCTATAAAAAAGGCGCTCATGAAAATGCGTTTCATCTGTAGACAAAGAAATCAGACAACCCGTGCATCGAAAAGTTCATCTTGATGTTACCTCAATAATTTTTTTTGACATTCATTCATTTATTCATGACAGCCTATCAAATTCCACTGCTATATAAATCGACTGGTTTATATTATGATTTCTTATATTTACGCGAATACCATATATTTATTCCAAATCGAATGTTACGGAATTTTATCGCGTTAACTTTTAACTCTTTAATTACCGTCGTTTGGGTATCCTTACAGAAATCATGCTCAGTCCGCCCCGTGACCATAGGCGCTGTAAAATGCCTGAATCATCGAGGTTTTTTTTTGCATTTAATGCGATATAATTCATATAATTGGTTTGATTCGATGGTTTACATCATAACCATTACAATAAAATATTCTGGATAACGTTATGATCGTATTATCGAAAAAATAAGTTTTTGTTTACACTCTCCTTTCCGTTTGGTTATGGCATCAACATTTATTGTCGGTTTATATTTTCTAAGAATTATTATAATTATTTTTAACGCAATTATCTATTACCTCAATTACGATCTTAACCCATAACTTGGGTATCTATTACAGACTATGTATGAAGACGATCTAACCGTATCTGATGACATGGAAAAGATTTATTTAAAAATATAATTAGTTTAAGCTTAGCAAATAACGTCAGGTCAAAAAAATTACGGACTGAGATTTAAGAAAACGTCTATTAGACATGGGTAACAATACACTGCGCCCCGCAATTGCACCAACTCAGTTCACTACACCGGATGTATTAACTTACTTCTCCAAATGTGTTGGCGCACAGGCCAGAGCTGGGAATTTCGAAAGGTGTAAAAGTCTTGAGTTGTCTGCAGAATGCAAATGAATTTTATTGAAGGAGCCTTGTTGGTATCGAACGAATCGTACTTAATCAGGTCATAAATTTTGTAAATACCTTATTATTTAAAATTTTTGAATACTGGCTAGAGAGTGATTATTATTTTGTTATATAAAACATCATGGAGATAAACAGTGATATGGTGTATGCCTACAGCAGTGAAGAAGCCAGCACGCGTATTCCGAGGGTTCAACGATCACATTATCCTTCGTCACTCATGGCTTGGCTTGGAGTCTCATATTCAGGCTTAACTGGGGTGTTTTTCAGTGAAAAAGGTGTAAAAACCTGTGCCGACACGTATCAAAATACCATCCTAATAAACATAGTGAAACCTCTTTTTCAAATAATGTTCAACAGACATTGGATATTCCAACAGGACTCTGCACTAGCTCATAGGGCACGAAACACGGAAAACTGGTTGACTGTCCATGGAATTTACTTAATCGGACATGAAGACTGTCCCTCTTCTAGTCCAGATTTAAGCCCACTGGATTATAAGATATGGTAACGTTTGGAGGGGAAAGTCTGCGCTAAACCTTATCAAAATTTGGGATCTCTCCGAGCATCTTTGGTTTTTTTTGCACCCGAAGCAAATATGGGCAACCCTCCGGAAAGCGAGGGAGGGAGGTGGGGAATGCTCATAGCATACGGTCGGTTATGTGGAGACTTTTACCCACTAAACCCCACCTTTTAGGGACTGGCTTAACGGTCTAACTAGAGATCTCTAAGCCGTATACGGACGCGACCCTCCTTGGCAGAAAGGAGGGCGCAAGTGGCATCTTTGGCTAAAGCAGTTGCAGAAATAGATATGAGTGTGGTGCGTGCTGCGATTGATGATTGGCCGTGTCGATTAAGGGCATGTATTCAAAATAGGGGAGGGCATTTTGAATAATGTAAATAAAATTGTATTCAAAATTAAATTACCTTTCGTTTCATATATAATTTCCATATTCCTTTATATATTACCACACCAAAAAGTATATCATTAATTTCATAAAATGTTATTGACAGAACTTATGACCTGACCAAGTGTTTTATAATATTTTATAAACTGCAACTCCATGATATGTAAAAGGAAAGTGTCATAGGTAATCTTACTTTTATATATTTAATTTTATTTACTGGCCGCAAGGTTTTGTCTTCATGGATGGCTGAGTTGACCAGCTGTGGTAAAATAAATGTCGTAAAAGTGAACAATGCGCCAACGCTGTCCGCATTGTAACTATAGCTTGCTACGTACATATCTATTTATCTATGCTGGACAACAAACAACAAGAAAAAAGTGAACGAGAGGAGACATCTACTTTTATATAATTTAATTGATAAATAATACTAAATATAGAAAGTCTGAAACTAGTTAATTTACAGAATTTTTAATTAAGAATGTAATATTTTTGGAAGTATGTGTAATTTTTACTACGGCAACGGCATACGAAATATCTGTAATAGCTTCTGCAAGAATTGAGGTAGGTAAATCAATATATAAACCATATCTGTTTTAAACAACGAATGAAATTTTAATACTATATCATAGTACCTAACTGATATTAATTGTGTTTTATCTTGTTAACAGAGCTGTCGATGTTGTTCCTTTCCGTTCGTAATGGAAGACGTCCCCAATTCCGAGAAACTGGATGTTAAATTTATAAATGGGGCGTAGTCGAAAATTATATTATTCTATGAAAGTTGATAGAAAAAATTATTTTAATTTTGTAATAAATTATTAGTTATTACAGGACTTACACATAATTTTTTACTACTTTTATCCAATATTTACGTTTTGCTATTTTCCATGCAGCTCCAAACATGCTCTCCATGAATTTATAAAATTTCACTTTCACGATTACTATAATCAAGGAAACAGCAATTTTTCCTTGAAGTTGATATTATTAAAATTATATCAATGTATTTTAATAATAACGCATTAATGACGTGTTAAAAAAATAAACTATCTATAGTGTAATCTGTGAAACGATCCCAATTAGTTACAATACAATATTTGCAACCAGTTGGCGTAAAAGTCTAACTGCACGATCGTACTGGCCCGCCGATTTTATTTATGTAACACATAAGAAGTGCGCCTGCCCCTCTGCCTGAATTACAGAGATACAGAGTCAACGCAATTACACTCGTCGAATAAATCATTTCTAATTTACGAGTCAATTTGATTCTCTTACTCTTACACGTTTATATTCTCTCTTGGTCTCTTGCTTGTAATAAAACTGTTCAACACTATAAGTGCGAACAGTTTAAAAAAATACCATAAGTAGCCTCTTACGACACTTATCCACTAGGATAAAGAAAACGGAAGAAGGTTGACACACTACTATATTTTGGACTAGTTGAATAACATCGCGTTTTTAAGTACCACTTGCGCCATCTACTAACAAGATCTAAAAACTCATATCAGTGCTACGCAAAGTATTTTATTTACATTGAAAGATGAAACGTCGGGCCATGTGCCATAATAATACGGGATTTTGCCAATAACCCTGCGAAATTTGTAATTATCAAGACGACTGAGTGTGGTTCATAACTAAATTATAAAATTACATTACATTACACAGCGCAACTCTACTTTTATCATCATTCACCACACATACGGCGCTTCCATTTTCCACACTGTGTCAGTTAGTACACTATTGTTTGTGTGTTTTTTTGTTTTCTTATTTTTAAATGTGTTGTAATTAACTGTAGTAGCCTTTCAGATTATTTTTATAATTAATTGTATTTGTATTGTAGGTGATAGTGCATAATAATATTGTACTCGCTGACGACGTTCATCAAACTTTCTTTAAATAAATAAAATTAAAGAATCACTGGACGTTTACTATGCCAACAACCGTTTTATCAAAGTAAAAAAAATAATAAGAATAATTGCATTGATTTAGGAACGGTCTATTGGTTCTTTTTCAGTCGTTTTTTGCCGAACTGATAGTTGTAATACAAAACAGGCATAAGTCGTATCGATCCGGAAAAATTAGACTAACTTAATAAAAAGTTAAATTCGACTTCAAAAAACCAAAAAGGATATGTAAATAATTTCCCATGATAGCTTCAGAAGTCGGGTAGTATTTTTATTCACTATGTTTTGTCACCGACTTCTGAAGGTAATAAGCGAAAATTATTTTTATGTTTTATTAAGCTTTTAATTTTTATTCTCACATATATTTAAGTCTAAATAATTACATAATAAACTTCACCCCTATTTTATTCACCTTAAGGAGTGAAATCTTTCTCCAAATTTATATAGGCTCACTCCTGTAGTATTGATTATTTAAAAAATAATTTTACGCTCACCAGATGTCGCTTATTGTTAATAAGTATGGTGAACTTATTTTGTTAGGTACGCAAATGGTGAGACATTACATTGTAAAGTTCAATTTAAATATAATAATTAAACAATACCCTCACCGTATAAAAGTTGCGTTTTAATTATAAGTATTCTATTTTCTAGTTTATATATAATAAACAAAACAATGCCCCGGTGCTGTATTAATATTTTTAATCTTCTATTTTTAAGAATATCCGTAGTTTGGTTTATCCATTTCTAATTTAATTAATATAAAATATAATCAATATTTCAGAAAGAATCATTAATCTCTACATTCTTCCAACATATTAATTTTCGCCGCTGAAACTTGTCAAATGCTTCACTATACGTCAAGTGGCGCCGCCCTGGTGGCAAAAAGTCGTGGATCATTCACGAAGATATCGAGTAACGTACATAGCCTACAAAATTACTTTTTTTTAATTATTTTTATTAAAGATTTTTAAAAATTTTGTTAAAAGTAATTGCAACAGCGAAAAAAGCATGTCTTTTCTTTCTTTCATTTCTTTCAAAAAATCGAACTGAGCCTCTCCTATTTTTGAAGTCACCTAAAAATGCTAGTTGAATTATTAAAAAAATGCATTAGTGTTCATATACAATTTAAAGCTATAAAGGTAAATTTACAGCCAGTTTATGTCCCACTGCCGAGCACAGAATTCCTCTCAATTCTTAAAGTTGCTTTGCTTTACGAATCAAAAATTTCATTGGTGCCGGCGGGGATCGAACCTGGGTTGCTCGCGTTCTGTGAAATTTACAGCGTGCACTTAGCCCATAAGCGTCCCATGCACTATTTTCGAATTCTTCGTTTAATACAACACTTTATAATCATAGAGTTTTATTACAAAAGAAAACACTCGGTACCTTGTTTCGTTATAGGGAGCTTACACTGTATTTTTTGGACTCATCTTTTAAAAGGCCGATAAGTAGGGAACTTAGAGTTTTTTTTGTAGTGATAATACAAAAAAACTCTAAGTTCCTTTACCGACTACCGACGATTACCGACAGTTGCATATATCCAAAGATCAATCAAAGTGCAGGTGAGTTGTCATCCCTGAAAGCAAGATGGAACGACTCTACATTCAACATCCGAAACACAATAAGATTATGCCGCTACTTACAGTAGTGCTTGTAAGGGCTGTGATAGAGAACCATATCATTCTGTGAGTGTCAGAAGAGATGACAAAGGAAACCTGATATAGGAGAAGGGCAGCAGCAGCATTAATGACGATGACAATAATAGTTTACGGTAGTAATCTGTAAGAGCGTAGTCTTTCCCAGGGGAGCTCTACCAAGTAAAGATTATAAAAGTGTTGTGTTTTTTTTTCTGATTATGTCACATCAACACTGTTCAAACTTGTTATTTTATACGACAAGCAAACAAGCACATTGTTCACCATATAATTCTCTATTGATAGTCAAAATATAAATCGTTGTCATCCGCGAGGAATAAGACAAAATGCTTCGTTACCGGTAAATAGGGCCTCAGATTCTCTCCAATCGCCTAACAAAAAAACACCATCATTAAAATTTCATTTAATTTACGCTGGTATTCTGTGAGATCGTAGTTCTTTCCCATTTGAACCGACCCATTCGTGTTGCAACTATAGTATAGCTACAGCGTGACTCTACCATGAATTAATTCAATAAAAAAAACTCATATGCTAGGGTAATTCACTAAAAAAATCTTCTATGCTAGGGTATTACATGTTATAAATTCTACACAGTTCGGGCAATATTCATCTAGAACACTGTCCGATGATGCACCAAATGAGCAAACCTTTAAAAAGATTCAGCATAATGCGTATTTGGACGTATATAATATCATATTTTTTTAACTTGTGTTTTTTTATAGAATAAGGGTTACAAACGAGCACACAGTCCACCTGATGGTAAGTGGGTGCTGTAGCTCATAGATATCTACATTTACCTTCGATTAAGAATCCTTTGAGGACTAAGATGGAATGCCTCGTTTCTAGAAAAAAAGGGTCTCCGAATCTCTACACTCACCATACGAAATACAGTAGTACTAAGCTGCTATTTTATGCTGGTATTCTGTAAGAATATAATAGAATAATTTTTATTCAATATAGATTACATGTTGTAATTCTTATTGGAAGTGACTTTTTTACTTCACCACCGAGAGCGTGGTCATTTCCCGGTCGAGCCGACCCATTCGCGCTACAACCACAATATAGGTGCAGCGTGGGTCTACCACTTAGTGTATTAGTAGCCCTGCGTATCAGTGAGCAGAAGTAGCAATGGGTCGGCCATCTAACTTGAATACCCGACAACCGATGGGGAAAAAGGTTCTCAAGTGATAGCCAAGTACTGGAAGCTTAGAGCTGTTGCCCACAAGATAGAGTGACGATCTCGTTTCGTTACTTCATCACAGCTTGGCTGGTAATAAAACACGTTCGTGGTACGAAAAAGCAAGTCAGTTCATTTTACGGATTTCTATTGAACGGCAATAAGAGTTGCGTGTAGGCCTCCAGCCCCTTGGTAAGAAATGCAAGAAGGCGATGGATGCAGGTGGCTCTGGACCGTGCTTTACGACATTCCCTGCGGACGGCCTATGTTCAATAGTGGACTTGGTGAATGTACAGTAGAATACATAATATGTAGACAATACGCATATTGTACCTCTTATGTTGTGTGTATATTCTAGGTTTAAATATTAGATATTATATTTAACACAACCTGCCAGCATTTTAACTCTTTACTTTATTAGCTCGGGGCCTGCAAGGTTCTGAGTCAGATGAAGCTGTAAGAGCTGCGTAGGCTAATAGTATTACATCTCGACTTCTTTACTTTACTTTCTATCTATCTTTACTTTACCCTGAGCTGCTATTAAGTGTGCTCTATAAAAGCATTAATAAATAGTCTCTAACAATAAAATAAAAATATATAAAATAATATATTTCGGTTATGTTCTAAATACATCTGCAGAATTTTTATATTGGTGACGTCTGCAAGTGAATGAAAACTGAATTACAAATCTTCGTTACATATATATACATACAAAAGTTCATACATTACAGGATTGTTACCGTTAGCGTTACGATATTTACTGTAGTTGCCAAGTTTGGCAAGTAGGTTGGCAAACGCAGTTTATAATTTTGGTCGTTATTATGAAGACGCTGCAGTCCACCTCCCAATTGATTCCCTCTGTCGCTTCTACGACACCTACGGAATGATTGAGGTTGTGGATATTCTCACACCACCGGTACGCAGTACGGCTACAGGTCACACACAGGTCAAGCTAATATAAAGCGTGTAAAAATGATAACATGTTGTGCTTTCAATAAAGATATTTATTACTATTTTTTGTTTCCTTTAAGCCACAAGAACTATCCTTATTATATCAGCCTGCAAGAGGCTACGGAACACCGTACTTGAATCTGCTCTGGATCATTTCATCATCGTTTTAAATTATTTTAATTTGGCATGTACTATGCAGGTATAATACATTTTCATCCCACGATAAAGTATTAGAAAGCAAAAGGAAATACAGTTTCTATCCGCAGTGAAAACATACGGACTAGATACGTGAGAACGACGGCTACTGGAATATTATAGCTGTAGCATTATATCTAGGATTTCCTTTCACAGAAAGCGAGCAAATCCACCACTACATTTTCTTTTTTTGTATGTAACGCGATGTCTCCGTTTATTGTTAACTAATTATATTGATATTTTTTTTAAATATGATATACTATAGGAGGTCCAAATATAAACTTGGAAAAGTTTCATCCCTAAGTAGCAGACGGGTTGAAATTCGCAATTTTTTTTATTTTCTAGTTGTTATTATGAAGACTCTGCTGCCTATCTCCTATTTGTTTTCCTCTGTCGTCTTTTATGACACCTATGGGACGATATGGACTAGTGGATATTCGTATATCGCCACTAGGTATACGTCAACATTGGAGCAGGATTTTTCTAATATACAATTACAAGCTGTGCCCCGTGGTATCCCGCGTATATCACGAGTCTGAACCGCGTGGCATGATATGATACCTCCTCATTTTGTTCAATAATTTTAGCTAATAAATTCACGCAATTGATGGAGTACTTTTATCGATCGGCATATGTACGTCATACAGCAAAGTTAAATTTTATCCACTCTCTCTGCCCCTCCCGGGTGAGCGTCAATCCCCGCACCCCAGAAAGTGTCCCGAAACGCAGTTTCCTCCAGTTTTAAGAGAACAGTACACGGTAAATTTTCTATCATCTTTTTATACTTGTCTCTATCTCTAGTCGGTCCTTCATGACTGAGAGTCGTGATCACCATTACGGAGAGTAAGCTTATTATGTATGATCTGTCTCTACCGAGTCCTATCGCTGGCCATACAGGGAGCGTCGTAGAAATTTAGCGCACCGACTTCCCAATCCCACCGGGTTGGAGATCTACCTCTGGGCCTTCTTCCCTCTACTATACTCTACTTTATACTTACAAAAACGATATAATTTATAGTTTACGCGCAGTCTGCCACAAAATATATCATTTATCGATATTTTTTTCTCAAAATTTATAAAATAAAATAATTATGATAATATGATGTGACTTAACTATGACAGTTACAAACCCGGAAGGACTTTTTTGTAGGTAATAATGACTACTTTAATATATATATATATATATATATATATATATATATATATATATATATATATATATATATATATATATGTATACATGTTATAGTAAGTATAGATATAGACAAAGCGGCCAATCTTGTGTCAAAACTTTAGCATCCAATCTTGTTTTTTTTTTTGTGTTTTTAATACTCCATTATTGTTCCTTTATCTACCAATCTGGAATTCCTAGAAAGGATTATCTCGTGAGTTATTATTCAACGAAGTCAATCTAATTATCCTTAAGGTTTTATATTATGCTGAATACCGAAACGTCCTGCGTCTCTGTTCGGAGAATTCTCGAATAACTTTAGTGACTCATTGTGAAACTATCGGAGGCTCTACTTAATGGCTCTACAACGCAAGCACGGCCACGTATTTTAGTAATTATTTCGGGATCAGACGTATGAGTACAAATAGTGAAATAAATCAGAATGAACCCCACCGGTGGTAACGGGGCTCCTGTTTTTAATAAATAATTAGTCATATAAGTTTATCCTATTGTATGAAATATATTATAGTTTACTAAAAATTTAATTATACGAAATATATATCATAATGCACTAATTTAGCTAAACAAAAAGCTTATTCACTCTTGTCTTAAAGGCATCCACATTGTTATTGGATAGATTTTTTTTAACTATATTGCAACTGAAACAAAATTAAAATATTGCGGCTACAAAATATAACTAGTCCGGCCATATATAGAAATTTTTCTTTTTTTCACCTTTTAATTATTTTGAATTTGGAACGCGTTCATTATTTTTAAAAGTTCTTTCGATTTCACGCCATTTTACATATTTTTCGATCTATCGCCTTGTACAAAGTGGGTATGGAGCCGTCGGTCATATTCCACACTTCAAAAGCTTGGTATCAGCCGTATGTTCGTATATCGTACTATCAACAGATACAACAACACTTCCTCTATCGAAGACTATAAAAGATCGGGGCGCCCGCGTGCTGCTAGAACTACAAAAGCTGTTAATGCTGTTAAAGCCAGAATTCGTCGAAATCCTACTAGGAAGCAAAAAATATTATCGCGAGAAATGAAGATTCCCGTTACTCTCCGTATCTGTCGCATATTATAAAACAAAACCTGAAGTTTGGTGCTTATCGTCGATATAATATACAGGAAATGCCCTAAATCAAACTTTAAAATTAAAGAGAGTGAATTGATCAAAACGCCTTCTGTCGCGATACGCAGTTGAAGGGCACAGACATTTCCTCTTTACCGATGAAAAAAAATTCACGATTGAATAGCATTACAATAAACAAAATGATAAAGTGTACGCTCATAGTTCTAAAGAAGCTGATCAAGTGGTCGGAAAGGTACAACGTGGTCATCATCCTACGTCAGTGATGGTTTGGTGGGCGTGTCTTATCAAGGTGCCACAAAGCTACATTTTTGTGAAAAAAGAGTGAAAACTTGAGCCAAAGTGTATCAAGAGACAGTTTCGGATCGTGTTGTGAAACCTCTCAGCAATACACTTTTTAAAAATGTACCGTGAACTTTCCAGCAGGACTCTACACCTGGTCAACAAGGCACTAACTACCCAAGCCTGGCTTGAAACCAATGTTCCGGACTTTATAAGAGCTGAAGACTGGCCCTTATCTAGCCCAGACCTCAACCCTTTAGATTACAAATTACGGTCAACTTTAGAGGAAATGGCTAAAGGACACGGCGACATTGAGTGTCTTAAAAAATCTCTGGAGCAAGCAGTGGTTAAGTTTCCCATGAAAACCGTGCGTAAATCCGTATATTTGTGGCCAGACAGATTAAAGACCCGTATAAAAGCCAAAGGTGGCCATTTTGAATAGAATATTGTTTTTGTTTTTTTGCTGAGGCTTTAATAAATATGTAAATATAAGTTTTAGTACCTAGTATTACATTACTTTACTACTACTAGGTATAGAATATTTATTATAGATTTCAATGTAAAAATATGAATTATATTTAAATACATAACTTTTTGAAAATTTCACTTTTTTCACCCGACTTCAAAAAAAGGAAGAGGTTCTCAATTCGACTGTATTTTTTATGTGTAAGAAACCTCGGAACTTTTTTCGAGGTGAACGGATTTTGACGATTCTATATACTTTTATTTGAAAGCTGGTGCTTCTTAGGTGGTCCCATATAAATTTAATAAAGATATGACCAATACCATATGACACCCGTATGACAGTACCGTATGACAGACCAGTATTTGAGTTATTCTTAAAAATGCATAATATTTAATTGACTTCCAATACATTGATGACGTTCACATTTTATTATTTCGATGTCGGTTGTACACATTTTACCACATGTAAAATTTGTACAACCGACATCAAAATGTTTGTTCTTAAAGTAAAAAAACGGGGGGCCCAGGTACAACTGTATATATATATATATATATATATATATATATATATATATATATATATATATATATATATAAAAAGAATAATATAAAGAAATTGTATATACGTACAAATACGTTGGGTTATAGCCTGATAGCAACGAAGAGACATCCGACAAAGAATGATGCTGTAACATATTACCGAGCAATTGTCGAACTTATTTCTATATAAAAAAGGAGTTCTATGTAAAAAGTAATTAAACAAATTAAGGTAAGTAATTAAACCTAATCATGAATAACAAATGTACCGGATTCAAATCCCAGGTCGGACCAAAGAAAACATGAGTTATTGAGTTTTCCAAGAAATTTTTTTTAGTTGCTCGGAGGCAGGAAGTCGGTGTTTCACCCCCGTGCCTCAGAAAGCACTTAAAACCGTTGATCCTGCACCGATCTCTCTTCTATCGTGTCGGTTCACCGTACCATCGGACTATGAAAGTGTGGGAGTAGAGAGTGCACCTGTGCTTGCGTATACACTCGGGCACTATAATCCTGTCCTGCGCAGATTGCTAGTCTGCGTCGAATTTGGCCGCCGTAACCGATATTCGGTCTGTGGGATATTATTGTTGGAGACATTGTCTTTAGCCATAAGGCTGTAAGGCTTTTGTAGAAATAAAATTGTAATTTTGTGATAAATGTGGTATGCAAGATGATGTTGTGACCAGGATTAAGAAAGGAATGCTTCGGTGGTTTGGTAGAAAAATGAAATGAAAGAGTGACAAAGCAAATTTATATGGCAGATGTGAACGGCCGATCGGGAAGGGACGCCCTAGAAAAAGTTTGTCGACCAAATTCGATATGAAAAGGGGCCACGTTAGAAGTACCCTTAAAGAGATGTAGCGTAGATATATGGATGTAAAGGAGGCGAAAGAGGTATGTCAGGATCGTGCCAAATGGAAGTCCGTAATCTCTGCCTACCCCTCTGGGTGACAGCGTGAGGTTAAAATTGTCTAGACCAAATAAAAATTGTTAACAGACAAAACGAAGCGACAGTAGTCTTATGGTTAAAAATGCAAATTCTGAAATTCCTGGGTTCGAATCTGCCATAATCCACTGTCATGAACGGCTCTGAACACAAGCTTACTTGGAGTGATCAACGAGGTATTAGTTATGCTAATAACGTTACTAGTATTATGTATAATAAAAATTATTTTTTGTCCTATGCGGGATTTGAACCTGCAGCTTTCAGCCCGCAGTTTACAACCAAACGCTAAGCCATTGCGCTACAGAAAACAAACATAGTGACCAAGAACTATAAATATCCCTTAAAACAAAACTGCATTGTCACTACACAGATTATAACAGCGATTGTAAATTTAAACGACTGTGTTCGCCGAGAATAAGATAATTGGTTTAGCCTGCATCTTAAATATTCCTTTTAGCATTTTTCACACGAAGTGAACTCACCTTATTGTCTCTTGACGGTTCGTTCATCTGAAGAGGATTTTTATAATTAATTGTGATTTGCATACAAAGAATTTCGGAATAAATATTGGTATTGGTAATGTGACCATGCGAGTTTGCCAGTGATGACTCACGAAATAAAACACGAATAGGTTGGCCCGACCGGGGTAGGACCACGCTCTCACAGAATACCAGCATGAAATAACAGCTTAGTACTGCTGTGTTTCGTATGGTGAATGAGAACCGGAGACCGTTTTTATCTGACTGCCCCAGAAGGGTAATGTTTTTTCGAGAGTACGAATGTACGTATATTTATTTCTTTGGAACGCACTGTGGCTTAAACGGCTCCATGAATTTTAACATATAATGTGTCGTCGTCAATTCGTCCTTATTATGGAAGTGGCATAGAGAATAAAAATTTTCTCTTTTCAGTAAACCTTTTACGCACGTGGGATTGTTAAACAAAATGCAAATGCGTTGCCACCCTTGAGGACTAAGATAAAATGCCTCGTTAACAGGAAAATCTCTCTAGTTCTCTGCACTTACCATACAAAACAGCAGCTTTATTTTGCTTCTTTACGTCTGTGAGAGCGAGGTCCTACCCCTGGACGACCCATTATAGCTGCAGTTACATTAAGTAGTAACATGACTCTACCACGTAAAATGGCATATTACGAGTTTTACAAACGAGTCCTTATTTTCATAGCTATAAAAACCCTTTTCTGTATTGAAGATTATTATTATTATCAGAAAAAAAGAAATATAAAATTTATTTCCTCAGTATTTTAAGAGTTTTATTCCAAAAACACAGTTCGTACAGTTCGTAAAGTGTTAGGGATAAATCAAAATTTATTGTAACTTTCAATTCTGTGAAACAGTTTTGTCTTCATCATGAGAACTGCCATTAACCAGTCCGCTGCCACCTTGACATATCTAATATCGTGGTCGCTATGGTGTCCTTCAATCCTGAACATCATCTGTGAATTTTATATTATACAAGTAAGGGCCGATTTTTTAATACTCAGGTAATAATTTATTCATAGGATAAAATATAACATAAAAATATCAAAAATTACAGCTGTTGTATAAGTGAAATAGTTCTATTGTTCATCATCATCATCATCATCATTACAGCCCTTCACAAGTCCACTACTGAACATAGGCCTACCCCAAGGAATGCCACAAAACATGGTCCTCAGCCACCTGCATCCTTCGACTTCCTGTATGTTTTGCCAGATCGTCACTCCCTCTAGGGGGGGGGGTCGCTCCACACTTCACTTACCAGTACGAGGTTGCCTTTTTTCCTTTTATCTCCATTGTTTGTCGGTACTTCGAGCTATATGACCGATCTATTGCCACTTCAGCTTACTGATCCGATGGGCTATGTCAGTTACTCTGTTTATATTGCGGATATACTTATTTTTTAAGTCTATCACGCAGAGAAACCGAGCATAGTCCTCTTTACAGCTCGTTGAGCGACCTAGAGCTTCCTCATACAGCCAGCAGTAAAGGACCACGTTTCAGATCCATAAGTACTCGCTTTTTTTTTTTTTTGCGGATGGAAAATCATCTAATGACGCCTTTCGCTCTGGGTGGAGCGTAAGGGAGTGTCAGACTTTTACTGACTAACCATCCATGTTCCTTCAGTGCCCTTACGTTCCGGAGCCGCGGTATCTCTTTCGAACAGCCCGCAGCCCCGGCAGGCGTCGGCCCTTGCGGGCCCCTTCACGCTGCTGACAGCTCTTTGAGGCGCGCGTGGAACAAAACGCGCCGTCGACACGGCCTGTCGTCGTTAGACGGACGGACGGCGAGCTACCCATTGCTCGCCGTCCACAGGCCCGCGCCTACGGTGGCCGGGGGCCACGACGTAGCCCCCGACGCCCGGGGCGTCTCCCGCGGCGGCCGGGTAGGAAAGCTGCTGCTCTCTCCTTCTCCCGCTCCGCCACCTCCTTCGCTAGCATCACTGCTTCGCAGAAGGTGGTGACGGCATCCCATTCCGTCTCGCTCCGGACCATGGCTACGACCAGGGCCGGACGCGAGAGGTCGCCGCCGCCTATCGCCGCTACGAGGACACGGCGGTGCTCCGCCCAAGTAGGGCACACCTCCACGGTGTGTTCCACCGTGTCCTCCGGTCCATCCTCGCAGTGGGAGCACCCGGGAGTTTCCTCCCGCCCGATTCAGTGCAGGAACCTCCCGAACACACCGTGTCCGGTGAGGACCTGCGTCAGGCGGAAGGTGAGGATGCCGTGGCGTCTCTCAAGCCACTCCTCAAAGAAGGGTCTTATCGCCGCTATAGTGGCGTGCCCAGCACGGGGTTGCGACAGTCGCTGTCTCCACGTCGCCATGAGAATGTGCCGGAAGTCTGTCCGCTGCGCGACAACTTGCCGCGGCAGCGGGGTTTCCCCACGGCATAGTGCCTCCGCGCGCCATTCGTGCAGGCGCGCGAGGACTATCGCCTCCAGATCCCATGGTGGCAATCCGGCAAGGAGGCTCGCCGCCTCGCGGGAGGTCGTGCGGTAGCCGCGAACCATTTTCACGGCAATCACCCTTAGGGGCGCGTTCAGGTGGTGGACGGCAAGCCGCGCCAAACCACGCGCCCACACTGATCCATAAGTACTCGCTGGCAACACACACTTGTACAATCTTGTTTTCTAGTTTTGAGGTATACCTGACTAGGTGTATCGTAACTTCTATTGTTATACTTTTATATTTAGTCATATTATATTGTACAGATAAGACGCTTCGCTAGAGTAAAATCTATACTCACAGATGTATATGTGTGTGTAAATATACGTTTATATATATTTACATGTGTTTAGTGTATGTGTGTAGATTTTACACACACACACACACACACACACACACACACACACACACACACACACACACACACGCACACGCACACACGCACGCACACGCACACGCACACGCACACGCACACGCACACGCACACGCACACGCACACGCACACGCACACGCACACGCACACGCACACGCACACGCACACGCACACGCACACGCACACGCACACGCACACGCACACGCACACGCACACGCACACGCACACGCACACGCACACGCACACGCACACGCACACGCACACGCACACGCACACGCACACGAACACGCACACGCACACGCACACGACGCGCACACGCACACGCACACGCACACGCACACGCACACGCACACGCACACGCACACGCACACGCACACGCACACGCACACGCACAAGCACACGCACACGCACACGCACACGCACACGCACACGCACACGCACACGCACACACGCACACGCACACGCACGCACACACGCGCGCTCGCGCGCACATATATTCGCGTTCATATATTAAACACATATATTCTTATTTTTTCTCACTTACAATAATTTTCTTTTCCTATCACACTATTTCGTAAGTTGATTTCGTGGCCCATAGACATCAGTATCTCTTCTTCCTCATCATGAGATATGAACAAGTACCTTTATTGTATATATATATATATATATATATATATATATATATATATATATATATATATACATATATATATATATATATATATATATAGCGATGATTTGCCTTAATCCTCACACATGGAAGACGGATCGATCATCGCAGACATCGAGATGTCTTGCACTTTAAAGCTGCTAGCCCCATATTAGTCCGGGTTTTTTTTTTGGGTATTGGCTATTTTTATTTTAGACTTCCTCCGTCCACACAGGTGACAACACATATGTAAACTTCTTCGTTAAGTGGATTACAGGTGTACATGGGCTGCATTTGCCACTTACCATCATGAAGCATGACAGTTCATTTTTCATTTCATTTAAAAAAACAGATGCTTGGAAGATCCTAACCCCTTAGTAATCGACATAGCTTATGTTCGAACTAAACGATTTGACTGAGTGACAGGTCGAGAAACTGTATGATAAGAGAAGAGTGTGGTTTGCCAGATGATTTTGAGACCAGGATTAAGAGAGGAATGCTTCGGTTGCTTGAGGAAAGAGTGACAAAGCAAATTTATGTTACAGAAGTGCACGGTGGAGTCGGAAAGGGACGTCCTGGGTGAAAGTTTTTCGATCAAATTGGCGATATATTGAAAATGGGCCAATTTAAGTGTACCCTTAACCGATGAGCATGTGTGCGTAGGAATATGGATGTGGACGAGGCGAGAGAGGTATGTCAGGATCATGCCAAATGGAAGTCTGTAGTCTCTGCCTACCCCTCTGGGTGACAGGCGTGAGCGTATACGATTTGGTTCGCCGGTCATATTTATTACAGCAGCGGCGTGCAGTTATTATTGGTCACACAGAATAGGCATTTGTTAACCACTAGGCAATCAGTTACTATTAGAACAATGCACTGCAAACAATTTTCATTTTGTTAACCACTAGGCAATCAGTTACTATTAGAACAATGCACTGCAAACAATTTTCATTTTGTTAACCACTAGGGCAATCAGTTACTATTAGAACAATGGCATTATTTTTGCTAGCCACCAGTAGTTACAGTAGGTAAAAACGTACACATCTGAACATAGTCTATATATTATGGTAAAGCCATGCTTCAACTATAGCATAAATATGTCGGCTCGATCGAGGAAGGATCACTTTCATATAACACCAGCATTTTGTACGGTGGGGTAGAGAACCGGCGTCTAATTTTAGTGGTAACGAGGCGTTACATCTTAGTTCTAATGACTGAAAACGCATCTGCAATTTGATTCTTTAATCAACGACAGACATAGATGTCTACAACTGTATGCTCGTTTATAACCGTCATTCCATAAAAAAATAATCTTCACTTTCCGTTCATGGATTGATATGAAGAACGGTCTTCAATTCCCGTATTAAGCTATCTATTCAGTGCTGATAATTTAAAATCAGTTAAACAGTACTAGGGTCCTTCTTCTTCTAGCATGTTAAAATCTACTGATGGTCTTGAGATAACTCACCGTAAAAAATATTTAACATAATCACTACGTTTGTAGAAGGATTG
The DNA here is from genome assembly GCA_907164705.1 of Parnassius apollo. Classification (NCBI taxonomy): domain Eukaryota; kingdom Metazoa; phylum Arthropoda; class Insecta; order Lepidoptera; family Papilionidae; genus Parnassius; species Parnassius apollo. The sequence continues at coordinate 3,431,313 of CAJQZP010001064.1, read as the reverse complement.
TCGTTCGTAGTACCAGAATAGTACCAGTGACTCGCACCTTTGACAACACTCTTCCCGTCATCGGATATTTCGGACAATAGCTGTTAAAGCCGATATTTGAAATAAATGACCTGTCCATTGCCACTTATTTCTGAATCTCATTAATATTCTTAGCAGTAAACACTAGCCTTTGGTACTCCTCGTGTTTCTGGTGGCTCGATGAGCTTGTCCTCGACGCGAAAGAACACGGAGGCTGTTGCTTGTGGTATAGGGTAAGATGCCGTCGGTTGACTAAAGATAGCCTGAATCGAGAGTTTGACACCCATGTAATTATATCAGCGTACATTATAATAGAATAAAAGAAATGATTAAAAATGATATTTTTCCGACATTTCGCATAATCGCCTTTCATGACACCCACTGGAAGAAAAGGGCTGGTGGTTTTTCTGACGCAGCTACCACTCCGTCTCTAAGACGTATTGTCTTGTTTCTTTTCATATAAATATGTAATCAGAATCTCGTTATGACCCTGAATAAAAGGCGATTTGTGAAGAGCTGTGAAGCCTACGTAAATAGTAACACATATTTAATATTTATTTATTTATTTAAAAACTTAAACGTAACACCTTAAGCTAAAGGGGTACATAGGGCGGACTTAATGCCATGTGGCATTCTCTGCCAGTCAACCCAATTGTTGGCAGGTGCGACCATTATACGTAAATAATTACATTAAAATATACATATATGCAAAGTACATACATACACATTACATTTAAATATATACACATATAGTATAAATATACATACAATAATACATATATATATATATATATATATATATATATATATATATATATATATATATATATAAATGCTTATAAACTTCGTAAATAAATATACAAATGAATGATATATATAATATGATGTTTGAATAATATATAATGAAATAAATATCTGAAGTAAAAAAGAAGAAAAGAAAGACAAAAATTAAGGAAAATAATGTTAATTAGTAGTTTCCTTCAGGTAATGTTCTCGGAGAAGAACTTTGAAGACTTTTTTATTTGTGGTTCTTAATATCGTTGGGGAGGGTGTTCCAAAGTTGTATGGCTTGTAACGTAAAAGACGACCTAAAAAAATTTGACTTATGCTGTGGAAACCTTAACCTCAGACGGTTTGACTGTCGGGATGTTCGACCGTCGATCGGATGTAAAAAATGAAAATTATCCTTAAGATAAGAAGGCGACCTTGGATCGTTTAAAATTGAATAAAGTACAAGTAAAATTCTAGAGCATCGCCTTTGACGTATAGGTAGCCATTTAAGCTTTGAACGATAGGATGATATGTGGTCATACTTACGTAAACCAAAAATAAATCTTATGGAATTATTAAGAAGGCGCTCCAACTTGTTTAGAAGATTTTCTGACAGATCTGGGTAACATACATCGGCATAGTCGATAATAGGTAGAATAAGGGAATGAACGAGCGTAAGTTTGGTTTTGAAAGGTAGGAAAATTTTAAGATTATCCTTGAAATATCGTCAAATCGATGCGTATAGGTGGTATGGCATTACGACTGACAATTTGCTCGAAAAGAGCGTTAAATTCATTTCAAATGTGATTTTGACACTCTGGGTTTCTTGCAGGTTTTTCCAAATACAGAGGTATATTACTAATCAATGGTAAATTAAACATAAGAGTTAATTTTTTTATAGAAGAGGGGGCAAACGAGCATGCGGCTCACCTGATGGTGACTACCGCCGCCCATTAACAAGCGCAACACCAGAGGAACTGCAGGTGCGTTGCCGGCATTTTAGCAAGGAGTAAACTCTTTTCTTAAATGCCCCTAAGTCGTATCGGTCCGGTAAAATCGCCGGTGGTAAACAATTCCACAGAGAAGTTGTACGAGGAAGAAAACTCCTAGGTAAATGCACATTGGTGGACCGCCAAGCATCCAGAAGGTTAGGATAGTATCGTGAATTTCGACACGATGTGCGTGACTTTGTATTATTTAATATCTACTTATTTTGAATAAAAAAGTTTCTATATCCATTTCTATTTGTCTGGAAGAGTTTCAACAAAGGAATAAAGCCCAAAGCACAGTAGTAACCGTAACAAAGTTTAGATACAGAAGGGATTTAAAAACTACGTCCAAGTATTTTACATGTAAGTTGACCAATGACCAGTCGTCAATTAACGTCCAGCTGTGTATAACTTTAGTAACAGTCTATATATGTCCCAGAAACAGGCCTCATCTCATTTCTAAGAGAACTTTTATACAAGGAAATGTCTGTCACACTGCACTAATGAGTGTTGGCGGACTTGAAATATTTTCAAAATATTTTTTAATATATCAAACATGCAAGTTTCCTCACGATGTTTTCCTTTACCGCCGAGCACGTGGTAAATCAGCGTTTAAAATTGCAATTAACAATTTCATTGGCCAGATGGGGTTAAATCCGAGCTTCTCGCGTACTTTGAAATTACCTTAGCTACCACTGTTTATAAACTGTTAATAACTTACCTCAAAATAGAAGTACTGCGAACATTCATCCTTCGTGGTGCCTTTATACTTCAAGGAATATTTGAAGATGTCTGTTAAGCGCCATTTCTTCTCGATGGTGTCGGCGATCAATTGTTCGCTGGTGATTGCCAGTGGTATCTTGAGACCAGTAAGGGGCACCTTGGCGGCGGAGCCGTAGATATCACGGCTTGCTAGAAAAAATAACAGGGCTGTCAGCATACAAAGAACATTAGAAAGTACCTTAAAGTCTTATCCGTAACGTCACAAGCGCAGTAGCTTTTTTTCATAGAAAAAGTTTGAGAAACAGAGCACACAGTTCTTATAATGGTAGGGGTAGGGATGTTGTGGCTCATAGATATCTACATTAAACTTTTATTAAGAATCAAAATGCAGATGCTTTGTTACCACTGCGGACTAAGACAGAATGCCTCGTTTCCAGTAATAAGGGTATCCGGTTCTTTACACTCACCATACGAAACACAGCAGTATTAAGCTGCTGTTTTACGCCGGTATTCCGTGAGAGCGTAGTCCTTCTACGATCGAGCTGGGCTATTTGTGCTGCAACCATAATATAGCTGCACCGTGGCTCTACCACATTTAGCTTTGAGTTTTGCCGCAGCTTTACGGACCGCGAGGATTTAACAATAGACTGTACCGACTTGAAAGATTAAGGGGGAATATAACCTCAAATGGAACCGGGAACTTGGAACTTGGAACTTGGAACCGGGCGGCAGGAAACAAGCTTCAGGACGCCGATAGTTTAGGTAATTTCTTTTTACAGTGAAAATAATGGTAATTAAAAAATAAATAAAAACATAAACCCTGCTTTATAGTTAGTTCAGTTAGGATACAAAGTTTCATGATCTTATTTAAAGTATTTTATGAATAACAGCGGTTTATTGTTCAGTTTGGAGGTAACTTTGTTTTTTTTTCTATCGAGAAAATTTTACGGAATCATGTTTTCGTCTAACATAGTACTTAACATTAATTCTCAACTTTACCATATATTTATTTCAAAATTAATGCTGCAATATTTTCGGCATAACGGAGGATCTTGCTAAGCCATTTGAGGTTATATTGAAGTGACAATGTAGTTTAAATCGTCGCAGAAGTGACTACCGTTGCATCGGACATGTCATGGTGATAGACTGGAGACTATGCTTAGTTAAGGGCAAAGCTTGATGACTTGACAAAGCCGCGATCTGAATTGCGTAAAGCCGACGGTCGGGATAAGTTGCGCGTATTGGAAGAGACCTATAATTTTTTTATTAACTGGCTTTACGGCTCTGGTTTCTAGACCTTCTGAGCCTATCCTTTCTTTTGGAATCTTCATTTTATGTTCCTTTCCTTCAAAATATACTGATGCGTCACATTGCGAAACCCTTGGGAAATTTTGACGACAGCTCAACCTAGTGGACAGTTGATGACGACAGCCACTCAAGTTCATAAGGCGCCCAAGCGATCATATTAACTTGAGGTTTATATCGACCTCAAAACACTTGTTTCGTCGTTTTCTCTAATAGTTCACACGCGCGGACACTTAATTCACAAAATCGCATCACTTTTACGAATCAAAATCCACTTCAAACCATTATTCAAGCGACAAAACAGGAGCGACAAGCCGTCTACGGCCAAGTTCCCGCCAAAACTCCAGATATCTATATGTAGCTAGACTGCCGTAAACTAATGAAGACAACGTTTTGTTTAGTCTGTAATTAGTTGTTCTGAGGCTACTTGGTAATGTGCAATTTAATGACGTAAAACTTTGCAACCGTACAAAACGAAATAATCTTAGATGAAGGAAACATTGCATCTGTGTAAAAAAGTTAACTGAAGACCATTTTGGTAACGACTGGTACCGAGGCATTCCATCTCAGTTCAAAGTCCAAGGATGACATTGCCTCTGCATTTTTTATTCTTAATTGATGATCGATGTATGTGCTTATATTTTTTTAATACGACTGAAGTAACTTCTTATGCCTTTATTTAGCTTAGAGACCGATTTACACTTCGAAAAGTACAGGAGCGAGTTAACTTGCGAACCTGGCGAGTTAAGTAGAAAATCTCGTTTGAACGGCAATTAGTGAGTTAAGTAGCTAGTTAACAATTAAGTTGAACAGGATAGCCGGCCGGTCTTTTTCTTGGCAAGTAAGGAAGGACCACGCTCTCACAGAATACCAGCGAAAAGTAGCAGCTTAATTACGGCTGTGTTACGTATGGTAAGTGTAGAGAACCGGGAACCCGTTTTACTGGAAGCGAGGCATTCCATCTTAGTCCACAGGAGTAACAATGCATCTGCATTTTGATTTTTAATCAAAGTTAAATGTAGATGTCTATGGGCCACAGCATCCATTTACCATCAGGTGGACTCTGTGCTCATTTGTTACCCTTAGTCTATAAAAGAAATTATGTAGCTCTCAATTATTAATGTTACTATTTTCACTTGTTTCTTATACGAATATAAATTATTAATTAGTTTACTTGCTGAATAATAAAATGTTCAGCAACGTTTTAATTTTAGCGCATGAAATTTAATTTATTAATTGCCGGGCTTGTTTGAAAAAATCAAATAAAATCAAACATTTTAAATTTTGTTTGTTTCTAAAAAAATTTCAATGGTTTTTAGTTTTTAAATATAAACGTTCTCCATTGAAAAATACATATATTTATCAATTTTCATGGTGATTGATAATGAAGTCGTTTAATTGTGTTACACGATTTCATATGATATGATATGATATGGAAGCATTTAATTGCGTCTTGAATGTTGATAACAGCATCCGTTAACAATTAGGTAGACTGTGTGATCGTATGTCATCATAAGCGAGGCACGTTTCCAGCCGTGGACTGTTCTCGGGCTGGTAGGTATGGTGGACAGAATGTAACTACTATTTTGAAGCACACTAACTCGCAAGTTGCTTCAGCGTCTGCCGAACTCCCAACTTCTCTTTCGCTCTGTTTATCACAGACACTACTGCGTCGATTGCCTGGTCCTCGTAAGATGTTATTTCTGGTATATTCATTGCTTGTGTTACTTATATATTTACAAACTACTACAAAAATATGTACAACTGTGACATGTTAATATAATGTCAAAAGTGACTGCATAGATTATTGTAATATATATGTGACAGGTTTAACAAGAGAGGTTATAATCATGTTCTGTGATCTACAACAAGACCCTCTGTATTTCTGTCCTATAGACAAACCAATAACTATGATTTACTTTAAGACAAAGTATCATACTTTGTCCAATATGCTTTACTTATTGCTCTGAGGTCCTATTTCTCTAGTCTATATATTAGTTATCTATGGTATCTTTATTCTGGAGGAGGGACCTAGGAGAGGCCCATGTCCAGTATTGGACTTTTAGGGGACTATGAAGATAAGAACGATATCCGTTCTGTTAAAGCCGCGCGGTTGCAATATAACATAATCCATCAACTCGTCTAGCTGAATGCAGGAGCAATCTAATGACCTTCGATATATGGTGGTATATAATCACCTGACGGACATTACAGTCTATAAAAGTCCACTGCTGAACACGGGCCTCCCTGGAATGCCTCACAGGAAGTTACAGTTATTAGGAAGATGCTTCTGCCCGTTTTCTGTATAATTTTCCCCCTGTCGCCTCTTACGACGCCTAGGGTTTGAAATGCATGGATTTGAAAATTAAATTTTCGTGTCAGAGAATAATGTCAAAGAGCGGCATGTTATCTACCTTACGGATTGAATAAAACTAAATTTACGGATTCTATCGCGTTTAATTAATTACTTTTACTTATTTTTAATTCCCGACGTTTCGGGTGCTTTATGGCAATGTAAACAAAAATCAATTATTAAAATATATTGATTACCTCAATACTTTAAATGTTCACAAAATAATCTTGTTTACATTACCTTACATACAGGGTTGGCCACAGGAGAATAAAATAAGATATGATTTAAATTTATTAATGAATAATTTATCAAGTAATAATAATTTAAATTTGATATTTAATTGTAACAATTATACCAATAGAATTAATTTAATAGACATTAATAATTTAACTAAGAAATTTTTGACTACGGATAGGTATTACCTATCCAAATATAATTTAAGACAGATAGCGAATGTGCTATCTTAAAATTTATATATTAACTCTGCCAAGGACTTGGCTACCCAGACATCTGCTCCTATTGAGCAGCATAATGATTTGACATGTAATTTGGAATCCGTTCCAAGTAATTTAAATTAGAAAATGAGACAATAGAGGTAATCTCTAGCAGTTATAATAATTTAAATAATTTAGAATGTAGCTTACAAATCCTTAATAGTTGCAATTGTATAACTCCACAAAATCATAATAAAAATTGTTTACACCTGGTGCATCAGAATATACAAGGCATGATAGGCAAAGAAATAGAAATTGAATTGTTCTTAAATAGCAACAATATTCATATTATATGTATTACTGAACATTGGTTAAAAGCTCATAATTTAATGTTTAACTTCAGTAATCACCAGGTGGTCAGTTATTTCAATAGAGAAACGGTTTTACGAGGTGGCTCCTTAATTTTAGCTAGTAAATTATTATCATGTAAAGAACGAAAGGATATTGTGAGCCTCTCTGTTGAGCGAACTGTAGAAATGGGATGTGTTGAGTTTGAGCACCTCATTGTTGTAAGCGTTTACAGACCCCATGTTCTTTATATGATAATTTCGAAAAAATTATGGAGGAAGTTTTCGCTAAGCTTAATAAACAGAATAAATCTGTTGTAATATGTGGAGACTTTAATATCAATCTCCTAGAAACTTCCTCCACCAATATTAAATTTAGATCATTGTTTAAATCTCGTGGTCTCTTTAATTTATTTTTGGAGCCAACACATATTGCTGAATCTAGTGCAACATGTATAGATAACATTTTTACAAATGTTAAGCCGTTCAATAAATGCATAATTCAAAAATTGAGCTCTGATCACTGTGGACAATGAGTTTCATTACCTTATGTTCACAAAAAGCAAGTAGATAAAAATAGTGTTTCCAGTAAATTCACATCGCTTGGAGAAGTTTAGAAGTAACATAGTAAAAAAAACTTCCATTACTTTCATACCAAAATAATCCAAATTTTTTGTATGGAACATTATTTAAGCTTATTTGCTATGAATTTAATAATACTTTTACTTCTAAAACATTCTCCTTGAACAATCGCAAAGCATTTAATGAATGGGCGACAGTAGGAATCCATAAGAGTAGACAAAGGTTATATGAACTTTACAATTAAAGGTCATATAATCCTAGCGTCAAATTTAGGGAATATGTAAAAAAAATATTCCAAAATATTTGAAACAGTGTGCTCCTTCGCCAAGTCATTGTATTTGAGCAACAAAATAAAGAATGCTTCTAATAAAATTAAAATGACATGGAGTATAATTAATAGTGAAACTGGTAAGGTCAACTCTCGCAATTCAAACTACCAGTTAAGTTTTAACAATAAATTAAATATATCAGATCAGGTTTTTGAGAAATATTTTAGTGATATTCCGATTTAACTTCACTAAGTCACTGAATTCTTCTCCTGCCGTCGCCGAATCATTACTTAAACAAAATGTAAATGTGTGTACAAAGAATTTTATATTTCATAAAGTGTCATCAAAAGATATTGTAAAATATTTTAAGACTATTGATATTAAGAGAACCGCCGATCTGTGGGGGATTTCTGTTAAAGTTATTGCGTCTATAATAGATGCGATCGCACCTCAACTATCTATTATTTTTAATACTAGTATTGAATCTGGTGTGTTTCCCGATTTAATGAAGCATAGTAAAGTAATACCTTTATTTAAATCTGGTAGTACATTGGACCCCGCTAATTTTAGACCTATTTCTGTACTGCCAACACTTAGTAAAATTTTTGAAAAAATTATTCTTGATCAAATGTAAAAATTTTTTAATGTAAATAATTTACTTCATAAAAATCAATTTGGTTTCACAAGGGGTCGCTCTACAACTGATGCTGGTGTTGAGCTGATTAAATATATATTTGATGCATGGGGGAATTCACAGGATGCTTTGGGTGTGTTCTGTGACCTATCCAAAGCCTTCGATTGTATTCACCATGAAACATTAATCAGGAAACTTCAACACTACGGTGTAAGAAGCGATGCTCTTAAATTATTTCATATTTAAGTGACAGAACGCAAAAAGTTGTCATTAACAGTATGAGTTCTTCCGGATCGATTGTACAAATGGGCGTGCCTCAGGCTCAATTCTCGGCCCTTTTCTATTTCTTGTATATATTAATGACTTACCTTACATAGTAGGGGATAAACATGATATAGTACTATTTGCTGATGATACTTTATTAATTTTCAAATTAAAACGACAGTTATTAAATTACGACGAAGTAAATAATGCTATAGCTAAGTTAGTCAATTGGTTTAATGTTAATAATTTGCATTTGATTGGAACTAAAACTAAATGTAAACATGTCACTACTAATGTAATTTTAAATGGGGGGCAACTGAGTCTTGTTGATACCACCATTTTTCTTGGAATCACACTGGACGCAAAGCTTCAATGGCTCCCCCCATATATCAAAACTGGCTAGCAGACTTAGTTCTGCAGCATATGCTGTGAAAAAGATTAGAACTCTTACCAGTGTTGAAACAGCTAGAATAGTTTACTTTAGTTATTTCCATAGCATTATGTCGTATGGTATTTTGCTATGGGGACAAGCGACTGACACTCAAATTATATTTATTTTACAGAAGAGGGCAATACCTATATAATTTAAAACCAAAAGAGTCACTGAGACAAAAATATAAGGAAATTAATATATTAACACTGGCCTCTCAATAGATTTATGAAAATGTAATGTACGTCACAAAAATTAAAGTAGTTTTGCGAAAATAAGTGATATTCATTCTGTAAATACTAGGAACAGACACAAGCTAGTAGTACCAGTTACTCGACTCCACCGAGTCAGTAATTCATTCTTGGGGCGATGTATACGCTTTTACAACAAAATCCCAGAAAATATACAAAATTTGTCATACACGAAGTTCAAAAATGTTATTAAACTAAGTTTGTATAAAAAGGGTTACTATAATATTAAGGAATTTATAGATGATAATAACCCCGGGGAAGGGTGATCGCTACCTAGCTATTTCTAATTTGTCTTGTGTTGTTTATTGTAAACATTATTGTAAGCTATTATTGAAAAAAAAATAGACCCGCTGGGTTTCTTGCTGGTTCTTCCCAGGACAGAGGTTTTTTTTGCGAACCAGTGGTAAATGAAAAAAGTGACTTTCAATAAGTATTGTTGTAATCTACATTGAATAAAAACGTTTCTGTTTCTGTTTCTGTTTCTGTTTACAGCACCCATGGTCACGGGGGGACATTCTAACTTGAGTTAGATAGATTGTGAATGTGGTCTCTATAACATAGGTCAAATAAAAAAATCCATAAAACCCGCGTGAAAGAACATATAGCTGACGTGAAGCACCGACGCTCCGAGAAGTTGCAGTCTGTGAACATGTTCAAGATCGTCCCCACAATTACATCAGATTTGATAAACCACAAATCCTCGCAAAAGAACACCGATTCCTACCATGGATGATACGCGAGGCTATTGAAATTAAAAAACGTCCTAATTTCGATAGAGAAGATGGATGCTGCCATCTGCTTGGGATCCTATAATTAACAAAATTAAACCCAAACCCAAGCATACCACTGCAGGACTTCAAGATACTGTAAGCTCGTTTTGCGTAAATCGCACCAAAAATTAATATTCAAAAACTGAAGTTAGCCGGACTAACAATGACATTGGGACGTCAAACATCTCAGTCCCCCCGTGACCATGGGTGCTGTAAAGCACCCGAAACGTCGGGAATTAAAAATAAATTAAAGTAATTAATTAAACGCGGTAGAATCCGTAAATTTAGTTTTATTCAATGTGTAGTGTTCGCGTAAATTTAAGAAATCATTGCTTTACGGATTTTACTCGCCTGAATACTTCTTACTTGTGTTTAAGAAAATATTATTTGTAAAACATCTTCTTTCAGTTTTATATTTTAAAACAACATTTTGAAATTGATCATTGTAATAATATAAAGTCGCATAATTAAATATAAAAGGCTATAAAAATGTGATCAGAGACAATATAAGTTTATATTAAAAAGTAACAATGCATAATATATGAGGTCATTATTATAATAATGTGTAATAATAATGAGACCGCCGTGCGACTCGGTGTTCGATTCGCGATATCAATGAAATTGTGAATTTATTTTATAGCATAATAGAACATTAGAAATTTATTGCTTTAAATCTGATTTCAGAAAGAGGTTCTAATTTCGGCGCTAGGTTCTTTCTTGTATGTGATGCGATGTCATCGCCGGTTGTGAAATGACATTAATGATTTTTTATTAACATATTTTTATTGCTTCCATAAAAGTTTAAGTGCTAATTTACTACGTGCTCGACGATAAAGTAAATCATCGTGAGAAAATGCATGTTTGCAATCATTCGAAGACATATGAAGTCCGCCAACAAGCAGCGCGCCGGATCATGTCCTAAAAACCCTCTCAGAAATAAGACGGGGCCTGTGTCCAGGAATGAACGTAATATATAATTTTACTTTACTTACTCATAATTTTTGCACTGTTTTAAACGGTGATTCTGGATGCAGATTATGGATTCAGAACCACGATTCTCTGCTGTCGACATTGCAAATAATGAAATTTTCTACCTATTTCGTAAAGCTACTACGTCGCGACTAGGTCAGAGACTTCTAGATGAGATAATAAAAAGAGGATGCAAGAGATTGGTAAATGGCATCGTAGACAACATCATTATGCAATAATTTGGATTCTTAAGCTTAGTGGAAGTGATCAGAAACGTAATACGGTTTTTAAATTGTACCTAATAGTTATTCAATAATACTATTTGTAATTCATTGCATGCCTAAGATATAACAGAATGTTGAAAACCATTTCGTGATGCAGGTAAATTAAAGTTTCGCTTATAAGATATTAAATATTATTTAAAAAATATATTTCGATGTAATTTTATTATTTGAAATGCGATAAACAGTTGCTTTTTGTGATTTCGTTACTTGACTTTGCATAATTAAATTAATTCATAACTTTATAAATGTATATTTAATCATGTATTAATTTACCTTGGTTTCTATATGATTAAGATTTCTGAGGACGTTTTTTCAGTATCTATTATCTGATGACTGAAAAAATGTCTAAACAACAAGTAAATTATATCCAGACTGTATAATATACAACAATATCGGTCGCCCAGTTACTGATAGTATACATACAAGTAGATAAATACTGGTAGGTGTGGTAGCGGTGTAATAACACCACTACCCCATTTCAACCCGTGGGTACCGCTACAGGCGACGGAGTAAACTGAACCAGGAGATAGGCAGCAGCATCTTTCTGATGACGCTGCCCAGGCGTAGCAGCTATCGTAAATATCCCGCCTAGGTGTCTATGGGGGAGGCCTATGTTCAGCAGTGTACTTTTGATAGGCTGAAATGAATGTGTCGATGTATGGACATGGTAGGCAGATCTACCACATAATAATAATAATGTCATACAGACCGAATTTGGTCCAGGCCGCCTTGACGAAGACTAGCCATAGGCGCAGGACAGGATTCTAGTGCTCAAATGTATGCATAAGCACAGGTGCACTCTCTATTCCCTTACTTTCATATTCCGATGGGATGGTAAACCGACACTACCGGAGAGAGATCAGGCGCTGGACCAATGGCTTTACATGATTTCCGAGACACGGGGGGTGAGACACTGCCAACTTCCTGACTCCGGGCAGCTACTGAGAAAATTCTTGACGAAAAAACTCAATAACTAATTTTTTGGCCCGACCCGGGATTCGAACCCAGGACTTTATGATCAGCAACCGTAGTACTACAACCACTAGACCAACGAATCAGCAAAGACCTACCATATAGACAACATTTTAATGAATTTTCTTTATTTTTTTTACTAATAAGACCATAAAGTTCACTGCTAAACATGGTTCTCTTCCGTTGAAGAGATTTGCCCGCCACGCTTGACTCTCAGATTTTGATCGTAGATCCAAACGTCGTGCACCGCGGTACGCAACGTCCGGTGCCGAAATTGTTGTACAGCTATCTGTCGGAATCCATAAAATATTTTTGTCTTGTCGTATGCTTTTCATGATACCCAAAGAACGATTTTTTTATTGCAGAACCACGCCGCAACTAAGTCTATAGAATAAATGGGTCGGCCTGGCCGAGCAGGATCACGACCTCACAGAATACCAGCGCAAAATAGCAGAATAATGCTGAAGTTCGTATGATTAGTACAGAGAACCAAAGACAAAAGTGTCTGGTATCGAGGCATTACATCTTAGTCCTCAGGAGTGACAACGTGTCTATATTTTTGAAGATAAATGTAGATGTGTATGAGCCGAAGCACATACAATTACCATCAAGTGGACTGTATGCTCGTTATTCACCGTCATTCTATAAAAAAAATCGACAATAATATAGGCAGGAAGTTCATTGTTGCAGGTCGCTCAGGATTAGGTTTTGTGGCACTATTTAAAAAAAGTTTATGTTCTACAAGTGTCTGGTAATTAAATGTGCTGTTTATAATAATTTGAAAATAATGCGGTGCCGTAGCTTTGAATAAAATAAAGCATAATAAGCTGCAACCGAATAAAACCAAAGGAATTTTTAACTAAACCGTTGACAAGGTATCCGCTCACCTATTGTTAGCACAAATGGCATGTACGAACAGTATAATATTGATGTAATGCGTCATACGAGCGAAAGTAAATAGTTTTTTTTTAATTCACATGAGTCACCGGACACACGGCTCGATGCCTCCGTGTGTATGTGCTTTAAACAGTCTGGAAATAAAGCATTACCATCCGTAAAAGGCTAAGTGATGTTGGGCTTTTGTATTAAAAATTATTTGTTTATATTATTTTGAAATTCCTCTTAAACAATATAAACATATTATAAATTCTCTCACGCCGCCATTTTATCCCATGGGTGTTGTTAGAGGCGATTTTTTTTAGAATAAGGGTGACAAACGAGCGCACAGTCCACCTTATGGTAAGTGGATGCTGTGGCCTCACAGCCTGTAATTTTATTAAATCTTAGACTTAGGTAAGAGGATGTACCTACCTAGACGGGCTCATACTCCTAGGTAAAAAACAAGTCCTGCCAAATGGTAAAATGTTTGTTCATGTGCAATTTATGGATGTCGAACGTCTCTAAGATACAGGAGAACGTCTAAAAATGAAGATTTGTTAAATAACAAATATTCATTATCATATGTTACATTCTCACGGAAGATCATGCTACACGCGACTCAGCCCGCATGTAATTTAGGGTGTAAATTTTTTTTGCGCGTTACTCTAATTCCTTTTCTAAAATAAAAACAGCCTAAGTTTCTCCTTATAACATCAGCTGTCCGCCAATGAAAGTCCAACCATTTCAATGATTAGACGGAACAAATAGTGAGACAAAAAATTTGAAAATTGTGTTTTTTTATAAGTACCCTATCCTTACTTTCATATGAATTTAATAAAAAGCTGTTATGTTTGATTTTACAAAGAGACAGTTCAGTTTTATTTCTTTGTGTAGGTTGAACAAATGTTCATTTTTACATGTTACATTCTCATGGTAGATCACCCTGACAGCGTTTTGTATGGTTACTGACGGGAACCGGAGACCCTTTTTACCTAGTAACGATGCACTAAACTTTTGTCCTAAAGGGCGACAGAGCATCTTCATTTTGATTTTAATCAAGGGTAGATTAAGGTGTCTATGGGTCACAGCATCTATTTACCATCAGGTGGATTGTGTGCTCCTTTTTTATTCTATATCAATACAAAACATTGGTGGCATGTTTGTACTATGGAGTCTTCTTTGTTTGAAGTTTTCAGGTGCCTTACCGGGACGTCACTTCATATAGAGAGGGACCGCCCTACACTTTGCCTACCAGTACGAGTCTGCCACTCGAGAACCATTCTTACGATTCGGTTGTCGGTTCTTCGAGCTATATTGCAGGCCCATTGCCAGTTCATCATACTAATTCGTTGGGCTATGTCGGTTACTCCAGTCTTACTGCGGATATCCTCATTTTTAAGTCTATCGCGCAGAGAAAGCCCAAGCATAGCCCTCTCCATAGCTCGCTGAGCGACCTTGAGCTTCCTTATTTGGCCAGCAGTGAAGGGCCATGTCTCAGATCCATAAGTCATCACTGGCAACACTTAATGGATCTTTTGGTAAGATCAGATCCAGCTGTAAAATCTTGTTTTCCAGTTCGTGGACTGCAGTTGCCACTTACCATCAGGTGGACTTTAAGTTCGGTTGCCACTTCAGTTTTATAAAAAATCCATACCCCGAACAATCACCTCATAGGCTACCTACCTCCCCGCCTATCTTTTACTTGCGGTACTCGAACCCAGGCTCACAGCGTCAAATGCTCTGACACACGCTATACGCTATTTACTTTAATAGTTGACTAATTATGTGTAAATAGGGCGGGTGTATTCACGCGCTCTCGCATACAATGCATTAAGCATTCAACTTGCGGATATAGCACTGATGACAAGGTTAACGATAAACGATCACGTAATACCTGCTTATTATGAGGTCAGGGGTGCAAACGGACGACACCTTGATAAAATGCACCTCCTTGCATCGAATAGTATGGGTCTGTGACACGACTAACGAAACTGAAATTTTGATATAAGTAAATTCATGTCTTTATCTTGAATTTGCTTGCTCAAAAAACACGATTGTATAATTTTGACTCGATCATCATTATTTGCGAAAACACCTCTAAAAAAATCACTATAGTTGAAATTACAACAAAATTACTTAATCTATATGCTTGGGAATCACTCAAATGTATTCGTAATGTCAATATTTATAATTTAATTGCGCATTATTATGATTACTTAATTCATTATTTTTTTTTTAAATATTTTAAGATTCTGACAATTTCTAAGCGTGTTAATCGTCGCGGACGCTACGCAATTTTAGACCTTATGATGGGGTTTTAAAGTTTTATAGAAATTATATACTCACGCGGGCGGGGGGCCAGTCCGGCGAGAGACCGCCACAACGTAGGACCTACGCAAGTCGTTCGCTTGTACTCTCTATTCTTATAGATATATCTTTATTATTATAATTATAAATATCTATAGTTGTAGAATATATATAGTATAGTTGTACCTTCAGAATGAGAGGAGGTGCGGGGTATAGTGTTTCTTTTTCTATAGTTGTAGAATAGGTTTATTATTATAATAGGAAATTATTATTAGTATAAGTAGGTACTTAAATAATTTGTTTGTGGTAATGGGAAATACTAAGAAAAAAATATATAGGAGAAAAAGGAAAGAGCAATTTGAAAGACGAGCGGAGACGAACCAGTCACCTTGACTTAATATCATTGTAAATATTTTAATAGCATTTTAGTGTCACGTACGTCTGTAGTTAATTATAAAGAACATTACCTGCCTACCTAGATTCAGTATGATTCAAGCAACTTAGACATTTAGATAATTCGAATTATTTAGTACTTACCTACAAGGGAATAGAGAACAAAATCGTATATAAATAAAATAAGCCTCTGCATTATACTTATCGGGGTATGATTTTTTTATAGGATAGGGTGACAAATGAGTACACAGTCAACCTGATGGAAAATGGTTGCTGTGGTCCATAGACATCTACATCTATCCTCGATTACGAATCAAAATGCAGATGAAAATGCAGATCACAATGCAGACTTTTACGTGGTAGAGCCATGCTGCAGTTATATTAGTAGTATAGTTGTAGCACGAATGGGTCGGCTCGACCGGGGAAGGACCACACTCTCACAGAATACCAGCGTAAAATAGTAACTTAATGCTGCTGTATTTCGTATGGTGAGTATAGAGAACCGGAGACCCTTTTGCTGGAAACGATGCATTCCATCTTAGTCCTCAATGGTGACAACGCATCTGCATTTTGATTTGTAATCGAAGATGATGTGCATATGGGCCGCAGCAACCACTTACCATCAGGTGGACTATATGCTCGTTTGTCACACTATCCTATAAAAAAAGATGTGTCGTCACCCACGAGGACTAAGATGGGATGCCTCGTTTCCAGTAAAAAGGGTCTCCGGTTCTCTACACTCACCATACGAAACAGCAGCATTACGCTACTATTTTACGCTAGTATTCTGTGAGAGCGTATTCCTTCCCCGGACGAGCAGGCCCATTCGTGCTACAACTACTAATACATAATATAACTGCAGCATGACTCCACCACGTTAAATGACACTTGAATCATTAGGTTTTCTACGCGTGGTTGCTTATAGCTGCATTTTAGTTATTTTTTGCGGGAATAAAACATGACATATGACTAAATGCTACCTATATAGGTATATTGACAACATACATATACTGGCCGTATATCTAGATAAGGAATCGGCACTCCACACTCTTGTTATATCCACTATAAGCTTGCGTACTTCAACCTAAGCTTTGTACGTCGATGGAGGTCACATTCTGTTGGTCGCTAAAACTTATTTTGGCATGTCTCGGGATTCAACTTGTTGTGACTTTGCTCTATATTATTCTTAGTGACATTAATGAGTTTTATTTTCTATTATTGCAATCTCCAATTTTTGGAAGATTGTCACAAGAATTAAAACCAACAGTTGCGCTAGTACAGTAAAACATATCAAATTTACTATACCTAAAGATAGACCCTTGTCGTTTATTCATAGACAAAAATCATCCATTTTTTTTTAGGAGCAACGCCTGACAGTTTTATAGGAAGTAACACCCTGTTTGAAATCACATGTCCCATAATTGCATACAAGGTCGGTATTGACGAAGTCATAATACAAGAAAAAATGCATTTCTGGCGGGTAAATAAAAAAGTGGTGTGATCCAGGTGAACAAAAATTCCGATTGGCATATTTCCGAAATATCTAAATGTTTATTGGCAGTATGGTATAGACGTTATTAAATCAAAGTGTTAACAATAGTCAAGGATGACCAATTTTGGAAGGATAAAATGGAGAAAAACTACTTTCATTTTATTTTCACTGCTTGCAACCGGAATTGGTAGAACCGCGACTTACTCGTAATAAACAAATTTGGGATCCAAATAATGTAACAAAAAAGAAAAAGAATATAATATCATTAAAAACGTCGTTACAAATTCTGTTATATAATATATCAGATTTAAAAATTATGACTTAGTTATTATTTCAATAAATAAAAAAAATATAAGCTTTGTTGATTTCTCTTTTGATAAACTAACATGACGACAACAACAATGACATATACAGTTACATTTTATTATACAACAAGACAATAAATGATGCAAAATATTAAAAACATTAAAAATAATAGTGTGTCGCGACTCCGACGCTTGCTTGTTCCTTTCTGTATATCGCACGTCGACCTCCGATTGAGCATTTGGCGCGAGTTTGAAATTTTAGAAACTGAGTGACGAGTGTCGCAAGCGGGGCGCGGGGTGGAATAGGCGGAGCCATTTTAATCGCTTATTGTCAATGTGTCGTCTTAAGGTGTCAACGGGACGGCTCCACTTGGGAAAGAGTAATGCACCAATAATACACTAATGTTTGTATGTTGAGTTTAGAGGACCGAATACCTTTTTTAAATGATCCGCAGGCGTTTAATATTAATCGTAAGCGGTAACAAAGCATCTGCATTTTGTTCCTTCATCTAAGTTAACACGTAACTGTATCTATGGTCTAGCAAGCACTTGCTATCAGGTGGACTTTGTTATTGTTTGTCAGAGATCGTCTTATTTAAAATCGAACGCGTTTCGATCGGAGAAGGATAATCATCATCATTACAGCCCTTCACAAGTCCACTGCTGAACATAGGCCTCCCCCAAGTAATGCCACAAAGCACGGTCCTGAGCCACCTGCATTTATCGACTTCCTGCATGTCTTACCAGGTCGTCACTCCATCTAGTGGGGGGTCGCCCTACACTACGCCTACCGGTACGAGGCTGCCACTCGAGAACCTTTCTTCCCCATCGGTTATCGGTTCGTCGAGCTATATGGCCGGCCCATTGCCACTTCAGCTTACTAATCCGTTGGGCTATGTCGGTCACTCTAGTTTTACTGCGGATATCCTCATTTCTGAGCCTATCACGCAGAGAAACTCCAAGCATAGCCCTCACCATAGCTCGCTGAGCGACCTTGAGCTTCCTCATACGGCCAGCAGTGAAGGACCACGTTTCTGATCCGTAAGTCATCACTGGCAACACGCACTGGTTGTACACTTTAGTTTTCAGAGATTGAGGTATACCTGACGAGAAGATGTGTCGTAATTTCCCGAATGCTGCCCAGCCGAGTTAAATCCATCGATTGACCTCTCGGTCGAAGTTGGACTTCAACATAGTGAAGTTCAACGTTCTCGTCAACAACTTCGAGCATAGTGCTCCCAACAACTACCGGCATAGGTGTGACATGGACATTAAACATGATCTTTGTTTTGTCCATGTTCATCTTAAGACCTATCCGTTGGGAGACACCATTGAGGTCATTGAGCATAGTGCTAAGGTCCTCCAGCGATTCTGCCATAAGGACTATACCGTCGGCAAATCGAAGGTGAGTGATGTACTCGCCATTGATGTTAATACCGTATCCTTTCCAGTCCAGTAGCTTGAAAACGTCTTCCAACGCAGCGGTGAAGAGTTTCGGGGCTATAACGTCACCCTGTCTTACACCTCTCTGCAGTTGGATAGGTTTCGAACTCTGGTTCTGTACTCGGATAGCCATCGTAGCCCTACTGTACAAATACTTCAGCACTTCAATATACCGACAGTCAACTTGGCACCGCTGAAGGGACTGTAGCACCGCCCAAATTTCGACGGAATCAAAGGCTTTCTCATAGTCCACATACGCCAGGCAAAGTGGCAGATTGTACTCTTCGGTCTTCTGTACAATCTGCCGCAGGGTATGTATGTGGTCTATGGTACTGAAGCCTTTTCGGAAACCGGCTTGTTGGGGAGGCTGGAAGTCGTCGAGTCTGCGTGCACGTAATGACTCTCGAAAACAGCACGTAGACGCGGCTCAGAAGGGAAATCGGTCTGTAGTTCTTCAAGAGAGCATTGTCGCCTTTCTTAAAGAACAAGACCATCGCACTTCTGCTCCACGCCTCCGGAGTAGTGCCACCATAAAGGACGGAATTGAAGAGCTTCTGAAGGACTTTAAGTACCGGTGTTCCACCCGCTTTCAGAAGCTCCGCTGTAATTCCATCCTCGCCTGGGGCCCTGCCGTTTTTAAAGTGCTGGAGAGCCATTCTAATCTCGTTCAGACTAACGTCCGGGATATCATCGGAATAGTGTCGAGTAAGACTTGCTCTTGGATCGTTACTCACACTTGCGTGTGGCTCCAACGATGATGTGTACAGCTGCCCATAGAACCTCTCAATCTCGCACAAAATCTCTGGTGTCTTGGAAACGATGCTGCCACACTCAGTCTTAAGCTGTGACGGTTGGCTCTTTCTGGCAGACAGATCTCTGGCAAAGACTTTGGAGCCCTGGTTCCGCTCGATCGCTTCTTTAATACGAGCAGTATTAAAGTTGCGTAAGTCTCGCCGCATGCATTTGGAGATCTGTCTGTTCAGTTGCCTGTATGATGTCAAATCTGTTGACGATTGCAGCCTCATCTCCCGTCTAACAGCCATGAGATTAAGAGTGTGATCGGAGAGTTTTTGTGTTCTTCTGCGGAGGGTCTTACAGAACTTAGCTCCGACCGCATGGACAGTTTCCACGAGCTTGTCATTCATATCGTCCTCTGCATTGCAATCTTCTAGGCACTAAAAGCGGTTACGTAACTCGAGCTGAAAAGTCTCGGGATTCTGGATTAGAGCACGAGGGGGACGGTGCGTTGACTTCATTAGACGAGTCCTCTCCAACTTAACGTTTAGGTTCAGTGTGCCTCTAACCATTCGGTGATCGCTGCCGGTTTTCACCCTTGCGATCACTGAGACATCACTGAACAGTTGGCGTCTGGTCGTCATAATGAAGTCAATCTCATTTTTTGTCGAACCGTCGGGGCTCGACCAGGTCCACTTCCTGTGGGGCCGCTTCTGGAAGAAGGAGTTCATCATAAAGAGTCCCTCTTTCTCCATAAAGTCGGCCAGCTGCTGGCCCCTACGGTTCCGTTGCCCTCCTCCAAATTTCCTTTTTATCCTAAACTTTAGCTCACCGCCTTCTCTTGTGCCTAGTTTTGCGTTGAAGTCTCCCATCTACACCGTGTAGTGGATTTTGGAGGAATGCATGACTCTAGGAATATCCTCATACATTTCCTCCACCTGCTCATTGGGATGTGCCGAGGTTGGCGCGTAGACCTGTATGACCTTCAGCGAATACCGTTTGGTGATTCTGAGTATCAGGTACGCGACCCTCGTCGACACACTCCCAATCATTACAACGTTGTTGACGAGAGATTTGTGGACGATAAATCCGACACCTCCTTGGGACAGATGGTCGTCTTCCCGGTGATAGAACAAGTTGCCGGACTCGAGGATTACCGTGTCCTCCCCCTCTCTTCGGACCTCAGATAATCCAATAATATGCCAGCGCAACTTGTCTACCTCTTCTTCCAGCTCCAGTATTTTCTAGTCAGTCCTCAGGGTGCGTGCGTTATACGTTGCCAGGTCAAGTCGTCGTAGGTGGCAACCGAACCTCCACCGGAGATTCTTAGCACCCCCTGCCCCGCCGTTACCATGGTCGCCACCGTAGCCAGGAATAGCGGGGCCGCCGGGGACTGGGGGCCGTTTATTTGCGTCGTTGCTCATGGGGGGATATTTGCCATAGTTGCCACGCTTGGCGAGCGGGTTGGCAGCCGCAGTTTTTTATTATGTTATTGGTAAGGAAGATGCTGCTGCCCATCTCCTTCCTGTGTCCCTCTGTCACCTCTTACGACACCCACGGGAAAGATATGGGGTAGTGGATATTCTCAACCGCCACTACACGGCATAAGAATATATATATATATATATATATATATATATATATATATATATATATATATGTGGTATGTATGTATGTATGTATATACTTTTGATCCTAATTTAATTAATTTTTGTTCTAAGGAGTGAAATCGTATTTCTTTGTTTAACGTTAGTTGAAGGTGTTCATTGAACCGCAGTAGTCAGCATCAAAATAATTGTTATCATGTTTTAAGCGCTAAAAAGCACAGTGTTTGTTTGCGATGCTGTATAGCTGCGGCTTTGAATCCCGTAAGTCCTTGTGTAATTTATGTATGTAAACCACCATAACGACACACAAAGAAATGCGAGGGGGCTTAAAGTATACGTAAGTAAACTATTATTACTATACTTTAAGCGAGGGGGTAATGTTATTAATAATAAAATAAAATAAACTTTTGGTAAATCCAAATGTGCATGCCTTAAGCGCTTATGTTTATAAATACATCAATTTTTGAAAGTATTTTAAATACACACACGTTTTCACTAATAACCTTACGTGGTAGAACCATGCTGTAGTTATATTAGCCGAGCCATTCGTACTACAACTATACTAAGTTGTGGCACGCTAGTAGCTTAATTCTTCTGTGTTTCGTATGGTGAGTATAGAGAACCGGAGACCATTTTTACTGGAAACGAGGCATTCCATCTTAGTCCTCACGGGTGACAGCTCATTAGCATATCAATTTCATTACATACTCTTACGTTTGCGGAAAGAAATGTTGGCGATTCAAAATGGTATTGCTTGCCAATTTAACTGTTACTGTATTTCTGCTATCATGTAAGTATTTTTTTATCTTCACACTTTTAAAGATTGCTTTGCTGATCTGTGTACAGGACTACAGAATAAATTGCTTTTTCCGTCCACTATCTGTCGGGTATCTATGACACACATTGGTCTCACCCGCTACCACTAACCTTGGTCTAACTCCACGTGTATCTATCGGTTTACGATATTATGTAAATTACCACACCAATTATTTATGCTATACAAAGCTGCTTATCGGTCTTCTAGCGTTTGATTGTTTTCTCAAACTATTTAACAAGTAAATTAATTTTAATTTTTCTTTTGATTTTTTGAAACATTCTTTGAGGCCCTTTTTACTGGAAACGAGGCATTCCATCTTAGTCCTCACGGGTGACAACGCATCTGCATTTTGATTCGTAATCGAGGATAGATGTAGATGTCCATGGGCCACAGCAACCACTTACCATCAGGTGGACTATGCTCGTTTGTCACCCTATCCTATAAAAAAAACGTAATTGGTCAAATAATAATTTAAAAAACAAAGAATTGTATCATTCAAAGGACGGAAATGAATTTTGAATGAATTAATTAGACAAAAAACACCTACTTGAGCTTGTCCGCAATTGCTTTTATAGGTTAAAGGTTTTATACAGAATCCGCGAATATATTCTATTCTATTATTACTCTCGACTTAATGCCCGTCTTGCCGATACATAGCTAATATTAAACAAATCAAAATCATGCTTTTTGCAAAGATTATTAAGAATATTACTAGACCGATATAAGAAAGTATTTCTTCCGTAATTAGTTGATGAAGCTGGTAAGTAGAGTAATGCATTCGTTCCAAGGTTAACTGTAGGTGTTTTCAGTGATATTTGTAATGGCAAATCTAAGCATTCAACATTGCCAGAACAAATTTTCAATAAAAATATAATGTCAGCAATCTCCCGACGCTTTATCAAAGGTAACAGATGATGTTGTTTGCATAAGGATATATAGCCTTCTGAGCGGTATTTTCTATGGGTATGATAGCAAAGATATCGTATGAATTTACGTAGAATACTTTCAATCCGTGAAATGTATGTATCATACATTGGATTTCAGACTTGCGAAGCGTATTCAAGCGTACTGCGGACGTAAGTGCGGTACAATATTTTGTTGTAATATTATTAAACTCCTTAGCAGTACGCATGACAAAACCTAACGCCTTAGATGCCCTAGCTGTGATATTGTCAATATGGTTGTTGAATAATAACTTAGAGTCGTAGAAAATCCCTAGATCACGTACAACTGATTTTTTTTTGTAGCTTCTGACCTTTAAGGTGATAGCCGAAATGAATTAAGTTTCGCTTGCGTGAATATGTAATGAGGGTACATTTTGATGGATTTAGTTCAAGCTTATTAATAGTACAGTATTCCTCCAATCTTAGTAGATCTTCCTGCATTAATTCAGTATCAGCTTGTGATGAGATTGCGGAAAATATTTTCATATCATCAGCAAAACACAGTAGGTGTGATAATTTAAAACAGACACAAAATTTTTATTTATTTTTATATTAAATTTATGTGTATAATATGTCTTCTACGTACGTGTGTATCTCTAATGTACTTATATATAGGACTAATTATATATATAGGTATATTGATGAGCAACGTTTAGTTTTAATTTATTATGGAAACGTATTTCATAAAATACACCCAGGCGGATCGTGCGTGTATCGGTGGTTATGACAGAATCA
Organism: Parnassius apollo; assembly: GCA_907164705.1. Classification (NCBI taxonomy): domain Eukaryota; kingdom Metazoa; phylum Arthropoda; class Insecta; order Lepidoptera; family Papilionidae; genus Parnassius; species Parnassius apollo. The sequence goes on along the minus strand of CAJQZP010001064.1, from coordinate 3,407,291 downwards.
TCAGCGCTGTGGGTTACCCTGCAGCATTACGCTGAGTCATAACCTTTTCACTGGCTCGATACACACCCCATCACTTGTAATATTAATCTGTTAAATTTTAACTGTTTATTATTTTATTTTTGTGATGTGTACTGTTCCAGTGAATAAATGTCTTTCTTTCTTTCTTTCTTCTTTCAATAACGCAAAAGTTTATCCGACCTACACTCGAATAAAACATGTGAGTTAAAATAACGTCTTTAGAAAGAAAGACGTTATTTTGGCACACGCTATTGATGTCCAAAAATATACGCAATAACAAAAATATACACAATAATCAAAATATACACAATAACAAAAATATACACAATAACAAAAATATAAACAATAACAAAAATATACACAATAACAAAAATGCTGACAAGGCGCGCAAAAAAGTACTCAGTATGAGTTAATGATTTCTTACATTTACGCGAACTACATATTTAACAAACCTATTTAAACAGACTTTTTCGCTTTTAATTAACTTATTTTTAATTGCGGTATTAATTTGTTACTTGTTTTTAATTTTGGTTTTGGGTGCTTTACAGCACCCATGGTCACGGAGGCCACACGTTCAAAAGAACACCGATTCCTACCAAGGATGACACGCGAGGCTATTGGAATTAAAAAAAACCATCCTAATATCAATAGTGAAGATGGATGGGTGTTGCCATCTGCTTGGGATCCTATAATAAAAAAAAAATCCAAACCCAAGCATACTGCTGCAAGACTTCAAGATACTGTAAGATCGTAGATCGGACCAAAAAATAATATTCAAAAACTGAAGGTAGTCGGGCTAACTATGACATTGGGACGTCAAACATCTCATTCCCCCCCTCTCCGTTACGATGGGTGCTGTAAAGCACCTGAAACGTCGGGAATAAAAATAGTAAGTTAGTTAAACGCGATAAAATCGGTATAAATAGCTTTATTCAATCAGTATGAGTTGTGACGAAACCACACCGCTGATTTTCCGTAATGACTAAAAAAATTATACTTCTTCATCAGCTCCTGCTAATCCAGTGTTGAACAGGCTTGGCAGGCGGATTGACCCCGCCAGATTTCCCATTGCCAGTCTGGATATTTTATGTCTGACGTAAACGAGAATGTTATAAAACTTTTGCCAGAAGTACGTAATACTATTATTTATTTTATGCCAGAAACCACAAGAGCTTTTTGGCATATCCTACTGTCACTTTGTACGGAACTGCGGTATGAAGGGAGATGGATTTTCTTACGTTGCCACAACACCACGATAATTTTATATAGGAAAAAAATCCTTTAAAAATAAGTTTGCCACGCTTAAAAGTAATTTTTTTCCAAATTACCCCGGAGTATAACCTACGAGTATTTAATAGAATGTGAATGAGACTGAACAAGTCACAGATCAGAATAGCAACAAGTGTTATTACAGGACATGGCTCCTTCAACAAACATTTATTTACTATAGCTGTTAGAGATAGTCCCCTGTGCAGGGCATGTATGGGGGAGGAGGAAACGACGGCTCATGTGTTGCTGGCGTCTCCAAAGGTTACTGCATACAGGGCTCAACATCTCAGCACGTTGGGATCACTCCCCGAAGTTGTTCGCAACATCAAACGACTATTGAACTTTAAGAAGAGGAGATTCCCAAGTATATAATCAAAGGAGATTCCATGGCTCGAAAAATCGTAATATTTTTGATTCCACGCAAAATACGCGCTTAGATGTAGAGTTGCGGAAAATACCCCGTCGTAATCTAATCTAATCGATATAATAAAAAAAGAATCATCGAAATAGGTTCAGATTAGACGAAGATATCTCGTAACATACATACAAAAAATCATACACTGGCTTCCTCCTTTTTTTAAGGTAGCATAAAAGGAATTTATAGAAAAGGAAAAGTTGATGAAAAATCCCAGTTACAAACATTTCCAAGAAAGCCTTTATTATTGTATACAGATTCAAAATTTAAACTTTAATATTATTTCAAAGTAATTTTAATGGGTTGATTGCGTAACTAGAGAAACTTCTTTTTATTAATAATATTTTAGTAACATGCAGTTTTAGTCGTTTTTAATATTATGTTCCTTGATTGTTTCCCTCTAATCTTACAAATAAAAAAAAATCTTTAAAAAAATTAAAGCTAAGATATTTCTTTCGTGTTAAAGACTGTTCTTGAACCATAGTTTAACGGCAAAACTACCAATAAACCGTGTTTTGTAGTAAGACGGTTAGTGATTTTTACTCTTCCGTGACCTAAAACTAACTTAAGTGTGAAATCTTGACTCGCCACAATGCTCTTTACTTATGTGACGACGCGATACTCAGTACTCACACTTCACGTATATGAATCAGGCAAAAGATTGCTGGCAGCGAAGACATAGATTTTATAGAAGTGATTTGCGATCTGATCTTAAATCGTATGTATATATTTCTCTAATGACTCATGAATCCCGCCTGATAATCGGGTATGCATGGTTATTAATTTATTTAAATGTGTTTTTAACAAGTCGCAATCACTAATAAATAATTTATTTGTACATGCATTAAAAACAAGATAATAAAGCGAACTGTGTGTACACATCTTGGTTCACTATAATGATTACATGATGACGTAATATTTTATTACTTATCTAATAACAACTAATTCGTAAACTAAATGCCTTACTATTGTTTCGTTTGTTACGGTCTTATAAATTTCAAATTTAATCGTTCATGTGACTGACAAGTTTTAGTTATGTAGTGTAAACTTTATTAATTAGTTCTGTCTACAAAGTTGAACTTATCCCAAATGGTATCAACTACTGGACATAGGCTGTTTCTCGTTATACCTTAACGAGGACAATAAACCTTAAGAGAAAACCGAATTTAACAAACAGGCATGAGTGCGATTTGATTTGCCTTTATTACTAACTTTCCATTTGGTAACGCATGGTAGGTTCGATTTTTTGTAACATTGAATTGAATGGAAGCTTCATAATCAATTTTAATTCAAATGTTAATGATGTATTCAGAAAGCAATTAAGCGTCGAAATTATTTGGTTTTGAAACTATGCCATCATAATTATTGCCGAAATTTGTGGTACGACAAAAATTTAAATAACATACGAATAGTAACGAAAGTTAGAAGAAGAAAAGTGAGATATCTACGTAATTTAATAATTATGTATATTGATATAGTAGTAATTTATGCAAATAAGATAAGGAAGCGATAAGAACACTCGACAGATGCCATTTCTATTTAAGTTGTATCTATGTCACTTCCATTACCGGAGCAAGCGCAACGCACACTGACACTTCAGTAGCATGACAATATCGTGAGCAGAAACATTGACCATACGTCGCGCCTTTGTTTACGTATTTGTTAAGCAGTTACCCTTCTAAATATATCCTTTTAGACTGAGTGAATCTATCAAGTGATATAATGGGTGCGTTAGACTGTGTTAGTGCAAGTAAAATATCACCCACGGACAGCACGGAGGTGTTCGCAGTGGACCGTTCGGATACATCGTTAGATAAGACGGTGAGTTATGGTCTATAATTAACTGCTCAGGAAAGGGTCAACTGACCTTAACACTTGATTCGACCTGTGGCTTAGTTATAACTGGCAGTCATCCGTTGGAAGCGAGAATATATTCGAATTGCTTACGAAACAATTCACGAAGGCGTTTGTTTGTAAACAATAGGTAATGAAAATGGGATTTGACTTGGAAAGCAATAATTTTGGTTACTAATTGCAATTTTAAGTACTGATTTATCACGTGCTCGGCGGTGAAGGAAAATATAATGAGGAAATCTGCATGTTTGAGAAATAAGAAAAATAAATATTTCGAAGACATTTGAAGTTCGCCAACACGCACTGGGGCAGCGCGGCGGAGACTTCCTTGCCCTAAAATCCTCTCAGAAATGAGAGGAGGCCTATGCCCAGCTGTGGGACGTATATAGGCTGCAACTTAAACTTTAATAATTTTGATATCTTTATCTAAAGCCTAATTTATTAAGTTGGATCGACTATATTAAATGCCAAAAAGACTTCATGGCCTTCGATTGATGGAGGTATAATCATCTCATACAAATCCCCGCTACAACGGGGAAGACCCATGTCCAGCTGTGGACTGAATAAGTATTAAGCGAGTGGATGCCAATTTCCCTCTAGAAGTCATATGATCGTATCTACAGGAGACAGGGGGACAGCAGAGTCTTGAATGAGAAAAGTTAGAACAGTTAAGAGCAGACAGAAAAAAATAGTAGGTAGTCTCTTGCTTGGAGTAAAACAGGATAGGTACACCGCGTGCCCGTTGAGGAAAAAAATGCGAACACTATCTAATCTAGTTATCACGTATCACGTATGTATATAGATAAAATTAAATTTTTAAATATACACTATGGTCCAGTTCTAGCTCTGTTCACATTTTCCTCCCGTTTGAAATTCGAAGTTCCAAGGACATATTGAATAGGTATTTTAAAAAACCAGACACGCCGCCAATTTTCACGCACGCACATCGCGTCAAAATTCCCGATACCATCCGCACCATCTGAATGCTTGGCGGTCCATCACTGTGCGTTTTACTAGTAGTTTTCTTCCTCGTACAACTTCTCTGTGGAATTGTTTATCACTGATGGCTTTTTCGGACCGATACGGCTTAGGGACCTTCAAGAAAAGAGCTTACTCCTTTCTAAAAGGCCAGCAACAAACCTGCAATTCCCCTGGTGTTGCAGTTGTTCATGGGCGGCGGTAGTCACTTACCATCAGGTGAATCGCATGCTCGTTTGCCCCCTCTCCTATAAAAAATTAATAAAATAAACGCATTGGTTTATGATCTGAGATAATCTTGGTGAGTGAATACCAAGTCATGAAATTATTGTATTATCGGCGGTTCTTAATACGTCTGCAAAATTTCAAACCTATTCAGATGTCGGGAAGTTGGTGAAAATTAAATTAAAAAAAATCCATTAGATTCGTACAGACATATTTGCAAACAAATACATAAAGGTCAAGCTTGTATACCGTTACCATTACAGCCTACCAAAAATCCACTGCTGAATTTAGATCTTACCCATAGATTGCCTCATAGTGTGCTATTTCTCACTGCTACCACGCTATTTCTCACTGCTGCCACGCAATTTCTCACTGCTGTCACGCAATTTCTCACTGCTGCCACGCTATTTCTCACTGCTGCCACGCTATTTCTCACTTCTGCCACGCTATTTCTCACTGCTGCCACGCTATTTCTCACTGCTGCCACGCTTGGTATGCGGGTTGTCAATCCTAGCTTTTTTATTTTGTAGCTGTTTTAGGAAGGAGCTGGTTTGTTTCACTCTCTCGCCTCTTACGACACCCACGGGACGATATGCGGCAGTGGATATTCTTACACCACTACACGGTATAAGCTTATACAACATGTAACAAAAACCCTGTGATTCCCGTTAAGTGCGATATCAGAATCAGTAATCAAGTGTAAAGAAATATTAAAAAAAACTTATTTAAAAAAATTATTTCAATATAAAAAAATATTATGCAAATTGTATGCGGTTTTCTTATCTCTGCATTGGCCGAGGAGTAAGAGGATTGTCAAAGACCCCGCATTACTGATACTCGTGTGAGTTAGAGGAAATAAAACCACATCAAATTTGCAAATTAATTTTTTTAAATTAAATTAAAAAATATATGGTTGAGTTTTCTAAAAAAGAATTATTTCTATACGCTTGAATACCGATTCTGATAACGCAGTTAACGGGATCCACATGGTTTTTGTTACATGTTGTATAACTACATGGAATATTTCATGATTATTTATGGCTATAACGGTTTGGTCAATTTATACCTACTTTAGTAACGATTGTGGATTACGCACTAAATAAACACAGCCTTGTTAACGGCCAACAATGTCGGTCATTTACCGCTCCCACTTTATTTTCGATACATTATGATTTGTGTATGACCCTGTATTTACTACAGTTTCGTCGTGTAGCCTTTATTTGCATAAATAGTCTTTATTATAGCCTTGCAAGCGAGAGACCCGTAATGATGAAATACGATACTGCAGAGGACAGCAGGTTAATCGAATTATTTCTGGTTATGTGGGTCATTTAAGTATAATGTCCTCCAGACCGAATTTCCGGTCAAAGCAGCCAGCCTTAACGGAGACTAGACATCGACACAGGACAGGATTATAGTGCCCAAGTGTATGCGCAAGCACAGGTGCACTCTCTATGCCCACACTCTCACAGTTCGATGGGACGGTAAACCGACACGATTGGAGGGAGATCGGGTGCAGGACCAACGGCTTTACGTTCTTTCCAAGTTACGGAGGTCACCACCAACTTCCTGACTCCAGATACTGAGATATTTTCGACGGAAAAACTCAATAACTGATATTTTTCGGCCCGACCCGGGATTCCAACCCGGGACCACATGATAAGCAGTTGCGTTTACAACCACTAGACCACCGAGAGAGTCAGTCATTTAAGAGTAAGGTTCTTAAAATCTTTCTATCTTCTGGTCTTGGGTATAAGAATTTACTAATATTGAAATAAATACATATTTATGTAAGCTTTTTTTATAGAATAAAGGTGACATATGAGCACACAGTTCATCTGATGGTAAGTGGATTGCTGGAGCCCATAGACATCTAAATACATCTATTCTCGGTTAAGAATCAAAATAGAGATGCGTTGTCACCCCTGAGGACTAAAGCCCGGTTTACATTTTGAGAAGTGAGAAAAACGAGTGACAAGTACAACTGAAAAATGACAAGTACTTAGTGCGCATGAACAGGCAGTGATAAGTGAGAGTAAAATGCGCACTTAAGCCCGGTTTACATTTTGAGAAGTGACAAGTGCGAGCGGCAATGACAAGTGACAAGTAGCAAGTTGGTGTTCACACATGTGGCAAGTGGATGTCATTATTATGTAAAATCTTCTAGTGTGAAATTGGGTTGGTAATTGTCAAAGTGGCGCTAGCATAGCTTTAAAGTTTAAAACTTTAATCAAAAAAGGTAAAATTATACGATGAGATACCAAAGATGTGTGAAGTGCCTTGTTACAAAGATATTGGTGCACACCAATTTCCTAAGAATGCTAAAGTGAGAAAAATGTGTCTAAAATGTGTATAAAAGGGAAAAATTTAAGCCTGAAAATAATATGGCTCCAGCCCCTGACCTACAGGAGTCTTTAATTTTCTTCTTTTCTTGGTAATATGTAGATTATATTTTATTATATATATTTATATTCGCATATACTTCTTTTGCGCCGAAACCGGCCATTCCCATTGCTTCAGATATTGAGAGCATAGCGCGTCATTTTATTTTACATTCGGCGATTTAATATTGTAAAAACATTCGTGTTACAATACTCTATTCCTGGACAAATTTAATGTTATTGCTATCTGACCACTTCGCCATTGTTAAAAACGATGGCGTAATAAACCAAAACTATTATAAATATGTATATAATATATATATATATACAACTGAAATATTTTATTTAATAACTATTATTACCAACACGTGGTATGTTCTGACGTCACAGCTAGAATGGGGGTGGCGGTGGGCGACTGAGGGGAAGGCAAGGTTAGCGCGGGGCAGAGGTACCTTTCAGAGAATACAGCAGGCTGCTATCACTTTTACTTTTCATTTCACACTTATCACTTGTCACTCGCACTTGTCACTACCTGTTCACACGCACTAAGCCCTTGTCATTTCTCAAAATGTAAACCGGGCTTGAGTGCTTGTCGTTTGTCAGTTGTAACTCGCACTTGTCACTTCTCAAAATGTAAACCGGGCCCTTGAGAAGTGACAAGTGCGAGCGGCAATGACAAATGACAAGTGACAAGTAGCAAGTTGGTGTTCACACATGTGGCAATTGGATGTCATTATTATGCGAAATCTTCGAGTGTGAAATTGGGTCGGTAATTGTCAAAGAGGCGCTAGCACAGCTTTAAAGTTTAAAACTGGTATCTCATCATACAAGTTTACCTTTTTTTGATTAAAAAGATGTGTGAAGTGCCTTATTGCAAAGATATTGGTGCACACCAATTTCCTAAAATATGTCTGCTTAAGTGAGAAAAATGTTTCTTAAAGCTATAACAAGGAAAAAATTTAAGCCTGAAAATAATATGGCTCCAACCCTGACCTACAGGAGTCTTTAATTTTCTTCTTTTCTTGGTAATATGTAAACTTAATGCTTCTTAACTTCGCATATACCTACTTATTTTGCGCCGAAACCGGCCATTCCCAGATATATTGAGGGCATAGCAGCGTCTCGCATCATTTTTTTTTAATTCAGCGATTTAATATTGTATAAACATTCGTGTTTCCATAATTCCTTGACAATTTTAATGTTATTGCTATCTGACCACTTCGTAATAAAACAAAATTATTATAAATACGAGTATGTATACAATATATATATATATATATATATATATACAAAAATATCTTATTTAATAACTATTATAACCAACACGTGTATGTTCTGACGTCGCCGCTAGAACGGGGGCGGCGATGGGTGACTGAGGGGAAAGCAAGGTTAGCGCGGGGCAGAGATACTTGTCAGAGAATAGAGCAGGCCGCTATTCACTTGTTACTTTTCATTCCGCACTTGTCACTTGTCACTCGCACTTGTCACTGCCTGTTCACACGCACTAAGCACTTGTCATTTGTCGCTTGTCATTGTCACTCGCACTTGTCACTTCTCAAAATGTAAACCGGGCTTAAGTGACAAGTGCGAGTGGCAAGTGAAACTTATAATTTACAAGTGCTTAGTGCGTGTGAACAGGCAGTGACAAGTGATAAGTGTGAATGAAATACCCACTAAGCACTTGTCATGTTTGTCAGTTGTACTTGCCACTCGCTTTTGTCACTTCTCAAAATGTAAACCGGGCTGGTTATTTATTTATTACATCTTTTTGCTTTGGACATCAATGATTTAATCACCTTACCTACTACCTTACTTTTAATATAATTATAGGAGTCTGAGCAATTTAGATTCATATTAAAATAAAGTAACAATTAATTTTTATTTAAATTAATACATGCTAATTTTTTTTTCTTCTTTCAATTTTACATTCATGATGGAAAAAATTATTTCCGTAAAACATTTTATATGTACAGAATTCCAATCACAGTTAATATAAAAAAGCGCGACAGTTGAATTATGGATAAAAATAGTATTTTCGAATTATATTATCTTTCTATAATTTATAACTAGTACAATTGACTGTAACACACTCCCTTCCACACTAAGATTTTCTCCTGTATCATGGGGGCAGTTAACAAACATAAATTGCACAAGGACAAACATCCAGACCCGGAACAGTTATACAAATACATACTTGTTCCGCGGCCCTAAGCGCTGCAACTCATTGCTACGCCATTACGCCACGAAACCCCTAAATTATAATGGCCGAGTGTACGCGCAAGCATAGGCGCATTCTCTGATTTCTTACATCATGTCCGATGGGATGGTAAGCCGACACGGACAGGACGGCTTTATGTGCTTTTTTTATAGGATGGGGTGACAAACGAGCACACAGTCTACCTGATGGTAAGTGGTTGCTGCGGCCCATAGACATCTACATCTATCCTCGATTACGAATCAAAATGCAGATGCGTTGTCACCCGTGAGCACTAAGATGGGATGCCTCGTTTCCAGTAAAATGGGTCTCCGGTTCTCTAAACTCACCATACGAAATACGACAGCATTAAGCAAAAACTTATTTTGGCATGTCTCGGGATTCAAACCCGGGCCTCATGATCAGCAACCGCGTTTACGACTACTAGAAAAATGAGGCAGTCAGCAGTATCCTCAAAATAATAAAAAATGGCTAACCCAATGCCAAGAGTTGCAGATATGGCATAGTATTATCTCGCTTACTTGTAAAAGTAAATCCTCCTAAATTTCGGCCGATTCCGAGACAGACGAATGAGTCACGCAGTCATAAAACCAGTCTACGCGCGCTACTTTCGAACTCGTTACGTCACGCTAGACGTCATCCTTACGTCACGCGGGTCAACGAAACGTCACGCTTCGGGCTTGTGATCTTCGTGAGAAAATTGACCCATTGTTGCCGAATCTCATTTTATACATTGAAATTGAGATGCAACGTTGTGTGAATTTTTGATTAGAGTTCATATTATATGCATTTTGTGTGAATACTTTTAGTCGATTTCAAAAAAGGAGATTTCATTTACATTTTTTTATAAAGCTGAAGTGCAAAATTCTTTCATGATTACGACGTAATACTTCACACTTGTTAGAAAAGAGTTGTTAGTAGAGAGTATTAATGTTTTTTTTTCTAAATATCCGTGTAGTCCGTGAGGGTAATATGGTCATCCGGTTAATATGGTAACTTTTTTATAACTCACAAACTACAACCTTGTTTGCATAGATAGCTCTGTGATATGATAGCTCTTCATTAGTCAATCAAATAATAAAGGGTCAAATAGGCTCTGCTTTATCGACGCCTTTTTGACAGTTGATATTATAGTAGTTATATATTGTGTATATATTGTAGTGTAGTTATCATTAGATCAATATTTCGTTTCTTTTTTTAAATGATTTTTAAGGTTTTCGGATTAATTATAGCCTAGATCCAACCTGACATTGGTATCTAAATATTCGTAAAGCTTCAAGACAGTCGGCTCAAACAACCATTCTAAAGTTTTGCCCGAATAGACAGATAGACAAATAAAAATTTTAAAACGATTGTTTATGTCTTAATAGCATTCAAATAACCCCTGAGCTTAATGGAAGCTTGTTATTTCAATATTACAGACAGAGACTTCAAATACATTTATAAAAATAGATATAGATTAAAAAAAGAAAGATTTAATAATTAAAATTTTATTTTAATTATTAAATCTTGGGTCGGAGTAAAAGTTTCTTGATATTTTGTTGGTATAAAATTGAAAAAAAAAATCTCTTTGATTACTGTTTCTATTTGGCTGGTTTTAGTATTAATACATAATAAAACATAAAGAAAAACAAGAATAAAAAGTAAAAAAAAACACTTTCCCGCCATTTTTCAATTGTTTTTCCGTCCGCCAAAATGAGTGAATCTAAAGACCGATTTACACTTCAACAAGTACAGTAGCAAAGAATATATACACTACGCGAAAAGAAACGACACTTAAGCATGTGTGCACGTAAAATCGCTTGCGGCTATGTGTGGGTGTATGGATGTGCGCTGGGACATTGAAAGGCGCGCGGGGCGTGGAACGGGCAGTCGCCGACTACCCTGGCCGAGGGCTAGTAGTATACCGATAATTGTCAGTGTTAGTTAATATGAATATATTCGTCAAGTGATATTATAATATTTCAATTAATATTTGAATATTACTGATATCTTAATACGACGGTTCTATATATTACTATTATATATATATATATATATATATATATATATATATATATATATATATATATATATATATATATATATATATATATATATATATATATATTTATATCTAGTTTCTTGTTAGAAATAATAATGAAAATTATAAAAGTAATTGAAAAATTCAAAAATATATAAGAGTAAATTAATTTTAAAGGATAGTAGATAATACTGATTATTGCGTACTGAAATACTAAGTGTTGGTTATTTATGATTACCATTAACTCTCGTGCATATTTGGTGTTGTTGTTAATATTCCTCATTTGTAAAGACGTTTAATAAAAGTTGATTTAAAATTGAACGTATCTTTCACTAACCAAATACATAAGTTTACATAATATATAACATATACCTACTATGTATCTCCTTTGGTAATAGTCTATAATATTCCATTTCGGTTCAATATCAACCCTAGCGTTACACGCTTCGACTCAAGGTCACCGGCGCTTAAGCTCTCACGTACAGGGAGTGTCACCGCCATAGAGTTCGTTGGAGTATGACGTTTTAAGACTACAGAATTTTTCTGGTCGTTTAAAATGGTTTTAGGATTACGTCAAGAATTAAATGATCCAGTCAGAAGTATTAATGGTTGTTGTTAAAGAAGTTTTTAAGAATTTTCATGAGTGCAGCATCTCGAGCAGATTTAATTTTACAATTTGAACTTCTACTATTATATAAAGATTCGTTTTCTAAATACTCCTGTACAAATTTATAAGTAATATCTTCCATCCATTTTATCATCAACTTCAATTAAAACTCAATATAAATCGTATAAATATTTAATAAACAGTATCGTACAAAATTTGTGGCGAGTTTAATTATAAAAGTACAATTGTACGTTTTGGCGCGTAAACATTGCGTCCTGTCAACTTATGCACTGAACTAAACTCGCTCGCTTACACGAGCGGCGAGTTTAGTTGCTGGTGGCGGGAGACGCGCGGGAGGGCAGCCCTTCCCACTTAACTCGCCGAAAAATAGCTCGGCGGGTTATTCCGTTCAACTTAATCGTAAACTTGCTACTTAACTCGCTTATTGCCGTTCAAACGAAGTTCAAACTTAACTCGCCAGGTTCGCAAGTTAACTCGCTAGTGTACTTGTCGAAGTGTAAATCGGTCTTAACGAAGGAATTCGATACATTCTGAAGTTCTATTACAAAAAAGAAAAAAATTGTGACGTTTATGGACCTAACGCAGTGTCAGTAAGAGTAAGTTCTAAGTTTGTTCAAGCGTTTTCGGTCCGGGAATTTTTATGTCAAAGTTGCAGCTCGCTCTGGTCGCCCTTATACGGTTTAAGTCAATACCATTTTTGAAAAAGTGGAGAAAGATCGCCATTTCAGTACTTACCACAAAGCCAAAAAATTGAGGATTGACCACAAACAGTTTTAACCTATTTGAAAAAGTCTGGCTATACAAAAAAGCTCGATATTTGGGTATCACACGAGCTCACTGCAAGAAACCTAATGAATCGTGTACTCATTTGCGATTCTCTATTGAAACGTAATGATATCGAACCTTTTTTGAATAGATTTTTTGATTGATATTTTTAAATTTATTGATTGATGGTGATGAAAAGTGGATCACTTACGACAAGAACCAATCATGGTCAAAGGGTAGCCAAGCTCCACAGTTGCGAAAGCCGGATTAACACACAAAAAGGTGATGCTGTGTGTATGGTGGGATTGGAAGGTCATTGTTTATTATGAGCTTTTAGTGCCGGGCAAAAGCATTGGTTCGGATTTCTTGCTTGAGTCTCATTTGCCAATAACAAATGAGACTCAAGCAAAAACGGCGGAAAAACGGCCGGAATTGATCAACAGAATAGAAGTGTTCATCATGATAACGCCAGACCACACACATCTTTGGCCAATCATCAAAAATTGAGAAAGCTTTGAAAGTGTTAATGCATTCACCATATAGTACTGACCTTGCAGCTTCAGATTTTTACCTGTTTCGGTCTGTTTGAAATTCTTCAAGTAGTGGGCTGTTAGGCTAACATCAAGAGGACTGTCAAAACTACTTACCGCATTTTTTCTCAATCCCAAGATTTCAACAACGGGATTATGTCACTCACTACCTACACGATGGTAACAAGTTATCGAACAAAATGGCGCATATCATAATATTATAATTAAATTTGATTGTGCTTAGAAAAAAATTTCTTGGATTTGTATATAAAACACTATAATTTTAATATATATATATTAAAATTATAATTTTCTCCGACCCAATATGATAACAGTTACATTTTGTAATAATTTCTTTTTAATAATAATGTATCAAACGCTGTTTCCCGCTATTCTATTGTATATACTTCAATTTAGAAGAGCAGGAGGTGTTCAGTCAACTGTATATTCTTTTAAATGAGCGTAACACAATATCTCCCACGCTGGGTAACAGGTTGCACTGACATTTTACCGAAAGATTAAATTACGCTTACACTTTTAGAAAATCCGATCAGATTTGATGATAATCTGACAGCGAATATGAATAAAAAGAAATGCGAATATTATAAAATGTCAGTTTTATTTCTGCAATATAAAATAAATTGACGGCTCCGCGACGTAGTGGGTTAGCTTCGAGTTGCGAGCCGAGAGCCGCGTGTTCGAACCCGCACGGAACAGCTTACAAATAACTGTTCCGGATCTTGATGTTTGTCCTTGTGCAATTTATGTTTGTAAACACACACCCGAGTATTATTGTCCTGTCATGGTTAGTCTTCCTTGAGACTAGCCGTGGTAATCAAAATTCGGTCTGGTGAACATTACAATAACATTTGACAAATTAATGAAATTCTAAATTTTCATATAATAGAAAATTTACCATACCATTTTTACCATTATAGCCTCTCAAAAGTCCACTGCTGGACATAGGTCTCCCCAATAAATTTCCTGACAGGGGGGAAATTTGCCAAAGTTGTCAGGCTTGGAAAACGGGTTGGCAACCGCAGTTTTGTTGTACACCGGCTTTCATGCTGCTCATTTCCTACTTTGTTTCCCTCTGTCGCCTCTTACGAAACCCACGGGATGATATGGGATAGTGGTTATTCTCACACATTAAATATAAATGGTACATATATTCTTTATTTCTGGCGCCCGTGTACTAGCTACTTAGAATGTTGTAATTTTTTTTTTCGGGCTGTTGATTGGCTTTCACCAATCTTTTGTCTGAAGAAGTTTTTGTTGAAAAAAGTTTCAAATTGGGAACGACCAAATCTAGTCCAGTTTAACCCTCAGAAGATACAGGTTTGCGCGTTTACCGCTAAAAAGAACCCCTTTGTCGTATCTCCTCTGTTTCAAAGCAATCCTCTTGTTGCATCAGCTAGCATCGGAATCCTTGGCGTCGACATATCGAATAATGTTCAATTACAAGACGCAATTTCAGCCTCACATAGAATACTGTTCTCATCTCTGGGACGGGGTAACCCAGTGCTAGTGCTCTTTCCACTTGATCACATCCAGCACAGAACGGTTCGAATCTTCGGCGACTGAGTTCTTTCTGATCGGCTTGACTCACTGGCGCTACGTCTCTTTGCGTATTTTATCGCATATACTACGGGGCGTGCTCAGAGGAATTGTTCGGACCGATTCCATCGCACATCGCGATAAAACTCGCCGTAGAATCCGTACCATCTGGATGATTGGCGGTCTACCACTGTGCGATTTACAAGAAGTTTTCTTTCCCACACAACTTCCTTGTAGAATCGGGTACTACCAGCGATTTTTCCGAACCGATACTACTTAGGAACCTTCAATAAAAGAGCCTACTCTTTTTTTTAAAGGAAAACGCATCTACAATTCCCCTGGTTTTGCAGTAGTTTACGAGCGGCAGTAGTCACTTACCATCAGGTGCGCCGCATTCTCATTTTCTCCTCTCATAATAAAAAAATCTTATATTTTTTGAGATACTTGCAAAATGGGAAATGGGGGGATGTGGTAAGGATACTACTATTAAAAGTAATAACATACAAATAGGTCAAAATACCTATCAATATAACAGGAGTTCAAGAGGGATTTTTATACTCTTTTTTACTATTAAAACTGTGAAATTTGTCAAATTTTTTATTCGTGTAGATTTTAAATCACGCAAACATTGTAGGGTAAAAGCAAGGACGACTGTGTAATTAACGTTCTAATCCAGCGGCGCAAGGCAAACTTTTACTGCAAGAACATCATAAAGGTCAACGTTTTTATAAAGACCTCTCACTGATAAATAGCCATGATAAGGAACGAAATGAAATTATTAAAATTTCGTTTTTAAAACGCCCTTTCATTTTACAATCTACTGACTTTCTTGAGGAGAATTTCTCGGCCGTGAAATAAACGCCATAACCTTAAAATCATAAGTTACATTAAATAAAACTAATTTTACGGATATCGCGTTTAATTTTATATTAAAATATACACAATATTTATTACCATAAAAATAAAAACTAAAACCACTAACTTAACACTCACTGTTCGATTTCCAGACACAATATTAAGACAAGAGCTGACCTATATGTGGTTCACGGGATATTGAAAGGGTTAAATTATAATACAGTCCTACTCCTTGTGATATAGTGCCAAAAACGAACAAAAAAGCCTTAACTTCACCACACATGAACCCCATGGACCGATAGATAGTCTCTACAGCAAATATCACAAATTGGTTGTCATCTTTCAGATACATACTTTAATTCGATACGGTTATATTTCATAGTTATATATGATTCCATACGTTGAGTGCTTTAGAACATTCGTAGTCACGGTGCGAATTAGCTGATTAACGCATTTATTTTTGTTATTTTATTCAATCTGTAATATATATACGTATAAATAAAATTGAAAATTATTATCACCAATAGTCCAGCTATATCCCTCGAAGAACCGATAAGTAATGGTAAGAAAGATTCTTCTCGAGTGGCAGCTTCGTATCGGTAAGAGGACTGTAGTGCGGCTGTGCGGCCCATTACATGGAGTGACGAGCTGGTAAAACATGCCGGAACTCGATGGAATTCAAATGACTCAGGATCGTAATTTGTAGCTTTCCTTGGAAAATAATGGTAAATAAAAATGGCTTTTATGTTGTGTTTTTTTTTGGGTATTTTTTTTTTTTTTTTTTTTTTTATACATATATAATCGGACCAATTAATATTCAAAAACTGAAGGTAGCCGGGCTAACAATGACGTTGGGACGTCAAACACCTCAGTCCACCCCCGTGACCATGGGTGCTGTAAAGCACCCGAAACGTCGGGAATTAAAAATAAGTAAAAGTAAGATAGAATCCGTAAATTTAGTTTTATTCAATTACTTTTAAAGTTTTCTTTTAGAAAGAATATACTTAAAAAGTTACTAATGTTAGAAATATGGCTCAGGACAATACTCTGTGACAATCTACGAGTGGGACCTATATTGAACTGTAGACTTGTGATGAGCTGTGATAAGAAAAATTATATGCACACAGCGCCATCTATTGTCGAATAGTAAAACGAATATATAAATGAATAGAGTGCCAATTCTGACAATAAACATCGCACGCCGCATCGTCATAAGTCGTCCAATCAATTTAATTATAAAGCAGTAAATCTTTGTCCGTCGCTTTTATCAATAATTAATTAACAACAAAGGGGCTATTAGAACTATTTATAGAAATTTAGAAGCAAATTGTTTGTTTGTCTAACGCGCAGTAAAATAACTTATTGTTTAAAGACAATAACGTTTCCTTTATTTTTATTACACCAAATGCTTTATCATAATATATAACTTATCTATTTGGCAAATAATTTATATCATTTATCACTGTCAAGCCTTATATCAGTCAGTGCATTGAATATACTGGTGTGAGTTCGTTGTTTTAAAAGAAAATATATCATAGATAAAAAATATATTATTTCTTATCAGTTTCTATTTTTTCTTTCTATTCAATAAATTATTATTTACTTTCGTAATAACTTAGCAGTGGCTGAGGGTTTTGGCTGCAACGCTGTGCGAGTTCGAATCACGTGTGAAATAACTGTTTTTATTTTTATCTATTCATTACTGCCTATTACAATCGACGGCTAAACAAAGGGCTCTGCTATAGGTTATCCCAAATGGACATATTTGTTACAGTTGGCACGCTGGGCAAGCGAGTTGGCAACAGCAGTTTTTTTATGTATAGGATGACAAACGAGCATACAGCCCACCTCATGGTAAGTGGTTGCCGTGGTCCATAGACATCTACATCTATCCTCGATTACGAATCAAAATGCAGATGCGTTGTCGTCCGTGAGGACTTAGGTGGAATGCCTCTTTTCCAGTAAAAAAGGTTCTCCGGTTCTCTACACTCACCATACGAAACACAGCAGCATTAAGCTACAATTTGACGCTGGTAGTCTGTGAGAGCGTGATCCTTCCCCGGTCGAGCCGACCCATGCGTAGCACAACTATACCACTAATATAACTGCAGCATGGATCTACCACGTAAAAAAATTAAATTGTTTTGAGTTGTAATGAGGTAATTACTGCTGCTCAACTCTTGTTTCATTACCGTGTAAAAGCGATATAAGGAGATCGACCTGCAAATAATTTTATATGACCTACAAAGAATTTTTCCGAGCTTGGATATTTGTACATGTGCATAAATATCCATTTATGTACACGTACATGCTCTTGGTGTGGAGTTAACTTTCATAAGATAAAAAATCGTTTAAATATGTCTTTACTTATTAAGTTTCATGTCCAGCAGTAATATTTTAATGGAGTAATGGAGTAATTGACAAATTGATTAAAATTGTGTGTCATTTTTATAAACAATACTTTTTATTTAATTCATCATCAAAATGTTGACGAGCGCTAACTCTCAAAGCTTTTTAGTCATGTAGAACTTTATTCAAAAAGCTTAAGTTATTGACATTGCCCTCGATCTACATTGTATTTAATATATGAAATATATAAAATACCTAAAAAAGATGATTCTACATATGTCCGTTATAGACTTTAAAATCATCCAACCAATGTGCCCCAAACCGCTTTCATTCGAAGTTGGTTTTAGATCACTAAAAATGCATTAGGCACTATATAAGAAAATCCTACGTTGGTAAAAGTTTTCGTGAGTTTTGCATCCATCAAATAACACAACCATCTGTTTACTAAAGCAAAATCATAATATCTTCTCGAAGCCATAAATATTTTCTTCCGGGCTTGTGACCATCTGTCCCAAGGAGATGTCCGATTTATTCTCCATAAGTCTCTCGTTAAAGATTAGGAGTGTGTCGACGAGGGTTATATACCTTATACTCAGAATTAACAAACAGTATTTGCTGAAGGTTATACAGGTTTACGCACCAACCTCAGCACATCCCAATGC
The DNA here is from genome assembly GCA_907164705.1 of Parnassius apollo. NCBI lineage: Eukaryota > Metazoa > Arthropoda > Insecta > Lepidoptera > Papilionidae > Parnassius > Parnassius apollo. The sequence goes on along the minus strand of CAJQZP010001064.1, from coordinate 3,388,567 downwards.
GGAGGTGGAGGAAATGTATGAGGATATCTCTAGAGCCATGCATTCTTCCAAAACCGAATTAAAGGTGTTAATAGGAGACTTCAGCGTATGTGGACTATGAGAAAGCCTTTGATTCCGTCAAAACTTGGGCGGTGCTGCAGTCCCTACAGCGGTGCCAAGTATATCGAAGTGCTGAATTGTTTGTACAATAGGGCTACGATGGCTATCCGAGTACATAACCAGAATACGAAACCTATCCAACTTCAGAGAGGTGTAAGACAGGGTGATGTAATATCCCCGAAACTCTTCACCGCTGCAGTGGAAGACGTTATCAAGCTACTGGACTGGAAAGGATACGGTTTAAGGTCATTGGCGAGTACATCACTCACCTTCGATTTGCCGGCTATATAGCCCTTATGGCAGAATCGCTGGAGCATCTGAGCATTATGCTCAATGACCTCAGTAGTGTTCCCCAACGGATAGGTTTTAAGATGAACATGGACAAAACAAAAGATGTCACCACCTATGCTGATAGTTGTTGGGAGCACTAAGTTTGAAGTTGTTGATGAGTATGTTTACCTGGGACAAATAGTCCGAATACGAGAGGTCAATCGTCAGATTCAACTCGGCTGGGTAGCGATCGGGATATTAGGTACGACACATATTCTCGTTAGGTATACCTCAAAACTAGATTGCACAACCAGTGCGTGTTGCCAGCGATGACCAATGGATCTAAGCAGTGATCTTTCACTGCTTACCGTATGAGGAAGCTGAAAGTCGCTCATCGAGCAATGGAGAGGGCTATGCTCGGAGTTTATCTGCGTGATGGACTTAAAAACGAGGATATCCGCAATAGAACCAGAGTAACCGGCATAGCCCAACGAATTAGTAAGCTGAAGTGGTAATTGGCCGCCCATATAGCTCAAAGAACCGACAACCGATTGAGAAAGGCGAAGTGTAGGCGCTCCCTCATTAGATAGTGTGACGACCTGGTTGGACATGCATGAAGTCAATGGATGCAGGTGGTTCGGGAACGTGCTTCGTGGCTTTTCGTGGTTCAGGCCTATGTTCGGGAGTGGACTTGTGAAGGGCTGCAATGATGAATAATTATCTTCTGAGTAATTATAATTAACTATAGAAATGTAGTGTAGGAAAAGTGACAATGAAGGAGACGTGTTGTTGGTACTAAAACTTTAAGTAAGGGTTCACTTTATTCTCCTTTAAATGTATTTTTCCAAATTTTGTGATTAATAACTTAATAAAGAGAAACTGAATTAGCAATTGAATTAAATGTGATATTTTATGCCTCTATATAAGCGTTGAAACGTGTTTGGTCTAAAATGTATGTAATCAACACCTGTATTTACCATGTTTGGTGCAAATAAAAGTTTTAAATCTTGAATCTTTGAATCATCGCCATCACAATTACAGCCAATCAAAAGTCCACAACTGAACATAAGCATCTTCCAAAGCTTGCCTTTTAGGCGGGATATGTACCATAGTTGCCACTCTTGGCGGGTGGGTTGACGAATGCAGTTTTTTTTATTTGGGTTGTTATCATGGAGATGCTGCTACTCATTTCCTGTTTCCCTCTGTCGCTGCTTATACACGGATGCCTACGAAGTGATATGGGGGTAAAGAGATTCTCTTAAGGTTCCACTACATGGCGACTTTTATTAACTAGAATGACAAATGAGCACACAGTTCACCCGATGGTTAATGGATGTTGTAGCCCATAGACATTTTACATCCATCCTCGATTAAGAATCAAAATGCAGATGCGTTGTCATCCCTGAGAGCTTAGCCGAAATGCTTCGTTCCCAGTAAAGAGTAAGTAAGTAAGGGAGTATGTAATTTCTTTATAGAATGAGGGTGACAAACGAGCACACAGTCCACCTGATGGTAGTGGATGCTTTGACCCATAGACATGTACATCGATTTAAGAATCAAAATACAGATGCGTTGCCAGCCCTGAGGACTGAGATGGAATGCTTCGTTTCCAGTAAAAAGGGTCTCCGGTTCTCCACACTCACCATACGAAACACAGCAGCATTAAGCTGCTATTTTACGCTGGTGTTCTGTGAGAGCGTGGTCCTTCCCCGGTCGAGCCGACCCATTCGTGCTGCAACCACAATATAGCTGCAGCATGGCACTATCACGTAAAAATTAGAAAAAGATTAACTTGAAACACGTTTAGTTAAATTGTTTATTACAATATTGTGATAGTGATGGACTGATGGAGTGCATCAGAGAGTGCGAACGAAATTAAATTATAGTAATGTTACAAAGTTAACGCGCAGAGTAATTGATAAACAGAACAATATGACATATTATGACGCCTTCTTAGAACAGAGATAGCATTTTCTATGAAACTGTTTTTAATTAATTTGTGTTTCACACAACTTTTTATTCAATTTTTATTTAATTTCCATCATATACATCTTAATATCATTCTTAATAAGTGTCATTTACTCATGATACGTATATTTTTAAATGTGAAATGCACATCATAATAAAGTCAGACTATCATCATCGTCAATGATATCCTTCATAAATCAACTGCTAAATATAGCACTTCTCCAAAGAATGCCACAAAGCACGATCCTGAGTCAACTTTATTAATTGACCACCCGCTTGCCTTGTAAAACATGCTACCTGCATAGTGGTCACTTCATCTAATGCCTCCCTAACTCCCATTACAAGTACTTTCTTCTCCATCGTTTGTTAGTTCTTTATCCCACCTTAATCAACAATCCAAAATAGTCTATTTTAACTACTATTACAGTTATATTTTTTTGCACTTCTGTAAGGCCTGTATAAGTTCGACATAAAATAGAGTAATAAAATTGTTATAATTATATATTGCAAACTACGGTCACTATTCAAACACCTTAAATAAGATGCAAATATAAATTTTAATTACAAAACATTTACTCCCATTAACAAAAAGGCTTTCCGTTTTTGACATTTCCTACATACACTACACTATGTCTTGATAAATGCATACACACACTCTTGCAATCCTGTCTTGTCCACTAAATTCACCTTGCACCTTTTAAAGTCAACCGTAGCTTATTATTTGTTTCTAAAGGTAGGAAGGTAAATAAAAGGCCATTATAATGAAATTCTCTGTTAGAGTAAGTGATTTATTTCCTTGAGATGTGATTGTACGATAGGCCAATAGTAGTGGACGCGACGCGATTATCCCGCCGCCATCTTAAATTATGGACTGTGAGTTGTGTAACTGTGAAAGATTTTATGCAATTTTATGCGAAGGAAAAATAGAAATAATGATTTCTTATATTTACCCGAACACTACACATTGAATAAAAACTATTTGATACGGATTTTATCGCGTTTAGTTAATTATTTTTTAATTCCCGACGTTTCGGATGTTTTACAGAACCCATGGTCACGGGGCGACTGAGATGTTTGACGTCCCAATATCATAGTTAGCCCGGCTACCAATATTAATATTTGGTCCGATCTACGTAGAATTAGCTCACTGTATCTTTAAGTCTTTCAGTGGTATGCTTGGGTTTGGATTTAATTTTGTTTATTAAAGGATCCCAAGCCGATCACATCACCCATCCATCTTCTCTATTTATGAGAAATAAAAAGAATGATATTACAATCTGCTTGAGATCCTATAATTAATTGAATTAATCCAAACTCAAGCAATATTACTGCAAGACTTCAAAATACTGTAAGATTCTGCGTAGATCGGACCTAAAATTAATATTCAATAATTGAAGATAGCCGGGTTAACTGTGATATCAGGACATCAAACAAAAACTGAAGGTAGCCGGGCTAACTATGATATCAGGACATCAAACAAAAACTGAAGGTAGCCGGGCTAACTGTGATATCAGGACATCAAACAAAAACTGAAGGTAGCCGGGCTAACTATGATATCAGGACATCAAACAAAAACTGAAGGTAGCCGGGCTAACTATGATATCAAGACATCAAACAGAAACTGAAGATAGCCGGGCTAACTGTGATATCAGGACATCAAACAAAAACTGAAGGTAGCCGGGCTAACTATGATATCAGGACATCAAACAGAAACTGAAGGTAGCCGGGCTAACTATGATATCAGGACATCAAACAAAAACTGAAGGTAGCCGGGCTAACTATGATATCAGGACATCAAACAAAAACTGAAGGTAGCCGGGTTAACTATGATATCAGGACATCAAACAGAAACTGAAGGTAGCCGGGCTAACTATGATATCAGGACATCAAACAAAAACTGAAGGTAGCCGGGCTAACTATGATATCAGGACATCAAACAAAAACTGAAGGTAGCCGGGCTAACTATGATATCAGGACATCAAACAAAAACTGAAGGTAGCCGGGCTAACTATGATATCAGGACATCAAACAGAAACTGAAGGTAGCCGGGCTAACTATGATATCAGGACATCAAACAAAAACTGAAGGTAGCCGGGTTAACTGTGATATCAGAACATCAAACAAAGGCTGAAGGTAGCCGGGCTAACTATGATATCAGGACATCAAACAAAAACTGAAGGTAGCCGGGTTAACTGTGATATCAGGACATCAAACAAAAACTGAAGGTAGCCGGGCTAACTATGATATCAGGACATCAAACAGAAACTCAAGGTAGCCGGGTTAACTGTGATATCAGGACATCAAACAAAAACTGAAGGTAGCCGGGCTAACTATGATATCAGGACATCAAACAAAAACTGAAGGTAGCCGGGTTAACTATGATATCAGGACATCAAACAGAAACTGAAGGTAGCCGGGCTAACTATGATATCAGGACATCAAACAAAAACTGAAGATATGGCTAACTATGTCATTGAGACGTCAAACAACTCAGTGCCCCCCCCCCCATGGTCAAAAAAACTATTTTACGGATTTTATCGCGTTTAATTTTACATTTTTTTCCCGACGTTTCGAGTTTCTTACAATAGTAGCTCTAAAAAGAGCCCGTGCCTAATTTGCAATGCGCAGAGCTTAGAATAACTTAATACATCTTACCTAACAGTTAGTCAATATAAAACGTCCCTTGAAATAAAATGAACGCAGTGATTGTTCCATTGATGTATAGAGGTGTCTAAAGATATAATTGATAACCTTTCGCCTTCCGAACGTCAGGCTGCGGCGGTAAGCGGCGATTTATTGCACATGGTCATTTTATATTTATTGTGCGCGGTAGAGGGTTGAAATATTGACGCCATTTATCCTCGCCGTGGGTGTCAGCAATACAATTAAGTGATTAAATATATTAATAGACCCGTATGGTCTATTAATATAATGATACTGAACTTTCTTCAACTTTCTTAATTTACTAGCTGCGCTCCGCATTTTAATCCGCATATAATTCAAAAAATCACTGATTGATTGATTGATTTATCCGTATAGACAATATTTTTAGTAACATTTTCATGTGGTATTAAAATGTATTGATTCTCTCGGTTCTCTTTTTTATATCCTTAATGCATTATTTAGGTATACATATTTATTATATTACAATAATAAAGAGAAATATATATCCTTATATAGCTCATAATGTATAAATATTATTATGATAATATCTCCAAAGCTATTGCTTCTTTAAAAATATTAAATTTTTTAGAATCTCCATACAAAAGTTTGAGCCAAATCCCAGATAGTAGAATTTTTTGAGAGAAATCGTGCGGAGGCGCATACTAGCTGATGTATGAACACTTTTTTAAACTATGAAATCAGGTATTTGATGTATTAATTGTTATGTACAAATTCATTAGTTATTATCGGAAAAGTATTTCAGAAAGAAAGAAAAAAAACTTTATTTGGCAAATAAAATTACAAGAGTACCTATAATTAAAATCAAATTACGAAAATGGAATTAAAAATTATCAATCAATCAAATTAGGTCCCTATTTCAGCTATCTGCTGGTGGACTTAATGACTGTAGCAGTGATTTTCAATTATAATATGTATATGAATTATATTATAGGGGTGTAAGGTAAATAGAGAGTCTTGGAGGCTCAGATGATTAACGCTCGCTGTAAATATGTATAACAGAACGCGAGTAACCCGGGTTCGGTCCCCGCCGGCACCAATGAAATTGTTAATTGCAATTTTAAGTGCTGGCATACCACGCGCTCGGCGGTAAAGGAAAGCATCGTGAGGAAACCTGCAAGTCTGAGGAACAAGAAAAAATTTATCTCGAAGACATATGAAGTTCGCCAACACGCATTGGGGCAGCGCGGCGGACACTTCCTTGCCCCACAAACTCTCTCAGACATGAGGGGAGGCCTGTGCCCAGCAGTAGGACGTATATAGGCTGTAACTTTACTTTACTTTTAGGTAAATAGTAGTGTAGTGGCAGTGTAAGAATATCCACTACTCCATATCTTTCCGTGGGTGTCGTTAGAGATGACAGAGGGAGAGTAAAACAGGGGATGGACAGCAGCGTGTTTCTGATAACTACTCAAAATAATAAAAAAGTCTGCGGCTACCAACTCGCTGGACAAGAGTGGCCACCATGGCGAACTCTCCCCTACAAGACAATGTGAAACATAAACAGAACAGAAACCTTTTTATTCAGTATAGAAGAAGATTATAAATAATACTTATTGAATGTCACATTTTTTTTAAATTTACCACTGGTTCGGAAAAACACCTTTCGGGAATAACCAGCAAGAAACCCAGCGGGACTATTTTTTTTAAATAACAGTTTGTGAGCCGTGATAGTTCAGATGGTTAACGCTCGCTGTAAATATGTAACGCGAGTAGCCCGGGTTCGATCCCCGCCGGTACCAATGAAATTGTTAATTGCAATTTTAAGTGCTGATTTACCACGTGCTCGGCGGTGAAGGAAAACACCGTGAGGAAACCTGCATGTCTGAGGAATAAGAAAAAAAATTATTTCGAAGACATGTGAAGTTCGCCAACACGCATTAGGGCAGCGCGGGGAACACTTCCTTGCCCTAAAACCCTCTCAGAAAATGAGGGGAGGCCTGCGCCCAGCAGTGGGACTTATATAGGCTGTAACTTTACTTTTACTTTAGTTTACAATCATTTATGTTACAATTAACAACACAAAACAAAGTAGAAATAGCTTTGTAGCAATCACCCTTCCCAGGGGTTATCATCCATAAATTCCTTAATATTATAATAACCCATTTTACACAAACTTAGTTTAATAAAGTTTATGAACTTTGTGCAGGTCAAATTTTGTATATTTTCTGGGATTTTGTTGTAAAAGCGTATACATCGCCCCAAGAATGAATTAATGACTCGGTGAAGTCGAGTAACTGGTACTACTGGCTTGTGTCTGTTCCTAGTATGTACAGAAGGAAGAAGAATATCACTTATTTTTGTAAAACTACTTTTATTTTTGTGTAATATTAATAAGAATTTCCTTAAATTCTCTGTGTTCGAATTTCCTTAAATTCGGCTGCAATGGATGTGTGGGTAGAACAGGAATCACACTGCTTAGCAGAAATAGAAGGTACGCAGTACTTAACCAGACGGATACCTAGGCAAAAAGGCCCGCATATTCTCTCCATCAAGACGTAAAATTTCATCGCTGAACAAGGATCTCTTTAATACAGGGCTTAGAAGGCGCATTGACGACGACACCCTGCTGCACCTTTGACACTTTTAGTGGCTTAAGACGGTAATTGTCTGGTGAGTTACTACTTTAGCAAACCTGATAAATATGACTTTGAATAAGCTCGATTACTCGGATCGGATACACTTACTCGGTTATTTACCAGCGAAGGAAAATAACCCAACAGTAAAAATCACGTACACATACATAACTCGAATTTGTTTATGCAGTAACTTACTCAGCTGGCTATGCCATTATAGACACAATAATGGAACTGGTAGATACCAATTTTCATTGCAATTAACCGAGTTTGCAATGCAAACGTATTTGCCCATCAAAATGACGCGTAAAAGGTATAAATACTGAATGTCGGTTTTCCTTAATATTGTTAACTGAAATAATTTTGACGTAGTATTAATTGAAACACTGTTAGAATAACGTTCAAATGCAATTAGTGTTTATATTTGTTAATTATTATTTTAATAAATAATTAAATTAGAGCAACTGATTACTAAAATAGTGAATTTCCAAGATGGTGCAACAGATTTCGGCATTTAGAAGCAGTTTGGATGGTATTCGGAGAATGGCGTCAGTAAAGCGGGCTACTGTTCAGGTAATAAACATAATTTCAAATACACTCCAGCTGTTTTATGTGCGCCTGATCTTTAATTTTGATCTATATTAACTTCAGATCTAACAAGACCATGCTCTTCTCGCAAGACTGTTAGAGAATTAGGAGTGAAATCAATACAGTATTTCGAGATAATGTAACGTCCGTCAAAACTCCATATTCACTATGGCAGTGGCAGCCCAGCGGATTATTTTTTACTTTTATACCCTATGAAAAGTATATTTTTGTATTCACTTAAATTTGTTTTACAAAAAGGCGCCCGCTAGGTTCCTTGTACGATTTCTTGCTGGTTTATCCTAGGGGCTAATCTACGTTGAATAGAAATGTTCTATTCTATCCTATTTAATTGCTCTCTTATTTTTAATTCTATGTTGAATAAAAATATTCTATTCTATTCTATTCAATTGCTCTCCTATTTTTAATTCTATGTTGAATAAAAATGTTCTATTCTATCCTATTTAATTGCTCTCTTATTTTTAATTCTATGTTGAATAAAAATATTCTTTTCTATCCTATTCAATTGCTCTCTTATTTTTAATTCTATGTTGAATAAAAATATTCTATTCTATCCTATTCAATTGCTCTATTATTTTTAATTCTATGTTGAATAAAAATGTTCTATTCTATCCTATTCAATTGCTCTCTTATTTTTAATTCTATGTTGATTAAAAATATTCTTTTCTATCCTATTCAATTGCTCTCTTATTTTTAATTCTATGTTGAATAAAAATATTCTATTCTATCCTATTCAATTGCTCTATTATTTTTAATTCTATGTTGAATAAAAATGTTCTATTCTATCCTATTCAATTGCTCTCTTATTTTTAATTCTATGTTGAATAAAAATATTCTATTCTATCCTATTCAATTGCTCTCTTATTTTTAATTCTATGTTGAATAAAAATATTCTATTCTATCCTATTCAATTGCTCTCTTATTTTTAATTCGATGTGAAGCAACACTAATTCCTGGGTTAGTTTTTGGAGCCATGCAAACATTATTGTCCTAAACAGTTACTTTATGTACTTTTATATTGTATATATCTTTTTATAATATGAAAAGTAGCCATAAAACAATACGGTATTACTCTATGAAAGTAACTGCCTATTCCTTTTTAAAAGGCCGGCAACGTATCTGCAATTCCCCTGGTGTTGCAGTTGTTCGATTCATTATGCAGGTCTAGGGAAAGATACCAGTATCACTGCGATCTAAAAGATCTAATTTGATCACAAGTGATGTTACCCTAGATGGTGAATTACACGGTCTTAGTGTAACAAAAGCATATACACCCTTGCCTTGAAGACACCTAGATGGTATTCGGACGGAAAGATAAACGCTGACAAATTATTTCACTCCTTTGCTGTACGCATTATAAAAGAAGCAAACCGTTTGGTTCTAATGCGTGGGATATCGACAACAAAGGGGTAAAGACCCGTTGACCGTATGGTAGTCCGATGGTGGAAAGGAGAGGGAGGAATTAGAGCACACTCACTGAAATGCATCCTACAAAATACTGAGAGGCTGGCTACTCTGCGCCTGTGCTTGAGGCTGACAAGATTTGTTTCAACCAAATCAAGGTTATGGAGACAATCGCTGCCAGGTGGCATTTTTCAGCACCAGCCCATCTGTGACAGCAGTACTCCATGCACGACCGGACTTGTACTTTATATAATTAAGAAGTTGCTTTGTCGTTAACGGCTGCTTTGAACCTGAACTCAATGAACCGCCCATTGTTTTCGGTTCGGAGAAAATTCAACCCGTAACAACTGAAGTTGGTCAATGTACTCCAAGGATACATTCTACTTTACGTGGTAGAGCTACGCTGCAGCTATATTGTAGTTGTAGCAGGAATAGGTCGTCTCGACCAGGGTAGGAGCACGCTCTGACAGAATACCAGCGTGAAATAGCAGCTTAATGCTGCTGTGTTTCGTATGGTGAGTGTAGATAACTGGAGAGATCTTAGTGGAAACGAGGTATTCCATCTCAATCCTCAGTGGTGAAAACGCATCTGCATTTTTATATCATAATTGAGGATAAATATAGATTACTATGGGCGACAGTGTCCTCTTACTATCAGGCGGACTGTGGGCACATTTGTCACCCTTACCTATTCTATAAAAATAAAAGTTCCGGAAAGTATGAGTCAGGGTGAGCGGGTCCCTTTTAGCGGTGAAAAGGCACGCTTGTGTTTGGGAGCATTGAATCTCACAAGATTGGCATCGCCCCATTTGAAGAGTGCCTGCAGTGAGAGATTTACAGGTTCAACCGTAGCTTCTCTTTCGGATCGGATTTGATTCCGACTGGCTCGAGCATTCGGCTGGTAGGTACCACACTCCACAACTGTGCTGTAGTCTGTGTACCCATAGACACCGCGAAAAAACTGACCATTAATATGCACCAGGAAGAGAGTTGCGCAGAGAACGGAGCCCTGAGGAATTCCGGCGTTGTCGCGACAGGACTGGACGTACCATTGATGACGACTCGGAGAGATCGTTCACTCAGAGAATTGCTATCTATCTGTTTGTAAAATTTTATTACAATTGATTCATCCATTTCGAAAATAAGCTCGAACAGACAGTAGAGGTGCGTGTTTGAGCAAAATGCCGCGCTAGTCGTTATTTGTGAGGTTTTTATCTCTTGATATTAAAAAGATATATCACCTAATAAAAATCTATTAAATTTCTACATAACCTTGATTCCATAATGGCCAATTCCAATTTTTTTTTTTTTTTTAAATTTGGGCGTATTTCTTACGCGAAGCGATATATTGTAGCGAGAGCACAGAGTAATTCCTTAACTCGTGGCGCGAGCGCGTGGAGTGTGTAGGAACGAACGCTCAAGTTGGTAAACTATTTATTAATCTGTGGCTCAAGGTCGTTAGGATTAGCACGAAAATATAGGAGTCACTTTACTTCAATATTACAAACAGGCAGTTCAATTTTATTTTTATGTAGTTACAGATATATTGAACTATTTAATTCCTAATAAATAAAGAAAATCTCGTTCTAAAATAAACCAAGTGTAGTCTAAGCCACCTATTTCTTCAGGCGGGGTTTCAGAGAAAATATAATTTATCCGGGTTTCTTACTTTTTCTTCCAAGGACAGAGGGATTTTCTGAACTAAATGGTACAAAAATTATTTTTATGAGTATTATGTAATCCTCTATATTGACACATGCACTTATTTGATATGTTCCTATTAAACTCTGCTGCAATGATATATTGAAGTAAATATATATGGATAATTAATGTGCTAATAATATACAAGATAATATATTTTTGTGTGAATATGATAAAATATGCGCGTGTTTATATGTGTATTTTTTTACTTTTATGTATTTACCTAAAAATTTATACTTTGAGTGAATGGTAGATTCATTATTTTTAAATGGAAAGTTAGCACCGATAACGGCGCGAGCGCAATACAGAATCAATTATATATCAGGGCTCCGCTGAAAGTCAGCGCTCCTGCCGTACCTGCGGTAACATATACTGAGACGGAATCCTTTTTGGCATCACATCACACACTCTTGTCGAGATTTATTTTTAATTATGTTCTCCATCCTGTACCTTGTGTGTTTTTTTGTTCTTATTTACTTCTAAATATATATTTTGTGAGTGTATTGATGCTAATAAAACCTCAGTCTATGTCTTTAACTATTTCTAAGTAAAGTAAGTTATGATTTGTGATTTACGCACCAGTTTTGCGGTGGACAGGTAGAACATCACAACATAATTTTCTTTGAAAGTTACGAACTGACCTAGTTTTTTACATCGTCATTGTACTAATATGAATCATTTTGGAAAGAACTATGTTGCGGGTAATTTTTGTATGAAGTCATTTTGTCATATGCTTATTAGCGACCGATTACCATAATTTTTCATTTAATTAATTACTTTCTATCGAAACAGATAATTATTATACTTTTTTATATTATTTAAAAAATGTTACCCTCACACTAAGATTTTATCCTGTAACGTGGAGGCAGTTTACATACATAAATTGCTCAAGGACAAACATTCAAACCCGGAACCGAACCCGAATTTGTAGGCCATACAAATATTTGTTCCGTGCAGGTTTCGAACCCGAGGCCCCCAGCGCAGCCATTCATTGCTAAGCCTGTGCGCTACGGAGCCATCAATTCTTAATCTCGGTTAATAATCTCTCTCAGAAAGAGGCGAGTGCCCAGCTGTGCGACTGCAAATTTCCCAAATCTGCAAGTTACTTCACGATGTTTTTTTCTCCACCGCCGCAAGTGGTTAATTGATACCTAAAATTGCGTTACATTTTATATTTATATTTGACTCGGCTCGCTCGAGTACTATAAAATTTTAGGGCGATCCCCTCAGCTACCACTCCTTTAAACGTATGTAGTCCTAGTATTTGTTTAATAATTCCTCGTACTACTTCATGACCTACTTCAATACCTCGTGTATTGCAAACTGAATAATTTTACGTCACACTTACAACCTATTCGACGTAGTATTGAGATGAGTAATTTGAAAGTACCAGTATCGTAATTCGTATCGTTTATACAAAGTCAAACTTAATTTCCCTTTTTGCCCCTGACGCCACAATGCGTATTGACAGACTTCACATGTATTTATTTTTATTTATTTCTTAGTCATGAAAATTTCTCCAAGATGTTCTCCTTCACTGACGAGCACGTGGCAAATCAACTATATGTGTTATATAGCAGGTTGCACGCAATCTTTATAACTTACTGCGAAGCCTTAGCCTCTGATCACAGAATAAATAATAGTACTTCTCTGACTCTGGCCTTGAGGAAACTTGTGTGTCATAGAATTAACACATTATGTATTATGATGATTCAATAAAATGATTCTAAATTATTTCTTAGATTAATTGGATTTCTACAACAGCGTAACCTACCGGGTCATATTATGAACCTAACTATTCAGAGAGGTACTCAAACACACACAAAATTGTCATCAAAATCGGCCTACTGTTTAAAAAGATTTTCTAGTAACAAACACACGTAATATCACCAACTGGATGCTTGGCGGTCCACCACTATGCGTTTTACTGGCAGTTTTCTTCATCGTACAACATCTCTGTGGAATTGTTTGCTACCGGCGATTATTCCGGACGATACGAACCTTCAAGAAAAGAGTTTACTCCTTTCTAAAAGGACGGCAACGCACCTGCAGTTTCCCTGGTGTTGCGGTTGTCCATGGGCGGCGGTAGTCACTTACCTTCGGGTGAGCCACATGCTCGTTTGCGAGGGGGTTCTATAAAAAAGAAAGAAAAAAAGAATTTTATATAATATAAAGATACTTATCGAAAGTAATTTTAACCAGTAGTTTGGAAAAAGCTCTGTCTAGAGCCAGCAAGACACCCTAGAGGATATGTTTACTGTAAATGTTTGGAGTAATATTACTTACAGAATTATTTTAATTAATTATTCAAAACGACTCCGTGGTGCAGCGGTTTAGCAATGAGTGGCTGCGCTGGGGGCCGCGGGATCGAATCCCGCACGGAACAAGTATTTGTATGGCCTACAAATAATTGTTTCGGGTCTGGATGTTTGTCCTTGTGCAATTTATATTTGTAAACTTCCTTCACAATACAGGAGAAAATCCTAGTGCGGGGGTAACGTTTTTTAAAAAGAAATAAAGAAAAAAAGAAAGAAAAAGAAATTATTAAAAACACCTCGGTGGTCTTCACCGCATAGGATGTGTATTGTTGATTTGTTTTATTGTACCAGTACGTATTCTTTATTTATATCAACACCAGAATAACCTTACTTTTATAGAATGGGGTGATAAATGAGCTAAGAGTCCACAAGATGGTAAGTGGATGCTGTGGATGATCTTCAATTAAGAATCAAAATGCAGATGCGTTGTCACCCGTGAGGACTACGATGGAATGCCTCGTTTCCAGTAAAAAGTGTCTCCGGTTCTCTACACTCACCATACGAAACACAACAGCGTTAAGCTCTTATTTTACAGTGGTATTCTGTGAGAGCGTGCTCCTACACTGTCGAGCCGACCCATTGGTGCTACAATCACGATACGAGGGTGGCACTGAAAATTTCGGGAATCAAGGAAGTGACACGACATTACTATTTAAAAATGTATTTATTGCTTTTCGAAGTATTCTCTGCGAATTTTGACACATTTTTCCATATGATGGAACCAATCATTGAAGCAACCATTCCATTTGGAAGTTGGGGTCTTCAAAATGGCCGTTTTGTAGGCGTCCACAGCTTCTTCAGGTGATGAAAATCTCTGTCCACGCAATTTATTCTTTATTTTAGGGAAAGTATAGAAATCATTAGGGCTTAGGTCGGGGCTTTACGGCGGATGGTCTAATAATTCTATGTTTTCTTGCTCTAAAAACTCTTTTGTTCTGTGTGCGGTGTGAGAACTCCTATTGTCGCGATGGAGGATGATGCGGCGGTTGCAGTTCTCTTTACGGAGTTCAGAAACGACCTGTGGCAAACAAATGCTAGCATACCATTTTGCATTAACCGTTCTTTGTCCCTCGTGACTGGTTTTTTGTTTCGGGTTCGTACGCGTATATCCAGGATTCGTCACCTGATACGATGTTGTATACAGCATTTGAGGATCCTGCGTGGAATCTTTCGAGAGTTCTGACGCACCAAGTAACGCGAGCCACTTTTGGTCTTCACAGAGCGAATGCGGTATCCATCGGGAAAACAACTTTTTTACACCTAATGGTTCATGCAAGATTATTTGTATTTGACTCATGCCAATGTCTAAAGTTGAATTTCGCGGTATGTCACATGTCGATCTTCCTCAATCAGCTTACGCACAGCATCAACGTTTTCTTGGGTGACTGCAGTTTTTGGACGACCTTGACGGGGATCATCACTGAGCTTGACACGTTCACGTTGAAATTCAGCAAACCAGCGATAAATTGTGGTTTTTGATGGGGCTTCATCACCAAATGCAGAAATCAGCCGGTCAACACACTGTTTTTGTGTTAAACCACTTCGAAAGTCATAATAAATCATCGCTCTTGAATTGTCTCGAGTCAATTCCATTTTCTCAACGACTAAACATGTTTGACAAAACCTTGTGACAAGACCGAGAATCTGTTTTTAAATAAATAAATGGTATTCGATTTTTAAAACCAAGGAGTTTTCAATTAAAAAGATTTTAATATGACAGGAACAGTGGAAATATTCCTATGCAGCCTAGGTATAGCTGCACAGAATTAGCATCAATCAAATATAAAAGAATCAATCTCAGTTCACGTAAGGGCAATATTTAAAACCATGAAATATTTAGCAGTATTTAGCACTTTTGTAATATATTATTGTGGTTAAATGCCAGTTCGGAATTAATTACATAATTATACATAATTGAAAAAATATCAATATACCTCTACTAATCAATAAGAGAAATATAACGAGAATAACAAATTATACTATATCTATCTCATCAACATCATCACATGATGATGATGTGACCAGGATTAAGAAAGGAATTCTTTGGTGGTTTGTTCTTTGGCAGTACTGTGTAAAGGGCTTGAGGAGTTAGAGAGCCGGTATATTTACAGGCTCTGAGGCATTCCATCTTAGTCCTCAGAGGACAACGAATTGCCTGTTGTGCTTGATGTTTGTTGCAGGTGTCCATGGACTGCAGTAGCTGCTTTTTTATCTGTCTGTTTAAAATATAATCTGTTACATAAAAATTAATGTTTGTTCGTTCGTATTTTACGCGCCGTCTTACATTTAACCGATTGCGCTAAAACTTTGTCAACTTTTTGCTTGTACTTGCGCGAAGGTTATAGGCACAGTACAATAACTTACACTAGGTGGCGCGCGTATCGTACCAACAAATTTATTTGAAATTCGCATATCATTCAATTTCAATAATGAATGGGTGCGTTTGGCAGAAAAAAGCGCTAGCAAGCACTTGTAAGCAAAATGGCGATCGTAAGCGGTAAGCGCTGTCAAATCGTAAGTAGCTATTTTCCTCCAGGACACGATGTTAGTTTTAACCGGGGAACCTAACCTAATTTAAATATATGTTGTTAATAACATGTATATTTTTATTCATGTCATTATATTACTTAAAACTAATATTGCCCAAAACAACTTATAAACTCTACTTCAAAACAAACAAATAAGCAAAATGGCGGATTGTCAGCGCTACTGAAGTAGCAATCGTGTCCTGGCCGAAATGTATTTCAGCGCTTATAAGCGCTTGCTAGCGCTTTTTTATGCCAAACGCACCCAATGTATTAACATTCCTAATTAAACAATATAACTATTCCAAATTTAAAACGATGTTTGCACAATTACCATTATTGCGCCGGGTACCATCTAGTGGGTATGATAATAAAATCATTGCGAAGAAACTTGAATGTCTGAGAAAGTGAATAATATTCGAGTGCATGAAGTCCGTCAACACGCATTGGGCGTACATAATAGGCTGTTACTTTGCTTTTTTATAGATAAAGGGTATTACTTAATATGAAATAATAATAATAATAATAATAATTCCCCACCAGAAGGCTTGGTGTCGGCTGGGTCTTCTCGGACTCAGCAAGCGGCACCCGCCGCTGGTGGAGCACGTCGCATGCGTTGGTCACAAGAAATGAATGCAAACGCACTGCGGGCGTACTTTAGGGCAAAAGGGGAAGAAACTGGATGTTTGGCGTATCGGGCTAGGATGCATCGTCTTTTTGCTGAGCTGGAGCCATCTTTAATCGTCACAGAGCAAAACCTGGCAGACCGAGTTCGGTATATCTTGCGCTCAAATATATTTGATGTCGCCGAACTCGCACGGCTACGACGTGAGGCTGTTCCCTCGTCGGATGAGAATGCTACGGCTGAGGATGCGGCGCCACAAATGGTAGAGCAACCCGCAAACGTGGATGCCGCCGTGAATACCCCAGTTGTGGTTGATTCAAACGATGATGGAACAGTCGCCCAGGAACTGGAATTAGAGCATATGAGGAGTATATTGGAAGAGGCGATTGTGGAAACGCGCAGTACGCCTCTCGAAAATCGACCGCAACTTCCCCGCATAGCCCTAAGCAAGCGGAATCGGGCTGTCGTGAGGGCTCTGAACCCAATGCTGGTTACCTATTTGGAAGCCAGCCGGGACCTTTGCGAGACGGACTCAATTCTTTTTGGCGCCGCGCTGGCAGTCTGCCGTATCATAGGCGCCAAGGTTTCCACGGCTGGACGCGCTACTGGCCATAGTAGCGCTATCCCAGCATGGAGAAGGAACGTATCGCAAAGGCTAGAGCTCTCATCGGCAGACTGATATGCTTCAGATCAGGCAACAACAGGCCAAGAATTGTGCGCACCGTCAGGATGGCGTTTGCTGGGACAAATGTCAGTTTGTCCCAGCCGGATATAACGCAAAAACTGACGGAGCGCATAGATGATCTGAAGCAGAGAATCGCTGCTTGGGGAAAGCGGATTCGGCGATATACCGAGAGGTCGACACGGTTCAACCAGAATCGTCTCTTCCAGAGTGATCAGAAGAGGCTCTATGAATCATTGGAGCGACCAATGGTAAGTGGAACGGGTCCAGCACCGAATCAGGCCGACACTGTAGCATTCTGGCGCGGCCTGTGGTCAGAGCCCGTAAACCACAGCGAGGGCCCTTGGACGGAAGTTGTGGCGAGTCAGTGTGCGGGTATTACGCCCATGGACCCCGTCATCATAACGCCGGATGACGTAGCTGAGGCGGTTCGTAGGGCCCCGAACTGGAAAAGTCCGGGGCTTGACGGGCTGCATCACTACTGGCTGAAGGGGTTCATGGTGTGTCACTCTGTGCTCGCCCGACAGTTTCAAGAGGCCTAGAGGTTCCTAAAGACCAGGGTACCACAGACCCGAGCAAATACCGCCCCATCACGTGTCTACCGACCATATACAAGACACTAACATCCATTTTGAGCGCGAGAATCACTTGTCACCTGGACTCAAATCAGGTGATGTCGCGCGCTCAAAATGGATGTCGGGGCGGTGGTCGTGGAACCAAGGAACCACTCCTCATTGACGCGGTCATTGGCAAAGTGGTGAAACGCAACCGTCGGAACTTCTCCGCCGCCTGGATAGACTACAGAAAGGCATTCGACTTGGTGCCCCATACATGGCTAAAGAGAGTCCTCGAGCTGTACAAGATAGACTGTACAGTTAGAGACTTCCTCGAGCAGTGTATGGGGCAGTGGAGTACGATCCTTTGTCATCTAGGCGAGCGGATGATGGCTGCGGAGAACCACATAAGGATAAGAAGGGGTATCTTCCAGGGCGATTGTCTGAGTCCAATCTGGTTCTGCCTCTCTCTGAACCCTCTCAGTACCTTACTGGAGGGCTCCGGGAGGGGATTTCAGCTACGGAAAGGAGGGACAAAAGTGACCCACCTTTTCTATATGGATGACCTCAAGTTATTCGCCTCCAGTCGCTCCCATCTTATGGAATTGCTAAACATCACTTGTGAATTTAGCAATTCCATTGGAATGGAGCTGGGGACGGATAAGTGTGCTTTCCTCCATGTTGAAAGGGGAAGGGTTGCTAACTCTGAGGGCGTAGACTTATCTATACCCGTCAACTTAAGGACCCTTTCCGAGGCTGAAACATACCGATACCTGGGTATGTCACAAAACATCGGTATCGATGAGACTTGTATGAAACAGTCAATTTGCGACGTGTTTTATGCACGCTTGACCAAAGTGCTTAACAGCCTTTTGTCCGGTGTGAATAAGGCACACGCATATAACGGCTGGGTCATGCCTGTCCTCATGTATACCTTTGGCATACTCAGGTGGACTCAGACTGAACTTAACGCCCTGGATAGAAAAGTCCGCACTACAATGACGTCCCATAGGATGCATCATCCGAGATCGTCGGTAATGAGGCTGTACTTGCCGCGGAAGCATGGTGGTCGTGGCTTCTTGAGCGCGCTCACCATGCATATTCGCGAAGTATGCAGCCTCCGTGATTACTTCCTGGCGAGATCGGATGATCCATTCTATAAGGACGTCATTTCTTGTGACAAAGGACTTACCCCTCTATCCTTAGCCAACGAGCAATGGCAAGACCCGGCAGTGCAGAGCATTTCCGACCGGGAGACCGTATGGAAGGAGAAGGAGCTCCACGGGAGGTTCTACAAGGCTCTACATGAGCCTTTCGTAGACACAGTAGCCTCCCTCCACTGGCTACGCTTTGGTGATCTCTTCGGGGGAAACCGAGGGTTTTGTCTGTGCAATACAGGATCAGGTTATTAAGACCAACAACTATCGGAGATACATCCTAAAGGATGGCACCGTCGACATCTGTCGAGCTTGTCGCCATCCCGGTGAGTCACTTAGGCATGTTATCTCCGGTTGTTCGGCGCTTTCTAACTCTGAGTACTTGCACAGGCACAACCTAGTAGCCAGAATTCTACACCAGGAGCTCGCTCTGAAATACGGTCTCGTGGATCGGAAATTGCCGTATTACAAGTACTTGCCGGAAGCCGTGCTCGAAAATGATCGCGCCAGGCTCTATTGGACCGGGCCATCATCACAGACAGGACTATTCTTGCGAATAAGCCTGATATTGTGCTGATGGACCGGGCACAGTCAAGGATATTTTTGGTCGACATTACCATTCCGTATGACGAGAACCTCGTGAAAGCCGAAACAGACAAGCAAACAAAATATCTGGACCTGGCTCACGAGGTGACCGACATGTGGGGTGGTCTGCCGACCGAAATTATTCCTGTAGTCGTCTCTGCAAACGGGCTAATCCCAGTCAGCCTCTCGGGTCATCTGAGGCGGCTGGGACTACGTGGCGGACCGCTCCAGGTTCAAATGCAGAAGGCGGTGCTCCTCGATACCGCCCGCATCGTCCGCCGGTTTCTTTCCCTTTCCCCCTAACCCTCGGCCGTTTGGTCTCCCCTGCCGAGGGCCTCCATCTGGTTGGGCTTTTATTTATTTATGTAATTTTATATTTATTTTATGTTATTGATATTTATGTATATTTATTTTTTCATTTTCATTTATAATTATATATTTATAGCACCCAACCAGATGAGAAAACTATATAGATACCCCAAAATAATAATAATAATTCATTGATACGTACTTTGTTAAGAAACGTCAATTCATTCTATAGTACATTGAGTTATACAAAAAGAAATCAATGCAATAGTACCATTCTATATGTGGTAGAGCCACGTTGCAGCTAATATGGTTGTAGCACGGATGGCCCGGATCGACCGGGGAAGGACCACGCTTCCACAGAATACCAGCGTAAGATAGCAGCTTAATACTGCTGTGTTCCGTATGGTGAGTGTAAAGATCCGGAGACCTTGTTATACTGGAAATGAGGCAGTCCATCTTAGTCCTCACGGGGGACAACGCATCTGCGTTATGATTCCTAATCGATGATAAATGTCACTATGTGCTCGCTCGTGACCCTTATTCTATAAAAAAAAGCACAAGTTACAAGTTATTTTCAATGTTTTGCGGTATTTGCGCATCGTATTCAACAAATTGGCGTAGTTATAATGGAGTAAACAGTAACTGGCGAACCTACAGTCCACAGATGTCAAGTGGCTACCTCAGTTCAAAGACGCCTGCAGCTAGTTAAAAAAGTTTGTCACCTCTAAGGTCGAAATAGGTTGGTAGACAATACTATTATTTAGGATTTAGGTAAATGTGAATTTTCTAGGATTAGAACACGAGTCTTAAGTCAGGCACGCTCACCACTATAATAGATGCTGTCATTAAAAAAATCTACTAGTATAAAGTATAAAATTAAATGCGACGGAATAAAATGGCTATTACAATTCCAAAAGATAAAAACTTTAAATTGCTGGACAATTTATCACTTTCAAGTTAAATAAGACTCAAGTAAAATTCTAGAGTGACCATTAATAATGTGAAATTGTGGATAATATTTTTAAAGGATTTTAAAAATTAACTTGTTATAAGACACATCATTTTATGTTATTACGCGAATCTTATCATGTTAAAATTTTTAATATAATTAATTTCCGCTAAGTAACGCCTGATTCTGTTAATTATGATAATATTTTTTGCGTGTGGTTTACCCCATTATCACATGGGTATAATAAGAGGCGTCTATTCCGCAAGAAAATTTCTTTGGCTTGTCAAAGACCGCAGTATAACTATTTCGTTTACTTCTTGTTGTAAAATATCCAGACCAGCGACGGACGCCAGCGTTAAAGATGCGAGACGTATTATTATGGTACTACAATCGTCTATCCACCTGCTAAGTCCTCCATACAACGGGAGAGGTCCTTACTCCTTATCCAGAAGTAGACATTTACGGATTGCTATAGAAGATAAAGAAGATGATATTTACTTATTTTATACTTATTATTATTTCATACTTGCAGTTTTGTCTCTACGAATAACATTTTTGGGATGGGAAAAGTTAAACACTTTGAGCCATCCACACATTATTAGTCACACATTACGGCAAACATTTAATCCCGAAGCTACTACTTACTACGACGTAATACGAAATTCCAACAAAAAAAAAAAAAGATAAATGTAAAAAGGGGGTTATGTTCGGTACAAACAACAACAACACTTTCGG
Source organism: Parnassius apollo (assembly GCA_907164705.1). Taxonomy (NCBI): domain Eukaryota; kingdom Metazoa; phylum Arthropoda; class Insecta; order Lepidoptera; family Papilionidae; genus Parnassius; species Parnassius apollo. Next base: position 3,366,822 of record CAJQZP010001064.1, on the reverse strand, counting down.
GGTTATAGGTGAGATAAAAGTGTTGAGATCTGAATGGGCGCTAAGCTGTATAGCAGTTCCAACAACGTTGTACATTCCTATAGATCTTATAACTTAAGAAACTATATCTTATATAATACATTAAATCATCATTTGACAAAGTTATTGGGAAGAGAATAACTTACTTTCTCAACACCTGTCGACACAGAATACGGATGTAATTTGTAGTTTTCAGATTTTTTCCATTTTATACGTCTAATGATCTACCTTAATGCCGAATTTCAAGTTCATAAATAACCTAGAACTGGCCTAGGTTGTTGATGACTGAATTAGTTTGTTTTTTATGGGATAAGGGTAATAAACGGAAACATAATACACCGGATGGTAAGTGGTTGCTGTGGCCTATAGACATCTACATCTATAAAATTCAAAAAAAAAGAGTTTTTCCTCCCCCCCAACTAGTAACCTTTATCTATCTCATTCCTCGACTACGAATCAAAATGCAGATGCTAACAACGCATTTACTAAGATGGAATGTCCCGTTTCCAGTAAAACGGGTCTCCGGTTCTCTATATGCACCATACGAATCACAGCAGTGTGAAGCAGCTATTTTACGCTGGCATTCTGTGATTCCCTCTCTGTGATGACCCATTCGTGCTACAACTATACTATTAATATAACTGCAGCATGGATTTACTACGCAAAAAAACGTGTAATAGTAATTGCACTATTCAGACCTTAATAACTCAACAAAGACCAGGTTTTTATGTTTCTGCGAACACTACACATTTAATTGAAACTTGTATTTACGGATTTTATTGAGTATGTTAACTTATTTCATGTTCTCGACGTATCAAATTTAAAAAATGCATGGTGACCCTACACCCAAAGGTCAATGGTCCTTGAAGATTTAGGCGTTTCGTGAGTAAAGGTCGCGTTGAAGGGCAGGCGAAGCAAGGTTAGCGTAACCTTGGAAGCAAGAGTCGGATCGATAGATACGTAGTACAGGTTAACGTTTTATACACTCTTTTCTTTTATCAAGGACTAGTATTGTTCGTGGTGAAAACTCAATAGAATATAGCGTGAATAAACGTGATCAAAATGATTTCATTTAACGTAGATACATGTTACAGGTTAACGTTTTATACACTCTTTTCTTTTATCAAGGGCTAGTATTGTATTGTACTAGTATAGTATTGTTCGTGGTGAAAATTCAACAGAATGCAGCGTGAATAAACGTGACCAAAATGATTTCATTTAATATATAGAAAAATCGTGTCAGTAGGTTTTTTGTTTAAGAAACTGGAAGGACAAATAAGCTCACAGACCACCTGATGGTAAGTGGATGCTGTGGACATTTATCCTCGATTAAGAATTAAAACGCAGATGTGTTGTCACCCCTGAGGACTAAGATGGAATGCCTCGTTTTCAGTAAAAAAGGGTCTCCGGATCTCTACACTCACCATACGAAACACAGCAGTATTAAGCTGCAATTTTACGCTGGTATAAATATGGTCACATACGGCAAGGCTTGGCACGGCGTGGCCATACTTCGACATGGAAGTGGCAACCCGCGGCATGCGTTCTCACGTGATGCAGTGGCGATTGCCGCGGCATTCTTCGGTCCCAAGTGGTTGCCGCGACGTGCAGCAACATGCCGTGATGTCACGCGAGACGTTTTGGTCTATTCGTGTTGAAATAAAAGAATGCCAGTGCTAAGATCATTAAAATAAAGTCGGAAATCTTTTTTCCTCGAAAATAATCCTTTGACACGCCGTGCGGTCTGTGAGCACCTTTCGAATAACATGTCACAAATACTAAAATATACGACAATTTTCGGTTTAGTATTTTAATATAATTTGACACTTTTACTGCCTCGTTGGTCTTGTGGTTGTAGTAATGCAACTGCTAATCATGAGATCACGGGTTCAAATCCCAGATCGGGCCAAAAAATCAGTTACTGAGTTTTTCCATCAAGAAATTCTCAGTAGCTGTCGGAATTGGGGAAGATGGCGGTGTCTCACCACCGTGCCTGGGAAAGCACGTAAAGCCGTTGGTCCTGCAGCTGTTCTCCCTCCGGTCATGTCGGTTTACCGTCCCATCGGACTACAAGAGTGTGGGAACAGAGACTACACCTGTGCACTCTCTGTTCCCACATGCTACATGCACCGATAGCTAGTCTACGTTAAGGCAGGCCGCCGTGACCGATATTCGGTCTGGAGGACATTAATATTATTATTAATACTCTTTGACAATATATATATTCACAAACTTAACTTTATACTTAAGTATATTAAGGTCTTTGAAACAAAATCTAAAATCATTGTAGCATTGTAACGTTGTATAAAATATAAAAGTTGAAGTAAGCTTACAGCTTATATACTTCCAACTGCTGGACACAGCCCTCCTGTCATTTTCAATAGAGTTTCAGGACAAGGAAGTGTCCATAGCGCTACCCCAATGCATTTTTTTTATAAAATAAGGGTGACAAACGAGTACACATTCAACCTACTGGTAAGTGGATACTGTGGCCTTTAGACACCTACATTTTTATCCTCGATTAATAATCAAAATGCAGATGCAATGTCACCCCCGAGGACTAAGATGGAATGCCTCCCTCGTTTCCAGTAAAAAGAGTATTCGGTTCACCACACTTCCTATACAAAGCACAGCAGCATTAAGTTGCTATTTTACGCTGGTATTCTGTGAGAGCTTGGGCGGACTTCAAATGTTTTTGATTTTTTAATTTCTGTAAATTTTCTCACGATGTTTTCCATCACCGCTGAGAAAGTGGTAAATCAGCACTTAATGTCATTGTGAATTGCATTTTAAACTTTTTGACTTTCAACCAGTGTATTAATTTTTACTTATATATAGGCTTGACTGCAATCTCGCCTATAAGTGATGATGAAACCTATATATAGTTAAGCACATGCTTTGCACAACAAAATTCTATTCACTCTTGCATTAAATACACTCAAATTGTAATCGGATGCAATGACAGAAGCTGACAAATTATTCCACTTCTTTGTTTTACGTATTAAAGAAAGGTGCATCGCCATAGGTTCATCATTTTTTTGTCCGCTCATTGCCAAGCGTTGGACGGTTGGAGAGAAATGTAAATAACTTTTATACGTGGTAGAGTCCCGCTGCAGCTATATTATGGTTGTAGCACGAATGGGTCGGCTCGACCGGGGAAGGACCATGCTTTTACAAAATACCATTCGTACGGTGAGTATAGAGAACCGGAGACCCTTTTATCAGGAAACGAGGCATTGCATCTTATTCTTCAAAGGTGACCACGTCAAATCATATAATTATCTGCGTTTTGATTCTTAATCGAGGATAAATGTAGATGTCTATGGGCCACAGCATTCACTCACCATCAGGTGGACTGTGTGCTTGTTTGTCACCATTATTCTTTAAAAAATCCTACAATTAATAGAATCCGGAGTTACTTCGCGGAAATCCATAATAAAAATATTTAAAAAAAATCTTTAATTTAAGAAACTGAAATAAATAAAACATCTGTTTTCTATATACAATGATAATATTTTTTTTATTAATTGTTACAGAAAAGAGACATCGAATCACAATTATTGCAATACAAGACAAATTCGCGAAGACGTGGCCTCTGGTGGACTTTAGGCGTTGACCTTCCATTGTTAGCGATCGGTAAGAACTTTTATCACAGTGTCACACTTTTAATTATTTTTTCAAATCATAACACAATAACAGCATGGAAACACATTTTCGCAATGCTACAATCTGCCAGCGTTTTGTGGCAGTAATAGTTGTAACAGATACGGAAATATTTATGTCACATAGACTATAAATAATTGTTCAAGATTTTTTTTATGGAAAAGGAGTCAAACAAGCATACGGCTCAATTGATGGTAAGTGGTTTAGATGTTTACCAAATAAAAAATTGGATCTACACAGTATTTGTAGTGACGAGAACCGGATACCATTTAACTAAACTTTTCACGGGATTTTGTGAGTTTTCAGCTCAGAGAGTTAATTTTTAATAAAGGATATATGTACATAGATCTATAGGATATAGGACTATATTTACCACCATGTTTTTTTTTTAATTTAAGAAAGAATATTAACAATGTCATAAACATTACTAATATTCCCCTTAACCACTCGTGGTAAGCTTAAATTGCTTGTGTTACGAGTAGTTCACGCCAGTAGTCGAATGGCGGATCCGAACCCACGACCTTTTTGAGTTCGCGGTCCACGCCCTGCCATTAGGCTACTGTAGATGTTTGCTCATTTGTTTCCCGTACTTCTATAAAAAAACCTATGATTTTAGAAATATCTCATGTTATTACATCGTCACCACGTCTAATGATTCTACGAATGATACAAGTACATTTATACACGGTAGCAAAATAAATAAAAATATATTTTAATGTGCCTGAGGTCTTTCTTGTTTTCCAATGTCTCCTCTTACGACTCTTGGAGAATTAAGCAAGGTTAAAGTTTAGCCCATAAACAACCACTTATCATTATTTTGTGCGTGATTTTCTTATAAAAACATCGAAAGATGCCTTGTTACCTAACGAAATTTATTCGACACTAGCTGTTACCCGCGACTTCATCTGTGTGGAATTTATTTATATATTACTGTTAAATTTGTAAAAAATACGGAAAAACACATCAAGTGACAGTAGGTTAAGGTGCGGTTAAGGTGGCCCTTGAGCCACCTTAAAACCACAGACATTCGTTTAATTTATAAATTATGTATGATACATCTACCGCAATCGACTACACCTTGTATTAGCCGGCTACCTAGGTGTACTTGTACCGCACTTCGGCTGTTAGCCGTACGATGCTGCTGACGCACCTAGTTCTAGCCGGTTAGAACTAGGTGTAACCGCACTTCGGCCATTAGCCGTAACATATTATATACTTTCATATGCATTTAGTAAAAAGCTGTTATTTTGACATTACAAACAGACAGTTCACCTTTATTTATCTGTATAGATAGATTGATTAGTTGCGCTCTACACAGTACGTGTTAGCGGGAAACATGCATAATTTTTTAATAAATCAAGATGTCCGCGCATTTATCATTATGATTAAAACGCCAATCGACTTTATTTTTCTTTTGATTGCGTTACCTTTCCATGTTTTATTTTTTGAATTACTTTGTGTAGGGCAACAATATTTTAAAACAAAGTACGAGTTACGAGTTCGAGTACATTTTTTCCCTTTTGAGGACTAATTATTGTAAATTGGTTTTAAAAAAAATCAAAATAGATAAAATGAAAATTTTATCAGTTGTTCGTTATTTTAATTTTCATTGTCTATTTTAAGCAGACTTCGAAAAAAAAGACGTCGAAAAATTCAACCGGATTTTTTTTGCACGTAATGTTACGCGATATGTTCGTCATTTGTTAAGCGATTGTGATGATTCTTTTTTTATTATATAAAAATTTCTTTTTGTGAGTGTGGTTAAAATATGGAACGAGGTCGGTTCATTCTTAATTCGGTGCTAAGACATAGTGTGTAGTGTGAATTTATATCATATATTCTGTTTAGTTCTTAGAATTCGGCTTCCACTTTCAAAGAGAAGTAGAGAGTTTGAGAAGTAGATTCTACGACCCACCATAGAAACTTACATCTACCTTCAAAAAAGAAGAAATAAGAATTAAAATATTCCATCTGTAAATATTTAATATTCATGTACCACTTGGTTGAACAGGTAACATACCTATTACCGTAGTATGGACTACAAAGACTTATCTTAAACGCTGTCTTTCTTTTACACTCGAGTTAATATAGTTCTTCAACTTTTGAAACTCTATTAAAAATATTTTTTACCCTTTTGAGTGGATCAAAGCATATCCCAATCTCAATGTCGTCAAAAGTCGGTCAGTTCTTTGAAATAGGCTCTTACTTTTCATTAAAAATAAATTTTTAGTTTGGTGACGTCACTTGAATTGACGGTATGTTTGAAACCAAGATAACATCATCAGGTAATTTTACTAAATTCATATCACAACAGACAAGTCTGTAAATAACTTAACATATGGGAACCCCGCAAATGATGTCTTCCAAAAATGGTTTCAAATCCATCGGAGCAGAAAAGGCTTAATATTCTTTATAATAGGATATCCATCAGACGGTACAAACATTTGTAGTAAATTGCACCTTAAAACTGTAATATAAAGTCTATTTGAGAAAAGCATCGTTGAATAAATAATAAATCAAGATTTTTGCCAGTCAGTAAACATTAAGCTACCAGACTGATGAAAACTAGTAGCATAATGCTTCTGTAACCCAACAGATAAGTCGTTGGGCTTGCACCTGACCCTCTCCTGTCGTGTTTGTTTGCCGCCCCATCAGACTATGAAAGTAAGGGATTAGGGCATAGAGAATATAACCACTAGAGAGCGTATAGGCAGATTTCTTCTAAGCATACGATTCACTACTGCGGGCCGGGGGACGAGGAAGAACGCGTGGCTGCAAATGGTCAAGTTGCGTTGTTACGGCTATCTTTAGGGTTGCTCTTCTTAATAAAGGAAAATATTCGATATCGATAAAATGGATTTTATCATTATGAAAAATACTCAATTAAAATCATAGAAATAATATATAATCAAAGTCAATCAGTTACAACGAAAACATGTATTTATTATATTATTATTGATTTTTAAAATGATTAATTTTTTATATTTATTTCGAATTGAAGTTTGAGGGTCCTGATTGTTCTTTATAAAAAATATAAACAAGCGTCTACAAATTTGTAAATTATGTATCTTGCTAATTCAATTAAATGATTTTTTGATTCTATTTCATATTGATGAAAATGAATATCCGGGAATCAATAATACCTAATCAGAGATTTTAAAACCGTTCTCATAAAATAATTGGTATTATATTTCGAAGACAGCACTTTTGAACCACTCTCATTGATCGCCCTCCTATTAAAAATTTTACAACGACGACAAATATCTATTACTGTAGTGGATCCGGACAATAACTTGTCTTTAGTGTCCTTTTGAAATTGTAAGCCGTTCTGATTTGGTACACCAATCTAACTAATTTAACTAGGTAACTATAAACTTTAACTAAGAAAAAATACCGATAAACTGAGAACCTCCTCTTTTTTTAATGAAGACGGTTAAAAGTAGATAAGTATTTATTCACAGTGTGTGAATTGAATAATCTTAATAATTTTATTATTTTCGATATCGACTTTCAGCTATTAAAGGTAACAGTTGTAGTGTTATGCTTACATACATACTTACATATCATTTTACACTATTTTATTTTTATTTTTCCATTCTGTTTTTGATTTTCTACATTCACCTCAAAACTGGATATTTTGCATCACCTTTATTTCCATAGGATCCTGTAATATTTTTAATTCATAAGAACACAATAACAAATCATTTTCACTTCGTATTTTCACGTTATCAGCACTTTTTAAATCGGTGTCAATGGAGTCTACCTTTTTCGATCTTTTATTTAGTTCTCCGTAACTCTACAATTTCGGGTTTCGTGCGCGCTCTTGCGCTACCTTTTTTCCTATATAAATAATATCTCATTTTTCACTTAAATCTTGCCGTTTCTGTATTACGAGCTTAAAACCAAAATTTGACATGTTTTGACATCGTTGTTTATCTGGTTGTCGTGGCAATTTTTATTCAAATATTGTTACCGGCCTGATGTTTTTACTTCAAAAATACTCTTTTCTTCTTGGCCATTTACAAAAATTTGCTTTTAATTTAAATAATTTCAAATAATTTCTCGTTCTTATCCCAGATCCGTCAAAAAGTATAAAAGCCGAAGAATCGGCCGATAGAGGTCCTCACTTCAGCTTTGATACGAAAAGCACCTCTTAAAGGCTTTATCCGCACTGCCTCGGGATCTTGCAAGCCTTCTCCTGAAGTCGTCGCCTAGCCACGCCTACGCCTCCACCTATTAGTGCCCGCGCTATCTTCGGCCACTGAGCGTGCTTGTCTCAAGCGCTGCGTGTTCCTACTCCAGACGCTGCGTGTCTACTCCGGACGCTGTGTGTGTCTACTCCGGACGTTGTGTTTGCCTACTTCAAGCGCCACGTGTACCTACTCCAGACGCTGCGTGTCTACTCCGGGTGCTGCGTGTATCTGCTCCGGGCGTTGCGTGTGCCTACTCCAAGCGCTGCGTGTACCTTCTCCAGACGCTGCATGTGCTTTCTCCAGATTCTGCGTGTACCTAGAGCAGGCGCTGTGCACCTATCATAGGCATAGCCTGTGCATACTTCGTTGCAGTATCTTTATTTTTGTTATTTTTTTTTAATAATATTGTAAATCACTATCATCATTACAGCCCATCATCACCTTCATACCTTTTTTTATAAAAGAAACTGTAAATCTTTTCAAATTTTTAAATAATTTATTTTATTTTTGGTTGTTTTGTTGTAGTTAGGTTAGGTTATTTAGTTTTTAATTGTCGCTTCACGACAATTTGGCGCCGACGTAAAAGTTCTTCTTTTCTTCACCTTAGCTACGCCTTATCCATTTCCTTTTGATTGAATTGCTTTCTCTTTCATTCTTAACTCTTTATTTACTCATCCTTATCATATCTTCCAAATTCTAAAACAAAACTTCATCTAGTTTTTCAACTTATCTGGATTATATTTAGACCTACATATAACACTTACATTCATCACCTTAATATTTTTATTCTAGAGAACTTAAAGAGGTACTATCTTCCAAATTCTAAAACAAAACTTCATCTAGTTTTTCAACTTATCTGGATTATATTTAGACCTACATATAACACTTCACTTACATTCATCACTTTAATATTTTTATTCTAGAGGTACAATTTTTTATTAAATTTTTATTTCTTAAACTTAACACTTAATTATAACGATGAAACGGGTTATTAAGTACGAATTCCTTAACAAGGCCGAACTCGAATACGAAGTGAAGATTAGATGTGAGGAACCAGCTAATACTGTTTTGCTTCTAAAAAAACAGGTTTTGCGTTTAGTTGAGAATTCTCACCCTGAAGATATTCTGACTTCTCCAATTCCGATCGAGGATGACTTGTCTCAAATTGGTTCTACTTTGACTTACCTGGACTGTAAAATTGAAAAATTTTTACAAGGTGAAACCAAATACTTACGATTAATAGAAACTTTTATTAATCATGTTTTTTACAGATTGGAGCGAATAGATACTGACTTATATCCAGACTTTAAAGCTATTTTCGATACTTTGAAGATGAAATTTGACGCTATTACTAAACAATTCGAATCCTTGACTCCACCTCCAACTGAAAATGACTCTCCATCACTTGACCCTCCTGTTGACCCGATTGTCATGGAACCTCCTCTTGTTTCTCAAACATCTGTTACGATCCATACCCCGTATCCTTCACCACTACCTCAATCTTTTTCTCCAACTAACGTCTTCAAAGATCTGAAAAGACACACGTTCAATGGTAAAAGCTGTCCAAGATCCTTTCTTCAAAAACTTGAAGAATACTGCTTAGCTCGCGGCTTATCCAAAGACTTGTTGATCTCTCAAGCATTTGAAATTTTCACCGACAATGCTCTTCATTGGTTCAGATTTAAATATAATCAGAATCCAAACTTAACTTGGAACGAACTTTCCTCTTTATTAATCAAAGACTTTGGTGGTTTTGATTATGATTATAAACTTCTAGAAGCGATTAGGAACCGAACTCAAGGCCGTGATGAACCTATCGTCATCTATATTTCCATCATGTCTGGAATGTTCACTCGTCTTTCGAAGAAACTTTCTGAAACAGAACAATTGGAGATTATTTTGAGGAATATTCGCCCATGTTATTCAGTCTTCGTAGCTCTAAAAGACATTGACTCTATCGACTCTCTTCTGGCTACTTGCCAAAACTATGAAAAGTTCCTTGACAGAGACAAACAATTTAAAGAACCAAATGTACAACAAAGTCCTCTTATTTCTGAATTCAACTACAAGCATTCCACTTCAAGTTCAGTTGGCTCTTCAAATTCTTCTAATAACTCACAACCTTCTCCTCCCTTTATGAATAAATTCACTTCATCCTACAAATACCCTTCTAGACAAGTTAATAGTCTCTCTCAAACTAAAGCTCCTCAAGAAAGCTCTTTTTGTGTTCGCTGTCGTAAACAAGGTCATACTTTGAACACTTGTACTCAACCACGATTCGTGATTTGTTTCAAATGTGGTCTTAAAGGTTTTAAAACTGCAGATTGCCCTACTTGTTCTCCCAAACCACATACTAGTTCAAAAACTAACTGCTGACTTGAAAAGTAACTTAAACTTTGATAATGACGATTGGGCTAGTTGGATTAAAACAATTCAAAACTTCTTTTCTTGTTACAAAATCTCTTCTACACTCTACTCCAAAGAACAAGATCTTAATCGTCCATTCGTTAATGTCAAAATTTATGACTTAACTTTATCTGGTTTACTAGATTCTGGCAGCTCAGTAACTATTCTGGGTAATAATTCTCATTTGGAAATTCTTAAACTGGGCTGTAAACTTTTCAAGTCAGATCTTATTAGTGTCTCTACTGCTAATAATCAAAAAGTTAATTCCTTGGGTTATTTTGACTTACCTGTTCATTTCAATAATCAAACTCATTTGATTAAAGCTTATGTTTTTCCGGAAATATTTCCTTCGCTAATACTAGGTATTGACTTTTGGAGAAAATTTAATCTGTTACCTAGTGTTTTATCTTCTCTTAACTTTACAGAATCTAAATGCTCTGCTATCGAAATTAAAGATATTAAAGTTTTACCTTATGAGCATTTAACTCCTAACCAAAAGGACATCGCTAACGACATCATCCAACGCTTCAAGACAATTTCTTTTGAAGAAAAAGGTATCCTGGGAAGCACACACTTAATCACCCACAAGATTGATACTGGTAATTCTCTTCCAATCAAACAAAGATGTTACAGACTGTCTCCTGAAAAACAAAAGGCGTTAATTAATGAAGTTGACAAGATGCTGGGATGGAACGTCATTGAACAATGCGAAAGTCCTTGGCTATCTCCAGTTCTCATCACTCCGAAGAAGAATGGTGAATGGCGTTTCTGCGTAGACAGCAGGAAGCTTAACTCAGTTACACGTCGTGATGCTTATAGTCTGCCACTAATAAGCGAAATTTTGGACAACCTGAAGAATGCCAAATTCTTATCAAGCATCGACATTGCGAAAGCATTTTGGGAGATTCCCTTGAATCCTGCTGATAAAGATAAAACTGCATTTTATGTACCTGGAAGAGGCATGTTTAGATTCAAGGTAATGCCTTTTGGTCTCTCTAACTCACCTGCAACTCTACAAAGATTAATGGATATGCTTTTTACTCCTGAATTTGAGAACAAGGTATTTTGCTATCTGGATGACATCGTTATTATTAGCGAGACTTTTGATGAACACATATCGCTTCTTATGAAAGTTCATGAAAAACTTTCATATGCTAATCTGACTATTAACTTTGAGAAGAGTCAATTCTTCAAGAAAGAACTGAAATACCTTGGTTTTCTAGTGGACGAGTATGGTCTACGTGCTGATCCAGATAAAATAAAAGCTATTTTAGAATATCCTGTACCTACTTGCAGAAAAGAAGTACGAAGATTCATAGGCACCTGCAGCTGGTTCAGAAGATTCATTCCAAACTTTAGCACCATTGCCTCTCCACTCAACCAACTAACCTGTTCCGGGAAGAACGCTCCTAAATTTTTATGGAATTCACAAGCTGCAGCTGCTTTCCAGAAACTTAAAGAAGCTTTGGTAACTGCTCCTGTCCTTGCTTGCCCTAACTTCAAACTACCCTTCTCTGTACATTGTGATGCATCAAATTATGGCATAGGAGCAATGCTTACTCAACATCAAGATGACAAAGAAGTCGTGATTGCTTACATGAGTAAAGCACTAAACAAAAATCAACAGAACTACTCAACTACTGAAAGAGAAACATTGGCTGTAATAACTGCATTAGAACATTGGCGATGTTACCTAGACAATGGTAAAGAATTTACAATATATACTGACCATGCTGCACTTAAATGGTTTCAGAACTTATCGAATCCATCAGGAAGACTTGCTCGCTGGACTTTACGCTTATCATGCTTTAACTTTGTCCTGAAACATAAAAAAGGAAAGGATAACGTTGTTCCAGATTTATTATCAAGACATAAGAATCAAGAACGTCCTGATACACGAGAAACTTCACCTCAAGGCGTACATCCTATTACGATTGAAGAACCACCTAATCGTGAACTTGAGCACTACAACAAGATTTTTCTCGGATGCTCCAACAACCCAGACGCATATCCCAACTACACTATCAGGGATAACAAACTTTACCGCTGCATCCATTCTCCCGATCGTCTAAACGATGACTTTATTTGGAAAGAAGTTCCACTACCTCGAGATAGGCATACACTTATTGAAGTTAACCATGGTTCCCCTTCAGAACTCCATCTTGGTATCTTCAAGACATTCAAGAAAATATCTTTAAAATACTATTGGCCTGGTATGTTTAAGGACATTGCCAAATTAATCTCGTCTTGTGAAACCTGCTTAACCTACAAACACCCTAATCATTCTCCCTATGGTCTTATGGGTAAACCCAAACTTTGCTCCAGACCTTTTCAAACTATATCCTTAGATCTTATGGGTCCATTACCTATGACTCGAAGACGAAACCAATATATTCTAGTAATTAACTGCAATTTTACTAAATATACTATGATTTTTCCCCCTTAAACGTGCTACTTCAGCTAATATTATTAATGTTTTGGAAAATTCAGTTTTTTCTAGTTCATGGCATTCCTCAAACTATTATAATGGACAACGCGGTTCAATTTCAGTCGCGAGAATTCCACTCATTCTTAAATTCTTATAACGTTCCTTGTATTTTTCACACAGCTTTATATTGTCCTCAGGTTAATCCTACGGAGAAGTTTAATAGTACAATTATTACAGCTCTAGCATCTCTAGTAGGAGACGATCATAGATCCTGGGACAACCATCTTGCTAAGATTCAGTACGCAATGAACAGCGCTACAAATGTAGCTACTGGCTTTACTCCAAACTTTTTAGTCTTTGGTAGGGAAACAATACCTTGTGGTTCCTTCTATACTCCAACTCATAGCCTCGAGGAATTGATATTTATGCCTCGTGATATTTACGCGTCTAATGCTGGTCTCCTCTCATCTATTTTTCACAAAGTTCAAACTAAACTTCACATAGCTCACGCTAAAAATAGCGCTCGCTATGATCTTCGCCGGTCTTTTAAAGAATTTAATGTGGGAGACACTGTTTGGCGTAAAAACCATGTTTTAAGCAATGCCGGCGCATACTTTAATGCTAAACTTGCCCCTAAGTTCATCAAGTGCAAAGTGATAGCTAAACTGTCACCACTAGTCTATGTGCTTGAAGACCCTAATGGAGTTAGAGGCAAGTGGCACATCAAAGATGTAAAATCATAATTTTTTTTTAACTTTTATTAACTGTATATATGTATAAATATCACCATCATTCTCACCTTATTATTTTTATTTCTTCGTTTGTTTGGTGATCCAGTGTTCTTCAACACATCTTGCTTTAGGACCTCGAATTTTCGTTGGTTAATCTTCACTTTTTATTTCAGACACATTTCGTTAGTGATGTTGCTGATCTCTGGCTTTGAGCCCTACCGCTCTGGCCGTTCTTAATCTTAACTTAAGTCATAGCGGCTAAAGCTTGCTTAAGATTAATTTCTTTAACTTTATCTTCACTCAGGAGCGGATGACAACTCCTTAAATAAGCCTGGATGTCCTTTCAAAATGTTTTTTTTTCCACGCAGGAGCGGATGACAACTCCTTAAATAAGCCTGAATGTCCTTTCGAAAACACACTTTTAGAGTGGTAGTCATTGAATGTGAACTCCACCCTTACCTGAATGCAGATGATGAATGTAAGAGATAGTATATCTGATATTGCCTGGTGATGTCTGTTACTGCAAAGCTGTGTTTTTATGGTTTATTTTGGAATGTACATCTCAAAATTTTTGCTGAGTCAAAAATTTTCCAGGGTCGGGGGGAAAATGTAGTGTTATGCTTACATACATACTTACATATCATTTTACACTATTTTATTTTTATTTTTCCATTCTGTTTTTGATTTTCTACATTCACCTCAAAACTGGATATTTTGCATCACCTTTATTTCCATAGGATCCTGTAATATTTTTAATTCATAAGAACACAATAACAAATCATTTTCACTTCGTTTTTTTCACGTTATCAGCACTTTTTAAATCGGTGTCAATGGAGTCTACCTTTTTCGATCTTTTATTTAGTTCTCCGTAACTCTACAATTTCGGGTTTCGTGCGCGCTCTTGCGCTACCTTTTTTCCTATATAAATAATATCTCATTTTTCACTTAAATCTTGCCGTTTCTGTATTACGAGCTTAAAACCAAAATTTGACATGTTTTGACATCGTTGTTTATCTGGTTGTCGTGGCAATTTTTATTCAAATATTGTTACCGGCCTGATGTTTTTACTTCAAAAATACTCTTTTCTTCTTGGCCATTTACAAAAATTTGCTTTTAATTTAAATAATTTCAAATAATTTCTCGTTCTTATCCCAGATCCGTCAAAAAGTATAAAAGCCGAAGAATCGGCCGATAGAGGTCCTCACTTCAGCTTTGATACGAAAAGCACCTCTTAAAGGCTTTATCCGCACTGCCTCGGGATCTTGCAAGCCTTCTCCTGAAGTCGTCGCCTAGCCACGCCTACGCCTCCACCTATTAGTGCCCGCGCTATCTTCGGCCACTGAGCGTGCTTGTCTCAAGCGCTGCGTGTTCCTACTCCAGACGCTGCGTGTCTACTCCGGACGCTGTGTGTGTCTACTCCGGACGTTGTGTTTGCCTACTTCAAGCGCCACGTGTACCTACTCCAGACGCTGCGTGTCTACTCCGGGTGCTGCGTGTATCTGCTCCGGGCGTTGCGTGTGCCTATTCCAAGCGCTGCGTGTACCTTCTCCAGACGCTGCATGTGCTTTCTCCAGATTCTGCGTGTACCTAGAGCAGGCGCTGTGCACCTATCATAGGCATAGCCTGTGCATACTTCGTTGCAGTATCTTTATTTTTGTTATTTTTTTTAATAATATTGTAAATCACTATCATCATTACAGCCCATCATCACCTTCATACCTTTTTTTATAAAAGAAACTGTAAATCTTTTCAAATTTTTAAATAATTTATTTTATTTTTGGTTGTTTTGTTGTAGTTAGGTTAGGTTATTTAGTTTTTAATTGTCGCTTCACGACACAGTAAGTACTAATGTTTACGATAAACATACAAAGGGAAAGAAAGGGATAGAAGCATTAGAATTGTCTAATAATAGAACGAGACTTTTCCAAAAGACATCAACGTGCGACTCAACCTTGGCGTTATTTAATCGGCCACCGTTTTACATAGACCCCTGCGGTGGCTCATAATCTGAATTAATCAACAATAATTTTCGTATTTTTTACTTAGCAATGAAAAGTTTCCTCCATTATATTTGGACATCTGTCCTGGAATGTTTTCCACACCACTTCACTGCACATGAAGGCATTTTGATGCATTATAATTGCATAAAAGTTATAAAAATTTGCATTAATTTAGCGTGCACACAGGTCTAGCACTTGGACAATACTAAAATGGTTAATAGTACCATAGCCGATGCATAGGCGATAAAATACTAACAGTTTTCGAGCGCCGGGGCACTGTATGCGCAGTCAAGTTGTTATATACCTAGTCTTTGGATTAGGGAGATGGAGGGAGTGCATGCGCTTGCGCACAACATCGTGCAGAGTGCACTATAATCCCATCCTATGCTAGTTTCTGTTGGGATTAGCCGCAATGATTGAAATTCGGTCTTTAGGACATTATTGTTACCTATACTTCACTAAGCTTTTTAGTGGAACTAAAAATCACACACACGCATGCACACAGGCTGAGAAATCTTCCCTTCTTAGACCTCGGGAGTAACAACGTATCTGTGTATTTGAAGTTACTCGACCGGGGAAGGACCACGCTCTCACAGAAT
Organism: Parnassius apollo; assembly: GCA_907164705.1. Lineage (NCBI taxonomy): Eukaryota > Metazoa > Arthropoda > Insecta > Lepidoptera > Papilionidae > Parnassius > Parnassius apollo. The sequence continues at coordinate 3,350,784 of CAJQZP010001064.1, read as the reverse complement.
ACCAGCGTTAAATAGCAACCCAATGCTGTAGTGTTTCTGAAACGAAGCAATCGAACTTAGTCCTCAGTGGTGACAACGCATCTGCATTTTGATTCTTAATCGAGGATGAATCTAGATGTCTATGAGCCACTTCATCCACTTATCATCAAGTGGACTGTGTGCTCGTTTGTCACCCTTATTTATAAAAAAAAAGTTGATTGCAGGTTTCAATAGGCTGCAGTGGACACTTAAAATCCGACACTCAATAAAAAATGGTTTCAAGACTTCTAAAGGTTATCCAGATAATTTCGTGAATACAATTTAACTCAGTTTTAACCTGTTTATTTCATTTTCTTAATGTAATGTATAACCTTTTGAGCCTACACCTTGTAACGGTGTCTACGAGTTTGTGTCAATGATATTACAATTTACTTTTAATATCATTGGTTTGTGCCCCACGGACTTTCATTTAAGAATAGTGCTGGTACGTCGTCCCATAACGGTTCTCGAGGAACGTTTCTAGACGATGGCAAAAGACCAAGGTATAAAAAAACATAACATAAACACTCACGCCTGTCACCCAGAGGGGTACTACAGTACTACAGACTTCCATTTGGCACGATCCTGACACACCTCTCTCGCCTCCTTCACATCCATACACCTACGCATACATGCTCGTCGGTTAAGGGTACTCCTAATTTGGCCCGTTTTCAACAAATCGCCAATTTGGTCGATAAATTTTCGCCTAGGACGTCCCTTTTCGACTCTGCCATTCACTTCTGCAACATAAATTTTCTTTGTCACTCTTTCCTCATTCATTCTTTCCACATGATCAAACCACCGAAGCATTCCTTTCTTAATCCTGGTCACAACATCATCTTGCAAACCACACTCTTCACCAAGGTATAAATTATTAATATATAGTTTGTCATACTCTCATCTCATCTAGCAACAAACATACTGAGTATTAACCGCTCAATGACGAATTTCTGGACAATGATTGTGATAATGATGATGTTTCTGAAAAAAAAAACCATATTTGTTCCATTCGTTGTAGAAACTATCGGTTCGTGTTATCCACGTACGGTGAATTTACTAAAGGAACTGTACTCGGGATTTGTCTTCGCCGCTGGTTATAAGAAAGCTGACTTATTTTCTCGTTCAAAGGCATATACGATGTATTATCCACTACCTACTCCTAGTCATCATCAGTCAGTCAGTCATCAAAACGAAACAGTGAAACGGAAATAGGAGAAAATATACAGCAGTATTTTCCTATTAACAATTTATTTAAAAAAAAACTAAGGCAACCGCGCCTACCTGCTTGCCAAGCGTTGTAACTATGGCAAATTTCACTGACAACTAGAAGGCTGTAATTCTGATGATGATGATAAAACATTGACTAGCGCATATTTTTTTCATAAAAGAAAAAAATTACTGGTAAAGACTATTGACATATATCACTAACATTCCCTTTAACTACTTTTAGTAAACTTAAAATGCTTGTGCTAGGAGAAAAGTTACAGCCTATATACGCCCGACTCTTGGTCACATTCCGCCGCTCCTTTCTCCTCCGCCTCCGCTCATTTCTGAGATGCAAGGCTTCTTAGGGAATTGAAGTATATTTAGGGAAAGAATTGTCCGCTGCTCTAATGCGTGTTGACGAACTTCATATGTCTTCAAAATATTTTTTTTCTTATTTCTCTGACATGCAGGTTTCCTCACGATATTTTCCTTCGCCGCCTAGTATGTCTATGTAATCAGCACTAAAAATTACAATTAACAATTTCATTGGTGCCGGCGGGGATCGAACCCGATTTGCTCGCGTACTGTGAAATGTGTGAGAGTTACAGTGAGCGCTAACCATCTGAGCTACCACGGCTCTTGTTATGTTAACCATCCTGGTTGCGCTAACCATCTGAGCTAACACGGATCGCGTGAGAGGTCAACGACGACGATAGTCGAATGACCGATTCGAATCCACGACCTTTTGAGTTCGCGGTCCACACCCTGCCATTAGGCTACTCTTACTTTAGATACAATGGATATAAACAGCTTCCTTTTTTTGACTTATATTTGGCTATAACTATGAAATAACCGTGAACGTACATTTGATATCGCTTCGTAATCAATACTATATTATCAAAACGATGGCAAAAACTCCGGCACACGTGTTCGACCCCATAGCGTCACATGTGGCGGAATGCACGCAATCGCAGTTGCACTCAAAAATAAAAAATAAAAACCCCGCGTCAACGACCGCGGCAGTTAATGTTTCACAAACCAACATTATTATATACACTAGTGAGTAGTGAGTAGCGATTTGTCGCAGCTTCGTACGGTTGTGACTGTTTGTGATTCACTATAATGTTTTATTTACGACTTGATTACAAAACGTAAGCTAACGCTAAAATCATAATTTAAAAAGGGTATTCCTCAAGATATTCTATAACTAAGGTAAAAAATCGCATCGAAATCCAACAAAATTATTAATAATAGCTCATACAGCTTATACATTTCTTTAAAAATGGCATCATTCAAAATTTCTTTTAGGAAAATGGTCATTAATTATTTTCTTGACATCCTTTAAGGTTAATTCTGTCTTTTTTTGTCTTATTGTTGATTTCACTAACAACTTGTTACGTTATGTATATATTTATTATATGGAATATTACGTTCACTAAGTATTTATAGGTACTATGATCTATTTATTAATGTATTATATACGTTTTTTTGAAACATGTTCTTTATACGTGGTAGAGCCACGCTGCGGTTATATTATGGTCGTAGCACGAATAAGTTGGATCGACCGGGGAAGGACCACAAAGTAAAAAAGTTACAGACTATATACGTCCCATTGCTGGGCAGAGACCTCCCCTCATTTCTGAGAGGGTTTTAGGGCAAGAAAGTGTCCTCCGCGCTGCCTGCGCTGCGTGTTGGCGAACTTCACATGTCTTCGAAATATTTTTTTTCTTATTCCTTAGACATGCGGGTTTCCTCATGATGTTTTCCTTCACCGCCGAGCACGTGGTAAATCAGCACTTAAAATTGCAATTAACAATTTCATTGGTGCCAACGGGGATCGAACTCAGGGGAAGGACCACGCTCTCACAAAATACCAGCGTAAAATAGCAGCTGTGTTTCATATGGTGACTGTAGCGATCCGGATACCCTTTTTTACTGGAAAGAGACATTCCGTCTTAGTCCTCGGGGTGACAATGCATTTGCGTTTTGATTCTTAATTGAGGATAAATAAAGATGTCTATGGGCTACAGCATCCACTTACCATCAGGTGGACTGTGTGCTCGTGTGTCATCCTTATTCTATATATAAAACAAATATGTATGGGTTTGTCAATATTTATTTGTACACATTTATATATTTATTCTTCTGACTACCCGTTGGTCTAGTGGTTGCAAACGCGACTGCTGATCATGAGGTCCCAGGTTCGAATCCGGGGTCGGGCCGAAAAATCAATTATTGAGTTTTCCGTCAAGAAATTCTCAGTAGCTGTCAGGAGTCAGGAAGTTGGTGTGTCAACCACGTGCCTTGGAGCCGGTGCGTTAAGTCGGCGCAGGACTCTTGATCTCTCTCCGGTCGTGTCGGTTTACCGTCCCATCGGATTATGAGAGTGAGGGAATAGAGAGTGCACTTGTGCTTGCGCATACACTTGGGCACTATAACCCTGTCCTACGTCGATGTCTAGCCTCCGTTGAGGCTGGCAGCCGTGACCGAAAATCTATCAGGAGGTCACATAAATATATTATTAATATATTTATTCTGTTGATCTTTACTTTTTTCTTTCATTAATATTATTCTACCTCCAAAGTAGTGTTATCTGTTTACTTAAACGTTGACTGGTAAAGAACACCCTAAGGTATTTATACTTTCTGTACAAACTAGTTTCAATACATAAATAAATTAATAAAGACATGAATTAGCAACTTTTTTAATGTTTATTCCTTACAATTTGTGTAATCATAAACACTCACGCCTGTCACCCAAAGGGGTAGGTAGAGACTACAGACTTCCATTTAGTACGATCCTGACATACTTCTCTCGCCTCCTCTACATCCATATACTTACGCATACATGCTCGTCGGTTAAGGGTACTCTTAATTTGGCCCATTTTCAATATATCGTCAATTTGGTCGATAAACTTTCGCCTAGGACGTCCCTTTCCGACTTTCGTCTACTTCTGCAACATTTGCTTTTTCACTCTTTCTTCATTCATTCTTTCTACGTAACCAAACCACCGAAGTATTTCTTTTTTGATCCTGGTAACTACATCATCTTGCAAACCACACTCTTCTTTTATCACACAGTATCTTACTCTGTCACTTAGATTAACATATTCCTTAGCGACTGTATTTCTAGTGCACTTATTCTATTCTCGTGTTTCTTCTGCCACACCCAACTTTCACTACCATCCGTTAAAGTAGGGACTAACACAGCATTTGTGTGTGTTTTTTTGTGTAGTTATGACGTAAGAAACCAGCACCACATTTCGTCCGTGAGTTTCGCAGTTATGACTAAGGGAAACGGCCAAAATCGAACTCGAAATACTCGTAAAACCCTCCCGTTTAAGCAAATAAAAATATCTATATATTTTACGTGTTTCGACCTTCCGGGCTTCCAGGAAGCAGTGACAAAGGTGCCGGTGGATTGATGATCTTCATTCCGCCGGCCGAACGTCACGATTAATGAAAAAGACCCGTCTCAAGCTGTGAGCTTTTACATGCTAATAATAAAGTATGATACCTGAATCTTATAAAAATTTTTGTAACTTTGTTAAATCTAATATACTACCAGAAAACTGTGGCGGTTTAAGAATATCCAGTACCCCATATCGTCCCATGAGGATCGTAAGACGTCGCCTCTCGATGGGAAACAAAACAGGATATGGAAAGCAGCATCTTCCTAAGAACTAATAAAAACTTTAAAAAACTGTAATTAAGGGGAAATATAATGTCAAATGGCTTAGCAAGATCCTTCGTTATACCGAAAATATTGCAGCATTAATTTTGAAATAAATATATGGTAAAGTTGAGGATACTGTTAATGATTATGTTAGACGAAAACACGATTTCGTAAAATTTTCTCGATAGAAAAAAATCCAAAGTAACCTACAAAATAAACAATAAACCGCTGTTATTCATAAAATACTTTAAATAAGATCATGAAACTTTGCATACTAACTGAACTAACTATAAAGCAGTGCTTATGTTATTTACTTTTTTTAAAATACCATTATTTTCACTGTAAAAAGAAATTACCTAAACTATCGGCGTCTTGAGCTTGATTCCAGTCGCCCCGTTAGTATCGCTTCGGCCTTTGAAGGGAGAAGTTGTGTCGCTTACGATCAGAATATACATTACGCAACAGTACGACGTAAAATTAAAATGGGAAATAACCGTGATAAAAATAAGAAGCGGCTTTCTTGGCGTTAAGAAACAGACATAAATATGATAAACCTAATGAAATAAGTGTCTAACGACCTTTCTACTTACAGTATTAGTGATCACAAACATATCGGTACATAGCATACGACGCGCGGGGAAGTGGGGGCGAAATTAGAATTTGAGCTGAGTTACTATATCCCCTTAATGTTCAGCAGTTGACTTTTGGTAGGCTGCAACGATAACGGTAAAATCTAAGGTAGCTACAAAAATATGAAGTAAATTGCCACAGAATAACTGACATGTTATAATTAATCAATATTAAAGATCAATATCTACTTGCAGATGGTCGATGGCATTTCATATCCGATACTTTAATCTCACCATTAAATTAATGAAGAAATTAAGATTATTATCAATGCGTTTAAAAATTCAAGTAGGATTTATTCTTATAAGAGTTTATTAATCTTTATACACTGATCTGAGTTTTCTTATATTAAGCGTAACAAATAAGGACGCGATTGATCAAACGAGAGCCGTGATAGCTCAGGGGTTAAGCGCTCGTACAGTACGCGAGTAACCCGGGTTCGATCCCCGCCGGCGCTAATGAAATTGTTATTACAATTATTAATATACTGCCTCGTTGGTCTAGTGGTTGTATTAGTGCGACTGGTGATCATATGAGGTCCTGGGTTCGAATCCCGAGTCGGGCCAAAAAATCAATTATTGAGTTTTCCGTCAAGAAATTTTCATTAACTGCCCGGAGGATCAGGAAGTTGGCGGTGTGAGACCCGTGCCTCGGAAAGCACGTAAAGCCGTTGGTCCTGCGCCTGATCTCTCTCCGGTCGTGTCGGTTTTACCGTTCCATCGGATTATGATAGTGAGTGAATAGAGAGTGCACCTGTGCTTGCGCATACACTTGGGCACTATAATCTTGTCCTGCGCCGATGGCTAGCCTCCGTTGAGGCAGGCCGCCGTGGCAAAAATTTGGTCTGGAGGACATTATTATTATTATTATTTTGGGGTATCTATATAGTTTTCTCATCTGGTTGGGTGCTATAAATATATAATTATAAATGAAAATGAAAAGACAAATATACATAAATATCAATAACATAAAATAAATATAAAAGTACATAAATAAATAAAAGCCCAACCAGATGGAGGCCCTCGGCAGGGGAGACCAAACGGCCGAGGGTTAGGGGGAAAGGGAAAGAAACCGGCGGACGATGCGGGCGGTATCGAGGAGCACCGCCTTCTGCATTTGAACCTGGAGCGGTCCGCCACGTAGTCCCAGCCGCCTCAGATGACCCGAGAGGCTGACTGGGATTAGCCCGTTTGCAGAGACGACTACAGGAATAATTTCGGTCGGCAGACCACCCCACATGTCGGTCACCTCGTGAGCCAGGTCCAGATATTTTGTTTGCTTGTCTGTTTCGGCTTTCACGAGGTTCTCGTCATACGGAATGGTAATGTCGACCAAAAATATCCTTGACTGTGCCCGGTCCATCAGCACAATATCAGGCTTATTCGCAAGAATAGTCCTGTCTGTGATGATGGCCCGGTCCCAATAGAGCCTGGCGCGATCATTTTCGAGCACGGCTTCCGGCAAGTACTTGTAATACGGCAATTTCCGATCCACGAGACCGTATTTCAGAGCGAGCTCCTGGTGTAGAATTCTGGCTACTAGGTTGTGCCTGTGCAAGTACTCAGAGTTAGAAAGCGCCGAACAACCGGAGATAACATGCCTAAGTGACTCACCGGGATGGCGACAAGCTCGACAGATGTCGACGGGGCCATCCTTTAGGATGTATCTCCGATAGTTGTTGGTCTTAATAACCTGATCCTGTATTGCACAGACAAAACCCTCGGTTTCCCCCGAAGAGATCACCAAAGCGTAGCCAGTGGAGGGAGGCTACTGTGTCTACGAAAGGCTCATGTAGAGCCTTGTAGAACCTCCCGTGGAGCTCCTTCTCCTTCCATACGGTCTCCCCGGTCGGAAATGCTCTGCACTGCCGGGTCTTGCCATTGCTCGTTGGCTAAGGATAGAGGGGTAAGTCCTTTATCACAAGAAATGACGTCCTTATAGAATGGATCATCCGATCTCGCCAGGAAGTAATCACGGAGGCTGCACACTTCGCGATTATGCATGGTGAGCGCGCTCAAGAAGCCACGACCACCATGCTTCTGCGGCAAGTACAGCCTCATTACCGACGATCTCGGATGATGCATCCTATGGGACGTCATTGTAGTGCGGACTTTTCTATCCAGGGCGTTAAGTTCAGTCTGAGTCCACCTGAGTATGCCAAAGGTATACATGAGGACAGGCATGACCCAGCCGTTATATGCGTGTGCCTTATTCACACCGGACAAAAGGCTGTTAAGCACTTTGGTCAAGCGTGCATAAAACACGTCGCAAACTGACTGTTTCATACCAGTCTCATCGATACCGATGTTTTGTGACATACCCAGGTATCGGTATGTTTCAGCCTCGGAAAGGGTCCTTAAGTTGACGGGCATAGATAAGTCTACGCCCTCAGAGTTAGCAACCCTTCCCCTTTCAACATGGAGGACCGCACACTTATCCGTCCCCAGCTCCATTCCAATGGAATTGCTAAATTCACAAGTGATGTTTAGCAATTCCATAAGATGGGAGCGACTGGAGGCGAATAACTTGAGGTCATCCATATAGAAAAGGTGGGTCACTTTTGTCCCTCCTTTCCGTAGCTGAAATCCCCTCCCGGAGCCCTCCAGTAAGGTACTGAGAGGGTTCAGAGAGAGGCAGAACCAGATTGGACTCAGACAATCGCCCTGGAAGATACCCCTTCTTATCCTTATGTGGTTCTCCGCAGCCATCATCCGCTCGCCTAGATGACAAAGGATCGTACTCCACTGCCCCATACACTGCTCGAGGAAGTCTCTAACTGTACAGTCTATCTTGTACAGCTCGAGGACTCTCTTTAGCCATGTATGGGGCACCGAGTCGAATGCCTTTCTGTAGTCTATCCAGGCGGCGGAGAAGTTCCGACGGTTGCGTTTCACCACTTTGCCAATGACCGCGTCAATGAGGAGTGGTTCCTTGGTTCCACGACCACCGCCCCGACATCCATTTTGAGCGCGCGACATCACCTGATTTGAGTCCAGGTGACAAGTGATTCTCGCGCTCAAAATGGATGTTAGTGTCTTGTATATGGTCGGTAGACACGTGATGGGGCGGTATTTGCTCGGGTCTGTGGTACCCTGGTCTTTAGGAACTAAATGAGTGATCCCAGTAGTGAAGAGGCTTGGGAGCGACTTCTGGTTGAGAGCCTCTTGAAACTGTCGGGCGAGCACAGAGTGACACACCATGAACCCCTTCAGCCAGTAGTGATGCAGCCCGTCAAGCCCCGGACTTTTCCAGTTCGGGGCCCTACGAACCGCCTCAGCTACGTCATCCGGCGTTATGATGACGGGGTCCATGGGGTCCCGCACACTGACTCGCCACAACTTCCGTCCAAGGGCCCTCGCTGTGGTTTACGGGCTCTGACCACAGGCCGCGCCAGAATGCTACAGTGTCGGCCTGATTCGGTGCTGGACCCGTTCCACTTACCATTGGTCGCTCCAATGATTCATAGAGCCTCTTCTGATCACTCTGGAAGAGACGATTCTGGTTGAACCGTGTCGACCTCTCGGTATATCGCCGAATCCGCTTTCCCCAAGCAGCGATTCTCTGCTTCAGATCATCTATGCGCTCCGTCAGTTTTTGCGTTATATCCGGCTGGGACAAACTGACATTTGTCCCAGCAAACGCCATCCTGACGGTGCGCACAATTCTTGGCCTCTTGTTGCCTGATCTGAAGCATATCAGTCTGCCGATGAGAGCTCTAGCCTTTGCGATACGTTCCTCAATTCTTCTTCTCCATGCTGGGATAGCGCTACTATGGCCAGTAGCGCGTCCAGTCGTGGAAACCTTGGCGCCTATGATACGGCAGACTGCCAGCGCGGCGCCAAAAAGAATTGAGTCCGTCTCGCAAAGGTCCCGGCTGGCTTCCAAATAGGTAACCAGCATTGGGTTCAGAGCCCTCACGATAGCCCGATTCCGCTTGCTTAGGGCTATGCGGGGAAGTCGCGGTCGATTTTCGAGAGGCGTACTGCGCGTTTCCACAATCGCCTCTTCCAATATACTCCTCATATGCTCTAATTCCAGTTCCTGGGCGACTGTTCCATCATCGTTTGAATCAACCACAACTGGGGTATTCACGGCGGCATCCACGTTTGCGGGTTGCTCTACCATTTGTGGCGCCGCATCCTCAGCCCTAGCATTCTCATCCGACGAGGGAACAGCCTCACGTCGTAGCCGTTCGAGTTCGGCGACATCAAATATATTTGAGCGCAAGATATACCGAACTCGGTCTGCCAGGTTTTGCTCTGTGACGATTAAAGATGGCTCCAGCTCAGCAAAAAGACGATGCATCCTAGCCCGATACGCCAAACATCCAGTTTCTTCCCCTTTTGCCCTAAAGTACGCCCGCAGTGCGTTTGCATTCATTTCTTGTGACCAACGCATGCGACGTGCTCCACCAGCGGCGGGTGCCGCTTGCTGAGTCCGAGAAGACCCAGCCGACACCAAGCCTTCTGGTGGGGATGATGGATGCGGAGGGCTGGTAGATGACCGTGCAGCTCCTCGCGCTCGGCTGGCGGCCCGCATGCTGCCGCGTCCAGCGCCAGCTCCAGACGCGCCCCGGCGACCCCCAGGCAGCGGCCCTTTGCGCACTATCTTTTTATCCATCATCCATTATTTGGGCGTCCATTAACGGGAGACGCCCAGGCCCGGCACCGTTTCGTGTGTAGCCATAAGCACAAACGGGCCTCTGCACCCTAAATTCTGCCGCGGCACGGCGCTCACACCTCTCGCAAGGCGCTGACTGACTGCGTTGACGTAGCAGTTTTGTCACTTAACTGTTACGTCAGCGGGCGATGGGGTCGTCAATTCCCTACGCCTTATTATATTATTATTATTATTATTAATATAAAAATATCGCGAAGAAACCTGTATGTCTGAGAAATAAGAAAAAAATATATCGAAGACATGTGAAGTTAGCTAACACGCATTAGGGCACCGCGGCAGACATTTTCTCGCCCTAAAACCCGTTCAGAAATGGGAAGAAGCCTGTTCCCAGCAAATCGGACGTACATATGCTGTAACTTTAACTTTACCTTGATTAATAGTAGGTGATTTGTCTCTGAAAAATTTTATAATAGACGGCTGCAACTAGTTGACATTCTTTCTTATTTCTCTCCGAGGATAGATGCAATGGATGCAAATGTCTACGAATAACATCATTTACTTATCAGGTAGACTATGAGCTTGTGTGTCACCCTGACTTCTATATTTATACAGACTATATAATAATAGATTATAAAATTATATAGTTTGTATACTATATAAATATATAGACTATATAATTAGCGTGAAGTAGCAGCGAAATGCTGCTGTATTTCGTATGGTGGGTGTAGAGAACCGGAGACCCTTTTTACTGGAATCGGGTCATTCCATCGTAGTCCTCATAGTTTACTATGTATCTGAGTTTTGATTCTTAATCGAAGATATGTGTAGATGTCTATGGGCCACAGCATCCATTTACCATCAGTTGGACTGTGTCCTCGTTTGTCACCATTATTCTATAAAAAAAGTTAATAGAGAGATACAACTGCAGCTAGGATGGATTATACCTATTACAAAACGATAAATCATCATTTTGTATTGCCCCGTTTTCTTTTCAAATGCCGGACCGATTTTATTTTTCAATAAAATGATAAACAAAATATGAACATGGCAGTGGTAGTAAAAAGGGTCTCCGGTTCACTATGTCCACCATGCGAAACAGCAGCATTACGCTCCTACTTTTATAATAATATATGAAATATATTTCTATGATAGCAGCATATTATGCGCTAGCTTACGCTTACGTCTAGCTCGGTCTTTCGGGCACAGCCCATATAAATACCTATTAGTCATATATTTTACTACTAAGATATATTTTAATAGTTTTTTTTAAATAAAGTCATTTTAAGCTTAACAGATGTACCTACGTATTTATTTTACAACAAATACAAAGTGTTACCATACATACAATACCTACCTAATATTTTTTGGTAACTTTTGAAGTGGAATAATATTACAATATTTATAAAAAGAAATTGATCTCCTTGTATATGTAATATCACCTGCCTAAAGTTAAACAATCCATCTTTATTTTCCGTGATTTGATGAATTTTTAATAAAAAGAAATAAACTTAAACTTCATTCCAATTAAAAAATAAGTATTTAAAAACGTAGGAAGAACATTTAACTATTTAGAATAAGAAAAGGGTATAATGTCCTATAAGTAGCGACATCTGTTGTTGAGTAGCAAGCACATTAAGTTGTTATTGAGATTTTATTGCGCTAGTAATTATTAAGTTTGAGAAATGCAACAAATGTATACAAAACATATATGTAGTTTTGCTTGCCGTTGGCAAATTAGTCAATAAAGTATTAATTTTCCGTAAATTCGGAAAAAACGAACTTTCAAATTTTTTACACAAGCTTTCAAATTTTGGATTGGAAGAATTTTAGCCTGTTGGTTGTTTTTAAGTACCTAATTAATATAATACAAAATTATTGTTACATTATATTACATAATGCTGAGACAACTATTGAGAGTTTATTTAATCAACAACAATCAAACACAAGGGGTCACTAAACAAATGTATTGGACAAATATTTGAAATGCTACTTGTTGTCCAAACCGTTTGGACAAATATTGGAATACCATTTTATCATAATGTTACACCCGGAGCACTTTAAAGATAAGATAAAGATTAAAAAGAAAACATTATTTCTTCTATCCTTACACCGACCTCAAAAGCTACGAGTAAACTAAAATTTTCTTTTATTTATACTTTGAGGTCGGCTATTTTTTAATCCTTTTGAGTAGAGTAAGGGATATTACAATATCAATGTAATATCTAGAATGTCGTCCAAATGTTTTTTTTTAAATCGCTAATCCCGTTTTACTAAATATATTACTTTTAATAATAGAATAGAATGGAACTTTTTTTATCCAATATAGATTTTAAATAATTCTTAATGAAAGTAATTTTTTATTCTTACCATGATGTGTTCGGAAAAAAACACTGTCCTGGGGATAACTAGCAAAAACTGCAGTGAGACTTTTTTCCCAAAGTAACATAATACACTATATACACAGATTGTACAATTACTTGGGTTTTTAAATCGGTTGCTGCTGTATCGGTCTGGATGCCATGATGGTTATACAGCCATAATTATATCGGAAGCCATAAAATCTTACCGGCAATTCACATTCTTCAGTCGCAACTGACTACACCCACGGGAAGAAATGAAATTATTGGTAATGAATATTATTGTTAGAACTAATACATAAGCTTAACGTGTTAGAGCCACGCTACAGCTATATTATGGTTGTAGCATGAATGGGTCAGCTCGACCGGGGAAGGACCACGCTCTCACAGAATACATCGTTGCTTAATGTCTTCGTATGGCTTCCATCTTAGTCCTCAGGGGTGTCAATGCATCTGCATTTTGATTCTTAATCGAGGTTAAATGTCGATGTCTATGGGCCACAACATCCACTTACCACCAGGTGGACTGTGTGCTCGTTTATCAATCTAATCCTATAAAAAAAGATTTTTTGCACAGTTAAAAGTACTGCCCCCTTTTTTGTATTAAGGATGACACAGCACTACAGCATTAAGCTGTTATTTGACGCTGGTGTTCTGTGAGAGCGTGGTCCTTCTCCGGTCGAGCCGACCTGATCGTGCTACCATACAGCTACAGCGTGACTCTGCCACGTTTAAGATCATAAATCAAATCAAAAGCTGTCATAATAAGATTGACGACTTGAAAGTGCAGTACTAAGTTTGGATGCTGCGCAAAGGGCCTCTGGTTTTAATCACGCACGGAGTAACTGTTCGTATAACATAACATAACATAAACCCTCACGACTGTCACCTAGAGGGGTAGGCCATTTGGCACGATCCTGACATACCTCTTTCGCCTCCTTTACATCCATATATCTAAGCATACATGCTCGTCGGTTAAGAGTACTTCTAATGTAGCCCATTTTCAAAATATTGCCAATTTGGTCGATAAACTTTCTTCTGGGGCGTTCCTTCCCCACTCTGCCGGCTGTGTAATAATAAATGTGTCGGCTCTGAATGTCGTTCCATGTGCAAATTATGTACCTGTCTCCATGGTACAGAAAAAATTCTTAGTGGAAAAGAATTTGTTTAAGAAAATAGAATGCTGTGACTGATGTAGTCAGGAGTCACGTCAGTCCAGTATATTTGTGGATTCCCCCTTGTCAGACTATGCCACAATACTTCTAAAATAATTTCATGGTTATTTCCACAATTTTTTACTATAAATATAAAGATTTGGAGGGAGAAAAATATTTGTTAGTTTGTTTTACTTTGTTGTTTCCTATAATTTATTAAACGTATTAAGCTAAAGTCAGTTAAAGCCTATGTACGTCCCACTACTGGGCACGGGCCTCCACTCATTTCTGAGAGGGTTTTAGGGCAAGGAATAATCCGCCGCGCTGCCCCAATGCGTGTTGGCGAACTTCACATGTCTTCGAAATATATTTTATTTTTTTATTTCTTAGACATGTAGGTTTCCTCACGATGTTTTCCTTCACCGCCGAACACGTGGCAAATCAGCATTTAAAATTGCAATTAACAATTTCTTTGGTGCCGGCGGGGATCGAACCTGGTTTGCTCGCGTAATGTGAAATTTACAGCGAGTACTAACCATCTGAGCTACCACGGCTCATTAAACGTATAACTACACAGATTCCCCAAAGAGTAAACTCTGAATGTAAAGTCTTTTTGAAACTATCTAATTTAATCTGAACTTTGTCCAACCAAATTTATCCAACCTTTTAAAGGATCGTTTACAGCGAATAAGTTCATCTCTATTTAGTATTTAGGAAACCGTAATCTGATAGAACCGGTCTCAGACTAGATATAGTCTCGAGTGACATGGATATATATGTTGATTGGCTTTAAATTGGCTTTAAATGATTATGTAATGCGTCTCCACAGCGTATTCACGTGGTAACTAACTGTATCATGCCGGATGACGGTACTAGTGTTACGTGCCAGTACGTAGTGTTGCATCACCCTTCATCTGTATCGTAGTTTATATTCACGTCTGATTCTGTTATGAACTAAAGAATGATAAAAGGATATAATGTGTCTTTGTGTTTATTCGTGTGTAAATTCTCAAGAATTATTATTGTTTTCTTTTTTGCTTTTTCAAAACGTTACCACGTTACACTAGGATTTTCTAATGTATTGTGGAGTCAGCTTACATTTGCACAAAAACAAACATCCAGACTCAAAACAATTGTTTGTGGGCCGTACAAATACTTGATCCGTGCGGAATTCGAACCCGCGGCACTGAACGCCGCAATTCATTGCCAAGACACTGCACCACGGAGCCGTACATTATTTAAAGAATCATCATCATCATCATCATCACAGCCCTTCATAAGTCCACTGCTGAAAAGCTTCATTTCGTCCTGAGACAAAATGAAGCTGTAAGAGTCACATAGACTAACAGCACTAACTTCTAGATAATAGAGATGTTGGCCTGTCATATTTATTTGCATAAAATAAATACTATTCGCCGTGTGGTGGTATAATAATCTTAGTGGTCGCCAAGTGGTCGAAAATTGACCGTAATTAATTAAATTTTTAAGTTTGTGTATTAAGCAAGCTGTAACATACACAAGTGCAAGTGTTGACATACACTCTACACACTATTAAAGAAGGCAAAATTTGAAATCACACGTAATTCACAGCTTTTTGTTGGCAACATTTTTTAAATTCATTGGTAACAATTTCCACTATATGTGATGACTGTTTGGCGACAGACCATTAAGTGTTTGACATTGACTTAAGAGTAAAAGCATAATTATACATAAATACATAATAATAAACACTCACGCCTGTCACCCAGAGGGGTAGCCAGAGACTACGGACTTCCATTTGGCACGATCCTGACATACCTCTTTCGCCTTCTTTACATCCATATATCTACGCATACATGCTCGTCGCTTAAGGGTACTTCTAACGTGGCCCATTTTCAAAATATCGCCAATTTGGTCGATAAACTTTTTTCTAGGGCGTCCCTTCCCGACTCGGCCGTTCACATCTGCCATATAAATTTGCTTTGTCACTCTTTCCTTATTCATTCTTTCTATATGACCAAACCACCAAAGCATTCCTTTCTTAATCCTGGTCACAACATCATCTAGCATACCACATTTATCTCTTATCACGCAATTTCTCACCCTGTCATTCAGATTCAACCCTAGCATATTCCTTAAAGACCGCATTTCTATAGCATTTATTCTATTTTCGTGCTTCTTCTGCCACACCCAGCTTTCACTACCATACATTAAAGTAGGATCTAACACAGCATTATGAATTACCATACTTGCCTTTTTGACACATTCTGGTTCTTCATAATAGAGTGTAGTGCCCCATTCACTCTATTCCCTGCATTTACTCGTCGTTCTATATCCCTATCATATCTACCATCCCTGCTAAATACACATCCCAAATACACAAACTCATCCACTTGCTCAATTAACTCTCCTTCTATTCTTATTTCACATACCGTTTTGCTTTCTTCTCTTTCAAAAACCACTTTCGTCTTACTTGCGTTCACTTTCATTCAAGTTTCAATTTTCCTTTCTTTTAATTCCCAGTTCATTAATGTAACAATCATTTGCAACTCAGCCGCCGATGACGCAAATATGACTTGATCATCGGCATACAAAAGGCATTTGACGGTTAACTCGCCCATTCTTAACCCACATTCTTCATCTTTCAAAGTTTGCAAACACCTGTCCATAAATAGATTGAACAGCCAAGGGGAAGCTACACAGCCCTGTCTGACACCTTTTTGAATGCCAAACCAGTCCGAGTAGACCCCATTGATCCTGACACAAGCACTAGAGTCCCTATAAAGAGACCTTAATGCCTGTATCAAACCATCGCTCAACCCATAAGAGTTCAGTGTTTGCCATAACACATTCCTGTCCACTCGGTCATAAGCCTTTTCCAAGTCCATGAACGCACAAAAAACTTTCTGGTTTTCGGCCAAAAACTTCTCCACAATCATGCGCATGGAAAAGATTGATCTGTACACCCCATTCCCTTTCTAAAACCCGCTTGCACATCCCAAATTTTTCCATCAGTTTCTTTCATAACTCTTTCAATTAACACCTTAGCATACAGTTTACCTACAACACTAAGCAAGCTGATACCGCGGTAGTTTTTGCAGTCCTGCTGTGACCCTTTTCCTTTATATATTGGTACTATAACTGCTTTACACCAGTCATCTGGTACCCGTTTTAATTCCCAACATAAATTAAACAAGGTGTACAGCAGGCCTGCCACCACTCCCTCTCCAGCCCTTAGCATCTCGAGTGATACTCTATCATATCCAGCTGCCTTACCTTATGCAGGTATAGTTAGCGTAATTATGTATGTTATGTTATATGCTTATACTTTCAACCTGATACTTAATCTGAGACACTGACAGTAAAACGTAATGATTATAAATAGTCTTTGATTAGCAGTATGAACGTAAATAATGTATATTTTATTTATTTTCATAAAAATGTATTTATTACATATTATACATTTTAGCTTCGTGCACTCTTTCTCCATATAAATTTCCATCCAACCGTCCATTCCAGCCTATAAAATTCATGCAAAGTTAATAAAAAATTAAATAAACTTAAAATATAATTACCTATGTAATCTCCAATCCCAATATAACTAGATTTGGAATTGCTCGCGTGTCACGCCTCAGTTGCAGCAAATCAGGAGATGTTATTACGAGCAGGGCGCTATTTAAAGATTAAAAATAAATTTAGAATAACTTTAATTTTTTATGTTTACAACATGTGTTAACGATAAAAGGGAATCCATTATAATATTTAATCCTTATAATCCCATGGGTGACGCAAGAGGTGGCTACGTAAGATCTAAGAAAGATCTAAAATGACTTCCGATATAATATGTCACATATTATTAAATTTAAAAATTATAATTTAAATGCCGGTAAAAACTTTAATATCAGAGTTCTCGTTTTTAAGTGATAATTTATTTACATAGCATTTACATAGCATATTTACATAGCGTACAATATGTATTATCGTAATAAAAAAATTTAAACTAAAAACTTAGGTGAGTGTATTAAATTATAAAACTTAAATTAGTGAAAATCATTTAACATTTTTCTGTGATATCTTTTCATTATTCATTTAGATCTTCCTATTTTCTGTGAATCAACAAACAAAACATTTTTCATTAATAAGTTACTTTCGTTGCACTTTGTACTCTGATTATATACTTGATAAGTATATTATCAAAGTTTGTACTACACAAAAACGGCAGGACACTAGCGTCGTGTCTGAATAATTTTAAGGTAATATTTTAAGAAAGTTAAATGAATACAAGAAATACTCTTATGTTTCAATAATATTTTATTAATACGTCTTTTAAAGATGTCTGTGCTTTTAACCTCTCAACCCCCTAGCGGTCTCATGAGACCGCGGCCATATTCCGTCAATTCCCTAGCGGTCTTATGAGGTCGCACCCACCCACAGCACTTTAACCCATAAAGACTTAAATATAGAGACTACTTTTCTATGAAGAAGTTTGGCATTATATAACAAATATGAAATACTCTCTCCTCTAGTGCAATAAAAAAACTGTTATGTTAATAACTGTTATATACGTTCATTTGGTACGCCATTTTCGCGTGAATGTTATTGTGTTGATATTTTGATTTTTCTAGTGTTTTATTAGTGTTTTAGTACAGTGTTTTATTATAAAATTGTAATGAAAGTTTTTGTATGAATATAATTTATCTTTTTACGTAAATAATTTCGAGTAATATATATTGAAATAATTGTGATTTTCAAGCTGCCGACATTCGCTTGGTATGTATTTTTTTGTTATCAAAATACAATAAAATCTTTTTGTAATGAAGTAAAACCCGATTTTTGTTTAGAACATAAGATAGAAAATTTTGTATAGATTTTATAATGCTAAACTTCTTCCTAGAAAAGTAGTCTCTAAATATAAGTTTTAATGGTTTTAAGTGCTGTGGGTGGGTGCGGTCGTATACGACCGCTCGGGATTTGCCGGGCGCATGCGACTGCAAGGGATTATTATGGCGCTTGAAGGGTTAAAGTGAAATAAGACATATTTAATTTGGACAAATTTATTAACTTTATTAACCTATAGCAGTGAAATGATTCAAAAATCAAAAGGAGGGCCAAGAGTGAGTCAACAGCGCTGTGGTCCGGTTTGAAGAGTATACGAGAGCCAGTATAATTAAAAGCTTTGATTTTTTTATATAATAAGGGTGACAAACGAGCACACAGCCCACCTGATGGTAAGTGGGTGCTATGGCCCATAGAGAGCTACATTTAACCTCGATTAAAAATCAAAATGCAGATCCGTTGTCATCCTCGAGGACTAAGATGGAATGCCTCGTTTCCAGTTAAAAATCGTCTCCGGATCTCTACACTCACCATACGAAATACAGCAGTATTAAGCTGCTATTTACGCTGCTGTGAGAGCGTGGACCTTCCTCGATCGAGCCGACCCATTCGCGCTACAACAATAATATAGCTGCAGCGTGTCGCATCCACATGTAATTTTATTATCGTAGTCCTCAAAGGTGACAACAAATTTGTAGCCATTGTTATTTGTATTTGTTTGCAGGTGTCCAAGCACATGTCCATGCACGGACACCTGCAAACAAATGCAAACAAATGCCTGGCCTTTTTTGGTTGTCTACTACAGTAGCCACTCAGCCGGACAGTTAGATCGTTACTTCGGTTTTATAAGAAAAAACCTTTTATTAAAGGCTAAATTTAAAGGCTTAAATTTTCATTTTCTTTAATAAATACATATTCTAATGATTTCTGCACGTTAAATATTATTTTTAATTCGAATTGGGGTATACGACACTATCGATACAGATGCCAAAACAATTTATAATAAAATTATAGGATCCGAATCTATCTTGTAAATATTATGTGATGGAATACAGCTGGTGTAAGCGATGGTAGAGCCACGGTGCGTCAATATTACGGTTCTAGCACGAATGGGTCGGAACGACCGAGGAAGGCCTAAGCTTTCGTAGAATAGCAGCATGAAATATCAGCTTAATCCTGATGTGTTCCGCATAGTAAGTGTAGAGTACTGGATACCCTTTTTACTGGAAACGTGGCATTATGTTTTAGTCCTCAGGGGTGACATTGCATATGCATTTTGATTCTTAATCAAAGATAAATTTAGATGTCTATGGGCCGCAACATTCACTTACCATCAGGTAAGTGAATGCTGGGGGCATTGCGTGGTTGTTTGTCACTATTATTCTATAAACAAAGTACGATTAAATTCGCCTCGGTCCTTTTTAAGCTTTAAATCACGTTCTATCCAAATTCTTAGCCTTTTAGTAAATGGTAATGCAACACGTGCATTAAAATCAAAATCTGCATCTTATTCTGATGAGCAGTCTAGCAAATCTAAAATCTACCGCCAACTCACTGTAGGTAATATTATGGACAATCCGCTCCAAAAAACATGTCTAATAATTTTGTAGGATTTCGAGAGCAAGTACTTATGCTTTCGTATATTATCGTATCTGCGACTCTGCGACTGCGCTTTATAAAGCGAGTCGCAGTGGTCTGTGACTGTCTGTGTTAAAAAGTAATCTAAACAACTATAACAAGTCCTTATTCAATACTTCATGTGAAATTGTATATCATGATAAATGTAAGAAATTGAAATCTCGGGGCAAAGTTCCCACTTACCGAGGACATCTTCTGTAATCATGAATAATTTGATTTCACCAATCAGCTCGTGATGACGTGTGTTTATTTCAATTTCCTGAAGCTGAAAAATAAAAAGATATAACCAGAGGGAACTCTGACCTTATACTATTTTTTTTGTTGTATGGAATATTTTACTTTCAGTTTCAGCTAACTACTCGAACCACGTTTAGCCCAATAATTATGTGTTTAGTTATAATGAATCTAAATGTGATTGTGAAAGAAGTTATATGTGGCTAGCACATCACGTACTCATTCAAAAGCCCAATACCCAATTAGTCGCCTTTTGTGACATACTAGACAAATAGCACAATAGTTGGTATATTCTGTTTTGTAATAAATACCATATAAACGTGGGACCTATAAGTCTCACATCATTCCTTAGAGTTATAAAGTTGCTGTTAATTTTTTTTCAATTGTCGTGACTTAGATACATTACATTTTGATTCTTAATCGAGGTTAAATGTAGAGATGTTTAGGAGTCACAGCATCCACTTACCATCAGGTAGACTGTGTGCTCGTTTGTCACCCATATAATTATAAAAAAAAATGGCCAGCACTGGATTTCTACGGGCTGATGAAGCAAATATTAAAACATAATTAATGAAATTCTACCACCTTTTTAACTATTCCCACCACAAAGCAACTTTGACACCCACTGCTATGCTCCGTTCTCAAATGTAGAAAGCCAGTGCAGCCTGTGGCATTTCAGAATACTCTTCGTAGGTGACAATTCATTTGTGCCCTTTTTAACCGACTTTGAATAGGAGGAGGTTCTCAATTCGAATGCATGTTCTTTTTGTGTGTATGTTACGAGTTACCTTCGCAGATTGTGAACCGATTTTAATAATTATCTTTTTATTAAATAGGCTTCGAGGGTGGTATATTAATATAATGAGACCACCCTTGAAGTATATATTAATATACCTCAAGGGTGGTCCCATTAAATTAAAAAAACCACCTACAAGGGTGGAAAATAGGGGAACGTTTCATATTGTACTATTGTTTAAGGAATCTCATATGAAATTCGCAGATAAATCCCCGATTTAACTATTCTTTTTTTCTTAAACAGGTTACACTACAAGGGTGGCCTCATATAAATTTGTAGAAAATATTCCACCCTGAGGTTTGCAAATAAATAACTTTCTTTTTAGCAATTTGAAGTCGGTTTTTTTGTTAAAACTTATAATTGTACTTAATACTGGTTTTTGGGATATATAGTCAAAAGAGAATGCCCCGTTAACAATAAATAAGGTACCCATTTCGCTTCATCCACCATGTAGGTATATTTTCCCGGTAACCACCATTTATAATATCAACATATCATACAGCCATGCTGCACATATATTATGGTTGTAGCAAGAATGGATCGACTCGATGTAAAATAGCCGCATAATGTTACTGTTTTTCGTATAGATCCTTTTTACTGTCAACAAGGCATTCCGAGTTAGTCCTTAAGGTTCTGCATCTGCATTTTGATTCTTAATTGAGTTTAGAGAATATGTCTTTAGGCCTTAGCATCCAGTTACCATCACTTAGACTGTGTGCTCGTTTGTCACCTTTATACCTGAAAAATAAAGAAATATATTGCTGTTTATAAATTTTAAGTTTGTTAACTTTCAAATATTAAAGTTACGTAATACAAAAACGCTTTACTCTGTGGTATTATAATAATAAAATCGTCAGGCAGAATGAGCTATCATCTTTAGGGTTTCCTCACATACTCGGGAAGTGGAGATGTATACATATTACATACCTTTGAAACTGAAATATATTTACCGTTACCGTTATACCTTAATAAATTCTACTGCTAAAAATATTTTCCATAATTGCAACGCTTGGCAAGTGGGTTGGCAACTGCAATTTTATATTTTCCATAGTTGCAACACTTGGCAAGTGGGTTGGCAACTGCAATTTTATATTTTTAGTCGCTATTAGGAAGACGCTGCTGCCAATCTTCTAATTTGTTTCCCACTCCCCTCTTACGACACCCACGGGATGATATGGGATAGTGGATACGAGTATTCTTACACCGCCACAACACAGTAAATATATTAATCAACACCTTAGTCTATGTGTACTTTATACATAGTGTTCAGATATTTTAAGGTTATTTATTTCTGCACGATAATTTCAGTATTATTTTATAAAATTTCCGACCATTTGCTTAAGCCTCTTATATTGCGGCGGCCATATTGGCAGTTTCACACATGGCGGTTCCTTTATAAAGATATGCGCAAAATTGGATGTACCAGTTACATTAAGATTTTGTCTAGATCACATATCTATACTAGAAAATGATATAAGAAACCGTTATCAGTATTGTTTTTTTAAAATATGAATATAATCCTAGTTTATAGGAATAGACCCCTGCAAATTTTATCTCGCCCGCGACGTCTCATTGACACCACTTACGCAATTTGCTCGGTACTCCTCCCAACGCCTCGTTTGTCCTGTCGCTGCGACATTGACTTTGAACTTAACCAAATCGAGGATGTTGTTTTGGCAATGGCGAAACTAATTGGCAAATGACCGGCCCGAGCATTGCCCAAATGGTTGTAGGTATTGTCCTTTTGTCCGGGACAAAACGAGCATGTTATTTTGAAGTGCACTGGGGAGACCAAAGACTATATAAATTTATGTGATATATTTTGTATGTTTTTATATATAATAAGGGTGACAAACGGGCACACAGTTCACCCAGTGGTAAGTGGATGCTGTGACCCATAGACATTCACATTTGTCCTCAATTAAGATCAAAATGCATTTGTGACAACAAACGTTATCACTCTTGAAGACTTAAGACGGAATGCCTCGTTTTCAGTAAAAAGGGTCTCCGTTTCTCTACACTCACTACACACAACACAGCACCGTCAAGCTACTATTTACGCTACTGTTCTGTGAGAGCGTGCCTTCCTCGGTCGAGCTCACCGATTCGTGCTACAACCATCGATATATGTACTTACTACGCACTAGATATGGCATTCCGAACACTCACTATGTTCAATGAACTATACTGCAATCCGTACACCTGTTATCGACAGGCTTCGATATTCATGCAGTGTGGAGCGGCGCTAATAATAATGTTATATTAAGTTAGCACATATGTAAAATAAACGAAAATTAAAAAGAAATGTACGCGATTGACCATACAATCTAAGTAAACAATTATTTATTATGACTATTTTCGCGCGTTTGTATCAACTGCGCACGCGCAGACTACTGTTTCCTGCGCATGTGCGGATACAGAGTAGTGCACATTTTTATTTTGGAATAGCTTCTCTAGTACGCAGTACATATAACTCAATGGCTACAACCATTTTATCGCTGTAGCGTGGCTCTACCACGTAAAAACTAATGTGATAAGCAAGTATACAAGTAAGGCGTATAAAACATAACAATAACGGAGTATTTCATCAAATTCTACAGGCGTTACAACACACGTGAATTTTATTCTTAATTAAGATTAAATGTCTGTCTACGGGCTATAGCGCAAACTTAGTAGTAGGTAGGTAGGTACGCTCCTTTGTCAACCTTACTTCTATAAAAAAAAATAACGACAAAGGTATCAAAAGTACACTGCTTTCTGTCGCGATTTACAAGATGGTTATAGCGTCATCTATTTACCTGATCTTCTGGACGTTTCTCTATAAGGTAAGGTAGGAGTAAAGGATTCTTCTCTTCTCTTCTCTTCTCTAATAAAGCCTTAATACGGCTACATTGCCTTGTGCAATCCACTACCACACATAACCATAACTCATGCTAAGTTATCACCTACTTTGGCAAGCCTTACGATGTGCAAAGTTACTAAAAATTCATGTAGTGTGAAGTTGTACGTTATTGTGTACCTACATCAATATTCTGTGCTACAAATTTTATAGAAAGTGAATTCTACGATTCTCTACATTCACCAATACGAAACACAGCACCGTTAAGGGGAAATATAACCTCAAATGGCTTAGCAAGATCCTCCGTTATGCCGAAAGTATTGCAGCATTAATTTTGAAATAAATATATGGTAAAGTTGAGGGTTAATGTTAAGGTTTATGTTAGACGAAAACACGATTCCGTAAAATTTTCTCGATAGAAAAAAAATCCAAAGTTACCTCCAAACTGAACAATAAACCGCTGTTATTCATAAAATACTTTAAATAAGATCATGAAACTTTGCATACTAACTGAACTAACCATAAAGCAGTGCTTATGTTATTTACTTTTTTAAAATATCATTATTTTCACTGTAAAAAGAAATTACCTAAACTATCGGCGCGTAAGCTTGGTTCCTGTCGCTCCGTTAGTATTGCTCCGGCTTTTGAAGGGAGAAGTTGTGTCGCTTACGATCAGAAAACACATTACGCAACAGGAAGACGTAAAATTAAAATGGGAAATAACCGTTATAAAAATAAGAAGCGACTGGGTTGGCGTTAAGAAACAGGCATATATATGATAAACATAATGAAATAAGTATCTAACGACCTATCTACTTAGAGTATTAGAGATTTCAAACATGTCGGTACATAGCATACGACGCGCGGGGAAGTGGGGGCGAAATTAGAATTTGAGCTGACTTACTCTCACCTCTTAAGCTACTATTTTACGATGGTGTTTTCTGAGAGTGTGGTCCTTTTCCGGTCGAACCGAACCATTCGTTACGCAATAATGAAAAACTGTGTTTGCCTCTGTCTGTCATATGTGGTAATCACGGCAAAATAAAGATGCAATCTAACATGAAGGCGGTTCGGCAGTAAGCTATTAAAATATGATAGGCTGTAATAAATAAAAAAATACCAGATACCATCCGGAAATTACAATAAAATACAATCTTGAAATAACAATACTGTTCTTTGTGTCACAGTTGCTACACTCCTCGGCCTTCAAGAACTAGGGATGTTGCCCCAGCACAAGAGCGGCTTCTTCTGCAACGATCCAGCACTGTCGTATCCTTACCTTGGCGACACGATTTCAATGGCGTTCATCATCTGCTCCATAATTGCGTGTCCATTGCTACTGGTATGTATTTAGATTTTAGAATTTTCACTTAATAAAAGACGAAAACATTAAACTTTAAATTAAATCAAAGTCAAAGTAAGAAATATTTTATTCACTTTACGTTAATGAACTTTAAGCTCTACCATCGATCCCAAAAGCCGTTTCAAAACTTAATGTCAATAAAGCGACATCTGTTATCGTCAGATGTAGTATAAGGAACATGAGGGTAATAACACAAAGTCGTATACTATAACTAATATAATAATAAAAGAAATAGCAAATAAGCTTTGGCAATAATTTGGAATACTTCGAAAATAAACTTAATAAAAACTAACTACACTACGCCATACTATCATCGTCATCATCATCATTACAGCCCTTCACAATTCCACTGCTGAACATAGGCCTCCCCCAAGAAATGTCACAAAACACGGGCCTGAGCCATCTGCATAAATCGAATTCCTGCATGTCTTACCAGGTTGCTTTTGCTTTTGCTTAATGTCATACTAAAATCTACTAAAATATATATACAATAATATCAACTGTTAAAATGGCGTTGATAAAGCTGCGTCCTTTTGACTCTTTATTATTTGATTGACTGATAAACAGTTATCTTTTCGTATAGCTTTCTATGCAAATATGGCTGTTTTTGAGTTATAAAACAATGATTATAATAACCGGATATTACCCTCACGTACTATAGTATAAAGTATCTGCACTAGGTTGTAAAAGAGTTGAGAGAGAGCTTAGAAGTCTGTATGGATAGGTACCGCGGCATTACCTATTTCATCCGCCAAATAATCATGCATTGCTGTATTCTGGTCTGAAGAGTATAGAGAGTCATTAATATTACAGGCTGTGAGGCGTTACATCTCAGTCCTCATAGCTGACAACATATCTGTGAACTTCTTTGTTTGATTTGGTAGTGGGTGCCCTCGAGCTTCAAAAACCACTAACCAATAGATAGGCTGTATGTCTGAATGTCACTTCAATTGAATTAAAAAGAAACTCTTGTTTTGTCATTATTAGTTAGACATAGAACATTGGCATTGTCCGCAACCGAGCCAAATTCGTTACTAGTCCCTTCTACCCGCTAGTTAACAGCAAGAGCAAACAGTCCTTAAGACAGAAGATCTTTACAAATCTCGCGTAAAACCTATCATGTCCTACGCAAGTGTAACTTTTGCGCAAGCGGCTCATCGTAATTTGTACGACACCGGAGCTCGGTGCTACCAGCAAAACTCCAACTTGCACAGAGACTGTCAATTTCTGATGATCTCTGAATATTTCAAGGAAATGTCTCAACGCAACCTTGAGGGGGCCGAGATAGATCCAACCTGCTCGTGGTAAGCATAGCCATCTATGCTCCGACTATAAACGTTACGAAAAGTCTCTGGAGGCCTCGTAACGTTTATCCCGTAAGTTGAACCCCCAGTTCCGCTAGATTCCGACGATCCAAATGTCGCCGGCCCGTCACACGCCAAGACTACACACTCACCAAGTGTCGCAAACACCGTTAGATCAACGGATAGGACCCAGCGAGTCCACAGACGGGCGTGCCGCACATCCCTCCACACGTTGTACACCATCGCCCTGGGCGGTACTCACCGCCCAGCATCAACATCGAACGATACGAGTTAGTCATCAGAGCCGGGGCTCACCACCTCCTGTACAGACAGTCAACTCATCTACGTGCACGTTAAACTATCATAGGTGAACATCGTTACGTAAGTAACGTTGGAAATAATATAAAATCACTCTTTTTACAGCTAAATCCTAAGACCGATAAAACTGTAGAAGCCAAAGGCTGACAGTACTGACATCAACATAAACCAAACATGGAATATCATGTATTACTTCGATTTCAGATCTTGATCACAGAACTGGTGTTCACCGATTCAGAACAATCAACACGATCGAAAGTAGTCCATTCGTCCAAAAAGGCTGTATGGCTGTACAGAAGCTACGCCTATGGCTTAATGTTTAATATTTCAATCATTGAGGTGATGAAGGCCGTGTCTGGTATTCCAAGGCCAACCTTCTTCGATATATGCGAGCCTGATACGGCTATGACTTGCAATGGGTGAGTTTTACTTTGACAAATAATATTTTACGTGGTAGAGCCACGCTGCAGCTAATATAGTAATAGTAGCACGAATGGGACGGCTTGACAGGGGAAGAACCACGATCTAACAGAATATCAGCGTGAATTAGCAGCTCAATGCTGCTGTGTTTTATATGGTGAGTGTAGAGAACCGGATACCCTTTTTACTGGAAACGAGGCATTCCATCTTAGTCCTCAGGGATTACAACGCATCTTCATTTTGATTCTTAATCGAGGGTTGATGTTTAATGTCTATGGGCCACAGCATCCACTAAACATCAGGTGGATTGTTTGCTCGTTTGTCACCCATATTATTTATACATGTATAAAGAATACACGATGATCATTTTGTATAATCTGGCCACTTTTTATCAATAACAGTAAATATGTAATTTTCTCTCCATCATCATTAGCAGTTCATGAAATTCCACTTCTAGACATAGGATTCCTCCATTTTACAATTTTTTTTTCATTCATTCACTCTTTGTAGCCTATAAATTCCACTTCTGAACCTGCTTCCCCAAATATTGCTTGCTTGGAAACACAGTACTTTGATTATCTTGATTTGTTATGAGAGAAATGTTATTGCCCATCTCCTGTTTTAGTTTCTTTATGTCGCGTATTAAGACACTCACAGGACAATACGAGATATTCTTACACCGTCGCCATAGATACGGTTATGTTTTTTGCTCATCATAAACTTTCTTTCATCATCTTGACATATATGTCCGCGTTTAGTTAATATTTGTTAAAATTGAGAGTGAAATAACACGTTAAGTAGCCGCCGTGCCCGCTTCCGTCTCGCATAACTCTCGATAAACATTCAATCGACATGTCAAGTGACGAAAGTTAATAACGTATCGTTTTCGGCGAGACTCCGGTTTCAAAACAAATTCGATTATCACAAAGCCATTCTTTAAAGATTTAACCGAATCATGTTTCCCGTGTTTACCGTCTTGAGTAATAATCCAACATTATAATATTGATTATGAGACGATCGTTTTCAAGCATTTGTTATGCTGAGTTTATAGATCTACTCAAAATTAACTATCACTAAATTATAGCAGCTTAATGCTGCTGTGTTTCGTATGGTGAGTGTAAAGCACAGGACATCAATTTTGCTGGAAACGAGACATTCCATTTAAGCCCTCACGGCTAACAACGAATCAGCAGTTTGATTCTTAATTGAGGATAAATGTAGTTTTCTATGGGCCGCACCATCCACTTTACCATCAGGTGAAATGAGTGCTTGTTTGTCACTTATTCTATAAAAGAAACAGAGGTTTATTTTATATTGATTAAAACTACTTTTACGGATTTTATCGCGTTTTATTTATTTTTAATGCCTTTTTTTTTATTTTTTTTTTATGTTTTTACTTAGCCGATGACGCACAACTGACGCAGTGTCTGAGCCTTTGACGCTCTGCTGCCGGGCACAATGTTGGTGGCCGGCAGCAGAGCGCTGGGTGAAGTCGTATGCACCGCCCGGCGCGACCCTGCCGCCGCTCCGAGAGAGCAGTCCGCAGATACCGTGCCGTAGTTTTAAGTTTTCATTTTTGGAGCCCGGTAGAAGAGCGCTGGGTGTAAGCTGTATCGCCCGAGCCCGATCCTGCCGTCACTCCCAGAGAGCAGTCTGCAGACTGCCCGCCGTAGTCTTAAGTTTTTTTCTTTATACATAAAAAAAGAAAAAAAGAAAAAATTATAATAAAAAAGGGTATTAAAAATAAATAAAACGCGATAAAATCCGTAAAAGTAGTTTTAATCAATGTATAGTGTTCACGTAAATATAAGAAATCATTATGGTTTATTTTATACTTAAACAATTTTATTGATATTTAATATGTGGTAGAGCAACGCGGTAGTTATTGTGTGATAAGAGAAAAGTGTGGTTTGCAAGATGTTACATTTAGAAAGGATTGCTTCAGTGGTTTGGACACCTAGAAATAATGAATGTGAAAAGGCAGAGTCAGCAAGGGATGCCTTAGACGGAAGTTTGTTGGCCAAATTGGCGATATATTAAGGATGGACCAAATTATAAGAACCCTTAAACCACGAGTATCCATGCGTGTGTATATGGATGACGAAGGTGTGTCAGGATCATGTGAAATGAAAGTCAATAGTCTCTTCCTACCCTTCTGGACAACAATCGATTTTTTATACATTGACGGTGACAGAAGGACACGCAGTTCACCTTATGATAAGTGTCCTTGTGATAAGTGGCCTCTTTACCAAAATGTCCGGCCAAGCTTGCCGGTCTGTCCAGCTTTTTGGTTTAAGATCTGACAACCCTACTCTAGCAGGATACGGACATAAAATAGCAGCTTAGTGCCTTGGTGTCCTCTAAGGTGAGTGAAGAGAGTCGGAGACGCTTTTAACAGATATCGGGCATTACAGATTAGTCCTCAGGGGTACCGATATATCTACATTATGATTCTTAATCGAAGGTAGATGTAAGTGTAAATGGTTTTGTGTTTGTTTGTCACCCGATATTCCCGGTTTCTGGAGCTTCGAATCTCATTCCGTTACATCGTAGTTTTTCTAGCATCGGTCAACACTTAAGTGGCTATAGCAGCGTTCTTATGTTTTACTACAAAGCTTTTGAAGGCGAACTATGATAATCATTTTCTTTCAGTTCCGATTTCGTGAGTACATTCGAGTGCACGTCGACGCGCTTCTCAACTTGGTATCAAATGGACTCGTACCACAGCTTCCCGTCCGGACATACGTCGCTTTCTGTATATTGTGGATTATTTATGGCGGTAAATATATTTGCTTAAAAAAATTTAATTTGTGTGTAATTTGATTTTTTTTAACTTTTCTGGTAGATCAAAAGATATTTAAACGTGGGAGTGCCTACGCTGCAGCTGTATTATAGTTGTAGCACAAATGTGTCGTCTCGACCGTGTGAGGATCACACTCTCACAGAATACCAGCGCAAAATAGCAGTTTGACTCTGCTGTGTTTCGTTTGGTGAGTGTAGAGAACCGGAGACCCTTTTTACTGGAAACGAGACATTCTATTTCATTCCTCAGTAATTACAACGCATCTGTTTCGTGTATAAATGTAGATGTCTATGGACCACAGCATCCACTTACCATGAGATGAACTGTGTGCTCGTTTGTCACCCTTATTCTACGTTTTTTAATAAGTTTTATTGAATAAAGAAATCAAAACTTTAATGCACTTTATTCTATGCTCCTTTAATAATGCTATAACCACACCATATGCCAAATTGTTTTAATTTACGTCAAACCATTTTTAAATTTGTTGTTTGCCTTGGGTATTACAAAGGGTGGACTTAACGCATTGTGGGCTTTTCTATTCTAAGCTAATGCTTGACATTTAATAATCCCAATATTCATCATCATCATCATCGTCATCATTACAGCTCTTCACAAGTCCACCAAAAATAGGCCTCCCCTAAGGGAACGCCACAAAGTACGGTGCTGAGTCACCTGCATCCGCCGACTACCTGCATGTCTTACCAAGTCGTCTATAGTTCCAATATTGTACCCATATAGATACATACATACGTACGTACATATATACATGCATTAATATATCTTAACTTAATATATCTAACACATACAAACATATCTAACATATAAGAATTAATGTTTGTTTGTTCGTATTTTATGCACTGCCATACCGTTCATCAGGTTGCTTTAAAAATTTCTCAACTTATTGCTTGCACTTGCGTGAAAGCAGGGTACAATTGAATTACACTAGCTTGTGCGCGTGTCATACTGACAAATTTATTTGAAAATTATATATCGTTCAACTTCAATTATTCTTAAACAATACAAATTTTCCAAATTTAAAACGATATTTCAACGACAATTATGTTGTCTGCGGCAGCAACGCGCCGAATATCAAATAGTTTTGAATTTGAAATGAAATATGAATATTATGTAATGTTTTAAACCAACATTAAGCCACTTATAAGTGACGTGATGATATCATTCTCGTTTATTGAATAGCTTTCTACAAGCGTTATCGATTGCAGATAGTCAACTTGGCTGACCCCTACTGGCAATGCTTGGATCGACGCGAGACGTCGTTACGCTATCGGCCATCATTCTGTTACATTATATCATAGATAATAATACTAATCGACAGTCGCTATTGCGAGACATTTTCATAATATTTATCAAATCACGCCAAAGAGACCTTACTATAAAACTTTCTTTCCAGTGGTACCTCCAAAGACGCGCATTCGACTGGAGTCACCGCACGGTATTCCTCGTCCCAGTTTTGCAACTTATTTGCATCACTTACGCCGTCGTCTGTTCACTCACCAGAATATCAGACCATCGCCATCATTGGTGGGATGTTCTCACAGGATCTGTTGTAGGCATTATCTGCTTAGTCTACACGGTAAGTTGAAGCAAGAATTATTTAAAAGTAAGTTAGTTAGCTTCGATCAATAATAGTAGTACGTAATATAAAATTGTATGTTTAGAGAATAAAATTAAATCTTAGGTCATAGAATTCCTATGATCGATTATCGATAGATTTCTATAACCTGAGAATTAAATGTACGTTCCTGTGTCTTCCGTGTTGGGTAATCTAAAAATAATCTAAAATAATTGTTATAGTATTTGACAATCGTTTACAAGCATTTGTTATGCCGAGTTTCTTGACCTATTCAGAACTAACTAGCACTAACTAATAGCAGTTTAATGATGCTGTGTTTCTTATGGTGAGTGTAGAGAAACGGAGACCCTTTTTACTGGAAACGAGGCATTCCATCTTAGTCCTCGCTGGTAACAACGCATCTGCATTTTGATTCTCAGTCGATTTAAGTCTTATAACACGTTATAGAGATGGACGCGGTAAGAAAGACCTGCAAGACATCTTCAGGCTGTTCAATGAGATCGATCCTGATGACATCCCAACTTTTGTCGCGCGTGATCTCAACAAGCTGCCTCCCGTGACGTTCGATCACGTAGACGTGACCAGATTGTTGAAAGATATCACCACGTTGAAAGCCGAAGTCCGCGAAGACGAACCGCAACTGAGATGAAAAACGAAGTCACTATGTTGCAATATAATTGCAACAACTGCGAATTCACCGCCGTCGCAGAATGTAAATACGACACGCGGTAGTCATATTTCACCGATGATTGCGACTCCGTCACGCGATACCGTCTTCAGCGGGTTGATGACCGTGAACCTAGGGCGACCTCGGTCGTCATTGCATCACCACCTCAGCCCTTGACTGAACCCTTGAGTACTCCTCCGCCGAAGCCAACCTGACAACAAGGGAAGACGTTTGCGGATGTTGCTCGAAAATCTTCACGACCGGTACCCTCCTGTGGTCGAAAACAAAATAATGGGGATGTAAGATCAGTTCCTGTGGTGACCCGAAACAAGAGAGATGATGACGGGTTTACTCTTGTTGAGAAGAGACGTCGGTCGAGACCCGTCTGTAACCAGCGTGGGACCGCCAAAATAAACGCAAGCACAACCCTGCGTATTGTGGAGCCAACCATACAGCTCTACATCTCCCGTTTTGACAAAAGTACGTCGGGAAAAGACGTCCTGCGTTTCGTGGAAGAACGAAGCCGATGCCGCATAGAGGATCCGATCTCTTTACATTTGCAGCGCCTGGAGTCTAATAGGTCAACGAACTTCAAATCCTACGTACTCCAAGTCCCTGCAAAATACAAAGAGACATTCCTTGCTCCCGATTTCTGGCCCTCTGGGGTAGTGTTTCGCCGATTCAGGGACGCGCCAAAGAAAAAGTTCCCTAAATAGTATTATATTTATATTTTATATATATTTTTAGGTTAAGGTATATATTGCTATGGGCCAATGTTCTTAATTTTTAAGTCCTTGATGCCTGAAATAAAATTATTGTATTGTATTGTAAGTAGTCAGAGCCTCGAATTATGCCTTTTTACTTAGGCTATTGAGTCGGATCTGCTGTTGTTGATCTCGCACTCGCGTGCACAGAGCGACAGCGATATTTTCTTCAAATACTTATTTTTCAAAAGTCTCCTGGCCCGCATTTCCTCTTAAGGTGTTTTGGTTACAGGACTTTGAATTCGTTTGTTCACAGGTAATCGTCCTCTGCGATAACTTCTCCTACGCGAAAGAAGAAAACGCAGAAGATATGAACATGACAGCAAGTCAACTAACCACAAGGACTACAATATGATAACCAGTTCCAAGAACCAGATTAAAAAAAATGTAAATAGAATATTGTAAATATATTAGATAATGTTGTCAATTATAATAACATTTAAGTTTAATGAGCATTTTTTTTTTTTCAAAAATGACGAATCAAGTCTTAAGTTAGTGAGAGATTATGAGGAAAGAAAAATCTTGTTAGTTCCGTACATAGAATACTATAATACACAATGTATTATTATAGTATTCTATGGTTCCGTATAAGATGTATAAAATTATTTCAATGAAATTTTTTTATGAAATTCATATTACATTTTATTTTATTAATAATAGATTTGTGTAATTGTTCATGGGGGGTATATGTGCGTGTTGCCAGTGATGACTTACGGATCTGAAACGTGGTCCTTCACTGCTGGCCGTATGAGGACGCTCAAGGTCGCTCAGCGAGCTATGGAGAGGGCTATGGTCGGAGTTTCTCTGCGTGATAGACTTAGAAATGAGGATATCCGCAGTAAAACCAGAGTGACCGACATAGCCCAACGGATTAGTAAGCTGAAGTGGCAATGGGCCGGCCATATAGCTCGAAAAACCGATAACCGATGGGGAAGAAAGGTTCTCGAGTGGCAGCCTCGTACCGGTAGGCGTAGTGTAGGACGACCCCCCACTAGATGGAGTGACGACCTGGTAAGATATGCAGGAAGTCGATGGATGCAGGTGGCTCAGGACCGTGCTTTGTGGCATTACTTGGGGGAGGCCTATGTTCAGCAGTGGACTTGTGAAGGGCTGTGATGATGATGATGATGATGATGAGATATAATAGATTGTTATTCAGTTTACTTTTTATTTTCAAAATACACTTATGTTTTTATTAAAATGTTTTGTATAGGCGGCAATAAATAGACTATATTTCCATTATAGAATCACGCTGCAGCGTACCACCGTTGAAGTTGAATCGGATGATAGAGCGGGGAAGGACCACGCTTTCACAGACGTAAAATAGCAGCAAAATGCTGCTGTGTTGCGTATGTGTCGTAAGAAGCAAGAATCGGTCCCCCTTTTCACTGGTAAAGCTTTCCATCTTAGCCCAAGGGGTGACAACACTATTTCTGACTTTTGATTCTATTGAGGATATAGGTGTGTATATACCACAGTTCTATGCGACCCTTGTTTTTCATATACATAACTTTATATTGCAAATGTCTGACAATAGCGTGACGGGAAATTACTTATATATAATTAGTTTCTGTTTTGATTTATTTTAAGATTGTAGATTGTATTGTCTTGAGCAGCGCCAGTTTCCACACAGATATTACTTTTGTAAATAAATCCTATGACGTAATTATTAGTTTTATTTATTAATACCCTAATATTATATATAAGTAAGGAGCCACTTAGAGTGTAACGCCGTCATTTGGGCTCCTCATGAAGTCAAATACAAATTTATGTTAGAGCGGATCCAAAATAAATTTATTAGATTCATGTACTTGAAACTATTTGGAATATACCCGGGCTATCCCTCGTTGTTGTTCCTACTCTATTTTTGCTCGGTATGGTAGGATACTACAAGATCGAAGTCAGAAGAGAAGTAGCTCTCGCTATGTACGTGTTGAAGGTGATGAGGGGTAGAATACCCGAGAGTGCTGGAGATGGTGCGACTTAATGTGTCGGATGGGTGCGCGGGGCGTCGGCGGCGGCCGCCATTGCTGGCGGTGCCGCGCGCGCGCACCTTACTGATGCAGCAGGCGCCGCTCGCGCGCGCGCAGCGTGTGATCAACGCCATGTCTGAGCGAACTGATTTGTTTTCATGTTCGCTGAGCGAGCTAAGTAGAGTGGCATATGGTATTGTATCGTTGGCTACACTGACGAATTAGGGTGCTCATCCTGTAATGACTGTGTATGTTGTATGTATATAAATATATTACTAGTATATATCTACTCCATATCTACCGTCACATTGGTGTCGTAAAGGTGGAAAAAGGGAAACAAACCAGGAGATGGTCAGGAGCGCCTTCCTAATAACAACCAAAAACTAAAAAATTGCGGTTGCCATGATTGTAGCACGAATGGGTGGGCTCGACCGGGGAAGGACCACGCTCTCAAAGAATACCAGCGTAAAATAGTAGCTTAATGCTGCTGTTTCGTATGGCGAGTGACAACCGGAGACCCCTTTTACTGGAAACGAGGCATTGTATCTTAGTCCTCACGGGTGACAACGCATCTGCATTTTGATTTGTAATCGAAGATAGATATATAGATAGATATCTATGGACCGCAGCAACCACTTACCATCAGGTGGTTAATTTATTAATCCCAGCCGCCAAATTTCATAAACGCACTACGCGGCAAACCTCCCGATACCAGCCACACCATCTGGATGCTTGGCGGTCCACCACCGTACGTTTCACTAGGAGTTTTCTTCCGCGTACGACCTCTCTGTGGAATAGTTTACCATCGGCGATTTGTTCCGGACCGATACTACCTGGGAACCTTCAAGAAAAGAGCTTACTGCTTTCTAAAGGGCCGGCAACGCACCTGCAATTCCCCTGGTGTTGAGGTTGATCATGGGCTGCGGTAGTCACTTAACATCCGGTGAACCGCATGCTCGTTTGTCACCCTTATTCTATAAAAAAAAAAACGGTAGCAAATGTTAATTAACAATATTCTCTAATATTATTTCTAATCCTTTCTACCCTTCTTACCTAAAAAATGGTTTGGTTTCTTCCATGACTCACGTTTGAGACGTTCGAGATAATCGAGATTTTTATATTAAAATGCCAGCACACAATACCAAATTTTCGGACAGATCATTTACAATACAAGCTGTCGGATTATGAAATGACTTGCCGTTATCAGTACGATGCGCTAGTAGTTACGTTGTACCAGTTCTGGCGCACTTGTAGAAAGGTTGTACCAGTTCTGGCGCACGACATTCGTCGACTCACAATCCTAAAAAAAAAAAAAAAAAAAAGGTTTTGGCATGCTCTGATCACGAATCTGCGGTCCATTTTTGCGTAGGATGCACGGTTCTGGAGATGTGCAGATCAATTAACTCTTATCTAATTGATATCCGCTACGAGCCTCAACCGTCATTAGCGCTCCATTGTCCTTATCTACTTATCTATTGTTGATTGACTACCGTCATTATCTATTATTCGTCCAGCGTGTGGGTCGGCTTATGCTATTGTATTATACTCCTTTGTTCCTATCTACAACACTAATCTGAATCATCAATAAAACACATTACCTAATTTTGTTAAAATTTTTATTTATAAAATACAAAATCTTATTACTTATTATCTATAAAATAGGAGCGAAACATCTCATCCGCTAACATATCGTTGTACAATGTGTTCTCTGTAAATATACTCGTAAAACTATGCATTGAACATCCCTGAAATTTATATAGCAAATACATTAAGCAATATTCGCCACAAACTGAAGTCCTATCAACATTCCAGTTCCATCTTTTAAACACATTACCTAATTTTGTTAAAATTTTTATTTATAAAATACAAAATCTTATTACTTATTATCTATAAAATAGGAGCGAAACATCTCATCCACTAACATATCGTTGTACAATGTGTTCTCTGTAAATATACTCGTAAAGTATTACTATACGTATAATCCCTGAAACTTATATAGCAAATACATTAAGCAATATTCGCCACAAACTGAAGTCCTATCAACATTCCAGTTCCATCTTTTAAACACATTACCTAATTTTGTTAAAATTTTTATTTATAAAATACAAAATCTTATTACTTATTATCTATAAAATAGGAGCGAAACATCTCATCCACTAACATATCGTTGTACAATGTGTTCTCTGTAAATATACTCGTAAAACTATGCATTGAACATCCCTGAAACTTATATAGCAAATACATTAAGCAATATTCGCCACAAACTGAAGTCCTATAAACATTCCAGTTCCATCTTTTAAACACATTACCTAATTTTGTTAAAATTTTTATTTATAAAATACAAAATCTTATTACTTATTATCTATAAAATAGGAGCGAAACATCTCATCCACTAACATATCGTTGTACAATGTGTTCTCTGTAAATATACTCGTAAAACTATGCATTGAACATCCCTGAAACTTATATAGCAAATACATTAAGCAATATTCGCCACAAACTGAAGTCCTATCAACATTCCAGTTCCATCTTTTAAACACATTACCTAATTTTGTTAAAATTTTTATTTATAAAATACAAAATCTTATTACTTATTATCTATAAAATAGGAGCGAAACATCTCATCCGCTAACATATCGTTGTACAATGTGTTCTCTGTAAATATACTCGTAAAACTATGCATTGAACATCCCTGAAATTTATATAGCAAATACATTAAGCAATATTCGCCACAAACTGAAGTCCTATCAACATTCCAGTTCCATCTTTTAAACACATTACCTAATTTTGTTAAAATTTTTATTTATAAAATACAAAATCTTATTACTTATTATCTATAAAATAGGGGCGAAACATCTCATCCACTAACATATCGTTGTACAATGTGTTCTCTGTAAATATACTCGTAAAACTATGCATTGAACATCCCTGAAACTTATATAGCAAATACATTAAGCAATATTCGC
Source organism: Parnassius apollo (assembly GCA_907164705.1). Lineage (NCBI taxonomy): Eukaryota > Metazoa > Arthropoda > Insecta > Lepidoptera > Papilionidae > Parnassius > Parnassius apollo. Next base: position 3,312,633 of record CAJQZP010001064.1, on the reverse strand, counting down.
CACAAACTGAAGTCCTATAAACATTCCAGTTCCATCTTTTAAACACATTACTTAATTTTGTTAAAATTTTTATTTATAAAATACAAAATCTTATTACTTATTATCTACGAGCACTTAACCCTGTTTGTTCCAACAAACTTCACATAACAATTCATTCTTCATTACTTCCCATCAGCCCATTTCTTCCTTCTGCTCTTTTCTTCCTGTAATTTAAGAATACAGAATCACATTCACTAATGATCAACTAATGACTGTCATTGTTAAAAAAGTATTTTTTAACTTTTTACTTTCTGCTATTGTCTTTGTATTTATGGCTAGGAAATGTCCGCGGCGCGGTCTCAATGCGTGTTGGCGAACTTCACATGCCTTCGAAATTTTCTCAGACATGATTGCAATTAACAATTTAAGTGGTGTCGGCGGGGATCGAACCCGCGTTACGTACTGTAAAATTTACAGCTTGCGCTAACCATCTGAGCTACCACGGCTTAATCATATACACACACAATATTTAAATATAATTTGTTAACACTAAATCATACACACGTAAGAAAATAACAGAAAGAAAAGTAAGTGTGTCAATAGAATAAACACTTAAAATTGCAATTAACAATTTAATTGGTGTCGGCGGGGATCGAACCCGCGTTACGTACTGTAAAATTTACAGCTTGCGCTAACCATCTGAGCTACCACGGCTTAATCATATACACACACAAAATATTTAAATATAATTTGTTAACACTAAATAATAATAATAATAATAATAATATTCCACAACTATCACACAACGCCATCTAGTCCCAAGCTAAGCAGAGCTTGTGTTATGGGTACTAGACAACTGATAAACATACTTATATATTTCTAAATACATAAATATTATAGATAAATTACACCCAGACACAGAACAAATGATCGTGCTCATCACACAAACATTTGTCCTGGGTGGGAATCGAACCCACAACCTCCGGCATAACAGTCAGGGTCACTAACCACTAGACCAACAGGCCTGTCGTTCAAAATCATACACACGTAAAAAAATAACAGAAAGAAAAGTAAGTTTGTCAATAGATTAAACACTTACATCTATGGCCTTTGATGCGTTGAAGTAACACAAATGTATTATTGATAGATACACTGCGGTCAAACGACCATACACTAACTCCATGACTGCAGTTGCTTGGTCTTATATAGTACCAGTAAGTAATAATTCTAATCTAAAGAATTTCTACAGTAGAATTGATAATAACTTTATGCGTCAACAACCTTATCTCACATTCTTCGTGTTGCGTCTTATTCAGTGTATTGATGACTCAAATACGTTTTGTATAACAGAAAAAATGCAATTTAATATTTAGAAATCACATAATTGATCATTCCTATGTTAGTCATTGAGTAGATTGTACTGTAGTAATCTACTAATAGCAGTAATATCATGGATACACTAGATGTACAACAACATCTGAAAAAGATTCACCCCAGTCTAGAAAATAATGTTTATGCTGCTAACAGACTGCCCATGTACACCCACGTACCAACGTATATACCTAGTCAGGTCATAAGTATTGTCACACAGTAAAAACTTTTCTTTTAGAATGCTGGCCACAAAAAAGTTTATTGAATTCGAATTGTTCATGAAAATAAAACTGTATACTTTTTAGAATTTTACTCATTTTTACATATGGAGTGGACGCTTAAAAAAGACCGTGTTGCAGTTGCGATTACGCGCCAATTAAATTTTTTGATATACTGAAAAATTTGAATATAACCAAAAGATTCGTTTATCGTACCATCAAACGATACAATGAAGACTCTAGTGTAGATGACAGGTCAAGAAGTGGTCGCCCTCGATTTGTTAGGACTCCAGCAGTGATAAAAGCTGTAAAGGTGCGAATTCAAAGAAATCCCAAACGTAAGCAGAAACTGTTGGCCCTTCAGATGGGGTTAAGCAGAACCACGGCGTTAAATGAAGACTTAGGGCTTCGGGCATATCGAAGAAAAACAGGACATCGTTTGAATGCTCGTCTAATGGATCTGAGACTGAAGAGATGCCGCGCTTTGGTGAAGCGGTACGCGGGAAAAAAATATCGGGAAATTCTTTTTTCGGATAAAAAAATTTTTACCGTAGAAGAGAGCTACAACAAACAAAATGATAAGGTGTACGCACACAGTAGTGAAGAAGCGAGCAACCGTATTCCGCGTGTCCAACGAGGTCATTTTCCGTCCTCGCTCATGGTATGGTTGGGAGTTTCTTATTGGGGCTTAACAGAGGTACATTTTTGTGAGAAAGGTTAAAAACGAATGCAGTTGTGTATCAAAATACAGTCCTGACGAACCTTGTGTAACCTGTTTCTCATACCATGTTCAATAACAGGCACTGGGTATTCCAACAAGATTCGGCGTCAGCTCATAGAGCGAAGAGCACACAAGACTTTTGACAGCTCCGTGGCGTAGTGGCTTAGCAATGAGTGGCTGCGCTTGGGGGTCGCGGGTTCGAATCCCGCACGGAACAAGTATTTGTACGACCTACAAGTAATTGTTCCGAGTTTGGATGTTTGTCCTTGTGAAATTTGTGTTTGTAAACTGCCCCCACGATACAGGAGAAAAACCTAGTGTGGAGGTAACGTTCTTTAAAAACAAAAAAAAAAAGACTGGCTGGCGGCGCGTGAAATCGACTTCATCCGACACAAAGACCAGTCCAGATTTGAATCCGTTAGATTACAAGATATGGTAACACTTGGAGGAAAAGGCGTGCTCAAAGCCTCATCCCAATTTCGAGTCACTCAAGACATCTTTAATTAAGGCAGCCGCCGATATGACATGGACCTCGTTCGTGGTGAGATAGACGACTGGCCGCGCAGATTGAAGGCCTGTATTCAAAATTACGGAGGTCATTTTGAATAAACTATAGTGTCATAAGAATCTATGTTTTGTTAAGTTCATTTTGGTATATAAATGGTTACATAATGAATAAACTTGTTTCAATTATTTTACATTAAACATGTGATAGAATTTATGACCTGACTAGGTAATATGCAATTTGGGTACAGATGATAAACCAGGGTCACTTTGGGTAGCTTTATATATCGATACGAATGACGTCGGTGAATATTTTGATTCATATGGACGGGCACCTGTACGAAATTGTAAAAGATGGAACTGGAATGTTGATAGGACTTCAGTTTGTGGCGAATATTGCTTAATGTATTTGCTATATAAGTTTCAGGGATGTTCAATGCATAGTTTTACGAGTATATTTACAGTAGCACATTGTACAACGATATGTTAGCGGATGAGATGTTTCGCTCCTATTTTATAGATAATAAGTAATAAGATTTTGTATTTTATAAATAAAAATTTTAACAAAATTAGGTAATGTGTTTAAAAGATGGAACTGGAATGTTGATAGGACTTCAGTTTGTGGCGAATATTGCTTAATGTATTTGCTATATAAGTTTCAGGGATGTTCAATGCATAGTTTTACGAGTATATTTACAGAGAACACATTGTACAACGATATGTTAGTGGATGAGATGTTTCGCTCCTATTTTATAGATAATAAGTAATAAGATTTTGTATTTTATAAATAAAAATTTTAACAAAATTAGGTAATGTGTTTAAAAGATGGAACTGGAATGTTGATAGGACTTCAGTTTGTGGCGAATATTGCTTAATGTATTTGCTATATAAGTTTCAGGGATTATACGTATAGTAATACTTTACGAGTATATTTACAGAGAACACATTGTACAACGATATGTTAGTGGATGAGATGTTTCGCTCCTATTTTATAGATAATAAGTAATAAGATTTTGTATTTTATAAATAAAAATTTTAACAAAATTAGGTAATGTGTTTAAAAGATGGAACTGGAATGTTTATAGGACTTCAGTTTGTGGCGAATATTGCTTAATGTATTTGCTATATAAGTTTCAGGGATGTTCAATGCATAGTTTTACGAGTATATTTACAGAGAACACATTGTACAACGATATGTTAGTGGATGAGATGTTTCGCTCCTATTTTATAGATAATAAGTAATAAGATTTTGTATTTTATAAATAAAAATTTTAACAAAATTAGGTAATGTGTTTAAAAGATGGAACTGGAATGTTGATAGGACTTCAGTTTGTGGCGAATATTGCTTAATGTATTTGCTATATAAGTTTCAGGGATTATACGTATAGTAATACTTTACGAGTACATTTACAGAGAACACATTGTACAACGATATGTTAGTGGATGAGATGTTTCGCTCCTATTTTATAGATAATAAGTAATAAGATTTTGTATTTTATAAATAAAAATTTTAACAAAATTAGGTAATGTGTTTAAAAGATGGAACTGGAATGTTTATAGGACTTCAGTTTGTGGCGAATATTGCTTAATGTATTTGCTATATAAGTTTCAGGGATGTTCAATGCATAGTTTTACGAGTATATTTACAGAGAACACATTGTACAACGATATGTTAGTGGATGAGATGTTTCGCTCCTATTTTATAGATAATAAGTAATAAGATTTTGAATTTTATAAATAAAAATTTTAACAAAATTAGGTAATGTGTTTTATTGATGATTCAGATTAGTGTTGTAGATAGGAACAAAGGAGTATAATACAATAGCATAAGCCGACCCACACGCTGGACGAATAATAGATAATGACGGTAGTCAATCAACAATAGATAAGTAGATAAGGACAATGGAGCGCTAATGACGGTTGAGGCTCGTAGCGGATATCAATTAGATAAGAGTTAATTGATCTGCACATCTCCAGAACCGTGCATCCTACGCAAAAATGGACCGCAGATTCGTGATCAGAGCATGCCAAAACCTTTTTTTTTTTTTTTTTTTTTAGGATTGTGAGTCGACGAATGTCGTGCGCCAGAACTGGTACAACCTTTCTACAAGTGCGCCAGAACTGGTACAACGTAACTACTTGCGCTTAATCTCTGGAACATGTACATGATTATTGATTACAATTTTTATCTTTGATTCAAATTCATTTGTATGTAATTATTCTACTATATATATATATATATTTTTTTTTTTTTTTTTTATATATATATATATAATACAGTGTTTTAACTAAATAAATAATAAAATTAAAAACTATCGAAATTAAAATAATACGCACCCAATTAGTAGCCTATTTTTTTCCAGACGGTAAAAAAAATCAACCAGTATATTTGTATTGCATTGCGTCTAATTTATTTAAGTCCGCTTTAAACAAACAAGAGGCAATTCACCTTGTTTTGACACATTTTCCTGAAAACTTCCTCTTGAATCATTCTGTCTATGTTATGTTCCGTCTCTCTGAAAACCACATCAAAATCCGTTGTGTACTACTTTAAGAGATCTAAGTGTAAGACGGCAGAAAGCGACTTTGTTTTATTATACTACTAGCTTGCCAGGCAGACGTTCTGCCTTTTTGAACGACCCTTTGTCATGGGCAAAAAATATCTTCTCTTAAGTTGGACAAAATTGCACAGGTTGTGCAAATTTGATTAAAATCTGTTAAGTAGTTTAGGAGTTCATCGCGGACAAACAACATGACACGTAATTTATATATATAGAGATGTTCATCTCTGCAATCACATCAAATAATCTCTTCAATATCATTACACCATTATGTATATCTTTTATATCGTACCCATTGTAGTTTATGGTATACAAACTCAAGCGACTTAAAACTTTAAAATGTATTAGAGAAGGTCAAAAATGCAAAGCCGAATATTGAAGGCAGATATAGACTGCAGCCCTTTAGTTACAGATTTATTTTATTAGAACGTAACTAGACATTGCACAACGCACCTATTCGGAGGGCCATTATTTATGATTACCGAAATAAGGATGTTCCGAGATCGATTCCCGTGTGATGCAACGCTTTTGTACTTTAACGATGATTTATTCAGTCAGTTCACGGACGGCCTCAGGATGTGACGTATGTTTTGTTGACTTTGACGTTGAGACAGTATTCATATTTATGATGAATTTAAAACAAAACAGAAAAAAGTAAAAAGATTCCATCGAAGAATCGATTAGTAAATAGATATATGTACATATAATATAGCAATGAGATAGCCGAACGATTAGCGTACCTGGGGCATCACGGTTCTAAGTTTGAAATACAGTTGGGGCCAACATCAATTTAAAACCCAGTAATAATGAATGTGATGATAAAAAAATCGTTACAAAAACACAAGAACTTAGTTTTTGGGATAGTTCTATCTACGAAATTTCTGCACTAATTTATATATTACTGTGCATTTGTCTATCTGACAAATTAATTACACGAGTAAGCATGATTACCCCTTGCGCAGTTGATGAACAGTAAGGACAATAGTGATGTCATCATTAATATTGCTACATTCAAATTAATTTATATAACAAGAGATCTGTCAAGCCTGCTCGAATAAAATAGAAATTAACCATTATTCTCTGTCAATTTAATAAAATAATGAATCACTGAAAGTTGAAACAAAATAAACCGCTCGCAATCATCCGATAATAAGGCGTGAACAATGGAGCTAAAAGGTCATTGTTTATCTCATTTTATAGGGTTGCCATGTGCTTGGTGCTTTCAGACAGCACCTTTGTTTCGCTTGCTTAATAAATATTGTATAATTAACGTGGTGGCTCCACGCTGCTGTATTATAGTTGTAGCACAAATAGGTAGGCTCCACCGGGAAGGAACACGCTCTTACAGAATACTAGCGTGAAATAGCAGCTTAATGCTGCTGTGTTTCGTATGGTGAGTGTAGAGAATCAGAGACTCTTTTTACTGAAAATGAGATATTCCATCTTAGTCCTCAGGGGTGACAACGCCTTTGCATTTTAAGTTTTAACTCTTAACCGATGATAGATGTAGATGTCATGTACGATTACATTTCCTTTGAGGCAATCTATAGGACAAGTTAGGTTTATGTGTGGATTTTTGATTATCTGTAATGTTGTTTATGATGATAATGGTAATACTACATCTTCATCATAATCTTTGATCGTTTTGCTTGAATAGTTATTTAAAAAAATCTAACGACTATGGAAATTCGAATAAAGAATGAAATGAAAATAATTTATCACATTTGGTTTTATACGTGGTAGAGCCACGCTGCAGCTGCAGCTATATAATGGTTGTAGCACGAATGGGTCGGCTCGACCGGGGAAGGACCACGTTCTCACAGAATACCAACGTAAAATAGTAACTTAATGCTGCTGTTTCGTATGGTGAGTGTAGAGAACCGGAGACCCGTTTTACTGGAAACGAGGCATTCCATCTTAGTCTTTAGGGGTGACAACGCATCTGCATTTTGATTCTTAATCGAGGTTAAACGTAGATGTCTGTGGGCTACAGCATCCACTTACCATCCGGTGGACTGCGTGCTCGTTTGTCACCCTTATTCTAAAAAAAAATTAACTGCAACTATATTTACAGAGCCATTTGCAAAATATTGTAATTCATTTTTCTCGATAAAGATTTTGCTTGCTAGTTTAAAACGTTTAGTTTTTTTGGCGGGAAAGTTTCCTAACAAAATGGCTGTCCTATTACAAACGTTCCAAATCTTTCAAGTGCCGTCATCGGTTATCAAAATGTGTCAGTAGTGGCGAGCCATAATAGGGTAATTAGAACTAGTAGTTATTACATACTATTTGGGTATGGGTACTAAAATGAAAACAATGTTAAAAGTGTTTTAGGTATTAAAGGACTAGAAGTATTAAAAAAAAAACTTTAGATATTTTTTAATGTTGGTTACAGGTCTGGGACTTAGGTATATCTATGCCTCGCATAAACGTTTTACTTGCCTAATATGTCGTAAAATACTAATGGGATATTGGGTTAATGTGTAGGTGTATCACTTATTTCAAAAAATTTTAATTCCCCTATATTTTTGGCTAAAACTGTTCCAAGTAGCTTGGTGACATTTTACTTTTCCGTTATACCCTTTTGCCTGCAGTGCCATAGTGTTCGCCGAATATCTGGTTATGGGAACTATTTCGTAATTAATGAAATAGCTTATATCTGAATATTGAGGGAAAACTATCTTGAAATTTTTAAACAATTTTTATTATATTCCAATCAAAGTAGAAGACAAAGTTACGACAGTGATTCAAATATGACAGGAAAGTATGCTTGTCTGCAAGAGATAATCAACTGGAAATGTAATTTGGCTACATTTGTAGGCTCCTGATAAATCTTCAAGCATTCGTTACTTCTTCTTTACTGTGACAGAACTCGAAAGTCCATCCTCATCATCTTGATGGCTGGCGGTTCACTGTTATTGACTTACGCGGAATTCACTACCTCGCACGACCAAGCTGTGTAACTTACTATCGCCAGTGGTTTTTCCGAATAGATACGACTTAAGCACCTTCAAAAAATGAGCCTTCCCCCCCCCCCTTCCGTGATATATATATATTTTGCATGCACCCGTCTTTACCACCCATATGGCCGCCCATTGAAATTTTGAAGAGGGCTTCCATGTCCATGCCGCCTCGAAATTTCAATAAAAGAGCCTACTCCTTTCTAAATGGCCGGTAACGCACTTTCAATTCATTTTCCAAATATACTAATTAAAATAGGTAATGCTTTATTCCAAATTGAAAAGAATAAAAATAAATTAAAAAGTCCATAGAATGTGGTGAACTCAGAGCGATAAACTTTGAAGAAGTGACTAGTAATTTTGTTTGTCTCAAATCTTTTTTCGAGTCCCACAGTACCTCCACAAGTAACAAGATTTTAAGCACTTATCTGCAAATTACCTGCAAATTTTTTACTTTGTAGAGCCACGCTGCAGCTATGTTAGTTATAGCACGAATGGGTCGGCTCAACCGGGGTAGGACCACGTTCTCACAGAACGCCAGCGTAACAGCTTGTTTCGCATAGTGAGTGTAGAGAACCGGAGACCGTTTTTTACTGGAAACGTGGAATTCCATCTTAGTCCAGGGGTGACGACGCGTCCGCATTTGGATTCTGAATCGAGGATAAATGTAATTTTTTATGGGTCACAGCTTTCACTTACCATCAGGTGGACTGTATGCTCGTTTGTCACCCTTATTCTATAAAAAAATGCTAGAAGAGTAACTTTTTTGGACTATTAGCTTGATGTGACTCTGAAGCTATAAAAGTAAAAGTCAAAATACCTTATATTTTGCTTACTTAAGTACTCCTATTCTATGGCCGGGCCCCAATTTATTTTAAAGTGCCCAAGGCCTCGAACGGGTCAAAGACAACTCTGTAGGCTTTCGACGCCAACTGATAAAAAATAAGGAAAGCCTATAATATGCCTCCAGCAATTACTACGAAGAAATTATCGCTACAGGACGTATACTATATAGACAAATGTTTGTGTTCGGCTGACTGTGGGGGAACTGCTTGACATTCTACATAATTTTATTGTGATTTATCGTCTTTTTTTTCATCCCCAGATGAATAAATCAAGTAATAGCTCAAGGTAAAAACACGTTGGCTAAGGACGTATTTTTAATTTTACATACATACATACATAAACACTCACGCCTGTCACCCAGAGGGGTAGGCAGAGACTACGGACATCCATTTGGCACGATCCTGACATATCTCTTTCGCCTCCTTTACATCCATATATCTACGCATACATGCTCGTCGGTTAAGGGTACTTCTAACGTGGCCCATTTTCAAAATATCGCCGATTTGGTCGAAAAACTTTTTTCTAGGGCGTCCCTTCCCGACTCGGCCGTTCACAATTGCCATATAAATTTGCTTTGTCACTCTTTCCTCATTCATTCTTTCTACGTGACCAAACCACCGAAGCATTCCTTTCTTAATTCTGGTCACAACATCATCTTGCATACCACATTTATCTCTTATCACGCAATTTCTCACCCTGTCATTCAGATTCAATCCTAGCATATTCCTTAAAGACCGCATTTCTACAGCATTTATTCTACTTTCGTGCTTCTTCTGCCACACCCAGCTTTCACTACCATACATTAAAGTAGGGACTAATACAGCATTATGAATTACCATACGTGCCTTTTTTGACACATTCTGGTTCTTCACAATAGAGTGTAGTGCCCCATTCACTCTATTCCCTGCATTTACTCGTCGTTCTATATCCTTATCATATCTACCATCCCTATTAAATACACATCCCAAATAAACAAACTCATCCACTTGCTCAATTAACTCTCCTTCTATTCTTATTTCACATACCGTTTTGCTTTCTTCTCTTTCAAAAACCATCACTTTCGTCTTACTTGCGTTCACTTTCATTCCCCTTTCTTTTAATTCCCAGTTCAATTATGTAACCATCATTTGCAACTCAGCCGCCGATGACGCAAATATGACTTGATCATCGGCATACAAAAGGCATTTGACGGTTAACTCGCCCATTCTTATCCCACATTCTTCATCTTTCAAACTTTGCAAACACCGGTCCATAAATAGATTGAACAGCCAAGGGGAAGCTACACAGCCCTCTCTGACACCTTTTTGGATGCCAAACCTGTCCGAGTACACACCATTGATCCTGACACAAGCACTAGAGTCCCTATAAAGAGACCTTAATGCCTGTATGAAACCAGCGCTCAACCCATATGAGTTCAGTGTTTGCCATAACATATTCCTGTCCACTCTGTCATAAGCCTTTTCCATGTCCATGAACGCACAAAAAACTTTCTGGTTTTTGGCCAAAAACTTCTCCGCAATCATGCGCATGGAAAAGACTTGATCTGTACACCCCATTCCCTTTCTAAAACCCGCTTGCACATCCCAAATTTTTCCATCAGTTTCTTTCATAACTCTTTCAATTAACACCTTAGCATACAGTTTACCCACAATACTAAACAAGCTGATACCACGGTAGTTTTTGCAGTCCTGCTGTGACCCTTTTCCTTTATATATTGGTACTATAACTGCTTTACACCAGTCATCCGGTACCCGTTTTAATTCCCAACACAAATTAAACAAGGTGTACAGCAGGCCTGCCACCACTCCCTCTCCAGCCCTTAGCATCTCGAGTGATACTCTATCATATCCAGCTGCCTTACCTGCTTTCATGCTTTTCATTGCTTTCATTATTTCATCTACGCTTATCTCCATACCCCTTTCCACTTCTTTCGGAATTTCTAGTTCATTTAATTCAGACGACTCTTCACTCATAAACACGCTTTCAAAGTATTCCTTCCATCTGTTTAAATTCGAAACTTCATCATTCAGAATACATCCATTCTCGTCTCTTATAGCATTAATTATAGGCTGTTTTGTATTTCCCCTGGCAGTTCTTACGAGTTTCCAGAACATTTTTATGTTAGCCTGGAAATTATCAGATATCCTTCTATCATTCTTATCCGTTCTTTCTTTCTTTTTCCTTTCAACAACTTCTTTTACGCTCTTATTTAGACGTCTAAATTCTGCCTTTTTTCTTTCAATCTCATCATTCATACCAGAAGAATTACCAGCTTTGGTTGCTAGTAAATCTAACCATGCTTTCTTCTTTGATTCAACTTCCACCCGTACCTCATCATTCCACTACAACATATTACTTTTCCTTTCATTTGTTCTCTTACTTACACCACATACTTTGGTGGCTGCATCCACCAAACCTTTCTTAATATTATCCCACGCAGTATTCAAGTCTAAATCATTCATACACAACTCATTCAAACATCTAATATTTCCTCTCAGTCTACATTTATACTTCTCTTTCACATCTTCATCTTGTAACTTCTCTATTCTTATACGCTGTAACGCAGTGGTAGACACAGATGTCCGATGCCGCCAATGCTTGAAAAGACCATTAATTCGACATAAGACCAAGTAATGATCCGTCCCTACGTTGGACCCCCGGTAAACCCTTGTATCTACGACTGCTCTCCTCATTCTTTCATCCACAATTACGAAATCTATCATGCTTCTATCATCACCTCTTTCCCATGTATACATGTGAATCTTCTTATGACGAAAAAAAGTATTCGTCACAAAAAGATTCTTTTCCACACATACGGTGAGGAGGTCTTCACCATTCTCATTTATAATTTCATCACCAAACGTTCCCAATATCCTTTCATAACCAGACCTCTTCACCCCAACCCTTCCATTAAAGTCTCCTAACATAATAATATTTTCATTTTCCTTACATTTTGTCAACACCATCCTTACCATGTCCCAAAACTGCTCTCGGATGTAAGTGGGCTTAGACATATCTGGGGCGTACACCCCTAGCAGGAACAGCTTCTTTAAGCCCACTTTCATTCGTATCCATAGCAGCCTCGGGCTTACACATTCATACTCTTTCACACATTGACCCATTCTTTCTGAAAAGATGAAACTGACTCCCTGGCATGCCCGTTCGGTCTCGTCTACACCAGACCAATACGCGGTATACGTGCCATGTGCAGTGGCATCCTTTCCCTTTCGTTTCGTCTCATTCACACATAACACATCTATTCCTCTGTCATTCATCATTTCGCATACTTCATCCATCTTGTCATTCACACCACATACATTCAGCGTAGCCAGACGGGTTTCCGCAATCCACTTTTCGCCCCTCCGGGAGACAGAACGTGACGGGTGGCGAACCTCGTCGCCGGTTTTTCTCCCGGATATTCTTCGCACCCCTGCCCCATTAAAGGGGCGCCGGGAACTCGGGGCCATTTCTTTTATTTCCTGAGTCATGGTGCGAACAAGGGGTGGTGGTAGAATTTACGCCACTACCATACGGCGAGGAGCCGAGTCTATTTTTTCGGCTTTGTCGCTCGTTTAGCACCACCCGGGGGACACGTGTAGGGTGGGCCTAAGGTTAGCTACGGACGCGAGCGACTCATCCCCCTATTTTAATAAAATTTTAATTTTATGTTCGTATAAAGTTCAATTAAAATTGATAGCGCTTTTAATATAGTTCCCGTCGTAGCTTAATGAATTAGGATACTAGTGTAACTAATCATGCCCTATTTTTTTATTCAATAAGGTGACAAACGGGCACACAATCCACCTGATGGTAAGTGGATGCTGTGGCCTCTATACTACCACATTTATCCCCGATTAGGAATCCATATGTAGATGCTTTGTCACCCCCCGATAACCAAAATGGAACGCTTCGTTTCAGTAAAAAGGGTCTCCGGTTCTTTTAACTCCCCATATGAAACCCAGCAACCTCAAGCTGCTATTTTACGCTGGTATTCTGTGAGAGCGTGGTCCAACCCCGGACGAGTCGACCCATTCGCGCTACAACTAATATTACGACGCTCGTAAGCTTTGGAAATTTTGACCCGGGCAACATAATCCACCAGGAATCCTTTGTGTTGGATAAGCAAACAATTTAAACAATACGAAATTAACAAATTTTTCCCCAAATGTCAACCGCACTTTCAGGTGGTGTACACTCCTATTTAGCGGACGAGATTTTAGTTAGCGACTGATGACGTAAATTGTGTCTAAAAATGTAGAACTCAATTCCCATAGACTGTTGCTAAGAGCTAGTAGGACTACCGTGTCGGCTAAGAAAATTAGATGTACTGTTTTGCTATATCACTAAAATTTAGCATTAGCTATTTTTTGGCCCTCGTTGTTTTTGATTTTTGTTGGGGTGGTGGGGGGTGGTGTGTATTCTTTTTCATTTCTTAAAATCAAAATTATTTTTTCTCAGGTTTTTTTTATTATTGTTCTTTTTTTTTTTTTTTCTTGGTCTCGATAATTAAAAGTCACCCAGAAGGGTAGGCAGAGACTACAGACTTCCATTTGGCCTGATCCTGATACACCTCTCTCGCCTCCTCCACATTCATATACCTACGCATACATGCTTGTCGGTTAAACGTACTCCTAATTTGGCTCATTTTCATTATATCACCAATTTGGTTGATAAACTTTCGCCTAGGACGTCCCTTTCCGACTCTTCCATTCACTTCTGCAACATAAATTTGTTTTGTCACTCATTCATTCATTCTTTCCACATGACCAAACCACCGAAGCATTTTTTTCTTAATCCTGGTTACAGCATCATCTTGCAAACCACACCCTTTCTTTTCTTTTATTACCCAATTTCTCACCCTGTCACTCAGATTTAGCCCTAACATACTCCTTAGCGACCGCATTTCTACTGCATTTATTCTACTCTAGTGCTTCTTCTGCCACACCCAACTTTCACTACCACACATTAAAGTAGGAACTAGCACTGCATTGTGAATTGCCTTACGTGCCTTTTTTAACACATTCTGACTTTTCACAATAGAGTGTAGAGCCCCATTTACTTTATTTCCTGCATTCACGCGTTGTTCTATATCCTTATAATATAATATATCTCCCATCCCTGCCGAATACACATCCCAAATATACAAACTCATCTACCTGCTCGACCAACTCCCCTTCTATTCTTATTTCACATATCGTTTAAAATAAATTAAATAAAACGCGAAAATATAATTTACAATTTCAAAATGGAAGAATTTCTGTAGTATGTAGGGAATACATAAAAAAGTTTTATTACCTCGCAAAGTTATTGCAGTCCCGACGTTGAAAAACCTCGCTTAATTGGAAATTTAATACATGCAACACTGCAGGTGGAAACCCTGACGTTTTACACGCACGGGGAAACCCTATGACTAAAGTGGCTGAATGTTTTTATAGAAATATGGATGAAACTATGCATAAAGTGCCAGTATTGTTAGAGAATGATGTGGGCCAGAGACACCTATCTATCCTAGACTAAAAACCAAAATGCAAATGTTTTCACCCTTCGTCACCCATGAGGACGAAATTGTTTACGTGGTAGAGCTATGTTGTATCTATATTCTAGTTGTAGCATTAATGGTCACATGAAAATAAAGGATGACCACAAGATCCTTTTCCATCGATTACCATCTTCACATCTCATCATCTCTCGCATCTTTCACATTCGTATATCTACGCGTACTATGGTCACATCTATTTAATATCGTCAATTTGACTATGCATCTACTGGCTTATTTTTCGAATGGATACAGCATATTCCTTCATCTAAAACTTATAACCCTCTTACTTCTGCTTTATCTTCGAACTTTAAGTATGTGATCCACCATTGCCACTTCAACCTACTCATCTATTGGGCTTTGAAGATTACTCCGGTTCTATTGAGGATAGCTTCTTTACAGATTCTGTCAAATTAAGTCCATATTTAGAGATCTAAGTCTGTTATTAGCATTAAACGGGTTAATACGCAAAAACAGTGAACGATGTCGCGTGCGATTTCACAATGGAACTGTGTCATATTTGTAATTAAAGCTAATTTTGCGTGGTGATTATTTTAGCAGAATTTCGTCACGGGTCGATGAACTTGCGCTATAAATATCTCTCCTAACGGCGATACGTATGGACATAATCCTTATATAAAGCGCAAGTTCGGTCGTGCATAGAGTACTGCTGTCACATATGGGCTGGTGCTACAAAATTCCACCTGGCAGCGTTGGACTTAGCGGAGAGACGTGCTAAGGGATTGAAGCCAACCTTGTCAGCCTCGAGCACAGGCGCAGAGTAGCCAGCCTCTCGGTATTCTATAGGATGCATTTCGGCGTGTGCGCGTAGGAATTGCATGCTTTAATTCCTTCCTCTCCTTTCCACCATCGGACGACCAGGCTTTCGGCGGGTCTTCACCCCTTTGTTGTCCATATTCCGCGCATTAGAATCAAACGGTTTACTTCGACTATTTTAATTCGTACAGCAAAGGGGTGGAATAATTTGCCGACGTCTATCTGTCAGTCCAAATACAATCTAGGCGTCTTCAAGGCAAGAGTGAATAGGCTTTTGTTACGCTAAGACAGTGAGATTTACCATCTAAGGCTGCATCACCACTTACCACCAGGTGGGGTTGCTCAAGCACTGGCTTATTGAAAGTAAAAAAAATGCCTAATAC
Organism: Parnassius apollo; assembly: GCA_907164705.1. Classification (NCBI taxonomy): domain Eukaryota; kingdom Metazoa; phylum Arthropoda; class Insecta; order Lepidoptera; family Papilionidae; genus Parnassius; species Parnassius apollo. The sequence goes on along the minus strand of CAJQZP010001064.1, from coordinate 3,296,777 downwards.
TTTAGTGGTAACAGGAGATTGATTATTATTATACAGGTCCTATTTATCCATCAATCAGTACGAGGTTGCCACTCGAAAATCTCATTCACATCGGTCGTCGTTTTTCAAACTGTTTTCACTTCAGCTTCCAAATCCGCTCGGCTACGTTTGTTATTCTGGTTCATTCTCTGGTAGGCGCAATGTAGGACGGCTATTCACCAGATGGTGTGACGACCTGTTGAAAAATGCAGGGAGTCGATGGAAGCAGGTGGTTCAGGACTTTGCTTTGCGGCATTACTTGATCGTGTTCAGTAGTGGACTTGTGAAGGGCTGTAATGATGATGATAATGCTCTATCCATTTATCCACTGTTTGCCCAAGATGGAAAATAATCAGACCAGCAATGGGCAGCAGTATCTGGTACTACCATTGCTATTCTACTTGCCAAGCGAATCCTCCAACAACGGGAGAAACACCTATAGCATATAAGCAGTTCTCTTTTACGGGCTGACGAAGAAAATGTTGGATATGACGCGTAAATATTGCATAAAAGTGAAAACAGTGTATTACTTGTATGTATAACCTGTATAAACAAAACTATTTTTTAAACTACCTCCACACTATGAGTTTCTGCTTGGCAGTTTACATACATAAATTTCACAAGGTCAAACATCCAGACCCGGAAAAATTATTTGCAGGCCATACAAATACTTGTTCCGTGCGGGATTCGAACCCGCGGCCCTTAGGGATGCAACTCATTGTTAAGCAACTGTGCCACGTAACCCTCTTATAAAAGAAAATATTATACTTAAAACCTCTTTGTTATTAACAGAAAAAGCAAAAATATTATAATATACGCAGCGCAGTATGCAGTACAATATAAAGTTGGCACGTTGAAATATTTAAAATATGCATAAATTTAATATTAATGTAAAAATAATTAAATTGATGATCACCTAAAGTCACCGATGGCTCATTGGCACTGCTGCTGAGCAATTATTCACCACATGATCTATTCCAAAAATAAATTTATGTACTATGTAAACTGCCTCCATGATACAGGAGAAAATCGTATCATGGACGTAGGTAACGTTTTCTAAAAGGAAGAAATGTCACTATCACTACACAGAATGATCTCATGGTTTCCTATAGCAGTATGCCTCAAGTTATAAGATAGTTAAATCAAATAGCAGCGTCAAAGGTGTGACGCTTCTGATAAGCAGTGAGATTATGGCAAACATTTGAAGAGTATTATGTACAACAATGGACTGTTAATGTCTGATAAGAGAGAAAATTACATTTAACATCAAAGGTAAAAACTGTAATTATGTTTGGAGAATTATATAATCATCAAATCTAATTGAAATTTATTTGGGACCACTGTGAAAATGTACTTCTATATTCGTTGCCTTTTTATAAAATTAAGAGTGACAAACGATCATCATCATCACATAGCTCACTTGATAGTAAGTGGATGTAGTGGCACACAGAGAAACATACATTTATTCTTTATCCTGTACCTTAGGATCAGTTTTTAGAGTTCCGTACCCTAGGGGTAACCAACGGGATCCTGTTACTAAGCCTTCGCTGCCTGTCCGTCCGTCCGTCCGTCCGTCTCTCTATCAGCGGGCTGTATCTAAAATGTTCATAGAATGTGTATCTCTGTTGCGCTACAACAAAAATAATAATAATAATAAAAATAAATTAAAAATTAAAATGGGCTCCACTATAAGAAATGTATATTACAATGGTGCGGAACCCTTCAAAGCGAGTCCGACTTGCACTTGATCGGTTATTCTTTTTTCAAACAAAAGTGCAAATACCTCTTTCCTTTTTAAAAAAAGATCCTTTTGTTAGTACACGTTTTTGAACTAGAGTTTTCTTCCGTATCGATATAGGAGATACTTGGGATATATAAATTGCACTAGGACAAATATCCAGATCCTGAATTATCAATTGTAGGCAGTACAAATAATTGTTCCGTACGGGATTCGAATCACCTATCAGCTCTGTTACTCATGGCAACCACTACGCCAAGGAGCCGTAAATCCTGTCAACGCGAACTTAATTTTGCTTTCCCCTGCTTTCACCGCATTATATAATGGGTATAAAAATAAATATCTCAGATATGGATCTAATTAAAAACAAAATGTCGGCTCGGCACAGACCGCGGTTTTGAATCTCGCACGGAACAAGCATTAGCCTTCAATTAATTGTCTATGTTTATAAAAATGATCTATGTAAATTTATGTTTGTAAAACGCCTTAATCACTAATAAAAATTAAAACCATTTATGTCTTAGCGTTCATTTTAGTGAAAGTGTAGTCGCAAACAATTTTTATAATAAACAAACAAGGACAAAACTACAAAGTTAATAAAAAATAAATAAAGATTTGTCGCAACTTACCGTGTAGAGGCGGTGTTAGAATATCCACTACCCCAGGGGTGGCGTACCTACCTTTATGTACCAACGTGCCGTTTTTCTAAAGAAATGTTAAATTAGGTAATAGACGTGCCGTAAAATAATTTTGACTGCGATTATTGAGTGTCAAAACTCTTTATTTACTACAAAAAATAAATAGAGAGTTTTGAATTGAGACATTGATTACTTATTATACATTGCGAAATACATTTTGCAATGTATATAATAGATGTTTCAGTTAATTTTATTTCATTTAATGTAATAAAAACGTAACATTAGTGATCTGCAACAACAGAAGTTGTTGCAGATTAGATGACAAATAACTTATATTGGTGCTGTAAAATCATAAATTTAACACAAATGAATTTTTAAATACAGTTGTGTCAACGAAATTGACTATTACGCTATGCGGTAATGGACTATGCATTCCTTGGGGGAGGCGTGGACTTGTGAAGGCCTGATGATGATGACGAAACAAACTACTCGTCATTAGCAATAGTAGTCCACAATGTAACTAGGATCACTCGCGTTCGTTCGTAATATCATACTTGATAGTGAACTTTCTGATCGGTGGCGTGGCCAAAATATTGTGTCGATTCAAAGAATATATACACTATCGAGTGCCATCGATGGCATGCGTGCCATTAGTTCGCCATCCCTGCACTACCATATGTCACCGTGCGTGTCGTAAGAGGCGAAATAGGGAAACGAGTCCGTACTGGTTTACATAATGATTTCTTATATTGACGCGAACACTACACATTGAAATAATACTAGTTTTTACGGAATTTATGGCGTATATTTAACTTTTTAAATACCCGACGTTTCGAACGCTTTACAGCACTCATGGTCACGGGCGGGACTGAGATGTTCAACGTCCAGATGTCATAGTTAACCGCGGTTACCATAGATTAAAATTTAACTTTTGTTCCGATCTACACAGTATGAACTTATGGTATCTTGAAGTCTTGCAGTTGTATGCTTGGGTTGGGATTTAATTTTATATATAAGCAGAATCTGCTTGGGATCTTATAATAAAAGTACTAAAAGTGCTGTAAAGCGTTCGAAACGTCGGGTATTTAGAAAGTTAAATATACGCGATAAATTCCGTAAAAACTAGTATTATTTCATAGGGAAACGTCTTAAAATACTATTAATTATGATGATGATGGTGTTGATAGTAATACCCTTACCGTTACAATTACAGTAAATGAAAGACCGGTACTGAACGTAGCCCTCCCCAAAGATTGCGTCATAAAGGGGGCACTTGCTAAATATAGCACGCCACGCTTGGGAGGCTGGTTGGCAAATGCTGTTTATTTTTCAGTAGTTTTTAGGAACTCTGCTGCCTATTACTTGGTACGTTGTTTCAACGATACTCATTAGACGATATGGGGTAGTAGACATTTTTACACCGCCACTGTGCAGGACTTAGGGCCAATTTTTCAAACCTCAGATAAAATGACGACTCCGTGGCGTAGTGGCTTAGCAATGAGTGGCTGCGCTGGGAGTCGCGGGTTCGAATCCCGCACGGAACAAGTATTTGTATGGCCTACAAGTAATTGTTCCGGGTCAGGGTGTTTGTCCTTGTGCAATTTATGTTTGTAAACTGCCCCCACAATACAGGAGAAAATCCTAGTGTAGGGGTAACGTTTTAAAAAAAAAGAGAAAAAAGAGAAAATTTATTCATGGAATAAAATAAAACATTAGGAAATAATTATTTTTAACTTACATAAGCCAGTGTTTGACCATAATCTCACCTGGTGCTAAGTGGTGATTAGATCGCACTGTCTTAGCGTAACTAAAACCTAATCTAAATTAGTTGAATTGTTTAGACTTGTATAGTCAGTCAGTTTATAATTTATTAGACGGATAACTTTTATCTGATGATTGAAAAATCTACCCTTAGTCGCATTAAATCTATATCTTGTATAAATAACAATAAATTGCCGCATGTGTGAAAGATCATCACTAGAAAACGGCTGGATCGATTTTGACGAAATTTTTTGCGTGCGTTTGAGTGGATACCTGGATAGGTGGTGCTGTTGACGAGATCCAGAAATCACTCCTGCGAAGCCTGGGCAGATCGCTAGTAATATATAAAAATGAATGTTCTTTGTTTATCTCGTATGCGTTCCTTTATATTAGGTCTTTACCTATGAAATTGCCGTTTTTTATGAATTAATTTAACGTAATTTGTATACTATATTTTTTATTTCTATTAATCAAATAATTTCCCATGCATGATGCATCTTTGCCAACGCAGTGGATGTTTACTGAAGCCCTTCTTGAAGAAAGCATCGGGCGGGAGGCAACAAATTCTTCAAGTGCATTTTGTACTGCCTCTTTGACTGATTTATTTTTCATTTAACTGATTTAGCTGTATATTGAGCACCACAAGCTTCCACAATCGCCTTTAATTCGTCATTGTCGACAAAAGCTTTCGGACAATCACGGACCTTTCAGGTAGGAATTCCCATAATGTAAGCAGGCAAACCAATCAACCGAAGTGGTGCGTTCGTTTGTAGTATTCGCTCCGTAAACGTCGTTGATGTTGCGTGCCGCTTGTGCCGCGTTGCTGCCACTACGGTACTCATATTCCACAATTGATCGAATTTTTAACGTATTCAGGATGACAAAAAGATTCTGGAAGGAAGAGAATAAACAAATGACTAATTTGAACTTAAAGAATAAAAGAATTCTTAGCCAAACAAAAATTTTTTCGATTTGAAATTTCATAGATAAAGACCTATTATTCATCCGATATTACGATAAAACTTTGGTGAGTTGTTGTGTGGCCTGCAAAGGTTTGCGATATAAAATAAATATATTCTTTTTTTGTTTGTAGACAATAATCAATAAGTAAAGTAACTTTTAGTCTATATTACCTATTAGTCTTCCTATAGCGCTCATCCAATTACGATGGAACTTAGTTGAATTAAAGAACGCACGCCAGTGAATGACAAAAAAGGCATTGTATCGCATGCCGGGCTCAGCTAATATATGACAAAAAATGACAGGAACAACTTGTGTTCAGTTTATCAAAATGAAAAACGAATCTCGTCCAAACATGAGTTGTAAACAGTTTTTGTAATGTTTATTTGCTCCTTCTCGTGCCATCAGCGGTCTGTGAAATGTGGGTAACATACTGCTCCAACGCCTCGAGTCAATCAGCAAGAGGCAGCGTGTACTGGTGGATTGGCATTTGGAGAAACGCTTTAATATCCTCTCTTCACTTATAAATTACGGGTAATTTCCGAAAGACTAGTAAACATCGGCTTACCCGGCGATTAGGAAAAGTCCGAATAATAATTAAAATAACAATGGCTTCTGTTAATTAATAGGTTCAGGGGACCAACTCAGGGGGAGTTGGTCCTTGGGCGACACCAAATCCGTGGACATATAAGGGTAATTTGTAAATTATTGAGATTCTTAAAAGCCTGGAAAAGCTAGGCTAACTAGTTCTTTGAGCATTAGTAATGCCGTATTGTCCTTAAAATATATGAGAAATTTAAAATGTACATGTAGTTAGTGTAAAAATTAGGGTTACGAAAAAGGAATTTCAATGGCCAACCAATTCTGCTTACAATAACATTGATTGACAATACAATAGAAGAATTATAATCGCGAACCTCCTTCGCGATGAATGCTCACAGGCTTTAGAGTAGGACAAAAACATGGCACAAGTATTTAGCATTAACGTATGGCCCGTTAGCTCAATCTAGGTACGCGAGGGCGTCAAACGTTAATTTAAAAGGAGGTTAATGACGTCATACGTCAGAAAGGCCGTGTATATTTTCAAATCACTTAAGCCGAATATAATTTCTTTTTTTATTAGTGTTCTAGTCTAAACGACTTGAAGCTTTTTTTTTCTAACGAACTTAAAAGTTAGTGTCTTAGTCATTTAATTCTCATTCTATGTATTATTTGAACAATATATTTATATTTCGGTACTTCTTAAGGTCTACTGTTTAACATAGGCCTCATACGCCGTAGGGGTCCTCCCTACGGCGTATGAGGCCTATGTTGCCACAAATGTCTCACCTGGCAGTCGGATAGACTATAGTGCCAAACGTCTTTTACCATTGACTTAGTTGTCCATCGCCGGTCTGGTTATTATACTCGTACGTCTCACGTAAACGATATAGTGAGGTTCACAGCCACCTTCTTATAGAAGATGGATGTCAAACGAGCAAACAGTTCACCTGATGGTAAGAAAATGCTTCGGCCCATAGCATACGGCCTATGTTCAACTGTAGACTTTGAGTAGCACCGAAATATGAATATACCTATAATTCAAATAATACATAAAATGAGAATTAAATGTCAAAGATTCTAAATAAGTTCCTTAAAAAAGTTACTGGCCGCTTAGACTAGAACACTGTAATAAAAAAAATGATAGTAGGGTTTAAGCGATTTAAAAATATACATGGCCTTTCTGACATATGACTTCATTAACCTTTTTTATATAGGATTGGGTGACAAACGAGCACATAGTCCACCTGATGGTAAGTGGTTACTGTGGCCCATAGATATCTACATCAATCCTAAATTACGAATCAAAATGCAGATGCGCTGTCACCCGTGGGAATGCCTCGTTTCCAGTAAAAAGGGTCTCCGGTTCCTACACTCACTATACGAAACACAGCAGCATTAAGCTACTATTTTGCGCTGGTATTCTGTGAGAGCGTGGTCCTTTCCTGGTCAAGTCGACCCATTAGTGCTACAACTATACTACTAATGTAACTGCAGCATGGCTCTACCACTTATAAATTACCTTTTCAATTAATGTTTGACGCCCTCACATACCTAGATTGAGCGAACGGGCCATACGGTAATATATGTACATCAATCCTCCAATAACGATAAAAATATAGATGCGTTTTCACCCCTGGGTACTAAGATGGAATGTGCGTGACATTCAATTATTGTTCCAGTACCATACGAAACACAGTAAGGTTATGCTGCTATTTTACGCTGGTATTCTGTGTGAGCGTGGTCTTTCCTTAATATAGCTGCATCTACTACATACGTACACGTACGAATAAATCTATCAGAAGCCACAACATTACTCTAGCGTTTTGCACAGCTGCATTTTGCAAGCTGGCTTTTACGACACCCAAGGTACTATTACTTATTCTGTGACCCAAGTGACAAAATAAGGCAATGGAGTCCTTACGCCACTATCACGCGGCTTTCGAGGCCCTCACTCTAAATTATCATCTTAAAGGTGTTTAAATTATATTGAAAAATCAATTAAAACTCCCTTCAACAATCGCCTTAAATCTACAGCCTTATTATATTTCTAAAAGGTATATTGATATTCCTACATGTAAATGATTCCTTTATGGCAGTTTAATTCTGTCGTAAATAATATTCAATATGGCGTCATAGCATTAACGATTTGAAATCAGATATTTATACACGTCTAACAGTCATCTAAACTTAACTTTCATGTCGTGGATGACAAAAGTTATTACATTACATTCACTTCCTTTCGACATTTCGATTTATAAATTATTATAAATAATACGCCAGTATATTCTAATATTCTTTATTAATATATGTATACATACGTTTTTATACCTGGCAACATTTTATTTCTCTTCTCTCGGGCTCAAATTTATAAAACAAGGAAGTAGAGAATCCATTGTTAAACTCAGTTGAGGTGATTAAGAATAAATATTACGTAAATAAAGAAATATAAGCCATACGTATAGTATCAATAAGTTATTACTTATCTTACATATTAAAATTAATTTGTTCGTTAAATGAAAACTCTAGAAGCAATGTAACCCTAGCCTTATCTTTTAGACATTCAGATCGCAAAATTCGTTTCGAAATCCCTATGAATGAAGCCAATTTACGTCACAATTAAATATAGAGAGTATATTAACGAGAAATTTACGCGTTAAGGTTAAAGTAACTTATGGACTAGGGTTGCCAAGTGTCTGTAGAGAATATAAATATTTTGTCGGTTAAACGCTTAGGTAAAACATTAGACATTTTAAATAGCCTCAAAAAGGGAAGTTATCCATTAGACTAATATGTAACACGATATCTACACGATACGATACTTCTATACGTTTGAATACTTATTCTGATTACACACTTAACAGAAACCACACGGTTTTTGTTACACGTTGTACACATAAAATACTTCTACGATACGGTAAGAAATATTATTTTTGGGTAAAATTCTTAGTAACAGCCCGGAGTCAGAAAGGTGGCGGTATTTTACTTCCGTACGTACCTACCACACAGATAATAAAATAACTGATATATTAATATCACTGCTTCCCGTATATTGACGGCGTAAAATAATCCATCACTCCATTTCGTGTCATGGGTGTCGTTTAAGGCGACTATGAGAAACCCCAGATAGATCCATCTCTTTTAACGTCAGACGTAAAATATCTGGACTTGCGACGAGGAGAGTGTTTTTTTATAGAATACGGGTGACAAACGAGCTACAACGAACAAGCTGTCCACCTGATGGTAAATGGATGCTGAGGCCCATAGGCATCTTTATTTATCCTTGATAGAGATCTCCTCGATATAAGAATCAAAATGGAGATGCGTTGTCACCACTGATGATTAGGATGGAATGCCTGGTTGCCAGTAAAAAGGGTCTTCGGTTCTCTCTACTCGTCATAGGAAACATAGCAGCATTAAGTTGTAATTTTGCGCTGGTATTCTGTGGGAGCGTGGTCCTTCCCCGGTCGAGCCGACCCATTCGTGCTACAATCATAATATAGGTGCAGCATAGCTGTACCACGTATAAATGTGCGAGACGTCTAGTAGAAAAATAAAGAAGAAAACTAATGAATAAGAAGATCAGTCTCCCCTCATAGTCCTTTCCAACACGACCGGAACCGGAAGGAGATGAGACGCAGGACATACGGCTTTATGTGCTTTCTGAAGTACGAGAGTGAAACCCTAGTAACTTCCTGACTCCGGAGTGCTACTGAGAATTTCTAAACTAAAAAACCCAGTAACTGATTTTGGACCGACCCGGGATTTGAACTGCGGACCACATGCTCAGCTGTCGCGGTTGCGACCACTAGACCAACGATGCAATCAAACGATTGTCTTTCATTAATATTCTTAAGTAAACCAGTAAAAAAAGCAAACCTAGGTCAGCTTTTAATGTTTTTATGTTTTTTTTTAATTTAAAAAATCATATCCCTAATATTGATTTGCTCCTGTATCGTGTTAGCATACATATTCAAATTTAACGTGGACAAATTACGTCGAGACCCGTAAAATTATTTGTAGGCCATGCAAATACTTGTTTCAAGCGAAATTCGAAGCAGAGACCCCGTGGTACCGAACTAAGTGCCACTGCGCTACAGACCTGACAAAATATATGTTCAAAAAATATAAAAACGCAAATGAACATAAATCTACTTAAGCTTAAAGATGACAGATCATTCTTGAAACATAAATTAGTATTTAAATGCTTTTGCTGCCTTTTTTTTAATGAAAATAGATTATATAATCAATAGAACATAGCATTGACAAGTTATAATTAACACAGCTTATGTATGTAAATTCTCTAAGACACAATCCCAAGTTATTTTAAGACTACGTTCAAAGAATTTAAACAAGAATAAAAAGAAGCACCATAAGTGTAATAGTCTTTTAATACCGAATTCCTTGGAATTCCTTTCTGCGTTAATGTTTACCTATCGACCTATTTACCTATATATCTCGACTTAAAATACATACAACATTTTTTTTATTTATTAAAGTAAGTAAAAGTTATAATTCTTCTACAAGGATTACTATAAAGTAAGTATTTTCCTTAAAGTTTGTGCCTGGACGATTGAGTAATACATAGGTACAAGGACAAAACAGGATGTCGGGAGGCCGTACATGTAATCCACTAAATTTTACTTATGCTGAGCCAGTTTTAATTTCACGGCATAATATATTTCCTTGAGTTACAAGCCTTGTTCAAGTGTTTTTATTTATTTTTTTCACTTCCTACTTTAAACTTTACAGTAACGATCTATCAATCTACCACGACTGGGTACAGATATTTTGTCATTATGAAGCGCAAACCAATTTCAACGGCAAAGTAAACGACGTCAGGCCCATAGCAACTCTCGAGAAGGACGTTCATTTCAAATATAACCAGCTACAGCACCCGTACTTGTGGCAACACTAAAATTTGAATCGCTTTTTTAGTAGTAGGTACGTCAAGCATGTGCAAATTGCGATTAGTTGATTGTAATAAATGCGATTAAAATCACAATATTTCAAGGACATTTGGAGCCCGCTTATAGGAAGGAGCTGGATTCTATCCTGCTTTTTTACAGAATACGAGTGAGAAGCGAGCACACAGTCCACCTGATGACAAGTGGATGCTGTGGTCCATAGACATCTATCATCATCATCATCATCATTACAGCCCTTCACAAGTCCACTGCTGAACATAGGCCTCCCCCAAGTAATGCCACAAAGCACGGTCCTGAGCCACCTGCATCCATCGACTTCCTGCATGTCTTACCAGGTCGTCACTCCATCTAGTGGGGGGTCGCCCTACACTACGCCTACCGGTACGAGGCTGCCACTCGAGAACCTTTCTTCCCCATCGGTTATCGGTTCTTCGAGCTATATGGCCGGCCCATTGCCACTTCAGCTTACTAATCCGTTGGGCTATGTCGGTCACTCTGGTTTTACTGCGGATATCCTCATTTCTGAGTCTATCACGCAGAGAAACTCCGAGCATAGCCCTCTCCATAGCTCGCTGAGCGACCTTAAGCGTCCTCATACGGCCAGCAGTGAAGGACCACGTCTCAGATCCGTAAGTCATCACTGGCAACACGCACTGGTTGTACAATCTAGTTTTTAGAGATTGAGGTATACCTGACGAAAAGATATGCCGTAATTTCCCGAACGCTGCCCAGCCGAGTTGAATCCGTCGATTGACCTCTCGGTCGAAGTTGGACTTACCTAGTCGGACTATTTGTCCCAGGTAAACGTATTCGTCAACAACTTCGAGCATAGTGCTCCCAACAACTACCGGCATAGGTGTGACATGGACATTGAACATGATCTTTGTTTTGTCCATGTTCATCTTAAGACCTATCCGTTGGGAGGCACTATTGAGGTCATTGAGCATAGTGCTTAAGTCCTCCAGCGATTCTGCCATAAGGACTATATCGTCGGCAAATCGAAGGTGAGTGATGTACTCGCCATTGATGTCAATACCGTATCCTTTCCAGTCCAGTAGCTTGAAAACGTCTTCCAATGCAGCGGTGAAGAGTTTCGGGGATATAACGTCACCCTGTCTTACACCTCTCTGCAGTTGAATAGGTTTCGAGCTCTGGTTCTGTACTCGGATAGCCATCGGATAGACATCTATATTTATCCCCAATTCAAACGCAGATTCAAAGATTCAAACGCAGATGCGTTGTCACCTCTGAGGACTAAGATGGAATGCCTCGTTTGCAGTAAAAAATGGATTGATGCATGTACTTGTTCCAGTTTAATTTCATTTAATTTTATTAATAAAAAGCGAATAATGAAGTTAAATAAACGCTTTGAATTAATAATTTTTTATTAATTAAAAGCGTTTATTTAACTTCACTTGTATGTATGTCCTGGAATTTCGCAATCAATATTTCACCTAATTCCACTGAAACGATGGTTGGTGAGAAAAGCTTTTATATAATTTAAATTATGTAATGAAGTAAATTGATGGATTTGATTTAATTTAAATTTTATTTTCTTCATTTCAGAGCATTTAAATAATAGCTTGGTTTTAAAAATGTTTTTTTTTTACTATTAATTTATATGTATTTACATTATAACAGATCGGTTTCACCATACAGACCATCAGGATGTAAACACAAGCAAAGGGTGGAATAATAAAATGTAAAAACGATTGGCTATAATATTCTAATAAATATGTAATGTATAGTTAGTCTTAACTTCTGATTAATTGAAATTATATTCACTCAATATATTTGCTTCGTCGAGATGGTAGTTTATTGAATTATTAATATATTCTATATTTTATAAATGGTTTGGTAACAAAAATACTGGACCCAGTTAATAAGCCGCTCAGGTCAAGTGATTATATTTACACAGGGTTGGCAATGTTTAAAACGTTTGTTTAAAACAAGTGTTTAAAACACTGTTTAAAACACTGGAAAAAATACATACCTGTTTAAAACACGTTTTAAAACATTTTGTTTTAAACACGTTTAAAACATATATAAAAAACGTTAAGTTTTACAACATTATAATTAATCCTAACTATTTTTTTTTCGTACTTTTTAAAACTTTTTATTGGCAACATTATAATTTTAAGGTGTATTGTAAATTGTGATGGCAATTTTAGCTGGCGGCTGACGGGGATTACCCCAGCAGACTACAATGAGCGAACGAGTAAGGTATTTTTGTACTCTGAGTAAATGGGAAAGGGATGAAGATAGTTCGCTCCGCTTGTATTGTACTCCGGTATTTTTCTTATTGTCATTGTAGATTATTCAGTGAGACTGTAATGACTAGTGAGTGATAGATAATTTGATTGAGTTTCGTTCGTTTAGTATTTATTTGTTTGATTTATTATCAATCTGGAATACTCTGGATCTGCATTCTGCCTGCCTGCCCTTCCAAAAGAAAGAATGTCTATAGGACGAAAAAAGGATTCGCTTTCGCTTTGGCACTTCACAGAACTGCCTGCATCTACAACAGGGGGTGGTGCAAAAACACTCAGGACGAAGTACAAGTATTGCGGGAAAGACTTGGTAGGGTTAATCGCCCGAATGAGGGCACATCTAACAAATTGTTCAGATTATGCGGCAAAAAAGTCAAGCCCATCGACTTCGAAAGCAAGAATCCAAATCCACAATGATTCAAGTGAGGATGGTAAGTAAATACTTGTATTTTTATATAATGTTTGTTGCTTTGTAGATATCTAATACCAACTTAAAGTATATACATTTCAAACGCAATGTTATTCTGTATATCTGTCCCTTAGTGAAATTGAAAGGACATAGTATAGTTATTATGCCAGAAATCATACTTGAAGGGGGGTGAAATGAAAGGGGGATGAAAGTTTGTATGAGGAGCCAGATTTTCCACGCGGACGAAGTTGCGGGTACCCATTAGTATTGTATATAAATGTGCGCCGTTTATAATTTGATGTCACTATTTTTATTTATACACTTTTTAGCTTTATTTTGAAATGTACCATTAAACAGGTGCAAACAAATCCTTATTCAAATTTAATCTTCCTGAAATTTATTTTTTACCTAAATACTTAGTTAGTTACACGTTTTGTGTGTAAATATATATATATATATATATATATATATATATATATATATATATATATATATATATATTTTGTACACAGTTTTTTTTTCACAGACAGTGAGGCAGATGGAATCCAGACCAATGTTGAGCCTATTAGCAAAAAATCGAGGCAGGACTCATCAGCGTCGTCAAGTCGCTCAATAATGTCGATGTCACAATATGTAGTGAAAACATCAGAACAGGAAAAGCATAAAATAGATTTACAAGTTGCCAGATACTTTTATGCAACGAACACTGCATACCGACACTCTGAGCATCCAGAATTTGTCAGTTTGATGCAATTAGCTCGAAGACTATGTACCACCTAAAAGAAAACTGGATGGTTGGAGTAATATACGCAATGAACCTATTGTGTGTGTTAGTGTAACCACTACTGAGGATGATGGTAAAGTTTTTCTCATAGATACAATAGATACTACTGACAAAGTCACACTGTCAGGTCATACAGAGTTGATTATTTATTCTTTTTTGTTGAAGAAGTAAGTACTGTTTTTGTTCTGGTGTATTGTTTTACAATAAAAAACTTCTTTCATATTTTATCGTTTCTTTTAATTTCTACCTTCCCCTTTTTTATCCCAATCGCAAAACAACTCATTTTTTAAGTCTTAAAAAATGTTTTAAACATGTTTTAAACGTGTTTAAAACATGTTTAAAACATTCAAATAAAACATTTATGAAAAATTGATTTAAAACGTGTTTTTTTTTGTTTTTTGATTTAAACATGATGTTTTGTTCTTTTTTAAAAAAAAACTGTTTTTTTTTCCAACCCTGTATTTACGCCATGAAAAGACCGAAGTAAATTCGAAATGAAACTTATCGCGACACCTACTAGAAATGGCCATCTAGTCTAATATATAAGCATTAATGTTTGTTCGTATTTTATGCACCGTCATACCGTTCACCAGATTGCGGTAAAGCTTTGTCAACTTATTGATTTCAATTGCGCGAAGATTATAGGCACATAACTGATAGGTGGCGTGCGTATTGGTACCGACTATAACATTCAATGAATGCATTATCATTCCCTTGAACAATATAACTCTCCCAAATTTAAAACTACATTTTCACATTTATTTCTTCTGCTTCAGTAACGCACCGTGTACCAGCTAGGAGTATATAAATAAACATTAAATATTAAGAAATAATCAAGTGTTAATCCGATATAAATAAAGAAGTTTCACCAAGTGATAACAATTACAATTATAAATTATTCATATTGCAATATTTTCTAATAGGTACATCTTAAGTAGAAATCTTATACTTAATGCATGTTTCAGATGTCCCCTTTGGGCCCAAGTAACAACCGACGACAAAATTCAATTATTTTTTTAAGTCAGTAGCGATGAATGACGGCCTTTTTAATGTATAAACCTGTCAGTGTAACTAAGCGTCTGTAACACGATCTATTTCGGTGGTGAAACGCGCGGTCTCTTCGTAGTGTGTGTCAGGGTGTCAGTTTGTTTGTGTAGGGTGACCCACGCGTCTACTAGTTCAAGTGCATGAACAGAGAAAGGTATAGAATATATATTGTTTTTTATCATTTTTTTTGTGACAAACGAACTTACAGTTCTCCAGATGGTAGGTGACTACTGCAGCCATCGGCGCCCGCAACTAACTTCAAGTGAAGAAGGCTGCATGTATGCGTTGTCAGCTCTGAAAACTTAGATGAGATGTCTCACATCCTGTAATTATACTAGCTCTATTATTATACCCTTGAGACCATTGCTTCACTGCTGTTCATCGGGCAAGTCTTCCTCAGAGACAAGACGCAATTCACTAGACTTTCCAAAACCTGCTTCGACGCAGGTATTAAATACGAGCAAGCCACCAACCTCGGTGAAGCCATTAAAATTATCCCGCAGTATATCGAAGACTTCCGCAACATTACCAGGCTCTTCACGAAAGAACATGTGTCCTACCAACATACGCTATTCCTGAAGAGAAAAAGGTCAGGGTTGTGCTCCACGAAGTTCTTTTTGAATTCGCAAACGAGGACATCCTGGAAGACCTCAAATCCCAAGGTTTCCCCATCGAGGCTATACACAAAATGCACAGTAGTAGGAGCAAGAGGTTCAGTCTTGCTCTGCTCGTCCTCTACAACGTGCTGGAGGCAAAAGTCATATTCTGGCAGGCATGTCGCGAGTTAGTTATTGCTTCACTGCTGTTTGGCGACAGGAATAGGTAAGAGTGTGTATCAACGCAGATGAACTCCTGGGGAGGAAAGAAGTCCTACCACGAATGATTTCTCGAATACTACACGTTGAATAAACAAATTTTCCGGATTTTGCTGCATTAAATTTTAACTTTTTAATTCTCGAAGTTGGGTGCTTTCGAGCATCCATGATAACAGGGAGCACTCAGGTGTTTGTCGTCTTGATGCCATAGTTAACGAAGGCACCCTTAAATACAAATTTTTCTCCTATCTATGCAAAAATAGTAATCATTTTATACGTGATAGAGCCATGCTGCAGTTTTATTAGTAGTATAGGAAAAACCACGCTCTAACAGAATACCAGCGTAAAATAGTGGCTTAACGCTGCTGTGTTTCGTATGGTGAGTGGAGAGAACCGTAGACCATTTTTACTAGAAACGAGGCATTGCAACTTAATCCTTACGGGTGACAACGCATCTGCATTTTGATTCGTAATCGAGGATAGATGTAGATGTCTATGGGCCACAGCAACCACTTACCATCAGACAGACTGTGCTCGTTTGTCACCCTACACTATAAAAAATTACGTAGTAAAGGCATACTGCGGCTTTACTATAGTTGTAGCATGAATGGGTCGGCACGACCAGGTTAGGACCTCCCTCTAACAGAATATCAGCGTAAAGTAGCAGCTTAATGCTGCTGTGTATCGTATGTATAACACCCTTTACTCTCTCTCTTTCTCTTTACTCAGTCCGCAGGGCTAACAACGCATCTCCATTATGATTCTAAATTGATGAAAAATGTAGATGTCTATGGACCACAGCATCCACTTAACATCAGGTATTTAACTTACAGAATCTTGAAGTAATGCAGTTGGTATGTTTGTAATTATAATTATATAATTATAAATTTTTAATTTCAATTAATTATGGATTAGGATGTTATTAATTTCAATAGTTTTGCGTTTCATCCTTGGTAGTAAATAAATAAGTACCTTCATCTTTAAAAATTGAATTTAATAAAAAACACGTAGGTATTATAATTAATAAAAGTATTATTTTTTATTGTTTTAGCGAATTTTATTAGCCAAGCATGTGTAAAGGTATTTGAGTACCCTGGGTCCGATTTTTATTTCCTTTATGGCGTTAACGCTGGCTTCGAATACATTTTCTAACGTATTAAAATAAAATTATTGAATGAAATTTTACATGAACTTTTATAATGTACCGTCAGAATATAAGTTCGATTGTTACCTCACTTTTACAAAAAAAAAAAAAATATTAAGGACACTCTACTCATTTTTCTGCTCTTCACATAGCATTGTTTGTTAACTAAGCCAGTATTATCTCGTTTACGTCCCGGGACCAAATAAAACGATTTCTTTACAATACGCCACCAAAGCCATAAATAGTTCTCATACATGCGGTCCGTTGACAACCGTCGACGTGCCATCCCAATAGTTCTACGCAAAACAGTTGAGTAATATTTATTGCCTATCAGACGATTTTTATTATACAACTTTAAAAAAATAGTTTATGATGTCGGTTTTACTTTTTTTTAAGTTGAATCACTTTACCCTTTTCACTAAAGAATATCAGAAGTTTAAAGCAACAACGGCAATGTTATTTAAATATTTATCTACTTATAAAGCTTCTTTTTTGCCCTTGAAATAATATAATGTATTTCATAGAAGAAAAATCATTAAAATCGGTTCTGCCGTTTCGGAGAAATGGGAACATATATTAAAACTTATAGTCGTATAGAGAAAATCCTCGTTTTTGGGACTCGGTTAAAAATGCATTTATTGTGATGTGTTTAATTGTTATTCAATGTATTAGAGCCACGCAACAGTTAAATCAACTTCCACGCCGTGGACCTAGAAAATCTAGGTCCATGTTCCACGCTCTGAAAGCGTACTAGCGTATACACAGAACTGCACGCGCTGCTGTTTCATTTGGTAACTCCAAGAGCCTTTTTATTCGTAACGAGGCATTCGATCTCCGATGATCATTCAAATGGTGACAACGCAGTCGCATTTTGTTTCTTAATCGAGACACTGCACAGTGCCCCAGTTTGTTCTAACTTTTATTTAAAAAAATGTGTTGAATTTTTGTATTACTCGTAAATACGATGAACTGTGGGTGTGACGTTAGCGTACACGCGTACGCATCCACTAACGATATCTAGTAGATAAATTGAGTTTCAAGAAACATACGGGAAGTGGTTGCGCTTTACAAACCGACCACGACGTAATTTCGCTATTCGTTAGGTAGTTACCATCACATTAAAATATAATGTGATCATAATGGAATCTATGGCCAAACTATATAAAATTATAAAATACCAACTAACTACAAAAATAAAAAGAAATATGTAAAATATACGGCCAATAGGTCAACATATTATATTAATTTCTCAGTCATGTAGATTGATGTTTTTCCTCACGATGTTTTTCTTTACTACTGAGCACGTGGTAAATCAGCACTTGAAATTATAATTAACAATTTCATTGGTGCCGGCAGAGATCTGTGCTGGCTGTTAGCACTTAGCCCTCAAGCTAAGTGGCACGTAAAATATTGTATTTTAAAACGTTACGTAAGTTTTTTTTTATAGAATAAGGGTGACAAAGGAGTACACAGTCCAACCGATGGTAAGTGGATGCCGTGGCTCATAGACATCTACATTTATCCTCAATTAAGAATCAAGACGCAGATGCGTTGTCACCCCTGAGGACTAATATGGAATGCATCGTTTCGCGCTGCTATAATTTTACGCTAGTATTCTGTGAGAGCGAGGTCCTTCCTGGTTTTCGTGCCATAATATAGCTGCAGCGTGGCTCTACCACGTTTAGACTTTTAGAAAAAAGTATACTTAAACCTTGATTTCGTCGGTAAAGAACTGAAAATAATTAAATAATTTTCGCATAAAATATTCAAAAGTAGGTCCTAAAACATAGTTTAAAGCGGTGACTTCAAAAGCTATTATCTACGTGGAAATTATTTTATTTCTTTTAATTCCTTAAAGTCTATTTTTACTTTTTATTAAGTCTATTTTTCCCATTTGGAGTGGACGTTAAAAACTTCAACTGTACTATGTTTCATTTAAAAAAATTGATAGATCTGGATGCACCGATGAAGGTGAGTTTGACAATGAGCACCCACAGTCTATATGATAAGTAGATACTGTGGCCTATAGACATATAGCATTGTCACTAAGGCTGAAGAAAGCTAAGATAGAATGACTCTTTAATTCGTTACCAGTAAAAGAAGTCTCCGGTCCTCTGCATGCACCATACGAAACACGGTAGCATTATTTAGCTGTGTCACACCAGTATTCTGTGATAGCCTGGTGCTACCCCGGTCGAGTCGACACGATCGTGCCACAACAATAAATAGCTCTAACTTATCTAGCTCTACCCATAACAAACAACAATTCAACAATTGCAAACACTAGAGCTTGTTACCCTTACATCCCGAATAAAACATAAACATAAACACTCACGCCTGTCACCCAGAGGGGTAGGCAGAGACTACAGACTTCCATTTAACTCGATCCTGACATACCTCTCTCGCCTCTTCCACATCCATATACCTACGCATACATGCTCGTCGGTTAAGGGTACTCTTAATTTGGCCCATTTTTAGTATATCGCCAATTTGGTCGACAAACTTCCGCCTAGGACGTCTCTAATAGTTGCCACATCCCGAATACTTTTTATTATACTACTAATGTGAAGAATAATAACGTCATAGACTGAGCTTAACGTCTCAAGATAATATAATGACCACCTACGTAAAGCCAAGATAGCAGACACCGAGCTATTCAGTCAAATAATCTTGGAAGGTATTATGTAGTTATCAACAGTGCATTAACGACATCTGGCGCCGACAAGCCGCAACTAAACAAACTAACCAAGAATTAAGAAGTGCACTTTAAATAACCATCGCGTCATGACAATCCCTCAAGTGGCGATAATGTGGGTAATGCGTATACAAGTGGAAGGTATGCACTGGTCTGTGTAGTTCCTTGGAATGTTTTGTTAAGTTGCTGCCACGCCCAAACAGTTAACGACGGAGATGAAAAGCTATCTGTTTATTTTTATTAAGGTCCATTAAAGATTTTTGACGAGGTAGATATTTGCGTGGTATTTATTACTATAAACTAAACTTGGTAAAGTCCACGCTCTCACAGAATACCAGCGTAAAATTGTTGCTTAAAGCTGCTTGGTTTCGTATGGTGAGTGTTGAGGAGCGTTGGAAACCGGAGACTCTTATTATTATAAATGAGGCATTTCTAGTAATAAGGGTCTCAGGTCTTAGTCCTCAAAGGTGACAACGCATCTGCATTTCGGTTCTTAATTAAAGGTAGATGTAGGTGCCTATGGGCCACAGCATCCTCTTCCAATCAGGTGGATTGTGTTCGTTATTCACCATTATTCTAAGAAAAAAATTACATAATAAAAAATACAATATTTTTAAGTACCACTTAGCTTAAGGGTTAAGTGCTACCGCAAGCTCAGATCTCCGCCGGCACCAATGAAATTATTAATTGTAATTTTAAGTGCTGATTTACCACGTGCTCAGCAGTAAAGAAAACACATCGTGAGGAAATCTGCATGTCTGAGAAGTTGACATATGTTTCGATGACATGAAGTCTGCCAACACGCATTAGGGCATGCGGACATTTCCTCGCCCCTCGGGCTTCCCTTTGTTACTGAGAGGGTAACGAAGGGAAGCTCGTGCTCAAAAGTGGGACTTATAAAGACTGCACCTTACTTTATTTTACGTAGATAGACTATGAAAAATTATGTAAAGCAGGCCATAGTGGCTAATTTTAGTCTATCAAAGTCCATTACTGAACCTAGGGTGTTCCCCATAGTTTTTACGCTTGGCATACGACTTGGCAATCGCAATTTGGTTAGTATTTTTTTAAATATTTTTAGTTACACTGTAGTAATCTATTGCGTGTTCTAAATTAATAAAAGTTATTTTTAATTCCAATACATGCCTAAGTATGTTGCCAGTAAATGATCTATGATTAGTTACTTAATGCAAATGTAATGCTAAAAAAAGTAATACTGTAAACGTAATGCAATTCCGATCTGAATGTTATTTTTAGGCTCTAATTGATATTCGATAAGCTTTATTCAACCGTATTTGCTAGCGTCAATAATTGAGTAGGCTACTTATTTGGGCGGGTCTAAAGTACCAGGCACTCATGAATCATAAACGAACTTCGAAAGCTATGTTCGCTTAATAAGGACTACATGACCACATACGTAATGAACAGAAACAGTATTTACTACAAACTTTAGACTGTACATTGCGGTATGATATATAAGAGGAGGAGGAGGAATTAGGGTATATTGGAGATAAAAAGGTAAAATTCATTCAGCTGAGAAAGCTCTTCACATAAGCAATCTTCAAAACTGCAGCTAATTTTTAAAAAAAATCTCCCCTATAGATATTCTAGTACAGAGCTGTACAGGTTATACCTAGATATATAATCGAAGAGATGGGATCTGGTGACCTATAGAACAGGTATTGTTCTATAGGTCACCAAACAAACTAGGGTTCTAGGTCTTAGACAAACTCTTTCATTTTTTTCATTGCGTTTGTAGTTTAACCTCCTCGTCATCAATGATTCTGTACCTGTTTGTGATGAAAAAAATATTTTGTTTTTGTATTCTATTCTATTCTATTTGTAGGCAAAAGAGACTCGGGCTAACTCTACCATTGTTTTTCTAAAGATAACGCTGTCGTATTCTGAAGGACACTTATTGGTATATTGGCTTTGTGTCCATTTATTAACAACACGAAAAATACGTTATTTATTATTTACTTTTTTCATTCGAGTTAGAGCCACCCGGCGCTGTTCGATAGGATACATCGCTTAGAGCGGCATGATCTGCAGGATCACGCTATCAGACAATAAATAGCATAATGCTGCTGTGTTACGTATGGTAGGACCCTTTTAATCCTATCCTATATCTTTAATCGAGCAATTCTTGTATATATATATATAATATATATATATATATATATATATATATATATATATATATAATAATATGTAACAAAAACCCTATGGTTCCCATTAAGTGTGTTATCAGAATCAGTATCCAAGCGTATAGAAATATTTTTTTTTCAAAAAAACACATTTAAAAAAAATAATTTTGATGAAAATTTGTTGTGGTTCCTCTAACTCACAGGAGTATCGGTACTGCAGGGTCTTTGACAATCCTCTTACTCCTCGGCATAGATGATAAAACCACATACAATTTGCAAATTAATTTTTCTTTCATTAAAATTAATTTTTTTAAATGTGTTTTTTTTTTTTGAAAAAAATTATTTCTATACGCTTGGATACTGATTCTGATAACGCAGTTAACGGGAACCACAGGGTTTTTGTTACATATTGTATATATAATCGGAATCTCGGAAACGGCTCCAACGATTTTCATAAAATTTAGTGTCGAGGGAGCTTCGGGGGCAATAAATCAATCTAGCTAGGATTTATTTTTAGAAAATGTCTTTTTGTCCGTGTTTTCAGGCAATGAAAAACTACTACAATATAAGAAGGTAAATTTTGACACTGTGTTAATGATCGTAATAGCTCAAGTGGATATCGAGCGGTCGCGAAATCGTAGTGCCTTGGTTAGCGTCTTGTCTTCGGCCCGACTTTTTTTTCTTTTTTTTTCAAGTTCCCTTCTTTTGTGAGAAAATCTATTATTTCGAGCCCTTTTTTTAGTATTTTTAAAAATACGAAAAAATTTTAATTAAACTAATCGCACTCATGATTTTTTATACAAATAATCGGTCATCCAGGTATTTATAATTAACAAAGCGACTCTTAATCGAGGGTAAGTTTAGAAACTGCAGGATCTAAATCCAAGTGACATTGAAAGGTAGTAGCATTAGCAATACAAAGGTTTTTTTTTTTAAATAGTAGTGAGAGTGAAAACCAAGGACACAATCCACTGATTTTAATTGAATATTGTAATTCATAACCATAGACAACTACGTCTTTCCTATGTCAACAGTAAAATGTTGAATAAAATGAGACGCGTTGTAATCCCTGAGGTCTAGGATAGAATTTCTCGTTACAAATTTAAAGGGTAATCGGTTCTGATCGCTTACTATACGAAGCACAGCAGCATCAGGGTGCTGTTTCACGCTAGAATGCAATGCGAGCATTGACCTTCCCTGGTCTAGACCACGACGAATGCATATACGTGCTCCAGACATACGTTACCGCGTACACGTAACTACGCTCACAAACCCGCCTACCCTACAAGTTGAGTATGGGAACATTGTATAATATTAATTTTTACATTTTCAGATTATGCATGCCAGTTCGAGTAAATTCGATTAAAAAAGTCTTAAAGAGAAAGAAGAAAAAGATTTCGTTGCGTTTCCATACGTACAAAAAGTAAAGCGTGGGTCAAAATCGGCTTTGACGGGGCCGGACGGACAAACAAATATATCGCCAAAAATACAAAAAATAAATAAAAAGACGGGTTTATTTTTTATCAAAAATTCAGTGACGTTAACGGAGGTTCGGTACTGTAAATAAAGCATTCTATTTTAATCCTCTAGCATAACAATACACCCATTGAATACAACTGTCAGTCTATTTTGGAACTTGGAGTAACGTTTGGATTATAGGTATCGAAGACTGTGAGACTAACAAATAGTGTGAAATAATTATTAATTAGAAGATAGTAAAGTTGTATGTGAAAAAAAAATACATATGCAAATGGAGCTACGGCCGATAGAAAGCACCGACATCAGCGCTATGCATGACGTAAGTAAATCTTAATCTTGACAGTTTCCCATTGACGGGCTCGCTCCGTTACCAAGGCTTGCTTAGGTCTGCTATTCACTATGGCTTAATGTTTAGCATATTTACTTTTTGAATGCGATGGTAAGTGGCTACGGCAGCCTGTGAAGACCTGCGTGACCCCTGAGCACTAAGACGGTATACCTCATAGGCTGAAATTATCGATACTGGCTCGCTTTAAAGTGAAACAATAGTGACTACAGAAAAGTCATGTCACATAGATATAAACTGTCAAACACGTGCAGTGTGTTTAGTAATTTAATTGTACAAATGCTGCTCTATTTTGCTTTTTCTATCAACAAAATCATAACAAGAGCGTTATATCTATCTAATAGTGTGATATCTTTATAATCTAGAACTTACGACCAATGTTTGTGTATTCGTCTCGTACTCCGACCTTGAACTCTCCGCCGTTCAAGTGCGAGGATATGCCAAAACAGAGGGGACCAACGAATTGGCTAATGGGCCAATTGTGTACTCTTCCTCCATTCTTTGCGTCACGTACTAAATGATTTACGACGTGTCCGGTTGAAATGGCGCGTGTAAAAAAATGCAACATCTTTGAGGTTTTTATACAAAATTTGTCGAGCTTGCAATGATTATACCACTCTACACTTTAGCACTTCAATACACCGACAGTCAACTTGGCTACCACTGAAGGAACTGCCTCACCGCCCAAATTTCGACAGAATCAAAGGTTATTTTATAGTCAACATACGCAACATTAAGTATTAGATTCTACTCATCAGTTATATAGTAATTAAACCCTAACGGAATACCCACAAAGTTATTGATAAGTTGTGTTAACCTATGACAAATTGTCTGACTAGGTAAGTCTAAATTCGACCGAGAGTTTAATAGATGGAACAAACAAGGTTCGGCAGCGCTAAGGAGTTCAAATCTCCTCGTCAAGTAAACCTCAAAACTTGAAAACAAGAGTGTACTACCAGTGCGTTTTGCTAAACATGATATATGGATCTGTGTGTATTCCTTTACTGCTGGCCAATCAGGAAAGCTTAAGTTCGCTCAGCGAGCTACAGAGAGGAATATGCCTAGAGTTTCCGGTAACTGCAGTAGAATGAACGATTAACAGTTAAGAGTAACCTACTTAGACCAACGGATCAGTGAGCTGAAGTGACAATGTGCCGGCCATATCGGTTTGAAGAATCTACAACGGATGGGAAAAACAGCTGGGCCCGATTGGCCTTTGAACCCAAAAGACGCCTTTTCGTACCCAAATATACTTATCAATATTTAATCCACGCAATCTTCATAAATAGTCATAATATACATGTCAATGGTGAATTTAAGCTAAGACACGCGAGGCGAAATTCGGGCGGCTGAACTTGAATGCAATCGGCAACCGGCATTAAATACATTTAAAAAGACGGCCATAATTTAAAAACAATTAGACTTTCAGTATAATATTACGAACGCCCATATGGTTGGCCCAGCCCAAAATCGCCAAGGTCGCTCCGAATGCACTTGATTACCCCTTTACCTTGTTATCCTCAGAAGTAGCGGAGATGTGGAGTGCATGCATGGACGCCGCTGATGTATGACCAGGTGTGAATATTAGCAGCAACAGTGTGAGGAAATTTTCTCTACCGCGGAATGGCTGTTGAGGGGCAGCTGGTACCAGTGAGGCTGCGAATGTGTGCAAAAGTCCTCGAGGCAGTCCCTTTAAGGCAGGCGTGTGTGCGCCTCGTAAAAATATTAGTGAATTAAATTGCCTTATTAATAATTCTTAAAAATTAGGAAATAATTAATATGCATAATTGAGGTAGAGCGGGAGGTGCTCTTCAAACTAAATAAGACACACTATATTATTTTAGCGGATCTTATCTAATACATTTTTAATATAATGGATTTCCGCAAAGTAACGTCTGATTATATTAATTAGATTAAATTGCATGTGGTCATTGTAGAAGCGTGCTCGTCGCGACCCCTGCCAGCCCTTTTCAGGGCTGCAATTCTACACAGCTGCGCACCCATGCAAACGAGGGTTAGGGCATCCCCTCAAGGCGACGCACACCAGCTCGTCCCCGTTGGTGTGGAAAGCAGCGCGCAAAGCGGCGATGGGAACCGCCACCCGTCACGCACAGGCCGACACGGCGGAAGGTGGAGGACGGAGTGCAGAGTTGGCACGTGGAATGTTAGAGGGGGCGTGAGAGATAAGACGAATGAGATGATCGAAATAATGAAAGAAAGAGAATTAGATGTCGTGTGTATGTCGGAGACCAAACGGCGGGACGTTAGCTATATGGTCCGGAGTCCAGGAAAGCGAGAACGCCTGCCAGGGAGTGGGGGTGCTGTTGTCGTCCCGGTTGGTCGATCTTATGACTCACAAGGGTGTGAACTCAAGACTTCTCTGGGTTCGCTTTAAACTGGGACTGACGAAGTTATTCCTTTTGGCTGTTTATGCGCCGGTAGCTTCGTCGTCCAGGGCTGAGCTGGAGGAGTTTTGGGAGAATGTAAGAGAAGTTTTAGATTTGGTTAAGGGAAACGAAAGAACTGTTGTATGTGGTGATTTGAATGGATGGGTAGGTATCGCTCGACCAGGATACGAGTCGGTGCTTGGAAAGTTTGGCGATAAAAGGGTTAATGATGCTGGCAAGCTTATACTGGCTGTATGCAAGGAAAAGGGTCTTCTTGTGACAAACACTATGTTTAATCACAGGAAAATCCATATGTACACTAGAGAAAGAAAGAATGAAAGAAGTATGATTGATTTGTTCCTGGTGGATGACCGACTGCGAAAACAGGTGATGGATACACGAGCGTTCAGGGGTGCTGACCTGGGA
Organism: Parnassius apollo; assembly: GCA_907164705.1. Classification (NCBI taxonomy): domain Eukaryota; kingdom Metazoa; phylum Arthropoda; class Insecta; order Lepidoptera; family Papilionidae; genus Parnassius; species Parnassius apollo. The sequence continues at coordinate 3,270,245 of CAJQZP010001064.1, read as the reverse complement.
ACGGATCATTATCTAGTAATTACTAGATTTAGGGGGTTTGTTCGCGGGTTGGCGCTACCGGACGGCAATAACAGAACCACAGTCGGTCTGTCGCATCCGAAGCTGGAAGCTTCAGGAAGCGGATACTAGGGACAAATATCACACGAGGGTAGCCAAAAAGCTTGACACCATCGATGGCAGGAAAGAATGTGTGGAGAGAACATGGCAGAACCTTAGGGATGGAATGGTAAGTGCAGCGGAAGAAGTATGTGGAACGACAAAAAGAGGTAGTAGTAAAAGAAGAGATGCATGGTGGAATGACGAAGTGAGAGAAGCTGTAAAAAAGAAGAAAAAAAGCATGGTTAGACTACTTGGCCTCTAGTAACGATAAGCATATGAGAGAGAAGATGAAAGAAAGATATAAGCTGCAGAAAGTTCATGCGAAAACATTGATTGAGTGTGAAACGTGAAAGGTGTAGAATAGAAGCGGACGAGAGGTTGTCGCACAACTTTAAGGAAAACTCCAAACTCTTCTGGAAAGAGGTTGGAAGGTCCCGGAGTGGTGCGACAGCCTTAAGAATGAACAAAGTGCTTTCGAGAACCAATGACGTCCTCTCAGAAAAATCGGACATCATGCAGCGATGGAGTGAATTTTATAGAGAAATGTATGCGTGTCATGATCTTAGTGAAGGATCCGGGGGTAACGCCATGACTGGCACGCCAGACACGGACCTCGATGACACTGAGGTCATCAGCATGAAAGAGATTGAACGTGCGATTCGAAGTTTGAAATGTGGTAAGGCTGCGGGACTAGACAGAATTACTGCTGAAATGGTCAAGTACGGTGGGCCTCGCGTCTGGGACAGCTTTCATCTGCTGTGCAATTTGTGCTGGCGGACGGAAGGTGTCCCGGATGATTGGCGATCCGCGGTCATTGTGCCTTTATATAAAGGTAAAGGTTCACATTTTGACTGCGGGTGCTATCGGGCGATCAGCTTGACCAGTTTAGCAAGTAAAGTTTACTCGAAGGTTTTGACACGTAGGACGCAAGAGAAATCGGAAAGATTCTTATGGGAGGCACAATGCGGATTTAGACCTGGAAGAGGATGCACGGATCAAATGTTTTCTCTCCGCATGATCACGGAGAAGCTTCTGAGTGTTAACCAGAGGATTTTCTGTGCTTTTGTGGATCTGGAGAAAGCATTTGATAAGGTTATAAGGAAGAAAATGTGGGAACTGTTGCCGGGATATGGTGTGGATGGTCGATTGTTAAGGGCTGTGCAGTCACTTTACTATGACTGTAAAGCCTGTGTGAGGGTAGGGCATGACCTGTCACCCATGTTTAGCGCCCAAGCGGGCGTAAAACAGGGTTGTGTCATGTCTTCTTGGCTGTTCATACTGTATCTCGACAGCTGTTTACAGAAGCTGAAAAATAGCTGTTTGGGTGTGAAATTGGGTGACATTAAAGTTAATTGTCTGCTGTATGCTGATGATGCAGTGCTTATTGCACCATCAGAAGCAGAACTGCAGGCATTAGTCACGTGTATGAAAGAGGAATGTGAAATTAAAGGTCTCCGTTTGAATGCTAATAAAACTAAGGTTCTGGTATTTGAAAAGGACGAAGAGAGAACGAAATGTGAAATATGGGTAAATCAGGAATGTCTAGAACAGGTAAATAAAATTGTATACTTAGGGAGTGCTTTCAGCCGGGATGGAAGATGTGATTTAGATGTGGATAGGCGTGTCGCTGCCGGAAACAAAGTCAATGGTGCCCTGAATGCATTAGTCAAAAGGCAAGGCGTGGTGAAGAGTGCACGCCTTGCAATACATAACGCAGTGTTAGTACCGACTTTGTTATATGGCAGCGAAACCTGGGTATGCCCGAAGAAGCATAAAAGCAAGTTGAATGCAGTGGAGATGCGATCTCTTCGTAAAATGTGTGGCGTTACCATAGCCGACCGAAAGCGAAACGAAGAGATTCGCAATATGGCAGGATTGAAAGATGACCTTATCACAAAAATTGATAGGGGCGTACTCCAATGGTTTGGGCACGTTGAACGAATGAGTGAAGACCGAATGGTGAAGAAAATATATAGCGCGAAAGTAAATATTAAAAGATGTCGAGGTAGACAGAGACTAACTTTCGAAAACCATGTGAGCAAATTACTCGAAAAGGGGAAGGTCAAGATACTCGGATACCTAGACGTGCATGTATGAAGAAGTTAATGAACCTGAAAGAAGCGTAAGAGGTATGTAAGGATCGTGACACTTGGCGATCTGTTCTCTCTGGCTACCCCGTTAGGGATTGTGCGTGAAGATAAGTAAGTAAGTAAGTAAGTAAGATTAAATTGCCGGCCAACACAAATAGGTTCTTAACACTTGCTTTTCACACGTCAAGATTATAATAAGGTTATAATGAAAAACATTACCGAAAAATTACAGGTTTCGACGAAACCATCGAAAAACCTTGAATTTTAATATCATACAAGAAATCCTCATAATTTCTTCGTTTTAGTTTCTCTAACTACTAATTCACTATCTGGGACGGAGTCCCTTTGTTGTCGCCAGGCTTATCTATGTAGTAAGGTCACTGAATCTAGACACGCGGTAGCATGTCAAGCCAAGTTCAAGCAGAATGGCGAGCCGCACCGTGTGTAATATTACATGAATACCATTTGGAGCCACTTTTGACCCCCTCATAACTCAAAAACTATTTCACATAAACTTTTCATTTCATTTATTCATTTTTAACACTGAATGACGTGCGTATATTGTACAATGCGTCGTACAATAGAATTACGGGTGGGTGACACACTTACCTTACACCGAATTATTCCAATGCCTCCCGATGGAAACTGCCTATTCCATGCGCCGTTTCAGATATTAAGGGGAAATATAACCTCAAATGGCTTAGCAAGATCCTTCGTTATGCCGAAAATATTGCAGCATTAATTTTGAAATAAATATATGGTAAAGTTGAGGATTAATGTTAAGGATTATGTTAGACGAAAACGCGATTTCGTAAAATTTTCTCGATAGAAAAAAATTCAAAGTTACCTCCAAAACAAACAATAAACCGCTGTTATTCATAAAATACTTTAAATAAGATCATGAAACTTTGCATACTAACTGAACTAACTATAAAGCAGTGCTTATGTTATTTACTTTTTTAAAATACCATTATTTTCACTGTAAAAAGAAATTACCTAAACTATCGGCCTTTTGAAGCGTGATTCCTGCCGCACGGTCACTTCGCTTCGGCCTTTGAACGGGGAGGTTGTGTCGCTTACGATCAGAATATACATTACGCAACAGGACGACGTAAAATTAAAATGGGAAATAACCGTAATAAAAATAAGAATCGGCTGGCTTGGCGTTAAGAAACAGGCATAAATATGATAAACCTAATGAAATAAGTGTCTAACGACCTTTCTACTTACAGTATTAGTGATTACAAACATGTCGGTACATAGCATACGAAGCGCGGGCAAGTGGGGACGAAATTAGAATTTGAGCTGTCTTACTCTATCCCCTTAAGTAATATATATGTTCACATGGAATAATTCCCTATTTGCTTAGCATATGTTATTACTATCCACAAATCGCAAGGCCCTAGCCTTGACAGTGCTCTTCTCGACATACCTAGGCTCCTCTATATTTAGTAGAGGGCAGGCTTACGTTGGACTCTCTAGAGCTAAAACCTTAGATGGAGTACATCTTATCAATTTAGATCCAAGTCAAATCAAGTCACAAGAGAGCTCTATTGTAGAGTACAACCGTCTGCGCACGTTATACCGCCCCGACTTGGCCAAATTAAGTATAAACAGAAAATGCGTGAAAAAAATTCCGGATACTGAATGGGCAATTCACTCAAACATATCAAAGGTAGACAGAGAAATATAGACAAATTGACGCCTTCTTTCGCATTCGACACGAAAAAGATAGATTTTTGCATAGTCTTGCATAGAAATGAGATAGAGCGGTGTGATTGTTTGTCCTTTTGTGCCGGTTTTGTTTAAAACAATGGTAGATAAGGAGTTTACAAGTTGGTTTAAGTGAGAAAAAAAGTGTTTTGTGAGCTTAAAATTGGTGAATGTTGGTGGAACAGTTAAAATTTTTATTAATTTGTTTAAAAGTCATAAAGATTATTGTATAACCTAAAAATTCGTTATGTCCTTTCTCACGAGTCACGCCGTGTTAAGGTTGGTTTAAGGTACAAATAACAGTAAAAAATACAGCAGTTTAACAAAAACCCTTTGGTATTAATTTTTTTATAACTAAGTACTTACCTATTAATAATTTATGTACAAAAAGTAGTGATATCCCATGAAAAACATAAATTTGAAATGAGAGCCAAGTTCAATATAATTATTATAATATATGCCTTGGTAGTTGACTTCAACGACAAAAGAAGTGAGAACTAAATGGGTACCAAGTTCAATGGTCAGCCCTGAAATAACAACATAAATTATCGTTTCTTCTTATAATTTAGGATCCGGAGTCCTCCAGGTATATGCAAAAATACTTGAAAGAAGTAATCAATCCCGTCATTCAACGCTATAGCTACTTCGCATATTTTGAGAATTTTGCTACTTGCAATGATTACAGATGATAAAAAGCACATTCGTGAATTGTCAGCCCGGCGTATATTAAAAGGACGGACTATATAGCAATACCCTGCAACAAGGCTATTCGCGATGCCCGATATTAATTTCAGCGGAATAACCTACATTAATATGATAAATTAGCAACACACCATTACAGAATCGCCGATCTTGAAATACTTAAGTGACCAAAAATTCAGAAAATAGTCCAATCTGTTGATGATGGTGGACTTTTATTTTTACGTCTCCCATGTCATACCCAGACTGTTGAGCAAGCTGTAAAGTTGACGGCAGGAGCGGCCATTTCAAATTATTCTCAATATTGCAAATTGGAATCCCGTAAGAAAATGCAAAAATTTGAGACGAAGAGATTTTAAGGCAAATCAGCGGTTTGATTTTTAAAACATACGATTGCATTTTGTTTCACTTTTTTATTAAATTACATTATAAGTATTCTAATTATATTATAGAGTTTCAATTATATTATAGAGTTTCATTTATAATCTATAGTTAACTCTTATTTATTATTTATCTTAGCTCAAACATACTAAACATTTTCGATAAAACATTAAAGTTTAAGGCCCCCGCGGAGGCAGAAGATGTTATTTAATTGAGCTGAAAAATATACAAATTGACTTTAAGGGGGTTTCGGCGCCCGTTTTGCAGAAATTTTGTGGGGGGGGTATTTTGTTAATTTTTAATTAAAAAAATCCAAAAACAAAAAACTTTTTATTAATATAATATTATTCTAATAAACAAAAAAATATTAAGGTTTTTTTTTTTTTTTTTTAATTACCATTTTTTTATGAAAAGGGGTTTTTTTTTGGGGGGGGGGGGTTGTGTGGTGGAGGGGCCTTAAGTTCGTATACTAATAAGGCAGTAAACCCGCGCTATTAGAATTTAAAATAAGAAAAAAAAATTACATACAACAGCGCCCCAGTCTATATGTAAATTCAATTTTTCTTCAAGGCTAAAAATGTAAAAAAATTTAGAAACCCTTATATAATATTAACTTTGATTTATAATATCAACCAATACATAAGCAAAGTCATTTAAGAAAGTTAGCCACTGGAAGAAAAACGTTAAAGGAATAATTTTTTATTACTTCACTGGCAAAAATACAATCGTAGGAGTCTTTTGCCAAAGAAAAAAGTCAAGTGTCAATGTCAAACGTTTGTTTTGTTTTGAGTTATGATTTTTTATGAATTTTAAATAAAACGGTTGTACGTTGTAGTTAAAATTATTCACTTTCTAGAATTTTAGATTATATGAATAATAGAAATAATTTTTCCTAATTGAGTAGTTTCTAATACGTAACAATGAATCATTTATGTGATATAAGTGACGAAGAGTTTGTTCCATTTCTTCATAGCTTAGGTGTAGAAACTTACAACAAGTCTTTTGAATGGATGTTAAATGATCCAAATTTTGCCGAAGTATTGAAGTGGTTGTATATGAATTTGGATCACAATAATGCTTTAAGTGCCCGAGAAGAATGTCGGTAAGTCGAGAAGTTAATAAATGGACTTCGTCTAAATATTTGTCTGTTATGTTTATTTATTTGTACAATTCAATGTCTTAGTTTTTTTTATGGTTCTTTTCAAATTTGAATATTATGCAAATATATTTAAATTGTATATAAATAAAGTACAGTACTGTTATAGGACCTTAGGTCCTTTCCTTAAAAGTGGTGTTAGAGGATTCGGGGAGAATCTAACAGGGAATTGTATAACTAAAGTTGTTAAAACTTGATTCGCACACATCCGCTAAAATGATTACCTAGTTTGAAGAGCATACCCCGTTCTCCCTCAATTGTGTGCACTAATCTCGTCACCACTAATCCCAGCACCACCACTACACTAGAAAAGACTCCCAACACCACTACACTAGGAAAGACACACCATTGACGATAATACGACACGTGTTTCGCCTCGACATGAGGCATCCTCAAGTGATGTAACATGCGAGCAACCACCACCTGACGTACGCAGGTGGTGGTTGGTTGCATGTTTTATCCCCATACCCTTCAACCACGCAAGACTTGGAGCTTTGGCTATTTTAGTTGTAGGCAAATGTTTCTCGGTGGATTGTTGTTTATTGTTTTTACAACAAACGGCTGCCTGTGTCAGGTGGTGGTTGGTCGCATGTTTTATCGCATGACGAGGTCGCTCGCTACCGTATTTTAGTGGGGAGCAGTTGTGTCAGCCAGTTGTATAAATAGCAGCTGTTTTAGTTCACTGCGCACTTAGCGGTCAGCCACAGCAGAGTCTACATTACCTGAGGATGCCTCATGTAGAGGTGAAACACATGTGGTATTATAGTCGATGGTGTGTCTTTCCTAGTGTGGTGATATTAGGAGTGGTGGTGCTGGGATAAGTGCACGTAATTGAGGGAGGATGGGAGGTGCTCTTCAAACTAAGTAAGACATATCATTTTATTTTATTGAGCGGATGTGTGCAAATTAATTCTTAACACCTATAATATAATGGATTTCCACAAAGTAAAGCCTGATTCTATTAGTTAATTGTATAATTGTCTATGTGTAATTAGGTGATTCAGAAAGGGAGATGAAATAAAATCTTTGAAATAAGAAGAATTAAATAAAGATTAATGTGCATAAACTGTAGTAATTTTTATAACTCTGTACTGTCCATTAAGCCATACTTACTGTGTTTCTCTATTGATTCAAGAAAACTAATATGTTTATTTTTGTTTAAGTAAATTACAACACAAAAATTTTCTGTTATGAATTATGTTTTTTGTTAATGATAACAGTTATATAGAATTAGAGAAAAAGAAATGTCTCCTAACATCTGATGAATTAGAAGCATCTATATCATCTATCCAAGAACAATTTGGAGGCCTTTGTCTACCAGGAGACCAGGATGCAGTAGAAGATGTTAAAATGGATATTATTATGCAAAAAGAACAATTGGCTATGTTGGAAAAGCATGAAGCAATAGTTAATGATTTAATCAAGCAGAATCAGTAAGTACCATGTTAATTGAATCTGGTAATGTTTTGCATTCCTGAGGTTGAGGAGGTGAGTGAGTTTGCCCTGGTAAGATTTTCACATGCCCATGAAATATTAATAATAAAATCAGTGTTATCTGAATCATTGTTTCATTATAATGTCTAATGGTAAATTAAAACTTACATTTTAGCTATTTTACATATCTAGTTTATAATAAGTTAAAATAATAATCAGCAATTCATGTTATTGTAGAGTAATAAAAGAAGAACTTGATGTTGAGTTAACAAAACTGAGTGCATCACAGCGACAACTTGCAGAGGAAGAATCCAGTACTGGGGAGCAGTGCCTCGCACTAGCAAAAGAAGTAGATGGTATTATGGATAATGTTATTGATGTGATTGCTGATTCACTGAACTTGTGTGGAAACAGCTGTACTGATAAGGTGGGTCTAAATAATTGTTTAAATTTTACATTGTTTTTTTTTCGTAGGATAGGGTGACAAACAAGCGCACAGTCCACCTGATGGTAAGTGGTTGCTGTGGCCCATAGACATCTACATCTATCCTCGATTACCAATCAAAATGCAGATGCGTTGTCACCCGTGAGGACTAAGATGGAATGCCTCGTTTCCAGTAAAAAGGGTCTCCGGTTCTCTACACTCACCATACAAAATACAGCAGCATTAAGCTACTGTTTCACGCTGGTATTCTGTGAGAGTGTGGTCCTTCCCCCGGTTGAGCGGATCCCTTCATACTACAACTATACTACTAATGTAACTGCAGCATGGCTCTACCACATATAAAAATATTACATCAAATGTTATACTATGTATTGTAATATTACATCAAAATCTACTACATACACGACAGCGTAGAGGCACTGTCATCACCCCACAATAATATAAACAGACCAAGGAAAAACAAAATGCTAAATCATGTTAGCAAAGTTGCCAATCTACTCTTTATATATACTCATAGAACAAGCTCCATATTATGTTATGGTGTGTTGGCTGCTCTTCGAGCTGGCTGCCATGTCCAGTGGGTGATTTCCCCTTTATCATGGATAAAATAGCAAAGGTGGCAAGTGTGTGGCCATATTTGCCTTCTTATGCACTGATCTTGAATTATAATCCCAGAACCACTATCATGAAATCAGCCTCATATGCTCAACATATCCTTTTCTTAAAAATAAGTAATAAAACAGACCTCTTTCAATTACCTATGAGCATCATAAAAGGCCACTTTAAAGTTAAAAGAATGTGTAGAAAGGTAGTTAAAACATTTTCCGGCATTTTTTTTAATATATTTATTTAATATATTATTATATTCATTAATTACACATTACGTTACAGTACAATCATAAGTTTATAGAAACTTTACTGTGTACCAGTATCACCGACAGTAACAAATTTGAGGGTGTAGTAAGAAAAAAGAAATACACTTAGTATTTATTAGTTAATTGCGTGACCTTCTATTACATAATGCACCGCGCATGAATCCTATATTTTATACAGGGCGCTTGTTTTGGGCGTTATCGTAGTATTTATTATTAAAAACATATTATGTATAATTTAAAGTGTTAGTAATGCATTCCATAAAGTAATTTTTTAGTTTTAATTTAATATTTTTTTGATTTAGTTCTGATTTTACTGATACTGGTAGCTGTTTAATTAGGTTAGGAATTATATATTCTAAGGTACGTTTACCATATAAATTATTGTATTTAGGTAAGGCTAGTTTAGGTTTTCCTGAGTTGCGAGTTTTAGAGAAACAGAAACAGAAACTTTTTTATTCGATGTAGATTATAACAAATACTTATTGAAAGTCACTTTTTTCATTTACCACTGGTTCGCAAAAAAAAAAACCCTCTGTCCTGGGAAGAACCAGCAAGAAACCCAGGGATTATTTTTCCCAATAATAGCTTACAATCATGTTTACAATTAGCAACACAAGACAAATTAGAAATAGCTTGGTAGCGATCACCCTTCCCAGGTGTTATTATCATCCATGAATTCCTTAATATTATAATAACCCTTTTTATACAAACTTAGTTTAATAACATTTTTTGAACTTTGTATATGATACATTTTGTATATTTTCTGGGATTTTGTTGTAAAAGCGTATACATCGCCCCCAAGAATGAATTACTGACTCGGTGGAGTCGAGTAACTGGTACCACTAGCTTGTGTCTGTTCCTAGTATTTACAGAATGAATATCACTTATTTTCGCAAAACTACTTTTATTTTGTGTACGTACATTACATTTTCATAAATGTATTGAGAGGCCAGAGTTAAAAATATTAATTTCCTTAAATTTTTGTCTGAGTGACTCTTTTGGTTTTAAATTATATATTGCTCTGATGGCCCTCTTCTGTAAAATAAATATAATTTCAGTGTCAGTCGCGTGACCCCATAGCAAAATACCATACGACATAATGCTATGGAAATAACTAAAGTAAAATAACTAATTCTAGCTATTTCATCATTGGTAAGAGTTCTAATCTTTTTTTACAGCATATGCTGCAGAACTAAGTCTGCTAGCTAGTTTTGATATATGGGGGAGCCATTGGAGCTTTGCGTCCAGTGTTATTCCAAGAAAAATGGTGGTATCAACAAGACTCAGTTCCTCCCCATTTAAAATTACATTAGTATTGACATGTTTAACATTAGGAGTTACGAATTTCATACATTTAGTTTTAGTTCCATTCAAATGCAAATTATTAACATTAAACCAATTAACTAACTTAGCTATAGCATTATTTACTTCGTCGTAATTTAATAACTGTCGTTTTAATTTGAAAATTAATGAAGTATCATCAGCAAATAATACTATATCATGGTTATCCCCTACTATGTAAGGTAAGTCATTAATATATACAAGAAACAGAAAGGGGCCGAGAATTGAGCCCTGAGGCACCGCCCTTTTGTACAATCGACCCAGAAGAACTCATACTATTAATGACGACTTTTTGCGTTCTGTCACTTAAATATGAAATAATTAATTTAAGAGCGTCGCTTCTTACACCGGAGTGTTGAAGTTTCCTGATTAATGTTTCATGGTGAACACAATTGAAGGCCTTGGATAGGTCACAGAACACACCCAAAGCATCCTGTGAATTCTCCCATGCATTAAATATATATTTAATCAGCTCAACACCAGCATCAGTTGTCGAGCGACCCCTTGTGAAACCAAATTGATTTTTATGAAGTAAATTATTTAAATTAAAAAAAATTTAACATTTGATCAAGAATAATTTTTTCAAAAATTTTACTAAATGTTGGCAGTACAGGTAATAGGTCTAAAATTAGCGGGGTCCAATGTACTATCAGATTTAAATAAAGGTATTACTTTACTTATTATATTTTCTTTATGGCCTTCATTAAATCAGGAAACACACCAGATTCGATACTAGTATTAAAAATAAAGATAGTTGAGGTGCGATTGTATCTATTATACACGCAATAACTTCAACAGAAATCCCCCACATATCGGTGGTTCTCTTAATATCAATAGTCTTAAAATATTTTACAATATCTTTTGATGACACTTTATGAAATGTAAAATTCTTTGTACACACATTTACATTTTGTTGAAGTAATGATTCGGCGATGGCAGGAGAAGAATTCAATGACTTAGTGGTTAAGATCGGAATATCGGTAAAATATTTCTCAAAAACCTTTGCAACATCCTGATCTGATTTAGTTAATTTATTGTTAAAACTTAACTGGTAGTTTGAATTGCGAGAGTTGACCTTACCAGTTTCACTATTAATTATACTCCATGTCATTTTAATTTTATTAAAAGCAGTCTTTATTTTGTTGCTCAAATACAATGACTTGGCTAAGGAGCACACTCTTTTAAATATTTTGGAATATTTTTTTACATATTACCTAAATTCGACGCTAGGATTATATGGCCTTTTATTGTAAAGTTCATTTAACCTTTGTCTACTCTTATGGACTCCTACTGTCGCCCATTCATTAAATGCCTTGCGATTGTTCAAGGAGAATGTTTTAGAAGTAAAAGTATTATTAAATTCATTGCAAATGAGCTTAAATAATGTTCCATACAAAAAATTTGGATTATTTTGGTATGAAAGTAATGGAAGTTTTTTTACTATGTTACTTCTAAACTTCTCCAAGCGATGTGAATTTACTGGAACAAACACTATTTTTATCTACTTGCTTTTTGTGAAAATAATGTAATGAAACTAATTGTCCACAGTGATCAGAGCTCAATTTTTGAATTATACATTTATTGAACGGCTTAACATTTGTAAAAATGTTATCTATACATGTTGCACTAGATTCAGCAATACGTGTTGGCTCCAAAAATAAATTAAAAAGACCATAAGATTTAAACAATGATCTAAATTTAATATCGGATTACAATAGAACCTCGATAAGATAAAGACCAAGGGAAACGTTAAATAATTTGAGTTACTGAGGTGTTTACTTACTAAATTTTTAAGTTAAGGAGTTTTTATTGGTATAAGTTTGTACTTACAAGGGTTCGTTTATGAGCTTTGTTTAGGAATTATATAAGTACCTACATACATAGATAGACGAGCTAGGATAAATGCAAATGAAACTTAAATGTTTATACAATATGTAACGTAATTAACGCACACCCTCAGACACCCCAATTAGTATATTATGTTATAATCATAATACATACACTGAATTTTTAGTTAAACATTTTTATGCACTGATTATTTATCAAATTAGTTATACTAATTCCGGAAGAATGTTGTGGTCACACTACAAATCCACGAACGCAAAGACTTTAACGTGCTTGAAATAAAGTTCATTTTTCTTTATTTTTATTGAATGACAGAATTAGTAATAATACAAATAAAACTGCACTCTTAAAAGTCTTATTGCCTTAAGTTACGGTCCATTTCAGTTTGTTTTGACTGTACAGATTTAGTGGGACTGTAATTTACGTAATTTTAATTAATTTTGGGATAAAAAAATTACCTACATTAAAAATTATAGGAATCGATTCAGTAAACGATTCTGAACAAACTACTTTCTCAAAGTGCGTTAATTATGTTACATGTTGTATATATGTACCTACTTTATTTTCGGTATAAAGATACATTTATTCAAGTTTATTTTATTCTATATAAAAAGGCGGTAATTTTTTTGTTTCAAACTATTCACACTTTCTATATCAATTTTTTTATTCAATATTAAATAAAGAAGGGAAAATATCAACCTCTGTGTTACTGCATTGCTCTATATAAGATCGAAAGTGTTTACAACTTTCTTTGCTTCGCTGATAGGTATAATATTACAACAGATTTATTCTGTTTATTAAGCTTAGCGAAAACTTCCTCCATAATTTTTTCAAAAGTATCATATAAAGAACATGGGGGTCTGTAAATGCTCACAACCATGAGGTGCTCAAACTCAACACATTCCATTTCTACAGTTTGCTCAACAGAGAGGCTCACAATATCTTTACGTTCTTACATGATAATAATTTACTAGCTACAATTAAGGAGCCACCTCTTAAAATTGTTTCTCTATTGAAAGAACTGACTACCTGGTGATTACTGAAATTAGACATAAAATTATGAGCTTTTAAACGATGTTCAGTAATACATAAAATATGAATATTGTTGCTATTTAAGAACAATTCAATTTCTAGCTCTTTGCCTATCATGCCTTGTATATTCTGATGCACCAGGTTTAAACAATTTTTATTATCATTTTGTGGAGTTATACAATTGCAACTATTAAGGATTTGTAAGCTACATTCTAAATTATTTAAATTATTATAACTGCTAGAGATTACCTCTATTGTCTCATTTTCTAATTTAAATTACTTTGAATGGATTCCAAATTGCATGTCAAATCATTATGCTGCTCAATAGGAGCAGATGTCTGGGTAGCCAAGTCCTTGGCTGAGTTAATATATAAACAATAAGATAGCACATTTGCTATCTGTCTTAAATTATATTTGGATAGGTAATACCTATCTGTAGTCAAAAATTTCTTAATTAAATTATTAATATCTATTAAATTAATTCTATTGGTATAATTGTCACAATTAAATGTCAAATTTAAATTATTGTTACATGATAAATTATTTATTAATAAATTTAAATCATATCTTATTTTATTCTCCTGTGGCCAACCCTTTATGTAAGGCAATGTAAACAAGATAATTTTATGTATTTAATGTATTGAGGTAATCAATGTATTTTAATAATTGATTTTTGTTTACATTGCCTCTTCTCCCGACAAGAATTATTAATGTGCTATTAGGACAAAACTTACTAGTTAATACTTTATTCATTATATGACTAAAGGATGCTCCAGGCATACAATAATTACTAATCAATTGTCCTTTTAAGTGGTTATTTAACATCATGCCCAAATTTTTTTGAAAAAGACAACTAATAGACTCCGTAATATTTGTTTTTGGGGGGGGGGTTGTATTTTTTGGCAACCAACCTTTTTTTTTTTTGGGTTTTTTGTTTGGGGTAAACAGAAACTTTTGGGTTTTTTAATTTGTTTACTTTAATTTTGGTTGGTTTCCCGGTTAAACTACTCGTGTAGCTCTCCTTGCCTTTTTTTCTGTGAATTTCAGTTACCACAATGACATCTATACACTGGTTGGAAGTTATAATAGTTTGCTCTAAACAGGCAAAGTTTTTTTAACATAGACCGTATGTTGAGATGTATGCATAACAAGGTAATACCATGATTTTTGGGTAGAAATTTAAGAAAATTGTTGATATTTGTACAATTTAAGCATTCAAATATTTCATCACTTATTGTTTCCATACAAAAAAAGTTAAAAAAAATATATAAAAGTAGGTACTTCTAAAATCAATAATAAAAATAATATATACCTTATTATTAAACTACTAATTCTGTTTGGCTAATATGTGCACATCATTTAGAGTTCTTAGATAGTGTATTTTACTTATATCACCCTTACGTGCTTTTACAGACCCATTTTTAAACCAGACGTACTTGTAGTTAAGCTTCGTTTTTAATCCCTGTTTCGCTAGCCATAGTATTTGTTTATTTAGTCGAGTCAGTTTCCCTGATATACACGATGGCATTATTGTTTTGTTCTTGTGGATGGATATCTGCAACGGTCACTGTTGTTGATCTTGCTGCTGCCAGCCACTTTTCCTGCATACTCTCCTCTTTAAGTTCCACTAGTAAGCTACCATCTTGCTCTCCTCTCCCTCGCAGCCTAAGTGATTTCTTGATACCGGTTTTGGGTAAGTTTAACTTCATAGCCAAATTTTCGACTAGGTTTTCCACATTCTCATTTTTATGCCAGGGTACATTTGCAACTTCTATCTGTTTTGAGAGTTTTTTCTTGTTCCAGCGCTTGAATTTGTTATTCTAAGACGCCCACCCTGGTTTCCAAGTGGTTAGTACGACAAAACGCTAATTTCATATGTAAAGACCCAATACAAAGCTATCTTTAAGTCCCCTAAAATTTCTTCCGAGTATTTCTTTAATTCGCTCTTTACGAAACCTGTGAGATGAGATTTAATAATAGATTTTTTTAAAAATGCTCGAAAAACCTCTTACTTAATTAATATAAATGATGGAATAATTACCCTAAGAATTAGTTATTCAGACCAGTGAAGTCTGTTACTGTTACCGTTACAGACTATTAAATTTCACTGCTGAATACCCCATATATTTCCTAATAGTGAGGATATTTGCCATAGTTGCCACTCTTGGGAAGCGGGTTGGCAACCGCAATTTTTATTTTATGTCCTTATTAGGAAGACCCTGCTGCCCATCTCCTGATTTGTTTCCCTTTGTCGTTTCTTACGACATTGGATATTTTTACGCTGCCACTTCACGGTATAGTGAAGTCAATTATAATCAATCTTTTTAATAGGGTAAAAAAACCTAAAAATGAAAGAAGGCGTGAGCAATTTAGTTCTATGCATGTAAGCTGCGATTGCTTCTTATGACAACCACGAAACAAGATTACAGATTCTCTAACGTCGCTGCAACAAACAAACAATATAAACAGCATAATTTTTATAAAATTAATATTTCAGGAAATTGCTAGCAAGTTCTTCACATTTGGTCCGTTTGAGGCATACAGGCAGTCTCAGGCTCTATTCTTGTCTCACTTTGACCTGTATATCTCTAAAAGATTTGGCAAAAAACAGAACGACAAAGTAACTGATCAAGACATACGAACGGCGATAACCGAAGCTAAGAATATGGAGGAAAGGTTGGTTGGTTCCTAAATGGACGAAAGAATGACGTTTAAATGGTACATTTTTTTAATGATCGATAATAATTGTAGTTGAAGAAAACTGTGAGTAAGCTCAGAGATATGAAGTCTGTCACATTTCATTTTTGTTTGCACTTTGAGATAAGGGAGGAGCGCTGTGCCTAGTTGTGCGTATCATTCTTTTTCTTCATCAGTCTAGAAGCCTACATCTAGGACATGGGTCTCTCTTTCAGTATCAGGGTTGGCCTTGGAAAAATATTTCACGCTTGGTAGATGATTGTTACAGTATCAGAAGTCATGCACCTTTGGTACTGCTGCCCGAATACCGGTTTGGATATCTTATACGGCGGTTACACGTTCAGTATTTCATCAGTTCAGTTCGTCAGTCTGATCCAACTTTGACTGACATCAGAATGATATTGAAATAATACTAGTTTTTACGGAGTTTATATTTAACTTTTTTTTTTTAATTCCCGCGTAATATAAGAAATCATCAGAATGATAGTCGGTGGTTACACGATCAGTCTCGCATCAGTATTTCATGATTCACAATGGGCTGGCGAAAATTATCTAAAATAATTAATTTTTATCAGTCCTGACCATCATTCCTTTAGTCCGTGGGTAGACGATAATTGTGCGGTCATTCTGATCAGACTGACTGAAATGATGAAATACTGAACATGTAACCGCCTTATTACGTGTAGCGTAAGCGAGATAATAAACCGCCATTTATTTTAATAAGAATAAGAATATATAGAATATAAGAATCATATAGATTCATCTATCACTTCCCTTAATCACCTCTTAAGACACCAACCGGACGAAATAAGGTGATGAAGTCGCTTAAGCCATCACAAACATCGTATTGACAGTATTACCTATCTCACAAGAATTTTATATCATGTGTTGGTAATTTACTGGCTAGGATTTGCAATATCCCTAATGCTTTCAATTGTTAGATACTGAATTTGGTTCTCTTCTTTAAATTCAATAATAATAAATTGTTTGTATATCAAACATTGTGTGGCTATGAAATAGTAAGAATATATATTTTGTAATAACTGGCTTTTATAAAAATTAATATAAAATTTTCTGTTTTTCAGATTGTCAGATGCAGTGTGCGCATACATCTCGACGAAAGCCGAATTATGCGGCGAACAGGCAAAACTCGTCCTTGTTACTAATTACAATAATGTCCACCCTAGTCAAATATCGTGAGTATAAGTTTTTTAATACTAGCGACTTGCTCCGGCTTAGCCTGGGTGGGATCTATTAATGTGGCGTTATTTAAATTTAAGTTAACCATCAAAGACCATTTATACGTGGTAGAGCCATGCTGCAGTTATATTAGAAGTATAGTTGTAGCACAAATAGGTCGTCTCGACTGGGGAAGAACCACACTCTCACAGAATACCAGCGTGAAATAGTAGCTTAATGCTGCTGTTTTTCGTATGGTGAGTGTAGAGAACCGGAGACCCTTTTTACTGGAAACGAGGCATTCCATCTTAGTCCTCATGGGTGACAACGCATCTGCATTTTGATCTGTAATCAAGGATAGATGTAGATGTCTATGGGCCGCAGCAACCACTTACCATCAGGTGGACTGTGTGCTCATTTTTCACCCTATCCTATATAAAAAAAATTTGATCTAATGAAAAAATATCAAAATTCTGATATAATATAGTCTAGATCACTCCTGACAATATACTCTTATCTGTTTGTGAAGTTTCAATACAATCGGTTAAGTCGATCCGAATTTTCGGATTGCCTCACCTATTGTATTGAGTCTTGGACAGACAGAAAAAATATTTAAATATGGTTACTTTATGCTCATACTTAGTGTTAGAAGGATTTGTCGTAATCGCCATTTTTAGTATTAGACCACTTACACCTTTGCATACATGAGAAGATACCCTTATTTTTCGGGGTCATGAGCCATGGTAGCAAATTTGGTAATAGCTCCAAATTGTAATAGCAATTTCAATTGCAACATGTTCCGCTGTGATGGAAGACATTGTGGGGAAACCTGCATGTTCGAGGAATAAGATATTTCGAAGACATGATGTGAAGTGTCCGAGACGCATGGCTGTGCTCAGCCCAGCATAAGGTTAAGAGACATTATCCTAATAATAGGGTGCGCACCGCGATTTCAACGGTCGTGGGTTCGAATCTCCCATTTGACTACAGATCTTATTACGTTTGTTGAATATATAATTGTATATATGTAATGAATGATGTATGATATAATGATGTAATGATGTATGAGCCGTGGTAGCTCAGATGGGTAACGCTCGCTGCTAATATAACAGAACGCGAGTAACCTGGGTTCGATCCCCGCTGGGACCAATGAAATTGTTAGTTGCAATTTTAAGTGCTGATTTACCACGTGCTCGGCGGTGAAGGAAAACATCGTGAGAAAACCTGCATGTCTGAGGGATAAGAAAAAAAAATATTTCGAAGACATGTGAAGTTCGCCAACACGCATTGGGGCAGCGCGGCGGAAACTTCCTTGCCCCAAAACCCTCACAGAAATGAGGGGAGGCCTGTGCCCGGCAGTAGGACGTATATAGGCTGTAACTCTACTTTATACATGTAATATGTATTATCAAATAACTTGCGTACTTCCTTACCCATTTTCACAGGTCATTATACCCTCTGCTACGTGGTTGCTTATTTGTGTGTTTGGTGATACCTCGAAAATTTGGTTACTTATTACTTATCTTCACGCACAATCCCTAACGGGGTAGCCAGAGAGAACAGATCGCCAAGTGTCACGATCCTTACATACCTCTTTCGCTTATTTCAGGTTCATTAACTTCTTCATACATGCACGTCTAGGTATCCGAGTACTCTTGACCCTCCCCTCTTCGAGCAATTTGCTCACATGGTCTTCGAAAGTTAGTCTCGGTCTACCTCGACACCTTTTAATATTTACTTTCGCTCTATATATTTTCTTCACCATTCGGTCTTCACTCATTCGTTCAACGTGCCCAAACCATTGGAGTACGAAGAACGAACGAAGAAGACGAAGAAAATTTGGTGGTTTTTCTATTTCACATTTTTTTTAAAGTTTTATAGATTACAAACCAAAATTTTGGTATATGATTTTTGACCTTATGAACTTGGATTGCTTAAAAGGAAAACACGATACCATGTAATTTTCTTGATAGAAAAAAATTGCAAAGTAGGCTCTAATTCGTTACATTTCTCCATGACACCAAAATATTTTTACAAATAAGTTCATGGAATTATTTTTAAAGGCATAGTTACATTTTATTTTTACAGTAGCATTTTTTTAATCCATAACGAAGTTTTGTTAAAAAAAATAATAATGTTTGGCGCTTACCTCGTTTTTTGCCTAGCGTGTACTCCGTATAGCTATCTCATAATATGCGTATTATGAAGTCATTGCATCACTTTCATTTTGACGCTCCCTCAGTCGTCCGTGAGCTTCACCGGCAAAGGAATAAGCCACGTGCCCAAAACTACGATTCAATTTCAAGGTATCCTCTTAATAGAGATCGCTTGTAAGTGATAAGGCCTTCAGTTGTATCTTTGCTTTTTTTCCTTCTTATTTATCGGTGTACAGTAACTGTTGTAAACCCCTCCTGACACAAGCATTTTAAGCTTACTTGGTGGTAGTTTTTTTTAATAGGATGGGGTGACAAGCGAGCACACAGCCCACCTGATGGTATGTGGTTGCTGTGGCCGATAGACATCTACATCTATCCTCGATTATGAATCAAAATGCAGATACGTTGTCATCTGTGAGGACTTAGATGGAATGCCTCGTTTCCAGTAGAAAGGGTCTCCGGTTCTCTATACTCAGCATACAAAACACAGCAGCGTTAAGCTACTATTTGACGCTGATATTCTGTGAGAGCGTGGTCCTTCCCGGTCGAGCCCACCCATTCGTGCTACAGCTATACTACTAATATAACTGCAGCATGGCTCTACCACGTATAAATTAACGGGAATATTACACTAATGATAAACACTTGCTGTCTGCGGTGTAATAAGATAGGTAACCAGGACGCCACCTGTTGCGGTCTCTGTCGCACTTACGGGCCTTACGGCAGGCTTAGTGACGCACCGCTGCACAGCGGGCAGGGAGTGTTTTAAAAAAAAATCAATTTAACTTTACTTTTTAACTATCTGGGATCATTATGGCATTTCTCATAGTCGCCTATTATGACACCCACACATTCTTGAAAGTTCTTTAAACACATTTTTATTTTGCTACATAGTCACAATGCCATATTATACTCTATATTTCCCATTTAAAACATTATTAATAGCATAGTTATATACGTTGCCGAAAGTGACGAAAAGGGGTCGCACTCAGCATTTGACGTGGCGAACCACAGCCGCTGTTTTTCAGTGTGGCTGCCTCGTTTCGTCTCTTTCAAATAGTTCAAGCAGTGACCACCGGGCGACCCTAGACCATTAATTATTATACTATGAAGCAATAAACCAGTCTATGGAAATGGCACAGCAGTTGTTGACGCTTCAAGACTGTAAAACTACATAAAAATTGTTTTTTATAATGATTTTTTAATATGCCAAAGACTTGCAAACCCTGTACCAGTAACCATTAACCTACTCCATTAACTTTGATTTAATGAAATTGATTTTTAAAATTTCAGTGTATGTGCAATGGAAGCTCAAAGTGCAGTAGAAATCCTAGATCAGGAAGAAAGTATTCTGGACCAGCAGCTACAGGACGCTGTGAAGCATTTTGTGTCCTCACGTACAAACCTCGCGGTGGAAACTGCAGCGCGGGCTGCGCTAAATATTAGGGAGTGAGTATAATATTCTTATCTCAGTCAGTTTCGTCTTGCATCGTTTAAACGAGAACATTACTGAAACGCATATTCATCTATCCACCCCATGTGAGAATTCGTCGAATATTTTTTCCTACGATTTTCTCTCGGCTGTGTACAGTCATTTATTGAAACATGATAAAAACTGACCAAGATACTTAACAGATATTAGCACACTTATAAAAATATATACACACTTCTTATTTGATAGGTCAAACCTGAAATAAAAGGAGTTATAGAATTACCGATTCATTGGAATCTTGGCTTAAAACAATTTAAAATGAAATTAAAAACAAGCATTCAAAAGTAACGTTTTTAGAATAGTCTATTATACAATGAAATTATTGTTGAAAATTTCCAGGACATATTGCAAAAGTCAATATGTAATGCATGGACTTTAATAGGCCGTAATTTCAACGGTAATATGATAACGGTTCTATTATTTTGTTTTAGTTTATGGTTATTAAAATTTTAATAATTAGAGTATGAGTCGAGCTGTACTTAGAGTAAAAATTCGGAAGAACAAATAAAAGTGATTTCCGAACGCGTGTTCATCTATCGACCCCAGACGGCTTGGATAGATAAACACGCGTTTCCAAGTATCCACCCTAGGGTGGATAAACGAAATAACCCCTCCTTGTCACATATCAACAGGTTAGGCAATTTGTCTTTAAATCATATTTTAAGTCCCTACCTGCCTGAGACACGAAACTGCAAAACATTTCTCTCATTTTAAAGGAAAATATTTAATTTTTCTTATAGAGTGGGGTTGACAAACGAGCACACAGTCCACCTGATGGTAAGTGGATCCTGTGGCCCATAGACATCTACATTTATCCTCGATTAAGGATCAAAGTGCAGAAGTGTTTTCATCCCTAGGAACTACAATGGAATGCCTCATTTCTAGTAAAAAAGGTCGTCGGTTCTCAACACTCACCATATGAAACACAGCAGCATTAATTTGCTATTTTACACTGGTATTATATTTATTTCATACTAATTAAGTATTAATAAATTAAATTATTACCTTTTATTCCATGACACATATCAACAGGTAGTGTAATTTGTCTTTAAATCAGATATACATAAAATAAAATTTAAAGTTGTAGAGATTTCTAAGAGGGATATGTAGCCATTTATCTGCCGTCCTGCTTTAGTGTATGTTGGTGGAGTTCACATTTCCTTCAAACATTTAATTTCCCAGACATGGAGTCGCAAAGTTGTTCTTGACCGCAAAGCATGTGATAAATTAGCACTAAAATTTGCAACTAATGATTTCACTGCTAATTATTTTGATGCTAATTCACTGCCACGGGAAAATTTACATGTAGTTAAATTGTCAAATTAAATGAAACAAAAAATATCTAAGTTTCTAATGGAATGGTACACGACATTGCGATCTCTGTTAAATATATCTTTATTGTGTATTACAGAAAGGTCCATAACGATTTGACATTTTTGCTGGAGACAACACATCAAGCCTTGGCGCTTGATAAACTTCTCTATTGTGCTTTGAGGAACGAACTTCGATCCATTGAGGAATTACTCCACTTTGCTTCACATCTACGCCAGTATGTGATGAGTGAAAATGAAGCTGTATGCAGTAGAATTGTAAGTATCAATCAGTACGTGAATGTAAGTCAGTATCAATTCGAAAACGCATCTTAAAGTCATACAAATCGAGATCATTATGTCTTTTTATTCTAAGACTGACAAAAAAAAATTGTTACTATGTTATATATGTGTTATTATCACAATAACTACTTCACGTTATTATGGGCGCAATGCTTATCGGCTTTAACCCTTCAAGCGCCATAAAAATCCCATGCAGTCGCATGCGCCCATCAAATCCTGAGCGGTCGCATGCGACCACACTCACCCACAGCACTTAAAACCATTAAAACTTATATTTAGAGACTACCTTTCTATGAAGAAGTTTAGCATTATAAAATCTGTACAAAATTCTCTATCTTGTGGTCTAAACAAAAGTCAGGTTTTACTTAATTAAAAAAGATTTTATTGTATTTTTATAACCAAAAAAAAAAAAAAAACATACCAAGCGAATGTCGGCAGCGTGAAAATCACAATTATTTTAATATGTCGAAATTATTTACGTTAAAAGATAAATTATATTCACACAAAAACTTTCATTACAATTTTATTTCGGTGATGGGGTAAGACCGTAAAATTCAAATTTCCGGTGAATTATGCTATATTTTTGAAAGCTAGCAATATGGTACAAGACTCCATTTTATTCTGTCCCGACCCCAAGTTTCAGCCAGTCGCTCCGAAAAGTAGGGCGAGTGCTGCGCAGTATTTTATAAATTAAAGTATAAAAATAAAATTAGTAACTGCATCATCATCATTACTTCCATTACAAATCACTACTGAAGAGAGGCTACCCCCAAGTTATGCCACAAAGCATGGCCCTAAGTTACCTGTGCATTAACTTCCTGCATCTCTTACCAGGTGGTCACTCTATCCATTTGCAAGCTCTTTACTCTTCACTTACTCATACAAAGCTGCCCCTCGAAAACTTTTCTTTACTATATTTTGTTATTTCTTTAAACTATATGGCCAACCCATTGCCCATACGTAATTTTTATATTATGTATTTTCATTCTTGAATTCCATTGTTGTATAATATGGCATAATATATACCGATATATCTATTAAGCACCGACATATCAGATCGCGAAATTGTAGACCTGTGACTGGCATAATGCCGCGCCCACATTGTGCCTCCTTCTGTTTTTAATATTCCGTGGGAACCACTAAAAACTAGGCACAAAATTTGGAACATATTAGTGTATTTTTATTTATAACAGATACGTTTGTATCTGTTGTATAATATGGCATAATATTTACCGATATACCTATTAAGCACCGATATATCAGATCGCGAAAATGTAGACCTGCGACTGGCATAATGCCGCGCCCACGTTGTGCCTCCTTCTGTTTTTAATATTCCGTGGGAACCACTAAAAACTAGGCACAAAATTTGGAACATATTAGTGTATTTTTATTTATAACAGATACAAACACAGCCTTTTACTATATATGATGATGACGACTAATTGTAATGTTACAGGAGTCAATGAATGAGATCTGTGCTGAGCAAGATATAGCGGAACAGAAACTGCAAACATTAGACATATTACAGAATACTTTGTATTCTATATTCGGTGTAGAACCAAGCAATGATCCTACATTGCTTGTGAGGCTGCACTCTGAATTGCAGAACAGGATTCGAGAGCTAAACGACAATGTGGCTGACGGTTTTAACAAGAAAGAGATGGCATTAGTAACTTAGTAAGTTAGAAATATGTATGTTTTTACATTTTTGATTCGTTCTTATATGAGAATCTACCTTTTTAGTAAGGGTATATAAGTACATAGTTCACCTGATGGTAAGTGGATGCTGTGGGCTCATAGACTTAATTATTTGTTACGAATCACATTTAAGACCAAAGACATTTAAGTAGTAGTAATAGACCGGACACCATCAACAAAATTGTCGTCTATAACTTTTGTCCCATGGCATATATATCTCCGATTTTTGTTATTTAGTCTGACATCGTCGAAATATAAAGAAACATTCGTTTCATAAAAATAAAAAATATTTTTAAAGAAAATATGCCCGGTTATGCATTAGGGTTTGTAAGTCACGATATAGCAAAAAATGAACGTGATTTTGGTTTATTGTCGCAAGAATAATGAATATTTACGAAATAATCCTTAAATTTTATTATTTCTAGTAGATTGTTCTAGAAGAAAGAAAAATTGTTCTAATAAGTGCCCTCTGTTATCCAGTAACGTCACTATTTATTTACAAATATATTAGTGATTGACGACGTGCCTAAAACGGGTTTTTTCCTTATATTTAGTAGCGTCACCTAATTTGAAATAGCTAAAATGTTTTTCCAATAAATATTCAGCGTAGTATTGCTATGTTTCGGTAGAGGGCGTAACACACGCGTGTGTCACAGTTTTTGTGTGCAAATGTTCCCAAAGACGGCCCTATAGTATATATATATATTTGAATCTATTAGTTTTAGATGCGTTATCACCTCAGATCAGTATCCAGTATCTTTCCTTTACCCATAATCGGTTTCTTCAATCCTCTGTCAATCTTTCAATCTCTCAATCAATATGAGACTAAGACTGCCGCGGTAAAGCTATGCAATAGCTTTACCGCGGCAGTTTCCGAGTGCCACACGTATTTATTTACACTCCATATTTTTGTGACAAGTACCACAGTACTCTGGTGTAAAATAAAAAAAAGAAATGGAAAGTAATAAATGATTAGAACGCTATTAGATAAAATGCTTTTTCTTTTTCGTACTCTTCATTTAATTACTTTATCATAATTTATTTAATTTGGTCTAACATACTGGATGAATTTTTTACCGTCTGATTAAAACTACTTTTACGGATTTTATCGCGTTTTTTTATTTATTTTTATTTTGCCTGCTGTACTACGATATGTCAGAGGTGTCACGGACAAGATTGGCTACATCTTGAAGCGAGCTTCTACTAGAACATTCTACAAGCCGCCGAAGATTAGTCAGTTCTTACCATCCGTCAAGTGTCATATTCCTCTACAAGATGCAGGAGTGTACAAGCTTGATTGTGAATGTGGTCTCTCATATATAGGGCAAATAAAGAGATCAATTAGAACCCGCGTAAAAGAACACATAGCTGATGTGAGCATCAACGTTCCGGGAAGTCTGCAGTTTGCGATCATATCCTAGATGGCCCCAACCATTACATCAGATTTGATAAACCACAAATCCTCGTGAAAGAACATCGATTCCTACAAAAGTGAGACTATTGAAATTAAAAAAAAAAACATCCTAATTTCAATAGAGAAGGAGGCTGGGTACTACCACCTGCTTGGGAGCCTATAATTAATAAAATTAAAACTAAACCCAAGCATACCACTGCCAGACTTCAAAACACAATTAGTTCATTCTGCGTAGATCGGACCAAAGACAATAATTAAAATAACTGAAGGTACTCCGGGTTAACTTTGACATCAGGACATCAGTCACTTCAGCCCCCGTGATCATGGATGCTAAAAATAAAATAAATAAAACGCGATAAAATTCGTAAAAGTAGTTTTAATCAATGTGTAGTGTTCGCATATAAGAAATCATTATTTTTACCGTATGGATAAAAAATAAGGAGTAACAGATGAACGGTTTTTCATTAAAATATTACAAAATTGATCTGTCAATAAATACTACTGATTTGAAGTAAACTTTCCGTACTAAATAATAAAAACAATAATTTTGAAATTAATAAATAAATCGACAGATAGAAACAAACGGTGGACATAGAAATAAACAATGGACATTTTGAACAATTACTGCGATATAGCTAAAAAGGTAATTTTTTTTGTAAATAAAAATAATTTAGTGTAATTTTGTAAATATCAATCAGTCAAAACGCCTAACATGTTGCAGTATACGGTAGGCATAAAAATTATTATAAGAAATCATTATGATGCAAGATAAAATTAACCATGTGATTCTACTAACTACATATTAGTCGGTACGGAAAATATGAAGGAAAAATCGAAATTTCGTTTCGGGACGGTGCGTATTTTATTAGGCTCAAGGCTCAAGGCGCCCATACCGCGGCCACCATGTTACTCGCACATAAACAAGCACGAATGTATGTCGCAGCCAAATAAGAAATAAGACGTATTAATAAACGTCTAGTCGTAATACACATCATGTAATGTCATCAGCTTTTTGCGTTCTACAATGCGGTTGACAACGTTGAATTTTTAGCGCGTTACAAAACGAACAAATGCGGCGGGTTGTCTTTAATACCACTACATTACTAATGGTTTGTTACTGAATGAATACCAAACCATAACCGCAAACTGTACTACCAGTGCAACGCGTATTTATGAATTACATAGATTATTCTAGATTAAAAGTCAGAGGTTTTAATGTTATTGTTATCTTAGATGTAATATATAAACATGTATGTTAATATATAATTTTTGTATATTCAATGTTATGCAGTAATAAATTATACCGTCACCGTTACAGCTTATTAAAGTCCACTGCTGAACATATAGGCCTCCTCATAGATTGTATCATAGGTGGGATATTTGCCACAGTTGCCACGCTTGGCAAGCGGGTTGGCAACCACAGTTTTTTGAATTAAAACTTTTTACGGGAGGGCTTTGATTGAAATGCTGACCCGAAACCTTTTTGTATGACGAAAAGTGGTGGGTGTAAACACTACGTACGTACCGGGCATTCGATCGATCAGTAGCAGTACAATTACAAGATTACAACGGTTTTTTGTTCAAACACTAATCTTTTATTCTTTTTATTTAAGACAGTTACCAAGGTACACGTATTTATTTTAGTAAGATTGAGCTGAGCGCACTTCAGTAATAGCGCCATCTACTATGTTGTATAGGTAAAGATATTTTATTATATTATATTAACAAACATTGACTCTCAAGGTGGTATGTAAGATAGATGCTAGATGGCATAAGCCTAAAAAAATTGCTGCCCATCTCCTTATTTGTTTCCATAAGTCGCCTTTTACGACACCCACGGGATGATAATCGGGTACATAGTGAATAAAATTACGTTCATTCTATCCTTATTTATTTCTATAATTTTGTTACCCATTTTCTTTTTCAAATTTAGACGTAGGATCAGAGTCTGATTTCAAAGTCTATAATTAAAGTGTATTCTTAAGAAGTAAACATAATTTATATACATTTATAGAAAATTATTTTAGTTAGTTTATTGATTAACATTTAACAATTATTTAAGTTGGCGATTTTCCTTCATGCTTAACTAGTCTTAGAACTAGCAGAAAAGTTTTAAATTCGAATTCTCAATGCGATTTCAAAATTCAACTCTTAGCTGTAATTATTACGAAGGCAAGTATTGTAGCTAGGTCTTTATGAATACTCCTGATTCCAATCGTTGGGTGTCGCCCACCCTCACTCGCAGGCCGCAGAAATAATTAAGGTTTATTTTATATTTATTATGAAATATTTAGTAAAATATCAACTTGTCGCACTCGACTCAGTTTAACGCATAACCAGAAGCTTATCAGCGACAAAAAACTGGTGGAAACTAAGCTTCACACCTTAGCTCATCGCCGCCAATTTGCTCGTTTGTACGTGTTCTACAGATTGTACTTCAGAGAGTGTGCCCATGAGCTTCATAAGCTCATACCGCCATCTCTATTCTCCTATCGGAGTACCAGACGTACTGCAGGTTACCACCACACCTGCTTGATATTCGGAATATTCGTACTGAGCACTATAAGTTTTCATAATCCCCACAGCGAAGGAATAGAATGCTCTGCCGACGTCTGTTTTTCCGAGTGCCTATAATCTGAACCTCTTCAAGGTGTGTGTTAACAGGCTTCTCCTGGGCGAAATTGCTCCATCATAGATCTCATCGTTGCCCTCGGGCCAGATGGAGGTCAAGAGTTAGCCCATTATTAATAAAAAAGTGATATACAGTAAACCCTCGTTAATGCGGACACGGTAAACACGAATTTTGGTTTAAAGCGAACAAAAATTTTCTCTAGACAATAGTTCCTTAAGCTTCAATGTAATTATGTTCGGTTATGATGAACCCTCGTTAATCCGAACTTCGAACAACTTTTTCGTCCCGATAATGATATCGGATAATACGAACTATAAAAATCCCCAAATCATGTATTTTGTATATTTTTTGTCCTTTTTCGGTCAATACAAATACCGGTAAACAATGGCTGAAGAGGTTAGAAAAGTCATTAACTCGAGTTTCTAAAAATAGACAAAGGATTAGGATATCAAACATTCACTCGAGTACCTAAAAATAGAAATAATACCTCAAATTTTCTTTCCGTCTTACAAAAGCTATTGAAAAGGTTGTAAACTTTTGAAAACTAATTACCAAAAGCAAATGCTTCTTAACAATTTGGCTTTGTTAAGAAGTGTAAATATAAAGTGATTTCTGATGAACATAATAATAATGTTAAGTTATAAATGTGTATGTAGTAATAATAATGTTAAGTTAAAAAAATTGTAATAAAAAATTATTGTAAATATAAAATAATAATATCAAAGTTATTAATAAAAATGTTTCTATGATGAATCATAATATTGAGTTTAGAAACACGAATTCATTTTTTGCATTGTTCGGATTACACGAACACCCCTGTAACACGAACTATTTGTCTGATTTTTTCGTGTTCGTGTTAACGAGTGTTTACTGTGTATATATTTTTACTTTTTATCATCCCTTTCTACTTTGATTCTTGCTGCACCGCCTTTTATATGTATTTTTTTAATAAGCGTGACAAACGAGCACACAGTCCACCTGATGGTAGGTGGATACTATAGCCCATAGACATTTACATTTATCTTCGATTAAGAATCAAAATGCAGATGCGTTGTCACCCTTGAGCACGTAGATGGAATGTTTCGTTCCAGTAAAAAGTGTCTATGTTTCTATACACTCGCTATACAAAACACAGCAGCGTTAAGCTGCTATTTTACGCTGGTATTCTGTGGGAACGTGGTCCTTCCCCGGTCGAGCCGACCCATTCATGCTACAACCATAATATAGCTTCAGCGTGGCTCTACCACGTACAAGACTGTATGCTCGTTTGTCACAATTTTACTGCTAAAAATGTTTTGTCCTAAAATTTACGTATCCGCTTCTGTAGCATTAAATCTAATATCTACAACCATATGTTTGCCCTAATGGTTGACTGGGAGAGAATGACCCATGGCGTTAAGTCCATCATATGTACTACTTTGCGCATGGAAGTATTAACCTTTTGAGCGCCACGCCAAAAACTCACTACCGTGTCCTGTACGCCAAAGCGAAAAGTAAACAAAAATACCTACGAAAAAAACAGTGCTGCCAAGAGTTGATATATCGATAACACAAAATAACTTGTTTTTGTTGGTTTTTTATACAATAAATGAGTCTTTATAATCGGGTATGTTTTATTTAATCTTGTGCTGTCTTCCACTCTTTTTTATATATGTACTTTGTACATAAATAAAAAACAAACAATAACAATAAAATAGTAGTAAACCACAACACTACTCTCCGTCGTGATGACGTCACTGTCACGACTGGACGACAACGGCGTAGCTGACCTTTCTTTTTGAAACTTTCTTAGAGATGTAGCCGTGTCGCACGTTGTGTATCGATTTCAAAATCGATGTAACCAAAATATACAGACATCTATTCAAAATATTTTATGGCAAGGCGTAGGCCAAGTGAATCACAGAAGAAAAGTCTTACGCTCTTATGATAAAGGGGGTTTCATATGATACTGATGTTGCTAAATGATTTTGAGATTGAGAAAGAAAATCGCACAACACAAAATGAAAATTGCTCTTCATACCTTAAGTAAAGAAAACACATTTATTATTTGTAATTTTATATTATTAAAATAGAAAAGGTACGTAATTATTCACTAATCAACAACTGTATATAGGTAATTATTCGCACTAGAAAAATCAGTCTTATAATATTAAAATCTTGGTCATGGAATAAAAAAATCAGTACTTATTACAGAAATCAACAAAGGGTACATAATTATTCAACAATTGTAAATAATTATTTGCACTAGGTCTAGTCATAAAATATTAAAATCTTGGTCTTTAACTCAGTCAGTACTTAATATAGAAAACAACAATTAAAAATAATTAATAAATTATAGGTAATATTAGTCTTAAAATAATAAAAATCTTATGGAATAATAAAACATAAATGTTTAGCTGGCCAAAGCAAATTTTCTAACGTGGTAGAGCCATGCTGCAGTTATATTACGGGAGTTAGTAGTTGTAGCACGAATGGGTCGGCTCAACCGGGGAAGAACCACGCTCTCACGGAATATCGGCATCAAATAGTAGCTTAATGCTGCTGTGTTTCGTATGGTAAGTGTAGAGAACCGGAGACCCTCTTTACTGGAAACGAGGCATTCTATCTAAGTCCTCACGGGTGAGAGCGCATATGCATTTTGATTCGTAATCGAGGATAGATGTAAATGTCTATGGGCCACAGCAACCACTTGCCCTATGCTATAAAAAAGAAATTAACCGTAAAAAGACTATAAAGTGTATTCCTACCTCATTGAGGTAGAGTTAATCGAAAACGAAAAACTTTGGTTTCACGATAATTTTAAATTTCCGAAAATTCATCATCGTCGACGCTTTCCAAAATCCGAATGAGTTCTGAGGAATCGTTCATGTTGCACTGCACTAATTTTCCCGCTAATCGCTTATGACGTCATCAGTGTGTCGTCTATACTTGACCACGGCGCCCAGTGAACTGATTTTCGATGTCGCGCTAAGGATGCGCCAGAGTTGAGATATTAGATTTATTATGCGAAGATAATTTGTTAATTTTTTTTTTAATTCATGTAGCTAATTATAGTCTTATATTTCTAACCATTTGTTTTATTTAAATATCAATAATAATAGGAAAAAATAACACGTTTGAGCTTAATTTTGAATAGTTTTCAATAAATTTATGGCTAACGCATTACAACACTAGCGGTCTAACATAGACGACTTTGGCGTGCTGGACATAGTATTTGCTTAGATAAAAATCCATTTTTTTTAGTTCAATGTTTCTTAGTACTTGTGGCTCTAGAAGACTTGTTTTTTATACTCACATGTTGCTGGGTTATTCTTTTTTGAGGGGTGTAGAATTAAAATACCAGTAATAATTTTCCAATGTCTATATTTCATATTTTTGTGGGCCGGGTTTTTTGTCATCTATAGACGTCGTTGGCGCTCAGGGCACGCTGGTGCTGGTCACGTATAGACGACTTTGGCGCTCAAAAGGTTAATATACTGGCTCTCTGAAACCAATACAACTGAAGGTGTAGTGCAAAAGGTAACTTACTCAAAAACTCTTAAAGAGAAAATAGGCCTTATCACTTTGTAATAACTGTTATTTTTCCTTTTCAGTAAACAATCGAGCAAACCTCTGAAAGATTATATTTGGGACGGCTGCACCAAGCAACCAAATTGCTATAACAGAACTGTGACCTCTATGACACACGAGCTCATACAGGAGATGGACAAGGTGGATAGGAGGGTGTTGGATGCAAGCGGACAGTTTACATCTGTCAAGGTAAATTTTTTTTAGTTATAGTAATAATTCTACGTCAAAAGTAAACCTGTTGAAAATTTACCAATATTGTAAACATTTAAATATTATCACTGTATTTTGTCCCATGTTGGTGTGGGACTTACAGAAACAATTATGTGCCAAATATGTTACTTACCTTACATGTTGTAAAATGCGACTAATGAAAAAATATTTTTATATTAGTGTATACGACCGGCTAGCCATCTATCACTTCTTTCACAATTTTTCATCTTGTCATATTTTTTGAGTTAAATGTAGTCAGAGTAGCTTGCTTTGGACTCTATCTATCTACTCTTGGATTAGATGCGTAAAGCTTTGCACGTATAATACTGTCAATTTTGCCTCGTTGGTCTAGTGGTTGTAGTAGTGCGACTGCTGATCATGTGGTCCTGGGTTCAAATCCCGGGTCGGGACAATTAGTTTATTATTGAGTTTTTCCGTCGAGAAATTCTCAGTAGTTGCCCGGAGTCAGAAGGTTGGCGGTGTCTCCCCCCGTGCCTCGGAAAGCACGTAAAGCCGTTAGTCCTGCGCCTAATCTCTCTCCGGTCGTGTCGGTTTACCGTCCCATCCGATTACGAGAGTGAGGGAATAGAGAGTGCACCTGTGCTTGCGCATACACTCAGGCACTATAATCCTGTCCTGCGCCGATGGCTAACCTCCGTTGAGGCAGGCCGCCGTGACCGAAATACGGTCTGGAGGACATTATTATTACTGTCAATTTTGATAAACTTAATGTGTAATCGGCTCAGCATCGCTATTTTGGCTTTTGCATCAGGTTGCTACAGTTTTTTAGCATTAATGATAGAAATTCCAACATTTTGAATTCCCTTTTCATAATACATAGAATTAACTTCAAACGCAAGTCAAGTATCCAGTAGTATATTAAATTAAAGTTTATAAATAAAGAAAGAAAACTAATGGAATTTTCCTTTTCAAGCACGAAAAAGAGTTCCAGTACTTGGCGAATATACTTTCCCAAGTAAACAAGTACTTAAAAATGCAATTAACAATTTCGTTAGCACTGGCACTGATGATTTCATTCGATTTTCCCACACATGCAGCTCAGGAAAAAGTACCGCCCTAAACCGAATTTGGTCAATTTGTATGTTCACTTGTAATTGTTTACACAAAAAATACTTCAAATTAGTTTATTACTAAATTGTCTGGTTTTTTGTGCGTTCATGGACTTGGAAAAGGCTTATGACAGAGTGGACAGGAATGTGTTATGGCAAACACTGAACTCATTTGGGTTGAGCGTTGGTTTAATATACGCATTAAGGTCTATTTATAGGGATTCTAGTGCTTGTGTCAGGATCTACGGGGTCTACTTTGACTGGTTTGGCATTCAAAAAGGTGTCAGACAGGGCTGTGTAGCTTCCCCTTGGCTGTTCAATCTATTTATGGACAGGTGTTTGCAAACTTTGAAAGATGAAGAATGTGGGTTAAGAATGGGCGAGTTAACCGTCAAATGCCTTTTGTATGCCGATGATCAAGTCATATTTGCGTCATAAAGTGACAAAGCAAATTTATATGGCAGATGTGAACGGCAGAGTCGGGAAGGGACGCCCTAGAAAAAAGTTTATCGAACAAATTGGCAATCTTTTGAAAAGGGGCCACGTTAGAAGTACCCTTAACCGACGAGCATGTATGCGTAGATATATGGATGTAAAGGAGGCGAAAGAGGTATGTCAGGATCGTGCCAAATGGAAGTCCGTAGTCTTTGCCTACCCCTCTGGGTGACAGGCGTGAGTGTTTATATACTAAATTGTCAGTAGAAAAAAATTCGTAAAAACCTACCATCATTTACCAGCCTATCAAAAGTTCACTGTTAAACATAGGCCTCCCATATATATTACCGCATATGCCTTTTTGATTGCCTTATGAATTTGCCATAGTTGCCACACTTGAGATAGTGGATATTCTTACGCCGCCAGTACTCCTAAATCAACATATCTAATAAATAAAGTGTTTGGGGATATGTGAGTCAACTCGCACTGGAGCTACGCGGTCGATGTTTCTCGTCTCCATTCATTCATATGCCTCCCATGGCATTGGCAAGACTGATGCTTGAATGCCATGGGAGAAACCAAAATGACACTTTTTCCCAGTACTGGTTGTTGTACTGTTAGTATACTCAGTTACCCTATCAGAAATGAGAGGGTAACCCCATATCGGATGTTGAAAGGCTACGATTCTAACACGCGATTTATATATTATTTTTCAGAATGGTGACAAGCAGAATCTTAGAAAAATCTGGCAGTGGTTTCTGACAGATCAGGGAAAGTTGTTGTCGTTTATGAAGTCTGTGCAGTCGAGAAACTATCAGTGATAGTGTAGTGTATACAAGAATTGTAAAATATGTTACTAATTGTTATTAATCACTCTTATTCTATAAAAACATGGTTTTGATACATACATTGTTTGATTTGGACACAATATATATACGACTATTCTCGATTTACATATAGATTCAATTTTTTTATAAAAAAAAACTTGTAATGCTTTTAACGTAACTAATACTCTGTTAACCAGTCCAAGCAGTTTCAGAATGCTTGTGGTGGGCGTGGTCCACGACAGTAATCGAATAGTGAATTCGAACTCACGACTACGAGTTTTCTGTTCGCACCTTTAATCACATAAGGTTACTGTCGATTACAACATCTTCTAGCATCAATTAAATTAAAAGCTCATGGCACCTGCTTCCTTATTATTAACCTTTAAACAGTTTCGCTTGTTATTGACCATTCCAACAGTAGACGTAAAAATAGTTATACACTGCCATCTATAGGGTATCACATGGAATAAGAATGATGGATTCCCTTACACGGCGTAACGTAACGTTTTTTATGTGGTAGAGTCATACTGCAGATACATTATGGTTGTAAAATGAATGAGTGGGCTCGACCGGGGAACGTCCACGTTCTTACAGAATACCAGCGTGAAATAGCAGCCCAATGCTGCTGTTTATCGTATGGTAAGTGTTGAGGACCGTAGACGCTTTTTTTACTGGAAACGAAGCAGGGATAGATTTAGGTGGCTATGGACCACATTATTTACTTGACATCAGGTGGACTGATACTGATTCTATAAATAAAGAAATAATACAAGTTTATCTTATTGTATAAAAATGTATCTCTTAGTACTACTTCGATTATTACAACAGTTATAAAAATAAATAGGTACAATAATTGATCACAATGTTTGCAGTCAGCACCAAGCGTTCTCTACAAAATACGCAATTATAAAGCCTCAATAAAATATATTTAACGCGTTTGTTACGCTTAGATTTTGTCAACGAATTATTTTAATAGGTATATCAGAGATATCGGTGAGCGAAGCTGATGATTTATCATTCATTTCATTCGTTCTTTAAAACTTGTTTGAGGCTGATAACACATATCATTCGTTCACATAGTCTTTGCATTTCGATGAAGATAATATCAATCCCACGTCGGTCTGGGCACCTTTCTTATGAGAGTGTCTTCTGGTGCGATGTGAATAGGATTGTTGAAGTCCACCTCGATATTCTCCGGTATTGTGTCGAAGTATGTGATGTGTTCGCCGTTTTTACCTGAAATGATTACGTTGTTACCTTAATTATAAAAACAAAAATAAAATTTGAGACGGCGACGTGGCGTACTTATCAATGAGTTACGGTTCCGAGGGCCAAGGATTCGCATACCGCACGGAACAAGTATTTGTATGGCCTACAAATTATTGTTCCGCGTATGGATGTTTTTCCTTGTGGAATTTATGTTTGTAAACTGAAAATACTAATAATACTATTATCATTACTAATGTACTTCTTAAAAATCTAAACAAGCTTGTGATTCTTGGTTGGAGCTTCATTAGTAGTTCATGACAGTAGTCTCTTAATCTTCAGAGGTGGCAAATATACCTGTAGCATACCTTGTTTGAAATAAGTTGCAGGTCAATGTGCTGCAGTAGACAATCCAGGTGGACTGTAAGTTCATTTGTCACATCAACATCTGAACAATTTCTTTTTTGTTAAATAAAGAAATATATCGTCATGAATATAATCCCTAAGGCCGTAGGCAGAGTTGTTAGGGCAGCAAACTACTCGGATTGTGAAAGAATTGCACTAAACAATCTAATTTAATATAATATGTATTACTTGTGAGATACATTGTGTTTTCATGCGATGGCCCAAGACAATCTATTTTATTTAAAACATAAAAGATTTTTAATATTGATACGGTCATAATCAGATGTAGCATACCTTGTTTGAAATAAGTTGCAGGTCAATGTGCTGCAGTAGACAATCCAGGTGGACTGTAAGTTCATTTGTCACATCAACATCTGAACAATTTCTTTTTTGTTAAATAAAGAAATATATCGTCATGAATATAATCCCTAAGGCCGTAGGCAGAGTTGTTAGGGCAGCTACTCGGATTGTGAAAGAATTGCACTAAAAATCTAATTTAATATAATATGTATTACTTGTGAGATACATTGTGTTTTCATGCGATGGCCCAAGACAATCTATTTTGAATAAAACTATTATTTACGGATTTTATCGCGTTTAATTACTTTAATTTATTTTTATTATTATCCCGACGTTTCGGGTGCTTTACAGCACCCATGGTCAGGCGGGGGGGGGATTGAGATGTTTGACGTCCCAATGTCATAGTTAGTCCGGCTACCTTCAGTTTTTTTTAATATTAATTTTTTGTCCGATTTACGCAAAACGAGCTTATAGTATCATGAAGTCTTGCAGTGGTATGCTTGGGTTTGGGTTTAATTTTGTTAATTATAGGATCCCAAGCAGATGGTAGCACCCAACCATCTTCTCTATTGAAATTTGGATGTTTTTTAATTTCAATAGCCTCGCGTATCATCCTTGGTAGGAATCGGTGTTCTTTTGCGAGAATTTGTGGTTTAAGAGATGTAAGAGAGACCACATTCACAATCTAGCTTGTACACACAGAAGATGGTTGGGTGCTACCATCTGCTTGGGATCCTATAATTAACAAAATTAAACCCAAACCCAAGCATACCACTGCAAGACTTCATGATACTATAAGCTCGTTTTGCGTAAATCGGACCAAAAATTAATATTAAAAAAACTGAAGGTAGCTGGACTAACTATGACATTGGGACGTCAAACATCTCAGTCCCCCCTGTGACCATGGACCACCCGAAAAGTCGGAATAATAATAAAAATAAATTAAAGTACTTAAAGGCGATAAAATCCGTAAATAATAGTTTTATTCATTGTGTAGTGTTCGCGTAAATTTAAGAAATCATTACAATCTACTTTATTTAAAACATAAAAGATTTTTAATATTGATACGGTCACAATCAGATGTTGTTATGTTAGCTAATTACGTAATAACTTAAGACAGAAGGACCCTTAAGCAGGGACTGAATAAATTAACCGACTTGGTATTACATGGATCTCACAACATTTTACGATAGAAGAACTAATTTGCGGGACTTGGTTTTTTTACAAGTTATGTTTTTTATGACATTTCTATTTGTTAAAAGTCCCATAAACATCGAACTCTAAGTCTTACGTAAACATCGGATCAATAATTCCCTCATAAACATCGCACCTATAAGTCTCAAATAAACGTCGGACCTCTAAGTCTCAGGTAAACATCGGAGCAGTACGTCCCACATAAACGTCGGACCTGTAAGTCTCACGTAAACACCGGATCAATAAGTCCCACATAGCACCGGACCTACAAGTCCCAAACCGACATAGGAATAAAAAGATCTCACCGGTGAAATTCAGTGTTGCGATGATTTGGTCAAGATGTTGTCTATCCAGTGCAGCTTTAACGGTCAGTCTGTCGCGGTAGAGCGAGCGGCGGTGTCGCGATGAGTGTCGCGACACGCTGTGAGACACGTCGCGTCGCAGCAGCGGCAGAGTGAACACAGTCTCCGAGAGCGGAGTGTCGTCGGGACCGAACTCCTGCAACAAATATATTTATACATACGTACGTTACGTTACGTTACGTACGTACGTTATATAGATACATACGTACGTTGTGGTAATTATACTTATGGTAGAGACCTTAGAATGCGTTGGTCCGACCGGGGTAGGGCCACGCTCTCACAGAATACCAGCGTAAAATAGCAGCTTAATGCTGCTGCGTTTCATATGGTGAGTGTAGAGAACCGGAGGGGTGACAATACATTTGCATTTTTATTCTTAATCGACGATAAAAATAATGTAGATGTCTATGGGCCACAGTATCCACCTAACATCAGGTGGACTGTGTGCTCGTTTGTCACCCTTATTACATAAAAAATTAAACACGTTATTTTTATGGTATAAGAGGCGACATCGGATTGATTAAACTGTCGTTAGATTGGCTGAAATAAGTAGTATCAACATCGTTTTGATCGTTGATCACTTATGTGAATGGGATGAAGTCAGTCTGAATATATGACTTTGATGAGTTTGGTAGGTACAGCTTTTACACAGGTGTCATGGTTTAGTGAACTAAAGGATCATTAGAATGGCTTATTCAAGGATAATATAATAATATGCCCAGTAGCTATA
Organism: Parnassius apollo; assembly: GCA_907164705.1. Lineage (NCBI taxonomy): Eukaryota > Metazoa > Arthropoda > Insecta > Lepidoptera > Papilionidae > Parnassius > Parnassius apollo. Next base: position 3,231,945 of record CAJQZP010001064.1, on the reverse strand, counting down.
CGCACAGAGTAAAAAAATACATGATTCGTTAGTGCGTTTAAGGCGCGTGTTTGAGCAAAATGCCGCGCTAGTCGTTATTTGTGAGGTTTTAAGGAGCTATCTACTTTTTATTAAAAGGATATACTAATAAAATGGCCAATTCCAATTTTTTTAAAAGGAATAAACACTTGATGTATCTTCCTACATAGTCATTCAAATGCATGTTAATTTGCTTTCACAAATTTCTACATAATCGTGATTCCATAATAGCCAATTCCAATTTTTTAAAGGAGTAAACACTTAATGAATCTTCCTACATAGTCGTTCAAAAGCGTGTTTGAAAAAAAAATTTGCTTACAAAAAATTAAGCATCACCAGGATCAATATAAAAAGTAACAACTATTCAGATACAAGCCAGAAAATTATAATAAAATCAACATCAAAATTACATTTGGATCTAATTCAAAACACATAGTCAATCAGATGCCACGTTCATCAAGCTTTATTCAAGAACATTGTAAGTTTAAACTCGCATGTATAAAGGAATTTAAGCATCATCGCTCGCGTTCGTGTGCCTGTTGGCGTCGAATTTAGTAATGTGTTTTAAACTAAATTTCAGATGAGCTAGAGACTTAAAATTTTCAACATAACTCAGAATCTCACTATGAATTTGAAATGAAATCTCACTCAGAATATCAGCAATTTTATGCAGTTTGACTAAATTACCAGGCATTTCCCGCTGACGCAGTAAGAGGCGTTCCGCTTCCCACACGAAGTGCCCAGCGGAAACCATCCCTCCTGTCCGTTCACCAAGTAGAAACGATGCGCCACCCTTTCGTCTTGACATGCTATGCGACACGGCCGGTCTGGATCCTCTGAAATGTGATTGAATTTGTTTTTCAGTGTGCAACGATTTTACTTTGGTCCTTTCATTAGATCTTTCAGTAAAGGAAAATAATTTACTGGTGTCTGCGCTTCCATTCGATGATGATCTGAATGACTTCAAAGCAAGACTGAATGGCTTTTGAAACTGGTGACATCTGCATGTCTAGTCCCGATAGGCCTCTCCTTCAGATTACATCGGGGAGGATATTAGCTATAGATGCCAGGATTGCCAACCGGTGTTATGATTTTGTGTTGTTATCAGGAAGATACTGCCCATCTACTGTTAAATTTCCCTCTGTCATTTCTTACGACACTCACGGGATGATATGCTATAGTAGGTTCTTTTAAGTTGTAACTACACGTCATTTGCCCATGTGCAATTTATATGAATAGCCTCTATACTAAAGGAAAAATACTAGTGTGGTTGTAACGATTGTAAAATAGACAAAAATTAAGGTTATTTCTTACCTAGCGCTGGCGATATCTGCATGCCTAATCCCGACAGTCTTCTAACTCTTTCTTTGTACTTTGAGCAAACCATGGTCGCGTACTGGTATGGCGATTTCCTTTGAGAGCAGCCCTGGAAGAAAAAACTTAAAAATAAATGAATTCAAAATATGTCATGATGAAGTATTGCTAAGTAACCTGTAGTGTATGTAATATGAATGAAAATAACCCCACGAAATGAGGTGTTCGCTACCTCTGTTTTTATAAATATTGTAAAAAATTATTGTAATGCCATATATGTCCTAAAAATATAACCCCGCTGGGTTTCTTGCTGGTTATACACAGGAAAGATGTACTTTCCAAACCAGTGGTAAATAAGGAAATAGACTTTCAATAAATAATGTAACATTCTACATTGAATAAAAATAATGTTGCGTGAATAAGTCAACGTCATACACTAGCGCCATCTAGTGTCAGGAATGAGAGCGAGGGGAGCTTTGCAGAAAATGACATCACTAATCTTTCAATCGACAGCGCCATCTAGTCTCAAACCGAAGAACTAAGTTTCTAGAAAATCTACACTCGAACACTCGTCGCTTTGCGCGCATTTACTTGAATATTCCGGATGCTTCATTGCTAATTTGTATATATAGGCGCTGCAAGATGCGATCGGGGGAAGTATTGGATTTGGCGAGACAAGCGAAGCTTCGGAGCGGAATAAAGTGAATTAGTGTGTTTAATTATTAGTGTTTTAAGTTTTAATTTGTGTAAAGTAAATTAAAGTGTTAATTTAGGTAATTTTATCGGCAATTTTTATTGTCACGAACCTCAAGCTCGTAACAATTGGTATCAGAAGTGGGATAAAATAATGCCGATTTTACCAAAGGAGGAATCGGAGGGTGTCCGTACCCGAAGTCAACGCCAGCAGGAGACGGACCAGAGGAGATTTGGTGGTGCAACGCCGCAGACGTCGGAGGGCCAACGGCCAGCCACGGAGGCTGCGGGCCCGTCAGTAGCTCCTACACCTGCAGCACCTGCCTTAGGTGCTCTGATGGCGATGCTACAGGAGCAGCTGTAGCGCGGACGAGAGGAACAGGCCCGTCTGTTGAAAGAGCAGCAGGAAGAACAGGCTCGCCGACAGGAGGAGCAAGTCCGTCAGTTGAAAGAGCAGCTGCAGAGCGGACAGGATGAACAGGCCCGCCGACAGGAGGAACAGGCCCGTCGCTTAGAAGAGCAGCTCAAACGCGATAGGGAAGAGCAGATGCTTCTCATGAAGGACCTTCACGCTACCTTCGGGAAAGAGATAAGGGAGGTGAAGGATAAGGTTGCTCAACATGATAACCGCCTGTCGGAAGCTGAGACCCAAATCAACCAAGTTAAGAAAACGCTGGATGAACTCAAACTTGGAGATGGAATTGCAGCCCCCGCAGTAGCTACTACACCTTCGCTACGTGGGTTCAAGGTACCACCGTTCGACGGGACTTCTTCCTGGTCGGCCTACAAAATCCAGTTCGAGGCCGTCATGGAGGCAAACGGCTGGAATAAAAGCCAGGCCATGACTGCACTCACCTTAGCCCTGCGCGACCAAGCCTTAACTGTGTTGGAAGCTCTCGGTAAGAAAGTGACCTACGAGCAGCTCCTTGAGGCATTGGAGGCGAGATATGGCGACGCTCACCTGGAACACGTCTTTCGCGCGCAGCTTAAAGATCGCGTGCAACGCAGCAACGAAAACCTGCAGCAGTGGGCCCTTGAGGTGGAGAAGATGGTTCGAAAAGCATACCAGTCTGTACCTGCGCTCATTGAAGGGAACCTAGTTCAGACATTCATCGACGGAATCCGCGACCTTGAAGTCAGAGCTGCTGTGAGGCTCGGGCACCACGAGACGCTTAAGGACGCCTTGGCCCATGCACTGGAGGTGGAAGCCGTGCGGCAGGATCTTCGCTCCCATCGCGTCAGGGAGGTTGCAGCAGCTACGGGTTCGCGACCGCAATAAAGGATACAGCCCTAGGTGCTACGGCTGTGGGGAAAGGGGCCATCTTCGATCCAGCTGCCCTAAGCGAACCGTAGAAAGGGAGGGTGAACGATATCAGGAGGGTGGTGCGGCTAAGAGCCCCGCCCAGCAGCAGCAGGGAAACGAGTAAAAGCCAGAACTGCGGGGTGGGTGCTGGCTGATGTTAAAAGAGCCCCAAGGATCTCGATCTCACAAACCCATGATGGGAACAGTCTGATCATCAAGGGCGAGGTCAACGGAATGCCGTGTAAACTAACCATAGACACTGGAGCCTCTCGTACGGTTGTTAGTTCCCAACTTATAAGTCAGTTCCTTGGGGACTCCGCATACAACCAAGAACGCATTAATTTGGTAACAGCCACCGGTCAGCGTATACCCGTCCGTGGAGAGAAGGAGACGGAGTTGAAGCTAGGCAACGTGATCTACCTGCACAATGTCATCGTGGCTGATATAATGGACGACTGCATCCTAGGCCTAGACTTTATGAGGAATAATTGTTGTGAGATCGACGTTAAGCAAGGTGTTTTGAAATGTGGACAGGAGACAGAGAGACTTTTTATGGAAGGTGCGTTACCAGGGAACGTGTACAGCATTAAGAAGATTGTTCTTCCGCCGAGATCGGAAATGATTGTTCCGGTTAGTCTTCCTCGAAACGCTGGCCAAGTTCACCGTTGTGTACTTGTGGAAAGGGTAAACAATGACCTTCCATGGAAAGTAGCTCGAACCTTGGTCAGGACCACTAACATCTCAGGAGTACGTGTGCTGAACCTTTGCGACCGGGAACAGATTATAGAAAAAGGCACACTGGTTGGTACTTGTGAGGAAGTGGATTGGTTACGCCGGTGCCAACATATATCGAGTGGGACCTCCAGCAAGGATTCAGAAACGAGAGTGACCACACTTTTGGAAGATTGTCGCAGTGTTCTCTCCCCGAACGAATTGGGCAAGGCGAAGAAGTTGTTACTCAAGTACGCCGATGTATTCTCATCAAACGATGCTGACATAGGAAAGACTGGCTTAGTTCAACACAAAATAAACACAGGAGAAGAATTGCCTATCCGTCAGCGGCCAAGAAGATTGCCGGTAGCACGTGAAAAGGAAGTGGAAACCATGATCGAAGGAATGGTGAAGGATGGTGTTTATGAACCTTCCTCTAGTCCATGGTGTTCACCAGTGGTGCTGGTGAAGAAGAAGGATGGCAGCATGCGGTTTTGTCTTGACTACCGCCGTCTGAACGACGTTACGAAGAAGGACAGCTATCTCTTGCCAAGAATTGATGACACGCTGGACATGCTTACTTTTTACGTGGTAGAGCCATGCTGCAGTTATATTAGTAGTATACTTGTAGCACGAATGGGTCGGCTCGACCGGGGAAGGACCACGCTCTCACAGAATACCAGCGTGAAATAGTAGCTTAATGCTGCTGTATTTCGTATGGTGAGTGTAGAGAACCGGAGACCCTTTTTACTGGAAATGAGGCATTCCATCTTAGTCCTCACGGGTGACAACGCATCTGCATTTTGATTTGTAATAGAAGATAGATGTAGATGTCTATGGGCCGCAGCAACCACTTACCATCAGGTGGACTGTGTGCTCGTTTGTCAGCCTATTCTATAAAAAAAAGGAGTAAAGTGGTTTAGCACACTGGATCTTAAAAGTGGCTACTGGCAAGTTGAAATTGACCCTAAGGACAAGGAGAAAACTGCGTTCTCGACGGGAAAGGGTCTGTGGCAATTTAAAGTAATGCCGTTTGGGTTGTGCAATGCTCCAGCAACGTTTGAAAGGCTGATGGAACTTGTACTTACCGGGCTAATTGGCGATGCCTGTCTGGTCTACTTGGATGACATCATCATTGTAGGCCGGACGTTTGAGGAACACCTTCAAAACCTGGAACGCGTGCTCATGAAGATTCAGAGTGCCAACCTCAAGTTGAGTCCGAAGAAATGTTCACTATTCAAACGGCAAGTCAACTTTTTGGGGTATTTAGTGTCGGAAGAAGGTATCCGCACAGATCCAGAGAAAATCGCCGCTGTCAAGGATTGGCCGGTTCCAAAAGACAAGATGCAGGTTAGAGCATTTTTGGGTGTGTGCTCCTATTACCGGCAATTCGTGAAGAATTTTGCAGATATAGCCAAACCTCTGCACAAGCTAACCGAGGAGAAGCGACATTTCTGCTGGGATGAAAGTTGCAATATCGCATTCCAGGAGCTCAAGGACCGTCTGTGCAAAACACCTATTTTGGGATACCCTGCTGCAAGCAAAGAATTTATAGTTGACACAGACGCAAGTGATATAGGACTTGGCGGTGTGTTGTCTCAACGGAATGGTGACCAAGAGGTCGTGATAGCGTACTTCAGCAAGTCGTTGTCAAAACCGGAAAGGAACTATTGTGTCACAAGACGCGAATTGCTAGCTGTGGTAAAGTCGTTGCAGCATTTTAGCAAATATCTTCTAGGGCGAAAATCTCACTTACGAACTGACCATGCTGCACTAAAATGGCTATTGCAGTTTAAAAATCCAGAAGGACAAGTTGCGAGGTGGATTGAACTACTGCAAGAATACGACTTTGAGATCGAACATCGCAGTGGGAAATCTCATGGCAACGCAGATGCATTGTCAAGAAGACCTTGTCCTGAAGATTGCAACCATTGTACTAGGCAAGAGAGTAAGGAAGAGGTATCCGTGAGGATGCTCAGGACGGACCACCTCAGCAACGAATGGAAGGACAGCTTACAACATGCACAGCAGGAAGATCCGGACATCAAGCCGATTCTGGAATGGATAAAGGCCAGTGCTCCCAAGCCTAAGTGGGGCGACGTCTCAGCAATGAGTTCGACCACTAAAAGCTATTGGGCCCAGTGGGACAGCTTGCTGCTTCTGGATGGAATTCTGTGCCGTAAATGGGAAAATGTTAGGGGAGACAGCTGTCATTTGCAAATGGTTGTCCCTAAAGCTAAAGTACCGGATGTTCTACTCATAAAACAAGAACGACTTCTTATCACCCGCAATCTGATGGAGTGGTGGAACGATTTAATCAGACATTGAAGAGGTACCTAGCAAAAGTTGTAGACAATCGGCAACGAGATTGGGACAATCACATACAACCATTTTTGTTGTCATATCGAAGTTCTTTTCACGAAAGTACAGCAGTGACACCAGCTTTCGCAAACTTTGGAAGAGAATTACGGCTGCCTGCAGACCTGATCACCGGGATACCACCTGATGCCCCACGCAGTATAACCGATTATGCAAATGACTTGCGGAACAAAATGAATGACATTTATGAGCACGTCAGACAATTGGGCCAGCAAATGTCTGAGAAAATGAAAACCCGGTACGACCGCAGAATGAACAATAAAGGGTTCAACGAAGGTTCATGTGGTTTGCACAATCCAGTCCGCAGCAAAGGGAAATCTCCTAAGCTTCAAGCTAAATGGGACGGCCCGTACCGGATTGTAACCAGGATCAACGATGTGACCTACCGGATACAGAAAGGCGCAAGAGGGACTCCTAAGATCGTCCATGTGGATCGCTTGGCGCGTTATTATGGGACCGATAATGCTCGGGACGAGCATGTCTTAGGAGGGGCAGTGTTGCGTGAATAAGTCAACGTCATACACTAGCGCCGTGTAGTGTCAGGAACGAGAGCGAGGGGAGCTTTGCAGAAAATGACATCACAAATCTTTCAATCGACAGCGCCATCTAGTCTCAAACCAAAGAACTAAGTTTCTAGAAAATCTACACTCGAACACTCGTCGCTTTGCGCGCATTTACTTGAATATTCCGGATGCTTCATTGCTAATTTGTATATATAGGCGCTGCAAGATGCGATCGGGGAAGTATTGGATTTGGCGAGACAAGCGAAGCTTCGGAGCGGAATAAAGTGAATTAGTGTGTTTAATTATTAGTGTTTTAAGTTTTAATTTGTGTAAAGTAAATTAAAGTATTAATTTAGGTAATTTTATCGGCAATTTTTATTGTCACGAACCTCAAGCTCGTAAAAATAATATATTCTTCTATGGCTGGATATGAATAGGTCGGCTTGATCGGGATAATGGTTGCACAATGTTTTATTTATTTATTTATTCCTTTTTGTACACCACAATACAGAAAAATCAAGTACAGTTAAAACTAAATTAAAGTATGTACAATAGGCGGTCTTATCATTCTGAAAGTGATTTCTTCCAGACAACCTTTGCGTAAAGGAATGATGCAAACAAAAGTTAAAATGGAGGGGGGGTAAACAAAATAATAATAAAAAATATAATAATACATACAAATAAAGACAAGTAAAAATTATATATAAAATATCATATAATAGATTAAATGAAAAGAGTACTAGAAAGGTAAAGTAATTTATCTAATATCGTTCTAAATAATACGATTTAACAAGACTTTTGAAAGAGTGAAGAGATTTAGCACGACGAATATGGAGAGGTAAGGAGTTCCACAATCGCACAGCAGTTACGGTGAAGGATTTCTTGAAAAAAGAAGAAGAGTGCAAATTTGTAGAGAGAGAAAGATTGACGCAGGATCGTAGGAACCGATTATGGGTAAGAGAAAGATACTGAAAACGGTTTTTTAAATAAAGAGGAGTGGAAGGATTAAACAGCACGCTATACAACGCGGAGAAAATGTGAGCATTTCTGCGAAGGCGAATCGAGAGCCATTTGAGCTGTTTGCGAAATTCGGAGATATGATCATATTTGCGAAGCCCAAATATAAATCTAATGCATAAATTTTGAATGCGCTCAGGCTTATTAAGCTGCTCCTCGGTAATGTCAAGATAGCAAATATCAGCATAGTAAAGGATAGGCAGAAGTAGAGACTGGGCGAGCGTAACTTTAGTTGCTGTGGGAAGAAAATTACGTAATCTACGTAAAGAGCTTAACGCAGCAAACATTTTTCTACTGACCTCATTAACCTGTGAGGTCCAAGACATACAGGAGTCAAGATACAACCCCAGGTTTTTAACCTTGTTACTGTAAGGGATTAGAGTGCAGTCTAGTATAATAGGGTGTAGGGAAGACCAGTCAATTTTACCAATTAATCTAGAACTACCGATGACAATGACCAGAGTTTTCTTAGGATTAATCGTTAAACCATATTACATTTACTCCAATTCGAAATACAAGTCAAATCAGCGTTAATGGTGTCAATTGCTTTAGATAGATCTTCAAGAGTGGACTGAGTATAGATTTGGAGATCATCAGCATACAAGTGGTAAGAAGAGGACAAATTATGACTTATAGAGTTAATGAAAATTGCAAAAAGGAGAGGAGACAACACGCCACCTTGTGGTACACCAGCAGCTGTAGTAGTCCAGGTGGAAAAAACCTCTTGCACCTGAATTCGCTGTCGGCGACCGAACAAGTAACTTCGAAACCAGTCAACTACAGTTGGAGATATGTTGAGAGAGCGCAGGATGCTTAACAAGATATCAAAATCTACTGTATTAAATGCATTACTAAAATCAAGCAACGTGAGAATGGTAAGCTTTTGTTTCTCCATACCATACCGAATATCATCAGTGATTTATAAAAGTGCAGTAGTCTTACTATGGCCAGGACGGAAACCGGATTGCAAGGGATTTAAAAGATTGTGTTTTAAGAGATAGGTGCTTAATTGATTGTGCACAAGACGTCCTAGAACTTTGGAAAAGAAAGGCAAAATAGAGATAGGTCTATAATCAGAAAAACTAGAGGGATTTGATTTTTTCGGAAGAGGAACTACAAATGCGTCTTTCCAAGCTGAAGGGAAAAAAGCAGAATTCGGTGAATTATTCAGGATAGAAGTGATTATAGGTAAAAGGAGATCAATGAGAAGGATGACCATTTTCCGACTAATGCAGTCATTACCAATCAAATTTGAATGGATGGACATTATGGCTCTCTTAACATCACAACTGTTAAATTGGCTAAAATTAAAAGCAGAGGTGTCCGGAGTGGAAGCTTTTGAAAGAGAATCCAAAGTATTATGTTTTGCTTTATCGTTAATGCAAGACGAAGATGAGAAATGCAAATTAAGTTGATTGAGATCAAAGTTATGGTGTGTGAGATTTTGTCGTAATTTCCCAACTCCTAAAGACTTAAGAAATTTCCAGACCCTAGCATGGTCAGGATCTTGTACTGATTCGTGTACTGTTTTGTATAACGAGTAACGAGAACCTAGGCAACTGCTGCCCCGTTGGCCTCGTGGTTGTAAGCGCTGTTGCTGATCCCGGGTCAGGCCAATATCAGTTATTTATTTACTTTATTTTTATTTTTTCATTCTATAGGATAAGGGTGACAAACGAGCACACAGTCCGCCTGATGGTAAGTGGCTGCTGTGGCCCATAGACATCTACATCTATTCTCGATTACGTCGTTACCATTAAAAACGGTTTCCGGTTCTCTATACTCACCATACGAAACACAGAAGCGTTCAGATGCTGGTTTTCTGTGAGAGAAGAGAAAAAGTACGGTAACTATGGCAAATATCCCTGGGGCAATTATGGCAACGGCCCATATTGGTCTTTTGATAGGCTGTAATGATGATGTAGACTTACCAAGTCAGGTCGGGCGGCGTCAGGTCGGCAAAGCTGTATGCTGGTGATCTGTTTAGACACGGAGTGCACGAGCCGGACCCCGGTGCCGGGCAACACGCAGTGGTAGTGGCAGCCGCTGGTAGGCCGCCACTGCGAGCCCACTGCACGTCGCCAGGTTCCCGAGCTCTTCGATCTGGGACAAAAATGTCGTTGAGGTTATAATTAAAAAAAAAACAAGTGATTTTTTAAAAAATTAAATAAACCACGTTTAGAAGTGAAAGCTTCTTTAGAATTATTGAGACTTGAAACTCGATGAAATGAAGGTAGGTAGGTTTTAGCCTGCGAGAGATTGAAATAGAATACACTATATAACATAACATAAAAACTCACGCCTGTCACCCAGAGGGGTAGGCAGAGACTACAGACTTCCATTTGGCACAATCCTGACACACCTCCTTCACCTCCTCCACTTCCATACACATGCTCATACCTACACATACATGCTCGTCGATTATGGGTACTCCTAATTTGGCCCGTTTTCAATATATCGTCCAATTGGTCAATAAACTTTCGCCTAGGACATCCCTTTCCGACGCTGCCGTTCATTTCTGCAACATAAATTTGCTTTGTGACCCTTTCCTCATTCATTCTTTCCACATGACCAAACCACCGAAGCATTCCTTTCTTAAGCCTGGTCACAACATCATCTTGCAAACCACACTCTTATCTTTCACTCAGATTCAGCCCTAACATACTCCTCAACGACCGCATTTCTAATGCGTTTATTCTACTCTCGTGCTTCTTCTGCCACACCTACTTTTTACTACCATACGTTAAAGTAGGGATCAACACAGCTTTGTGAATTGCGATACGTGCCTTTTTTGACACATTCTGACTTTTCACTATAGAGTGAAGGCCCCATTTACTCTATTTCTTGCATTCACTCATCGTTCTATATCCTTATCATATCTCCCATCCTTGTTAAATACGCATACCAAATATACAAAGTCATCTACTTGCTCGATCAACTCTCCTTCTATTCTTATTTCACAAATCGTTTTACTTTGTTCTCTTTTAAAAACCATAACTTTCGTCTTACTTGCGTTCACTTTCATATCCCTTTCTTTTAATGATCTCTTCACTAATGTAACCATCATTTGCAACTCAGCCGCCGACGATGCAAGAATAACTTGATCATCAGCGTACAAATTTTTACAAACAGCGGCATTTGCGGTTAACTCACTCATTCTTAGTCCGCATTCTTCAACTTTCAACTTTTCCAAACAACTGCCCATAAATAGGTTGAATAGCCACGGGGAACACAGCCCTGTCTGACACCTTTATGGATGCCAAACCAGTCCGAGTAGGCCCCGTTGATCCTTACACAAGGACTAGAGTCCCCTATAAAGAGATTTTAATGCCTGTATCAACCCAGCGCTCAACCCAAATGAGTTCAGTGTTTGCCATAGCACATCCCTGTCCACTCTGTCATAGGCCTTTTCAAGTCCATGAACACACAAAAAACCTTTTGGTTTTTGGCCAAAAACTTCTCCGCATTTTTTTTCAATTAGTACCTTAGTATACAGTTTTCCCACAATGCTAAGAAGGCTGATACCACGGTAGTTTTTACAGTCCTGCTGCGACCCTTTTCCTTTATATATTGGGACTATCACGACTTTGCACCAGTCTACCGGTACCCGCTTCGGTTCCCAGCATAAATTAAACTAGGTGTATAGCAGGCCTGCCACCACTTCCTCTCCATGCCTTAGCATTTTAAGTGAAACTCTATCATATCCGGCTGCCTTATCTGCTTTCATACTTTTCTTGCTTTCATTATTTCATCTATACTTATCTCACTCCCTCTTTTCTCTTCTTTCGGAGTTTCTATTTAATTTAGTTCATACGTCGTCTCATAAACACGCTTTCAAAATATTTCTTTCACCTCTTTAAACTCAAAATTTGATCATTCAGAATATAAACTACCTTTGTCTGTTTTTTGATAGCATTCATTATAGGCTGTTTTGAATAAAGTCAGTCGTTTGAAAACTTCGATAGCGTGATTTAGGCTTCGGTTGAGTTTTGGTCCGTTAACGAAACTCTATCCATTACAGCCTATAAAAATCCACTGCTGAACATAGTCCCCCACCCCATAGATTGCTTCATAGGGGGATATTGCCATAGCTGCCATGCTTGGCAGTTGGATTGGCAACCGCAGTTTTTTATTATTTTGAGTTGTTATCGGGAAGATGCTTGTCCCCATCTCTCGTTTCAGTTTAAGTACCCTTTGTCGTCTCTTACGACACTCACGGGACGATTAGGTTAGTAGACTACATACCTTTTCTTACAGCGCCTCTACATACCTTTTAATATAATATTTATTAAATCTTTTTCTATTCTTACGGTGTAACGGAGTGTGGAGTGGCGGTCTGTAGTTGTAACGCCTCCCACTCACAGTCGCTCGGCCTCAGCGAAAATTCTGTATCACTATTTGTGTTGCACGTGAACTTCTGCAAACAAAGATTTCAACTTATTAAACTATCTTACTTAAACGTGAGAAATATAATAAAACTATTAAGAATCTGATTGCTTTGATAAAATATAAGACGTAGTTCATACACAAATTGTTAAGTTCTGAAACGTATAAATTGCTATGATTATTTCGCAAATTTTTAACAGTTTATGTCTATCATATTTATTTTATACTAACGTCATGTTAAGGGTAGGGACAGACTGGTCCCATGTATATAATCACGATGTACATAATCTATGCGATGCAACGCTCCTACATTAGTGTACACACTTGACCTACGTATGCAACGTACGTTTAGCGTCAGAAAATTGTCACTTCTTAGTGGACACTTTATACAAATAGGAATACAAATTTATACCATGTTTTCTGATTCTGAGAGTGATTTTGAGAATGATTTACTTATTCATAAATGAATATATCCACGCCACAAAGCCAGAGACCAAACGTACGTTGCATACGTGGGTCAAGTGTGTACACCGATGTAGGAGCGTTGCATAGCATAAGTACATTAGTACGTCATTGCATACGTGGGACCAGTCTGTCTTTTCTCTAATTTACCTGGCATAATTATCCACTTCGATTAAGATGTAATTTGTGTTATGTCATGTTTTCATCATTCGGAGCGGTAGACAAAGACTACGGAAATCAGTTTGTCACGATCTTGACATTGACACAATTTCCCTTGCTGCCCCCTAAAACGTCTACGGCAAAAGTGTTCCTGGTAACTGTGTAACTGGTACATACCTGACAAACTCCTGAAATACAGAACATTGGCGATATCTTGGAGCAAGCGGTTCCATCTGGCAAGCTCCACCCACGCGACTTGTATCCACCTCCCCTCGTGTCGCACCAAACTGCGCAAGCACTGCTTACATCTGGAATTGATGTCAAAAATTGATGTACATATCTCTCAAATATTTATAGTAGATAAGCATAATTATCTTGACGTAATTAGCGATAAAACCATGTACCCAGTGCCTCGGACACGCACCACAGGTATATGAATTAGGTATTAATATTTTTTAAGGACAAAAATGTTTAGACTTTATTGTATCTATAAATAACAAACTTTGGACGACATGGTCTGCAAATTATTGCAGATTTAGAGCACGGCTCCGTAGCGCAGTGGCTTAGCAATGAGCTACGGCGCTGAGGGCCGCGGGTTTGAGTCCAACACGGAACAAGCTTTTCCAGGTCTGGATGGTTCTCTGTATGTAAATTGCCTTGATGAAACAGTAGAAAATCCTAACGTAAAACATATGCGACATGTGATGAGTACCGTAATCTAATAGGAGTGACAAGATCTTACTTACACGGATTATGCGTGTTGGGTGCACTTTACGTCCTCGATATATTTATTATATACTTACTGGCGATCTGACCCGGCTTCGCACGGGTGATATCTAGATTCTACACCACCTACCGGGTTCAACTATGCCTATAATCTTCCTGGAGGTGCAAACAATATGTTGACAAAGTTTTAACGAACTCTGATGAACGGTATGGCAGCGCATAAAATACGAACAAAGAAATATAATTTTTTATATATTAGATAAAATTTTAAGACGACCATTTATTCTCTGAGCTATTCTCTTTTCCAACTTCTACTACTTCTCCCACTAGGCCACATAAAGCAATTTTTCAGTATCGTGGTAGCGTTATCGACGTAATTTTTGCATATATCCATATCCGTGGTCCCCTAGCAAACCCTCAGCCACTGCGTTACCGAGTGGTCAAGCAGTCGCGGCTATTTTATACTTATACTTACAATCCACTTGATAGTAGCTTCTGCAGTCCATTGACACTTGCAGTCAATGGACTATGGTGGAATTGACTTCAGGTGTCAACTATAACTTGAAGGTTGTTTTGTTGGGACATTTTTGTTTTTTTGTGGTTGGTTTTCTTTTTTTTCTTGGGTGGGTTTTTTTTTCTTTCTCTTTTGCGGTGGGTTTTGGCCCTGTTGAAAATTTTCTTGTGCTAAGAATGATTTATTAATCAATTGAATTATTTATAAAAGGCAACTTATAACATACCATCAGAGTCGATTCTTTGGAGTCCAGTGCCAATAAGGTCGGGATCGACGTCACGGGCTCGAAGGCAAATCTGGTCGGCGAACTCTCGCACTGTCATCCTTGGTACTTTGGTGCACTTTAAATACAAAAAAAAAATTCCGTACCCTATATGCAGAAAACGTTCCGTTCTCTTTTAACGATCCGTTTTATCATATAACAAGTACAGGTGAAAGATATCTTACAAAGTTAATTTACGACGATTTTGGAAAGTTCAGCTGTCGTAAGTTTTCTTTGTAAAACAGTCCTACGTAAGGGACAACGACTTTTTAAATGTACGTACGGGATTAACCAAGATGACATTTTACTATATCGTTAATTCTTTAAAAAACTATTTTTAATTTAACGTTAACGACGGTAGAAAATATCTTGGCTAACTCCACTGAAGCTAAAGAACCTTACGATGACGAAATCGTAAAGTCGTCTGAAACACTTGAGTGTTTTGGCTTTAGGTTTTCTGTTAGGGAAAACGATAAAAATTAGTAAATGTTCTATGTGGTTATGTTGTGGTTAAATGACATTATAAAATATTTAAACGTTTGCATGTACTTTTTTAAATAAAAAAATGTTACAGTTGCTTGTGTTATAATTACTATTTCATAATAATATAATAAAAGCCTGAATAGTTACCTGTTGTGCATGACATGATTGGTATTTTTTGTCATGACCCGTGCAATAATTATTTCCGTGTTCATTCCTGAAAAATATGACGTCATTTCAATATCATATTTTTTTTTTTTATATATTTAAGTGTAACAATTGTATATTTTTCTGTTGAATAAAACGATTTTTTGTCGAACGAACAAAAAAATAGTTTTACGGATTCTATTGCGTTTTATTCTAACTTTTTTAAATTTCGTACGATTCGGACACTCTACCACAGGTCACGGTCACGGGGGGACTGAGGTGTTTGACGTCCTGATGTTATAGCTCAGTTAGTTAGTATTGATACTAGTGAAATAAAAAAAATGCACCCTAATTTTAATGGAGAATATGGCTGCGTGTTGCCACCTGCCAAGGATCCCATATTTAATTAATTTAAATCCGAAACCAAGCGTACTACCGCAAGATTTTAAGGTAGGTCTGTAAGCTTGTTGTAGGTAGATTAGATCAATAATCAACAATTGAAAGATAAACATCGCCTTCGAAGGGTCTGTTTCTCCGTGACAATGGGTGCTGTAACGTGACGGAAACGTGGGAATTAAAAAAGTATTTTCTTGCCATGTTCTGACTCCTCGTCTCAGGGATGATGATGACATTGAGAGGGAACGGAGGGCGTTGTCAGTAAGAGCGAACATGATAGCTCGCAGGTTTGCACGCTGTTCAAGGGCAGTTAAAATAGCCCTATTTAGAGCTTACTGCACGTCATTTGATACGTGCAGCCTGTGGGCTAGATATACTCAAAAGGCTTACAACGCCCTCCGAGTACAATACAACAACGCATTTAGGGTGCTGCTGGGACTGCCTCGCTTCTGTAGCGCCTCGGGGATGTTCGCGGAAGCGCGAGTGGACTGCTTTTACGCGACCATGCGCAAGAGGTGCGCATCTCTGGTGCGCAGGGTGCGGGGGAGTAACAATAGTATCCTGAAAGTGATTGCTAGCAGGCTGGACTGCCTACACATGTGCCATTGTAGCGCCATATCGGGTAGATGGGTGAGAAAATGGCACATATAAATATAAATGTATTTTTTTTGTACTTCACATAATTATATATAATAATAATATTATGCTTACTAACATAGCTATAAGTTTAGTTATGAGTAATACTAACAAAATATGAGCATTGGTTGCTTAAATAAATGAATTTCTTCTTCTTCTTCTTAAATTAAACGCGATAGAATCCGTAAAATTAGTTAAAATCAAGGTGTTCAAGTTAACTTGTTACTCGAGTGTTTCGAAACAGATTTTCTCCCTTTCTTGGAAGTGGTAACTTACCTAGGTCTATTACAGCGTCGTGATGCAACTGCAACCCCAGCAGCGGCGGGCGCGTGCGTGTCGTCCACCAGACAGGCTGAAGCGCATTCCGACCAACGGGACCAGCGGCCCCAAGACCCTCGTCGTACTGTTGAACCTTCACGCTCCACACACGTACCACCTCTGCAGTACTGTTGTATAATAAATGTTATAGCAACTCAGTTGATATCGGATTACAAAGGTCCACTATTTTATAATACACACTTATGGATTAAATTAATAAAAATGTCAGAGCATAGAATTTTTTTTTAAATTAAAATGTAAAAAAAAACTATACATACAGGGTTATATTGCAATAACCTTCACAATATGTAATATGGACAAATGGTGAAGTAAAATTAATAAAAAAAATCTCAAAAATTCTGTCCCTTTTATCTTTTAAAATCAAAATGCGTGGCAATGCATTATTTTAACTGATATTGTACATATTAATATTATATATACATTTGTAAGGGTCGATCGGTGGGCAAAAACGTTGTGGTATATTGTGCTTCTACTAAGCTCAGAGGGAGGTATGCTCCAAATCAATGCAAATTATATCATATTATGTATGTAAATTAATAAAAAATTTAATTTTTTTTATATGTAATAATCTAAATATAGGAAATACTAAGATAATAAAGACTTCCTTGTCGTTTGTGGACAAAAGTAACAATTTTTACAATTAGAGTTTACTATTTATACGTGCACGTGGACTCAGACTAATAATGAAATACAGATGAAGTTCAACGTAAATTTTGAGTGACGTGAGAAACTATGCTCAACTTTTTAACACTCACGCACACATTTTTAATATTTCTAAGTTTATCAGCCCCAAAAAATGTGGGTCTGGGCTTATCAGGTCTTATTAGGTCGTCACTCCATCACAAAATACTAGCAAAAAATATGTAGTAGCATAATGCTACTTTGTTTTGTGTGATGATGATGCTAGGAAGTAAAATTCATATTCTGCCTATGCGTTGCAGTAGGTCCCTCTTGCCTATTTCTGCCGCGAAATGATACTGCTGTGTCCCAGTCTGGAAGGTTCAGTGATCTAGTAAAATTAAGGACTATGAGGCATTCCATTTTAGTCCCCAGGTTCTTAATCAAAGGATAGATGTGGATTTTTATGCGTGGTAGAGCCATGCTACAGTTATATTGGAAGTATAGTTGTAGCACGAATGGGTCGGCTCGACCGCGGAAGGACCACGCTCTCACAGAATACCAGCGTAAAATAGCAGCTTAATATTGCTGTGTTTTGTCGATCCTCAACTAAACCCTTTTTTACTGGAAACGAGGCATTCCATCTTAGTCCTTAGGGGTGACAAGTGACAACGAGTCTAAGTTTTGATTCTTAATCGAGGATAAATGTAGATGTCTATGGGCCACAGCATCCACTTTTCATGAGGTGGACTGTGTGCTCGTTTGTCACCCTTTTTCTATAAAAAAATGTTTATGTGTTACATTAACAAAATTCATCTGGTGTACAGTACGCCTGCTCGTCACTCTTATTCAATAAAGATTATTTTAAAATATCTTACTAAATCCTCTCCACATCTTGTTCCCTCCAACGCAGGGTGTGAAGTCCAAGTGTATCTCTCCCTTTGACAGTGCAGGTCTCGGCAGATATCTTCCAAATTCTGAGCTGCAGAGTGACGGCTACCGCTACCATATTTGAGCATGCCTGTATTAAAGGTATATCACACGTTTTAAAATTAGCGTAATTATGTGTGTGTGCGCACAGTAAAATATGTCTTAATTCCTTCCTTTTCATTTCACAACACTCAACTAAACGCTCGGTTAGCGTCACCCCGTTTTCGTCAACAAATATTTTGAATGTTATTTATATATTATATTCAGACATTTCCAGCGATATTAAAAGATCTTACCGAAGACCTAAAGGAAGTAAAAACCTGTAATTGGCAATAGAAAATGTAAGTAAATATTTACTTGGCTTTATAACATTAATAAAACCGGCCAAGAGCGTATCGGGCCACGCTCAATGTAGTGTTCCGTAGTTTTCCGTCCGTCACAATAAGTGTTCCCACTTATGAGTTTAAAGGTGGGTATCCATTATGTTCGCGCTCCAGCAGCGCTCCGCGCTCCTGCAACTGCTCCCGGTAGTGGGTGGGTGTTTCCATCCAAGTTCAAAATGATTTTCCTAGAAAGTCCTTATAAAGTTCTACTTTTCAGATTTTTTTCATATTTTCTAAACTTATGGTTCAAAAGTTAGAGGGGGGGGGGGACACATTGTTTTTTACTTTTGGAGCGATTATTTCCGAAATTATTGACATTATCAAAAAATGATTTTAGTAAATCCCTATTCATTTTTAAATACCTTTCCAACAATATATCACACGTTAGGATTGAAATTAAAAAAAAAATCACTTCGCTCTTTACATATAGGGGGGCTACCCTAATAAAACATTTTTTTCTAATTTTTATTTTACCACTTTGTCGGCGTGATTAATACATATATTGGTACCAAATTTCAGCTTTCTAGTGCTAACGGTCACAGAGATTAAGCGAGGACGGACAGACGGACAGACAGACATGGCGAAACTATAAGGGTTCCTATTTGACTACGGAACCCTAAAAATGCTGTCGCTCCCGCAGATTTTTTTTATTTGTCAGTTACCAGAATAATCGTTAATTATCTATTAATTGGAGAGAAATGCGTACTACGTCCAGGTGAGGTTACTATTTGGAAAAAAAGATGGCATAAGAGGAGAAAGGTATTTAGAGGTGTGATCAATGGTGGATCATCGAAAAACCAAGGCTTCGTGTTTCGATGAGTCTTCGGCACGTTGCTTCAATTCTATAAGTATGATTCTTTAGTTTGCTAGTGTATCAGGAATCACCACCGCGAATGAAACTGTTGTAATATTTCTGTAAGCTAATGACTTGCCCGTCGCTAATGGCGTTATTCAATAAATATTAAATTTTGCATATTAAAATCTTGTTAATTGTATTTAAAATATTGGCAGGAGTGACATAAATATATCTCACTCCTGCCAATTTTTTTGATGATTATTTATTTTCTGCTAAATGTTACTTACATTGTTGATCAGCATCGAATCTTTCACCAGGAAGAATTCCCTCAGCGCTGTGATCCAATTGACCAGCGGAATTTCCATGATCAAGAAGACAACGGGATTGCACTGTGCTGTAGTTATAAAAATCGAATAATTATGTGAGTATTCATTGAATTCATAATTCTACGATATCATACAAAAAAGATTTCATGTATTAGAGAGATGTGCTTGAAGTGACTATGTTAATACTTACTCTAGAAATTTCTCTAAATAGTTCTTGCTGCATTGGGACCATGTGATTTTACCGCTACCCAGCGTTGGGCTCATAATATACGCGCTGGGATCACACCCGTTATCAGCCAAAGGTCCATCATGTCGCATTCCCAAGCTGCAGAAGGTGTTTGCAATAGTTCACAATCAAGATAAAAAAGTAAAGTTACAGCATATAAGTAACAAAATATCGATACATTTTTAAAACGGCAGATCTTTTAATTGACAATTTTCACTAAAATTTTAATTTATTTTAATTTCCCTTGTTGCCCAAACCCCCTCGCAAAACTAACTTCTTAAGTCTGAACTCGATTTATTTGGCTTTTAGCTGTATTTGAGTAATTTTATAACTGTACCAAATTTCAATAATCTACGAAAAACCTTTTCTGAGGAAATCTCTGTGTCAGACAGATCGACATTTAAATACACGGAGAGCCACTGATATTTATTTATTAATGTTGCATTTTGTTTAATTTATCTTGGAACACTAAAAATAACCTTCAATTAAAATAAAATTATATAATAAGGCCAATGTCACTGTAAAGCCAAATTAAATTAAACTTACTTATGTCCAATTTCATGAGCAACAACGTAAACACTTTCAAAGTGCCTGCCTTCGTTCACAGTGCAACTGCTTGTTACTGTGCACATGCCGGCAACTGGCGCTAATCCTGAAAGTGATAGAAATTAGAAACATTGAATAAAAATGATTTTACTTATTTTATCGCATAAATCACGCGAAACGTCGGCGATTAAAAGGTTAATTCGGACGTTTCGATTGAATCCGTAAAATTAGTTGTATCCAATGTGTAGTATATTTACAAAAGTTAACAAGATAATCAACAGTATAACAAAAGCTCAGTTAGTTACCAAGAAAGCGTTTCAAATTTGATAGATGATAGACTACTTAAATTCACAATCTATTTTATTCGATAATTATAATGATACATACAGGCATATATGTTTATAGGCTATAAATTAATAAACGTAGTAATACCAAAAGAAAACTTACCCACAACTTGGCTACTGACTTTACCATTCTTGTTCACAACGTATAAATCTAAACCAGTCAATATCAAAGCATGATCCCAGTGCAAGGGATCGTTATCACCCGGTGGGTTTTCCAGCCTCTGCCAGGTACAGAAATTGCTCAGAAATCGGTCTATGTCATGCGGTCTCTTTAAGTTTATTGGATCTTCGTGCAGGATCTCGAGCCTTTTAAGAATAAAATTAACTGGTCTACCTAAAGACGGATCATGATATATCAGCTGTACAGCATTAATCATTGCTAAAACAAATCTCACTAATTCTCTCTCAGTGTCTTTTGGAAAATTTACAGTCATATGTTTGTACAAATCTCTATCGACGAACACAGCCGTTTCAACAAATATTGCAGGCAAAATAGCTCTCTTCTGCCTGTAAGACTCTGGTGATAATTTCTCAATAAATTTACCTATTGTTTTGTTTCTATGAGCTAAATTTAATTTGAATTGATTCAATGTAATAGTTGAATTGTTTGCATTTACATCTCTTTTTCTTCGGTGTTTAGTCCATGTTCGAATAGAATGAAGAGAATGAGTATTATTAATAATATCTCTTTCTATACAATTACTATCTTCTCTATTATGGTTGGTGTAATTTTCATCGTCTGTGTGACGTTTGACAATAACGTGTAGTTTTGTCTCGTCGCTGTGAAATCTCTCAGGTAATGGATGTATATAATAGAAGCTTCCATTTACTTTAAACAATCCTCTCTGAAAATTCAGATAAAATTAATCGAATATGATATATAACTAGAACAATTATGATATATAACTAGTAGTGTAATTTAGTACCAAAGGAAACCCACAAACAGATTTTAATACTTAAACTTTCAGGATTTGCGCGTACACAAAGAATTATTATCGATAAATACTTAAACGTGGTCTAGGATAAAATCTACAAAATGTTACCTAAAGGTTCATATTCGCTATTTGACTATGATTGGTAAATATCCCTACCCCAAGCGTCAAAGTTTATCATTTATTGAGATTGTGGTAATGCAATACACTGCTTAAATCGTCTGCAATAGACGCAAAGGCCGTTCATAGTAATTTTATTAGGTATTTGAGCTTTATTTGCCGCGTGATTGCGGAGTAATAATATCTTCTACTCATTTATTCCCGCGGGTTTCATATGAAGCGACTATGAGAAATACCAGATACATCTTATGCCAATAGATGGCGATATTGTTATCTTGTTAACGCCAGACGAAAAACACCCAGACCAGAAACGGGGAGTAGTGTTAGAGCGTGGCAATTAAGACAAATTGTTCGTAATAAGAGAAACCTAGCCGTGGATTTTTAGTAAGTGCAATTTATTTTATAAAACTGGAGAGACAAAATAACTAACAACCAAACTGATGGTAAGTGGCTCCTGCCGTCAATGGACACCTGCAGCTAGCTTCAAACAAATAAGAGTACAAATGTGTTATCTCTTTTAGGACTAAGGTGAATTGCCTCACAGCTTGTAATAATACTATATGCAATAATAAGCGTCAGTAGCCAAATGGCAGGGTGCGGACTGCGAATTCATAAAGGTCGTGGGTTCGAATCCGCCATGCGACTACTGGCGTGAACCACTCGTAACACAAGCAATTTAAACTTACCACGAGTGGTTAAGGGGAATATTAGTAATATTTATAGCATTGTTAATATTCTTTTCAAAAAAAGAAATACTACTGCCTATACCTATACCTATACTATGCCTATACCTATACCTATAATATGCCTATACCTATACCTATACCATCAGACTAAAACACAACAGAGAAAAGCACTGCTAGTTGGCGGCAGAGGTGGGTATATGTCCAGATGGACTGCTACTGCTAGGCAGAAAATAAATCCTACCGTTTAGTAATTTAATAATTGAGCAATTAAATTATGCCTTTAAAAAGAGGCGTGAAGCTAATTTTGCCATTTTTGCTTTTTATAATGATTGCTACTAGAGTTAAAATATCTAAATCCAATTACCATATCTTCACAAGCATACAAGGCAGCACTATCACTTCTATAATAACATAGATCCAATTCTTCGTCAGCATGTTGATCGATAACAGCTTCTGTATTATTCGTCCATCTCCTCATAAGTAGGAACTTGTGATCTAGGAAAGTATTTCTAGGACTTAGTTTAATATCTAAATGCTTCTTGAGAGAGTTTAGATCCGGGTTATCGTGATATAGTGAGCGCTTACGGCGTTTAGGTTGTCTTAAATGAACTATATCAAATTTGGCATCTGAAAAAAAGTTGAATCATTAGTTTGACGTTAAATTTAACTTAAAAAATTTGTGACTAAAATTAACATATTTTTTAAAATATTATAACATATGTAATATACCTATACATAAAATACATATGTTATATTTTTGTTAATGTTCGAGCCACTCTACAGCCGAATTATGGCTGCATCAATAACAGATCTATCGTGGATGGATTACATTCGAACATAATACCAGTATAAAATAGCCGCAAAATGCTGCTATTTTCTGTATGTTGATTGACTTGAACTGGAGACCCATTTACTGAATACGTAACCAGTCACTCCATCTCAGTCCTCAGAGAAGTCAACGATTCTTTTGTTATTGATTCTTATTCGAGGACAGATATAAGGGGCTGTGTCAGGTGAAATATGTGCCCGATTGGCACCCTTATCTGTACAAAAGTCGGCCCAGAGTACATAACGCTATGCAAAAATAGATGAATTTGAACAAGTAAGAGAGAAAGATTTACTTAGAAAATATTTAGTCTTTTATCACTTGTAAAAGACTGCAACGCGATACAATAGCATGCAAATTTTTTTGTATGCTCTGGTAATTTTTTTTGGATATAAAAGTTATTCGTGATTTCCATCAGAACATCATACGTTCTGGTCGTAATCACAAATAGCTTGTAAGATTCTGGTTTTCGTCACTCGCGGTATCAAATACAGCTGTAGTGGCGCTGTCGTCGCGCCACAAGCGAAATACACCGAAGCCTAAATCACGCTATCAACATTCCGAATCATAAACATCATATATAGAACATCTCCGAACTATCACACGGAGCGTCGGCCGCTCCCCGGACAGAACACCTTGCCCGGCGGGAGATCTCCCCTTTTCCTACTTCGGCCACAGTGGTGACTATCCAACGTGATCTGAACACGCAACCAACAACCTTCGGAAACTTCAAGCTTCATCAACGTCATAGAATACCCCACCCATTCGCTCCCGAACAGATATCGTCTGCAGTCTTCATATCCTGCAAACCATCTAGCTTCACAAGGTTCATCGCAGCACTGGAATAATAATGCTTCCTGTTCCTTCAAGCTACTCTCTGCGCTATACAGTGTTCGGCACGGCTCTGAGCCTTACTGCTCGCCTCTGCTTCACGGCACTCTCGCAGATTACTTGCCTTCTTCTCGACTCACCGCAGACTACAAGGCAATCTCCTGGCACTTGCACATACGTCGACAACGAGACTGCACTATCGACCTCCGGTCTGAGCAGGGGGGTGATGTAGTGGCGCTGTCGTCGCGCCACAAGCGAAATACACCGAAGCCTAAATCACGCTATCAACATTCCGAATCATAAACAGCATATATAGAACATCTCCGAACTATCACACGGAGCGTCGGCCGCTCCCCGGGCAGAACACCTTGCCCGGCGGGAGATCTCCCTTTTCCTTACACGGCCACACAGCAGATAGTGCTATTTTATGATGGTATTGTGTGAGTGGGTTCTTTCCTAGGCCTAGCAGACTCATTCATACTGATGCCGTAACTAGCTCTACCACGTTAAAGGATGATCATTTAAATTTTTGCCCGTCAGACTGCTTGGCTACTTGTTAATAATTTAAAAAAATCATCATCTTCTTCCTCTTAGCAACATAAAATAATAACAAAAATGTCCTTACTCTCGGGATTAGCACCAATTAAGAACAGCTTTTCAGACTCCGTCAAATGATTTAGCAATTGATTGGAGTGCTCCTGTAACAAAAAAATTATTTTAAGTATAATAAAAAGTGTAAATATTGCTATAAATATAACCTAAACACGTCCCACTTCAGGTTAAAGTCATACTAAATAGTGTCATGCAAAACCAAGGTTCAAAATACTACGTTATCGAGGCATTATTTTCAGTCCATAGGGGCGATTATTGTTGATTTGAAATCCTGATGCAATTTCTTAAGCACAATATCTAAATTTGCAGATGTAGTACATGGTCATGTCCTCTTGAAATAATTTAACAAAAACGTCGTACTAATTTAGAAATTGAAATGCTGGTTTACATCAAATTTACAATTTTGCGAACCCCGAATTTTTCGTGAAAAATATATTTACGATTTTATTCAAAAGGCGTAACCATATTTAAATTTCATATAAGAAAGCGCAATTAGAATGATACATAAACTTGTATGTGGTGCACCATATACAAGTTTTTTGCCGTTTGCACCCGAAGCTCCAACCACAATTGATAATGCAACTTTTACTATCTTCTTATGATTCGTCAAGTAAAAGTTACTTACAACGAGTACTTATTTATATGAAATATAACTAAATAATAATGAAAGAAACATAAACGTAACATTTTTCTAACGAATTAACTTTACTTCCATGAAATCTGTGAATTATTTCATATTATCCCTAAGTAGCGCCACCCTGGAAGCAGAAAAAGTCATGGATGCCCTTATTAACCACTAACGTAAGAGGATATCCTCCTAGAGTGGATATAAGAAAATATGTCCAAATTTGTTATTTGGGAAATCGGACAAACCCATTTCTATTATAATAACTACCTTCTGGAAAGTTGTTGAAAAGCCTAAAGACAGGACGTAAAATACAAATTACTTATATAAGTCGAAGTAATTATCAATAGGTCTATATGGAGTGAATGTACAGTGAATGTTTACTATGTGCTCGTTTATCTTTTTTTTTTTCAATAGCTTACAACAGTTTATATTACATAGGGTTCAGTTTAATAAGAATTAGTCGATAATTACGTTTGTCAGATGAATTAGCATCCCCGTGATCAGAGAATTGTACATTGGGTTCGATGTGGTTATAAAGGATTCCGAGACGATCAAGCAGCTTGAATAAAAGTAGGTAGTTTAATTTTACTTGCTCAAGCAGCTTGATGCACACGCCTAGTCGCTTGAGCAAGCACAAAAAGTTTTTGGGATGCGCTACTGGAGCAAACGAAGAGAGATATAAAAGATTGACGAGATCGCGAGGCATGCAGATGATTGACTTAAGAAAACATTGTTAATAATTCAACGTGCTTGATTCAAGCAAATCTACTTGATTTCTTCAAGCTGCTTGACTTTTTCTGAAAAGGGTTCAGAAATCGAGACGTATATCAGAAATCACGATATTGTTTGACGTTTCTCATAACAATATAAAATGGGGTGATAGATTGTGTTATATTACATTGACACTATTTCATAACAGCACAAGGTATATAGTTTACAGTCTGAAATAGACTTAATGACATTTAGAGTAAATATGAATCGCAATTCGCTAGCCTTACTTCAATGTAATATTAGATTAGTCCATTGTCTCATTGTATTGTCAAATGCTAGGCATAAACGTGTAATGACACACCCTCTTCCATTCCATTAACCTTGAGATGAAAATGGCAAAAAACTTTAATAACCTCTGTCAGAAAGTTTAACCAGACTATGAACTTCTTGTATGCAATTGTATCGCGTTAAAGTATTTTACATGAGGTAAAAGTTGTTGGAATTTTACAGTTTAATTTATACTCTCTTAAAGGTATGCATGATAATTTTGCACAAATATAAGAGTGAATGCATAGATCTGATAGTAAGAGAGTGCTTAAATACTTATATTTATCTTTGAATATGAATCAAAATACAGATGCGTTGTCATAGTATTATGCTTTTTTTATAGAATTGGGTGACAAACGAGCGCACAGTCCGCCTGATGGTAAGTGGTTGCTGCAGCCCATATACATCTACATCTATCCTTGATTACAAATCATAGTGCAGATGCGTTGTCACCCGTGAGGATTAAGATGGAATGCCTCGTTTCCAGTAAAAAGGGTCTCCGGTTCTCTACATTCACCATATGAAACACAGCATCATTAAGCTACTATTTTACGCTGGTATTTTGTGAGAACGTGGTCATTCCCCGGTCGAGCCGACCCATTCGTGCTATAACTATACTACTAATATAACTGCAGTATGGCTCTACCATGTATAAAAGATGCTGCGTTGCTTTGCAGATTGAGGATTCTGCTACCTTAAATAACATTGTAACAGTTTCGAAATACAATAGATGTCAATTGCACAAACACAGATGCACTTACTCATTCATTTCTAAATAACTTTCAAAATATTTTATTAATCAACTCCAAATATCAAAAACACTTTTTTGTACTTAAAAAAATGCGTCGGTTGCCGCCAAGCAAGTTAAAATCAAACGATTCGTTCAAAAATTACTGCCATTTAAAAACTTCTAAATAATATGTGTTTGGGGTAACTTTTAAATTCTTCGCTCCATTGACTCAAGATTTTACAATCAATTTTTGTACTTAAGAAACTGCGTCAAATGCCGTCATGCAAGTCAAAATCTAATGGCGCGTTCAAAAATTATAGCCCTTTAAACATCTCCAATAATCGTTTTGAGCTCAAAAACTAAATAGGGTTGCGCTCGAAAACTAGCAGATATTCCCAAGGATGGCCTGCGGGGTCAACAGTTTGTTTTAGATTTTTTTAATAAACTAAGAACCAGTAACTTCCTATAGGAAATGTGAATGTTACTTATCTTTTTAATATTACAAAGTGCTGAAGGTTCTGCAGACAATAAAAAATAACGTCACGGTTTTTTTATATTACTGATTCTTTATATATATATATATATATATATATATATATATATATATATATATATATAAGAATCCACTATCCCATATTATACCGTATTATCGTAAGAAGCAACTGAGGGGAAATGATCTTCCTGATAGTACTGGAACTAAGTTATTACGGCTCATATTAAAGCATAATATTATGTATATTTTTTTCAACCCGCTTCCGAGCGTGGTAATCGTGGCAATCTACTGGAGAGGCTTATGTTTAGCAGTGGACTTTATTAGGTTGTAATGGTAATATGTATATGTAAATATTAAATAATATATGTTTTTATAGGATAGGGTGACAAACGAGCACACAGTCCACCTGATGGCAAGTGGTTGCTGCGGCCCATAGACATCTACATCTATCCTCGATTACGAATCAAAATGCAGATGCGATGTCAGTCATGAAGACTAAGATGGAATGCCTCGTTTCCATTAAAAAAGGTCTCCGATTCTCTACACTCAGCATACGAAACACAGCTGCATTAAGTTACTATTTTACTCTGGTATACTGTTAGAGCGTGGTCCTTCCCCGGTCGAGACAGAGCCGACCCTTCGTGCTACAACTATACTACTAATATGACTGCAGTATGGATCTACCACGTATAAAAAACGTCTAGCGTATATACTTTAATACATCTAGCATAACTAGCTGTTCTTATAATATAATCGTGAGATAATATCATAACGAGGAAGCTACATATCCCATACGACATTGTAGAGGCAAAAAAACAGGGAAGAAAACTTTTTGCATATTTACAGGCTATATTTACAAGTTGTAGCTATTGTCTCACTCGCCACTGTTCCACCTGAACGGACAGCCTCGACATATAATTTTTGACAATGGTTAATTTTCACACGGAGGCAAGACAAGTTTAATCGAAACCGGCTGTGGAACAAGTGCTAAACAAATGACTGGATTTATTAACTCTGGTAAATTTTACTAGGTATAGCATTTCCTGAATAATGTATTCTTAGTTAATGAATCGATTTACATGTGAATAGTTTGTATTTTTTTTTATAGTATAGGCTGACAAACGAGCACACAGTCCACCTGATGGTAAGTGGTTGCTGCGGCCCATAGACATCTACATCTATCTTCCATTACAAATCAAAATGCAGATGCGTTGTCACCCATGAGGACTGAGATGGAATGCCTCATTTTCAGTAAAAAGGGTCTCCGGTTCTCTACACTCACCATACGAAATACAGCAGCATTAAGCTACTATTTCACGCTGGTATTCTGTGAGAGCGTGGTCCTTCCCCCGGTCGAGCCGACCCATTCGTGCTACAACTATACTACTAATATAACTGCAGCATGACTCTACCACGTAGATAATTTTTTTAATGTCTAGTTTCTTATAAAAATCGACAAAGGAAAATTCCTATAATGTCTTGAGGCATCTGACGGAAAGCTAAAGACATTTTGAAAATTTTTCGGAATTGTAAGCTTTAGATTTACTGCAGTAAATCTAAAGCTTACAATTCCGAACCAAACTACTACTACTAGTACTACTAGTATTTATTATTCAATCCGGCGATTATTGAGATAGTTATTTTGATAATAGGTCACAAGTCGTTTCTGATATTTGTCTTAGTTGAATTATGCTATGTTATGTTATGTTATATTATATTATGGTTCTAGCACGAATGGTTCGGTTCGACCGGGCTAGGACCACGTTCTCACGGAATACTAGCGTAAAATAGCAGCTTAATACTGCTGTGTTTCGTATGATGAGTGTAGAGAACCGGAAACTCTTTTTACTTGAAAAGAAGTTTTCCAACTTAGTACTCTGGGGTGTCAACGCATCAGTGCTTTTATTCTTAATTGAAGATAAATGTAGATGTCTATGGGCTACAGCATCCACTAACAGTGGTAGAACCACGCGGCAACCTTTGCTGTTGCATGTATGAGCCGGCTCGAACCGGGGTCGACCTCACAGAAGACCAGTGTGAAGTATGAGCTCTACTTCGGCATTTCGTCTGGTGAGTGCAGATAGCCGGAGACCCAATTCCTCCCTCCCTTCCTCCCTTAACATGGTAGCGGAGTTAAATAAAAGACCATTCCAGTAGGGTACCAGCCCCCCCCTGGTGTCGGAGAATCCCTCGCTGAGTATCCACGCCAAAGCTACCTTACTCTTCCTGAGCGTGGGTGCTCAGGCTGCCCCGCGTATTCTGGAGGGGGGGGGGAATTCCGCTAGAGACTAAACCTACTCGGGGCAAACGGAGCAATAAGTCAAAGGCAGTACCTGCCACGGTCTCCGTCAATTACTGCAACATCAGGGGACTGCATTCAAATTTTAACGTCGTCCACTACCGTCTGGAAATGGCGAAGCCGGCCTTGCTCTTTCTAATCGAGACACATACTGTGTTCTCTTCGGCTGATACTTCGTATCTTTCCTATCCGGGGTATAAATTGGAATACTCCTTTGTGTTCCGGGCTGAAATTTACGTGTACGCTAGAGAGGATATCTATGTTCGACGTCTCGGCAGCCTTGAAGATAGATAGATACGTATCTGAGCATGACGGTCGTATGAGTTCAGTGCTTTTGCCCCATCTCAAAACTGCACAACGTGCCTAAAGGAGTTTTCACTTCAAAAATATGGTAATTTATATCTAATAGTGTTCAATTTTATTTATATGTAATAGTGCTGCGTGATGGCGTCTTACAGCCTCCATCAATGGGTCTCATGGGTGTCGTAAGAGGTGACTGTAGGAAATTCCTAGATCTTATGACATACAATAGATGGCGGAGGAACTATCTCATGTACGATGGCCATAAAATAGACATACCGACGACGGGGATTAGCGTCAAATATTAAGAACACTGCGATGACTTAAGCCGAATTTTCCATACAATGGCATAGGCTCATATTCAGGAGTGTACTTGTACTGTTACCGTTACAGCCTAATAAAAGTTTTTAATTTTATTAGGAAGATACTGTATATGTTTTAGTTCTTATAATTTTTAGCTCATATGAGGAAGATACTACTGCCCAAGTCCCGGTCCAGTCTCCCTCTGTCGCCTCTTACAACACCCATGGGATAATATGGGGTGGTGGATATTCTTACACCACCGCCACTAAACCATAATGTAATCATGTGACAATTGGGCTGACAAGTACGGAAAAATTAGAAACTTATAAATTCGGTACGGAGAAATTATAATCTTAATATATATATATATATTTTAATTACGTGTCACACGTTGTTCTTGATGGACTCCGAAACTACTTAAGCGATTTTAATCATATTTGCACATCGTGTGCAGTTTGGTCCAACTTGAGAGATAGGATAGTTTTTTTTCTGATGAATGACCAACTTCTTTTGCGAATTTAAGGATTTTTAATAGGACAAAGGGTCATCGAAAAGGGCAGAACAATATCTGCCTAGCAAGCTAGTTTACTATAAAATAGGCCTAATTCTAATTTAACCTATATATACTTATAGATAGATCCACATAACAGTTAAATACTTTGTAACGATGAGACCATTAAATGACTCGTCTAATGCAATCTTACATGTAACTGTCCAGTCATTCTGCACATTCATTTTTATATCATTATGCAGCATAAATGTTACTTTCTTTGGAAAATATTCGTTTTCATGAGATTTGTTCTTAATAGGTCCAAGAGTGAAAGCGGGCACACGTTGTAATGTTTAAGATTAGTGTTGAGAATTTGGAACAGATTAAAAATGAATCCATTTTGATTATTGTCTATTTAAATAACAGAACAAACAACCTTTATGCGGCCTACAGCTAACCACAGGCCTCTTCAAATTTTTGAGAAAGTTGTGAAGCAGTTCATGTATTCTCAAGCAGACTTCATACGTTCTCGAAAATACTTAATACTTCAATCCGGTAATTTTTATATTGTCCCGGCATGGAGATGCCGGGACAATATATAAAGCACAACTCTTGCATGAAGTACTGCTGCCAGATATGGGCTAGTGTTGCAAAGTACCACCTTGCGGCTTTGGACTCAACGGCTACTAAGAGGTTTATTGATGAAATCAATATGGTTATTACCAAACTTACCAACCTTGAGCACAAGCGCAAAGTAGGCAGGCCAGGCCAGAACCAGGATATTCCTCTCTTGTCATCATCAGACCACTAGATGCATGGTTAATTTTGACTTTTTTCCCGAAGATCTGTCACAGTAAACACCTGGCCGCTGAGTTTCAGCACGTTAAGCGAGTATTGCGAGACGAAAAGCTTTGGGTCCGGTGCCTAAGTCACAGAGACCGAGTGAAGCCGGCCACGGTCGAGCCTGTGCCTGCTGTACTACTATACGTCAGAGGAGTCACAGATAAGATTGGCTATATCTTGAAGTGAGCTTCGATAGTCAATCCTATATATTCTTTTAAAACCTATTACAAGCTGCCGAAGAAGATTAGTCAATTTTTACCATCATTCAAGTGCATCTTACAAGATGCAGGAGTGTACAAGATCGATTGAGATTGTGGTCTTGCATAGGACAAACAAAAAGATCTGTAAAAACTCATGTAAAAAAAACTTATACCTGACGTGAAGCATCGATGTTCCGCGAAGTCTGTAGTCTATGAACATGTTCAAGATCGTCCCCGCCATTATATTAGATTTGATAGATCACAAATCCTCGCAAAAAAAAACACCGACTCTTACCAAGGATGATTCGCGAGGCTATTAACATCAGAAAAACATCCTATTTTCAATAGAGAGGACGGATGGGTGCTGTCATCAGCTTGGGACCTTATAATTAATACAATTAAATCCAAACCCAAGCATATCACTGCAAGACTCCAAGATACTGTGACCTCATTCTGCGTAGATTGGACCAAAAATTAATATTTTAAAACTGAAGGTAGCCGGGCTAACTATGTCATCAGGACGTTATACACCTCAGTCTCCCTCCCTGACCATGGGTGCTGTAAAGCATCCGAAATAGCGGGAATTAAAAAGTCAAAATTAAACGCGATAAAATTCGTAAAATTTAGTGTTCGCGTAAATATAAAAAGTCATTAAGCTTCTTGTCCATGAGCTACCACGGTTGTTATGTTTAGTTTTATTTACGTAATTTTGTAAACCTATAATATAGTGTAGTATTTGCTTGAAATATTTTAATATTTAGATATAAATAAATTTGATGTGTATGATGTCTGTAATAATGAACTAACTGTTTTTTTAATCTTATTACTCGGGTGAAGTCGTGGCGGGTCGCTAGAATACGATAATTATTTAAAGCAATTTTATGTAATTTTGTGATAGAGCCATGCTGTAACTAAATACTGGTTATACCACGAATAGGTTGCCTTAACTGGGGAAAGACCACGCTCTCAGAGAATATCAAAGTAAAATAGCAGCTTAATGCTGCTGTGTTTCAAATGGTAAGTGTAGAGAATTGGAGACCCTTTTGACTGGAAACAAGGCATCCATCTTAGTTCTCAGAGGTGATCACGAATCTGAATTTTAATTCTTACACAAAGATTGATGAAGATGTAAATGAGCTTTAGTATTCATTTAACTTAAATACTACTTTTTTTTTTTTTTTTATAGAAGAGAGGGCTCTAGCCTTTAGAAGGAGTAAGCTCTTTTCTTGAAGGTCCCTTATTATTCCACGAGGTAGGGAGAAACTAATAATGTTATTAAAACAGATGGTATGTGTGCTCGCTTGTATTGTATGTGTATTTTATAAAACAATTAAGTAGTAATTATTACACTTTGACCCAAGGTCCTACTATTTACAAAATTTATCCGTCAACGCGAGAATCCCAAAACATTGTGAGGCAATGGGACGCCAGGTATTCACGATTAGCGTCGCTTCATCGCTTCAATTGAAACGTGCCTGTCTATAGGTCGGCAATCGGCACTGAAAGGTTTCGTGTAATTAGCAAAGGTCATGACTTTCATGTAGTTAATAAAAATATAATAATATAAATACTTTTATTATTAAATAATATAAATATAAATACTTTCATGTTATTAATTTGATTTATAATATACATGTATCTGAGCAGTGTTAGCTTCCTTCCACTATGTGAAGTACCAAGTAATAATAATTTTCCTCTACTCCTTCTATTTATCCTATTTTTTGTTTATAAGTTTTATGGGAATATTACAAAATAATCTTAATTAATAATAATACTATCTTCCAGACTGAATTTCGGTCACAACGGCGCGTCTTAACGTAGGACAAGATTTTAGTGCACGAGAGTGTGCGCAGGCGCAGATGCACTCTCCATTTCCTCACTCTCAAGTCCGATGAGACAGTAATCCGACAATATCGGAGTTCAAAAGCAAGACCAACGGCTTTACTTTTCTTGTCAGTCAGAAAAAATGCCTTTTCTGCTCAAGCCGGAAATCGAACCCAGGAGCTCATTATCACGTTTAAGACCACTAGACCAACGACCAACGAAGCTTTAACAACTTATACCTCGTTATCAGTATAGAACTTTACTGGTACAGAGGCATACTGTCTTAGTCATTAAGAGTAACGAAGTATCTACATTTTCATTTTAATGGAAGATAGACGTAGGGTAACAGCACCTACTTACTATCAGGTGCACTTACACTTTTTTATAGGATAAGGGTGACAAACGAGCACACAGTCCACCTGATGATAAGTCATTGCTGTGGACCATAGACATCTACATTTAACCTCGATTATGAATCAAAATGCACATGCGTTGTCACCCTTGAGGACTAAGGTGGAATGCCTCGATTCCAGTAAAACGGGACTCCAGTTCTCTACACTCACCATACGAAGCACAGCAGCATTAAGCTGCTATTTTACGCTGGTATTCTGTGAGGGCGTGATCCTTCCTCGGTCGAACTGACGCATTCGTGCTACAGCCATAATATAGCTGAAGCGTGGCTACCACGTATGCTCGTTTGTCAAAATTTTACTGTTAAAAATGTTTTGTCCTAAAATTTACACATCCGCTTTTGTAGCATTAAATCTAATATCAAGTGCCGGTTCAAGACGAAATGTCGAATCAAATTGGGTAAATTGGGTACGTAATATTACGAGCGTTTGAAATGATGAGCTGTCTGACTGTAATAACACTTAAGTTGAACACAATAAGACTTCTTTTTGCGTACTGATAAAATGTGGTTAGTACCTGATCTTGCTTGTTGCATAGGAAACAATAGTGTAATAAGAATCACAAAGCGTTTATCAAAAGGTAGTTTTCTGGCGTAGATGGCAATTCTTAGGAATATCGATGAGCTCTTTAAAGGCGTTTTTTTTGATTCTTCGAATTTAAAATAATTATCTAATCTTCGAAAAACTGAGTCTGTTCCAGCTAAGTCTGGAGAATATGGTGGATGAGGAAGAGTTAATTTATTCTTTTTAATTTTTTATTTAGGTAGATATTAAAGAGTGCATTATTGACTTGATATCAATTTTTTTTGATGTTTCTTATTTATCTGTTCATTGTAAAACAGTAAAATTACTACTTATCATTCTATAACTA
This sequence comes from Parnassius apollo, assembly GCA_907164705.1. NCBI lineage: Eukaryota > Metazoa > Arthropoda > Insecta > Lepidoptera > Papilionidae > Parnassius > Parnassius apollo. The sequence continues at coordinate 3,196,895 of CAJQZP010001064.1, read as the reverse complement.
TCGAAGTCCTTTTTCACATCAAGATTTTTGGATACAGATATTTAAATATGTAATTGGTTTTGATTTTTGTGATCAAGATACTCATTAACAGTATAGAAACAATTAAGTAAAAGCCATTCATGAAGTTTGTTTTTTAACTTTATCATTGGGAAATTTTTAAACTCGTCGGGTAAAGAGTTAAAGATTTTAATCGCCATTATATATGAATTTTTTTGGAAGAGCATCAATTTACATTTTTGAAAGTATATTCTGTTATTAGATTTTTCTGTTAAACTTCTATCTCTTAAAAGGTTATTACTTGGGAAGTATTCAGGGAATTGCTTGACAAAAATCGCCGCTTGTTTTATATACATACGTACGAGTGGCAGCACTTTTATTTCTTTAAATAATAGTTTGCACGATGTCATGGAATGTGCTCCACCGATTGCTCGAATGCATTTTTTTTTTGGATTTTAAATACGCGTTCTATTTCAGAGCAGTTGCCCGATATTAGAAGTCCGTACTGCAATATCGATGAAACGTAGCCATGATAGGCGTTTAACGCTGCTTTGGCAGATGCTATTTCTCGAAGTCGGCTAAGTGCAAATACAAATCTGTTTAATTTGTCACATATCGATTGAGCATGCATTTTCCAATTACAATTATTGTCAATAGTGATACCAAGAAATTTATGATAATCAACTTCTTGTAGCACTTTTTTATTATACATTATATTTAAATTATTGTTTGTTGTGGAATGTGTTCACTATTATGTCTCCACACTATCATTAGTACTTCTTAACAGTAAATATCGACAGTTACTGTGGCATCAGATGGCAAGGAGCTCTAATTAATAACAGCAACAGTAGACGAATAGTCGACGCAGAGTGCTAGATCTTGCAATTATGTGTCCTTTAACGCTCATTGTTTCCATGTTGGAGCTTGTATTAAAAACAATACCCTTTTTCTTGGAGTCCATGCGCTACATAGTAGAAAAAAAGAAAACCCGGAGAAAAAAATGAATGACTGATTTTTTATAATTCCAAGTCAAACCATCACGGTTATAAGTGGCCAGTTCAACAAAACGGCAATTTCGCAGGTTTAAAACCTATAGCATGTTTTTTTAAATTGACCCTAAATCGGAAAACTCATATAATATTATATTTTAGATTGATCCTAAATTTATTTAATCATTAAAAAAAGTCAAATGAGCTGCATTACTTGTTTTGATGTTTTTATGACGTGATTACACTTGTAGCGATCAATGGGTTTAATTAGGTATCTCCTCTTCACACTGAAGTAATATGTACTTACGTACTAGAACAGCTATCTCAAAGAAAAAATGTGCGCTACTCTGTGTTCGCGCGGTTGGTTTTTTTATCATAGAATAAACCTAGGTAGTGTTAATATAGTAAATGATCCGTAGGTAATAGTAGATTAATAACTATTGTTAAATAGGTAAATTATATCGAGAACAATATTCAAATTATGTCATTTATTTTGTATATTATATTTGCTTCTTTAATATAATATTACATAATATTATATCACAGTTACGTTTTAGTGATATTTTTATCTGAATATTTTAAAAGGTATCTATGTCAAATTTAAAAAACATATTAAATGTGTGTTTAACAAAACTTGTTACCATAACATTTAAATTACAAATATATTTATTTAATTTAGAATAAGAGTCGTTCATAAATACTGTGCACGCGAGAGTTAAAAATGGACGAATTTATTTCACTTTGACTTTGATGTGGAAACCTAAAAATAAAATAAAAGAAATAATAAGCACATTTAGACATGAAAAATTTAGCCTAATTATAATAACTCATAAATGTTTCTACAAAAAAAAAACGCGTATAATAATATATTCGTCCTATACTTAGTAACCACAGAAATGTCGCATCTGAACATATTAATTTCATAATCTATATTTCATGACACGAGATGGCGTCTTAGGAATAATTTTATTATTATTCTATAATACTGTATTACTGATTAATTAACCGATGGAAAGTAATTCCTTGGTTTTTACTGACATTTCTTGAATTATTTGTGCAGTATTTAAGTATACACGATGGCATATTTTTATCAAGAGATTTTTTTTTAAATCAACACAACACGTGACAGCTCTACAAGCGCCTAGCGAGTGACTGATTAAAGTGCGGTATATGCACCGCAGTTGAGTGGAACATAGTAGCTGAATGCAGTGTCGCCTCTAGTACGAAGTACGTAATAACTCAATGCCTCTTCACATCACATTTAATTTACTTTTACCAATAAAGTTAATAATTAGTATAATATTGTAGACCTAGGGGAATTATAATATCTGTAATGGTCCAAACACATCTCGGTACAAGTACATATTTGGATATTAGCATGTTTGAAACGAGACTGGTTTGGGACAGTCAAAACACACATCTATCAAGAAAATTGCGGAAGAGCAAATTTAAAAATATGATATAAAAACAAAATGGCCGTCATTTTGCTTGTGTTTCGTGACTAAAGCAGAACTGCAATTTACCATTGCAGAGTACTTTAGCGTTTATAACGACACACTTTTTAGATTACAGATTTGTTTCTGTTTTTGCAAATGAGCTGTTGAAATATAGAAAATGTACGTAATTATATCTTAATATAAGCACATAAATAATAAAAACAATTTAATAAGATGGGTATTGTTAAGAAAAGAGTATGTTAGGGCTCAGTCTGAATGACAGGGTGAGAAATTGTGTGATAAGTGAAAAGTGTGGTTTTCAAGATGTGTTCAGAACTAAGAAAAAATGCTTGAGTGGTTTGGTTATGTAGAAAGAGTGACAAACCAAATTTATATTGCAGAAGTGAACGACAGAGACAAAGGACTTTTGCTGAAGTGAACGACAGAGACAAAGGACATTTGAGTCAAATTGGCGATATATTAAAGATGGGCAAAATTAAGAGTACCCGTAATCGGAGAGCATGTGTGATGAGCATGCGTGGGATGTAAAGGAGACGAGAGAGGTGTATAAGGATCGTGCCTAATGGAACTCCGTAGTCTCTGCCTGCCCTTCTGGGTGACGGACTTAACTATTTATGATAAATCGTATCATACATACACCATGTTTTTCCATTTTACCATATATATTGGATACGTCAATTTACAATATATATTGGATAATAATAAGGAGTTTATAGCAATACGTAATGTACTCGTATTTCAGTGTATAAAACACTATATACATTACAAATAATAAGGGCATCGTCGGATAGGGCTATGCTACTAATGAGAGCTTTTATGCTTGCGGCTAAACTTGTGGCATATTTAGCGCAGTGTTGAAACTGAGACAGGGCGTTCGGCGTGAATGAACCATACGGAACATTTGGCTCACACAACAAAATACACTTTCGTGTACGTTGTTTCGGGTGGATGCCGCTTAAATTATGTGCCAAGCGCGCCTTTCCAACCCACGTCTCAACAAATGCTCTCCACTCAGTAGGTACTCATGCTACGTCTTGACGAGATGTCGTTTTTCACAATATTGTCCAAATATGGTCCAAATATTAGTCATCATAGGCCAAATCGACCAGGCAAATTTTGTTTCATCTTTTCATATTTCGTGAGTATCTTCCGTCCTAAAGGGCAAATGCAATATGGTTTGAGGAAAACGCAACACAGAAACATTTTCTTCTTCTTAATGCATTTTATCAGCTCGAGGAAGTACACTGCTGGAAATGGGCATCTTTCCCTTTAGCTTTGCAAGCAAATGTTTCGCACTTTCGATGGTGTTACACCGCGCTGTTCTGGGTACGGACGTAAACGATATGAATAATATACCGCCATCTATCGGCAACACTAGGGAATTTTTACGGGTTAACCTTTTCAAAGCCAGGTAATCTGTCTGGGGTCTGTGAACTCCTTTTACCTATTTCTCTTGCCAACTAAAAAGGAGTGCAACAAAAGAGTACTTGCATTTTTTTTTAATTTTTTTTATAGGAAAGGTGTGACAAGAGAGCACACAGTCCACCTGATGGTAAGTGGTTGCTGTGGCCCATAGATATCTCTAAATCTATCCTCGTTTGCGAATCAAAATGAAGATGCGTTGTCACCCGTGAGGACTAAGATGGAATACCTCGTTTCCAGTAAAAAGGGTCTCCGGTTTCTCTACACTCAACATACGAAACACAGCATTATTAAGCTGCTATTTTACGCTGGTATTCTGCGAGAGCGTGGTCCTACCACGGTCGAGCCGACCCATTCGTGCTACAACCAATTAATATAGCTGCAGCATGCCTCCACCACGTGTTAAAGACTTTAAAATCGTAAAATTGCATTTAAACATTGCAAAATGCATTGCTATATTCCGGTCCTGAGATGATATTGCATATGTAGTTTCTTTGTTTTAAGCTGGCTGGAGGTATCCACGGATCAAAGTAGTCATTTGCCATCAGGTGGAATGTAAGTTCGTTTATCAGTTTTTTTTAACATTAGATTTTTTTTGACATTTCCCATAGTCCATTAGTTGTGTGGTGGCGGGAGTATCACATTTCACTCTATAGTGTGGGTGTTCGTACCGCAGGGTGGTGGATACTTCATCGGGCTATGAGAGTGAGGGAATAGAGGGTGCACGTGTGCTCGTTTTCACACTCGGACTCTATAATCCCGTCTTGCGCAGATGGCTAATTTTCGTTGAGAGTAGCCATCATGACCGAAATTCGGTCTAGAGGACATTAGTTAATTAATTTGTCTAAAATAACAAATCTGAATACACAATACATTTAACTCAACCATAATATACACGTGCTTAACAACCATTAAATCAAGTTACACATTAGCCCTCGGTTAATTACCAAAATTACCTTCTGTCTGCAGATATACTCAAAAAAGATAAGGCTTTGTTAAAAAAGATTTTTTACCCATTCAGCAGCAGGGTCGGATATACGTAGTTATTCTCGCGAGAAGATCGCGTGAACAATAATGATTTCCGCCTCTATATAACTTTGTAATTTGCATATATTCGGTTCGGTAAAAACATTAGTTTTAAGAAGCGTCAAATTTGCAGGAGTATAGCGTAGTTTTTTTAATAATTTTGATGCTAACATAGGATGCGAGGGGTAGTAAGTGGGAATTTTTGTTGTTAGTCAAATTATTGTTCTTCTATTTGATACAAAAACAAAATGTTTGCTTTTAATTGCAATGATTAGGTTAATTTATTAGCACTAATGACATATTTCTTGTTATTACAAATATCTTAAATATTGTACTCTTATTAAACTAAATTAGCTCTGTAAAAGCCATAAAGCCGTAGTAGCTCAGATAGTTAGCTCTCGCTGTAAATTTCGCAATACGCGAGCAACCTGGGTTCGATCCCCTCCGGCACCAATGACATTACTATTTGAAATTTAAGTGCTTATTTGGGTGAATCAACTTTTTTTTGTCAAAACGTGTCCCCAACAGTATAAATTATTAAAAACTTACATTTTGAGTATTAAGGCTTTAATTTTAGTACAGTTATAAAATCAGATATTTCGTAGTTAATTCGAATTAATAGTTAGCTGCAGTTATACTCAAAAATCCAAAAATAAAACTCGTGACCCAGTGGACTAAATAGTGTTCCCATACAAATTCATCCTGTCCCCACGGAGTGTCGGCCTGGTATATATGGTATATATGGTATGATACTATATTTTTTTCCTAAGGATGCAATGAGCTTTTGCGATGAAAATTAAATACTACATGCTTTCTTTTATGGTCTCTTTTTATAGATCCCTAAGTTTAGTTTTCGGTATAATAATTAAAATCATAATTTATGTCCCCACGATAGCAGTAGAACATGCGTCTCCTGGGTCACACGCATAAAACATTGTAAAATACGAGAGAGATAGCATGTGAGTGGCTTAGCTAATAGGAAATAGTTCTGTACTTCGGACGATCCTACCTAATTACACTATAGCAGTGATTTGGCTCGACCATTTCGTCCGTGACTTCAAAAGTGCATGCGTGTGTTCATTGTGCTTCCGCTGGCTGACGTCGTAATATTTATTTAGATAATATTTTAATACGTTACTTTCAAACTAATTTCTTAAGTTTTGACTTCTTCGAAACTTTTCTTAAGAAAAAAGCGTAAAAAATCGTATTATTTCTCCTGGGTCACAGTTCCATTTAGTCACAAAAGGAGTGACCCAAGGACAATTCTTGTGAGCTAAGAGACATCTTGCATTTTCTTCGCATATGAAAACGAATAAGTCTCCTTAATAAATATTTACATTCTATTTCAATGTTCAATTACCAATTCCGTTTTTTCTGTAAAGTATTTTCATGTTAATTATTAGGTTTGTTTTGGTTTAGTGTAAGTTTAATCGTTTCAATAAATACGCCTTTAACAGCCGCCGAAAGGCAGAGTAGATATAAAGAAAAACTCAAACTGAATTCTGAAAAGTACGAAGAATATAAAAGAAAAAAGCATGTGAATTATCATACAAAAAAGAGACTTATCAAAGACTTAACACCACAAGAGAAATATAATGCAAGAACAACTTGGAAACTTAGGAAGAAAAACTTAAGACAAAACAGGAATAATTTAAATCACCTTCTTGATGATATAACACCTCTAAGTTCTTCTTCTATATTGATACCAGAAGCAAATGCTATGGTAGCCCATGATGATTTTCAAAATTCACCGCATCGAAACAATTACGAGACGGATATATCTGGTATTAATAGTCCGGAAAATATGCTTCCACATAAAAATGTATCAAGGAAGAGTAAATGACTACAGCAAATTAGGAGAGATCGATCAAAATTATATAGGGAAAATTTAAAGTTGCGGAAAGAAAATGAAAAACTACAACAAAAATACAAAAATAAGAAAACACGTTGCCAAAGAAACAAACATGAAACACAAGCAAATGACAATGCTGATAAAATGACAAAGTACAAAAAGCTATCCGGTGTTTTCAAAGAAAGGTACCAAAAACAAAGAAACACAAAGATAAGAAAATACTGAAAGACATATTTGAAAGTGTTGATGACTGTGCAAAAAAAGTAATAGTTAAAGAATCTCTGGGAATAACCGGACAAATAAAGACTTGAAAGTCAAAGCTAATGCTTATTTTAACTATTTAATCAACCCGATTGATAGAATTATGCCAAGATCACAACAAGAATTGGTTTCAACTGGTTTATAAAACACCTGAAACTTCTGATGATGAGCCAGTGATGACATCTCTAAAACCAAAAAGTTCAACAGCACAACTTCGTAACAAAAAAGAGAACCAAGAGGTGAGACAGATGGACTTTTAAGTAAGATTTTTAAATATGCTTGTGTAGTCGATGATTTGCACGAAGATTCAATTTTCACAAAACACATTTCGTCTCGAAAAGAGTGACGTAGCTGACATCGACTACACTGACATAATATAAATTCTAGCTGAGCATAAAACGACTACCAAAAGAGGCCAACAGTATTACATATTTGAATATAATGTACACGTTTTAGAGAAGTGATTTGGCAATAGTTATTTACTTCACTACTTTAAAGTTTCCGTTATTATATATATTTTTACTTATTGTAATTGTGCTTTTTGGTGGACTTTTTATTATAATTTGTTATTTAGACTACACAACAGAGTTTTTGACAGAATTTTTATATTATTAACAATTTTAAATTTATTATTTTTCTTTTAATACTGGTTGGTATATCGTTATGTCTCTTGAGTCACTAAGTTTGTCTCCTGGCTAACAACAATGTCCTCTAATTTTATGATAAATCTCTCGACATTGAAATAGAACAAAATATCTTAGGTATATTTTATTTTTAGATAATGGTTGATGAATAAGTGGCGGTAAGTACAGTATTAGTTTGGCTTACATGTGTTATTTAAAAAAAAAGTTATAGTAAAAGTTTGTATTGATTTATTTTTCCAGTGACTCAAGAGAAACAAGGGACGTCATTATTTTAAGAATAAGACTGATTTGTTTAGTTTCAAAGACCTATAATAATTCCTTTAAACTTTAATAAAAAATAAATATACTGATTAGTCTTTTCTGTTTTGTTTTAATTACGATATATTATATATATATAATATGTCCGTTACCCAAGAGACATTTAAAGTTGTCAGTTCTGACATTCTTGGTTAAAAACCCTAATAGCATTTAAAAAAGTTCGATGCTCTACATAAAATATTAAAACTAGATGGTTAAGTTATCTATATTTAAAGTTAAATAACTAAAAACACTAAGTTTATTTTTTAATACAAAAAGTTGATTAATTACAGAAAATAGTTGATTCACCCATTTACTACGTGCTTAGTAGTGAAGGAAAACATCGTAAAGAAATCTGCTTGTCGAAAAAAGAGAGGAGGGACAGGCTGGGCACAGGCCCAGCAGTGGAACGTATATAGGCTGTAACTTTAACTTTAACTAAGTACTCGTCGTGCAGTGGCGGTGAAAGAGAAACCACTATAAATCCGTGGGTGTCGTAAGAGATCACATAGAGAAATCATACAGGAGATGGGCAGTAGCAATAGCAGCCTACCCTGCCAAGTGTGGCAACGGTGGCAAATATCTCCTTTTAAGGCAATTTCCGAGGAAAGCCTATGTTTAGCAAAGGACTTTGATGGGCAAAGGACATTGTAATGAATGAATGCACCTGTGAAATACACAACATAATTTTCTTTTGCTTCTTGCACAATGACAGAAGATATAGACCTCTCATTAAAAAAGAACTGTTGAAATACATATCTTATATAATATTTTATCTTTATATTTCCTCTAGAGACGTGCTTTGAAACAGTTTCTACTTCAATTACAAATACGAGCGCTTTCTTACGATGGATTGCGTGATAACAAATGAAACAATGATTTCAAAACTTATAGTGTTTTATGACACTTATATAACTTTGAGAAGCTTTCTCGTATATTTAAAAACTAAATTTGTTTCTAGGTTTCAAGTCAATGATAGTCGTGGTAGCTCAGAGCTAAGCGCTCGCTGTAAGTTTCACATATCTACGTGAGCAACCCGGGTTCGATCTCTGTCGGCGACAATAAAAATTTCAATTGCAATTTTAACTGTTGACTTACTACGTACTCGGCGATGAAGGAAAATTGTGAGGAAACCTGCATGTTTGGGAAGTACTTCGAAGAGGTGATGTCCACACGCTTTAAGGTACACTTCCTTTCCCTAAACCATCTGAAAACTTTTTTCAAGTGAATATGAAAATATTTCCAGAATGTGATGTTTTCTCTGTGTGAGACTATATTCAGAGATATTAGTGCTGTTAGCCTTTTGGATTTTATAGTTTAATCAATCTATCAGTTAGTTCCACGAGTATAGTAAGAGGTCGCTAAAAGTAAAGCCAGAAAAATCTTATGGCTTTTGAAAGGTGATGGTATATCGCGTTTACTTCAGACGTAAGATATCCAGACTAGCGTCGGACAGTAGCGCCAAAGGTGTCTTACACCTGACACTGGTTTCATCTGATACCGCCTTAATCCGTCTGCTAAGCATGATGATGATGATTAAAGCGAAACCTTCCTGGACAGGCCCATGCTCTGGGCTGGTGATGCAGATGATGGAATCTTACGGGCCGATAGTGAAAAAGGGGAAATAATGCTTAGTTATGTAATGCCTGCCCTTGAAAAATAATCGTTTCGCAAGCGTTTGTTTTCTTTATTTTCTTTTATAGAATAAGGGTGACAAACGAGCACACAGTCCACCTGATGTTAAGTGGATGCTGTGGTCCATAGACATCTACATTTATCTTCAATTAAGAATCAAAATGCAGATACGTTACCAGCCCTGAGGACTGAGATGGAACGCCTCGTTTCCAGTAAAAAGTGTCTCCGGTTCTCTACACTCACCATACGAAACACAGCATTATTAAGCTGCTATTTTACGCTGGTATTCTGTGAGAGCGTGGTCCTTCCCCGGTCGAGCCGACCCATTCGTGCTACAACCATAATATAGCTGCAGCATGACTCCACCACGTGTTATAAAGACTTTAGAATCTTGTGTAGTTGATAACACCAGTCCTTTCTAAATTAAATTATTATTCGGTTGCACAATCCAGTCCTGTCGGAATGTCTACCTCCAAGTTAATAGGTTTCGAAATATCTGGTCCTAAAACAACAAATGTAAATTAAAGGATTTCTAATATTTAACATAAAACTGGTCTAAGAATTTTGAACACTTGGTTACAAAACAAGGTGTAATTTTATGCTAAAACCAACTTCGGAGCAATTAGGATAGGCATTGAAATAAAATTGTGTAAAATATATATACTGGCTTCGAGGTTTAGCTCTCATAGGCGTATTTTGGCTTCGCTTCGCGCGGCTTTTTGGCATAGCTTCTCAAAGGCGTAACTTTTTGTGTAGAATGCCAAAAAATGTTTTTTCTTTTTTTTTATATATTTTGCTAAGCGTCGATATCTTGGCTGATGACTTTAATTTAATAAGGATAAAGTCGTCACCGTGTAATTTTTCTTGTAAAGCAATCATCAAGTGTTATAAAAAATATGAAATAGACAGCTTCATCTTGATAACGACACAAAATAATAAAAATCTTGCGGACCCGCCTGCTACGCATGGTAACTATTGAAAGTATCCACCCTATGAGGTAATAAGGCAATTAAGTCTTCTGATATGTAGTATAACGAATGAGTTAATCGAATAAGTCGCGTATCAGGTTTTAAATAAAGCAAGATAAGAGAACAAAGAAGAAAGTAAGAGCAAGGCAAAAGGAATGAAAATCATAGAAACCTTTCATCTATAAAAATAAATGAAATTAAAGAATCGGTTTGTAATATTTAAATAACTGTCCTTTATTGAGCAGACCTGGTTATTTTTTTTTAATTTTTGTCTGTTTGTCGTCTTTCCGGCCTAATCTTTGAAATGACTGAACTGATTGTAATGAAACTTTAGAATAGCTTAGCTTATTGTAATAAAACTTCACAAGCTATTTTCTGTCTAGAAAGCAATTCCAGGAATGATCTAAGCTATATTTTATTCAAAAAAGTTGGATATTTTGTTTAAGGAATCGAATAATTTGATAAATAAATTTTGTTTAATGATAAAATACAAATAATGCCCCATTAGATTCCATCCGGAAACCGAGGCGGGTTGCTAGTTTTTATTACGGTGCAGCCTAGAAACGCCGATATCGACGCAGAATCTATACTCTCGTAAATACGAGCACATAGGATTTTATTCTTCTACATCCGACAAGTTTAGATAAAACTTATAGCGCTACGCGTTTTATTAGAGCTTATTATTAGAAATTACGAGCAAAACCGGGATAGTTTAATTTGAAACTTAACGCGCTTATTTTGCATTTCTGGTAGGTTTTCTCGCGTTTAATGTATTAAGTATCATAATAATACATCATAAGCGCACCCTTTCTATTGTGTTATAGTCAATTTTAGCATAATTACTATATTTGGAATGGCATGTGATAAAACCTACCATAATATATATAGAATATAATGGAGGCGCGTGCAGTTTTAAATTAGACGATCTCTACATTAACCTTAAGGCACTTTGTATGGTTTATTTTTCAACCACACCAGCATATTTTTTTTGTATCGTGGAGGCAGTAATCATATACAAATTGCATAAAGATAAACATCCAGACCCGGAACAATGAATTGTACTGCCGTGGCTCTAGGTACCACAACTCAACGCTAAGCCACTAATAGAGTAGGTATTCAATTATTATCGCATAAAATTAGATCGAAAACGATTATTTAACTATAAACTTCTTTCTTTTCTTTCTCGATCGGCCCATCTAAGTCCGTCTACCATCCATTTACATCTGGTGTAAGCGAGCGGACTATATCGCCAACTATACGGAAGTCATTACGTATCCTATAATTTCCTCATATGACACCTTAGTATGGAAAAGTATGATCTATTTGTTTATTACATAAATAAAACATCATTAGAGTTATATTAACCAAAGCGATGCTTTTACTAATCTATAAGAAAACAGATAAACTCTTACGCAGACCTGTCTACGTTTACCGCTAATATATCATATAATGAACATCTATACACCTAGTTAATATGTTTAAATGCAAGTAATATGTGACATCCAGGGTATAGAGGCAGTCTAAGAATATCAACTGCCACATTTCATCCCGTTGATGTCGTAAGGGGTGACAGACAGACTATATATATAATAATTTTTTTAACCGAGTTCGCCACCTTGCCTACCAAGCATGGTAACTGTGTCAAAATCCCAGGGTAATCTTTTGTTTTCTTTTTTTTATAGGGTAGGGTGACAAACGAGCACACAGTCCACCTGATGGTAAGTGGTTGCTTAATCTATGGGAGAGACTTATGCTTAGTAATGAAGACTTATACTAGATGGTTTTTTTTACCGTCTAGGAAAAAATTGGGTGTAGCAGATGAACGGAATAGAGGCCTATGTCACCGACATTTTACTATTTTTATTTTATTTTTCATTAATATATTATGAAATTGATCTATCAATAGATACTACTAATTGGGTACGTGTTATTTTAATTTCGATAGATTTTAATTAATTTATTTATTTAGTTCAAAAATTTCGCTGTTATTTTTTTTGTAAAATATCAGTGCCATAGGCTTCTTCTATTCCGTTTACCTGTTACACCCTATTTTTTCCAGAGAGTTAAAAATCACCCTGTATAGACTGTAATTGCATGTGTGCAAAATCGAATATAACATTATAATGACATCTACATGTAAAGAATTTAGCAACAATGTCAACTATAGTACGTTTCTAGGGCAGGCGGAAAAAAGTACATTGACCTCAAGTATTATGTTAGCATCGAAACAAAACGACAGTTATTGCTTCCATACATTTCTTTATAGATTAAGTATCGTTATGCGCTAAGCGTGTCTCATGGTACGGGGCAGGGTGAAGGAAGCGGTCATTCAGAAATAATAAACCTATTTTGACGCGATTTGCGATAGGTCTCACGCTGCTTTGGGATGCGCTTGTGTGTAGTTTTGAGATTTAAAATTTTCATTTTTATTGTTTTGTTAGTTGTACTACTACGTTTTGTACTAAAGTTTTTGTTATTGTTTTGTGACATTTTGCATATTATCACTAGTATGAAATCGGGTCCATCGACATGAAAATCTCATAAAGACTACGTCACCACGAAAGAAGCAGAAAGTGTCGCATATTTCGGAATCCAAAAAAATAATGACTGTAAACATCTATAAATATGTAAAAGATACGTGGTCTAGTGATGTATATCCATCCAAGACGGATATGATAAAGAAGACTGCCGATATTTTAGGTTATAATCAATGTGACGGACTCTTCTACGTCTTCATCGTCCTAAAATGATTCTGAAATATAATTAACTATAGATACAGATGAATAGTCTGTCAAGTGTCTCTGACAATCTATTATGAGAAGTTTTATGCATGCGTCAAGGTTGGCTGGCTGCTTAAGAACGCTTAGCATTAAAAGTTCATCTTTTTACCTGACTGCCAAGAAGTGGTTATGTTTTATACAACTACCTACCTACCTACTTATTAAAGTACTTGCCTACTATTAACGCAGAAATGTAAATTGTAATAACTCATGATTTATAAATAATAAACTTAAATTAGTATAAATTTCCTTTTTAATTCATTTAGGTACAGGATAATCTTCTTTCTTTAATATATAATAATAGACGTAGGGCTTGTAAAGAACTTCGCACTCGGCACCCTTATCTTTCACTCTGATGATGTATGTAATGATAAAAGGATAAAAAAATGAACCTAAACAAAAAAAGATTGCCTACCCCGATGATATCGTCAAAGGTCAAGGTACTTTTTTCCGCCTGCCCTAGAAAGGTACTGTAGTACCACCATAGAATACTATAATACATACATAATAGAACGGGGGAGTGGGCGGAGCCCGCGTAGCCACTAAAATGTTACTAACACGTCAATTCACACGTATAAATGTCAACTCGAATGTGTTTTGACGTTACAATCGTTTCCAAATTTCGCATGCAAATTATTTAAAAAATGCCAAATTGCACCCTATTTACAAATAAATATGTATTAAAATTTAAACGATTTTCTAAATGATGATCTTGAACATTAATCAAAAGTCTAAAATGTGTAAATTTATTCAGTCTGTCAACACAGCGAATCAGGTTTGGTGACGTCAAGCCTCGTAAAATAAAGTTGACAGCCATTCTATTGTGTATTATGGTATTCTATGAGTACCACAAAACAGGCGCTGCAACTTGGAGCGACGTAGCGAATAAACACTCTTTGAATTGGAGTATTGAAGTTATGTGATTTTAAAGTTTCAAGCAGCCGTAATATTACGTTTCATTGCATTCGAGATATTTATTACTGATTGATACGAGCCGATTTTGTGTAAAAGCTAATATAAATCATGTTTTAATCCATTTTGCAATTACCAACAGAATGCTTTTCGAATGTTTATAAGTAGGGAAACGATTTGAGATGATAAAGCATTTTGAAACTAATTATAAAAGTTGGTAATGTAAATGTAAAAAACAATTATTTTTCTTTTATTTGCTAGGGATTTTTTATTGAGTAAAGTAGAATAAACAATCTCTTCAAATTTCAACTTATTATGCGGTACGCTGAATGACGGCGGGCAATTTATAAAAAAACTAAAGGCAAATACGCGCAGTGTTGTGATTACAGGCATATTTCCATAATAATCCTTGCCTTGTGTCCTTTAAAAAGGCTTATATGCCCAAAATTTTTTTGATTTTCTTTATATGTGTTTGATTTGTAACTAAATTGAGCGCAAAATTTTGGCCGAAGATCCCTTTAAGTGCTTGAGGATCATAAAGCTACGTTTTCAACAGAAGTTGACTTTAAGAACACTATAATAAATCCTAGGTTTCTTCACTAGAATAGCTTAATTAATAATATGTAAACGAATGCATAGTGAATGTTTTTACCCAATTTATTTTGCCCTGTAGAGCACAAGTTTTTCTTTCTTTCTTTAATTCATCTTTTTCACTATTTCTCAAAGTCATTTCTCCATTATTTCCTTGGTCTGACAGTACCTTTACCTTTTTAAGATGATAACTGCACACGGGCACATATTTTAAATTCTTTTAAGGCTATATATTTATTCCGTGCAGGATTCTTTATCTTTTCTTACCGAACTTCTCTTAAGGAACTTTTCTTACCCCATACAGGAATATGGGAATTCGATGGAAATTTTTGATATTATATGTAGAGACTTGCAACAAATATCAATCATAATTAGAAGCATACTGTTATAGTATTCGAGACCAGGTAGAAAATAAAACGGTTTTTCCAACTATTACACTTTATTTCACTTCACACTTTATTTTACTTCACAATTTATCTTGTACACAATTCAATTTGACTTCACGTCTAACTGTGGCGACAAGCGTTGCGCGAATGCCCCTCCCAATTTACTAATCAACCTTTAGCACTTGTTAGCAAGGTGGGGCGGCGTCATTTCCGCCCCACTCTTTTACAGCAATCAAAACATTATCCTTCCGGTTACATTATATTACTCTATCCATTATCCGCAATCATTAATGTAAGTAACTAATAATTATTATAATATAAAGTCAAATCACTTATCGAGTAATTCCGTTATAAACAATAATATAGTGGTTATTAATCTAACAATAGCAATTATTAACCTAACAGCTCGGCCATCCTACTCAAAGCGAGTCCCATCGCTTCTACACTCAAAAAAAAGTAACGAAATTACATTTTTTTTTTAATTACATTTAACATATCCTAAACTAGACTAAGCATGATAGATATAAATACAATATTAATCAAAATAATAAAATCAAAATTTAGAATTGACCTTCCGTCATAAAATCTATAATTGGTATTAAATGCACAGTTATCCTTTTTTATGTTTGTATAATATAACCAATGAATATCTAATTTTAACTATTCAGTGTCAACTGTATTATTATCAGTTGAATCAGACTCAAAATCTCTATTGAAATTCATCCACGGATGAATTTTGTCAATTGACACTATAGCTTCATATTTTCTACTGTTTTTACGGGTAAGCGGCGTATCTTCAACTAGAAATCGGTCATTTGGTAGCACTTTTACTATGCGATACGGGCCTTGAAATTTAATTACAAGTTTTTGTGATTTTCCGTCGTGTGGGACTTGCTTTTCTAAACGTATTAAGTCACCTTCATTGTATTTAGTTGCGGGCTTTCTACGTTCATTAAATCTTTTTGCATCTTCAATTTGTTGTGCTTTAATTTTTGTACTAGCATCTTGCCTAAGTTCGTCTAACTTTTCTAATGGAGTTCCATTTAATGTGTCATTGATAACAGAGCTTAGGATGCCTTCTGATTTACCGGTTATATTAAATCCAAAAAGTAACTCAGATGGGGACCTTTGTGTAGTTTTATGCTTAGTTGTATTTATACCGACTTGAATATCCTGTACATAATTGTCCCAAGATTTATCGTCTTTACCATGTCCAGATGCCGATAAAGCATCTAAAATGGTCCTATTAAAACGTTCTACTTGACCGTTAGCTCTTGGAGTAGCAACGGCATTTGTGATGTGTTTGATACCATAAGACATAATAAAATCCTGAAAAATTTTACTCGTGAAGCTAGTTCCCTTATCGGTGATTAGTCTCGTGGGTACGCCGAAGTAACTTATGTGGTTTTTAATAACTTGTATGCTTGTCACGGACTTTGTATTCTTAACAGGAGTAATGTTAATATATTTTGTAAAGCCATCAATCAAAACTAACAAATAGCTATTCCCTTTCTTACTTTTCACAAAGGGTCCTAAGTGATCTGCGTGGACTGTGTGGAAGGGAATACTGACCTTATTTATTGTATGTAACTCTCCTTCACGTTTTCCTCCCGGCGCTTTGTGATGTGCGCACTCGAGACAAGACGTCACATATTTTTTTACAAAGCGGCGCATTTTAGCGAACCAATAATGTTCTTGGATTCGTTTCAATGTTTTTTCAAAACCACAATGCCCGATGTCGTCGTGGTTCATTTTGAGTATTTGCCAACGTACTCCCTTAGGTACTACCCATCTTAGTGAATCGCCAACAATTCGATAGACGCGCTCATTTTTAAGTTTGTAGTTTTTAATTATGTCTACATATTGGTCTGCCTTGGAGTTCGTTAATATGTGCTTTATTTTCTTTATTTCGTCATCAGCAGATTGCACGGTAACTATCCAGTCCGAATGACTTTGCTGTATCGCCAACACATCCCATATTAGCCGGTCATCTGCAATACCTTCAGACGAACAGTCCACCGGGTTTCTACTAAGCGCATCTGCATGAGACATTCGGGCGCCTGGTCGATATTCAATCGTGCAGTCGTATTCTTGTAGCTGGATCCACCAGCGCGCAATACGAGCTACTAAATCTCGTTTAGTCAGAGTGGATCTAAGGGCTTTACAATCAGTTACAATTTTAAAGTGTATTCCTATAAGATAGACTCTAAGTGGGGGGATAAGTCGCTCGCGTCCGTAGGCTCTGACCACCTATTCCTAGGCCCACCCTACACGTGTCCCCCGGGTGGTGCTAAATGAGCGACAAGCCGATAGCACAGACTCGGCTCCACGCCCTGGTAGAGGCGTAAAATATACCACCCTTTATCCGCACCATGAGGAACAATATAATAGAAATGGCCCCGAGTTCCCGGCGCCCCTTTAATGGGGCAGGGGTGCGAAGAATCTCCGGGAGGAAAACCGGCGACGAGGTTCGCCACCCGTCACGTTCTGTCTCCCGGAGAGGCGAAAAGTGGATTGCAGAGGTCCGTCTGGCTACGTTGAATGTATGTGGGGCAATGAATGATAAAATGGATGAAGTATGCGATATGATGAATGATAGAGGAATAGATGTGTTATGTGTAAATGAGACGAAAAGGAAGGGAAAGGATGTCACTACACATGGCATGTATACCGCATACTGGTCTGGTGTAGACGAGATCGAGCGGGCATGCCAGGGAGTAGGTATCATCCTTTCAGAAAGAATGGGCCAATGTGTGAAAGAGTATGAATGTGTAAGCCCAAGACTGCTGTGGATACGAATGAAAGTGGGCTTAAAGAAGTTGTTTGTGTTAGGGGTCTACGCCCCAGACATGTCTAAGCCCACTTATATCCGAGAGCAGTTTTGGGAAATGGTAAGGATGGTGTTAATGGAGTGTAAGGGAAATGAAAATATTATTATGCTAGGAGATTTTAATGGAAGGGTTGGGGTGAGGAGGCTTGGTTATGAAAGGATATTGGGAACGTTTGGTGATGAAAGTATAAATGAGAATGGTGAAAGTCTCCTCACCGTATGTATGGAAAAGAATCTTTTTGTGACGAACACTTGCTTTCGCCACAAGAGGATTCACATGTATACTTGGGAAAGAGGTGACGATAGAAGCATGATAGATTTAATAATTGTGGATGAAAGATTGAGGGGCGCAGTTGTAGATACAAGGGTTTACCGGGGTTCTAACGTAGGAACGGATCATTATTTGGTTCTATGCCGAATTAATGGTCTATTCAGGCGTTGGCGCCATCGGTCATCTGTGTCTACCACTGCGTTACAGCGTATTAGAACAGAAAGGTTACAAGATGAAGGTGAGAAAAAGAAGTTCAAATGTAGACTGAAAGAAAATATAAGTGGTTTGGATGAATTATGTATGAAGGAGTTAGACTTGGAGAATGTATGGCAAAATGTAAAGAAAGGTTTAGTGGATGCAGCTACCGAAGTATGTGGTGTTAGTAAGAGAAAGAATGAAAGGAAAAATAATACGTTATGGTGGGATGATGAGGTACGTATGGAAGTTGAAGCAAAGAAGAGAGCATGGCTAGATTTACTAGCAACAAAGGCTGGTAATTCTAGCGGTACGAATGATGATATTGAAAGAAAAAAGGCAGTCTTTAGACATCTTAATAAGAGAGTAAAAGAAGTAGTTGAAAGAAAAAAGCAAGAAAGAACGGATAAGAATGATAGAAGAATATCGGATAATTTCCAGGCAAATATTAAAATGTTCTGGAAACTTGTAAGAACTGCCAGGGGACATTCAAAACAGCCTATGATGAATGCTATAAGAGACGAGAATGGTTATATTCTGAATGATGAAGTTTTGAGTTTAAAGAGATGGAAGGAATATTTTGAAAGCGTGTTTATGAGTGAGGAGACAACGTGTGTACTAAGTGAAGTAGAAATTCCGAAGGAAGAGGAAAGAGGTAGCGAGATTAGTGTAGGTGAAATAATGAAAGCAATGAAAAGCATGAAAGCAGGTAAGGCTGCCGGATATGATAGAGTTTCACTCGAAATGCTAAGGGCTGGAGAGGAAGTGGTGGCAGGCCTGCTGCACACCTTGTTTAATTTATGCTGGGAACTGAAGCGGGTACCGGTAGACTGGTGCAAAGCCGTGATAGTCCCAGTATATAAGGGAAAAGGGTCGCAGCAGGACTGTAAAAACTACCGTGGCATCAGCCTTCTTAGCATTGTGGGAAAACTGTATGCTAAGGTACTGATTGAAAGGGTCATGAAAGAAACTGATGGAAAAATTTGGGATGTGCAAGCAGGATTTAGAAAGGGAATGGGATGTACAGATCAAGTCTTTTCCATGCGCATGATCGCGGAGAAGTTTTTGGCCAAAAACCAAAAGGTTTTTTGTGCGTTCATGGACTTGGAAAAGGCCTATGACAGAGTGAATAGGGATGTGCTATGGCAAACACTGAACTCATTTGGGTTGAGCGCTGGCTTGATACGGGCATTGGAGTCCCTTTATAGGGACTCTAGTGCTTGTGTTAGGATCAACGGGGTCTACTCGGACTGGTTTGACATCCATAAAGGTGTCAGACAGGGCTGTGTAGCTTCCCCGTGGCTGTTCAACCTATTTATGGACAGTTGTTTGCAAAATTTGAAAGTTGAAGAATGCGGATTAAGAATGGGTGAGTTAACCGTCAAATGCCTTTTGTACGCCGATGATCAAGTTATACTTGCGTCGTCGGCGGCCGAGTTGCAAATGATGGTTACATTAATGAACAGATCATTAAAAGAAAGGGGTATGAAAGTGAACGCAAGTAAGACGAAGGTTATGGTTTTTGAAAGAGAAGAAAGTAAAACGATTTGTGAAATAAGAATAGAAGGGGAGTTGATCGAGCAAGTAGACGAGTTTGTATATTTGGGCTGCGTATTTAGCAGGGATGGGAGATATGATAAGGATATAGAACGACGAGTGAATGCGGGAAATAGAGTAAATGGGGCCCTGCACTCTATTGTGAAGAGTCAAAATGTGTCGAAAAAGGCACGTATGGCAATTCACAATGCTGTGTTGGTCCCTACTTTAACATATGGTAGTGAAAGTTGGGTGTGGCAGAAGAAGCACGAGAGTAGAATGAACGCAGTAGAAATGCGGTCGTTAAGGAGTATGTTAGGGCTGAATCTTAATGACAGGGTAAGAAATTGTGTAATAAGAGAAGAGTGTGGTTTGCAAGATGATGTTGTGACCAGGATTAAGAAAGGAATGCTTCGGTGGTTTGGTCATGTGGAAAGAATGAATGAGGAAAGAGTGACAAAGAAAATTTATGTTGCAGAAGTGAATGGCAGAGTCGGAAAGGGACGTCCTAGGCGAAAATTTATCGACCAAATTGGCGATTTATTGAAAACGGGCCAAATTAGGAGTACCCTTAACCGACGAGCATGTATGCGGAGGTGTATGGATGTGAAGGAGGCGAGAGAGGTGTGTCAGGATCGTGCCAAATGGAAGTCTGTAGTCTCTGCCTACCCCTCTGGGTGACAGGCGTGAGTGTTTATGTATTATGTATTATGTAGACTCTAAAGCGATTCAATGACGCAACCACTGCTAAAGTTTCGAGTTCGAATGAGTGAAGTTGACGCTCGTGTGCGTTTGTTTTCCTACTAAAATAAGATATGGGCTGTAATGTGTTCTTTGAATTTCGCTGCAGTAATATTCCTGCCACACCTTCCTTACTTGCGTCTGTGTGAAGTTCTGTTTCTGCACAAGGGTCATAAAGAGCTAGCAATGGGCGGTTGACTAGTATTTCCTTAATTTTTAAAAAGGACTCTTCTTGGCTTGGTCCCCATGTCCAGCAAGAGTCCTTCTTTAAAAGGCTAGTCAATGATGCCGTGATTGTAGCATAACCTTTGATAAAACGCCTAAAAAATCCAGATAACCCAAGGAACTGTCTTAATTCATGTTGGTTGCGAGGTTTCGGAAATTTTGAGACAGCGTCTGTTTTCCTACTGCCTGGGCGGATTCCATTAGCACTTACTTCAAATCCTAAAAAGTCAATAGTTTCATAGAAGAAATTGCATTTACTTAACTTGAGGGTTAGACCTCCTCTCTTCAAGAGTTTGAGTACTTCTTCTAGTCTAACAATGCCTTCGTCAAAGGTTTTAGACGGGATAAGCACATCATCCATGTATACAATGGCATACTTGATTTTAGCCTCCATAAGTATTTTGTTGATGGTGCGTTGAAACACAGATGGTGCATTTACCAACCCAAACGGCATACGATTAAATTCATACTGCCCATCGGGCGTTACAAAAGCAGTCTTGCTTCGAGATTCTTCAGAAATTGGTATCTGGTAATAGCCAGAAGCCAAATCCAATGATGTAAATAAAGTATTACCTGCTAGTAAATCTAATTGATCTTCGATTCGAGGTAATGGATAATGAGTTTTCTTCGTCTTTCTGTTAAGAGCCCTGTAGTCGACACATAGCCGTTTCTCACCAGTCTTCTTTTGTACCAATACAATTGGGCTGGCATAGGGCGATGAAGACTCTCTTATGATTCCACTGTCGGCCATCTCTTTTATCATGTCCCTTACTAGTTGTCGCTCAGTATAAGACATGCGGTAGGGACGGTAAACGACTGGTTCAGAGCTTTCCAACTCAATTACCATTTCTGTAGCATTTGTAAACCCAAGATCATAAAGTCCATTTGAGAAACATTCTTTGTATTTCGAAAGTAATCTCTGTAACTCAAGTGTTTGTTCATTAGTAAGTTGCGAACTACAGTTAATTGTTTCATCTATTCCAGTTGAATCAAGGGTGACTTTATACGAATCCAATACGTGAGCTGTAGAACCCGTAGGCATTAAATGTTTCTGTAGGGCACGTGTTAAAAGTGAATTCTTTCCTATGCATATATCATTTGTTGATATATTACATATTAAGAGAACACCTCGACCATTCTTGATTTCGTACTCTCCAGGTAGAATATAAAACTCTTTTCCAGCTGAACCACGTAGCGATCCGATAACGCAAATGTTACAATCAATGTCCGTATTGGCACATACTTCCACCGTTTGCAATGCATTACTAGGAATATTGGCGATGTTTTCAGTTAATAAACGAATTTTGTTATGAGTTATCCTTTGGAAGATTAATTTACTAGGAGTTTTGATAATCAAAATATCAGATTTTTCTGTAAATGAGTGCCCCAACAAAACTGGGTGATTAAGAACGTAATCGTCAACTATGTAAAGTTCTATATCCTCCGTTAAGCCTTGCACTGTTACGGAGGCTAGCGCTACGCCTAATGGTCTTACTAAGTTAGACCCTATCCCTTTTAGTACAGGCAACTTAGTTTGGGAATTAATGTCGAGTCCCATAGTTTCTGCATCACTTAACCTAACTAAAGAACATTGACTCCCCAAGTCAACGTAACAGGTTGTAGAAAATCCGTTAACTTTTATGTTGATTATATATTTATCGCATGGGCAGTCACCTAAAGTTACTTTCGCTACGTGTTTCTCATCTTTAGAATCATTAGAAGTTCTAATCCTGTTATTTCCTGACTCAGATGCAAATTTGTTTCTATAACAATCGTTTGACTTATGACCTATTCTTTCACAAATCGTGCACTTTATGAGAGGCTTATCGCACCTAAAACTAGGATGCCCTATTTCGCTACAGTTAAAACACCTAATATTATTATTAAATGAATTAGATTTAGACGCCCCGGGTCGGTTTGACGCTAGCAAAACCTTACGATCGCTATATTTTTGTACAGGGGCGTCGAAGTTTGGCCGGGATTGACTTGTTTTAACCGTCTTAAAATATTTAAGAACCTGCTCAGGCTCGGAAAAATGAGCAGCCTGAGCCCCCCACTTTTATAGCACGATCCTCAACACCGTAAAGAAGGCAGTCTACAGCTTGTCTACCGAAAATTTTACAACGGTTTAATAAATTGATCTTTGCATAGTAGTAGTGTTCCAGCGACTCGCCGTATTTTACTTTCTTAGATAACATTTCAGTCAGAAGCTCGGCATAGTCTTCGCGACAGGGGAATGATTCTAATAACTTTTTTTCCATTCGGGCCATGTATATAATAGTGAAGGTAATCCTTGAAACCAGGTTTTGGCAACACCACTAAGCTTAGGCAATGAATAATGGATAATTTCTTTCTCATCCCAGCTATAAATTTCAGCACACTCTTCTACTTTGTTTATCCAAGTTAAAATGGTTTGATCTTTCGACAAAGGGTCAAATTCCGGTATGACGTTAGTGTTGAAAGCAAGTTTAGGCCTATCCGAGCCCCTGACTTTACTTAAAATATCTAAAAACTTATCTAATATAATATTAGTTTCTGGTTCCTTACTTATACTACGTTGCCGCTGACGCCTAGTATGCTGTGAATCACCATCCTCTGAAGATGTCGAATGATCGCGCTTCCTTTTACTCCTCGATTCCAGTCTACGGCGAGTTGATCGTTTACCCCTTTTCTTTCTTCCATCGTATCCATCCTCACTACCAGACTCACTAGTCCGATACCATGTCCGTACTCCTGACCTTGATTGTCCCTCTTTATCCTTGTAACGCACCTGCTCTATCCTCGAGCAGGGCGTTTTCCGTATCAATAACGGGCTGAAATTCCGTCCTTGCACCTCTATCCTTGGTGCTCCTTGATTAGTTAGATGCGCCAGTCCTTCCCCTCGACTGGTCGCATCGTCACCAATCTCATTCAATCCCTTTCCTTGGGTCATCCGATCTCCTTGCTCTTGTCCTTGAGCAATTTCATCATCCATGTTGTCTCCAATTATCTGAAACTTACAGGTATAAGCTTAGAACTTGTTCAGAGATTTTCTTTTAATGTACATTGCGAGCTCATCTACTAGCGCGAACTAGAACTTTTCTTCCCTTTAAAGGTTATACAAAAAAAAATAGTTAAGCTATGTAGGTTCTTTTAGTCATTATATCTATTATTGGTACTGGTTGATCACATTGCAATAATCATAACATTGACGAATTTATTTAGTTTTCGTAATGTCGTGTATCACCATAATTTAAAATTAAAAAATTTGTACAGCTGACTTCAATTTATGTTATTAAGAATAACTCAAAAACCATTAGTCTGCCCTTGATCAAATTTATATGGGACCACACGAGAAGTACCAGCTTTCAAACAAAAAAAATGATAGGCGAAATCAGTTTACCCAGTAAAAAGTTACGAGGGAACACACATAAAAAGTAAAAAGAAAAATATTCATTCGAATTGAGTACCGTCTCCTTTTGGAAGTCGGCAGAAAAGAAACTGAGTTTCATTATCAGCATTATGTTTTTAATTTCACGACTCATACGAAACAAAATAAGGTTAAAAAAAAACTAACCATATAAAATGCCTATGCATATAAAAATAATAGCCTTATTAATTATTCGCCAAACTTTGAAATCAATAACTACAGTTATACTTAATAGAAAAATATGCCACATATCACTTTATAAATAAATAAAAAAATACTTACATTATTCGAGCAATGCACGTGGCAAGATAATTAAATACGTATCCTGTTTATCCCACTTCTGATCTGTTATAGTATTCGAGACCAGGTAGAAAATAAAACGGTTTTTCCAACTATTACACTTTATTTCACTTCACACTTTATTTTACTTCACAATTTATCTTGTACACAATTCAATTTGACTTCACGTCTAACTGTGGCGACAAGCGTTGCGCGAATGCCCCTCCCAATTTACTAATCAACCTTTAGCACTTGTTAGCAAGGTGGGGCGGCGTCATTTCCGCCCCACTCTTTTACAGCAATCAAAACATTATCCTTCCGGTTACATTATATTACTCTATCCATTATCCGCAATCATTAATGTAAGTAACTAATAATTATTATAATATAAAGTCAAATCACTTATCGAGTAATTCCGTTATAAACAATAATATAGTGGTTATTAATCTAACAATAGCAATTATTAACCTAACAATACATTTTAATAACAAATAATAGAGGCAAAACTTGACCTGATAGAGCGGATTGCATCATATAATAACACAAGCTCGCGTTCTCACGAAAGTGATATACTAATTACTCACTAACTAGGAGTTTTATAGAACTTATAATTGCTTTTCTACTTAGATCACCTGTTTAGTATATAATACAAACAGATTCATAATGGTATATATTACATATAATGTCATAACGAATAAACATTAATAACAATGAAATAAATATAAAATATACTCGTAAATATAAGAAATGATTATTAACAATTGATAAATCTAAAATCTAAGTAACAAGCCGTGGTAGTCATAGTACGCGAGCTTCTCGGGTTTGATCTTTGTCGGCACCATTGAAAATATTCATTGATACTCGTACTTATGCCAATCTACGATGAGTTCGGCGTGGAGTAAAATATATTGGGGACATATGAAGTCCGTTATTATCACGCAGTGATTTTACAGTCTTGTTTTCAAGTTTTGAAGAAAACGTCACGTGATGTGTCGTAATCTTTTGAACGCTACCCAGCTGAGTTGGATCCGTCGATTGACCGTTCTCCGGAGCTGGACTTACCAAGCTGGATACTTTTCCTAGGTACCTATAGGACTTCTAGGTATAGGATGATCATATTTACTCGTCAACAATTTCGAGCACGATGGCTGCAGTGGGATAGGTGTAACATGAACGTTACAGATGTCCTTTATTTAGTCTATGTTTATTTTAAGGGCTATGCGTTGGGAAACACAATTAAGCATAGTGTTGAACTCCTCCAAAGATTCTACCCTAGAAATTAAATGGCTTGAGCAAATAAGACATATTTTACAAAGTTTTATTCGTCATGTAGTAGCGGCGTAAGATAATTTACTACCCCTTATACTATACCGCGGATGACGCAAGAAGGAAAAAAAATGAAAGAGACAGAGGAAAACCTCTCACCATGTCGATCTTTTCAATCATCTTAAACAAGCAAGGTTAATACTGTTTAAAAAAAACCGACTCCTTAAAAAGTACTATTAATACATATTATACGATCATATAAGAACTTTAACACAGTTTTATTATAAGTGGAAATAATAATTTAAGCGAGAACGATTGCTAACCAACTTTAATTTGTTATATGTAGATCCCAAATGGTCATTCAAAATGAAAAATGTCTAGAAAAATTTAAATAGTTCGTCGACCTTAATTTTTTTATTTTAAGCAATATGACATCTGGTTGTCGCCATGATGAAATTTGATTACTATTTTGTCTTTAGTATATCACTCATAAGATTAGGACGTAAGAATTATCAAAATTGACACACGTTTTATCTCTAGTGCGTCACAAAAATCTGGTAAACACATTACCCTCCGCAGTCGTGTAAAAAGCAAGAAGTTTTCATTTGAACTATATTTTTATTCTATGTAACATAATATTCGATGTTAATAGACCGTATTTGCTTAATTTGCTTTACAGATACTGTATACGTCTATTACGTTATAATTGAAGTCGTTTATATATTTTTATATACTTATGAGATATGTGTGTATTTGAAATAGAAATTTATAATAGACTTAAAATACTTAAAAACGAAACAATGATTAAAAACATAATGAGTTTGCATCCAATCGCAACCGACTCTTACTGAACCTACACCCAATTTGAACACCTGCCAAAATGAAAACCCCACCTAGTCTATTATTTTTGCAATAACTAACGGCGTATACAGTGCAGTGCCAATTATTATAAGTTGCTCTGTCGATTATTTTGGTGGCAAATATTGAAGTTGGTCAAGGCGTTGCACCTTCTATCTAGTAGGTAGGGTCAATACTCTAAACTTAGTATACGTTATCTAAAAATTAAACTTACATACACTACTTATATACATTAAAGTTAACTTAATAGAAAGTAAAGGCCAACTTGAGAAGGATTAAAAGTATAAAATATTGTAACAGCTACTGATTTCGCGGATAATTTTTTCGTTATTTAATATTGGCTTTTACTTTCATTAAAGGTTCAAATTTTTGACCCTTTTGAGCAGACTGAGGAATATTACAAACTCAAAGTAACAACTATAAGTTAGTATTAATAGTTACACGAAAATCTAATGAAAACCGTTTCCTTCTTTCGACCATTCCCTTAGGCGTGGAAGGTTTTCTCCAAATTAAAAGAACCGACCAGAGACCACCCATACAGTATAGGTTCACAGTTGACGAAGTTATTGCGAAACACACATAAAAAAAGTATAGACAGTCAAACTGTGAATTCTTCTTGAACCTAAGTTTATTTTATTTATTTATTTATTTATTATATATAATCACCTAAACTATTCTTGTTTTCTTAAGCCTGTTCTTATTTTCTTTGTCATCGTACAGTGAAAGTTCACCACTGTTTATAGCAGGCTGGACATGGGTCTCTCGTTGTAGTGAGAATTATTTGCCAAGCGTGACGATCAATGCTCAATCGTCGTCACGCTTGGCAACCGGGTTGATGGTCGCATTAACGGACGTTTCACACCCTTCATGCTGCTGACCGTTGTCCGTCCGACTATTTTACGTCCGGCGTAAGTGATATGATATAAGATGGATTTTTTTATTATTTCTCTTAATCACCCCAACGACATCCACGTGATGAAATTGGATGATGAATTCTCTTACGCCGCAACTGCATACACAACTAACCTTATTAAATTTAACATGATTTTTTGCCGTACCATGGGCAGGCACCGTTGAGCGCGCCATCTCGCCTGTTCGCTGTGTCCTCATCGTACTTAATCTCTCTCACTCTCCTGGACATGAATCCTGAGTGCGACCTGTTTGCGGATGAATGGACGGTAATATCGAATGCCTGAAGTTTTGTGAACGAGAAGAATGAATATGTTTTCTTTAATTAATGTTATTGGTTTAACCATTCTAAATAAAGTAAAAATAAATAAATAAATAATAAAATCCTGTATATTAAAAGTTTTTTTTAGAAATGTATGTTTTAGAACCGCAATTTAATTTTTATTCCCCAAACTTTTCGCTACTATATATTTTGAGTTAAGTGTGTCAGTTGTTAAATACATTCCCAGGTGAAAATATAATTACTAATTTTAGTATAATGTTATGCACATTATATTTATATTAACAACTCTGATTTAGTAAAGATCGTTTAAAAGTTTACTTAAAACATAGTAATGTAATGGCGGTATAAGAAAATCCGCTGCCGCATAGCCCGTCATAACAACTCAAACTTACCAAAAATTACGATTGCCAACTATGGGATAGCAATATATGGCCTATGTGCAATGGATTTTGATAAGATATATAATATTGATGATGTTGAAATTTTAAATTTTATATAACTACATCTGAATAATTTATTAGAAGTCATACTCCGTTACTGGCTTTTTAATTATAGGATTACAACTGAGTGATCTTTATGCGCGTCCAATGTTGATCTTGGACTTATAGGATAAAACAGTTGCCATCCATAACCTTTTGTACCAGTCCTTTTGTTTTTATAAGTGTTTTCTGCGCAATAAATTACTCGCGTCGAGTACCCCAATAAGTCAATAAGGCGGACATAAGCTCACACAAAACTGCAGTATCATGACTTAAAATAAAATAGTTAAATTGTTCCTCTACCTCTCCGGAAGCGGGTATATATATATATATATATATATATATATATATATATATATATATATATATATATATATATATATATATATTAGCTCTTAGCCTGTGGAGCAACAACAAAAAGTAGTATACCGATTAGCAAATGCCGATCCTAAATCTCAAAGACTGGTGATGGGGTAGCAGCATTACCAGTGCGGTGGTATTGGCTCCACGCTTACTAACCCTTCCTGCTCAGCGTGATGTTTATGAGCTAACCTCTCAAGGTTGTGGACTTTTTACGCACACAGTCCAGCTGATGATAAGTGAATGCAGTGGCCCATAAACATCGTAATTTCTCCTCGATTAAGTATCAAAATGCAGATGCATTGCCTTGAGGACTAAGATGGAATACCTCGTCGAAAAAGAGTCACCAGTTCACTACACTCACAATACGAAACACAGCAGCATCAAGCTACTATTTTACGCTTACGCTGCTCTACGACCTTGCTGTTGTTCCTATTTTAACTTGAGAAAAGTTAAAAATAAATTAGCAAAGACCTTAAATAATAATTATAGTAACAAAATCAGAACATCAATCATTGTTCAAAGGCCTTTACTTTCATGGTCATCGAAATTGTATTAGTAAGGCCAGATATACATATTTTAATGTGAAATTTAAATAAGACACTCGTAGGAAGCGAGAGAGACACTAACCAAAAGATAGGCAGCAGTATCTTCCTTATAACAACTAAGAAAATGTATCCCCCTCCCTCCACTCTATGAGGTGATAGGTGGGGAGGCCTGTGTTCAGCAGTAGATTTTAAAAATTTAATAAGCTATAACGGTAACGGTGTTTTGCAGGCGGGTTGCTAACCGTAGTTGTCTTTTTTGTAATTAGTGAATAATTTTCAGGAGGATGCTGGAAGCTTACCGTGTCTCGTTTAGTTCCCCTTTATCGACTTATACGCCATCTATGAGACGATATATGGCGTATGAGTCGATAAAGGGGAACGATATTAACTTTGAGATAAAACTTTCTACCTATTTCTTAAATAAATTAAGAGAATGCGTTTGGAATATATACCATAATACTTTTCACATAATTATTATTGTGTACGTGCTTATTATACATATAATACGTTCCTTTGCCTGGCTCGACCATCCTGAATTGACATTTGTAGGTTAACTAATCCAAGGAGAGTTCGTTTTTTTTCATCCTTTACAATGTCACTTTGCGTTTTTGTCTAAAAATGCCGACACATTCGCGCTTCATCCGTAGTACGCTGCAATGTGGCTCTACCACGATAATAAAGCGAAGTAAAACAAAGCTAAGCCGTTTACAACTTTATTTTTATCAATAAGAGATATATCGTGCAAAAATATGAGTTCAAATGCTTCCATAGCTATAACATGTTCATAAATAGATTGTATGGCTTTGACGGCTCTGTGGCGCAGCGGTTTAACAGCGCTGAGAGTCGCAGGTTCAAATCCCTCACGGATTTTTACAAAAAAGACTCACGTAACATAGCGTTTTACTTTAAGTTTTAAAAGTTCATTTCTCGTTACATATTGCAATTTAATAAAAAAACACCCCTAAAGAGAGATCAGTTCTCATTTGACTAAGACAGTTCCCAAAAAAAAAGTACAGTCGAATTGAGAACCTCCTTTTTTGAAATCGGCTAAGACCTGCTCTATATAGGGTTAAAAGTCTCGCGTTTGACATATTAAATAAGTATGAATTCAGCGAACACATTTTTAAGCCATATAAGACAACACAATAAATTATGTTTTAATTATATCTCCGTATAAGGTGCAAGCTTTTCGGTCGCGCTTAAATGGACATTATTGTATTAGTTTTTATTTTTTTAACGTTAGACAATACAAGGACAAATATTATTTTGGGTCGATAGACCTAAAAGCAAACTGATCTAATATAGTAGAAGTATAGGTGTTTAATATTTTATTTGATTTTATTTTATTCACCTACAAGCCTATCAAAGTCAACTGCTGGGTATAGCCATAGATACATAGTTGCCATGCTTGGGGTGCGGGTTGAAGACCGTGTTTTTATTTTCTGGTTGTTATCAGGAAGACACTGATGCTGATCTCATGGTTTCCTTCTATAGCCACATACGATACCCACGAAATAATATGAGGTGGTTTTTTATTTTTACACCGTCACTACACAGTCTAAATATTTTATATGGCATTCAATTATACGGTAGACTTTTATAAATTTGAATTGATTTAGATTTCCATACGATCTGATAATAAATGGTAGTTTGAGTTTTTATATAATTAAAAAGATTCGATATCACAACTGAGATGAGGCACTGCATCTAGATTTCTCGAGTAGTACGCAAGTTATAGACTTATGGTGATGGTGTATGTGATTTTAGCTAACATTTTTTGTAATTTAAGAAAAATATCTAAATAAATAAACATGTGAATAACACTTTAATGTATGGCAGTGAAAGCAGGGTGTCGCAGAAGAAGCATGAATGTAAAATTAATGCTGTAGAAATGCGGTCATTAAGGAGTATGTTAGGGCTGAATCTGAATGACAGGGTGAGAAATTGTGTGATATGAGAATAGTGTGGTTTGCAAGATGATGTTATAACCAGGATTAAGAAAGGAATGCTTTATTTATTTGGTCATGTAAAAAAAATATGAGGAAGGAGTAAGTGACAGAATCGGAACGGGACACACCAGACGGAAATTAATCGATGAAATAGATATGTTGGAGATGAACTGAATTAAGAGTACTTTAATCGACGAACATGTGTATGCATAGTAAACGACGTAAAGGGGCGAGAGAATAGAGTAAAGATCATGTTGAATGGAAGTCCGTAGTCTCTGACTACTGTTTATGATGTGTTATAAATAAAAACACACAATATAATCCTGCGTGTTATTAACAATAGTGGACAAACAACAAACAAATAACCGTCAGCAATCATATTATATCCGACATTATTATGTTTTCATAAAAATACTTTAAATAGAATTATGCTAATATTATGTTGTCGTTCCTTCGTACCAGATGTCGAGAAAAATTTAAATAATTTGTGTTTTTGTACATAAATATCCATTAAATCGCACAAGACGTGGTGTCCATTTAATTGCTTAAATCTGATACAGAAGATAACGGTGGTTAACGTTGCGTTGGTGCATGAGATCGCGGAGCTCGCCAAGGTTGCTGCAGCTCTTTAGATGCATATCTAGAAGGGATATTAGTAAATAACAACATTACTCAACGGTTACAGAATTTATTTTAATGGTTGTAATTTGTTGTTATATTGCTGAAAATATCTAGAATGCAATTTCTTTTATGTGATTGGAATAATTCAATGCAAATAAAAATATTTGCCAATAGGAGACTTAGTTCCTTATTGCTATTAGGTCTTTCATATAAAAGTTGAGTCTTTTGAAACTACAAAATTTTCTTTAAAGATAACGTTTAATATAAATTACAAGTAGACTTCAAAGTACCGAAGATAATTAAATACTTTCACGTCTGATGTTGGCGCTAAAACATAGTGTTTAGGGGAATTACAACCTGCTGAAATTCATCTGCATATTGATTAGCCTCTTTTGAGACTGGCCAACTTTGGTCTGGAGAACGCTAAATAGTCAAATTTAAAGTTCAATTTATAACGGGTACACACAGAAATAATCCGACCCATTCACGAAGCTGGTTGCGAAACTGCATCTGAAACTAGTATCTGTAACTAACTGGCTATAAACCCGGCAAAACGATGGTTGTGCAAAACCGACCCAATTAAAATAAAATCAACAAATTGTTTTCGAAGGAGCTAGTTTCGTAAATCTATTGTTGTTAGTTACATACGTAATGAACTGTTCGTTTTCGGGTGTTATAGCTTTTGACATAATATAGATTCACAGATTGTTAATACATTCTGTAATAAAAATACACAGTGTAGAAAATTGAGCGTACTCGTATAATATTACGAGTATTTAAGTTGTCGGATCAGTAAGCTGAAGTGACAATGGACCGACCATACAGCTCAAAAAACTAACAAACGATGGGAAACAAAGGTTCTCGAGGAGCAGCCTCATACTGACAAGCGTAGTGTTGGGCGACCCCCCTGATGAAACATGCAGTTGGTCGATGGATGCAAGTGACTGAGGATCGTACTTTGTGGCAATCTGTGGTGGTGGCCCATTGTATGACTGGCCAGACTTAAATCTCTAATCGATTTGCTCACTTACTGTAAATTACAAGCGCTTAGCCTAAGAGCCATCACAGGCTCATAAAATCAAATAGTGTTAAGAAAATAAGTATTTTCAATATTTGTCCGAACACAGCAGTATTTGTGTAACTAATGTATAAAACAAAAAAAATGAGATACATTTTGATTAATATACAAGCTTTAAAATATATATACGTGGTAGAGCCACACTGCAGCTTTATTATCGACCGGAGAAGGACTCTCACAGAATACCAGCGTAAAATAGCAGCTGAATAATGCTGTGTATTGTATAGTGAGTGTAGAGATCCGGAGACCCTGTCTTACTAGAAACGAGGCATTCCATCTTAGTCGTCAGGGGTGACAACGCATCTGCGCTTTGATTCTTAATCGAGGATAAATGTCTATGGGCCACAGCGTCCACTTATCATCAGGTGGACTGTGTGCTCGTTTGTCACCCTTATGGTATAATTGTTTTTTATCGAAATACTGTCGAATTTCGACTAATAGGCGACCACTAGCAATTATAATTATGCACATGTTGAGAGCTGTGGTAGCTCAGATGGTTAACGCTCGCTATAAATATAACAGAACGCGAGTAAGCCGGGTTCGATCCCCGCCGGCACCAACGAAACTGTTAATTGCAATTTTAAGTACTGATTTACCACGAGCTCAGCGGTAAAGGAAAACATCGTGAGGAAACCTGCATGTCTGAGGAATAAGAAAAAAATATTTCGAAGACATGTGAAGTTCGCCAACACGCATTGGGGCAGCGTGGCAGACATTTCCTTGCCCTAAAACCCTCTCAGAAATGAGGGGAGGCGTGTGCCCAGCAGTGGGACGTATATAGGCTGTAGCTTTACTTTTACTTTTTACTAACATGTTGATGGTGTTAACCATGTAGTGGCGGTGTAAGAACTTCCACTACCCCATATCGTCTCGAGGCTTTCGTAAGATGCGACAAAGAAAAAATGAAACAGGAGATTGGCAGCAGAAACGTACTAACAACTCAAAATAACAAGAAATTGCGGTTGCCGCTTGTTAAGCTTGGCAACTACGGAAAATCCCCTCTAAATGGCAATCTATGAAGGAGGCCCATGTCCACTGCTGAGATTTTTATAGACTGTAGTGGATGGATGGGCGTTAAATTGAAAGCTTTTCAATTGAAATAGAACGAACAAAATCTAGTTAACACAAAAATAGCTTAGACGGTGTAGTCAGTTCATAAGACTTTGTAGTTAACACGTCAGTCGTGACTGCCCTTGATTTACCGTGATAAATATCTAGGATTTGAAGCCTCTCTTACTTCAAGCATCGTCACTTCGTAACAAGGTTGGAGAACGTGTGAATAATATTGATAAATTTAGTTCTCAATTTATGTATGTAAAATGAGGGTCAAAATACTTACCTGTAGGTATTATGTTATGTAATGTCCTCCAGACTGAATTCACGGCAGCCTGACTCAATGGAGACTAGCCATCGGCGCAGGACAGGATTATAGTACCCAAGTGTATGCGCAAGCACAAGTGCACTCTCTATTCCCTCACTCTCATAATCCCATGGGACGGTAAACCGACACGACCTGAGAGAGCTCAGGCGCAGGACTAATGATATGACTAATGACTTTACGTGCTTTCCGAGGCACGGGGTTGAGACATCGCCCAACTTCCCGACTCCGGACAGCTACTGAGAATTTCTTAACGGAAAAACTCAATAATTGATTTTTTGGCCCGACCTGGGATTCGTAACCAGGACCTTCATGATCAGCAGTCGCTCTACTACAACCACTAGACCAACGAGGTAGTCATAAATATAATACTTATACCTATATACTCATAAAATGACCATGTAGTTGCGCTGTAAGAATATTCACTAGGCACCACATAATATAGTACCGTGGATGTCGTGAATGGCGTGGGGTCTTAAATTGAACTTTAACAGGCGACAGAAGGTAACAACCCAGTAGTATTTTATTTATTTATTTAAAACTTATATACACACATGGTAAACCATATACCAATATAGGCGGACTTAATGCCTATGACATTCCTTGGAGGGATGCAGAGATACAATGAAGTAGGTGTAGTAAAAAATTAATATCAGTAAACGTTTTGTATAACATGGATATAAAATACATAAAATATAAACGGTACATCAAAAAAATATAAAATAAAGTATAATAAAAACAATTACAAAAAATGTAAAATAATTAGTGTAATGAATATTTATAATACATATGTAAATATTATAATGTTGAAATTAACCTTCAACTTTTATTATACATAAATTTTTTGAGTAGTTAATTTGTTACATACTAAGCCTTCCGATTACAATGTACGTGGATGTTTTTTAATTATTTCAACTCACAGTTTAAATAGCGCTAAAGGCGTATATTGGAATGTATCGCGTGACTGCCAGTAATGAAGTGAAACATACATAACATGCCTTTGGTCTCGTGAGGCGATCGGAAGCGCAAGGAAACGTGACATTGGCGGCATTCCTGCAAGCGATATGCGACTAAAGCAGGGTACACAACACTTCATAACATGAAGAGTAACTGGCTAAAGTGAAATTAGTATTTAAATTAAATTTACCTAATTTATAAGATTTTAAATTATCTCCATACGAGTGCTGGGCCGTGAAATTTATTAACTGGTGGTAGCAAATGTTTCTGTTCGTCTTTCTTGCGCTATTAAAGCATCCAGTTGTAAATGAAACAACATTCGTAAACGATCTGATTTTGCGGAGTTATCTACTTCTCCCGATGATGCCTAGCTTAGAGGTGGACCGTATATCTAGACGGTGGTGTGTCTTTATTAGTATAGGGGTGGTGAGTTTAGTGGTGATAGAAATAGTGGGCGTAATTGGGAGAGTGCTGGGGTGCTCTTTAAAATAGGTATGACACATCTTTTATTTCATTGAGTGGATATAGGCAAAGTAATGTACCGTACATAATCAATTTCTGCAAAGTAACGCCTGATTCTATTAATTATTTCTATAAAGCCTTTTATCGTTTAATATTTCATATCTGATTTTTTAAGGTTGTGTAATAATTATATTTAAAATCCCCTATCATATTTCCAACCCATAACTAGTATCACCTTGAACATGGTAATTACTGAAGTTTACCAAAAAGCACAGTCCTAACCTACCTGAATCAAAATAACTTAATATTTGTCTCAAGCTGGTGACAATAAGTACATATTTTTTAATAGAAACTAAGTGACAAGTGAACTTACAATCCCGAGGTTAGTTACAGACATCTTCAATTGAGGATGCCTCGTGTGGAAGCGAAACACGTGTCGTATTACCGTCGGTGGTGTGTCTTTCCTAGTGTAGTGGTGTTGGGTGTAGTGGTGCTGGGATTAGTGGTGACGATCATAGTGCACGCAATTCAGGGTGTGCGGGAGGTGCTCTTCAAACTGGGTAAGACACATCATTTTATTTCATTGAGCGGATATAGGCAAAGTAATTTTCACTAACTTTAAATTATAGAAATAATTATGATTTATTAAGCGACTATCTCATCAATTTAACAATATTTAGTTATTTTAGAAATCTATTTAGAATTATGTACGTGGTAGAGCCATGCTGCAATTATATTAGTAGTATAGTTGTAGCACGAAAGGATCCACTCGACCGAGGAAAGACCACACTCTCGCAGAATATCTGCGTAAAATAGTAGTTTAATGCTGCTATATTTCGTATGGTGAGTGTAGAGAACCGGAGACCCTTTTTACTGGAAACGAGGCATTCCATCTTAGTCCACAGGTGACACCGCTTTTGCATTTTGATTTGTAATCGGGGATAGATGTAGATGTATATGAGCCACAACAACTATTTACCATCAGGTGGACTGTGTGCTCGTTTGGCACACTATCCTATAAAAAATATATTAGAAAAGCTATTTATTTTCACGGAAAACTTGTATTATCTTAAATTTACTAAAATACGAGAGAGCGACTCCAGAGTGAAACACATTCGACAATAAGTAGCATCATCTTCCTAATAACAACTACAAAATAAAAAAATATGTTTGCCAACCCTCTCACTTTCAAGCCCCACGTCAAAAGAGTAACCCGTCACGCACGATTTTATCTGAGTAGGCTCAACAGTATGTTGGGCCGACACAGTAAAATGTCCCTTCGAAACAAGCGTACACTCTACAAGGTATGTATACGACCAGTCATGTCCTACGCGGGCCCCGTCTTTGCCCACGCAAACCCTAACATTTTAAATGAACTCCAAATAGTTCAGAACCTCTTCTGTCGTCGAGCTGCGAACGCACCGTGGTACGTCCGCAATGCCGACCTTCATCGGGACTTAGAACTCCCAACAATTCAACAATTTCTTAAAAAACTCTCTGAGAACTTCTTCAAAGCCTCAGAGTCGCACCCAAACCATTTAATTCGTGAGGCAGCTTCTTATGCAGCCCCACCCCCCTCTCGCTATCGTGTCCGCAGGCCGAGAAACTCTCTCTCGGACCCGCCTAATAAACTTTCAAACGACCTGAACTGTCTCCTGGCAGCTCAGGCCAACTCTAATTAAATAAAATTATTGTAATATCTAACATTAACTTGCCTTCGTAGGCACTCCCTCAGCGGCACTTAGCCGCCTGCGCCCTCTTTTCCCAAAAGAGGGTCGCTCATGATAAGGCACAATAGAGCTTAATCAGCCGGTTGCCTGTCCCCAAAGGCGGTTTTTAGAGGGTATCACTTAGGGTCCCCGGTAGGACAGTGAGCCCCTCATAACCACGATAGACCGGCTACCGTGGTATGCGTAATGTATTTTCCGCCTCCCTACGTATAGGGTAGCCCTTTAATTGCTTCGGGCGCAAAAAAAAAAAAATTGCCAACCCACTTGCCAATCGTGGCAACTGGGAAATATTCCATCTATGACAAAGTGTGAAGTAGAATTTCGATAGACTTAACAATAACGGTTGTCGCTTCATCGTTATAAAACAGTCGATAATGTGTTCACAGTTTTGGTACAGGCAGTATCTCCTTAACGATGCGCCTTGCAGGTTCAATGCCCGCCAATGATTGACTGCAAAAGGAGACCTGTCTACGAGCTGTACTGAGCAAATAAACAAGTAATTATTCGCAATTACGCCACAATCGAAGCAGAACAAGACTCAGCCATGGGACTATTAAATCAACAATAGTGACATGTTTTTCTCATAAATAAAAAATATTAATAAATAAATAGCAATGCCAAGCACCTTAAAACATGGAATTGTTTTCAATTGCCAGTTAGCATAATTAAATAACTTCAGAAGTCACTTTTTGGGATACCTACGTTGTACTTACCTCGTTATAATTTCCGCTAAATAATCGCATGTAAAAGTGACTTCTCACAAATAAAACTACTAAAATAAAAATCTACCCACACTTAGAATTTTAAGCCAGTTTTGTTTCTGCAGAATCTATGTATTACTAAATGAATGCAAATATGTTTTACGTTTCGGTGCATTAGTATTCAATAGTACCGACATAAATTGCTAAATAGAAGTGATAAACTAAACCAAATGCAAATATATTTGTTAGGTTTCGGTAAGTATTCAAAAGTATCGACATAAATTGCTAAATTGTAAAGATAAAAACACTATTACGCGTTGGTCACACTCGACCGCATTAGCCTGCAAAAAGACAATTCCTGTACTAACTCGAACAATTCAATCGGAAGCATATCCGAATTAAGTAATGGACAATTCGATACAATTGCAAATTATATTTGCAATAATTACTAAGGAATAATCCTTACTAACGTTAGCCTAGTATTTTTATAGCTTAAAAATAACAAACGAGCACACAGTGCGACTAATAGTAAGTGGATGCTGTGGTCCATATATACCTATGTGCATCTATGATTGATTAAACATCAAAATGAAATGCTCTGTTAACAGTAAAAATAGTCTCCAGTCTCCATTCACCCTATAAAACACAACAGCATTAAGCTGCTATTTTAGGCTAGTATTCCGTGAGAACGTGGTCCTTTCCCGGTCGAGCTGACCCATAATAGTTGCAGCACGGCTTTACCATGTTAGAAGCAGTTGGCAATAATTACGATACTTAGTTTTCGGTAAGCTAGCACACTAGCTCATGAATTTCAGATTCGAAACCTATTGAATATCGAATTCAGAAGCCAATTGTACTCTCGTTCTTTTCTCTCAATTAAAACAAATAATGCTGCTATTCTAGACTTTTCTTTGCATCGTAGACTCGCATACAAACACTTGTTCTATACAGAATTTTGGAGAAAAATTATGTTAATGAAGTTTCTTACCACTTCTTCTCTTATAAGGTCTCCCGCAGTAGGGACTTATTGAAGCGATGGCGCAGCTTTTGTCTTAAAAAAAACGCTTTTCAAATGGATATTGTAAATATAAATATTTGGATTTTGACTTTGATTTAAACCTGCGGTCCCGCAATGCCGCTGCCACTTACTTGGTCACTGCGCTACTGTCAATTTAACAACGTCATCATTGGTTTAGAATTTGTTGTGGCCTAATTTTAAACCATTAAATTTTTCAACCCTAGGGTATTTGTAATTGAAATGGTTTTGTGTTATATTTTAATTTGTAGACTTTACCTATTCTAATTTTTTTCCACCAAACAATACTATAAAATCCGTGTAATTATTTCATCAAATCTTATTCGCTTATTAGTCAGAGATAAGTAAACTACAAAATAATGGTACATTTCAAACACGCGATACTTTCTATCCAACGGTAGAGAGGTAGAAGGAAGCTAATGCAAATTATCGCATCATCTCATCTCAAGCCGAGCAATCGTTGCGTAGCGTTGAAATTGGCGTCACAGTAATTTCTAATTTTGTTGCATCGATCACTTGAAAGTACGTGGTCACTGACGGAATGGGTATCCACAAATATGAGTTAGATATCAGTTTTAATATTTTAGTTTTTAATATATATTTTTGTCATCTGCGTACACTCTCGACTCCACTTAAAATCAGCGTTACGAACTGACGTCTAACTTCAATCTGTGCATTAAAACTTAGTGGAGACCATTTTATTACATTATTTTTAAACCATTTAATAAGTTACTTTCACATATTTTCGGAAAGATGTTGTTTTTCTTTTGCTGTCTTGTTTAACTTTTGTTCATAGGATAAGGGTGACCAACGAGCACACAGTCCACCTGATGGTAAGTAAATGCTCTGGCCCGTAGACATCTACATTTATCCTCGATTAAGAATCAAAATGCAGATTTTGTCACCGCTGAGAACTAAATTGGAATGCTTTGTTTCAATAAAAAGGGTCTCCCGTTCTCTTTACCACAGCAAGACTTTAAGATACTGTAAGCTCGTTCTGCGTAGATTGGATCAAAAATTAATATTTAAAAACTGAAGGTAGCCGGGCTAACTATGAAATTGGGACGTCAAATATCTCAGTCCCCTCCGTGACCATGGGTGCTGTAAAGCACCCGAAACATCAGGAATTGAAAATAGGTTAAAATAGTAAATATAGTTTTATTCACTGTAGTGTTCACGCAAAAAAGCATTTTTTCTTTCTTTCTTTATATATTGATATATACCCATATTATTCCTTATGCTCGTACTAAACTACTGCTTTTGTTGTTAAGTTATTATGAGTGATTTTAGTCTGTAGAGAAAAAATAAAGATCTGAAATCGGTATTTGTTCTTTGTTCTTAGATTTAGTGATATTTTTTCAATTGTAAATAACGCTTGCGCGAATTCATTTTCTAAGAAAAGTTAAATGTGCGTCCGCCTCAGCCACATATTATAAGCTTCTCCTGTGTCGTGGTGTTACAACCATTCATCATAATTATTATAGCGCATCACAACTCCGCTGCTGAGCCGCTCTAAAGGAAATCACATAGAAAAATATAGCATATAGCAGAAACACTTTTTAGGACTCTAAAGGAAATCACATATAAAAATATAGCATATAGCAGAAAAATCACGAGAGTAGAATATATGCAGTAGAAATGCGGCCGCTAAGGAGTATATTAGGGCTGAATCTGAGTGACAGGGTGAGAAACTGTGTTATAAAAGAACAGTGTGGTTTGCAAGATGATGCGGTGACCAGGATTAAGAAAAGAATGCTTCGGTGGTTTGGTCATGTGGAAAGAATGAATGAGGAAAGATTGACAAAGCAAATATATGTTGCAGAAGTGAATGGAAGAGTCGGAAAGGGACGTCCTAGGCGAAAATTTGTCGACCAAATTGGCGATATATTAAAATGGGCCAAATTAAGAATGCCCTTAACCGACGAGCATGTATGCGTAGGTATATGGATATGGAAGAGGCGAGAGAGGTATGTTAGGATCGTGCACAATGGAAGTCTGTAGTCTCTACCTATCCCTCTGGGTGACAGGCGTGAGTGTTTATGTATGTAAAAATATACTGGCGTGTAGCTATTATTTGTAGGCCATATTATACACACGGGTTCTAACTCGTAACCCAGCAGTACAGATAAACTCATATTACCTGGTATACGATTAAAATTATTTAAAAAAAAAAGAAACATTAAACTCACTAAAAGAAATGTGTTTGAAAATTTTCGTGTAATAAATTAATCTTTAATGTTACTACTGGCTGGTTAATATAATTAAACAATAAATAATAATTTATAAAATTCTTATTACACGTTCATATTTTTAAACATCGAATTCTTTAATAAACTAGTAGAGACATAAATTTGAGCGCGAACAAAGAAAGTAGAGCAGTAGAAGGCAATGCAATACATGGGCGCGCTTGAACTATACGTAGAGTTATGAAATTGCATAGCTATTAAATATTTACACCCTACGAGAGACCGGTATTGCGATAGTTGACGAATTGAACACGCAATATTATTGTTCTTGTGTCAATTTTGTAGTGTATCGTAAGATAAAGCACAATAACCCTCCCCCCTCATGGGTGAACCAACGGGCAACAGAGGTAAGCTATAACAGCAGATGGGCAGCAACGTCTTCTTGATAACAACTCAACAATAACTTTTTTTTAAAAACCTGGCAAATACTTTTCCTATCCAGTGGAGGGGTCATGCTTCTCTTCTTCATAACCACGCTATGACAAAATTCCGTCGAAAAATAGCATGATGTTTCTTTGTTTTGTATGATAACGGTTTTTAGTTACTGTTAGCTAGGTTATTCTGTGAGACACAGAATACCAGCGTAAAATAGCAGCTCAATGCTGCTGTGTTTCGTTTGCTGAGTGTAGAGAACCGGAGACCCTTTTTACTGTAAATGAGGCATTCCATCTTAGTCCTCAGGGGTGACAACGTATCTATATTTTGACTCATAATCGACGATAGACGTAGTTATCTATGGGCCTCAGTATCCACATACCTTCAGGTGTGCGGAGTACTCACTTTTCGGCCTTATTCTATATTAAAAAAAAACTTTCCGTCCGTGTGGTTTAGTTAGCACCTCCTTACTAAGTTTTGCCGCCAAATAGCAATGCCATTATTATAATAATTTATTATAATTAAACTGCTATTTCTTAGTCTAAAAGTTATAATATAATTACTGGCTGTGCGGCGTTCTATCTTAGTTCTCAGAGGTGACAATATACCTGTGGCTTTTTTGTTTGTGATTGGCTGCAGGTGATAATGTCGTGTAGCGGCCGTGTTAGAATAACCACTACCCCGTATCATCCCGTGGGTGGATCGTATGGAGGGGACTATGTTTAGAAATGGGATGTTGATAGACTGTAACGATGACAATGATCAAAAGTGTACGAACAAATGCTAAAGACACTCTTCTTTACTGTGCTGCACCAAATATAAAAAATTAAGCACTAGAATGTTATATTCGTGTACAAGAACTATGAGATGCCTTGTAACAGAATTAAGACGAGCGTGAACATCAAAGTGCGGAGCAATTTCTTCGCTCACCCAACCGTTGGCAAAAACGTGACAAGCGTATTGTGTCAAGGGAAATTATTTATAATCACGAATTAGAGACCATACTGTTATCTGTCGTCAGAAGATTTGATCCATAGTCTAGGTTATTTAAAACATGCTTACTGATACGGTCTGTCTTGTCGTCCAGTTACAATGTGAATGTATTCAAAAAACCTAGTTTTAAAAAAAAGTAACTAACGAATTTATAGTGAACTATCTTTAAATAAAGACTACTTGTGCGTTGTAACCTGTGCGTTGAGAAATAAGATCACGAGCAGCACTAAGTTGCAGCATGATATTAAAACATAATTAATAAAAACCATCGTGAGTTAACGAACGATTCACCACCTTTTAAATAATAAACTTTAATAATATCACCAAAATGTAAGTAATCTATCAAAGCTTCTAACTAAACTTTCATTATTTTTTAGTTATCCATGACAACATTGAACGCCAAAGCACAGGAACTCTCTGATCACCATCGTTCAGATACAGTTTTCTGAAAGTACCTACTTTTCTAATAATATCTTGTTGAAACAAACAATTGAGGAGATATAGTCTCAAATTTGGAATAGTTATATTAATTAGGAATGATGATACATTCATTGAAATTGAAATTGAATTATTTTTCAGTAAATTTGTCGGTACGAGGCGCGTGCCACCTAAATTGTCTTCCGTTGTTAGACACTGTCATTGATGCAAAGAAAAGTTCTGTTGTTCCGATCGCTACCAAATTTTACAGGATAACCCGCTAGGCCTGTATAAATGTGTCTGTGTAATAATTTTCTGAAAATTTCATCGAAATCGGTCTAGTCGATTCGGAGTCGCACGTCGACTTCTAATCTTTAATACACTTGCCATATTTTAAAATTCTAATAATAATCAATTTTGATGTACGTTATTTTAAAATTGTTGGCAATTTTTAGACCCCGAACAATTTCCTCGATCAGCGAACCATCAGCAAAATCATGACATGAGCACGCTTTTTGTCAACTAAATTGTATAAAATTACGAATACAACATTCGATGTGTTGTCGCACATTTGGCCGGTACACCTGATGTTATCGCTGACAAATTACTGTATCTAAATAGGCATGTGGAAGCTGTGTGTCTTAGTGTGCAAGCTGACATGGGGCGAAGAAACTGAAATGTAAAATATTATTTATCTTGTATTATTTTAGAACTAAATAAAAAATTATGAAAATTGACAATTTTTTTGAAAATATAATTTTAAGACTATTTAATTTATAAAAGCAGAAGAATAAAAAAAGTAAAAAATAAAGAATACGGCATTGAACCTTTGTTTTGTGTATACTAGATGACCTGTTTTACCGTTTGGAAAGAGTTGGATGTAACATGTGAACGGAGTAGAAGCCTATGGCACTGATATTTTACAAAAAAAAAAATTGAAATTAACGTTAGAAAATTT
Organism: Parnassius apollo; assembly: GCA_907164705.1. NCBI lineage: Eukaryota > Metazoa > Arthropoda > Insecta > Lepidoptera > Papilionidae > Parnassius > Parnassius apollo. The sequence continues at coordinate 3,152,588 of CAJQZP010001064.1, read as the reverse complement.
TTGCGTAGTTAGAAGGTCAAAGATGCCTACTAAATTTATTGTTTTGTTGCCGTTTGCCAAGTAGGGTGGATATGATTTGAATTTCGATAGATTTAAATTAAAAAATTTATTTATTTCAAAATGTTTATTTTTTGTGAAATATCAGTGCCATAGGCTTCTACTCCGTTCACATGTGACACCCTATTTTATGTTACATATTTTATTTTATATTATATACCAAATGGTAAAAAAGGTCATTCAGCATACATACCTAGGATCCGATTGATCTGCGTAATAAATATGTTCCCCTTAGTTCAAAAAATCCCTTTATTAAAATAGAATTTAAAGAAACTCCTGATGAATAAGATGAAATGTCTCAATACTAGTAAAAACGAGTGTGCTTATGACCACACGACTGAAGTAAAAAAATCTTTAATCCATCCGTATGTATATGTATGTTTATGTATATATGTATAATATACACATGTATATCCATAAACATATATTAATTTTGACAAATATTTAAATTTATTATCGGCTTCCTTCCATAATTTATTATGGAAGGAAGCCGATAATAAATTAAAAAAAATACCCGAAAATTCACAAAACGTGAACTTTAAAATGACCTTTAAAATATTGAACAAAATATTAATTCATAAAATTGTTCAAAATGAAATAAAATTACGAAAAATAATTGGCTATGACAGAAAGAGAATGTGCGCGCGCACTGCTCTTTATTGCTTATATCCCCCACCCCCACTCAACGTTCGCCTTTCCCGATCACACTTTTCGTAACGCTTTGGTCGCGCGTTCGCTAGCTCATTCCCAAAGTCAAGCGTGCGTAAAGAAGTTTTACTTCAAAAACATCTCCGCTTTTCGAAATCGACCACGCGAAACAAAAGAAGTGCGAGCGTGTTCCTCTCCCGATCGAGTTGACTTATTCTTAGTTACTTACTTATCTTCACGCACAATCCCTAACGGGGTAGCCAGAGAGAACAGATTGCCAAGTGTCACGATCCTTACATACCTCTTTCGCTTCTTTCAGCGAAGCTTAATTGAAACTTATTCTTGGTATTCTATTTTCGCAAGATGAAAATAGACTTTGGGATTTTCTTACAACTCCGTCACCACATTTTCAAAATAAATTAAGTAAGAGTAAAGAAGATAAAAGATGTTAATTATAAATAATTTTAACAAAAATACATTACTCCGTTAGATGGCGGTAAAACTGTATTTACAAGATACACAGACAGAAGCTTAAAAATTTGGTATTTTCACGTAGTAATAATGTCCTATAGTCTGAATTTCAGTGTATGCGGCAAGTCTCAACGGAGACTCGCATTCAGCACAGGACACGATTATAGTGCAAGAATTTGTTTGCAAGCACAGGTGCACTCTCTATTGTCTCACTTTCAATGTTCGATGGGATGGCAATCCAATATTACCGAAGGTGATGATCAAGTCCTTCACCAAGGGACTTACGAGTTTTTTGAAGCACAATAGCACAACACCACCGACTTTCTAACTCAAGGCTGCTACCGAAAATTTCTTAATAAAAACCCAATAACTCATTGAGATGACACTTTTTTTTAAAGAAGAGGGGGCAAACGAGCATGCGGCTCACCTGATGTTAAGTGACTACCGCCGCCCATGATCAACCGCAACACCAGGGGAATTGCAGGTGCGTTGCCGGCCCTTTAGAAAGGAGTAAGCTCTTTTCTTGAAGGTTCCCAGGTCGTATCGGTCCGGAAAAACTGCTGGTGGTAAACTATTCCACAGAGAGGTTGTACGCGGAAGAAAACTCCTCTTGAAACGTGCAGTGGTGGACCGCCAAGCATCCAGATGGTGTGGATGGTATCGGAACGTTTGCCACGTAGTGCGTTCATGAAATTTGACGGCTGGGATTAATCCGAACAATTTCTCAGAGCACTCTCCATGGTATATGCGAAAGAAAATGCAAAGAGATGCAACATCTCTTCGCAGTGCCAGTGAATCGAGCCGATCGGAAAGCACTCGGTCGTCGACGATTCGAGCCGCTCTGCGCTGGATACGGTCAAGTGGAAGGAGCTGGTTACTGGGGAGCCCCAGCCCAGAGATGGGAACAGTATTCCATGTGCGGCCGAACCTGCGCCTTGTAAAGTTGCATGCGGTGTGCCAGCATGAAATACTGTCCCGCTCTGCTGAGCACGTCAAGCTTTTTAAAGGCAAATTTGGCCTTCTCTTTCAAGTGACCACGAAACTGCACGTCACTCGATATGTCGACGCCGACGATTCCGATACTGGCTGAGGCAACAAGGGGAGTGCCTTGAAACAGAGGAGATACGACAAAGGGGTTCTTTTTAGCGGTTAACGCGCAAACTTGTGTCTTCTGGAGGCTAAACTGGACTAGATTTAGTCGCCACCAATCCGAGACTCTGTTCATCAAAGATTCGACTTCACACACAAGTTTGTCCCGGCACTCGGAGACGTTTTCCCGAGAAATATTGGCTCGGCCGGTGTAAAAAGCATCACCAGTGCTGTCATCTGCATAGCAATGAATGTTACGGGTTTGCAACATATCATTCATATGCAGAAGAAACAGCGTTAGCGATAGCACGCAGCCTTGTGGAACACCAGCGTTATAAGGCTTGCAATCGGAGCTTGCACCGTCTACAACGACTTTGACGCCCCGATCTGCAAGAAAGCTGGTGATCCAATCGCACAATTTCTCGGGTAGCCCATAGGAAGGGAGCTTCGAAAGAAACGCTTTGTGCCAAACCTGATCGAAGGCCTTCGCAATGTCCAAACTAACAGCCAATGCCTCCCCCTTGGACTCTACTGCCTCCGCCCTACTATGAGTTAGGTAGACCAGAAGATCACCAGCTGACCGACTACGGCGAAAACCGTATTGGCGGTCACTAATCAGCTGGTGATCCTCAAGGTACCTCATGAGCTGGCAGTTTACAATGGACTCCATTGTTTTGGAGAACAAGGAGGTGATGGCGATAGGCCGGTAGTTGGACGGGTCTGAGCGGTCGCCTTTTTTAGGGATCGGGTGGATGAAAGCCCTCTTCCATGATTTTGGGACTACGCCTAGAGAGTAGGAGTACCGGAAAAGACGCGTTAAAACTGGTGCCAATTCTGGAGCACACGTCCTCAGCACAAGTGGGGGGATTCCGTCAGGCCCACTCGACTTGTGGATGTCCAGGGAGAGGAGTGCTTTGCAAACCGGGCGCTGTGTGAACTGCACTTCCGGCATGGAGCACTCACACCGTGGGATGGTCGGCGGCGTACTCCCCCCGTCATCGAGGGTCGAGTTGGACGCAAAGAAAGAGCCTAGAAGATCGGCTTTCTCCTTTGCGGTATGGGCCAGTGAGTCGTCCTCCCTGTGCAGAGATGGAAGAGATGGCTGAGAGAAATTCCCCTGGACAGCCTTGGCGAGAGACCAGAATGCACGGGTTCCAGAAGGAAGGCGAACTAGTTTCTCGCCAATTCTGCCTATGTGCTCTGACTTTGCCTTGGCAATGACTCTTTTGAAGGACCTAGAGGCGGAATTATACTTCTTTTTTAGAGCTTTGATGTTTACATCCCGGGACGCTGATGCGTCAGCCCAGGCTTGGTAGCACTCCTGCTTATAGCATGATGCTATTTTACAGAAGCGACCAAACCATGGCTGAGATTTGCCTCCGATGGGCACCACAGAGGAAGGAATAAAAAGTTCCATACCCTGAAGTACCACATCAGCGACAGAATCCGCAACAACGTTGGGATCGTCCGGCGAACTAGACGTAGTAGAGTCACGCTGCAACTATATTATGGTTTCATATACCACGAATGAGTCCGCTCGATCGGGGTAGGACCACGCTCTCACCAGTGATGCAACAGAACTCTGTTTCTGTTTCCGCAACTGCAGAAGTTCTGCATGGTTTTTAACATCCGTTTCTACTTCTGTTTCCGCAAGTTTTATAACGGAATATTGAACGGAACTCAGCGACGCATCCACATAAATAGATTTATTGTATTTTTAGTTAATTAGAAATCTAATTGCAATCATGTGTGATTTAATTGCAACCATGAAGCCAATAACAAGTCCTGTTTGGAAATATTATTTTGAGATTGATGATTAAACAGCCAGATGTAAATTATGTGACAAAATATACTCGCAAAAAAGGCTGCACAACTACCGCTTTAAAGAGCCATGTTAAACGCCGAAGAGTTTGCTGAGTTTGAGAAGTTAGTTGAAACTGTAAAACTTTCATCGCAAACTAACAAACAAATGGTCAGTCAAGGAATTGCATACCTATTTAATTATAAAATATATTCCTATGTTATAGTTAAAACCAGATTTTAGTTAAAATGTGTTCTCCAGTTGAAAATAGTTTTTAATAAATGCCTTTGTTATAACTTAGATTTGCAAATTCATAGCAGTTATGTTTGCATGAAGTTTATATTATTTATTTTTTACTTGAAGTATAAATTAATTATTTTTATTGATTAAAACTACTTTTACGGATTTTATTGCGTTTATTTATATTATTTTTAATACCCGACGTTTCGGGTGTTTTCCAGCACCCATGGTCACGGTAAGAAATAATTATTTTTAAATAAACTAATGAGTATTGTGGATTCAAAGTTTATTTCCGTCGTACTTTTGTGCTAGGGCTTTACTAAATTACCTACTCGATCAACCTAAATGTGGCTCTTTAAAGGGTTTGCCCAAATTTCAGTGCCTATTTAGCTTTGTTGTATAGGTGGTACGTAACATCGTCAGTGAGCAATAATTGCTATAGCAGTAATTATTATTTTTTGGAGCCGGACTTATATATGAAGAACACTGGATTGTTAGGTGTAAAAACGGCCGAACTACTTTTCATAACATATAATTCACCCCTACTTAATTTTGAATGTTAATTAAATTTTCATTTGTAATTTTTTTAAATAAGTATTATTTCCGTTTCCGCATCCGTTTCTGTTTCCATTTCTGCAAAAAAAAAATATTTTTAAAATCTGTTTCCGTTTCTGCTTCCGACATGACACTTCCGTTGCATCACTAGCTCTCACATAATAACAGCGTAAAGTTACAGTCTCACATAATAACAGCCGAATGCTGCAGTGTTTCGTGTGGTGAGTGTAAGGAAACTGAGACCCTATTACTGGAAACGAGGCATTCTATCTTAGTCCTCAAGGGTGACAATGCGTCTGCATTTTGATTCCTAATTGAGGATAAATGTAGATGTCTATGGGACACAGCATCCACTTACCATCAGATGGACTGCGTCCTTGTTTGTCATCCTATTCTATAAATAAAAAAGAAACTGATTGTTGCCCAGACCCAGGATTCGAAGTTGGGTTTACGTGATCAGCAGGCACACTTAAAACCACTTGACCAGCCGGGTAATCATTTTTACGTAAGGAAGAAAGCAGATGATGAAAATATCGCACTGGTAATAAACAATTGATTAAGTTTGATAAGTTGAACATTAAAACAAGGTAAGTCCCACCATTGGTTGACAACTATAAAACGACATTATCGTTTGCGAAAGATGTTTATTTAAGAATGTTACGTGTCAAAAGAACGTTTACCTCTACACACGGTACAGTAGCCGCCATCGCAATCAGAGCGTGGAACCATTGTCACGTGTAGAGTAAGTAATTAGACGTTAGAGGAACTTTCTTCATTGTTATTAAACGTTAATCAGTTTTAAAATATTTTTAACTTTATTTTTAATATATTAAGAGTGAAAGACGAGCACACAATCCCACTGATGGTAAGAGGATGCTGTGGCCCATAGACATCCATATTTATCCTTGACTAAATACTAAATGCAGAGGCACTTTCACCCGTCAAAACCGAGATGGAATACCTCGCTTCCAGTGAAAAGGGTCTCCGGTTGTCCACATTCACCAAACTATCTAGTTCTCTACCCCATATCATTCCGTTGGTCTCGTAACAGGCGACAGATGGAAACAAACCAGATGGGCAGCAACGTCTTCCTAATAGCAACGAAAAATAAAAATGTATTGATTGCGAACCCACCTTCCAAGCGTGGCACCTATGGCAAACATCTCACCAATGTGGTAATCTACGGGGTGGCCTATATTGAGCCTTGGATTTTTGATAGGCTGTACCGGTATACCAATTGACTCGCCGAGAAATGGCGGCGTAAAAAACTACATCACACCATTGCATACTGCGGAAATCGTTGAAATCAAAGCTTGCAAAATGTTATGTGCAAATCACTGAGGATTTTTTTTGTATTTATAAAATACACATTTATAAAAATACAACTTCTCAATTATAAATTTATGCGAACACTACACATTGAATAAAACTAAATTTACGGATTCTATCGCGTTTAATTAACTACTTTTATTTATTTTTAATTCCCGACGTTTCGGGTGCTCTACAGCACCCATGGTCACGGGGGGACTGAGATGGTTGACGTCTCAATGTCGTAGTTAGCCCGACTACCTTCAGTTTTTTAATATTAATTTTTCGATTCGATCTATGCAAAACGAGCTTACAGTATCTTGAAGTCTTACAGTGGTGTGCTTGGGTTTGGGTTTAATTTTGTTAATTATAGGATTCCAAGTAGATGGCAGCACCCATCCATCTTCTCTATTGAAATTAGGATGTTTTTTAATTTCAATAGCCTCGCGTATCATCCTTGGTAGGAATCGGTGTTCTTTTGCGAGGATTTATGGTTTATCAAATCTGATGTAATGGTGGGGACGATCTTGAACATGTTGTTCACAGACTGCAGACTTCCCGGAGCGTCGGTTCTCAATTACATTAAATTTTGTAACTAAAATCTCTATCTCAACTAGCGACATCTGGTGAACGGAAAATTATGAGACCTAATTCGCTTATTAAGAAATCCTTTTTACAACTAAATTATTAAAGAAGTATTAAGAAACCGATCGACCGGTTGACGTAGTATACGTCTTGCAGACGCCTTTGCAAACTAAAAAATTTGGTAATTTTTTCACGGAGTACATCATCAGATTCTGATCAAATGTATAAAGATATAGATGGTTCATCATCATCATACTTTCTAAAAAAAAAAGAATTATTAAAATCGAATAACGCGGTAATTAATAGATAATTAGATTGAATTATCGGTAATTAGATGGAATTATCGATTAACATAGACAAAATATTCCGACGAAATGAGATTTACTTCTATTTTCAAGTTGGTTGAAAAATATTAATACTAGTAAAAAGATGTCGACTGTAGCATACCAGAGAACAGCAAGTTGCTTTTAAAAAAAGTGCTTTGTATTCATCACAATTGCACATTTGCGTGTAAATTTTAACGGATTTTATCTCCAAGGATAACTTGTGAAGATAGCTAAAACTACAGAGTGTTACGTGCTTTGAACTTATGTTATACAGTAGCGTGAATTCCTGTGTTGTATTTGTTTTCATATTTTCCCTAACATTTTTCTAAAAATTCAAATCACATTCTATTCATGATTAGAAGAAAACAATGCAATAGCCGATAAAACAAACGCAATGATAACTTGGGGATTCTAAAGAAGTAATTTTATATCTTATTTGAGACTATGGTTCCCTTCAAGATTATATTTTCTTTTGTATAATTGTCCGTGTGGGAATTGATCCTGTGATATGCAGCATTTTAATATTAAACCTTTTCAAAATATTTAATATTTATTACTTGAGAAAATGTTTGTTTTATAGGATTGGGTGACAAACGAACACACAGTCCACCTGATGGTAAGTGGTTGCTGTGGCCCATGGACATCTACATCTATCCTCGATTACGAATCAAAATGCAGATGCGTTGTCACCCGTGAGGACTAAGATGGAATGCCTCGTTTCCAGTAAAAAGGGTCTCCGATTCTCTACACTCACCATATGAAACACAGCAGCACTAAGCTACTCTGGTATTCTGTGAGGTCGTGGTCCTTTCCCGGGCGAGCCGGCCCATTCGTGCTACAACTATACTACTAATATAGCTGCAGCGTGGCTCTACTACGTAAAAAATCGTGTCGTGTAAAAAACGAACGTCTTGACGTTGTTGAGTTACCTAACCGCCGTAGGAATAAGGGTGGCGGGTCTCGACTCTATCGATTAACTCTTTCGATCAATTATATTACTGATCGAAGATTAACTCGTTTCGTTCGTCATCGATCGTTCGATGTCGAACCGTGCAGCGACTCGGGTGTATGCGGTGGGTGTATGGAGGGATTTGCGACGCACTCGTCTATGGACTCGCTGCGTCCCATTCGTTGGCCTAAAAGTGTTTGTGGCACTACACTAGAATTATTTTGTCCGTGCAATTTGGGTCATATATCATCGGACTCGGAGTATTTCGCTCTCTCTCCTACTCACGGGCCTTAGGGGCGAGCATAGTGATGCGCATTATGCTGTCGATAAGCGTTATCGATAGTGCATTTAGTTTTGTCATTATGTGGGTTAGTGATAAAAATAAAAAAATAATAATAATAGATAAAACAACGTATTTATAAAAATGAGAATAAAATGTATATTGATATGTATTATTAGATTGCTTTATAGGTGAATGTGTAGTGTCTGTGTGTGACGGGCTGGCGACATTTGGGTCGTTTGGAATCTAGCGGAACTGGGGGTTCGATTAGGACGTTATGAGGCCTATGGAAGCTTTCTGTAACATTCGAATTCGAAGCGTAGGTGGTTGCATTTACAACTAGTGGGGTTGGAGGTGTTTCGGCGCTCTCGAAATATTCAGAGATCCTCGAAAGTTGACAGTCTCTGTGCAAGTCGAAGTTTCGCTGGTACCACCGAGCTCCGGTTGCTAGGAAAATGAATCTATTTTGGTCGACCTGGAGGCCGTGGACGACCTGAAGGCCATGGACGTCTTGGAGGCCGTGGATGAACTGGAGGTCGGATAGAAAGACGTTTTGCTCATCTCCTGGTTTATTTCCTTCCTTTTGTTGCTTCTTACGACACCCGCGGGATATGGGGAAGTGGGGTAGTAATTTCTTACACAGTAACCACACGGTAGAAAACTGTTGATGAGTATCTAATTTCAAGAAGAACGAACACCGGGTATTAAATTGAAAATACCGTTTAATTAACGTCGTCAAATAATAATATCATTCCGTTATCTCGGTCTCTATTAATTGGCATAAAATAAGCATAAAGCGACTGAGGTGTGACCGTAGACTTAGAATATACTGGCGTGGTATATTATAAGTCTATGGGTGTGGCTTGTTTAGCTTTTACCACGTTAGATTAGCGTCAAAACTATCCGTCTTGAAAAATAAAAGACTAAACTCTTTTATTTTTAAACAAACCTTGGTTAAATTTAATTGTCACGTAAGTTTTATTATTCACACAGACTACGAGGAACAGCTCTCCCCAATTTTTTAAGAAAATAATATAAAAGTCTGCATCGCTGCTCAAAATGTAGGCTTTAATTTCAGTACACCGTGATTAGAATTCGATTTCAAATAAGCTGACAGTAGATTTTTTTAAATAGTATAAGGGTGACAAACAAACATGCAGTTTCATAATATTAAGTGAATGCTGTAGCCCATGAACATTTACATCTAGCTTTCATTGGGAATCAGGATGCAGATGTGTTGTCACCCCAGAGTACTAAGACGGAATGCATCGTTTGCAGTAAAAAGGGTATCCGGTTCTCTTCACTGGTTTTCTCACAGAAACAAATCGATTCTAAAAAAATTTATGATTTTTAATTTGCCGTTGATCTACTTAATCAAATACCTAAATCGAAGTTTAACATACTGCAATCGGCATTAGACTTTTAATCGTAACATAAATAAGTAACATGAGTGTGAATAGACAAGTGTGTGTGTGCAAAGGCTTTTGCTAAGGTAAGTCAGTATCTTTGATTACATCATCACTCACCATCAGGTAAGATAATATCCAACCACTGGGTTATATTATTTAAATCAGTTCTTTTCGCGTGCGCGTGCGCGTGCGTGTGCGTGTGCGTGTGCGTGTGCGTGTACGCGTGTGCGTGTGCGTGTGTGCGTGCGTGCGTGCGTGCGTGTGTGTATGTGTGTGTGTGTGTGTGTGTGTGTGTGTGTGTGTGTGTGTGTGTGTGTGTGTGTGTGTGTGTGTGTGTGTGTGTGTGTGTGTGTGTGTGTGTGTGTGTGTGTGTGTGTGTGTGTGTGTGTGTGTGTGTGTGTGTGTGTGTGTGTGTGTGTGTGTGTGTGTGTGTGTGTGTGTGTGTGTGTGTGTGTGTGTGTGTGTGTGTGTGTGTGTGTGTGTGTGTGTGTGTGTGTGTGTGTGTGTGTGTGTGTGTGTGTGTGTGTGTGTGTGTGTGTGTGTGTGTGTGTGCGTGCGTGCGTGCGTGTGTGTGTGTGTGTGTGTGTGTGTGTGTGTGTGTGTGTGTGTGTGTGTGTGTGTGTGTGTGTGTGTGTGTTCAAAGAAAGATGGCTCTCCGTACCTTCATAATCAAAAATTTCAAAAAAAAATTTTTACTTCTTTCTAAAGACATTAGTAGTAAGATAAGTACTCATTCGATCAAGTCGTTCAAAAGTTTTACAACCATTAATAGACGCAAAGGATAATTTAGAAATAGATAACCAGTCTTAATAAAAAGATGTTATTGTTGAAAACAACTCAAGATGTTTATTTTAAACATGTCCGCATGAATTCTTTAACTTTAACTGGTATAAGTTTATTTAAATTATACACTTTTAGTTCGGAGTTCCGACACAATTTAGAATTTACACTTAAACATCACAATATCATAATTTATGTATGTAAATAGCTCTAAACAATAATTAAAAATATATAGGTAGGTTGTCGCCCGCCGACTAAAATGAACTGTCTCGATATTAGTAAAAAATTTGTTTTCTTTTCGAGCCTCGTCAGTCGTCATGAATTATATGAAATATTATACTGCTATTTTAAGCTGGTAACTATCTCAAATAGGCCTATTGACAGCTGTCTATTCAACTGTTTTTCTTGGCATTACTCCGGATACAGTTTCTGTGGGGACACTATATATCTAATCTAGCAAGTAGGTTAAGTTTAACTGAAAAAAACTTTAGCAGTCTCACTAATGTCATGAATAGCTAGATTAGCTTAACCACCGACCACCGATTTTTAGCGTAAAAAATGACTTTCAACAAAGTTATTATTTTATAATCTATATTGAATGAAAATTATTCTATTTTACTCTATTCTAAATCGTGGTATATATTCGTGATGCAGCCATAACACCGCATAAAACTGCAGCGAGGGTCTATCACGTAAGTTTTAGCAACATTGGGACGTCAAACACCTCAGTCCAGCCAGTGACCTGACCTGATGGCTGCAGTAAAGTGCTCGAAAAGTCGTGAATATAAAATAATTTAATATACGCGATAAACTACTGAAAAACTAGTTTCATTTTATAACTGTTCGCGTAAACAAGAAATCATTAATATTTACCTTTAAAATGTTTAACATATATAAACGTTTGTGGGTACATTTGCTATTGTCAGTGAAAAGAAATCACATATTGTTTGAGGTCTGTCACGATTCGAAATTTATGTAATTGAACCTTACCTTTCTGACGCAACAAACGTAACAATATATTTCGTGATCGTCGTTGACAACGGTGAGCTTGACTTCAGACCGTTATAATTTCACGGCAACGGTCCCGTTGCAACTGCCGGTTGCGCAATTATATGTATTAAAATCATTTTTAAACAGTAGTAGACAATTTGCTGCCATACATTTACATTGTGTTTTAATACAATCAACATGGATATTGTTATACTTTACTATCGTCTTATGGTGGTGTAGAAATATACACTACCCCATATTGTACTGTACGTGTCCTTAGAGGCGACAGAAGGACACAAAGCAGGAGATGTGTGCGATGGATGGGCTGAAGAACAACTAGAAATAATATGCTGTGCATGCCGATCCGCCTACCAAGCTGTTCAGCAGTGGACTTTTATAGGTTGTAACTGTAACAAAAGTAAAGTAAAGTAAAGTTACAGCATATATACGTCCCACTGCTGGGCACAGGCCTCCCCTCATTTCTGAGAGGGTTTTAGGGCAAGGAAGTGTCTGCCGCGGTGCCCCAATGTCGAAATTCACATGTCTTCGAAATATTTTTTTTCTTATTTCTTTCACATTCAGGTTTCCTCACGATGTTTTCCTTCACCGCCGAGCATGTGGTAAATAAGCACTTAAAAGTGCAATTAACAGTTTCATTGGTGCCGGCGGGGATCGAACCCGGGTTACTCGCGTTCTGTATATTTACAGCGAACGTTAATCATCTGAGCTACCACGGCTCTGTAATAAAATGGATGGAATAAAACGAAAGGAAATTGTAACAAAATGGACATGAATTATTAATTAATTAAACAACATTAATTGCTTTCATAAATGGCCGCTGATAAAATTCAGAATGGGTATACTAAAAAATACTAAGGAAATAACGATTGTCTTCAAATATTTATCAGACTAGTAGCGGACGAAATCGCGGGGATTTTTTGCGCGACACCCTAAAATAAAAGTAACTTGTTACTTCTTATAACATCAGATTTAATGTTTAAATTAAAAAAAGGATCACCGCTCTGAGAACGCGTATGTTTTTTTTACTTTCACTGATTTTACCGAAAACGTATAAGCAGATATTAATAGTTTTTTATACTTTAGTGGTAGTCGAATATAAATTTGAATAATAAAATTAGATCCCTCAGGGTGGAAAAATAGGGGATGAAGTTCGGATAGCAATATAGAGTTTAAAAACTTGAGAAATCAGAAGGAATAGTAAATGTGGTAAGTTAATCGGGTAATTAAGCCGTAAAAAATCGTAATTTTCTAAAATATGGATGTGAAGACGCACTAATAGATCACCGGATCACCGGACCGGATCGGTTGCAGGTGTCTGTGGACTTTCTGGTCGAGTCCAAACAAAGAAGACCGCAGATACTTTGTCACACCCGGTGTCCAAAATGAAGTTCCTCATTATCAGTACACCGGTTTAAAAAAAATTAAGTGACAAACGAAGTTACAGTCCACATGCTCTACTTTGTACAAAAGAAATTTAATAACGTAACAATATTAATATACCGTTAATATTATTTGAAACACAAAGATTCAATAAACATAAATTTGAAGAAGTGGAAAAAAATAAAAAATGTGCCGTTGCGTAGCTTAGTACACCTTAAAAAAGAGATATGTACCTATTATTAACAGTTATATATTCCGTCAGAGTTTTATCAGTTATCATTATCACACATGCAAACATATTATGTATATTATATACAAATATTGTATATATTTACATATTTATTATGTGATAAAACTACATATCGTTTGGGTCATATATGGGAATGTTAAAACTTAGCATTCATTATTATATTATACTGTAGTGTGTGGGAACTTGCAACTAACTTTAAACAAAACTTCGGGTGAACCGTATGCTCGTTTGCCCCCTCTTATTAAAAAAAAAAAACTTTAAAATAAAGAATGCCAGAGAGATCTTTCAGACGAGAACACAGCAGTGTAAGCACTGCTGATAGCTGATAGAAATAGAAATAGTACCCACCCAACCGGCCTCCTAAGTATAAGGAGTCTTACCACCTAGACCACATAACATATATAAGGTATTTAGTTCTCGTCTCTCACGATATAAAGCGCGTCAGAAATATTGTTATTTTACGGGAAATGGAAAGGTAAGTATTCTGTGAGAGCGTGATCCTTCCCCACTCAAGCCGACCTCCGACCTATACTACGTAGTACTGTTATTTATTCTGTGCTCATACGGGCATTGAAATCCGGTGTAAATATATAAGAGTTTTGTACCCTTTTCACCTTCGTATAAAAGAAACTATAGGATTGGATAAAGTAGTATAAGTTTCCATACACAACGGGTTTTACAAATAACGGTACGAGAAATACATTGAAATGTATTTATTTAGAAAGAATAAATCTTTTGTTACACAGTGCGTGTGTTAAATCTTTAAATATATATTATTCCTCCCTTTTATCGCTTCTTATTCTTCTTACATTAGCATCATAGAAAATTAGGTATACTGCGGCTCAGAACTGATCTGTTCAGAAATTTATCCAATACTTCTTTTACCATTTCATTTGTTGTATAAATTTCGTTAACTATACATTACCTATATTTAACGAAACTTTAACTATAATTATGTAGCTTCTGGTTGATACCAGTCTTTCCGGCATTATGGCTGAAGGATCTGAAATCTTGTGGCAAAAGGTCTAAAACCAATACCGGTACCATATACTAACATTTTTTATACTGAACTAATTGAATAATTGATGTGGTACGAGTATTATCGAGCCGAGAGAGCCGTGGTAGCTCAGTGGTTAACGCTCGCTGTAAATATAACAGAACGCGAGTAACCCGGGTTCGATCCCCGCCGGCACCAATGAAATTGTTAATTGCAATTTTAAGTGCTGATTTACCACGTGCTCGGCGGTGAAGGAAAACATCGTGAGGAAACCTACATGTCTGAGGAATAAGAAAAAAATATTTCGAAGACATGTGAAGTTCTTCAATACGCATTTGGGCAGCGCGGCGGACACTTCTTTGCCCTAAAACCCTCTCAGAAATGAGGGAAGGCCTGGGCCCAGCAGCGGGACGTATATAGGCTGTAACTTTACGAGTATTATCTAAAACCACAATTTCAGACTGAAGCGTAATTTCGAACCATCTAATAACGCATTTAAAAAAATCGACAACTAGTTATAAAGTACCGAAAAATTCCTGAAATGTGAATTAAAACTGTAAAAATTATCAATTTCCACAAAGCGTGATATTATGGTCATATCGGCGAAGGCGACCGTAACCAAATAAATAAAAAGTCAATAAATAAAAAATTAAATAATAGGTATTTCACGATTTCAATTGATATTATTTTCTGATAGTGAAAATGTTTAGCCTAGAAACTATTGTATAGAATCCAACGTTGTATGTGACTGTGTGTGTGTAGAATAGTGTCTAGAATAACATTGATTAGGCGTTCTATCCTCCCTAGTAAGCAATGCACCTTTTCAATTTCATTAGTCGTAATCTACTAAACCAGAATTTTAAATTTTGCTATATCAGTAAAAGAAGAAGATTTCACGATTCCATATCTCACGGAATTAATTACTCTCATGTGCAATCCAAATGTTTTTCCCAGTAGGTTGCGTTAGGTTTACGAAAACAACGGCTTGCGAAAATTCAGTCTGAAATAGATGCGTATCAAGAAATAACTTCTATTATTAAAAGGCGTGTAATATTTTGTTAGTCTAACTGAATAATGTAATTGAGTTTTATGACTTTTTTGAAGAGGTGTCGCAAGAAGCTTCAAAAGAACTCAGTGTCATTATTAGAATAGACAAGAATGGGGTATTATTTTTATTCAAATTTGTCATTTTATTTTATACATTGGTGAGGAAAAGTCTCTGTCTTGAGAAAAACCGCCAAAAACCGGATTTTCTTCAAAAAATATTATACGATAAAAATGGTAAGTAAAACGTATCATTTCTTAGTTCTTCTCAGGAATAAACTTATTTTTGGTTGACAAAGAGAGAAGTGCTTACTTTCTTTATTGAATACGATATCTTTGCATTCGTTCATTTACTCAATACAGCCTACCAAGGGTATTGTGGTTTGCAACCGTGGTATTTTCTTATTATGAGGGGTTATCGGAAAGGTACTGCTACCCATGTCCTGTTCTATTTCTCTATCTTGCCTCTTACGACACTTGGAGTGAATTTCAATGGGATCCACTGATATTTTAGGTCCGTTTAAGTATTTTAATTAGTGGAGTAAGCTCAACTTTCTTTCCTTCGTCTTAGGACTAGACTCTGTATTTCTCTTGTAGCGTCCCGTTCTTCTCACTGCTGATAATCTGTCAAATTTTCCGTCACCCAAAATCTGCTGACGTAGATCTCTCATTTCTGCGGAAGCTTTACCGCTCAAGTTGGTAGGTTGGTAACCTACCTAGGTTGGTAGGTGTTCACGTTTGGAACTTTTGACAAAGTTCCTTATCTGAGGGTGGAATGAAAAGTTTCCGTAGATCTGGTGGAGTTTCGATGTCATCGTAATCAATTTCAATTCGATGCCGTTCCACCCTTGTCTCCTTTTCACTGATAACTTTTATGTCAGGTAATTTTCGTCTACATATATATAGATATATCTAAAGGAGTACATCGCCTGTAGATACAATTGTATGTACAAGAGAAATACTCCTTAAAAATATTTCTTACATGATAATTATCTTTTGAATTATATTCACTACTAGAGATCCGCCCCGGTTTAGATTGGGCAGGATTTATTAATGTGGCGATTTTTAGATTTAAGGTAATTAAAGAGCGTTTGTTTAATTAATTTAAAGTTTTTATGAAAGAAACATGTTTTTTGATTAAACTTTAGCCTAGTTCACTCCTGGTCTTGCTCTCTTTCATTACTATCGGATCGGCTATCCCGAAAACTAGCCCAGACAGACAGACGGCTCCGTGGCGCAGCAGCTTAGCGGTGAGTTATAGCGCTGAGGGGCGCGGGTTCGAATCCCGCACGGAACAAGTATTTGTATGGCTTGCAAGTAATTGTTCAGGATCTGGATGTTGTCCTTGTGCAATTTGTGTATGTAAACGATACAGTAGAAAATCCCAGTATAGGGAGTAATGTTTAAAAAAAAGACAGACAATAAAAAAAATTCTAAATTGTTGTTCATGTTTTGCCGTGGGACTGCCGATGCGTGCGAAAGCGTTACGTGGCTCTGCCAATACGCTGTGAAGACGCAACACAGTGGGGTTTTAGTTGGTGAACATAATCATTTGCCGCAAGTCGGTATGCGAAGGTATTCCTCAGTGTAGAAAAAGGTGTTGCGAGTCACAGAATACTTTCTCATCGTAAAACTTTATAACAATTAGGCGTATTCTGTAACTTACTTTGGGTCGTTCTGTTGTGTTTTGTATGGTGAATGTAGAAAACCGGATATACTTTACACTGGAAACGAGGCAACCCATCTTAGTCCTCAGGGCATTGCATATTAGTCATCTGCATTTTGATTCTTAATCGAGTATTGATGTTAATATCTATGGGCCACAGCATCCACTTAACATCAGGTGGACTGTTTTTTTTTTATAGGATAGGTTGACAAACGAGCATTCAGTCCACTTGATGGTAAGTGGTTGCTGTGGCCCATAGCCATCTACATCTATCCTCGATTACAAATCAAAATACAGATGCGTTGTCACCCGTGTGGACTAAGATAGAATGTCTCGTTTCCAGTAAAAAGGATCTCCGACTCTCTATAATCACCATACAAAACACATCAGCATCAAGCTACTATTTTACGATGGCATTCTGTGAGAGCGTGGTCCCTCCCTGATCAAGCCGACCCATTCGTGCTACAACTATACTACTAATATAACTGCAGCATGGCTCTACCACGTACAGACTCACTTTGGGTCGTGCTGCTGTGTTTTGTATGGTGAGTGCAGAGAACCGAATACCCCTTATACTGGAAACGAGGCACTCCATATTGGTCCTCAGGGGTGACAACGCATCTGCATTTTGATTTTTAATCGAGTTTATTGATATTAATATCTAGGGGCCACAGCATCCACTTACCGTCAGGTAGATTTTGTGTTCGTTTGTCACCCTTATTTTATATAAACTCGCTTGAGTAACTTCTTATAAAAAAAGATGAACATGACTGTTGAACCCACAACAGATAAATTTTTCTGTCCAGTGAGATTGACTTCCGTTGCTACCCAAGCCTAACAACGTATCTAATCCGGGCCAATTATTGCAAATGGTCATGATGCGACATTTGAACCTGCCTCAGTTCAAGGCCCCAACTATTTCCATTCAGATTTCAAGCGTGACCTAAGACCAGATTCCTCTCATTGTTTAAATTACTGAGAGGGGCCATGACCTCGCTGTAATGTAGACTAGTTAGATAGTAAAATGTAGAACTGTTATTATTTATAATATTAAAATAAATGATCAAATGCAAGCTAAATATACATTACGGATTACCTTATTTGTAATTGTTTATACGTTAATTAGACAAAATTCCAACAGAAATTTTGAAAATGATTTTACAAAATCATTAACCATTTCATCATCATTTTTCTGTAAAAAAAATGAACACAAGCCAAAGCTTTTCAGTATATTTATAGGATAAAGCTTCGTAGCGAGGTGTCGCGGCGTGGTCACGGCGCTACGAGTATACGGGTTGGATTCCCACACGATACAAGATTTTCTACAAATAATTATTCTTCGTCTTCCTCTACGATACAGGAGAAAATTATGGTTAGTACAATTAAGTTTTTAAATTAATTAATTATATTTTAAAAATATAAAAGCCTATACAAATAAGGAAAATAAAGTTTTCAAAGCTGAATGTTGATTGTTATTTTTGTTGTATTCGTACAGACTGTTACAGACTAAATCATATATAATATTAACTGGCCAGGCAGACGTTATTCTGCCCTTTATGAACAGATTTTCCTCTATAGAAAAATCCTTAATTTGGATAAAAAATATTGAGTGTCACTTATTGGGATGAAAACCATCCTATATCTCAAGTTGGTGCTAGCAATACACATTAACAAAATTTTATTAAAATAGGTAGAATAGTTTTGGCGATTAGCGTAAACGAACATCGAGAAACGGGATTTTTTTAAATGTAGATATGTGCAGTGGTGTTACAGAGAGCGGTTTATCACCCCGTGGGTGTTATCAGAGGCGGCAGAGAGAAACTGAAACTGGGGTTGCCAATCCATTTGCTAA
The DNA here is from genome assembly GCA_907164705.1 of Parnassius apollo. Taxonomy (NCBI): domain Eukaryota; kingdom Metazoa; phylum Arthropoda; class Insecta; order Lepidoptera; family Papilionidae; genus Parnassius; species Parnassius apollo. The sequence goes on along the minus strand of CAJQZP010001064.1, from coordinate 3,133,890 downwards.
GCGTGGCAGCAATGGCAAATACATACATGCACAATGCAAATACATAGTCCGGTAGAACTGGCAGTCAGACGCGACTGGAGAAAGGTCAAGCCAAGAACCTATGCACACAACGCTTTACCATCTTTTCGAGACACGGGGGTTAAAGCAACTCCAACGATGATATGAATAACTGATTTTTTCCCGACACGAGATTCAAACTTTAACCACATCATCCAACTGTAATATTTACGACCAACCCACGAGTCAAATTCTGCAATACCACTTAATCAGGAGAATACAAGTGTAGCATCGTCGTTACACTGCTTAAAATAACTCGTCAGGCGTGTATGTAAGTTTACAGCTCGAGACAACGTCAAATTCACTTGTTTAACTAACTTTTTGTTACTACTCCTTTTTGCTTCAAATGCAAAAGTTTTTGTGTGATTTTAGATATAAATGAACTGACTGTGGATTGTCAAATCCACCTAAAAATAAGTGACCATTATAGTTTATGAACATTCACATTCAAGTTAAGATCAAAGAAAACTGAGGATGCGTTTCAAACCTGAGCCAGAAACATGCAGTACTGCACTATGGTTTAGTGTGCAAAATAGTCTTTTAATTACAATGTATATGTCCAATGCCAGGTCATCAGTTCAGAAACAGATGAAGATGTTTTAGTAACAGCCTCGGAGTTATCATCAAAAAACTTCACTCAAAAACAGAAACCCTGCTCAAAAATTTGTGCCAATCGAGAATTAATTTGCCGCCTGCCACAACCCAGGTCGTTCAAAAGCCGTCAACTTATGTCTTATGTCTTAAACTTAACAAATATGTCAATGTATTAGGGAATGAATTATTGCAATACGGTTTATGTATGACATAAATATGAAACTAGTCTTCCCGTTTTTGATTTGGTACAATGTTTTGTGTATATATGATGAATCTTATCTACAAAACCATAATAAAATTGACCGTATAATGAATAATAAGGTAAATTTTACAATGTTTTTATTGATTTCATGCTCTTTCAGATATGTTGTGTAAACAGTTCACTTATATACCTTGATTAAAACTTTATCTGATAACTTATGCTATCCCGAAAATATCAAATTAAAACTAATTCATCAAAGAAAGTATAGTTGTAGCACGAACGGGTTGGCTCGACCGGGGAAGGACCACGCTCTCACAGAATACCAGCGTAGAATAGTAGCGTGATGCTGCTGTGTTTCATATGGTGAGTGTAGAGAACCGGAGACCCTTTTTACTGGATAGGAGGCATTCCATCTTAGACTTCATGGGTGAAAACGCATCTGCATTTTTGGATAAATGTAGATGTCTATGGGCCACAGCAACAAGTGGTTGCTGTGACCATCAGGTGGACTGTGTGCTCGTGTAAAAAAAAAATATATTTTATTCTTTCATTTTGGATGTAGGTTATGTTTCGTTCTTCAATAGAGGAACACCTCTGCACATTCTAACCGAATATGTATCTCCAATGCACAAACGTAGCATTCATTTGGGTATTACTTACTAAGTCAATAGTAATTACTTGGGATAGCTAAACAAATCAAGTGACGTTAACGAAATTATTGCAGGGAAATAATATATTGATCGCAATGATACTAATATTGCTAGACTCGAATAGCTGCTTAGCTCGCGGATAAAAAAATCGAAAGGGGGCAGTCAAACCATGTACCTACGATATGTGAATATAGTTAAAAAGCTGTGGCTTGTGAGCTTGTGACTGTATGGATGACATGCATCGATATTATTCACCACAGCTTTTAAATATCGACTACGAGGAGTACAGGCGGAGTCCGAGTGAAGAAAGAAGAAAGAATAGATTCTGCCGTCATTAGTCGATTCTTCTATATGTCAAAAGATGCGTGAAGCAATGAGTCGATAGAGGGTACAATTATTTAATATTATTTTATTACTTACATAATAACATAATTTTTATTCTCGACAAACTTTGTCAGAGAATGAACAGTTTAAATAATATTTTTTTTTTTGTAAAATAAGACCCATAAAATTGCCGATCCCAATAAAATATAAAAACTACAATAAGTACGATATTGACGTTAGTCGCAAATGAAGTGTGCGAAATTTCAAATCACCTGTATTGCCATGACCCTTAAGAAACGTGACAAGTGCAATTTATTATGACAATTTTGCGTACATTACTGGGTTTGCTAGATACTTATACATGCTGCGTACTTATAGAATCATATTGTGCAATAATATTGTTCTAATTACATAATTTACTTTGAAAAAAAAAATTGTCCCGCTGGGTTTCTTGCTGGTTCTTCCCAGGATAGAGGTTTTTTTCGAACCAGTAGTAAAAGTAAAAAAATTACATTTAAAAAATATGTTTGCAGATAGAATGGGGCGGCTTAATTGGGGAAGGACCAAGCATCACAAAATACCGGCTTAAAATAGCAGCTTAATGCTCCTATGTTTCGTATGGTGAACTAGAGAACTGGAGACCCTTTTTACTGGATATGAGATATTTTATCTCATGCAATAAGTAGTGAAGGACTATGTCTCGGATCTATAAATCATCACTGGCAATACGCAGTGGTTGTGCAATTTCGCTTTCAAGTTTTGGGGTATACCTGAAGATTTCTCTCGGTCAAAGTTGGACTTACCTAGTCCGACTATTTGTCGCAGGTAAAATATACTTATCAATGACTTTGAGTTTAAAAAAGCTACTTAAAACAAGTACAAGCTTAAACTTGTACTTCTTGTCTTAAGTAGTTTTTGAGCTTAAAACAACTACAGTCATAAGTGTGACCTAGACGTTACACATGATCTTTGTTTTGTCCATGTTCATCCTAGGACATATTCGTTGGGAGGCACTATTGAGATTATTGAGCATAGTGCCAAGGTCCTCCAGCGATTCTTCCGTGAGAACTACACACTTCTCTGCAGTTGAATGGGTTTCGTACTCTGGTTCTGTACTCGGATAGTTATCGTAGCCACAAAACAACAAACACTTCGCTTCGATATACCGACAGTCAACTTGTCACCGCTGAAAGGGCTGTAGCACCGCCCAAATTTCTCGAGTTTATTAATACACACAATAATATCATAACTTAAACACTATTTTTTATAGTCCGTGATTTTAGTTAGTATTTTTTCTTTTTTTCTTTGATTTAATGGTCAGGAATTTACGGCCTTAATCGTTGACAATAACTGACTTATATTAAATGTTAATTAATATCTTTAACTATTTATATCTATGGCAATTAAGAAAAAAGAGATCTAGACAGGGAGAGAAAGAGAGAGAGAGAGAGAGAGAGAGAGCAATAAATAGACGCTGATTTTATGAATAAAGCTCCTTAAGCATTAGCTTACAATAAAACTTACATCATTTCCGAACAGCTGTTCACTGTTGACGTCGAGCACCGAAGATAGTGCAGCGACAAGTATTACTCTTCTCAAATACATTACTGATGAATAGAATTTATGAGTTCAAATAAACACTAGAAATAAATACTAGGTTCACATAATTAAAATAAACTATTTAATTATCTTAGTGATTAGAACATATAGAAGTCATGAAAAATTTAAAAATGTTTGACATTCCCGCGCAATTAGTCAACTTTTTAAAAATACAAAGATCACTGCAAGTACTATGAATTGATTTCATAATCAGTATTTTTTATATTTTAACTAATACAGGCAAATAGATTTATACATATACGAAATATTTCACGCGTTTCTAGTACGCATTGATGGCGGTGTCGCGACGGCAGTTCTCGCCGTTTGGTGGCTCGCGACTGTGCTTGATGCAGTCGAATTAGAACTCACTTAGAATAGATAGTGTTGTAATTATTATCGATATAATTTATCATTTCTTAGTCTTAATTTTAAGCCAGGACGGGGGCTTAGGAATTCGAAAATGAAATAAAAACTCTAAAAATCCTTTTTATATTCATTCTTTCTTCTAGTGAGTATTTAAACAGCTTACTGCTCGACATATGCTTCTCCTGAAATTAGCAGGATGTTAAGAAATACAATAAAAATTATTTATCGATAATGCGTTAATTACAGTAACTTTTATATAAACTTTTGGGCTAATACTGTAATTAATTAGTATTTATAAACATCATCCCTGCATGTTATACTAAGTATGCTTTTATGTCAATTTTAAAGCAAATGACTAGAGACAGCGTAACTCACACAGAGTTCCAGATTAACATATCGGTATAATACTAATACTGATGAATAAGATGCTACTTCTCATTTCTTATTTTATTTCCCCCTCTGGTCACTTACGATACACACGAGATGATATGTATGTGTGCTCATTTTTTCATTTATATAATAATGATGACAAAGAATTTTAGCTAATCCTGGCGACTATGGGGTGATACTCTTTATGAGGCTATCTATAGGGGAGCCTTATTAAGAATAGTGGATAGTATGCAGTAATGGTATAAAGTCAGTTTATAAATCAAATTCAAATGTTTTAAATGAGAATATTAATATCTTTACAAAAAGTGCTAAAATGCACGGATTTTCCGTATCGACACATATTAATGAACGATCACGAGCAACACTATAATGTATCAAGTTAAACTTACACCGGTAAACACAACAAACTAGTATTTATTTTATTCGGTGTTACCATTTTTTAATTTCGCTTATAACAAAAACAAAGAGATATCTCTTTTATACGAGTACAATGCGTTTAATATGCACCAAAAGTATTCTAACACAAATATATAAAATTGTCAAACAAATATATAAATATATAAAAGTGTATGTTTGTAATGCCAAATGACAAGATTTTTACTAAATGCATACGAAATAGTATACGGTACATATATAACAAAAATAATTTTGATAATCTGTCTATCTGTCTGTCTGTTTTGTTCCGGTTACTGTCGGAAAAGGTTCAAGCGACTTGGACGGTACTTTCATTGGCAAATAGTTGATGTTATTAGGAGTAACTTAGGCTACTTTTATTTTAGAAACATAATTATAGTTCCGCGCAAAAAAAAAATTAAAATTACTAAAATCGAACCTTAATAAATTTCACGCGGGCAAAGTAAGGGGAACGGCTGGTATGTAAATGAATACATTAATCTCAAAGTAGCTACTGAATCGTTTTTACCGCTTATGTTATAAGTTCAGAGGTAGACTTTAGATGTAGACATAGAAAATCACCATGTAAATAATTGGTTCTTTATCCTTTTTAAATTTTTTTATAATATCCCTATACAAAATATAGATCCACTGCTAAATATATGCATCCCACATAGGTTGCGTGACTAGGGGGGGGGGCTATATGCCATATGGCTGGCGAGTTGAAAACCGCAGCTTTTTGTTGATTATAAGTTGTTAGAATAGAATAGGCTAGAATATTTTTTATTCAATATAGATTACAAGAATTTCTTATTGAAAGTCAATATTTTACGTTATCAGGAATGACCGCATATTAGTAGTTTAAGAATATATTCTACCGCATATTATTTATTTATTTATTTAATCTTTATTGTTTTACACTTTAATCTAAGTGTTACAATGGGCGGACTTAATGCCTTATGGCATTCTCTACCAGCCAACCCTGGGAGAATTTGACATGTAATAATTGGTAGGTGCTAAAAATATTAAAATGAATAGACATAATATTATCCCGCTGGAGTCGTGACACGACGGAGGAAAATAAAGCAGGAGGAAGGGTAGCGGCGTTTTCTTAGAAATAATTTAAAAAAAAAATCAATTACTTCTTAATTTTTTTGTTGATTTGATTATAAAAACAGCTCTAAATTAAATAAACTTAAAAAATCAGAACTGGTACCAGAGACCTAGTAGCCAAGTGAGGTGTACCAGTAACAGTATTTATCAGCCTGTAACATAATTGATAGAATCAGGCGTTACTTTGCGGAAATCCATTATAATAAAAAATAAAAATATAAATTTCTTTGCAACTTTCCGCTAAACATATAAAATGATGTGTCTTACCTGGATTGAAGCGCACCTCCCGCCCTCCCTCAATTGCATACACTAACTCCGTCACCACTAGACCAAGCACCACTACTCTCAACACCACTATTCCAGGCAAGACACACCATCGACGATAATTCACTAGCGGTCAGCTGCCGTAGAGTCTATATTACCTGAGGATGCCTCGTGTAGAGGCGAAACACGTGTCGTATTATCGTCGATGGTGTGTCTTGCCTGGAATAGTGGTGTTGAGAGTAGTGGTGCTTGGTCTAGTGGTGACGGAGTTAGTGCATGCAATTGAGGGAGGGCGGGAGGTGCGCTTCAATCCAGGTAAGACACATCATTTTATATGTTTAGCGGAAAGTTGCAAAGAAATTTATATTTTTATTTTTTATTAGCCTGTAACAATTTACTGCTGTAGATTTGCCTTTCATATCATTAGAAGGAGCTCTTTTATCCGTTACGTTTGGCGGATAGGTTGATGATAACAGTAACAGACGTCTTAAATCTTACACGCTATAGGAAAAATACTTCGTAAATGGGGCGGCAGAATCGCATTTGCATCCTGTGCATACCTCTGAATTTACATAATTTTTTTACGTGGTAGAGTCATGCTGCAGCTATATTAGTAGTATAGTTTTCGCATGAGTGGGTTGGCTCGGCCGGAGAAGGACCACGCTCTCACAGAATACAGCGTAAAATAGCAGCTTAACAATGCTGTGTATCAATGGTGAGTGTAGAGAACCGGAGACTAATTTTAATGGAAACGGGCATTCCATCTTAGTCCTCACGGGTGACAACGCAATAGCATTTTGATTCGTAGTCGAGGATAGATGTAGATTGACCACAGCAACCACTTACCATCAGGTGGACTGTGTGCTCGCTTGGTACCCTTTTCCTATTAAAAAAATCTTTCCTTATTTTTAAATTCAAATTATGGAACTCCTTACCTCTGTCGATTAAACGTGTTTAATCCATAGATTTTACTAGAACTTAAGAGGAAATAATAATTGTGACAAACGGTCACAAAGTCCATTTGATGCTGTGGCCCATAGACATCTACATCTATCCTCGATTACGAATCAAAACGCAGATGCGTTGTCACCCCTGAGGAGTTAGATGGAATGCCCCGTTTCCAGTAAAAAGGGTCTCCGGTTCTCTACACTCACCATACGAAACACAGCAGCATTAAGCTACTATTTGACGCCGGTATTCTGTGAGAGCGTGGTCCTTCCCCGGTCGAGCCGACCCATTCGTGCTACAACTATACTACTAACATAACGGCAGCATGGCTCTACCACGTAATAAAAGAACAAACTTCCTTTTCTACACTAACATCTTTCTTACTAATATCATCCCTGACCCTGACACAGAACATCCATCTTATTTTAACTCTTATGTCCGTCCATTTTCATACAAGGTTTCTTTTATATTAACTTATCTTCTTCCAACACGTGCTCTTGTAAATGTATACTTGTATTATGAAAATGAGAGAAACAGTGAAACCGAGATGTACGCGGAGTGATTTCCGTTGTTCCGCTTCGATTCGTACTGCACGCGTAAATCACTGATAGAGTATAGATGCTATAGATTGGGAAACGGTATTGTGACCGTTGAAACAAAAACTATGAAATAATATAAAGCGTAACAGATTCCAGCAGATAAGCGGCGACAGATAAAAACGAAATAGAAGAAGAATAGCAAGCACTATTTCCGTAATAACGACTCAAAATAATAAGAAACTGCGGTTGACAACTCGTCTGCCAGGCAGTCAGGCAATCTATAGGCTTAATCTTTGCTTAGCAGTAGACTTATACTATCTGCCCACGCAGACATTGGTCTGGGACTCGCTAATAATATTGAGGGTCGCTTATCGAGATAAAAAGTATCCTTTCTCTCAGGTTCGAGCAAGCAATACGTAAACGTTAAAAAATTTGATTAAAATCGGTTTAGCGGTTCCGTAGATCAGTTTGAACGAACAACTTGATACGGGTTTCTTACATTCATTCTTATTCTTCTTATATAACAGCTGTTACCAGTTACCGCTGATTCAAATTATTAATTTTTGTTCCGATCTACGCAGTATGAACTTGTAGTATCTTGAAGGTTACTACAAGTTTACACAACTGCAAGATTTCAAGATACTATAAGTTCATACTACGTAGATCGGAACAAAAATGAATAATTTTAATCTGTGGTATACGCAGTTGACTATGACATCTGGACGTTGAACATCTCAGTCCCCCCCCGTGACCATGAGTTTTGTAAAGTGCTCGAAACGTCGTGTATATAAAAAAGTTATTATACGCGATAAAATCCGTAAAAACTAGTATTATTTAAACATGACACGGGATTTTTAAATATTGATGTATATTGTTAGTCAGTAAGTATAAACAATAAAGTGAAACAGTTTATTATTTATTTATTAGGTACCTATGCCAAAAAGTTACACACTTACATTAATTGTTATTAATTTTAAGAACTAATTACAACGACGTCGACGTCGATATAAACGAATTTAGGACTAACATACAACCCATTTACAGATGAACAAATGTTATAACATTTAAATCATAAGTAAGTAATGTTGTAAATGTAATTTCCGTTCAAATCATTTAAAAGAGTCACGCAGTTTAGCAAATAAAAAAGAGATTGCTGTCTCCTATAGTATTAATTCTCCAGTTTAAATTCTATACGGATTTCGATACGTCAAGTGTGATGTATGTCAGACAGTCCATTGTCTGGTGGAACCTTTCTCGGCATCAGTCTCGCTGCCATTCGGGCGCATTGTTCGCAAAATCGCGGTAAAGTAAAAAGAGAAAGGGCGTTTAATCTTCACGCTAATGTATCTAGAGCATTCGTCACTCTGCAATGGTTTGATCCGTGTATTTGTTGGCCAATACTGATAAACAATCTACGTATTAATAAGAATGGTCGAAGTTGCATAAGGCGTACAGCTAACTTACTTTATTTGATTTTAACTATACACTAGATTCTTGGCTTAATATAATCCGTAACGAAAACAGGAGAACGACTTTTGTTCTGATTGTTCGAAGAATACTACCAATGGAGAAGAAAAAAGCTACGAGAATTATTGGGCGACCCTCAATAATGCTCGTCTCTTTCCATTCAGGGAAGCAGCTGACTTGGCTTTGTTGCAATACTTTATATGCATATTTCTAAAAGCTCATTTTTTGTATATTATTTTAGTAAAAGTTCAGCTACTTAACTAAGTTAGTTACGGTAGACTCGACTAGAAAAGGACCACGTATGTTATACAAACGTAAAATAGCAGCATTATTCTTCTTTGTTTTACTTGTGAGTGACGAGACGGATGAGTGAGAAGGCCTTCCTATCGCTAACGAGGCTATTTTCATAGTCATTCATCATTATTCATCACAGCTTATCAAATGTCCAATATTGTACATGGGCCTCCATATGGTTTATCTTACAAGGGCATATTTGCCATACATACCAAGCTTGACAGACGGGTTACTACCGCAGTTTATTTCTCTTAGTTGTTTTCAGGTAGATGCTGCTGTTCATGTTCAGCTTAATTTTTAATCGGCATTTTTAACTTGGTTTCATGTAAATTTCAATTAGAAAATGGTGAAATAAAAAAATAAATAAACAAACCGTCTAATAATATTTCTTAATAATGTAGGAGTCTTTAAAACTTGCTCCAAAAACAATTTGAATAATGGTTTGAACGTTATTAGAGAGAATAATAACAAAAGGCTTTGGGATATTAATGCCTTTCTTAGGAGTTTATAGTGCTTCTATGGCTCTCTTTGTATGACGTTCGTTAGGTTGTCCGTGTATTGCGGTCACATATAATCCGAAGGACTGTAGCTCAATTGTGATACTTACATATCAATATAAATCAAATAAGAACATTATCAATGTAGTCGAAGTCAATTAAATAAGCATTATTTAGGATAACTCAAAAACTGCTGATAGGATCTTGATCAAATTTATATGGGTTTACATGAGAAGCACCAGCTTTCAAGTAAAATCATCAAAAGCGGTGCACCTAGAAAGAAGTTTTGGGGTAACATACATAAGGAAATACAGTCGAATTGAGAACCTCCTACTTTTTTGAAGTCAGTTAAAAATAAAACTATATCTTCTTATTAATTTGGCTAAGCTATAAGTAGTCAAGGTTCACCCACCGTTAGTAGTCCACAACCATGTACAGTTAGCCTTTTGTCTCCCATACAACTTAATGCTAATGCGAAAACAATGCAAATGTTTATTAACATTAGATTTAACTGTAACCCTTTGTTTAAACAGTGTAGGTCTCTAGGTCGTGGTGCTGGGATGATTTTCCCGTGGTCAACTTCAATAAGTTGAATTTATTCAAAACTTTATTTTCATAGAACAAGAGTAGCAACGAGCACACAGTTCACCTGATGCTAAGTGGACGCTGTGGCCCATAGACTTACATTTAGACTCTTTGATTTGATCTTATTTTATAGGATAAGGGTGACAAACGAGCGCACAGTCCACCTGAAGGTAAGTGGTTGTTGGGCCTATAGACATCTACATCTATCCTCGATTACGAATCAAAATGCAAATGCGTTGTCACCTGTGAGGACTAAGATGGAATGACTCCTTACCAGTAAAAAGGATCTCCGGTTCCTTACCATTACGAAACACAACAGCGTTTAGCTGCTATTTTATGCTGGTATTCTGTGAGAGCGTGGTCCTTCCCCGGTCGAGCCGACCCATTCGTGCTACAACTATACATCTACTATAACTGCAGCATGGCTCTTCTACCACGTAATGATCTTATCGAGATTTTTATTTTCATGGATTGTGCTATTATTAGTATCAGAGCTATTGTGTACTAAGGCTGTATGACCTAGCTCTCATAGTGGAATAGAAGCAATTTTTTATGATCAATAATAAAAACCTGTGATACTGTCTTTGGAATCGAAGCATTATACCTAAGTCAATATAAGTGAAAACGCAATTGCGTTTCGATCATAAATCAATTATACACGTTGCTTCAGTGGCTATAGAGCAATATATATATATATACATATCATCAGATGGACTTTGTAGTTAAGATAGTATTTATCTTTACAAAATAACCATAATCTCCTCCAAACCGAATTTTAATAGCGGCGGCCAGTCTCAACAGAGACTATAGTGCCCGAGTGTATGCGTAAGTAAACACTCTCCTTTCGAAGGACGAGAAAACATGGCAGAGATTGGACAAGCGGTTTTTCGTGCTTATCGAGTACTTCTTATAGAAAAACCTGATAATCCTTATATATGTATATTTTATACGTACAAAAAATATTGTTAACTTGCAGCTTTGAAAATTATTAATTTTCAAAAGTCGGAAATAATAAATTTCGACAACGCGAGTTTTCATCAGATCTCCACGTTATTAGGTGCTAGAAAGCTATTCCGACTATTCTCAGCTGGACCGGCCGTGTGTGTGTTTTGTCGTACGATATCTTGAGAACGAATCAAGCGATAGATATGGGCGATACGGCGTTCATGAACACTTTCATTAGGACTTCGAGCTGATTAGTTTTTCAAGTCGGTCGTTCAAGCCGTTTCAAAGATTTTCAAAAAATGAAAACCGAAGAAAACTCAAAAATTTAATAGAATCTCGAGAGTTGCGCTCGAAAATAAGCGGTAAGTTCCAGGGATAGCCTGCAGGGTCAACCGCATTTTTTAATTTAACTGTCACAAATTAGCTTTTATTCAAAATAAAAAATAAAATATGTTACAGCCTATATACCTAAGAGCCATTGTTAAGCACAAGCTCCCTCTCATTTCTGAATAGGTTATGGGGCATGTGATACGCGCGCTGCTTTAATGCGTCTGAGCGAACAGTCCTCAAATGATTCTATTCTACAGATGTAAAGGTTTCATCAAAATGTTTTCATTTATCTACGAGAACCAATATCAAATAACAATTTCATTGGTGCTAACTAGGATTGAATCCAGGTTGTTTGCGTACTGTAAAATTTATCCCTTGTCCTTTGGCTGAGCTTTAGCTATAGCGTTGTGTATTATTTACAGCGTTAGAAAGCTAGATTCGTATCTCGAATGATTAGACACTAAAGGAAGTTGAATATTGAAAATAACAAGCTAAAGAGAAATGTACTAAATATTGGTGCAAATAGTGTATATATTCTCAAAATTCAGGATGTAGAAATAAATAAGGCTTGTCAAGTTTGCTCTATGCACCCTGAACTGTGAGCGGAAGTTACGTAAAACGTGAATACTCTTTACTTACTTACTAACAACCAGTTTGTAAAAGTTCGAAGGAAATTTTACAAACTGGTTGTGAGGTTCTTGAAATTCTGTTAAGATATTACCAAGGATTGAAAGTTATGTAAGAGTAGAAATATCTTTGGGTAAATGAAAAAAGAGTAAATAGTTTATCGATTTTGATTTTAATTGAACCTTTATTTATAAAGGCAAAAAAGTTTTTTACTTTAAAAGAGTTTTGTTTAGAATTAGGCTTCCTTTACATAGAACAAGTTAGGGTTGGTGTTGTTTAAATAGTTCTTTTAGCTGAGTCTTTCTATATTAATTAATATCCCTTAACATTTATATGATTTTATTAGGTTGTTTAGATATGTAAATTTAAATATTATTATTACAAGATTTAGTTTAGAATAAAAAAAAAACAATGAAACTATCGCATTGGGTTTGACCTATAACCTCAAGAAATAAATAAACAAATACAATTGATAATAGTAAACTTGCAATGAATAGTATATTCGGCCATACGCCGAATACCGAATATTCAGCGGGCTTTCTGGTTGAATAGCTGAATATTAGGAAAAAAATTATACGTGGTTGAGCCATGCTGAAGTTATATTAGAAGTATAGTGTAGCACGAATGGGTCGGCTCGACCGGGGAAGGACCACGCTCTTACAGAATACTAGCGTAAAATAGTAGCTTACTGTTGCTGTGTTTCGTATGGTGAGTGTAGAGAACCGGATACCCCTTTTACTGGAAATCGAGACAATCCGTCTTAGTCCTTACGGGTGACAACGCATCTGCATTTTGATTCGTAATCGAGGATAGATGTAGATGTCTATGGGCCCACAGTAAACACTTACCATCAGGTGGACTATGTGCTCGTTTGTCACCCCATCCTATAAAAAAAATTCGGTCGGGAAGGAAGAAGTATATATACAGAACATCTTTATTCTCAAATGAAGCTGGAATTGTCCATGAGAAGAAAGGGAGTAAACTACTGAAAATGCAGAAAAATAGTCTTTCTGCACCATAATCTTCCAATTCTAAATTTAAAATACTTTCACTGTCCAGTTTTCAGACACAATAGTAAGACAATAACAACTACCTACATGTATTACACGGGACAGCGAAAGGATTAATTACGATAATTCGGGTGCATAGATATTTATTTGACAGATTTTAGTTAATTTTTATAATACGGTTTGATTACCTATGACTACATTAATGGTTAACAGAAAAATACATTATTATAAAATAAGTTAATATTTTTATTTTACCTAATATCTGATTACAAAAACATTTTACTTAAGTATTCAGTATTCGGCTGAAAAGTACCTAGATATTCGGTATTCGACCAGATACGATAAAAAGAGTAAATAATTTATTGATTTTGATAGCCGCAAAGCCGAATACTGAATAATATCCGAATATTCGTTGCAAGTCTAGATAAAAGGTGTGTGTGTGGGTTACAGTTTGCGTTTGTATGTGGCACCTGTAGGTGGATCGTAACTTCTGCACTCCTTTGTTACTCTGAGTTGTATAAAAATATTTGTTCAAAAACACTTTTGCTTTATTACTTAATTCCAGCCTATACATACGTTTCTCTTCTGGGTACAGGCCTCCTGTCATTTCTGAGAGGATTTTGTGACAAAGAAGTGGCCATAGCCCTGCACCAATGCGTTGGCAGACACATTTAAGATTTTTTTTATTAACGGATATGCCGATTTCCTCAAGATGCTTTCCTTCAAGTCGGTGGTGAACCACGTGCTTGGCGGTAAGGTTGATTTATCAACCGTTAAATTTGCATTTCACAATTTCATTTCATTCAATTTCATCATTAATTTTATAATATTTTACATTCTATTGGTAAAAATGAAACATTTCAGGCGATTTTTCTTTCATACTGCAATACTTTATTTACGTGGTAGAGGCACACTGCAGCTATGCTAGGCACAGAACAAATGGTTCGGCTCAACCGGGGTAAGACCACGCTTTCGCAGAATACCAGCGGGAAACTTCAGAATAATGCTGCTGTGTTTCGTATGGTAAGTGAATAGAACCGGAGACCCTTTAACTGGTAACGAGGCCATCGATGTAGATGTCTACGGGTACTCACTTACCATCAAGTGAGCTGTGTGCTCATTTTTCGTCCATATTCTATAGAAAAATACTGTTATACCTTACACATGTAACCTTGTAAATGATTCATTACTGTAATATGTAAATAACCTACCCATTAATCAATAGTCTCCACTTTTACTCTTTGAGAGATGTACTTTCGCTGTAAAACAACGAAATCTACTTTCGGTTTTGTGTAGCTCGAGCATACTAATATAGTGTTTTATTTGTAACGGAAAGACGGACAAGCGTGGCCTGAATGTAGATGCGTTATTGTTGCACATTGTGCGTGAGCGTTTACGGATACTGTTTGGGTGAAAGTGTTTTATATTTTATACAAAACCGCGTAATAATGGAATACGAATCGGTTGGGTAGATCGAAACTAAAAAATAACATGATTATATTATCATGATTTGTGATGGTATTTTTAAAATTTAAGTTACAGCATATAATATACGTGGTAGAGCCACACTGCAGCTATATTATGGTTGTATGTTGTTGCCCAACCGGTGACGGACTACGTTCTCACAGAATACCAGCGTAAAATAGCAGCTTAAATACTGCTGTGGTTTCATCCGGAGACCCTTTTTTACTGGAAACGGGGCATTTCATCTTAGTCCTCAGGGGTGTCGGATTCTTAGAGTCATCTGGGTTTTGATTCTTAATCAAGGATAAATGTAGATGTCTATGGGCCACAGCATCCACTTACCATCAGGTGGACTGTGTGCTCGTTTGTCACCATTATTCTATAAAAAAAATAAACATATGTTAATTAAAGTGCAGTGTAGATGGAGGGACGACCTGGTGGACCTTGTCTGTACTTTGTTTTATTTTATTTTATTTTATTTTTATTTGGGGAGCTTACAGCCACATATACAATTTTGATCACTATATTAAAACTTATATGCCAATAAAAAGCTTCCACATATAGGCATAATATAATTGTTGTTATTGTTGTGGCATACTTTAAGGAGGAGATGTGTTCAACAGTGAACTTGTAACTTGCTGTAATGATGATGATATGCGTCCCACTACTGGGCACGGGGCTTCTAACAATCCTGAGGGTAAGGTGAGTTTTACGGTAAATATTTATATTTCTGTGTACTTTCCCGTACATTTTGGTTTAATCACGATGTTTTCCTTCACGGCTAACACGCGGTAAACTTGATGTCGGCGGTGATCGAACCCGCGTGAAATTTACGACGGGCTCCTGGACTACCACGACTAGAATGGATGGTATGTTATTAATAAAAATATCTAAGTTACTACATGGTGTAAGAATTTACAGCATGTAGTGGCGGTGTAAGAATATCCGCTACCCCCATATAGTCGCGTAGCAACAGAGGGAAACAAATGAGGAGTTGGGCAGAAGCAGCTTCATAGTAACAAGTAAAAAGTAATAACCACAGGGCTGGCCGACCCGCCTGCATACGTGGCAAGTATGGAGAATAACCCTCATAAGGAAATCTATGAATCTGAATATATCAGCAATATACTACTTTCGTTGGGCTATGATGAAGGATGATGAGTAATTAAAATGTACATGGTAGACTTAATATGCTTTCTATTATAATTATTGCCCCATTTTGGATGGGGTACACATATTGTTTATTTAAATCTGAAGCCCCCCTAACTGAGTTGAGCGTTCGTAATCAAGGAGAGATATAGGTGCTTATGGACTACAGAAGCGGGAATGACGCTCTTCGGGCAATACCGCTCACCCATATAACGTGGTTTGTACGGTGCAAAGGAAAACCTCACGGGGACTGAAGTGCATAGTGTGTGATGCATCAGGGACAAGTAACTCCATTTTGCTTGCAGCACGGAAAATTGAGTTACGTGGTTGTGGGCGACCACACTGACCACACTGATATTTTTTCTGAACGGCTTTGTCGGTAAGTCTAGAATTTTTTTATTGCGTTGTATGACAAACGAGCACACAGTCCAACCTGATAGTAAGTGGATTCTGTGGCCCATAGACATCTACATTTATCTTCAATAAATAACCAAAATGCATATGCGTTGTCACTCCCGAGGACTAAGATGGAATGTCTGGATTCCAGTAAAAAGGGTTTCACGTTCTCTACAGTCACCATACAAAACACAGTAGCATTACGCTGCTCACAACCAGTTTGTAAACTTTCCTTCGAACTTTTACAAACTGGTTATTAGTAAGTAAGTAAAGAGTATTCACGTTTTACGTAACTTCCATTGGCAAATATTGATTTCGTGGGGCACACATTTTTTAAGCCTTTTACTTTGAAAATTTGACGAAAATGGATCAATATTGTTTTGATGCTAACATCGAAATCTGCTGCTATTTCATTCAGTTTATAGAATCGTTTTTAATTCGTCATTGTTAAGTACTGTTTTCGGACGATCATGGGGCTCTTTTTTCAGGTCGAAAGGGGGATGCCCACTGTTCATAGACACTTCGGCCATTGGTGCCCACATATAAAAGCATATGGAAACGATAATATGCAATTAAAATAATGAAATGGCTAAGGAATTGGTTTAAAAAAAGTCGGGATTTTTATGATATAAAAGTTTTTATTTTCACAAATACAGTTTTTTAACGACTACTTTTACCAATTTTATCGCTTTTAACTTCTTTAACTTTTGTTTCCCGACATTTCAGGTGCTTTATAGCACCCATAGTCTACGGGGGACTGAGGTGACTGCCATTCCAATGTCAGTATTGGGACACCTACCTTCCACGATACCACGATACCTTCAGCTTTTTATTATTATTTTAATAGTCCAATCTATGCAGATTGAACTTACTCTATCTTTAAGTCTTGCAGTGGTATGCCTGGGTTTGGTTTTAATTTTATTAATTATAGTGTCCCAAGTAGGTGGTAGTACCCAACCGCCTTCTCTATTGAAATTAGGATGTTTTTAATTTCAATAGCCTCACATATCATCCTTGGTAGGAATTAAGGCTCTTTCGCGAGGATTTGTGATCTATCAAATCTGATGTATGTCTATCTGGTTGGGGTGACAACCTTGACATACGGTAGTACAGCTAGCACACGCTCAACTGTGGTCGGCTTCACTCAGTCACTGTGACGTAGATGTGGGACCCGAAGCTTGATTTTGTGCAGAACCTGCTTGATGTGCTGAAGCTCCGCGGCCAGGTGCTTGCTCTCATAGATCCCATATGCTCTCTGTAACAAACATTTGCTCACGGTAACTAACTGTGAAGGATGATGGTGAGATTCACCGCTTAAATATAAGTTTGTATAGGTCTTTTTTCTATACACACTGTGACATATGATGTTGTTAGGATTTTGGAGAACAAAAACATCTAGGAAAGCTAAGAAATTATTTGCCTCTAATATAATATCGTAATTACTGAATGGAATTTGGCACAGAGAGTGTTAACGATGGATAAAATTCATAGTAACAACATCCTGATTTAATATTTCACGGGCCATATTCATGAGCCGCTCTTATTTGTTTCTTGGCACTTGCAATAATGCCGATATGCATTCATCACTATCTCATGTTCCTATTTTCAGCAAATATACAGCAAGTGCAAAACATCCACTATGTTTACTTGACATTTTGGGAACTTTAGACAGAATTTATTGTTATTGTGCTTTTGATAAGCCCAGATAATAATGTACACTATATTCAGGCATACTGTGAATACTTTCAAAGTCTATAATATGATGGTAAATATTATCTTACAATAATGTAGAAAAATCTATAATTTGTGCTACACTAAATGTTTTAATATGATTATATATTGATTCTAAAAGTAAATACCAAGAGTTACTATTTAAATGGTAGTTACTGATTCTACATTCTGGAGGTACATAGTAATTGTATTCATAAAAAGACATACCCGCAATGTTGATGGAACTGTGAGTTGATTGGAATAGTTACAACCAGGAAAAAACATTGATTTTGTGTGAGTGGTGGTCTTACAAAATTAGGCAGCATTATATTGTACGATGTATGATCTAAGCTTTGTTGTTCTAGGTTCAATATATTACTCACTTTAGATTGCAACGAGGACGGACTAGATGATTCAGATGGTTCCCGTTCTAAAGTTTAACGTGATGCTGCTTTATCAGTCCTTTGCCAGCAATCATGACACGCGATGACGATGGCAACTGAAATAATATTAAATAAAAAAAATAAGACAAAGTGAACAAAATAAAATAGATTTGTTTACTTTAAACTCAAATATAGGTAAATGTTACTTAAAACTTAATGCCCTATATTTTTAATAATTAAGGACTGACTGACTACCAGTAGTCCAAAAACAATTAAAAATCGATTTTCTCATTTCTTGGTATTTGATAAAAATTGTCCATTTTATAACTATCTGGTGTTAGCTAGCTAATTTTATCGCCATGTTATAAATAAGCTATTATGTTTGTCAGATATAGCTTGTGCATATGTTAAAAAATAAAACAACTTCATCATTTCATTCATTCATCACTATCAAATATCAGCACTAGAATTATTAAATTAAAACTGTTAAACACTTACTTTTAACTGTTGTCACACTATAATGTGATCGACAATCTCACTTCATATGAGTTCTTGAGAATTTATTTGAAAAATAACAAACAAAATAACACAATTGCGACTATTTAGTTGTGAATTCTCTAGTATCTTTTTACTTGTTGAATTGTGATTTCATTTTCATTCCCAATTCGCATGACATATTTCCTAGCTGTCAGATTTGATGTTGCCACATAACTAACACAAATACACAGATTAATCTGTGCATAAATACAATGAAACGATATCGATTTTTATTCGATTAGTAATTTAATAAAAAAAGTAATATATGAGGCGCTTTAAGTTCTACACGCTTTTTAAAATATATTTTCTTTTATTTATTTAAATTCTTTTTTCAATGTATTTTTAAGAACAGTTAAAATGTGGAGTAGCGTATTATCATGCTCTAAACAATTCATGGTGAATCAGCTAAAAATTCACTTGTTTAATTATCATAACATGATTCCATTTTAAATGTATTGTTAAAACAGATAACAATTACTGTTAAATTGTGCAGCAGCATTTTGTTATACTCTAAAGAATTCATAGGAAATCAGCTAGTAATTCGCTTTTTTTAATTATCATAACATCATAATATCGATTCGATTAATAATTCCATAAAAAGAGAATAATCTTGGAGGTGCTTCTGCTCGCTTTTTAGAATGTATTTTCCTTTATTTATTTAAATTCTATTTTAAGTGTATTTTTAAACAATAACAATAAAATAGTAGTAAACCACAGCACTACTCTCCATCCTAATGACGACACTGTCGTGACTGGACTACAACGGCGTAGCTGACCTTCCTTTTTGAAACATTCTTAGAATGTTGTGTATCGATTTCAAAATCGATCTAACCGAAATATACAGACATCGATTCATAATATTTTATGTGTCGGGGAAGGCGTAGGCCAAGTGACGCACAGAAGAAAAGTCTTACACTCTTATGACAATGAGGATTTGATATGATGCTGATGCTGCTAGATGATTTTGAGACTGAGAAAGAAAATGGCACAACACAAAATGAAAATTGCTCTTCACACCCTGAGTAAAAAAACATTAATTGTAATTTTGTATTATTATTAAAAAAAGGTACATAATTATTCATTAATCAACAATTGTATATAATTATTCGCACTAGGTAAATCAGCCTTATAATACTAAAATCTTGGTCATGGAATAAATAAACATATTTGTTCACTAATCAATCAAAAATTCAATTCATCAATCAAAAATCAAAATTCATCATCATCGACGCTTTCCAAAATCCGAATGAGTTCTGAGGAATCGTTCACGTTGCATTGCTCTACTTTTCTCGGTAATCACTTATGACGTCATCAGAGTGTCGTCTATCCTTGATCACGGTGCCCAGTGAACTGAACTGATTTTCGATGACGCGCTAAAGATGCGCTAGAGTTGAGATATTAGATATATTATGCGAAGATAATCTGATAACATTTTTTATTCATGTAGCTAATTATAGTTTTATGTTTCTAACCTTTAATTTTATTCAAATATCAATAATAATAGAAAAAAAAAACACCATTGAGCTGAATTTTGGATAGTTTTCATGAAATCTATGCCTCCCGCGTTTGACACTAGCGGTCAACCATAGACGACTTTGGCGTGCTGGACATAGTATTTGCTTAGATAAAAATCCATTTTTATTATTTCAATGTTTCTTAGTACTTGTGGCTCTAGAAGACTTGTTTTTTTATACTCACATGTTGCTGGGTTATTCCTATTTTGAGGAGTGTAGAATTAAAATACCTGTAATAATTTTCCAATATCTACATTTCATATTTTTCGGAGCCGGGTTTTTTGTCAACTATAGACGTCGTTGGCGCTCAGGGCCCGCAGGTGTTGGTCAAGTATAGGCGACTTTGGCGCTCAAAAGGTTAAAGGATTCATGGTAAATCAGCAGGAAACTAACTTGTTTCGTTATCATAACATGATTCTATTTTAAATGTATTGTTATAAACAGATAAGAATAACTTAACCGATCTTCTTTAAAAACAGATAAGAATAACTGTTCTTATCTGTTTTCAAAGAAGATCGGTTAAGATTAACAGTTAAATTGTGCCGTAGCATTTGTTACTCTCTAAAGAATTCATTGGAAATCAGCTAGTAATTCGCTTGTTTAATTATCGTAGCATCATAATTATTTAAAAATTATATTAGCACTCTAATGATGACACCGTAAATAATCGATCGAAAAAGAGAATCGATTTTTTAAATGTGTTTTGTGATTGGCAACACTTTTTTTTTATTCACAAACTAATGACATAATGATTTACCTAATTTTTTTATTATGTTTCCGGTACTTTTAATTTGTGCAAAAATATTCCCATTGTTTGAGGATAAATGAATACCGCAATTAATAACCATAAATAAAGATATAATTTTTTAACAAATTCACATTGTTGGGCGTTCCATGGCCGAAAATGGGCGTCCCCCTTTCCAGAACGGTAGAAGGCAAACCAATATCAGGAGGTGCGTTCGTTTGTAGCATTCGCTTCGTAAGCGTCATTGATTTTGCGTGTCGCTTGTGCTGCGTTGCAGCGACGATGCGACAGTACTTATATTCCATAATTATACGAACATTATTATCCATAATTTAACGTATCCATGATGAAAAATAAAATTTTGAAAAAGGAATTCCATGTTTTGAAAATAATATAAAATTGAAATTAGAACTCCTAGTCAAAAATATTAATTTGATTTGAAATGGCCAGTACAGCAGGACAGCAATTTCATAGGTAAGTATATTAGGTAAGTAGGTAAGTAACTTAGATATTGTATATAATCTTTTTATACTAACTCAGATACAAAGCGATAGTTACTATAGAAATGTCTACAAAACGTCAAAGAATCATCGCCAAAGCGGCTTGGAGCGAAGAATATCTACTGCACATTAAAACTACAATTGAAAGGGGTCGACAAAGGACGAGCAGCAAAAAAAAATTACATTCACTTCGTTTTGGGATAGACTGAAGAATGAGCTAAATAACAATACACAGCTAGGCCTTATGCCCGTTGATATGAAAAGCAAAGGAAAATCTTATACACTCAGCTCTGAAACTGAAGATGAAGAACTGAAGAAAACAAAAATATTCGCAGTGATGACAGTGATGATGAAATGGATGTGGACGGTGAAAGCTATAACAAATTCAATCTTTGCGCGGAAATATAGACGAAATAATAAGATCTGGTATCGCTTAACCACATACGGACCGTAAACTCATGCCAACTGCTCTGGATGGAAATCTCCGAAAGGATATTAGGGAATAGGGAATTTATAAAAGTGGATTAGTCATGGTTATTACTTCTAATAAGGAAATAGAAGTTAAGAAAAGAAGACACAAAAAGTAAAGTAAAAATTAAGTCATAACATTAAATACTTAATATGACTGCTTAGATTTTTATATTTTGATGACTGTGTGGTTGCGTTGTCATAGAATATACAACCCCATTTCTTCTCGTGTGTGTAGTACAGATGGCACCACCGGAAATGTAAAAAAGATCCCATGGCTTCATGTAGATGGAGGTATAGCCTTCTTGTTGATACCAGGCACAAATTCTTATCTCGATAGGCGTCGGGAAATAGTCCCCATGGAGATTAAAATAGAGAATGCAACGGATCAACAAAGCCAACGATAATGCTCGTAGCAATAAAACATGGAACAATAATTGCTAATGTAATTTAGCAGGCGCTGCGAAAACATTTAGTATATATTAATTTTCCTTCCGTGTTCTTTTATTACCACTTGGAAACATCAGACAATACTACATAAACAGGAAAGGATACAGTTAAATAAATGTACAAGTAAGTTTTACATCACCTAGCTAGTCCACCTTTACCATATAGGTACTTAGTTATTTTCTTAGATTCAATACAATCATGAACGACTCGACTCGACGACGAACATAATATATTATGTTCGTCGTCAAATCGAGTCGTTCAACTGCAAAATGGGGTGGAGAAACTGGAGTGTAATAATTCTTGCGCATACTTTCCTACGTATAGTCTGTAGGATGCCGATAAATTCGCAACACTAAAGTTGTGTTTGAAACAGTAGCTTCAGTGAGAGTGAAGCTTAACCTGAAAAAATAAAGAAATACTAGGTCTTAAGTGGTCCCTAGACGGTAATGCAACTTGACGTGCTTTATGATAAAAACAATAGAAATTATATATATATATATGTATACCACATACATTTAAGTTTTTACTGTAAAAAATAGTATATTCAGTACATGTTTATGTGTAAAAAGTGAATAAAACTCAGTGAAACAAAGACGTACATTGGAGACTTGAACCTAAATTGTCTTCAAAGCATAATAAAACCTAAAATACTATACTTAACAGTGAATAACAACATCAGTGTTCACCAGTGCTTACTTCTTTTATTGGACTTAATCGAAGATTGACGGTCTAAAAAGAAAATAATCAAGACTAACGTGATCAGCGCAAAAGTGAAATTAATTAAACACCAGTGCAATATTATATACGACAAATACATACCTATTAACCTTTTTATTGCACGGCTGCCAAAATAATTAGCTAAAAGCGCCATCTATTTATCGGTGTCTATACTACCACCAAATTTAACCAATACACCACCGTCATAGTGTAGCAAATAAATAACAGAGGGCGCGCAACACTTAGCGACATCTACTAGCGAGATCCTATACTACTGCACCACGCTTGTAACAGAAGCTGATCAACCACAATCAACACATCAACGTAGTATAGCAACGAAAAAAAAGAGGGCGCATTAACAACAAAAAAAAATACTCTCACTTCGTACCATACCAAAAGAGCTTGAAGAACATAAAACAATGATCGGCCAAAGTGGAGAAAATGTAACACATCAAGTAACTCTGAATGTAAATAAAATATTAGATGAGAAATTTTCTGTATATGAAGAAAAACTTGAAAAATTAAAAGAAAAGGTAAAAAATCAAGAGAAACGAATATATTTTTTAGACAGACAGTCAAGACAGAGAAATATAGTGTTCTTTGGCATCGAGGAAAGAGAATCTTCGTACGGAGAACTGGAAAACAACATCGTCAAGTGGATAGGAGAACGTCTTTCTATTAGGTTAGACCATAATGACATTCAGGAGGTAAAGAGAATTAGAAAAAAAAGTAAAAGACCTCGGCCAATAATAGTTACCTTCACTACTCTCTGTCTCAAAATAAACATATTTAAACAAAAGGGAGCACTGAAAGACTTCACTTTCATATTATATGAAAGAGGACTATCCAAAATACATTTCAGAAAAAAAGAAAGGAACTACAACAGCAAATGATCCTAGAGAAAGAAAAAGGCAATATAGTAAGAATAAAATATGATAAACTGATCGTAATAAAACCTAACAATAAAAAAACACTCCTCCTACTCCTACATCACCCTATAAAAATTCCCTACTACAGGACGATAGAAACACTCGTGCCACCAAAAAGAACAAAATACTTCTACTACAGACATCGATTCAAATATCAAATAGCTTATCAGATGGTGTCCTAAAACCGGGTATGCTGAACTTCTTAGTCAACAAAAATACAAATATTGTAACAAACAACCAAGATACCAAAAACAAGAATATATAACAATCAACCCACCCCTCCCACAAAGATCTCATACACGAACATATTATAATAAGAAACAAAAACTATCTTCCAATACGGCTGGTCACCGAGGAAGATCACGACCACAACCCTCCAAAGAAAAATACAACCATGTTAACAAACCCTATAACTATCTTACCAACCAAGCTTTACATATTAACCTACAATATAAGAACACTGTCATCGTACGAACGTTTAATAGAATTGGTAGAGGCAATGAAAGATATAAAATTCGACATAATCGGACTATCGGAAGTGAGACGTCAAGGAACAAAAATAGAGGAATATGACAATTTTATTTTATGCCACATAGGACTTACACCTGGAAAGTATGGCGTTGGATTTTTTTACTACATAAAAAACATAAAAATAACATGGAAAACTTCAAAGGTATAACAGATAGAGTAGCACTATTGAATTTAAAAATACAAGGAAAGGAATTATCTCTTCTACATGAATATGCACCCACGGAATTAGCGAAAGAAGAAGAAATTGATATTTTTTATACAAATGTAAATAAAGCTATTCACCAAGCACATAGAACTTTTATAATAATGGGCGACTTAAATGCTAAATTAGGACAACCCAGACAAGATGAATACTTAGTTACGAAATCAAACGGATACGAAGAAAGAAACCAGAGAGGTAAGAGATTGATAAACTTCGCGCTTGAAAATGAAATAGCAATCCTAAACACTTTTTTCCAAAAAAAGCCGAACCAACGATGGACATGGCGCTCACCAAACTGAACATACAAAAATGAAATCGATTTCATCATGTCAAATCAACTAAAACTGTTCAAAACATTGGAGTATTAAATGTCAACTTTTCTTCAGACCACATACCAGTAAGAGCGACAATAATATTAACAAAACACAAAAAAATAGGTCAAATTTTAGCAGCTGCCAACACTCTACATTAAGGAAAAAAGAGGAAATATTGAGATACAAAGAGAATTTTACATCCTATATACCAGACTTACAAGACTGCTCCACCACTTCTGTACAAGCCTACTATGATAAAACAATAAAAGCTATCTGCCAAAGTCTTCAGAGTGCGCATTCAGTAAATAAAAACGACAACAAAAGTAAAGGAATATTATCAGAGCGTACCTTAACACTCATGAAAAGAAGACATGAGCTACAAAGAACTAAAAATAAAACTCGACCACTAAAAATGAGCTTTCAGCACAGTGTTACGCGCTCAACGTCATACACCAGCGCCATCTAGTGTCAGGAACGAGAGCGAGGGGAGCTTTGCAGAAAATGACATCACAAATCTTTACCGAAAGCGCCATCCGAAGAACTAAGTTTCTAGAAAATCTACACTCGAACACTCGTCGCTTTGCGCGCATTTACTTGAATATTCCGGATGCTTCATTGCTAATTTGTATATATAGGCGCTGCAAGATGCGATCGCAGCAGTCATAGATAATACCTAGCAGCAGTATTGGATTTAGCGAGACAAGCGAAGCTTCGGAGCGGAATAAAGTGAATTAGTGTGTTTAATTATTAGTGTTTTAAGTTTTAATTTGTGTAAAGTAAATTAAAGTGTTAATTTAGGTAATTTTATCGGCAATTTTTATTGTCACGAACCTCAAGCTCGTAACAACTGTATAAGCTATGAAGCAAACTTATAAAACAAGATTATACAAAATATTGATTTAACACCATCGAAAGACACCTGATACAGACAGGCAGCTCAAAAAGAGCATTTAAGAAGTTGAAAACATGTAAAACATGGATCGACGGACTAAATCGGGCAAATAAAACATTTATTAATCGAAATGACGTTATAAACGTTGCAACTGAATTTTATAAAACCTTATATAACGGCAATGAACAAAACTTGACAGGACAGATAAAAACCAATATTTTTATCTGTCCTGTCAAGTTTTGTTAGCACAGCACAGCATAGAAGTTAGAGCACAGTTCGATGTAAAAGAAATAGCGGAAGCAATTAACGTATGAAATCAGAAATAAGCCCAGGCCCAGACAACGTAACAAAAAAACAGCCTGCACTCAGCTTACTCTACCTCTGACTCTCCTGTTCAACCGCATAGTAGAAACTACCGATACACCTACTCAATGGTCAGAGTCAAATATAATATTAATTTATAAAAAAGGAGACCCAAGCGATATAGGTAACTACAGACCAATAAGCTTATTACCATGCTTGTACAAACTCTTCTCTTCGCTTATAAATCAAAGAATAAGCAATACATTAGATTCGGAACAGCCCATTGAGCAAGCGGGATTTAGAAAAGGCTTAAAGGCTTTAAAGGCTTCTCTACTATAGACCACATCCAGACCTTGGAACTACTAATCGAAAAATATCAATAACGAAGGAGAGCTCTCTATATTGCTTTCGTAGATTATTTGGATGGGATTCTTTGGAGGAGGCCTTCACCCGTTCTAGCAAACCAAATTAGCTTGAAAAAATAATTACTACAGTCATAGATAAATAAGTACACAAAAATAGATATAATCATAGGTTATATAAAAAATATATTAGGTTTAGTAATAAGATAACACTGTTACTTACTCTTTCATTCGTTTGTAATAAATAAAAAAGGCTTTTTTATTTTTTTTATTTTGTTTATTTTATTATATATATATATATATATATATATATATATATATATATATATATATATATATATATATATTCATACAAAATTGTTTTACCTGCACAGAAAAAGTTACAAAAAATAATAAGTCTGCCTTTAACATTATCACTTAAATTTTTGAGAAATATCAATTACACAACAGCTCAGAGGCCACTTCACCTCTTCGTGCGGGCTGTCTTGAAATGCGATAAAATGATTCGTGAGGATATGTTCTGTAGCATGATCATTCATGAAATGCATGTCATGCTGCATTACCTTATAGGGTCTGCTTTAGTTTTTAGTAGGTCACGAAAATGAAACCAAATAATTTACCATAACAATATTTTATTACGATTGTTAATAAAACAAACGCATACGTCAAAAAAGTGACGCCATAAAAATAGGCAGTTTTAAATATAACCTACACTACGAAGCAATTTAAATGAAATAGTAAATTAATTATAAGCCTCATTTACATTCAGCCCCTGCCACTGCTCCTCGCGCTGCCGGCAATACTTCGATAAATACTGCCGTAGCCGGATCGCGGGAAGTATGTATTTACACTCTGCCCTACCACTCAGCCACTCACACTCACATCACTTTCGGCTTTCGACTATGGCAGACGTCGAAATAATTACAGCGTCCGCGCTGTGTCTTCTTGCAATACAAAATTATGTTAATAATTTAAAAAGATATCAAGTTCAAAATAAGATAGATAGATAGAAAATTTATTTGCTTAAAAACATGGTACATAAGATGATCAATGATGTGGAACTGACATGTTTTGCCATAATTGGCATGCAAAAATGATATGAAATACAGCTAATTACACAAACCCAATGTTATATTTTAAAATTAATGCATTGCTTAAAAGTTAGGTACAAACATTCTTTTTGAATTCAAATATTATATACAATTAAATACTTATACAGATCCACTCTATTTGAATTCTATACAGTAAATTGTTCATAAATTATTAATTGTATTATTACATTATCGTTACATAAATAATATTATATATTATATGAGATTAGTAAAGCTATTATTATTTTAATAATTACACTACAGTATAAATTAATTCATAATTTTAATAACAATAAAATTATAATTTAAAAATCTCAGGCTATTATGCAAATACCTTGAACGAAATAACCACAAATACATATTACCATTTAACTTATTTTACATTTTAATAAATAAATAATCAATATGAGTTACTAATCGTTTTTAGAAATAAAATGTCAATGTTCATTAATTCCTTAAACTAAATTTTATATTAATATAATAAATTTGACGAATTTATAATTAATTATGTACATAGGTACTATGTTATCTCAAAAAAGAAAATTCGTAGAAGATGATGAATTGTGGTTTTTATCGTTGAAATCCTATATAGTTTTATCTGATTTCAGCAGTTCTAAAAACTTTATTGTATTTTCATTATTCCACTCGAAAGGCATTTTGGTAGATCGTACTTATTTAATAACAAGACGGCACGCACGTCCGTTTATCCAGGCGCTTGGCGCGAAGTGAGCGATGGAGCTGAATGTGAACACTCAGTGCCGCTCGCGCTGCCCGTCCTTTGACTTCCGCATGAAAAACCGACATTTGAGGGGTCGTCGGGCACTGGCAACGGCAGCGGCAGTGTCAGCGCGAGTAGCCCGTTTACATACTGCCCTGCTCGCTGCCCTGCTCACTTCCCTGCCCAACAGGGCTGAATGTAAATGGGGCAATACGTTACGCTAATATCACAATTGTTTTGTTTATGTCTTGGGAGAGTATTCAGACGTCTTCTCTGAAGCAGGACGGAGACACCAAGCCCTCTTGCTTCTGAAATATTAAAATGGCATTATGTTTTACAAGTAATATAGTAGACGATGAATAAGAATATGTATTTCATGATAAAGATTAATACTTGCTAAGCCGATTTTAAGCATATTTAGATAATTCAGTTATTACCATAATTGGCAGTTACGCTTCTTAATTGCTTCTATAACATAATATTTTAAATTAAATATTACAATTACAAGACTTACATAATTAAATAGGGTGGTTAACTGCGTTTTGCGTTACCACTATAGTAGTTGTGTTAACCGTGTACTTAGTTGCGGTGTAAGAATATCCACTACACTATATCATCCAGCCAGTCAGCCAGTGGGCGTCGTTAGAGATATCAGAGAGTTACAGAAACAGGGCAGCAGCATCTTTCTGATGATAACTTAAAATTACAAAAAGCTGCGGTGGCCAATCCACCTGGCAAAAACCCCCCTATGAGAAAATATATGGAAGAGGTATGTTCAACAGCGGACTTTTATAGACTGTAATGGATGGAAAGATAGACTCGGCCACTACATAAATTTCACCTTAACATATATCAGACTTACGCTAAATATCGCCTTAAGGAGTGTCTGCTGCATGGTGACCATGCCCGCGGATGATTAATGGGGTCGTACCGGGAACCCATTATGTACCGCTGTCCGGAGCACTGGTTGTACGGAGGACCATCGTGATTGATACCCAAACTGAAAGCAGTACAGTAAAGTACAGTAAAGTAAAGTAATGTAAAGTAAAGTAAATTAAAGTACAGTAAAGTACAGTAAAGTAAAGTAAAGTAAAGTAAAGTAAAGTGAAGTAAAGTGAAGTGAAGTAAAGTAAAGTAAAGTAAAGTAAAGTAAAGTAAAGTAAAGTGAAGTGAAGTGAAGTAAAGTGAAGTAAAGTGAAGTAAAGTAAAGTAAAGTAAATTAAAGTAAAGTAAAGTAAAGTAAAGTAAAGTAAAGTAAAGTAAAGTAAAGTAAAGTAAAGTAAAGTAAAGTAAAGTAAAGTAAAGTAAAGTAAAGTAAAGTAAAGTAAAGTAAAGTAAAGTAAAGTAAAGTAAAGTAAAGTAAAGTAAAGTAAAGTAAAGTAAAGTAAAGTAAAGTAAAGTAAAGTAAAGTAAAGTAAAGTAAAGTAAAGTAAAGTAAAGTAAAGTAAAGTAAAGTAAAGTAAAGTAAAGTAAAGTAAAGTAAAGTAAAGTAAAGTAAAGTAAAGTAAAGTAAAGTAAAGTAAAGTAAAGTAAAGTAAAGTAAAGTAAAGTAAAGTTGGTCGCCACGACAGAAAATCGGCCTGGACATTCTTTATACCTATTTAAAAAAATTACCTATGAGCGATTTCGTGCGCCAGTAAATAGCCTACGTTCTTCGGGTGCCATTCAAGCAATGCGCAGCTTTTCTTCGTACTGCATATACCAGCCAAGTAACCGCGGCCTGTAATATAAGTTGAACGATAGTCTTAAACAATTCTGTGGTATTTCTAACTGGTTTCGGATGTAGTGACATCTTATTGTTGCTGTCAAAGCTATTAACACCACCTTTCTAAGCGGGTGTCACCGGTCGAAGGCGGGATTTGTAGTAATTCTCAAGTTTGACATATTGGCGATTGCGTTGTATCATATTATACATAAAAAACTCGTTTTTGGTTTGTACATTCAGCGGGCTTATACGGGAAACCCCCGAGTCCAATTCCATTTTTTCATTAAATACGTTATACTTAACGAGGCATTCATATAAATTTTGCAAAAAAATGTCCACCCCTAAAGGTGGCAGAATGAAGTTCTTAATGTTCTATGTAACTAATCCAATCAAAGGGTTAAAAAGCCGACTTCAAAGAACTATAAAAATAAAAATTTTTCATATTCTAATTCTTCTAAAAACTTTGTTTTACAACCGATTTTAGAATTTTAAATTATTCTTTTATTTCTTTCAAGCCAGCATTTGGTTTTTATTAAAAGGTAATTTTTATTATCAGAAAGATGCTGCTACCAATCTACCGTTTTAATTTCCATACGTTGCCTGTTACGACACCGACGGTACATAGCAATAATATGTATATTATATTCTTGCCTACGGGATGAATTGGGGCAGTGGATTATCTTTTATCTTACATCTTCATTACATGGCGTACGAAATAGTTATTATACATATATATTAAAGGCTGTTACCAGAGACTTCGCCTGCGTGGAAATTTATTTATTTCTTTATTTAAACTTTATTGAACCTTACATTACAGTAGAGTACAGGATCAAAAGGCGGCCTTAATGCTAAAAGCATTCTCTGCCAGACAACCTTAGGGCAGTGATAGAACTACGAAGGCGGTTGTGTTCAGTAGTTGAATTATATACTTACATATAAATAATATCATATCTTAATATATATAAATTACGTGTCACGTTGTTTGTCCGCGATGGACTCCTAAACTAC
This sequence comes from Parnassius apollo, assembly GCA_907164705.1. Taxonomy (NCBI): domain Eukaryota; kingdom Metazoa; phylum Arthropoda; class Insecta; order Lepidoptera; family Papilionidae; genus Parnassius; species Parnassius apollo. Next base: position 3,102,608 of record CAJQZP010001064.1, on the reverse strand, counting down.
TTAACCGATTTTAATCAAATTTGCACACCGTGCCCAGTTTGGTCCAACTTGAGAGATAGGATAGTTTTTTTGCCCACGAGTGAGCCAGAATTTTTTTAGCGATTTTAAGGATTTTTAATAAGACATGACAAAGGGTCATCGAAATGGGCAGAACACCGTTTGCCTGGCAAGCTAGTAGTATGTATAAAGATACATATTATACTGATGAAACTAATATACAGAGATTATAACTATAATAATGACGGAGCTAAGCAGGTATAGGTTGTCTTAATTGTTGAGGCAGGCAATTATTACGATTGAATATCATGGGTTTTATATGTTTTGCGCGGAACCCTAATTCTTTTTCTAAAATAAAGCCAAACGTTTTGGAGATCAGCAGGAACAAACTGACAAACGAACTTTTAATAAATTGTTTTTTGTTTTAAGTGCCGTATAGTATATCATATATTTAGTAACAAGCTGTTGTTTTGATAATAAAAACAGACATTTATGCACGTAAATGTGCATAAGTGTCTGTTTTTAACAGCTTAAACTTTTTTATTATTATTTTAAAAATGACTATTAATAGAACAAAATAAAAAAATGTGGGTTACATAGGATCAATCAAATATTACGAGTACTATTTATACTAATAAATAAAATTGAAGGCTAATATCAAAATAACAGCCTTATTACTAAATGCATATGAAAGTATATAGGTAATACCTATTAGGTATGATACCTTATAACACAACTTTTTTTTTGTCTGTCTGTTCCGGTTAATCTCAGAAATAACTTAACCGATTTTGACGGACTTCCAGCTGATGTTAGAAGGAGTAACTTAGGCTATTTTTATTTCAGAAATAGAGTTACGGTTTCGCGAAAAAAAATTTAATGTAATCCAATAATAATAAATTCCTCGCAGACCAAGTCGTGGGGAACAGCTAATTTACAATATTATTGTTTAAGGGTGACCTTATATGCATAAAATAATTACCTGTACTTCTTCGGACTTCTTCACCAGTCTTGCCGATATAGTACAGATCCAAGCCCGTTAGCAGTACAGAGTAATACCAACTTTTCGCCATTTTCTTTTGACTCTGCCACTCACAATAACTCTTAAGATACTTACTTCCGTTTTCATCCATTCTAACGATTCTTGTCCTATTTTTCAAAAACCTCGTATCCATTATTCTAAATTTCATATTTTGGTTTAAGCTTGGATGATGAAAAAAACTCTCTACGTCTTTTAAAATTCCGTTTGATATTATCTTAAGCCTTTTTCTGGTCTTTGATCCGTATTCTTTGATCAATCTATTTGTAAGTACTTTGTCTAAATGTATCATTATGTTAATTGTGATTTCATATGAATTCACTGGTTGCCTTAAATTGGTTCTATGTGAGTTCTTCTGTAACTCCTGAAAAGAGTTTTAGTAGATAAGTGACTCATAAAACTTCTTCTTCTTCTTGACTAATGTTATTAATTATTATACAATAGACGAGTTTTTAGATGATACATTGTTATAATATTATTGTTTTTATGCTTGCAATTTGTCTTTAAATTTTGTATAATTTTATAAATATTATTTAATTATTATAATTATTAAAAAATGTTAATTTTAAACTACTTAATTTTTAAAAATATTTGTCTTACGACAATACACAGCGCACTATTAAATGTATGATCATCTATTGTATATATATACCTGTGTTTCGCAAATGAAAATTCTGACTCTGATTTTGAAAAAGTATGGGTTCCGGGTTTTATGCTCGAAAGAAACGTTAGCATGGCTCATATGAATTTTTATATGTAAATCTCCTCGTCAAAAATGTCATATGAACAATGATGCCATGTTTCGTTTGATGAGTATACCCTTTTTACTGGAAACGAGGCATTCCATCTTACTCGTAGTCCTCAAGGTTGACAACGCATCTGTATTTTTATTATTAATCGAGGATAGATGTACTCGTAGATGCTTAGGGGCCATAGTTTCCATTTACCATTAGGTGGGCTGTATTGGCCCCATATCCTCCCGTGGGTGTCGTAAGAGGCGACAAAGGGAGACAGGCAGGAGATGGGCAGCAGCATCTTCCTTATAACAATAATAATATAATAAAAAACTGCGGTTGCCAACCCGCTCGCCAAGCGTGGCAACTATAGCAAATACGACGCAACAAGCGGCCCCCAGTCCCCGGCGGTTCCGCCATTCCTGGCTACGGTGCCGACCATGGTAACGGCTGGGCAGGGGTGCTAAGAATCTTCGGTGGAGGTTCGGTTGCCACCTACGATTACTCGACCTGGCAACATTTGACGCACGCACCCTGAGGACTGACGAGAAGATACTGGAGTTGGAAGAAGAGGTAGACAAGTTGCGCTGGCATATTATTGGGTTATCCGAGGTCCGAAGAGAGGGGGAGGACACGGTAATCCCCGAGTCTGGCAACTTGTTCTATAACCGGGAGGGCGACCATCTGTCCCAAGGAGGTGTCGGATTTATCGTCCAAAGTCTCTCGTCAACAACGTTGTAACGATTGGGAGTGTGTCGACGAGGTTCGCGTACCTGATACTCAGAATCGCCAAATGATATTCGCTGAAGGTCATACAGGTTTACGCACCAACCTCGGCACATCACGATGAGGAGGTGGAGGAAATGTATGAGTATATTTCTAGAGCCATGCATTCCTCCAAAAACCACTACACGGTGTTGATGCGAGAAGGGAAATTTGGAGTAGGGCAACGGAATCGTAGGGGCCAGCAGCTGGCCGACTTTATGGAGAAAGAGGGACTCTCTATGATGAACTATTTCTTCCAAAAGCGGCCCCACAGAAAGTGGACCTGGTCGAACCCCGACGGTTCGACAAAAAATTAGATTGACTTCATTACGACGACCAGACGCCAACAGTTCAGTGATGTGTCAGTTATCGCAAGGTTGCAAACTGGTAGCGATCACCGAATGGTTAGAGGCACACTGAACCTAAACGTTAAGTTGGAAAGGTCTCGTCTAATGAAGTCAACGCTCCGTCCGCCACGTGCTCTGATCCACTATCCCGAAACCTTTCGGCTCGAGTTACGTAACCGCTTTCAGTGCTTAGAAGATTGCAATGCAGTGGACGATATAAATAACAAGCCCGTGGAAACTGTCCATGCGATCGGAGCTAAGTTTTGCAAGACCCGCCGCAGAAGAACACAGAAACTCTCCGATCACACTCTTAATCTCATGTCTGTTAGACGGGAGATGAGGCTGCAATCGTCAACAGATTTGACAGCATACTGGCAACTGAACGGACAGATATCCAAATGCATGCGGCGGGACTTACACAACTTTAATACTGCTCGTATTGAAAAAGCGATTGAGCGGAACCAGGGCTCTAAAGTCTTTGCCAGAGATCTGCCTGCCAGTAAGAGCTAACTGTCAAAGCTGACGACTGAGTGTGGCAGCATTGTTTCCGGGACACCTGAGATTCTGAGTCAGATTGAGAGGTTCTATGGGCAGCTGTACACATCACCGTTGGAGCCACACGCAAGTGTGAGTAACGATCCAAGAGCAAGTCTTATCCGACACTATTCTGATGATATCCCGGACGTCAGTCTGAGCGAGATTAAAATGGCTCTCTAGCACCTTAAAAACGGCAAGTCCCCGGGCGATGGTGGAATTACAGTGGAGCTTCTGAAAGTGGGTGGAAAACGGGTATTTGAAGTCCTTCGGAAGCTCTTTCATTCTATCCTCCATGGAGGCACTATTTCAAGTGCGGTGGTCTTGTTCTTCAAGAAAGGTGACAAGGCTCTTTTGAAGAACTACAGACAGATATCCCTTCTGAGCCGCGTCTACGTGCTGTTTTCGAGAGTCATTACGAATCGTCTCACACGCAGATTCGACGACTTCCAGCCTCCCGAACATGCCAGTTTTCGAAAAGGCTTTAGCATCATAGACCACATACATACCCTTCAGCAAATTGTACAGAAGTCCGAAGCGTACAATCTGCCACTTTGCCTGGCGTATGTGGACTGTGAGAAAGCCTTTGATTCCGTCGAAATTTGGGCGGCGCTACAGTCCCTTCATCGTTGCCAAGGTGACAGTCGGTATATCGAAGTGCTGAAGTATTTAAACAGCAGGGCTACAATAGCTGTCCGAACCAGAGTACGAAACCTATCCAACTGCAGAGTGCAGAGAGGTGTAAGACGGGGTGACGTTATATCTCCGAAACTCTTCACCGCTGCATTGGAAGACGTTTTCAAGCTACTGGACTAGAAAGGATACGGTATTAACATCAATGGCGAGTACATACTCACCTTCGATTTGCCGACGATATAGTCCTTATGGCAGAATCGCTGGAGGACTTAAGCACTATGCTCAATGACCTCAATAGTGCCTCCCAACGGATAGGTCTTAAGATGAACATGGACAAAACAAAGATCATGTTTAATGTCCATGTCACTCCTATGCCGGTAGTTGGGGAGCACTAAGCTCGAAAGTTCTTGACGAGTACGTTTACCTGGGACAATTAGTCCGACTAGGTAAGTCCAACTTCGACCGAGAGGTCAATCGACGGATTCAATTCGGCTGGGCAGCGTTCGGGAAATTACGATACATCTTCTCGTGAGGTATACCTCAAAACCTGAAAACTAAGTTGTACAACCAGTGCGTGTTGCCAGTGGTGACATATGGAACCGAGACGTGGTCCTTCCCTGCTGGACGTATGAGGACGCTCAAAGTCGCTCAGCGAGCTATGGAGAGGGCTATGCTCGGAATTTCTCTGCGTGATATACTTAGAAATGAGGATTTCCGCAGTAGAGCCAGAGTGACCGATATATCCCAACGGATTATTAAGCTGAAGTGGCATTGGCCGGCCATATAGCTCGAAGAACCGACAATTGCTTACCACGAGTGGTTAAGGGGAATATTGTAATATTTATAGCATTGTTATATTTTTAATAAGAAAAATAAGAAAAAAATAAGAAACCGTTCGGGAAAAACGGTTCTTGAGTGGCAACCTTGTACCGGTAGACGAAGTGTAGGGTGACCCACTAGATGGAGTGACGACCTGGTAAGACATGAAGGAAGTAGATGGATACAGGTGGCTCAGGACCGTGCTTTGTGGCATACCTCGGGGGAGGCCTATGTTCAGCAGTGGACTTGTGAAGGGCTGTAATGATGATAATGATGATGATGGGTGGGCTCGTTTGCCAACTTTATTCTTTAAATTAAATCCGTAAAATTAAGTACACAAGTAAATTTCACATAATAAGCATTAAGCACTTTATTACGTGGTAGACCCATGCTGCAGTTATATTAGTAGAATAGTTGTAGCACGAATGGGTCGGCTCGACCGGGGAAGGACCACGCTCTCACGGAATACTAGCGTAAATCAGCAGCTTAATGCTGCTGTGTTTTTTATGGTGAGTATAGAGAACCGGAGACCCTTTTTACTGGAAACGAGGCATTCCACCTAAGTCCTCACGGATGATAACGCATCCGCATTTTGATTCGTAATCGAGGATAGGTGTAGATATCTATGAGCCACAGCAACCACCTACCATCAGGTGGACTATGTACTCGCTTGTCATCCTATCCTATAAAAAAGCAGTCCAACTGTTAATTTTAATGTTAAACTCTCATAGCTCTCATTCATTTCAACTCTAAGTTTTCGAAATAGTTTATTGCACTCGTTATATAATAGAAAATAAAGGATATCTTTTGTTTATAAAATGTTGCTAGTGTCAGAGACACAAATTCTTATGAAGCATTGAGAGGAGTGGGTTAAGATAATGTTCAGTAGTTGACTTTTGATAGATTATAATTAATACTGCGCTATAATTAAACTATTTTTAAATAGAATACGGGTGAAAAACGAGCATATAGTCTACCTGATGGTAAGTGAATGCTGTGGCCCGGCAGCTATGACACAAATTCTTATGAAGCATTGAGAGGAGTAGGTTAAGATAATGTTCAGTAGTTGACCTTTGATAGACTATAATTAATACTGCGCTATAATGAAACTATTTTAAAATAGAATACGGGTGAAAAACGAGCATACAGTCCACCTGATGGTAAGTGAATGCTGTGGCCCGGCAGCTATGACACAAATTCTTATGAAGCATTGAGAGGAGTAGGTTAAGATAATGTTCAGTAGTTGACTTTTGATAGACTATAATTAATACTGCGCTATAATGAAACTATTTTAAAATGGAATACGGGTGAAAAACGAGCATACAGTCCACCTGATGGTAAGTGAATGCTGTGGCCCGGCAGCTATTACACAAATTCTTATGAAGCATTGAGAGGAGTGGGTTAAGATAATGTTCAGTAGTTGACTTTTGATAGACTATAATTAATACTGCGCTATAATGAAACTATTTTAAAATAGGATACGGGTGAAAAACGAGCATACAGTCTACCTGATGGTAAGTGAATGCTGTGGCCCGGCAGCTATGACACAAATTCTTATGAAGCATTGAGAGGAGTAGGTTAAGATAATGTTCAGTAGTTGACTTTTGATAGACTATAATTAATACTGCGCTATAATTAAACTATTTTTAAATAGAATACGGGTGAAAAACGAGCATACAGTCTACCTGATGGTAAGTGAATGCTGTGGCCCGGCAGCTATGACACACATTCTTATAAAGCATTGAGAGGAGTAGGTTAAGATAATGTTCATTATTAGACTTTTGATAGACTATAATTAATACTGCGCTATAATGAATATTTTTAAATAGGATACGGGTGAAAAACGAGCACACAGTCCACCTGATGGTAAGTGAATGCTGTGGCCCATAGACATCTACTTTTACCCTCGATTAAAAATCAAAACGCAGATGCGTTGTCATTACTGAATACTGAGATGGAATGCCTCATTTACAGTAAAAAAAGGATCTCCGGATCTCTATACTCACCATATGAAACACGTCAGTGTTAACCTGCTATTTTACGCTGGTATTCTGTGAGAGCGTGTGCCTTCCCCGGTCGAGACAAACTATTCGTGCTACAACCACAATACGAGTAGCTGTAGCGTGGCTCCATATCATTCGGTTGTTTTGCAAATTAGTATATAATATTTATAATATACTTTTTATATAATACTGTATGATTGATATAGATTATCGTACCCGTCCGAGTTTCTACAATGTAAAAATATCAAATTTACATAAAGTTTATAATAAATTTTCCTTAAAATATTGGATGCCTAAGCGATTTAGCTGATTAATCTTGGGAATTTATTTGCGTAATGGTAGAATTGTTTGCTTTTTCCGTTATCGTAAAGAATCGTTAGAGATAAAAGAATAAAGTAAAGCGGCCGAGTCTTAAAACAACCTCTACCCTTTCATCATTAGTAGTTATAGTTCGGCCGTTCAGAGAATGCGTTCCTGACACCTATCAGTTAGTCACGACTAGTGATGGGCACAACATAACACTGAGTTCGTTACCGTTCCTCCAAAATGAACCGCCGCGTTATTTTTAAGATTATTTTCGTTTTAAATTGGCGGAATCATTTAAAATTTATATTTTAGTAATTTAAGTGGAAACCAAAAAAAAAAAAGGTAATATTAATATAATAAAATTGTTTTATTTATTCTTTGTTACAAAGTTACAATCTGTATTTCTATGCAATAAAGTACATTGAATTGAATGTGCGTACAGAATATTAATCAGACTCCGATTAGCTTGAGGAGGTGGTGTCTTCTTCATCATCTTCGCCTACATGTATAATTATATTATTATCAATAACAGAACCAATCCCGATATCTCGGTCAAAATGTTCCACAATCAGGTTTTTAGTCTTCTCAACAACCTTTTGCCCAGTCATCTCTTGGGACTTCCCCGCAGGCTTCTTTTAATAGGGTTATCATCTTTTTCGTGCTGAATGGCGGGGAAGTATTGTGGCGGGCGGTGTAACCTTTTATTTGAGCCCAGATTAGCTCAATCGCGTTATATTGGCAATGATACGGTGGAATTCTTAGAAAGCGATGACCGTACTTCAGAGCCAGTTCATCGATTTCCTATCGCACATTTGCCACTTTATTTTCTTTAACTAATTTAATTAGCTCCGGTTTTAGCATCTGCATATTTGCGTCAATGCCTTTTGCTTGTATCCAAGCCACCATTTCTTCTTTTTTTGCTTGGGTAGGTGGTTTCTGTATTTGAACCGAGTGATAGGAGGCATTATCCATGAATATTACAGAAGGCTCTGGTAGGCTGGGCAAAAGCACGTTCTGGAACCACTCTTTAAATGTAGTGGCATTCATTTCCTCGTGGTAGTCATTTGAGGTTTTTGATTGAAATGCCAGTAACGCGTTCTCCACAAAGCCGTATTTTGCAGAACCTGCGTGGCATATTATCAGACGGGCCCCCTTACCCATTGGTACTTATGACGTTGACGCTTGTGTATCATCCGTCCAAGATCGGGAAACCGTGTGATTGGCGTTTAGCCATGTCTCGTCAATGAACACGACATTATCCCAGTTATCAATATTTTTTGCTTCCCTCAAAAAACTTATCCGTTTTAAAATTATGTCGTATCGTTTTAATAAAATTTTTCCTTTGTCTGTTTTGTTATACGAAAAATCTTCTTTCGCGCGTTCGGTTTGGTCGTAGTTTTATTTTTATATTTAATAAAAGTTATCTTATAGTCCATTATTTTCAAATTTTTAAAAAGAAAAACAAAACGTATTTGATTATAAAGTATAACTGTATAAGAACAGATTACGATACTGTGAGCACTACAAATATAAAGCGCTGGGGCGGATTCAATTTTTTGTACCCCCTACTAAAATTATTAATATATTTTTAAGAACAAAAATTTTCCATTAAAATAAAAAGCATAGTCTAGAAAATTTATTGAAAATTATGAAATTATATCAAAAACTGAGAAAATCTCCCGTTTCGCTGGAAAATATAACGAAATGTGAATTTTTATTAGGATTTAGAATCAGGTTTGTTACGTGTTATAAAAGACAAAAATAAATGAGTACACTTTAAAATAATTAAATATTTTTATTTTAAATGCCATCGTGTTAAGTACGGAAATATAAACAGAGCAATAATTAACATACATTACGGCCTCTAAATTAAAAATAAATCATTATTATCACTGGTTTTGTTACCTTGGTTCTAAGTTAACACCAATTTTTAGGTCACATAAAATGCAGCATCTTAGTTCAACAAAAATATTATGATCATAAAAGATTATGGTCTTTTCTTTAAAATACCTGCATTATTTACATTTAAAACTCAATTAAATAAGCAAAAAAACACAAAATATGTTCACATTTTTTTTGGGACAGTAACAAAGTTGACATGTTCAAAATTGTAAAGGCACATTCTCATGATTGAGAACTATTAAACTATTTTCTTATTAAGTATACATTTTTATTATCTCTGTAACCTGTGTTTTACTTACTCTTTTATTCTTATATTCGCTAGCTATGACACATATTTAGTCTATTCATTAACAAAAAAAAATAGTATAAATAATTTTTTATTTCACAATTAGCTTCACATTTTTAAATCACATCTATAAATCTTTAGGAACACACTGGAATTGCACATCAAACATCTACCCATAAAAACAACGTTAACTGTTTTATTTCTCTCATATATAATATAATTTACTTTGTACCTATTTCTGTTTGTAAATTAATAAAACAGAATACTAACTTAAAATATTTTCCAAACCTTATTACCATTATTATTTAAAAAAAGTAGTTTTAAACCTCCCATATTGGCAGTATCATCAGTATATGTCACTGACTAATGACTGATAGCTTAGTAACTTTTTTATTGCCTTAATTTTTATATTAAATTTCTTATTTACAGTTAAATATTTTTTGTCTTCAATTAAATATTTTTTGGATTTTCTACTTTTTCTTTGATATTCTTTCCACTTTTCTCTTTGCTGAGTTTTTTCTGTTATGCTTATTTCGGAAACTTTCCTCTTTTTTAATTTTATTCTTTATATATTGCGCTTCCGCTGAGCTTCATACTCGTTAGACCGTTCTTTTTCAACTTTTCTCTATACCTTTTCATTTTTTCAGCTGCAGCGAGCGGCATTATAAAGCCTAAAAATATCAGTAACTAATGAGCTTGAATTTCAGTAAAGCTCTATAATTATCAGCTCCTTATGATAAAAATACCTACCCAAAATTTTTTTTAATCATGTAACTCAAACGAATGAATTATTAGTAATAATTTGTGACAAAAGACTACAATATAACTTATAAAGATGAAATTGTAGTAAAATGAATAAAATTAAATGATTTAATAAAACCAATATAAGATTTTTAAATGAAATTTAAAGAATTAAATAAAATCAATATAATAATTTTTAACATTTAAATTATTAAATAAAATCAATATAAGAAAGAGCACCGTGTAAACGTCACTTTAGCAGTCAGTTTGGTTACTTCCTTGGTCAGCCTAAATGTTACTATGAACACCGTAACCAAACTGAAGTAACGTTTTGCGGTCCTCGTATATTTCATTGTTTAAAAAAAGAAAACAGTGAGTATATTAATCATTTGTAATAGTTTATATTTCATCTTTAGATTGTAAAGCATGACTCTAAATACTATAATACATACATACATTTTAAAAATCATTTAAAATTCGATAACTTACCTTGACAAAAATATTGTAACTCTTGCGTATAACAACACTCTCGTCCTTTTAGACTACCACAACTGATACTGTTTAAAAAAAATAGCAGTTTGATAATTGAACGTTCATGTTGCCAATACCATGAATAAAAAATGTGTAGTAGTTTAAAATAATGTTCTAAAATGAGTAACAATACTTGACATGTCAGGTGACCCTAAATTACGACCCGATATTTAAAATTATTTCTTAATTATTATACATAATATACTGCAAGTTAATGTGTTTTATTACGCATAGATATCATTTTTCTATTTATGATTTTTTAAATTATAACTGTCGTATGTTTTCATAGGAAAAAGGAAAGTAATTTCAAGATTTTGTTACAATTTTACTCATGGGACAAGTAAATCAGTGGTCTTTCATTATTAAAAAAAACCTCTTTTTAATTAATTGATTGCATGAATATCTATTACTATTATTTTAACACTTCAACTTCAACACTATGATTATATTTAGAAAAAAAAAATGTTTAATTATGTGGGACACACCGATTTAAGAGGGGGTCAAAAAAATTTAAACCGATCGCTGACACAACCTTGTAATAGCGCAGTAAAGATTTAGAAAAATATTGTTTACCAAGTTATTTGACACTCAGTTTGGCACAAAAATATAACATTCATTGATTATTGATATAATAATGTTGTTTTAATGCTCATCAATTGTTAAAACGGTAAGCAACCAGCAAAAATATTTTTATCCTAACTGCAACGTCATTACAAAGTTACGTCATCAGTTCAATCGCGACGTGTCAGGAACGCATTCTCTGAACGGCCGAACTATAGTAGTAGTTTTAGCTTATATACGTTCCATAGCCGGACATAGAGCTCCTCTCATTTCTACGAGAAGTTTTTTTTTTAATTTTTTAAAGGTAAAAATATCCGCTGCGCTGCCTCTATGCGTGTTGGTGACTCTGTGATTTTTTTTATTATCTCACTAAGTTTTCTATTTTTTTTAAATTGGGTTGTTCGTGTACTGTGTTTTTTTTTTAATATCCATCACAACCTATCTAAATATCCTTTGATGAAAATAGAGGCCTATAGTTTGCTTTAAGAGGAGATACTTGCCACAGTTGCCAAGTTTAGCAAGGAGGTTGGCAACGGCAGTTGTTTTATTTTAGTTGTTATTAAGAAGATGCTGCTGCCCGTTTCCTGCGTTATTTCCCTCTGTCGCCTCTTACGACACCCACGAGATGATATGGGATTGTGGGCTGCTACAGTGTAAATAGCTTAATATATTTATTTATTCTTTATTGTATTTCCTATTACAATAAAATAGGGTGGACTAATTGCCATTAGGCATTCTTTGCCAGTCAACTCATATATGATGTGAATATTTTAACTCAGTAGCTTAACATTGAATAAAACTATTTATACAGATTTTATTGCACTTAATAAACTTATTTCTTTACTTATTTTTATATTCAGAAGTTTCGCGTGCTTTACAGCACACATGGTCACGGGGGAACTGGGACGTCCCAATGTCATAGTCAGCCCGGCTATCTTTAATTTTTGAAGAAACGTAGGAAATTAAAAATAAGCTAATAAAACGCGATAATAATGTGTGGTGTTCGTGTAAATTTAAGAAATCATTATGTGTAGCTTTAGTAAATTTTATAATATGATATCTGGCCGTAAGGACACATAAACAGAACAAATAATAATTAATAACACACAAAATGTTTGACCTTGAGATATAATGATCCTAGTGAGACTACTTGGTAACAATAATTTAATTATTGTACTTTCATCGGCCAGCATCCTTCACGGCTGGCCGTATGAGGACGCTCAAAGTCGCTCAGCGAGCTGTGGAGAGGGATATCCTTGGGGTTTCTCTGCGTGATAAACTTAGAAATGAGGATATCCGCAGTAGAACCAGAGTGACCGACATAGCCCAACGGATTAGTAAACTGAAGTGGCAATGGGCCGGCCATATAGCTCGAAGAACCGACAACCGTTGGGGAAAAAAGGTTCTCGAGTGGCAGCCTCGTATCGGTAGGCGAAGTGTAGGGCGACCCCCCACTAGAGAGTGACGACCTGGTAAGACATGCAGGAAGTCGATGGATGCAGGTGGCTCAGGACCGTGCTCTGTGGCATACCTTGGAGGAGGCCTATGTTCAGCAGCGGACCTGTGAAGGGCTGTAATGATGATGATGATGATGATTTTCATCGGTTATTAACAAGATTGCTAATTTTCAGATTATTGAAACGCCTGGAAGTGAGTGCACACTAAATTATAAAATTCCGTTACATTCACACTTACATAGATATATGTATGTACAGGTCATGCTAATTAAAGCGTGTTAAAAATAGTTCCAGATGGAATGTAAAAGAAAAAGTTTCTTTATTTTATTAAGTTTAAGTGATTTTTTTTATTTTGCAAATAATTTCGGGTTTACAATTTATGTTGGAAAACACTTTCATGAAGTTTCTACAAACTCGAGGACACTGTACATTTGTAAATATTAAAAAAAAGAAAAATCAAAAACAGACACCTGTTTATTGTTCTACTTAAATAAATATTTTTTTGATTTCAAGAGCCTAATAGTGAAGAAAAAATATTTGAGGTGGACGGCTAATACAATGAGTGCTAGTACCATTTTGTAATAAATATTGAAAGGAAAAAAAGCAAAATAAGACAGCTCCATACCTTCCCTATTTCCAAAACAAATTAACTACAATCTCATTGTTTTTATTACTATTAAGACACCACATTTTGATAATATTATTTAGTAGTATTATAATGAACTCACAAAATCACTAGCAATCCTGCCATTTCCGATGCTGAAAGCACAACAAATAAAACTCAGAAACAAGTATTTCATTGCGAGCTCGCGTGCCTGCCGCCGCAGTGCGCGCACCGGACTAATAGAAACTTACAAAATAAGGCTTCAAACACACTGCAATAAGCACAATAAAGCTCGCCTAATATTGCTTGCGCAAATATATTTATTTATATAATATGTCCGATTTATATATGGAGATAGGAAAACGACATCGTTTCGAAAAACCACAGCAATGTGTTAATCCAAAACCTAAAACAGCATAAAGAGGTTGTTACATACTTACGCCCCAGAAAATCCCACAGGAACCATGCATTTTTTCGGAATAATAAGTATGTATATCACTCTCCGACCCGTAATCTATTTTTATCTTAAAAATCATGTAGATCTGTTGATCAGTTGTGTGTAATAATATTAACAAATCAACAAACAAACAAACTTTCATATTTATAATATTATCAGTAGGAATTATTATACTTAAATTCACCGCTTGCCGTATGTGGATGCCTAAGGTCAGCTCAGTGAGCTATGAAGCAGAGTAATCGAAATAGACTTTTAAATTGACTATTAAGCTGAAGAGGTAATGATGGGCCGGACATATATCGAGCGCGATGAATTAATAAAGATGGAGATGCGCCCCTCCCCACCAAATGGACCGAAGACCTGGTCGATGGATGCAGATGGCTCATGGCTATACTTTGTGACATTTCTTCGGAGAAACCTGTGTTTATCAGTAGAACTGCGAAGGGCTGTAATGATGATGATTACGATTATGACTATGATGTTGTGTTACTTCGTAATATTTACATTAATTCGAATATGTTGTTTGTCTTTGTTAGACAAGTTTGTTTTTTGACACACTCAGAAAACGACCAGCTTCGTAACTGCAGCACTAGAAAAGCTTCCTCCGTGTTATTGTGACCATTTCCGGGCTCTATAATATCTTCTACGCAAGCAATAGCTCTAGACACGATTAAAGAACACGAATACATTAAATTAAATTGAAACGCCTTAACAATAATAATAATGTCCTCCAGTCCGGCTGCCAGTCTCAACGTAGACCAGTCGTCTGCGTAGGACAGGGTTATAGTGCACGAACTTAGGCGCACTCTCTTTCCATCTAAGCACTCACTCTCATAATCCGATTGGACGGCAATCCACCGGCACAAGGCAAAATGACCGGAGAGCTCAGGCGCGGGATCAACGCTTCAATATCCCACGGGTTTTATTATTTATAAAAAAATAATATAAAAGATTCAAAGCCATTCTATCTCTTCTTGAATTGAATTAATCAATTTCATTAGCATAGCTATTTCGAACACAATATCTGTGCAATCAAATATGTGAACGTGACTTCATTCCTTCTCGAAATCACTTTTAAATTTATCAATATACATAATGTATTTTTATCTTCGCGGTTCAAGGATTTAATTAAACTTGGAGATGTATTTTTACGCATATTATATAAGACACACTCGCAAGCATGCAATCAATAAATGTTTAAACTGACTTATTTAAAACCAAGAATTGTGTCTAATTAAAGTTTGTAATTGTCTGCTACATGACATGGCAAATAACAGACACCACGAGTCCACTGCAGCCTTGCTAGAGGCTGTTACACAAAGTTTTCGAATACTTACAATTTAATAGTATGATATAAACTTTAAACATAATTCTAAAAATAACTGCGAACTTATATATTAATAAATGCACTATACTAGAATTTGTCACAGAAAAGATTTATCCTCGATCCGTAATTTGATAGCGGAATTATTTGTTTTTATTTTGTTTGAATAAACAATTTATTTTTGTTTATTTTATGTAATTATTTAATACTACTGTTATCATTAATGGTTGTTTAAAATATTGTAAAATCGTGGTAAAAAGTAAATAATAAAAAATGCTTAATATTATTTTGTATCGATCAAATAACTTTACAACACAAACAGATTTGCATAAACTCATACCGGCCTATGTCATTGGCTTACTTCATAGAAACAGTATCACAATATGACGGATCCTTATAATATTTATAAGTGAACTTCCTTTCATATTTACTTTAAATTTAGCAATTACACACCTAAGTAAGTAAGGTAACACCGTAAGTCGTGTTAAAATTTTTATAACTTACGCATGTACGAACAATTACATTTATCGGAACATTGTTATATTTGCATGTAAAATTTTTTTCCACATAAAATAAGACTTCATTAAATAAAACCAAATAATTTTATTTTTATAACAATTATTTATTTTGTAATTTTGTGACGCGTAAGTTGTACCTTCACTGTAATTAAATAAACTTAGCTTATTATATTATGTACAAGTAAGTTATATTAATATTGATCGAAAGGTGATTTTATTTTTCTTTAAAAAAATCAATTAATATCATCAACACTATATGCACATTTATGACATTCCTTCGCAATTTGTTCGCCTAACTCTTATCTTTGCTAGGGTATTCCAATGAAACGTCAAATTGATTTGCACGTTTCCGATCTGTTGTAATACGTTGAGTGAGGGACGTTGATGGGCGTCCTTCGCGATGTTCATCTTCAGTGGATGTTCTGCCCAGTTTAAACTCCTTGGCCCAGCGTGCAACTGTAGAATATGGAGGAGCAGAGTCCCCCAATGTTTCCACTAAGTCACTGTGTGTCTTTTGAAGACATTTTTTTCAAACAGAGGTACTTGATGACAGCTCTAATTTCGTTTTTCTCCATGTTGATGTTATCTCTTTGACAGTTCGTATTCAAATGAATGTATCTCCCGGAAATCGTGATCTATTTATATGATTTTTTTAGGCTGACGTAGTGAGTATATAAGCAAGCAAAAATTTTTTTTTTGGATTTTTATGCGGACCTGACGTATGTTGAACACAACTGCATATGATTTGGTATTAGATTTATGCAACGTAGGAATGTTTTAATATAATTTTTATAATAGTTCGGGGAAAAAATTTCTACGTATTTTGTATGTATAAAACTGAAGAAAAATCTCTTTAGTTATACTGTTTGTATATGATTGGTTTTAATATTAGTACATATAGTACATTAAGAAAAAGAAAAATGAACTCTGTTGCGACGTGAAAGAAGGACAAACAAACAAACAAACACACTTTCGCATTTTTAATATTAGTATGGATATGGATTGTTCGAAATTATGCCCGTTGGTTTTAACAAATAGCCGGACTGGACGCATGAGTGTGAAGAACTTTTAAAATATAACTTTTAAAAATTTTAAACCGAGATTGTACAACCAGTGTGTGTTGCCAGTGATTACCTATGAAACTGAGACGTGGGCCTTTACTGCTGGCCTATGGCGAGGTCAACGCTCTGAGTTTCTCTGCGTGATAAACTTAGAAATAAGGATATCTGTAGTAGAACCACAGTGATCGACATAGCCTAACGGATTAGTAAGCTGGAGTAGCAATGGTCCGGCCATGTAGCTCGAAGATCCGATAAACGATGGGGAGAATTGTAACCAGATGGAGAAAAAACCTGGGAAACTATACAGAAAGAATTTAATTTACAGAAAGAATCTAATTCCAACATTTTGACATTATTACTGGGACTAGTTTAATACCTATTTTGCTATCCTGTCCGGCGAGCAGTTTGGCGGATGGCTCTCGGGGAGAGCGCATGTTGTGTTGATACCCAAGGCAAATCTGAGGAGTTCTTCCTCCATGTGATTGCCGCCTGTTATTTGGTCTGATTTAATATGAAACAGACAGAACAGAAACATTCAGACGATTCTCTTTTTTCTTTTTTTTTATCCTACCCCCTTTTCCTATCTTTCATCATCATCATCATCATTACAGCCCTTCACAGGTCCACTACTGAACATAGGCCTCCCCAAAGGTATGCCACAAAGCACGGTCCTGAGCCACCTGCATCCATCGACTTCCTGCATGTCTTACCAGGTCGTCACTCCTTCTAGTGGGGGGTCGCCCTACACTTCTTTTTACGAGGCTGCCACTCGAGAACCTTTTTTCTCCAACGGTTGTCGGTTCTTCGACCTATATGGCCGTCCCATTGCCACTTCAGCTTACTAATCCGTTGGGCTATGTCGGTCACTCTGGTTTTACTGCGGATATGCTCATTTCTGAGTCTATCACGAAGAGGAACTCCGAGCGTAGCCCTCTCCATAGCTCGCTGAGAGACTTTGAGCGTCCTCATACGGCCAGTACTGAAGGACCACGTCTCGGTTCGAAGGTCATCACTGGTAACACGCACTGCTTACCGAATATTTCCCTAATTAATCGTGGAACCAAAATGGACGATAACTGACATTTTGAAAAACTCAAGTCTCCTTAAATGGAACTGTCTCTGGGTCTAGAGTAGGCTCATTTAGCCTCACCAACACACTGCAATACGCCTCAACCTGAGACGAGCTATTAAGTGCAGGGAAGGAGGCTGATAGCAGCTGATATAGGAGCCGAATAGGCCCTCGCTCTCTCTGCTAGAAGGCCTGGGATGAAATTCCTTTGCCCAAAGCTCTCTCGATTTCAAAGGCGAAAAACCGCAGTCGGTCTGTCGATGCAGTTGGTCTACTGGGCACTAACACAGGCTATAGCTAAGACAGCCTGTGGAGTGCAGCCAGGAGTGAAACCGAAATTTTCTGGTTTCACCCACAAGCCAGGCTAGATTTTGGTAACGTGCCTGAATAAGGCAAGCCAGAATTGGATTGTAGGTGAAGTCAGCAAACTGAAACTCTGGCGGAAGCAGAGCTCTTGATAATAACTGAGGGCAAACTGCCTAAGCCTCAGCTGGGTACTACATACCCGACCCTCAGCAAAGCTGACTCTCCAGAAGAGGCGGCTGTGTTGTTAAGGGCACAACCTCCACCGTAGGGACGAGGAGAATGGGTTTCTAGTAACCTTTTCTCTTGACAACCCATCAGCGGAGGCTCTCCATGCGGCAGGCGACAGAGTTGTCCTTGGTTTTAGAATTGTTGCGCGCCTAAGTTGACGTTTGGCACTAGCGCCATCTAGTGTCGGGTACAGTAGTTTCTTGACATACTAATATTTCAACCGATAGCGCCATCTTGTATCGAATTGAAGAACAAAGCTTTCTAGAAGCCCAACAACTTTCTGCGTCTGATCGGTCGGCCCCCGTATCTACGGAAATATTCTGGATGTTTCGGTGTAAAAGTGTATTTAAACCCGCTGCATGCCACGATCGAGGCAGTATTGAATTTGGCGAGACAAGCGAAGATTCGGAGCGAAATAAAGTGAATCAGTGTGATTAATTATTGGTGTCTTTTAAGTTTTAATTGGTGTGCGGTAATAAAAGTGTAAATTTAAATAATTCAATCGGCAGTTTTTATTGTCACGAACCTCAAGCTCGTAACAGAATGATAAATTTTTAATTGGGGGCTTGATATCTAAAAATGTTGACTCCACAACCATCAGGTCGCTGGAGTTGATGCTCTCAAACAGAAAGTTGTCTTAAACTTCAATTGATGTTGCAACTACAAGAGGCTGCCCACAAGAAGGTGTTCTGTCACCCCTTCTTTGAACTCTTGCGGTTAACCATTTACTGTACAAGATGGCAGACCTTCGCATTGATGCACTGGGTTATGCTGATGATATTGTGGTCACAGCGAGGGGTTTTTGCCAAACTACTTTATCGTTAATCCTACAAAGAGCCCTAAACACTATAAGTAACTAGTGTAGGGATAACAGTTTATCATTGCTGATAAAACTGTTATAATACCATTAACCTAAAAGAGATGGTTAGAAAAATTAGTTACACCAAAACTTAATGGTACAGAAGTGCCATTCTCTACTGAAGTTAAGTATTTGGGCGTAACAATCGAAGAAAAACTAACGTGTGCCATAAGGCTAAAATTGTTTTACGTACGTGCAGTGGTATGGTTGGGAACAACTGCGGCGTGCGTGCCATTATGTTCAGCATTGACTTTATATTGGCTGTGTGTAATAAGGCCAACCAAAAGACGACTGCGGATAGACTAAAAAGTCCCCAAAGGACTGCATGCTTAATGGAAACTGGAGCGAAGCGGTCATTGCCTGGAGCGGCGCTTAATGCACTTATACGCCTAACGCCCCTTGATCTTTATTTAGCCAAGGAAGCAAGGGCTAGTTTGATTAGGATTAACGCCAAGGGCGGCCTGAGTGTCTTACTTTTCTCTAGATTGAGATCCATGCTCGACTCAGTTAAGGAAACACCAGTCTCCAGATCTCAGATATCACGCGTCCACTTTACACTTAATAAGAAATATGTAGCGGAACTACCTTCCAAAGAATACTGGCTGAAGGCACAATTATCTGTGAGGTCGTTAGCCTTATATGGATGGGTCAAAAATGGGCCTCAACGTAGGCTTTGGAATTTATGGGGAATGCCCCAAATTCAAACTAAGTATGAATTTGGGTAAATTCACCTCTATCTTCCAAGCAGAAATTTTCGCCATACTTTGGTGTGCGGAAATACATCTGTAAAAACACTACGTTAACCATATAATCTATATAGACTTTATTAGTCAAGCAGCACTGCTTCTGGATCACGCGGTTATTGTATGCAATGAACTTACCGACAAGCTCGCACGGGAGGGCTTAAGGAGTACACAAGTTGGACCCGAGCCACTTATGGAATCTGCAAAAGTCTAGACTGATTGACCCTTTAAACTCTTTATTTAAATCACTTAAGATCTAGCTGATACATCAGGCTTAAAACATTCTAAAACCTTATTCTGGGCTTTTGACCATAAATTCCATTCAGAAGTTTATTTTTACCTAAGGTAAAATAACCTGCACATTCTTACATAAGCCCTGAATGAACGTTGTTGTTTTAAAAAGCACATGTCCATCTTGGCACTAAGCAGCTCAAGGATGTGTCTGTTTGTTCCTTAACAGAAGAAACGCCTCTGCACATCCTAACTGATTGTGGACCCTTAATGCGCAAACGTAACACTCATCTGAGAAACTATGTGTTTCGCCCAGAAGAAGTGAAATTGCTCACAGCTTAGCAACTTCTACTTATTGAAGACATAGGATTTAGCAGTAATGATAGCCATAGCAGCAATCACAATAGATCTTTTAGGTCGCAGTGATACTGGCCTTTTAAACCTAAATAGCTGCTCGCACAATATAAAAAATAAAAAAATACCTTAAAACTTGACAACTAGATTAGACAAGCAGTGCGTGTTGCCAGTGATGACTTATGGATCTGAGACGAGTTCCTTCACTGCTGGCCGTACGAGGAAACTCAACGTCGCTCCTCGAGCTATGGAGAGGAATGGATGAATGATATCCGCAGTAGAACTAGAGTGACCGACATAGTCAAACGGATCAGTAAGCTGAAGTGGCAATGGGCCGGCCTCGAAGAATCGACAGCCGATGAATGGGGGAAAAGCGTTGAGTAGCCCCTTATGATGGAGTAACGACCTGATAAGCTATACGAGTGCAGAAAGCCGATAGATGCAGTTAGCTCAGGACCGTGCTTTGTGGTACCTTGGGGAAGGCCTGTGTTCAACAGTGAACTTGTGAAAGATTGTAATGATAATTATGATGGTGATTCAGATGCGTTTTGTTACCCCTAAGGACTCTATTCAGTTTCTATTCTATTCTACTTTCTCACATTTCTATTACCGATTTATAACATTTTTAATTTATACACATTTTATTACGTTTTACTAAATAATTACAACGATCTGCTGACCGAATTAAAAAGGTACAAGTTTAATGTCAATATAGTGACCGAAATAACTTCGTAATTTGTAGAAACACTTATGAAGTCACTTGTCGATTGAGCACGTCACGAATTCTTACTAGAATGCTACTAAATTGATTGTCGAAGGTCTCTTTAAAGACTCATGTAATTTTACGAACGTCTTTTGTCCACTCTTTGTAATGTTGTTGAAAAATTATTGATAAAGAGTTCACAGACAACTAAACGACCTCGGCTCTGTCCACTTTTGGTAAAAAATAAAGTGGTGGAGCCACGTGTTTAAGGCTGCCGAAAATCTAGTTCCCCGGTCAAACCTCAAACCTATTACGCGAGATATTAACTAAAGTGGACTGTATATGCGATTGCTTCTATGCTTATGTGAAGCGACTACTATAGCATGCGGTACAATGCACTCGCTCTTCCCTAAACTAAACTATTACTTGTCGAATCGATGAAAGGAATCCTGCTTGACTAGGAAAAAAACACAAATTGGAGCGGGTTAAATTATTAGCAAGCAGGTATAATTAAGGAGTATTGACTCACCGGGGTTTCTTCTTCCTGTCGATCACTATGGCGGCGACTTCCGGAACCTCCGGAGAGGGGCGGTGCGCGACGATATCTCACACGAGGTGAGGCGGGTTCCTGGAGCTCGACTGCTTCCAGGCCAAAGCGGTTTCCACTAGTGAGGTGTTTCCAAACGAGCGCGCGGGAAGAGGAGGTTGTAGTTCAACGACGACTGCGGCGGGAGAAGAGAGCGCGCGTCGGTCGCGCGTGTCTTATATATCCTCGGGTCCGATGATTACGCGATGTTCTAGAATCGTCTTCTTTCCCCTCCCACCCCACCACCCCGATGTGTCGATAGGAGGGTACGAATGATATTGTTTCGGAAGGGAATAATGATTCGACAAATTCCTACCGTCAAAAATAAAAAACGCGAATGGTTTTTCCGCGCAACCATCTCCCCCGCCCTTGAAGGATTTCCTTCAAAAAAAAATAACTAAACAACTAGAGCTAAGATCGACTAACAAATAACTAACTAACGCTAAGATTACCTAAATTAAACTACAATTTCAGTCAAAAAAGCTAATTTAAATTATGGAAGAGGCAAGGGGCACAAACGGATAACCGGACGTAGGTAAGACCCAACCGTGGTCTTAACGCGAGCTATCCTAATTACTCCGTCGGAACCGGGAAAGACCTCCTCGACGATTCCTAACGGCCAGTGGAGAGGCGGCGTATTCTCCTTAGTGAGCACAACTACAGTTCCTACAGCTAAAGGCTCTGTCGCTGTGTTCCATTTTTGCCGAGACTGCAAAGTATGCAAGTATTCCATCCTCCATCGTTTCCAAAACGATTGCACTAACCGATTTAATAATTTGTGGCGTGTGGAAATGTTAAGTCTGTTCTCATCCATATCCGCGGCGGGCAGATACCTTAGAGGCGTTAAAGTCAAAAAATGTGCTGGAGTTAGAGCCAGCGGTTCCGAGGGGTCACTAGATAACGTCCGACAAAGTGGGCGGCTATTCATTACGCATTCAATTTGAGCGAGCACCGTACTTAGCTCTTCGAAGGACAAAATTTGATCTCCTATTACTCGGTATAAGTGGCTCTTTAGACTTTTAATATTAGTCTCCCAATTGCCCCCAAAATGACTCGCGGCTGGGACGTTCAGAGACCATTCAATGCGGTTCTCGGCTAGAATGTGAGCGAACTCCGAATTATAATACTTGCTAGCTAAGAGCTCATGTAGTTCCGATAGAATACGTTTTGCACCGACGTAGTTCGTACCGTTATCCGAATATAATCTACTTACAGGGCCTCTGCGCGATAGAAATCTTTTAAATGCACCCATAAAGCCTGCTGTGCTTAGATCACCAACGAGTTCTATATGCACTGCTCGAGTAGTTAGACATACGAAAATGCAGACGTAAGCCTTTGTGGATCTTATACCACGCCCGCGAGTGAGCGTGACCTTAAACGGACCAGCAAAATCAGACCCGGTGTGCGTGAAGGGCTTTACCGATTGTATCACTCTACAAGATCTAAGTTCCGCCATTTCCGGAAATGACGGCTTGGGGCGTGCCCGAAAGCAAGCTATACATCTGTGCACCCGATTGCGTATTAAACTACGTGCAGAAAGAATCCAATAATTCTGACGCAAGATCGACATCAATAAATCGGGGCCAGCGTGCGAGTTCAATTTATGATGATAATCGACTAATAAGTTCATGATATGGTCTTTACGCGGTAAAACTATAGGGTGCCGTTGGTCGAAACTCAACTGCGAGTTGGACAAGCGTCCACCTACCCTTACAATCCCATCCTGTAAAAATGGCTTAAGGCGTTGAAAGGCGCGACTACAAGCTCTATTCGATTGTAATCTTGTAATTTCTTCAGAGAAGTGTGCACGTTGAAGTTCACGTAATACTAGCGACTCGGCATAGTTGTAATCGGATGCTAAGACATACGAACGTCGCGGTAAAAGCTTCGCGAATCGACAAACGTAAATTACGCTACGCAATAATTTCGACCAAGAGGACAAGCGGTTCGCCAGAGCAATGATTGGAGAAACCTCGCTCGAAACGTTCGCCACTAGAGCGTGTCTCTTCTCTTCCGGCGGTTGTGACACTGACGAAGGTTCGAAATCGGTTATTGGCCATTGTGAGGGATCCAAGTGAACCCAAGAAGGTCCATGGAACCAAAGCGGGTGGTCCATTATTTGCATCGGGGTGAGTCCCCGGGATAGACAATCGGCAGGGTTTTCCTTACCGGACACGTGATAAAAGTTCCGCGTTTCTAACTCGTCTTGGATCTTGGCCACTCGGTTCGCGACAAACGTATCCCAACGGTGGGGTGAAGAATGAACCCAACATAAGGCGACGGTGGAGTCGGAAAAGGCAAATATTCTTTCTATGTGAACTCTATCCCTACATGCGCCGATAACTGTGGTAATAAGCTTGGTGAGTACTAATATTGCGCAAAGCTCTAAGCGCGCCAGAGAGACAACCTTACGGGGGGAGACTCTCGACTTAGAACTAATGAGGCTAATCGAATTTCTACCATTATTCTGGACATGGAAATATACAACGCCCCCCGTAAGCCTTCTCGCTGGCGTCTGCAAATCCAACAACCGTTATGCTGCTATTTCTATCGACATTTATATGACGCGGTATTTTAATTTCTCTTAGTAAAGGAAGTTCCTCTCTAAAGCGCTGCCACAATCGAACAATGCTGTCAGGCGGCGAGTCATCCCAATCGCATTCAAATAACCAAAGTTGTTTAATCAAAAGCTTAGCGTATAATACCACCGGAGCTACGAAACCCATGACGTCCCATAATCTAGCAACGCATGACAGTATTGTGCGCTTTGTGCATTTCTCTACGGGCGGATTTACCTTAAGGCTAAACACGTCGGACTCTGGTGACCAACACAGACCGAGCACCTTGTGTGTATCGGAATCGTCGAATTCCTTTATCGCCGAAAGACGGTGTGATAGTGGGATTGTATCTAAAACCGGACGCGAATTACTAGTCCACTTCACAAGATCGAATTGACCCGATTTCATGAGCCTTATAACCTCGGCGGTGGTTAGGGTGGCCTCCTCCACGCTATCGACCGAATACACAAAATCATCCATATATAATCCGCTCTCAATTGCCCTCTTAGCTTTAGGATAAGAGGGACCTTCATCGTGAGCGAGCTGTCTCACCGTGCGTAACGCATGAAATGGGCTCGACTTTAAACCAAAACAAACGCGGTTAAATTCAAACACCATTAGAGGTTCCTTTGGGTTGAAACGATATAAAATGCGCTGGAATCTACGGTCGCATTCACGGACCCCTATGCAAAGAAACATTTGGCGAATATCGGCGGATAGTGCTATACTAAACAAACGAAAATTGACTATTATATCAAATAAACTGCCCTGTAAATTTTGCCCACTATAGAGGATATCGTTAAGCGACAGGTGAGTGCTAGTTTTAGCACTAGCGTCGAGCACTACACGTAATTTAGATGTAAGTTTGTCCTCTCTAATGACTCCGTGGTGTGGTATAAAATACGACGGTGTGTCTTCGTAGTTATCTAATTTCGAAGCCACAAGTGATATGTAACCTTCTCTTATATATTCGTTAATGACGCCGTCGTAAGCTTCCTTTAACTGGGGCGAAGCGAGCATCCTACGCTCCAAGCTGTAGAAACGTTTTTCCGCCATTTGACGCGAATCGCCGAGAGATAAAACATCTCCCTTAAAGGGTAGCGCTACACTATATCTACCGTCGCGATCACGAACGGTCGTGCGGACGTAAATTTCCTCGCATATCCTGTCAGCTGAACTAGCTATGGGTGGGACGTTCACCTCCTCCATCTCCCAAAATTTGCGGACTAACGACTCGAGCGGTTCGACAGCCATACCACAATAAGAGGCTGCCGAAATACTATCTAGGATGGGGGCGGAGCCAAGGATCACATAGCCCAATACGGTTTCCAGTGCGTAAGGCGCGGTATGCGAGGAGTTGCCCCTGACCTTATTGTTTAACAAAAGATGAGGGAAAAGCGATGCCCCAATGAGCATGTCTATGTTTCCAGGAACGGCGTAAGTGTCGTCTGCTAGAGTCAAATTTTTAAATTCAATCATTGCCGAGGTGTCAACCGAAACGGTTGGCAACCGTTCAGTGACCCTATCTACTACTAGTGCATTTATATCAAAGTTAACGTTACGATCTATCCGAGAATAAAATTTTAAATTTATATATCCCTGTGTCGCTTTACTAGTACCTCCGATGCCTTTAACTACAGGACATGAAAGTGACCTATTTATTACTAAGCCTAAGCGCTGACAACATTGTCGTGTTATAAAGCTATTTTGGGCTCCGCTGTCCAGCAGTGCACGGACGCTTTGTTTGTTTCCACGCGAATCCCTAACCAAAATACGCGCCGTACCCAGTAACACGGTTGAAGGAGGTTGTGCTCCCATATTTGCCAATGAGCACAGAGCGACATCATCAGGTCGACCGCTAGAATCGTTGACCTTAGTAGGGGTGAATTCCTTATTCGCCTTACTTGACGCCGCTATGTTGCTATTTTCAAAATGTAATAGCGTGTGATGTTTCCTGGCGCACTTGCTACATACGGAACTCGAATTGCATTTTGCAACTAAATGCTTATCGCTTAAGCAGTTCAAACATAGGTTGTTTGTCTTTACTAACTTATAACGTTCGCTTGGTGAATATTTACGAAAAGTCGCACAGTTATATAAGTTACCGTGTTTATCTTTACATACTATACAAGTATGCTGGAGCGATGTCGGCGTAGCGGTTACGTAAGTTAACGACCCTGCTATTTTAGATGATTGAGTCTGTCTACGGTCGACGCACCTTTTAATCTCCTGTTTAACGTTCGGTGAGCGCTGCATCACCTTTATTTGATCTCGCACGAACGATGCTAATGAATGAAAGGAAGGCATCTCCGAGCTACGATGCTCCATTTCAAACGCACGCACGGTGTCGGAGTCTAGTTTCTTCAATGCTATATGGAGAAACACCACGTCCATGAGGTCATTAAACTTCAAATTCTTAAGTGCAGCCACCGATGCCACAAATTTATCGAGAAACTGCTCTAAGCCGTTGATGTTCGCGGATGATATAGGTTTAAGATCGAATATCTGGTTCAAATATTCGGAAGCTAACATTCTCCTATCTTCATATTTAGTTTTAAGCGTTTCAAATATTAATACGTAATTGTTTGCTGTAGGTGTAAAACCCGAGCAGATCGACTGTGCTCTGCCACTAAGTTTGCTAATTAAGTAATATAATTTTTCAGCGTCCGATAACGATGGGTTGTTGTGTATATTGTTTTGAAAACTACTGAAGAAGAAGGGCCACGTCTTAATATCACCATTGAATACCGGAATATCTATTGGCGGTAACCTAATTGAGTCACGAGGGCGTACCTGCATTTCAGGCTTCGCTTCACCTTGAGATTGTAGCAATTTTGCGGTTCTCTTCACGCGACACAACATATCTTCGAATGCCAGCAGCGGTTGGTAGTTCACTATGTATTTCGGGTCGGTTTGTAGTTCCGAATGATTAATTTGGTCTAATATTCTTTCGTAATCCGTCCGCAAATTATCAATCGTTTCGATTTCATTTAAAAAAGGCCTCCCGTACTGCCTCTATATGAATGTTCTTTATATAATCACTTATATTTTGCACACGCGAAAAGAGTATGTCCCTCTTGGCATAAAGCGTTTTAATTTTGATTTCACTTCCACTAACTGCCATTTTAAATTATTATAATAAAGTTATATTAATCACAATTAATCTCACACGCATAAACGACGTAGGATGAATACTCGGCGTGCTGTATTACGTAATCAGATCGAGCGCCCGATGCAGTCAAGGCTACGCGTCGTTTGCTAAACCTAATAATTTTATAAAATTGTGGGGTAAGCGTATCAAACGGTTGCTATCACGCCGTTTCAATTATTTAATAAGCTTTAAATTTAACCAAATACGAGCGCTATTAAATGAATAATTCTGTTTGCGAGTAACAAATCAAAATTTTAATTTAAACGAACACTATTTAAGTCTATTCTATAAATTAGAGTGCGTTATCTAAACAATTAATTTAATAATTCGACCAGAAAATGGTTGGATAACCACTAAACACCAATCCAGATCCTGCCGAAGTGACCATAAAATGGTGGAGCCACGTGTTTAAGGCTGCCGAAAATCTAGTTCCCCGGTCAAACCTCAAACCTATTACGCGAGATATTAACTAAAGTGGACTGTATATGCGATTGCTTCTATGCTTATGTGAAGCGACTACTATAGCATGCGGTACAATGCACTCGCTCTTCCCTAAACTAAACTATTACTTGTCGAATCGATGAAAGGAATCCTGCTTGACTAGGAAAAAAACACAAATTGGAGCGGGTTAAATTATTAGCAAGCAGGTATAATTAAGGAGTATTGACTCACCGGGGTTTCTTCTTCCTGTCGATCACTATGGCGGCGACTTCCGGAACCTCCGGAGAGGGGCGGTGCGCGACGATATCTCACACGAGGTGAGGCGGGTTCCTGGAGCTCGACTGCTTCCAGGCCAAAGCGGTTTCCACTAGTGAGGTGTTTCCAAACGAGCGCGCGGGAAGAGGAGGTTGTAGTTCAACGACGACTGCGGCGGGAGAAGAGAGCGCGCGTCGGTCGCGCGTGTCTTATATATCCTCGGGTCCGATGATTACGCGATGTTCTAGAATCGTCTTCTTTCCCCTCCCCCCCCACCCCCCCCGATGTGTCGATAGGAGGGTACGAATGATATTGTTTCGGAAGGGAATAATGATTCGACAAATTCCTACCGTCAAAAATAAAAAACGCGAATGGTTTTCCGCGCAACCATAAAGAAATAATGATAAGTATAGTGTTCACAGATTGCATAACTGAGAGTTTGTGTTTATCTGTTCTTTTATATTATAATTATAACTACGCTTTGAATATAGACACGCAACTTCTAGAAGTCGTTATTTATTTACATATAATTTTATCCATTTTAGATATTTATTTTAAAGTAATCTAGTTAAATTGTGAATTCTAGAACACGACCATTTTAGCTTTATGGTCCTAAGACTTTTGTTATAAAACTTAATCGAACAACGACTTAAGTTTAGTGCAGTTATAGATTACCACCAGGTAAGTGTCTACAGCAGATCATGAACAACCGCAATCAAGGTCAAACAAAGAAGGCGACAGATGCAATGTCAGCTGTGACGCTTAAGATGGGATATCATACAGCCTTTTGTTATGCTGGTTCTCTAAAGCATTCAAACTGCAACACATTAGAGCTTGCTTGGCGGAGTTAACTTTTCTTCGTTTCTTCTTCGTTCCTAACCGTGTAGTGTGGCTATAAGAATATCTACTACCCGATATCGTCCCAAGAGTGTCGTAAGAGGAGACAGAGGAAATATGAAACTGGAGATGGGTAGCAGTATCTTCCCGATAACAGCTCAAAATAATAAAAACTGCGGTTGCTAACCCGCTTGTGAAGCGTGGCAGTTATGGCTAAATCTCCCCATGAGGAAATCTATGAGCCGCCCTCATGGTGGTGGAGGTGGACTTTTATAAACTGTAATGAATGGATGGATGGTAAGGAGTTCCAAATCTTGTTAATTTTTGTGAACTGTGTGTAGAACATCGAACATTTTAAGGGTTGGGGGGAGGAAGAAAGGGGGCAAGAAACAGAGAGAGAGAGAGAGAGCGAAAGAGAGAGAGAGAGATAAGTCTTTATAGACAAACGACAATCGTTTCCATACGAGAATGTTACAAAAGATAATAAATGAAACATAAAATATTCGCGAACCTACAATTGGAAGCACAATAACATACAACAAGTTAATTTATGATGAAACGGTGACACTATCAGTTCTTAGTAACCGCTATCATACTGAGAAGTACCAAACAATTCAAATTCAGTATATAATGCCAACTCTTTGAAACGTAAAAATAATTTCATAGCTTTTTTGTCGATTGGGCCCAATTGACAAAAAAGCTATATAACTAACATATAAATGTTTTCCTAGCTAAACAGACTCCTTTTCTAGCAAGGAATTCTTCGGGGTGTGTACCACGAAGTTTGCTATTGTTACGCGCTCCAGTCAACGATACACTAGCGCCATCTAGTGTCAGGAACGAGAGCGAGGGGAGCATTGAGAAAATGACATCACAAATTACTCAACCGACAGCGCCTAGTCGAAACTCGAACGCTCGGTACCTTGCCCGTGTTTACTTGAACATTCTGGATATTTCTTTGCTGATTCAAATATATAGGCGCTGCAAGATGCGATCGTAGTAGTGTTGATTTGACGAAACAAGCGAAGCTTCGGAGCGAAATTAAGTGAATTAGTGTGTTTAATTATTAGTGTTTTAACTTTAATTTGTGTAAAGTAAATTAAAGTGTTAATTTAGGTAATTTTATCGGCAATTTTTATTGTCACGAACCTCAAGCTCGTAACAATTGGTGTCAGAAGCGGGATAAAATCATGCCGATTTTACCTAAGGAGGAAACGGAGGGTGTCCGTACCCGCAGTCAACGCCAGCATGAGACGGACCAGAGGAGATTTGGTGGTGCAACGCCACAGACGTCGGAGGGCCAACTGCCAGCCACGGAGGCTGCGGGCCCGTCATTAGCTCCTACACCTGCAGCACCTGACTTAGGTGCTCTGATGGCGATGCTACAGGAGCAGCTGCAGCGCGGACGAGAGGAACAGGCCCGTCTGTTAAAAGAGCAGCAGGAGGAACAGGCTCGCCGACAGGAGGAACAGGCTCGCCGACAGGAGGAACAGGTCCGTCGGTTGGAAGAGCAGCTGCGGGGCGGCCAGGAAGAACAGATGCTTCTCATGAAGGACCTTCACGCTACCTTCGGGAAAGAGATAAGGGAGGTGAAGGATAAGGTTGCTTAACATGATAACCGCCTGTCGGAAGCTGAGACCCAAATCAACCAAGTTAAGAAAACGCTGGATGAACTCAAACTTGGGGATGGAACCACAGCTCCCGTAGTAGCTTCAGCACCTTCGCTACGTGGGTTCAAGGTGCCACCGTTTGACGGGACTTCTTCCTGGTCAGCCTACAAAATCCAGTTCGAGGCTGTTATGAAGGCGAACGGCTGGAATAAAAGTCAGGCCATGACTGCTCTCACACTAGGCCTGCGCGACCAGGCCTTAACAGTTCTGGAAGCTCTCGGTGAGGAAGTGACTTATGAGCAACTCCTTGAAGCATTGGAGGCGAGATATGGCGACGCTCACCTGGAACACGTCTTTCGTGCGCAGCTTAAAGATCGCGTGCAGCGCATCAACGAAAACCTGCAGCAGTGGGCTCTAGAGGTGGAGAAGCTGGTTCGAAAAGCATACCGGTCTGTACCTGCGCTCATTGAAGGGAACCTGGTGCAGACATTCATCGACGGCATCCGTGACCTGGAAGTCAGAGCTGCTGTGAGGCTCGGGCACCACGAGACGCTTAAGAACGCCTTGGCCCATGCACTGGAGGTGGAAGCCGTGCGGCAGGATCATCGTTCCCATCGCGTCAGGGAGGTTGCAGCAGCTACAGTTCGCGACCGCAACAAAGGATACAGCCCTAGGTGCTATGGCTGTGGGGAAAGGGGCCATCTTCGGTCCAGCTGCCCTAAGCACACCCTAGGAAGGGAAGGTGAACGGTCTCAGAAAGGAAGTGCGGCTAACAGCACCGCCCAGCAGCAGCAGTAATACGACTTTACTATCAGACACTGCAGCGGGAAATCTCACGGCAACGCAGATGCATTGACAAGAAGACCTTGCCCTGAAGATTGCAACCATTGTAGTAGGCAAGAGAGTAAGGAAGTGGTATCCGTGAGGATGCTCAGGACAGACCACCTCAGCAACGGGTGGAAGGACAGCCTACGACATGCACAGCAGGAAGATCCGGACATCAAGCCGATTCTGGGATGGATGAAGGCCCGTGCTACCAAGCCTAAGTGGAGGGACGTCTCAGCGATGAGTTCAACCACGAAAAGCTATTGGGCCCAATGGGACAGCTTGCTGATTCAGGATGGAGTCCTGTGCCGTAAATGGGACAATGGTCGAAGGGACAGCTGTCGTTTGCAAATGGTTGTCCCTAAAGCTAAAGTGCCGAATGTTCTACAGTTGTGCCATAATGGTCGTTCAAGAGTCCATCTGGGAGTTAAACGAACTCTACTGAAGGTCCGAGAACAGTTTTATTGGGTCCATTATCGTGACGATGTCGAGGATTGGTGTCGTACATGTACAAGTTGTGCGGCCGAGCGGGGACCTCGGACACGTAGTAGAGGAGCACCGAAATTGTACAATGTTGGTGCACCACGGGATAGGACAGCCCTTGACATTGCGGAGCCGTTCCAGAAAGGCGCAAGAGGGACTCCTAAGATCGTCCATGTGAATCGCTTGGCGCGTTATTATGGGGCCGATAATGCTCGGGACGAGCATGTCTTAGGAGGGGGCAGTGTTACGCGCTCCAGTCAACGATACACTAGCGCCATCTAGTGTCAGGAACGAGAGCGAGGGGAGCATTGAGAAAATGACATCACAAATTACTCAACCGACAGCGCCTAGTCGAAACTCGAACGCTCGGTACCTTGCCCGTGTTTACTTGAACATTCTGGATATTTCTTTGCTGATTCAAATATATAGGCGCTGCAAGATGCGATCGAGTAGTGTTGATTTGACGAAACAAGCGAAGCTTCGGAGCGAAATTAGGTGAATTAGTGTGTTTAATTATTAGTGTTTTAACTTTAATTTGTGTAAAGTAAATTAAAGTGTTAATTTAGGTAATTTTATCGGCAATTTTTATTGTCACGAACCTCAAGCTCGTAACACTATTTCTAGCGCCAAAAGCTGGGCATGCGCGGTTGTGTTCTTGTTTGAAGAATAATGGAGAGTTAGTAGTATAATTACGGGTTATGAGGCATTCCATCTTAGTCTTCAATGTTCAACGCATTGGTAGAATCTCATTCTTGTTCTTTATACGTGTCCATGGGCATAGTAATCACGTACCCCAGATTTTAAAAACATGTACATGTTATTACAACTTAACAATACAAATTCACTACATATAACTCCTGAGTGAAAAAATAAGGAGGGAGTGATTCGATCGTGTTTCCAAGGCTAACTAGCCTTGTCTAATCTATTTAATTTTTTAATTAATTAGGTTTTTTAATATAATAAGGTTGACAAACGAGCACACAATCCACCTGATGGAAAGTGGATGCTGAGGCCCATAGACATCTATATTTGTCTTCGATTAAGAATCGAAACGTAGATGCGTTGTCACATATGAGGACTAAGATGCAATGCGCCGTTTCCAGAAATAGAGGGTCTTCAGATATCTACACTCATACGAAACACAGCAATATTAGGCAGCTATTTTACGCTGGTATTCTGTGAGAGCGTGGTCCTTCCCCGGTCGAGCCGACCCATTTGTGCTGCAACCATAATATATCTGCAGCGTAGCTCCTACACGTGTAAAACTAAAATGACTACTAATTAATAAGCGTATACTTTTAAAGCGATTGTATATAATATACTTCAACTAGAATTGATGATAGTTTTCGAAATGATCCCATGATTACATTGGTGATATTGTTAGAGAATATATTACTCCATTTTGATATTATGGCTTTTGGTAGATGGTGCTGTAATATAGTCGTTTCAGACTGCCTCTTGGTCTAGTGGTTGTAGCAGTGCGACTGCTGATTACTAGGTCCTGTGTTCGTATCACAGGTCGGGCCAAAAAATCAGTTATTGAGTTTTTCCGTCAAGAAATTCTCAGTAGCCGCCCAAAGTCAGGAAGTTGGCGGTGCCTCGGAAAGCACGTAAAGCCGGTGATACTGCGTCTGATTTCTCTCCGGTCGTATCGCTTTACCATCCCATCGGACTATGAGAGTGAGGGAATAGAGGGTGGACTGGTGCTTGCGCATGCACACTTGGTTACTATAACCCTGTCCTGCACCGATGACTAGTCTCCGTTGCTCGCCACCGTGACCGAAATTCGGTCTGGAGGACATTATAATTATACTTGTTTACGCCAGCCTTAGATAGGCGGCGGACAGCATGGACATCAGCGTCAAAGCTGCGAGACTTCTGGTAATGCAAACCTCAATCCTCCTGCTAGCTGCCAAGCATGACAATTAAGGGAAATTCTCTCTATGATGGAGAGTCCCATGTCAAGCAGTAAACTTTCACGGGTTTGTTGATGAGAAAAAATAAGTAATAAGGAATTCGAGGAAATGTGAAGTTCGCTTAAATGTATAAAAGTAGTGCCGCTGTCTAACGGCTTCATAGTATAAAGACGATTGAGGAAAAATGTTTTGGATATTTTTGATTATAATTTGTTGAATATAACATTGCTGATTGGACGATTGACTTAATTAATAAATAGCACAAAAAATCCTTATTTTTAAGAATTATTTTGGTGAAATCGTAACTGAAAAAAGGAAAAGGAACAACTTTCTTTTTAAATAAAATAAGAGTGACAAACGAGCACACATTCAACCAGATTGTAAGTGGATACCTTGGCCCATAGACATCAACATTTATCCTCGTTTAAGAATCCAAATGCAGCTACGCAGAGGGAATTTTTTTTAATAGGATAGATGACAATCAAGCACACAGTCCACCAGATGGTAAGCGGTAACCGACCCATTCGTGCTACAACCATAATATAGCTGCAGCGTGGCTCTACCACGTACAATGCCTTGCATCTAGTAAAAAGTGTCTCCAGTTCTCTATTCTCGGTTCTATTAACAATGTTAATTGTTAATTATAACACATTTTATCCTGATCCATTAAATATTTATAACGTTTTCATAATCTAATTCAAAAAATTTACAAGTTTATTGTCAATCGAGTGACCGAAATAACTTCGTAATTTGTGGAAACACTTATGAAGTCACTTCTCGATTGAGCACGTGACGAACTTACTAGAATGCTAGTAAACTGATTGTCCAAGGTCTTTTTAAAGGCTGATGTAATTTTACGAACGTCTTCTGTCCACTATTTGTTATGAGATGAAAAATTGTGATATAATGTTCATAAACTACTAAATGACCTCAGCTGTGTCCACTTAAAAAAAATAAAAAATAATGATTTAGTGTTCGATCAATACGAAACTTTGAGATAGTGCTTATATCTTTTTCTACATTATTATTATAACTACGCTTTGAATATATGTAGGCCACTTCTAGAAATCTTTGTTTAATTCACATACTATATACTTTAGGGTATTCTAGTCGAATGATGGATTCTAAAGAATGATTATTTTTAAGTTGACGGTACGGTATGAACTTACGTTTCACTTGACGATAAGTGACTACTGTAGACACTTGTAGCCAACTTCAAACTAAGACAACTACAGATGCGTTGTCACCTCTGAGGCTGATGGCGATGATGAAGATGGCATACCTCACAGTCTGTGGTTATACTGCTCTCTATATCATTAACAAATCGTAGCATAGCAGTACAAGTGCTACTGTTTGGTGGCAGAAATTACTATTTCAACTATTAATATACTGTCGCTTTAATGGAATAATGTAAGAAATTTCAAATCTTGTCAATACTGTTATTCAAATCAATTTTTGTGATTTGTGTAGTACTAGAACATATTAAAGGAATGTTAGGGAAGAGAAATTTAAACATCTTTATAATAGGTCTATAGTAACGAACAACAGTCGACTTGTCTAGTGACGTGCAGCTCACTTCGAAAGTAACCTCCAATTTCAACTCCTTCCACTGGACTTCAGATAGCGAAGAGCGGCTCGAATTTTCTTTTTAATTGAATCTAAGTTCCAGTACTGAATATCGCGACAAAATTATCTATATCATCTACACCAGTGATTCCCAAAGTAGTCTATAGCGATCCCTAGGGGTCCATGAAAACCTGCAAGAGGTCTACGTCAGCAAAAAAAAATTTGGGGGTCTATGAAATGAAAATGGGGTTCCACGATAGTGGATCTCAACACATACACTGATAGTACCTATTTACTTACATCATACTATCTTATAATATCAAAACATATACATTATTTATAAAAGTACCTATGAATTAAAAAAATTATTATATATGTTTATAAAATTGTGTAAGTTGTAGGATGATGGTGTTCGCTTTGTGGTCGCAATACATTTTGAACTTGTAAAAACCTGAGAGTCGCAATCTCAGAGCTTCGCTACCTTGCACTGACTTGTTCAATTCGTCACTCTATAAATACGAATGTGGGACAAATACGTTTATTCGTTTCCTGAATCTTGAAAAGAAAAGTGCTAAGAAAATATTTTAAAAAATATAAACAGATAGTATATCACACAAATTATAGTGAGTCAGTGTTATTTTGTTTGAGAGTGCTGAAGAAAAGTACATTATTTTTTATTAAATTTTAGTTTTGTACTCGTAGTTAGCAAAGATAGATAAATTACGTCAATCATGACTTTAGTTATTAGTAGTTTAATATTCAATCACGAGTACTCCTCAATAGCTTCTTTTTGAAAGTTTTAGCAATCGGTATTATAATTATAGTGCAATCTCCGTAATTCGAGCTAATTGTTGCAAGAAATTGCGGAATGTTTTCGGAAAAATCAAAAAATATTTTTAATATACAGCTGCTGGATTTTCTGTCTTATTTAAATAATTTAATTTTGCCCACAGATGACTGATGCCATGTCCGAATCTAAAAAGAAATGTAGACAGTACAGTGTCGATTATTTGAAATTTGGCTTCATTCCAACAAAAGCAAAGAAAATTTTCCAGACAGCAAACAGTAGAGAGTATCATTATTATTGCCTGAGTGTCCTAACTAATTGAAAAAACTGGGATTACCAACTGTTTTTTATTAAAGTATTTTCTAAGTGATCTAACTTATATAAATAAAAATTGTTCAAAATCTCAGAAAGTTCTGCTTCTGCAACGATGTTTTGAATATTTCATACAACGTGCATTCGAATGACCGCGGGTATTACATAACATAATATATTATATACAGTAGAACCTTGATAACTTAAACTTCGACAAAAAATTTTGTTTTCCCTTCCTCTCGGAGCCCAAAACCGCTTTTATTTAAAATACAAACCCTCTATAACTTAAACGAATAATTTGGGCATCGTATCTCAGTAACTCAAAGTTGTAAAGAAGACGACCTTTGCGACTTCAATCATCTATCAAGGAGTAAAGTTGGGCGTTATAACATACAACAGATAATATATTTCACTATATATTTGTAATCTTACAACACATTAGAATAATGAACCATTGACTGTTATAATATATTCATTATCGTTAGAAAACGTCATCTGTTTACGTTTACGCTCCAGCCGTCGGCCGAGACGCGGCACCACAATGGGAGTCAATAAAATACTACATTCATTATGCCACAAGGATGGCGTATAGCTTACACTAATTTAAACTCTAAGCTAACTTAATAAGAGCTTATTTTACTAACACTAAATTATAACGGTAAACAATAATATATTATTTCTTTAATTGCTAGCTGTTGCCTGTTGTGCCCGTTATTTAATTTTTTGGTTGTTGTAATATATTAGTGTTTAGTGTTCAGTTAGCTGTCTAGCTGAGATGACAATGACACTGTTATCTGTTAAATTATATACGTAATGTTTTGATAGCAGGTGCGCATATTACGTGAAATAGCTATTGTTGTTTTTGTTTATTTTTCGTTAAGTTTTATTCCTCAAGTAATTTTAAATATTTAGTGTAATATAGATAGGATTTAGCGTGTTGTATGTAAAAGTGTATAATAATGTCGCGTCAGCGTAGCGCAGCCATTTGGAACTATTTTAAGTCTAACTCCAAAGTGTGGACGAAAAACAAGCAGTGTGCAATCAAAAAAACTTTATCTTTCAAAAGTACAATTACAAATTTAAAGCTTCACCTTAAGCAAAGACACGTAGGAGTGTATGAAGAGTTTTGCCATTCGGATTTAATATCGGATAAACTCACAAGGCTTACGTCGTCAAAAGTAAACCAAATAATGTTTTTGAATAGTAACTGAAAAAAAATGTAAATAATTGTAGATAACTAAAACTTTGACCACAGTGTAAATAATGTAAAAATTCAATCAAAATGTACATAACATCAATAAGCTTCTAACTACGCCTGAATGAGTTATTTTTCTTAAAATGTTTGAAAATATGAGTAAATAATTATAACAGATACAATAATTACACAGCTTAATATACATTCAGACAGTCCTAAACCTGTAAAAAGTAGGAAGGGAAGTTCATTAAACTTAACATACATATTTTAAATGATTCTCTTTTAAAACATGAAACACTCAAATGATGCTAATACAATTTAAAAATATTTTTTTGTCTTCATATAATACTTATAATCGTTTAATATTTATAAAATTTATAATCGTAATAATCTTTCATCATAATATCTATAATCGTTATAACAACATACAAAAAAATGCTAACACAGCCAACAACTGAACTGAACTAACCGCGTGTACAATGTAATATTTGAAACTGTTATAATATATTATAATAGTTTAAAAAAACAGTTAGAAAAATATATTACAATAACATAACGAATTAGAAAAATATAACAGTTTCGCCCACCATTATCAAGGAGTCATTTTAAATGAATGTGCAAACAATAAAGGTTCCCCGTAGTATCATTGCTATTGCCTACACGTGTTTACCAAATGGCGTCAAATGTAAACAATACACTAACGTCTAAGTCACGGTAAATAATAT
Source organism: Parnassius apollo (assembly GCA_907164705.1). NCBI lineage: Eukaryota > Metazoa > Arthropoda > Insecta > Lepidoptera > Papilionidae > Parnassius > Parnassius apollo. Next base: position 3,064,249 of record CAJQZP010001064.1, on the reverse strand, counting down.
TACGGTGTCTAAGTACAGTAACTTATTTGTATAGAGTAACGCAATAACAAAGAGGACGATATTTTCTCTTGTTTATTTAATATAGAAAATAAAATTGATATAGAAAGTGTGAATAGTTAGAAACAAAAAAAAATACCGACTTTTTTATGTAGAATAAAATAAACTTGTATAAATGTATCTTTAAACCTAAAATTAAAGTACGTATGTATTAACGTTTAAGTTTTATTTGCATTTAACCATTAAACCTAGAGCTAGAGCCGTGGTAGCTCAGATGGTTAGCGCTCGCTGTAAATTTCACAATACGCGAGCAAACGGGTTCGATCCCCGCCGGCACCAATGAAATTATTATTTGCAATTTTAAGTGCTTATTTACCACGTACTCGGCGGTGAAGGAAAACATCGTGAGGAAACCTGCATGTCTGAGAAATAAAAAAAAAAATATTTCGAGTTAAGTTCGCCAACACGCATTGGGGCAGCTCGGCGGACTATTCCTTGCCCTAAAACCCTTTCAGAAATGAGAGGAGGCATGTGCCCAGCAGTGGGACGTATATAGGCTGTAACTTTACTTTATTTTACTTTTATTTAACCTAGCTCGTCTACCTATTTATATAATTCCTAAACAAAGCTCATAAACGAACCTCTGTAAGTACAAACATAAACCAATCAATACTCCTTAACTTAAACCCTTAGTAAGTAAAAACCTCAATAACTTAAATTATTTAACGTTTCCCTTCGTCTTTACTTGTCGAGGTTCTAGTGTAATTAAAAAAAATTAACCACAGCAAAGCGTGGCCGGGTACTTCTAGTATAATAAATATATAACTAAGGATGAGAGTAGGAAGGGACTGGTCCCACGTACGCAACGTACGCAACTAGTGCAATGCAAAGTTCGTAAAGTAAAATGGGGTGTATTCGTCATTTATTTTTAATAATATGTAGTTTCTAGTCGATAAAACAAAGCAACCAGCCAATCTTTTTAGTAGTATTACATCACTATAATATAAGATAAACAAATGAAATAAACTTTATTATACTTATATACATATACTAATACATAAACTTTATTATACTTATATACATAGGATGTTTTGTGTGGTGTGTACATGAGAAAGACGTGTTACTTGGCGCTCTTAGATTTTTATTCCAAAGTGGTGAAAAAAAGTTACCTTTTTTTATTAGAAATATATACTAAATCGTTCAGCAGACTGAGTGCTTTTGTGTAGTGTAATTTAAACAATAAAATTTGGAATAAAAAGGGGTGAAAACATTGATTCAGTGAATCTTGTGTAGGGTACTGTGACATTAAATCAACATATTTGCTTAGGCGTCCTGAGATACTGTCGTCATCGACTGTCGGTTAGCCCAAGCTGAAATCGAAATCTCTCAAAATGTGCGTCATTTTATTTATTAATTAATAAACTGAAACGAACTTTAATATATTAATTTTAAAAAATTATTACAATTCTTAAACACTTGACAATACCAACACCACTATACTAGGAAATACCCAAGATCGGAATTTAAAATCCGAGTGAATATACGAGTTGTATTTACGTGAGAGTGTATCATTTCTAACATATTAAACATTTAATAACCTAAATCTTATGAACTAACGTTGTAGTGTTTTAATAACAAAAGAAGTGATAAAGTAAACCAAAATTGTCTTTATCAAAGAAGTGTTGTTATATAATATATATAATTCCAAATATTTCCACTTAATGAATAATAGAAATATTGGCGAATGTTGAAGAATGAAGTGTATCCTCCTCAATAATTAAACATTTATGTTGTATAAATTGCATTATTGCCTACAAAAAGTTATATATTGAACAGTATATTTGTGATGTGTACGATATAATGTGTTTATTCCGACTGTAGCTATAAAATGTATTCATAAGATTTGTGGAAGAAATATTAGTATAATAATTATAATTGACAATTTCAACGGCTACCCACTATTGAAAAATATGAAAATTTGTAATAATATTGATAATTTCAATCCATGACTTAATAGAAGATTGGTCTAATCAGCTTAACTTAGTGTGTTATTCACTTCTTACAATACATTTAGGTGTGGGATCGAGTCCAACCCACGAGTTTAAAAACATCTTTTATTTTATATTCGTATATACTTTTATTTCTTGTTATCGCTTACGAAGGGCGTATTTTAAGATTATATGTAAAAAATTATTTAATAAGCAGTCCTAATTAAAAAATGGAATTTGGAAATATAACGTACAGAAAACCACAACGCTCTAGTTCGTTACAAGATATGTCAGATCTCAATTCCTCTTCTACACTGTTTGACGCAACCGTGGCAAGCTTACCGAATGCATCTCTATATGAAAGTCAAAATAATATTGATTTAAATGAAAAAATAAATAAACTGTCGAGTGACTTATTAATTGCTCATCAAGAAATAGATAATCTCAATAGTGAAAATACTAGTTTAAAGTTAGAAATTGAAAAATACCAAAAAATAATTAAAACATTTAAAAAAATTACTACATATTCCTCATGTAATACGACACCTGCATCAGTGAACAAGAGACGACAAACTTTGCAGATACCAGAACAAAATCTACTGTGTACACCTATAAACAGAATAGAAATGTCAGAGTGCAGTATTAACGAAATCAAAGACAAAGAACAAGAATTAGTCAATAACATAGAAAAAACAGATAGCTCAAATCATCTGCCTAACACATCATGTCACATTCATCTAGAGAAAGAAGATATTCACAAAGAACACACGGAAGTAATTGCAACAGACACAAATACTAATACGTCTCTTAATACTCCAAAAACTCAACTAGGAAACACTTTGCCATATTATATAAGAGAAAAAAATGACAATTACAAATTAGCTACATTTAAGATGCGAAGGAAAATAATTGTTATTGCTGACCAACAAGGGCGAAATATTTGCAAAACTCTTCAAAAATTAATTGGCGATAATTTTCTTGTAACTTGTTATTGGAAACCAGGAGCTAAAATACAGGAAGTCTTACAAACAGAAAAGAACGAAATATGTAAACTTACAAAAAATGATTATGTTGTTGTTCTTGGCGGCGTGAATGAGAATAATCCATATGAATTTGAATTTTGTATCAGGAGCTGGCTTTATAGTGTAACAAATACTAATGTAATATTTACAGAAATACCATATAATAGAAATTTAAACATCGGCAAACTTAACTATGTATTAAGATTTATATGTACAAGCTTTACTAATGTTTCGTTTATAAATACAAATGGTTCGAAGCCTTTCTTTCATCAATATACTTTTACTCCATATATACCATGTCGTTTTCTGCTACGTGAAATTCTACGCCTCGACTACAAATTAAAATTTGAGCTTTACCAAAATATAGTAATTTCCTCAAAATTTACTCCACTTCAGACTACTAGTACACAAACTGACAATATTGAAATGGTAGACACATGTACACAAAGTGACGATATATTGAAAGACAATATCATAGAGGAAATCACTCCCAGGCATGAAAATATGACACATTCTGGTAAAAATCTTTTTCGTATATAAAAAACTATATATATTACATCAAAATATTAATGGATTAATTGCTAAATCTGATCTCCTAACTGTTCATTTAAATAACCTTGAATTAGATGGGTACTCGGCTGATGTTCTATGCATAACTGAACATAATATGACTTACAATGATACGAATTCATTCAAATTAGATAATTATACTCTTGCATCGTACCATGTTCGAGAAAATCGTCATGGAGGCTCCTGCATACTAGTTAAGAAATGTCATAAATATAAACCTCTTCCTGAAATAGCACAACTTAGTAAAACGAACATAATTGAATGTTGTGCAGTTGAACTTATAGAGCATAAACTTAAAATAATATGTACCTATAGACCTCCAAAAAATAGAAATGAAGATTTGAATAATTTTTTGTATAATTTCGACTTAATATTAAAAAAATACTGTAATAATAATAAAAATAAAATTATAATTTGTGGAGATTTTAATATAAATATAATAGATGCAACCAAAATTTCTAAAAATTTTATACAACTATTAACAAGCTACAATCTAAAAACAGCTATAAAAGTACCTACACGACTAATTAGTGATACATGTATCGACAATATTTTTCACAATATTCAAGGGTGTAAGAGCAATACTTATGACTTAGCTTTGTCAGACCATACGGCACAACTGTTAATATGCCCAGTCAAGCAAAGCTACTATCTTAATTACTGGCATATAAGCAGACGCGATTACAATGTAGAAAATCTTCACAAATTTAACAATTACTTGAGCTCTCTCACTTTCAACGAGGTTTATAAGGAAAAAAATCCTAATCTTGCTTTTGACCAATTTCATGACTTGTTTACCCTCCTCTATCGCCTATGCTTTCCTGACATTAAAATTAAAGTCTATTCACGTAAACAAACAAAATGGTTATCTAATGGGATAAAAAAATGTACTAAGCGTAAACGACAGTTATTATGGCAATACAGAAAAAAACGCAGCGTAGAAAATAAAACTATATTAAAAGAGTATTCCCAACGTCTAAACAAAATTATCAAACTTACCCAAAAGTCCCAAAATAATTACTATATTAACACAGCACAAAATAAATCGAAAGCTACCTGGCAAGTGATAAATAAATACAAAAATGGCACAAATGAAGAAGCAATTAGTAAAATTATTGTTGATGGTGATATAATTGAGGATCCTCTAGTTATAGCTAGGGCATTTAATAATTTCTATACCAACAAAATTAATAAAGACCGCCCAAATAGTGATAAACCATATAAGTTAACTTTTAACAATCCCAATTCAATTTTTATACCACCCACAACATCATTTGATATAGATAAAGCTATAAAATCTCTTAAAAACACAAACAGTACCGGTTGTGATGAAATTTGTACAAGAGTTCTAAAATACGTATCCGGTGCAATTGCTCCGGTACTTAGTTATATTTTCAATTTATGTATTTGTAATGGTATATTTCCTGAAAGACTAAAGTCTACAATTGTCAAACCACTGTTCAAAAAAAAATGATCGGGAGAATATGTCTAACTATAGGCCCATTGCGCTTATACCTGTGCTCTCAAAAGTATTTGAGAAAATAATTTATAACTCTTTATATAACTACCTTGAAACGTACAATATTCTTAGAGAAGAACAAATAGGATTTAGAAAAAATAAGACTATAAATATGGCTCTATACAATTTTTTTAATACCGTTATGTCTAGCCTAAACAATAAAATACCTGTATGTGCACTTTACATGGATCTTACTAAAGCATTTGATTATGTTGATCATAAAATATTACTCAAAAAGCTTGAAGCCTACGGCATTCGAGGTAATGCACTAGATCTACTAACATCATATTTAGTTAACAGAAAACAAAGTACACACATTACAAAAATTTGTCTAAAATCAAGAAAAGAAATGACCTATGTTTCTGAATACAGAGTCGTACAAACTGGAGTACCGCAAGGAAGTGTTTTAGGACCATTGTTGTTTCTTATTTATATCAACGACCTTCCCAACGTCATTAATCACAAAATAGTATTATTTGCTGACGATAGCACAGTTATTTTCACTAGCAGAAACAAAATAGATTTAGAAAGTAACATACACTTTGCTTTAGAGAAAATCATGAATTGGCTAAACATAAATAATTTAAATATAAATTTAGAAAAAACAAAACTTATGACATTCTATCAAAAACGTAATAAAATAAATAATTTAAATATCAATTATCTAGGACAAAAAATCAATACCATAGATAATATAAAATTTTTGGGTATAAATGTAGATTGCAATTTGAACTGGCAGTCTCATGTGAGCAGTGTGTGTATGAAATTAAATCGTTTTTCGTATGCGTTATATATGCTTGGAAAAGTTGTGTTGGCATCATATCATGCTTATGTTATGTCTACACTTAGATATGGTATTATGTTCTGGGGTAATTGTACGGACAAAGAAACAGTATTTAAAGCTCAAAAGAGATGCTTACGAGCCATTTGTAAAATTAACCAAAGTGAGAGTTGTAAGCCATACTTCATCAATTTAAAATTATTAACAATGCCATGTCTATATATATATGAGATAGTCTTATTTGTACGTCAAAACTTAAGTTTTTACAAAAAACTAAATGTCCAGCGTCATAAAGATAAATTGAGCCATCCCAATAGTAAGACTGTTTTGTTTCAAAAAAAGCGTATTCTGTATGGGTCCTCGACTGTATAACCATTTACCTAAATATATAAGAGATTCTAAGAGCTTTCACATTTTTAAGAAACAACTAAACACATTTTTAACCATAAAAGCGTATTATAATATTGACGATTATCTATATGACAATTTTTAAATTTTAACTATCAAATTTATTGAACGAAACGTTATCTATGTTATTAATTTTGAGACAATTTATACCTACTCGTTTTGACATTATTACTTGGACATTACAATTTTAATTATTACATGTATTTTATCATTATTTTGTGAATTATTATTATGTTAGTAGCGCAAATATACAAATAGGGTTATATTATGTTAATGTAATTATCGGCATTTTCCATTTAATTTTAATTAAATATCTAATATTTAAGTAGTTTGCATACCGAAAGGTAGCAATATGGCTGTATTTTGTTAAATTATTACGACCTATTGTAACCCATATATCGCAAATGAATAAAATGAATTTGAATTTGAATTTGAATATATTCGTACAGGTTTAATTGTGTCCAGTTATTCCACCAGCATTTTACATCTTTCATAGTTTCGAATTCGGATTTGACTGAAAACATATTTAAAGGTATAAATAATTTAGTTGATATTTAAAAAATATATGGACGACTGAACAATTTTTTTATCCACAATAAACAATTTGCCCTTGTGAATATTTGCCGTGACATTTTCATCAGGCGCTTTATTTATATTTAATAGTATTTATAGAAATAACGGCTTAAGGCTTCCGCCTAGCTGTGCTGTTTTACATTTCCAGCCATTAGAGGGGGCGCTCTCCCCCGTGCATAAATACGTTCGAGATCGCAAGTGAATTTGCTCTATTTCATTAAATATATAACTTATTAATATTTTTTCCAAAAATATTCCATTTACTTTTGTTGTGGTAGTAAAATTTTTTACCCTTTTATATTTCATAAATGTCGTTTTAGTCATATTTATACGGGTTGTAAGTTTAAAAAGGGTAAATAGAACCGAAGGAAAAAAAATACTGCTTCTTGTTTTCATTCATACACATTACGACTCTACCTTGTACATTTTGTATTATGAATCAGTAAATTTTTTAATTAAATTTTTTTTGTATGAAATGTGGTTCAGCTCCATGATTCCAACTCCTCCCGTCTAATCGGATGTATATGATTTTTTTATACAAACTGAACATACAAATAGCTATTATATCTGTTTTTTTTAAAGAAAAATCGTATAGAGAAGTAATTTAGAAGGCAATCGATAAAAAATTCAAACAAAAGAATAACTGAATACACAAATATTTATTTATTTAGTTGGTGACAAGATTAAAAATAAGAAAGTTTTTTCGAGTATTTTGTGTATGGTGTAGGGGTTAACTTTTTGGGGATATTTTATGCTTTTTATTTTCTATTGCTTCTGTTATAAATGGTGGGTCTTTTATCGGCATAGAACGTTCAAGGTGCGAATCAATTAGTTCTGGTAGCTGACAACTGTGGTAAAACTTTGTCAAAGGCAGCATTTTTGTTTCCCAAAACTCTTTTATCCCTTGCTATATATTCTACGTTCATCGGTTTATATTCACTAGTCCAAACTGCAAACACGCAAATATTTTGTTCCGTTATATTAAGTTGACCTTGAATTTGGTACTAATAGGTTTTTATTTACTTTGAATATATTCTTTTTGTCGTATTTCCAAAAGGTTATTTTTTTTCTTTAATGGCGTCTTCAGGGTGCATATCTTTGGCAGCAAAAGGACATTTAACCTCCACAACGCCTGTTTTTCCTTCTTCATCCTTGAAAATGCCGTCAGGAGTAGCAGCCAAAAAAAATACGTCTTGTGAACAAAAAGTCCACATTTTGAAATGTTTATTTTTTCCTGACGCTGCACCTAGAGCTGCAGTAATGCTTTTTCCTCATTTGCTTTTCCGTATACAATAGATGATATGTATGATAAGTCTTTTGAGCTAACTATTGCTTGTACTAGTGGCGCACAGCTAATATTATTTTTTCTTTTACAAATTTTTCCAAATATTGATGCTGTCAGTCTCTTTTTTCTTTGCTCAATCCAATCTTGACTATGGCTCTGTTGCAAAGTGTTTTTTTGAATATTATCTCGTTCTTCTATAGTCGCTTCTAATTGTTTTAAAAAGTGTTGTTTTGCAACCTCAAATACTTCTTCGGACATGTCCGGGCGTTGAGGTTCTTCGGACATGTTCGGTTTTAGCACGGACGGGTCGGCTCGATCGGGGAAAACAAAACATCCTAATTTCAATAGAGAAGGTAGCTAGATGCTGCCATGTACCTGGGATCTCGTAATTAATAAGATTAAATCCAGACCCAAGCATACTACTGCAAGACTTCAAGATACTGTAACCTCGTTCTGCGTAGATTGGACCAAAAATAAATAATTAAAAAGTTCAAAGTAGCCTTCGTTAACTATAGCGTCGGGATCCACCCCACCCCTCATGTTCATGGGTGTTGTGAAGTGCCCGAAATGTCAGATTATTAAATAAGTTAAAATTAAATGCTATAAAATTGTATATCACTTAGCTAACACACAAAACGCGTGACAAATCAAAATTTGTCACACGTTTTCGGGCTGTTAGATCGTCTGGGCTATACCTAGTATATATTCTAAGTCCATGATTGCAAATGTACTAAAACAACATTTCATTGTGTTATAAATATATTTACATTTTAATCATACAAACTAAATTTTAAATCACGTACTGGCCATTTTGTCCAGTTTTCTTCATAGTAAACCACAAACCGACTCACACATTAAAAGCGGCAATATGTACACAAATTTGTTAAAAAAAATAAAATAAGTTGATCTGTGGTTCACTGCTTGGAGACTTAAGTATGACGTTTATTTTGATTGCTAGTAGCCTGCATCAGCGTCGTAGCTGCTTTTCTTGCTATCGTACTGACCTAAAAAGGAAAAAGAAATAAAATCAATTATGGATCTCGATTAATTTAAAAATAAGAACTTCAAAATAAATGAACTAATAATCCTAAATGGCACCGCCCTGACGGGGAAAAAAGTCGAGGATGCCCTCCTTGTGAACTTATTTCAATAGTTCTCTATTTTAAATAGGCTATTATTAAGACCCACCCGTCTTATAATATAAATTTAAAGAAAAAATTCATCCACTTAGAGTGGAAATTCAGGAGATCAAGTATTATGTAACTATATCTAAAGACATTTTAATTTGTTACCGATTGCTTGTATTATATCGGCACACTTGTCGATTCAAAAGAATAAAAAATAACTTTTACTTAAAAAAACGACTACTAAGAACTAAAAAAAATAATTTACTCATAATAGCTTCTGTCACCGTGTATTTATGTCGAGAGAGAATCAACATCCCATATTACCCCGTTGGTGTTGGAAGAGCCAAGTGGGAAATTGAAAAGTATTTTTCTGATATCTCCAACCATCCTTACATGGCTATATTATAGTTGTAGACCGAATGGGTCGGCTCGACCGGGGTAGGACTGTGCTCTCACAGAATACCAGCGTATAATCAGCTGCCGTGTTTCGTATAGTGCGAGTAGAGAACTTTAGTCCTCATATAATTGATCGAAGGTCCTCAGACGTGACAACTCATTTGCATTTTGATTCTTAATTGAGGATAAATGTGGACGTCACGTCTAGCACATCAGCATCCACTTACCGTCAGGTGGACTGTGTGCTAGTTTGTCACCCATGCTATTAAAACCTGCCAAGTGTAGCATCTATGGCAAGTATCGCAATCTGTGAGGGAGGCTTACTTTAGCAGCGGACTTTCGATAGGCTTTAACGAATGAATGATTAGCTTCTGAAAACAGTGTTAAGACATAGTTTAAAAAGCCATTAAAATTCCGACTTTTTTGAAGTAAAAACTTCTGTAGGAGAGTTGGGAGGTTTTTTAGATGGGTAAAATCGTACATGTTCGCGGCACCAACATGCTATAATAGCAGTATACAAATATACGCTACAAAGCTTGTTTGGCGTATCGTATTGTACTTGGACAGCAGTGAAAGTAAGATTATACTTGAATGTAATATATGCTTAAATTATTTTTTGGTACTACAATTAATTTGAAAATTCAACAAAAGCTCTATTATTTGATAGTTTTTAGTTGTTGGCAGTCCATGACTTCTATTTTTTTTGTATATTCATTATATAAAATAAAAATTGGAGCATTGCAAGAAGACAACTTTTTGAATAGAAATTATGTAATGTTACGTCTTGTTTCTTTGTTATAGATACTGTGTGATAGACAAGGGAAATCCCAGTAGTAGATTTGAACAATTGTGCGTTTAACGATAATAATTCTTGATCTTACCACCTGATCCACCCGTCAATTGTAAGCTCCTCAAGATCTCCTCGGGTATCGGCGGTGGGGTGGGGAGGTGATCACCGCTCGCTTGGTAACCGTTTTCATCAGCCGTGTATGTGATGGTGTAAGTCTGTCCGTCGTCGCCGACGTAGGAGTATGACCCTGAGACCTGGAGGGAGCCTTCCTCTGGACCAGCGCCGGGGATTACTCGACCTGGAAATTTTTCAGGGGTTGGTTAAGTTTGTATAATAATCTTATTTTACCTAATTTTATTTATACTGTATTGTAGAAAAAAAAATGTTGCAGCTATATTGTGGTTCTAGCACGAATGGGTCGACTCGAACGGTTATGAACCTTGCATTCACGGAATACCAACGTAAAATAGTAGCTTGATGCTACTTAATTTCCTTTGATGAGACCCTTTTTACTGGAAACAAATCACTTTATCTTACTACTCAGGGATGACAACACATTAGAATTCGATTCTTAGTCGAGGGTCTCCAATTAATTACACTCACCATGCGAAATATAGCAGCATTAAGTTGCTATTTTGCGGTGATAGTGAGTGGTCTTTTCCCGGTCTAGCCAAACCATTCGTCATCAGGCTGATACTGAGACAAAGAAACTCCATAACTGATTTTGGCCAAACCCGGCATTCTATTTCAGGACCTCATGATCAGCAGCACGTTCACGACTACTAGACCATCGAGGCAGTCAAAATAATTATAGTTATTGTGTTATATATAATACTGTTTTAGCGACAGTGGTTTACCTTTTTTAGTAAAGTGGCGACGGGCATAGTGCGGTAAACTGGTGGTCGGACGGTACTCTCCACAATAGGTAAGACATTATTTTTTGCACGGCTAGCTACTTATTTTCTAAACCTTTTATGAATTTCTTAAGAACTATTTCCTGTTCTCATTCTAATGTAGAAATTGTTACGAAACTCTTAAGTTTCATCAGTCTTTTTATTTAGATTTAGACTCTTAATCATAACGAGGTTCCTCCAAAGTTTAAGCATTAAAAGTCGTTGGAGCATATCACGCGGATTTCAAAGTTTGCAAAGTCACGAATTCAGATATCATCACGAAAACTGTCATCGGTGTAACGCCTTCGAACTTTTGCGGCGTGACTAGAAGTGACCTTTCGTTTTATTTTGAATGTGGAATTAGCTACTTCTAAATTTTGATTAGTTTTATTAACAAGAGAATTTTCATTCGTGGCAACATCAAATATAGAATATAGTATAATTTATATATTTACATAGAAAAATTCTACCGCCTGGTAGATTAGATAGTAGAGATTGAATATTTGCCACTTAGAATTTATATGCAAAAACCATAAATATACCAAAGAAACTCAAAGTGTGGAGTAGTTTAGCTAAGTTAGTCAATTGGTTTAATGTTAATAATTTGCATTTAATGGAAAACTAAATGTATGAAATTCGTAACTCCTAATGTCAAACATGTTAATACGAATGTAATTTTAAATGGGGAAGAACTGAGTCTTGTTGATACCACCATTTTTCTTGGAATCACACTGGACGCAAAGCTTCAATGGCTCCCCCATGTATCAAAACTAGCTAGCAGACTTAGTTCTGCAGCATATGTAGTAAAAAAGATTAGAACTCTTACTAGTGTTGAAACAGCTAGAATAGTTATTTCCATAGCATTATGTCGTATGATATTTTGCTATGGGGACACCCGACTGACACTGAAATTATATTTATTTTACAGAAGAGAGCCATTAAAGCAATATATAATTTAAAACCAAAAGGGTCACTGAGACAAAAATTTAAGGAAATTAATATTTTAACTCTGGCCTCTCAATACATTTATGAAAATGTAATTTACGTACGCAAGAATAAACGTAGTTTTGCAAAAATAAGTGATATTCATTCTGTAAATACTAGGAACAGACACAAGCTAGTAGATACTCGACTCCACCGAGTCAGTAATTCATTCTTGGGGCGATGTATACGCTTTTACAACAAAATCCCAGAAAATATACAAAATTTGTCATACGCAAAGTTCAAAATTTTTATTAAACTAAGTTTGTATAAAAAGGGTTATTATAATATTAAGGAATTTACGGATGATAATAACCCCTGGGAAGGGTGATCGCTACTAAGCTATTTCCAATTTGTCTAGTGTTGTTAATTGTAAACATGATTGTAAGCTATTATTTGAAAAAACAGTCCCGCTGGGTTTCTTGCTGGTTCTTCCCAGGACAGAGGGTTTTTTGTGAACGAGTGGTAAATGAAAAAAAGTGACTTTCAATAAGTATTGTTTATAATCTATATTGAATAAAAAAGTTTCTGTTTCTGTTTCTGTTTGACATGGTATAATTAAAATTTTATAAAATGGTTGTTTAAGTTCAACATTATCTATATTATATGTGGACACAAAGTTTGCATGCGAATTACAAAGTATAATTGCAAGGCAGCAGAACAGGGTAATTAAATACGGAGATGTCCTAGTATATAATGCGACTATACTTTATCTAAAAGACATTACTGGGTCATTGAAAACACTGATACTGGTACTTAATAATATAAATAGGTCCTTTCAAATAGTTTTTATAATAAATAATAACAATATTATAAAACATTATTAGATACGTATACCATTCCGTGTTCATGTCATAACTATTACCGTGTATTTTTTTTAGAAGAGGGGGCAAACGAGCATGCGGCTCACCTGATGTTAAGTGACTACCGCCGCCCATGATCAACCGCAACACCAGGGGAAATGCAGGTGCGTTGCCGGCCCTTTAGAAAGTAGTAAGCTCTTTTCTTGAAGGTCCCCAGGTCGTATCGCTCCGAAAAAAATCGCTGGTGGTAAACTATTCCACAGAGAGGTTGTACGCGGAAGAAAACTCCTCTTGAAACGCACAGTGGTGGACCGCCAAGCATCCAGATGGTGTGGATGGTATCGGGACGATTTCGGCGTAGTGCATTCACGAAATTTGGCGGCTGGGATTAATCCGAATAATTCCTCAGAGCACTCTCCATGGTATATGCGAAAGAAAATGCAAAGAGATGCATCTCTTCGCAGTGCCAGTGAATCGAGCCGATCGGAAAGCACTCGGTCGTCGACGATTCGAGCCGCTCTGCGCTGGATGCGGTCAAGTGGAAGAGTTGGTACTGGGGAGCCCCAGCCCAGAAGTGGGAACAGTATTCCATGTGCGGCCGAACCTGCGCCTTGTGAAGTTGTAGGCGGTGTGCCGGCATGAAATACTGTTCCGCTCTGCTGAGCACGCCAAGCTTTTTAGAGGCTAATTTGGCCTTCTCTTCCAAGTGACCACGAAACTGCACGTCACTCGATATGTCAACGCGAGGATTCCGATACTGGCTGAGGCAACAAGGGGAGTGCCTTGAAACTGAGGAAATACGACAAAGGGGTTCTTTTTAGCGGTTAACGCGCAAACTTGTGTCTTCTGGGGGTTAAACTGGACTAGATTTAGTCGCCCCCAATCCGAGACTCTGTTCAGCAAAGACTCGACTTCAGACACAAGTTTGTCCCGGCACTCGGAGACGTTTTCCCGAGAAATATTGGCTCGGCCGGTGTAAAGAGCATCACCAGTGCTGTCATCTGCATAGCAATGAATGTTACGGGTTTGCAAAATATCATTGATATGCAGAAGAAACAGCGTTGGCGATAGCACGCAATTGGTGGTGTACGAATACCCACTACCCGATATCGTCCTGTGGCTATCTCATAGTTCGCTCCCGTTGTTGCCTCAAATACGGGAACAAACTAGGAGATGTGCAGTAGCAGCTTCTAATGACAGCTAGAAAATAAAAGGCTGTGCTTGCCAACCCACCTATAGAGCGTGGCAACTATGGTAAACATTCCCTTACGAGGCAATCTATGGGGAGGACTCTTTCGGCTGTGGACTTTGATAGGCTATAATGAATTAATTAATTTCTTAACATACAAAAATACAAACAAAAGAACTTGAGATCTAAAAACAATAACTTATTTGCACATAATTAGACCGCAAGAAATAAGAAATTAAGTAAGTTAAATTGTACGCCCAACGGCTGTACACTGGCCTCCTCTCATTTATGACAGGGTTTTAGGTCAAGGAAGAAAGTTTTTTGGTAGGTAATATTCACCACTTATTTTATGAAAATGTTTTATGATTATTGGTCACACATGGTACACGAGTATATTACTGAAATTATGAAAAATCGGTAGAGGCGTAATTTTTATCAAAATCCGACATCTAGCTTTGGCTATCTTAAAGTGTTACGAGCATAATAGGAGTAACGAATGTATATGAGTGACACTACTGTACGTCTCATTTTTTTTAGAATATCCACGGAATAGTCATTAACCGCCAGCTAGTCACAGTTATTACGTCTTCTATGGTCCGTGTAAAACATTTGAAAGTCGAAACAACCGCAGAAGAGATCAAAATGAATAATAATAAAGAAATATTTGAAATATTTTAATCTTAAAAAGTATTATATAATATTGACGAAAAACTACTCGCTAATACATAAATACCTACTTATCCTTACTAGCGTTCGGACGAGGATTTTAAAATAGTAAGCATACAGTCCACCTGTAGGTGGGTGATGTGGCCAACTGACACCCATATATACATCGTCTAAATACCAAAATGTAGACGCGTTATCATACCTGGGAACGAAAATGGTAGGGCTTGTTACTAATCAAAGGGGTACAGGAACCCCAGTTCTCTTAACTGATCACACGAAACAGCATCAGCATGCTGTTACTTCACGCTCGTACCTTTGTAATCGAATAAGATTAAAAAATGCAAATGCATAGTTGACCCTGAGGACTAAAATAGAATGTACCTACTTCGTTACTAGTAAAAAGGGTCTAATAAGTTATCTTAAACGTGCACACTGTAACAATTATATGATAAGATCGAAGACATGCTTGGATGAAATGTGAGAGAGAAAGAGGCACGAGTGCAATTTCGATGCTTTAAACCTAAAATATATGTCTTGTCACCACAAATTATGGCAAAACCTCGCGTCTAGCTATAATCCTGCACAAAAATATTGCAGCACATTTTATGAAAAAAAAGCCCAGCGTAACGGCGAATCCAGAATAAGCTTAATATAGTATCTTGATATCTTGCAGTTGTATGCTTGGGTTGGGATGTACTTTTATTAATTATAGGATTCCAAGCAGATAGTAGCCAAAGATTTAAATAGTATTTAAATCTTTGATAGTAGCAGCCAGCCATCTTCTTTTTGGAAATTAGGATATTTTTTGATTACAATAGCATCGCAAATCATTCTTGGAAGGAATCAGTGTCCATGTATCAGCGACTAGGCCACGCATTAACAAAAGAATTCGTAAAATTCAACCCCACAGGGAGTGAAATAGGATGTTACAGCTTGTTGCTAATAAAGGTATCAAAAAAAATTCCGCATCGAATTACAAGCCTCTCATATTATTTTATCTTTAACATGGTACTAAATCTTATTTAATAGATCTTTAACAATTCGGCCTAATGAATTGATTTTAGTAACATGACTTTAGACCTTTTATAACAGTGTCAAAGGCATCTATATGAATCAGCTTGCATTCAATAACATCTATCAGAGCTAGGGTACCTAAATATCATTAAATATAGCCATGCTGCAGCCATATTGGTATTATAGTTGTAGCACGAATGGGTCGGCTCGACCGGGGAAGGACCACGCTCTCACAGAATACCAGCGTAAAATAGTAACTTAATGCTGCTGTGTTTAGTATGGTGAGTGTAGAGAACCGGAGACCCTTTTTACTGGATACGTGGCATTCCATCTTAGTCCTCACGGGTGACAACGCATTTGCATTTTGATTCGTAATCGAGGATAGATAGATATCTATGGGCCACAGCAACCACTTACCATCAGGTAGACTGTGTGCTCGTTTGTCACCCTATGCTATAAAAAATATTATAAATATAATAAAATTTACTTTGCATTTTATTTCGTAGCAACTTATGGTAGGAGAACGGTATGTTATGTATATAATAATATAACGGTATATATTGGTAACCTTAACAAAAACTCATTTTAGCAAAACTTTAGTGGAATATATTTTAAAAAAATTGATGTGGCAAAAGAACTTAAAGTCTACCCGTTGGTAAGTAACTACTGCAGTTTTTAGACCGTTTCCGTTACCGTAACAGCCTATTAACCACTGCTGAACATAGGCCTCCCCTCATATGTAGCCTCAGAGGGGGGATATTTGCCATAGTTTCCACGCTTGGAAAGCGTATATAGGTAGTTTAGGACCCTAGTCAATTTAAAGGCTACTTTTATCAGAACTTATAAAAAGGAGAGTTAAATATTTCTCTTCCTCAAGATGTTAATTTCTATTTTGTTTGATTGATGTGTTTTTTCTTAATAAATACATATTTAATATAAAGATTACACATGCATATTTAAAAATAAAGTTTTAAATTCGTTTTAAACGCTGCGTATTAATTTTATGCTACAATACGTTTAACTTTTTTAAATCAGTGCCATCTAACATAAAACACAAAAAGTAGTAACATTTTGCCTCCAGTTACTTATAAATGAAATCATATAAATAACTTACATTTATATGTTAAAATAATTAAATTCATAATTTATTTAAACACTAACGTAAATTTTTACAGTTCTTTTTTAATTTTAGTAGGGATAAATAAATTTTATAATACTTAACTAATTACTATCTAGGTAGATAATAGTAAACTCTATCGAAAATTATAAAATTTAGGATGTTTCTAAATTTAATTTCTTATCTATAAAAAGTTTTAGTATGTATTGATTTTTTTATCTTTGAATAAACTGAAATTAGTTTTAGTTTAAATAAAGATACTTTAGTCAAAGGCGGTAATCGAACCGTTCCAAATGTTAATTTCATAGTAGGTACGAAAGCAATCCAAATTTGATCCGCACCGACGACACTCATATTTTAGGGCCGGCAACGCACCTGCAATTCCACTGGTGTTGCGGTTGATCATGGGCGTCGGTAGTCACTTAACATCAGGTGAGCCGCATGCTCGTTTGCCCCCTCTTCTATAAAAAAAATGCAATTTGAAGTGTAAACTTAGCACTTTATAGGTGGTGAAAGAAAACATCGCGAGGAAACGTGGATCAGAGAAGTTAAAAAAATATTTCGGAACTTATTTTTTTGGTATATGTGGAGTCGTTCATCCTGCGTTTGAGTCAACTCATTCACTCTTTTTGTCCTAAAACTCGCTGCGGCCTATGCCCGAGAGTATGATGTATCAAGACTGCTAGTTTTTTACTTTTAATATTGCTATTCACCGCTGCTCTTAGGCCTAACCCATTGTTTGTCAATTAGGCCGGATATTTGCAGTAAGAGCCACGCTTGACAAGCGAGTTGGCGGACGCAGTTTTTTATTACTTTTCGCTGTTATCAGGAAAATGCTGGCTCCGTCTCCTGTTTCAGTTTCCCTCTGTCACCTTTTACGACATCGACGAGAAGAAATGGGCTATTGGTTCCTTTTTCGCCGCCTCTACATGGTTAATGTATTTCTACTCCCGTTTAGCAGTTTGATTTCTACCATAGATTGCCAAATAAGTAGCATATTTGCCGCAGTTATCACGTTTGGCTGGCGGGTTGCCAACTATATCTTTTATTATTTTAACTATCTTTTATTATTTTAACTATATCTTTTATTATTTTAAGTATCTTTTTTATTTTTAATTATAAGTTGTAATCAGGAAGGTGCTACCGCCCATCTTCTGTATATTTCTACTCCTGTTCATGAACATAGTTCTTCTCACTCGCCTAACGTAAATAGAACTACATTTATGAAATTTTAGTCTACTCGGACGTAAAAATCATCTATTTTATGGTGACAATCAATATTCAGTGGGGTCAATGATTTGAATCGAATATCTCAAATAAACACTATGCCGGGTATTGATAAAACATTATTTTGTCAAAACTGTATTACCTTTAATTATGAATAAAATGTAAATAACGCAACAGGACAATTTAAACTTCATAAAGACACATCGAAAGACATGCCCGTTATAAAAAAGATATTGCTAGACATATGATAATAATGCGATTTCGATAAGCTCACTTATGTGTTTCTATAGCATATTATATAACCAAATTTCAATCATTTACGTCCAATATAGACACATACCGAGGTGACTCCACAAGAGATCTAACTTTGCTAATTTTGGTGATGTTTCTAAATTAAAGCTCACGCGGGTAAAAAGCTAGTATTAAATAAAATGTAACTCAAAGCAACCACCTGCTTGGGGTCAAAATTAAACTGAACTTGAAACAGGACTTCAAAATACTGTAAGTTCATTCTGCCTAGATCGGACCATAAATGATAATTGAATGCTGAAGTTTTTCCGGGTTAACATTGACATCAGGACGTCAGTCACCTCAGTCCCCCGTGACCATGGGTGCTAGAAAGCACCCGAAACGTCGCGAATTGAAACTCAAATAAATTAAACGCGATAAAATCCGTAAAAGTAGTTTAAATCAAGGTGTAGTGTTCGCGTAAATATAAAAAATCATTATGGATTTTATCGCGTTAGTTTATTTAGTTTTACATAACCAAATGCGTCTTAGTTAACGCTGTAAAAACTTTTATGATTAAAACTGTTCTTTATTTTTATGTGTACCCTAGAATAAGTTGCCTCTTCACAATTATGTTAAATACCTGATTGAAATCAGATCTTAATTGCATGCCAATAAAGGAACTATGTCCATGAAAATTGACTGAAAATTGTTACTGTGTTGATGTCATCGATTTTTGATAAAAAATTAGATAAATTTAAAATTACGTTTTTTATTTTCTTTAATGGCGGCCAGCATTAAAAAAATGCTTTTTTAAGGCTATGTATAAATCAAAACAGTAAACTGCAACACTTTTCTAAGGAATTCTTGAAGCATAAGCTATGCAATTAATTAGTGGTAGCAATTCCTTTCGGTTATTTGTTAATGATGCTAGTTTTTACTACCACCCTGTAGGATTTATTTGATTGAAGTTCAGGAGTCGTTAAGCTGTGATAGAATGGGTGCGTTTGGCAGAAAAAAGCGCTAGCAAGCGCTTGTAAGCAAAATGGCGATCGTAAGCGGTAAGCGCTGTCAAATCGTAAGTAGCTATTTTCTTTCAGGACACGATGTTAGTTTTAACCGGGAAACCTAACCTAATTTAAATTTTGTAAAGTATTCATATTAAAAACTTACCAATCATGAATTTTTAATAATATGTATATGTTTATTCATGTCATTATATTAATTAGTACTAATATTGCACAAAACAACTTATAAACTCTACTTCAAAACAAACAAATTAAATAAGCAAAATGGCGGATTGTGTCAGCGCTACTGAAGTAGCAATCGTGTCCTGGCCGAAAACTATTTCAGCGCTTATAAGCGCTTGCTAGCGCTTTTTTCTGCCAAACGCACCCAATGATATAACCGTTACCGTTGCAGCCTATTAAATTCCACTGGCAATATGGAAAGCAGAGTGGCAACCGCAGTTTTTTATTTTTATTCGATATTAGGAAGACTCAGCTGGCCATCTCCTAATTTGCTACCCTCTGTTCTCTTACAACACCCACAGGATAATATGGCATAGTGGATAATATTCTGTCACCGCCAGTACACGATGTGATGAACGATATACCATCACTTTTCTCGAGATATGTGGCACGAAAAGTTAATTAATGAACGAATGTACGAAAGATATCATCTCGAGTACAATGTACAAACTTAATAATGTAAAAACACTTCCACAGATACACTGTTCACATCGGACTCTATGGATCTTAAAACATGGACATACAAGTATGTTGAAATTTGAACTTTCAAATATCGCACCAGTTACAACAACTTTCAAATGCGGAGTTAATAAATAAATATTGGAAGAGCTTACCATTTTGCTCGGCTTTGATACCGTCACTAGTCTCGTACGCGTAATGGTAGCCTTCCTCGTTGATTTCGTTTTCATATCTCAGGATCTCAGCTTGGCTGCTCGCAGAGGCGGATGAAAAGCTTTGCGCAGATGCTGAATTGTAATTCTGAGCTGATCCTGAGTAGCTCTGAGCAGGTCTGGATCCAGAGGTCAGGGGTGTTTGTAGACCAGCATTAAAACCACTTGATGATGCTGAATTAGCCGGAAGGTAGACTTTGTCCAAGCGGGCTGCACTGGCTATCGTAGCCACGGTCAATACGATAAGCTGAAAATACAGTTTTATTTAAAAATTAAATGAAATCAGTAAAGGTTTAAATATAAAAAATATATTATATTAGCAACACGTTATACAAGTAGTAATATTAGTTAAATATTGTAATTTATCATTAAATTAATATTATTTATTTACTATTCAATAAAGTTCAACAATGAAGTAAACTGACATTTAAGTAGAGTGCAGTTGTTGTTAAAATATTTCCTTTCAATACATATATAAAATTATAGTTAACATGTAAATCCGTAATTTAAAGTTATTCCAAGCTAAAAAGGTACATTTATAAAAAAATGTGATTTTAAGTGGCTTATTTGTTGTTACACTTATGTTCAGTAAATAACTTGGCCCAATTTAACAGCTATCCGTTTGACTAAATACTTATTACGTTTTGATAATAATACAACGAAAAAAAGTTTCGATAATAATTTGAGAAGATAGTAAGCTCTGGTAGCTTAGAGTATAAAGAACCATGACGACTTAAGCCATAACCGCTCATCTGCACATAAAAACCAACTTTGAAATCAACCAATGAAATCGTAAATTGCAATTTTAAGTGCCTATTTACTATATGATGACCGGAGAAAGAACACATCGCGGGAAATATTTATGAGTGAAAAACAAAGAATATATTGAGATTGAGCAATCAAGCATTGGAGCAGCGCGGTAGAATCCTCCTTGGGCTTCATCCTTTCAGAATTAAGAGGAGGTCTTTGCACGCAGGATAGACTGTTACTTATGTGAAAAATATTTAAATCACACGTTTACTAAAAAACTTAAGGCTTATATTCACGAAAGACCTTGTGACATTCAAATACAGAGTCAAACGATATTTCACACTTAAACTGTTACATAAAGTAAATAAGTACTAACGTATTTCATGGTTGCGGATTTGTGGATGCGTCGCCTAAGGGTGATGATAGTGGAATGTGGCAATGCGATGAATCTGCGGACGTTTTATACCGAACTTCAATCTGTTCGATATTTAAACGATATAGGAATTCGACGTTCGAAAATTCGTGTTCCTCCTATGATTGGAATCTTTAACATTGCAATTATAAAGTTCAAATTGGAATGAATCAATATGTTAACTTTACCAATGCCAAGGGCTGCGGTTATTATTTTAGGGTGTTGAATGAACACACTTTTATTGCAATCATAATTTAGTGAAATTAGAAGCAGACGTCTTATGGGCTAATTACTGTTATAGATGATATTGGATGAATAACAAATATTTATTTGATAAACTATTTAACAAGCTGTTAGATCAGATGTCGAATAATTTATTGAGTATATTTATTATTACTCAGCTGCAAATTTGAAATAGATTATTAATTTAATTTTAATGAATATTCTTGAACAAATTACCGTCAATGGAAATGAAAGCAAACATCGAAGAATTAATTAAATAAAATAAAATTTATTTTTACAGCTTCTGATGTCGGAGCTTTTATTCTTATATTCTATAAAATTTAACTTAGTACTAACTCAACACTTTCTTACTTCGACTAACTTCGACAGTTTAAATTTTTATTTAAAGGTTCTTTTCATCATAAGCTCAAAGCCTTAAGGGGAAATATAACCTCAAATGGCTTAGCAAGATCCTTCGTTATGCCGAAAGTATTGCAGCATTAATTTTGAAATAAATATATGGTAAAGTTGAGGATTAATGTTAAGAACTATGTTAGACGAAAATACGATTCGGTAAAATTTTCTCGATAGAAAAAAATCCAAAGTTACCTCCAAACTGAACAATAAACCGCTGTTATTCATAAAATACTTTAAATAAGACCATGAATTTTTGCGTACTAACTAAATTAACTATAAAGCAGTGCCTATGTTATTTTTTTTAAATACCATTATTTTCACTGTAAAAAGAAATTACCTAAACTATCGGCGTCTTAAAGCTTGATTCCTGTCGCCCCGTTAGTATCGCTTAGGCTTTTGAAGGGAGAAGTTGTGTCGCTTACGATCAGAATACAAATTACCCAACAGGACGACGTAAAATTAAAATGAGAAATAACCGTGATAAAAATAAGAAGCGACTGGGTTGGCGTTTAAGAAACAGGCATAAATATCATAAACCTATTGAAATAAGTGTCTAACGACCTATCTACTTACAATATTAGTGAT
This sequence comes from Parnassius apollo, assembly GCA_907164705.1. NCBI lineage: Eukaryota > Metazoa > Arthropoda > Insecta > Lepidoptera > Papilionidae > Parnassius > Parnassius apollo. Next base: position 3,041,368 of record CAJQZP010001064.1, on the reverse strand, counting down.
TACAAACATGTCGGTACATAGCATACGACGCGCGGGGAAGTGGAGGCGAAATTAGAATTTGAGCTGACTTACTATATCCCCTTAACACTAAACATTTCACTTAACATTAAACATTTCATCCATTATTTTTCCACCCATAGGGAATATTTTGACGGTTCTATGGCGCAGTAGCACAACAATCAGTTATAGCACTGAGGGCCGCGGGTTCGAATCCCGCACGGAACAAGTATTTGTAAGGCCTACATAATATAATTGTTACGGGTCTGGATGTTTATCCTCATGCAATTTATGTATGCAAACTGCCTCCACGATATTGGAGAAAATCCTAGTAACTTTTATTTAAAAGAAAAAAAATCTATTGAAATTTACGTAGGACCTCCACCACCACTCATGAACTATAAGAACAAGAAACTTTTCTTTGAACCTATACACGTACAATAAAGACGTACAATCGAATTGAGACCCTCCTTTTTTCCTGAAGTCGGGTAAAAATGAGCCGGCACCCACTTTTTATGCACTTTAAAGTCTTGTTTGTCATACAGTCTATCTGATGGTCCATTAACCGAGAACATGTCAATTGCAGTGTAGAGCAATGGAACAAAGTTCTCAAGTTAGATTTTTTTTATTGAATAACGGTGACAAACAAACACACAAACTTACTGATGGTAAGTGGATGCTGTGGCCCATATACATCTACATTTATCCTCGATTAAGAGTCAAAATTGTTGTCACCACTGAAGGCAAATATAGAATGCCTCGTTTCCAGTAAAAAAAGGTCTCCGATTCTCTACACTCACAATACGAAACATAGCAGCATTAAGCTGCTAGTTTGAGCTGGTATTCTATGAGAGCGGGGGCCTACCCGACTCTTTCATGTCACAACCGTAATATAGCTGCAACTTGGCTGTACCACGTCAAAAATGATGACATTAGAATATGCTTATATGCCGCTGATAGTCATTTTCTTGTGTACCTATGACCAGGAAAAGGATAAGCGCGACGTACCATGTCGGAAACTGGCTTATAAGGCTTAGTAATGTTTTTTGGTGATTTCACTTACGAGCCAAAACTGAGTAAATCTTCATTGACAATGGATTTTTGACTATCGCCAGTAAAATAACGCAAGTTGCCGGAAATCATCGGAGAAAATTTTCTTATTATACAAGATCTTCAAGTGGTTGGGGTTGTCCACTAATGTGAGGCCAGCCAGAAGCCTTGACCTTAATCCTAATCCAATAGAGAATTTTGGGGACCAACTCAAAAGAAAAGTTAGAAGTCGCAATGTGGTTACCACCAACATCCAAAATTTGAAAACCGTGTGAAACGAAGTTGAACTTCGTTCAATCTCAAACATTTCATTAAAAATGTTTGAATCTTACAAAAATAGACTAAAAGCTGTTATTAAACGTAAAAGTGGAAAAAAAAACATTAAAAAAATAACACGAAGTCTTTTTTATCCCAGAAATTCTTCGGCTCATCTTTTATGTATAAACTTCTGTAAACCATATTTTTGTTTTCTTTTTTGTACCAAAGTCTAACTTAAATTAGTTATTGTTTATTTTATTTGTATTCCTAGGCTATCTGACATTCATATGCCATGATACAAGTAAAAAGTATAAGTTCTTAAGTTTGTGTATTTTGGCCCGTTTAATTACACGCCAGTGTATTTATTGTACAGTTTTCAGTAACGATTTATTTGTTAATACAAAATCTCATGGTAAGATACCGAAACCTGAGACTGGGAGCAGCGACATAGGTGCGGGACGTCTGGTATTGCGACCCTCAAACCGTCTGCCAGACCTACACCTGGCGATTGAGGCGATTCCGAGAAAGACCCGAGGTCAGTAGTGAATTTTTACAGGATGTTGCTGAATGCTAGGACACGAGTAGGTTAGTTACATTTTAATCGTACAATTAAAAGCCCTGTATTCTCAGTCATTAATTTATTTATAGGGCAATATATAACAAAGTCCCAGAAAAGTTCCAGCCTTTTACAAGTCCACTGATGATAGAACCCCAAGGAACGTCACAAAACATGGTCCTGAGCCACCTGCGTTCATCAACGCGTTCTTATAAGATCATCTCTCCATAGTGGCTGCCACTCGAGAGTCTTTGTCGGTTCTTCGAGCAATATGGCCGGCCCATCTCCACTTCAGCCTACTTTAAACCGATGGGCTATGTTGGTTATTCTGATTTATATATTTATTTATTCATAGGACACCAGCAGAGTACACATTATTACATTTTTAGAAAGTATTCTTAATCTAGGGACTGATGAGTGCACCTAGTTCCAATGCACACATATCTTCATTTCGAACTATGTAGCTCAGAGACACTTTCTTTCAATAGCTCGCTGAGCGACCTTGAGCTCCTCATGCGGCCAGCGGTGAAGGACAACATTTTGGATTCACATGTAATGTGTTTAGTCTCTCAAATAGTCGGACAATTTGTCCTAGATAAACATTGACATTAACAGCTTCAATCTTAGTGTTCCTGACAATAAAAAAGCCTTTGCCGGTGCAAAAACTCTTTTTTAAAGAATAAAGCATCATCAATTACGATTCAAAGTGCAGATGTGATATCACTCCCGAGGACTTTGATGGAATGTCTATGCAGTAAAAACGGTCTTCGATTCTCTACACACCATACGAAACACAGCAGGATTAAGAGTTGCAATTTTAATCTGGTGTTCTGCGGGAGTGTGGTCTTTTCCCGGGTGAACGGATCCAATTTGTCCAACAAGCATAATATAGCTGCAGTGTTCACTACCATATTGTAAAGGCGCTAATTGTTGACATGAACGTTACATATAACCTTTGTCATGTCCATGTTAGGTTCCGAAACATTTTAATACGTCGGAATAACGTATTCGCCGCTTGAAAAATTTAAAAAGGTAGCGGTATGAAACGTGATCAAATGTCTAACGGGTGAGCATGAGTGACCAGCCTTGTTTTAGTTCATGACATCGAAAAGGTTGTTCCGAAATAAGTTATCTGGAAAGCGTTTATCGCAAGTCGTAATTGCGTGGCTGATTAGTGAAACAAAAATACTCGTATATGCTTATTTGACTGACTGTTGAAAATATCCAGATGAGTGTTGATTACACTTACCTTATGGCGGCTCGATTTAATGGCATGTTTTTGATATTGTGGCCAATGAAACCAATGTAACTTATAGCTATCCTCCTCTGCGTCGTTCTTCGAGTCTCTTAGTATGAGCTATTGATGATGGCACAAAAGCGTTCTCCGTCAAGAAAACTTCATAGCGGAAAGTAGTGAGAAATTTGGTCTAAGATGGAATGACTCGTTATCAGAAAAGAGTTGTGTTGATACCTTGAGAATTGAAGTTAGAATGCTTCGTTAATTAAGACTTGGGTTTGTTTAATGTTTTAATTACTTATAGGTAATCAAATTTTTTTAACAAAAATTTATTTATTACTAGCGTCCCCCCACGGGCATTGCACGGGTGAGTTTTTGATATTGACAACAGCGCCACCTACCGGGTTCAATTGTGAATCTACCATCCAGGGATCCAACACACACCAAAAATTACAGCAAAAACGGTCGACTCGCAGGAGTCGGTGACTAACGGACGGCAATTTGATTTTTATTTTTACGTATAAAGATTAGAGTTGATTAGAGTTAGCCATGTCCAGTCACTGAAGTTAGTCATGTTTGTATCAAGTACGGACAATATCTCTAAATCGATTATTGACGGTGACGTTATTACTTAAGTTTTAAATTCAATTTTAAGATAGTTCCCTTTCAGTTAAATTTAATCTAGTATATATTTAGCGGTGGTGTAAAAATATCTACTTACCCTAAAATGATCCCACGTGTGTCTTTTTAATAACTACAAAAAATTAAAAGCTGTGGTTGCCAAGCAGACTACCTAGTATTGTAACTATGGCTGGATTCCCTTAATATCCCCCTATGAGATCACATATAGGGGAGCCTATATTCAGTTGAGAGTTTTTAATAAGATATAACGGCAATCGAGTATATTCCTTCATCATCGAATGTGCTGTAGTATGAACCTAATACTGATGTGCGCATAATTCATCTGTATATAATATAAAAATCAGTTGGTGTTTGTATCACCAAAACTCAAAACCGGCTTGACTGATTTTGATAAACAAAATTGTGTTTGAATGGGTCACTAGATGGTTAAGATTCATATTTGAATACGGTAGGTGGCGCGATTCAGAAATCACCCGTGAGAAGGGGGGCGGATCTTTTTTATAAGATAGAGTGACTAACGAGCTCACAGTCCACCTGATGTTAAGTGATTACTGTGGCCCATCTACATCTATATTCGATTACGAATCAAAATGCTGAAGCATTGTTAACCCCGAAGACTAAGATGGAATGCCTCGTTTCCTGTAAAAAAGGTCTACGGTTCTCTACACTCACCATACGAAACACACCAGCGTTAAGCTAATATTTTACGCTGGTATTCTGTGAGAGCGTGGTCCTTCCCCGGTCGAGCCAACCCATTCGTGCTACAAGTATACTACTGTATAAAAGTCGTTAGTAATATGGTATAAACGATCTAAAGCACGTGCTTTTCTTTTATTGAATTTGCAGTTCAGCATAGATAAATCAGGTGCGGTGATACGCCAGATGTTTCTAAATTTTGATTAGCTAAAACTGGAAAATTTATAATATTTTACAATCAATTCTTAAATATATCTATTTGACCTTTTTATAATTTTTAATTCCCGTAAATGAAGCTATGCTCGGAGTTTCTCTGCATGATAGACTCAGAAATGAGGATATCCGCAGTAAAACCAGAGTGACCGACATAGTCCAACGGACAAGCTAAAGTGGCAATGGGCCGGCCATATAGCTCGAAGAACCGATAACTGGTGGGGAAGAAAGGTTCTCGAGTGGCAGCCTCGTACCGGTAGGCGTGGTGTAGGGCGACCCCCCATTAGATGGAGTGACGACCTGGTAAGACATGCAGGAAGTCGATGGATGCACATGGCTCAGGACCGTGCTTTGTGGCATTTCTTGGGGAAGGCCTATGTTCAGCGGTGGACTTGTGAAGGACTGTAATGATTGAATGATTGAAATGAAATTTTAACCTGGCATTACCATGACACTAGGGTTTCACGCCGGTTCATCTCTAAGTAGGTTTTGTTTTTGCGACCGGTGTAGATTTAAAAAAAATCCTGTAAATCCAAGGTCAATACTCAACCGACTTTACTTACGTTTTATTTTTATATTAATAATTTTATGTTCTAAACTGCTTTTCTACTTAGGATACCTTTTATACTGGCAGGCATTCCATCTTAGTCTTCAGAACTGAAACGCATCTGCATTTTGTTTTTAAATCGATGACAGAAGTAGATGTTTATGGCCCACAGCATTCTCATATGATCAGGCTGTGTGCTCGTTGCTCACCCATATTCTATAAAAATATTGTAATACCTAACAGTGAATCTCGAGAGAACCTAAGTTCCGCTATATACCACGGGTGTATATGAAGTTTTAAATAAATAAATAAATGAACTAAATAATTACTTTAATATCTAAATTTGTTATTTGTGCTTGTGAATTTTTTGTGTGCCCAATTTGATGTAGTGTTTGAAAGAGGGTGTAAATTAAACATGATAAGTAAAAATTAACTAAGGCCCCTTTAACTAAGGTCCCGAATTATTGATTACTTTAGTATCCTTGAAAATGACTATCATACATTTATTGTTATTGTGATAACCCGTATAGTATTGGAGGCACATCATACATCAATGATGAACGTATCTTCTTTAAATATTACACATATATCACAATCATAAGTGTATCTATCGGACGAAATGAAGTCCTTTTGTTTTTTCACAGGCTTTTTTAAATACTTTATGCCAGTTATTGACTAGTATTCCACCCGAGGGTAAGTAGTGATGTAGCTGAAGATGGCAAAGCACACTGATTTAGTTATACAAAAGCCTTTACCTATATTCACTCTTGCTTTGAAGGCACACACATTGTAGTAGGATGGAAAGAAAGATGCTGGCTGATTATTCCACTCCATTACTGTATGCATTACGAACGACAAAGTTTGGTTCAAATGCAAAATATCTCTACGACCAAGGCACAGAAACTAGCCAAGCGTCTGCCACGACACCCACAATACTAAATGTGATGATGGATTCCCTTATGTCGTCACCACGTGGCAAGATATATGGATGCGAGGAATGATGGTATACTTTCTTGTACATACAGTGTATATATTATAGAAAGTAATAAAAATACCATATAACATAATAGAATGATTTCTTGTATTTTCAAGAATACTACACATTGAATAAAATTACATATACGGAATTTTAGCCTTTAATATTAACTTTTTAAATTCTTGTCATTTACAGCGTCAATCGGTCACGGAACTACTAAGATGTTTGACGTCTTGTTATCACAATTAAGCTTTTAAATATATACTTTAGGTCCGATCAACACAGCTTACTTTGTTTGTTATTTAAAAGAGGGAACACATTCACAATCAAGTTTTTACACACCTGCATCTTGTAGTGTGTGAATGAGGTCTCTTTTACATAAGACAATCAAAAATATCGATAAAGCCGGCGTAAAAAACATTATATAGTCAATGTAAAGCACCGACGCTCCGGAAAGTATGTCACCATGTACACCCGCAAACAACAGATTTGATGACACGGATTCCTCCCAAGGACGATTCGTGAGGTTATTGATATATAAAATATCCTTATTGCAGTAGAGACGATGGTAGGGTGCTGCTATCTACTTGGGACCAGACTTCACGGTACAGTTATCTCGAACTATAAGCATCATCATCATCATTCTCTAAGCCATTTCCCATTATCTGGGGTCGGCGCAGTAAATCTTCTTGTTCCATTCCTCTCTATCAGCCGCCATTTCCATACTTACTCCTTTCATTCTCATATCACTCTTCACACAATCGATCCATCTTTTATTCGGCCTTCCTCTGCCCGTGTGTCCCTCCACATTCATATTCAACACTCGTTTTGTGACATGACTTTCATCCCTCCGCATCACATGCCCAAACCATGCCAATCTGCTTCCTCTCACCTTTTCTACCACTGGCGCTACTTTCAGGCTTCCTCTTATATACTCATTCCTTATCTTATCCATCCATGTCACACCACACATCCATCGTAACATTCTCATTTCATTCGCATGCAGTCTATTTTCATCCTTCTTCTTGACGGCCCAGCATTCACTTCCATACATGACGACAGGTCGGATGATCGATTTGTAAATTTTCCCCTTCAGCCTTATTGGCATTCGGGGATCGCACGTTGTGGCTGTGACCTGTCGCCATTTCATCCACCCTGCGTTAATCCTCTGCTGCACAGCTCTATCTAAATAATTGTTAAAAATGTTAAGTAGAAATTAAATACATTGAAAGTATGAGTTGGTTAATCAATATATGGTTTAATGTTACAATAACGTTCTAATAATCATTTTTACGAAAGTAACACGCATTCACATAAGTCAATCAATACACACATTGAAGTCGGTAACGTACTAATTGAGTGTATGGAGGTCAATAAAATGGTGAGTGGCAATTTTAATATGTTAGCCCTATTAGATAACAATTATAATTGATATTTAACTGCTGTGGTAGGTCAGGGGCTAAGCGTTCGCTGTAATTTGCGAAGATCACAAGCAACCTGGGTACACGCCAAAAACAATAATAATACCACGTACCTGACATTGAAGGAAAACATCGTGGGTTTCCTACATTCAAGTAATATGTAGTACGTACGTTGTACGTGGTAGAACCTTGGTGCAGCTTTGTTATAGTTCTAGCACGAATGGATCGGTTCGAATGTGAAGCACCACTATCTCACAGAATACTAGCGTAAATAGCAGCTTGATGCTGCTGTGTTTCATACGGTGAGTGCAGAGAACTGAAGACCCTTTTTAATGGATACAAGGCATTTCACCTTAGCCCTCAGAAATGATGACGCATATGTATTTTAATATATAGATAGATGTAAATGTCTATGGGCCACAGCAATCATTTACCATCATATGGGATATGTGCTCACTTGTCACTCTTATTCTATAAAAAAGAGACAACGATTGTCTGTAATATAAAAGTTTATTTAAAGCTCATGTACTCAAAGTTACTTAGTGAGTCATAAAACGTTATTCTGTGCCTCCGAACACCCACACCGTAATTATGAGTCTTGTAAGAGGCGATAGAAAAAATGTAAGCAGGAGATGGGCAACAGCGTCTTCCTGATAACACCAGAATAAAAAAGCTGCGGGGCCGACCCGCTTGCCAAGCGAGGCAAATATGGCATATATGTCCCTCGATGAAGCAGTCTGTGGGGAGGCCTGCTTTCAACAGTGGATATTTGATAGATGGTCATGATAATTGTATGGTCTGTATTTTAATGGTTTCCTACCTAAATATCTGAGAAATAAAATACTTCTAAAATATGAAGTGAAATACGTCGACACGCACTGGAGAAGCGTGGCGGACCATCCGCTCCATAATCATCTGTGAAATGTGAGAAAGTTTGTACCCAGTGGGATGTATGTAGACTGTAACTTTGCTTTTATGTAATTACCCATGGTGATAGCCATCTCCAAAGGTAGGGACAGCGAAGAGGTAGATAGATAATCCTAATTATAAAAGTGTTGATCAATTCAGAAAACGAACATTAAAATTTTTACATAAATTTCACAATACATGTGCTAGAAACACAAAAAAAAAACTAATATATATAAATTAATTTATATATATATATATATATATATATATATATATATATATATATATATATATATATATATAAATAAATATGATCTACATATGTATGTGTATGTATGAATTTTTTTCACCCTAGCCTACTGTATTTTACGCTTCTCCCACTAACTTTCCGGTTGGCTGGTAGAAAATGCCATATGACATTAAGTCCACCCTTTTGTACCTTAAGTACAATAAAGTGTATAAATAAACAAGATAAAATATATAAAACCCGTAAAAACTAATATCTCCTAACGAAGCAGTAATATAAAAATGACATGCTGGGCGTAGTAAGATTGCGGCAGATTACAGCCTCCTAATGAGACTTGTTGCTAAATATGTTTGCGTAAAACCGAAATAAGTGCTTCAAAAGCAGCACGCAGCGAGTGCCACTACATATGATATGTAGGTCTCTTAATTGTTATTACAAAACGTTAAGTAACAAGATTATGACGGATTCAAAAATACTTGGACCATATTGCGCAGAAATGATTCAACCCACAAACTGACGAAGGAGTTTTGATCCAGTGACTCATTTTTCCCGAGAAATCTAGCGATTTATAAAATAACTGGTCTTTGTTTATTATTTTAAGTCTAAGTAACGTAACATTTATAGATCCTACTTAGGCGAAGCTGGAACGGGTCACTAGTAATGTTGTATAATGGCCATGTATAAGAGCCAGGGTCGGGCCAAAAAATAAATATTTTTTGGCCCGACCCTGGCTCTGAGTTTTTCTGTCAAGAAATTCTCAGTAGCTTCCCGGAGTCAGAAAGTTGGCGGTCCTGCGCCCGATTTCTCTCCGGTCATGTCGGCTTACCGTCCCATCGGGTTATGAGAGTGAGGGAATAGAGAGTGTACTTGTGCTTGCGCATTACACGATTGGGCACTATTATCCTGTCCTGCGCTGATGGCTAGCCGCCGTGGCCGAAATTTGGTGTGGAGGAAATTATTGTTATTATAATAGCCACAAGAAAAATGCATTCGTCTTTCAAATCTGAATAAGTTTGTCTTTTGTGAATTGGAGCATTCCTGCATACCACAGTTCACTTTTGAGATGTAATTAGAAATATGTATTGAACCTTGACATTAACGTATGGTACAAGTTGTAAACGGATGCGATAATCTTGGTATTTCAATTTTAAGAAATGGTTCTACATACTTCTGCTTCAACTTAAGAATATGAATTTGACATATTTGAGACATAACATTTTTTCTAAAAACTCAGTTAACCTTTCAGAGAGCGAATCAGTTTAATAAGGCTAATTTTGAGATATATTCTTATAGTAATTCACATATTTTTGGTAAGAATAATATTAATTAAGTATTTTTACACAATATTTTTACGTCAAAACGCTCTCATGCTTTTTTTTATTAAAATTCAGAATTAATCTATTTCAGGTAATATGTAAATTGAAAATATTGATTGTTGTTTTGCCTTGTTTTTCACTCTAAACTAATGTTAACATTAATTATTTTTATAAGTGTTTTTCCGAATTGTCTTCACAAACACATTTATAGATATTTAGTAAAGTAAGGAAGAGCGGGGCCACCTGGCACAAGTATTATTATTACTTAATAGGATGGTCCCAACCTCTGTTTACAGTTACAAACCACTGTGTTGTGAAATAAAGATTTTGAAAAAAAAATTAAGTGAGAATATTAATCACATGTGTTTACTCAATTCAGCATCACATCGATTTTTTATGGAATAAAGGTGAAAAACAAGCACACAGTCCACCTGATGGTAAGTGGATGCTGTGGCCCATAGACATCTACATATATCTTCGATTAAGAATCAAAATGCAGATGCGTTGCCACCCCTGAGGACTACTATGGAATGCCTCGTTTCCAGTAAAAATGGTCTCCGGTTCACTCACTATACGAAACATATAGCAGCATAGAGCTGCTATTTTCCGTTGGCATTCTGTGAGAGCGTGGTCCTCCCCTGGTCGAGCCCACCCATTCGTGCTATAACCAAAACATAGCTGCAGCATGACCTTAAGGATTACACGTAAGATTATAAATTACAATCCTGTCTTTGCTTTAAAGGTATATTTAGCACAAAATTTATTCTCAAAAAATTAGACCGTAGAATGCAATGTACTTACTATAAATCACTAAAACTTGTCAAAAAGAAGTAATATTACATAATTTAGTTCAAGAACAACAGCACAATATTTGCTGGTATCGTATTGTAATGACGTAAGATAATCCATATGTCGTAAAAGGTAATGATACTCATCATTATCATCATCATCACAGCAATCAAGAGTCCACTGCTGTAAGTAGACAGGTTGTCTCGTAGTATCCTACGAGACAAATCCCTGTGACGGAGGGAATCGAAACAGGGGATAGGCAGCAGCATCTTTCTGGCAAAAGCGACAGGTGGGATTGCGGTCATGCCCTGGCTAATAATAAATAAAAAAAGACAAGGAAATGTTCGCCGCGCTGCCCCATTGCGTGCTGGCGATCTTCACATGTCTTCAAAATATTTTTTTTATTTCTCAGATATGCAGGTTTCCTCAAAATGTTTTCCTTCGCCGCCGAGCACGACGCACTTAAAATAGCAATTAACAATTTTATTAGTGTGCACGGGGATCGAACCCGGCTAGAAATCCGGCCGGCGTACCGTGAAATTTACAGCGTGCGCAAACTATCTGAGCTACCACGGCTCTCCTGCTTGCCTTTCCACATTAACAGAGGTCTTGCCCAGCTGTGAAATTAATAGAAATAATACACTTATTGTGAAGAAAAAGTATGCGTTACTTGAAATATTTGCCAATTTTCACCACTCAGTTCATGTAAAATTAATTTGTTGATATTTGGACCAAACAACGCGATCACAATGGCTGTTCTTAAGCTAAGCATCCATAGTGCCAGTGCCGCATTCTCGTTTAAATGACATGATAACATTATAAAGTAAGTTGGTGTTGAAGCGGCTTTGACATTTAATTGGTTTGTTTGATTTGATATTTGTCTTCTTTATGATGATTGTGATCTGCACCTAGTTACCTAGGTGCATCTTGTACCTATTTAAAATGTATATTAATGAATGATAAATTACAGAATAGTATATTATATCTTATTACAGCACTTCTAACTTTTAAAACTTTAAAAACGGGTGGAGGTGATGCCAACGGAGTTTCATTCGTTATGTTGCTTAGATCGAAGCAGTAATTTTGAATAGAATAAAATAATTCTGAAATCGAGGCTTAAATTGTTATATCTTCTTTTTATCACAATCTAAATGTGTTATAGTGTAGAGATGCTGATTATTAGGTAAGTAGGGGTGGCAGCGTAAATGCTTGCTGCTGTGTTTCGTATGGTGAGTGTAGAGAATCGGAGACCCTTTTCACTGGAAACGAGGCATTCCATCTTAGTCCTCACGGGTGACAACGCAGCTGCGTTTTGATTCGTAATCGAGGATAGATGTAGATGTCTATGGGCCACAGCAACCACTTACCATCAGATGGACTCTGTGTTCGTTTGTCTCCCTATCCTATAAATAAAAACCCTTTTAAAAAAGAGGTTGTACGAATAAAAGTTTGAAAATAAAATATTTTATGTTATACATCATTTTTGGTTATGGCGAAAAGTAGTAAGTACGCGATTGCCTGTAATTAAAATATGAAGTAATTCCAATTTCTACTATCAGTATTTAGACACGCGAGAATATCAAATAGGCCTCGTACTCGTTTCTATTGCGATCGTGATGTATATTGCGTTCGTCGCGCATCACTGCAAAAATAAACAAATATTTATATGTAATATAATAACAACTTCTGTTACAAAATCTTTCGCAACTGCTAGTGGATTCGTCTCGAATGCGTATCCACTATCGTTATTTGATCACTAATAAAATGTTGGTGACGTGATTCTCTTGAACTATATCATTATGGGCGGAATAATAATGCCTTCGTGCACTCGTTTGTAAAAGTAATCACACGCTTTGTAATGTAAGGTCACTGAGCTCCTTTTATTGTGATGCTTTTGTTATTTAGTTTACAAATATGCTGATATGAAAAAGTCTAAGCAAATATTGATAAATTACTACCTCATGTTAAAAATGTATAATACTTGTGCTTACTTAGAGCTGTGTTAAGAGTGTTGGGTAAATTAGTATTAATAGTTTGCTTTATATAATATAATATAAAGCTTCTAACAATTTTTATCAATTAATTTATGATTGTGTTAATGTCTTCCTATTTAGTAAATTTCTATGCCATCAAAACATAACTTGTAAAAAACCAAGTCTCGCAACTCAGATCTTCTACCGTAAAAAGTTGTGAGATCCATGTAATACCAAGTCGGTTAATTTATTCAGTCCCTACTTAAGGATCATTCTTTTTTTAAGTTATTACGTAATTAGCTAACCTAACAACATTTTATAGTGACCATATCAATGTTAAAAATCTATTATGTTTTAAATATGTAGATTGACTAGGCCATCGCATGAAAACGTAATGTATCTCACAATAATTTGTGCAATTTTAATGGGTAATCTGTGTAAGTAATACATATTATATTATATTATATTAAATTGCTTAGTGCGATGGCCAAGTCAATCTATATAATATTTAAAACATAAAAGATTTTTAACATTGATATGGTCACTATAAAATGTTATTAGGTTAGCTAATTACGTAACAACTTAAAACAGAAGGATCCTTAAGTAGGGACTGAATAAATTAACCGACTTGGTATTACATGGATCTCACAACTTTTTACGGTAGAAGAACTGAGTTGCGAGACTTGGTCTTTTTTACAAGTTATGTTTTTGATGGCATCTCATTTCTTTTTGTAGATAAGATAGTCTTACTTTTTTACCTTTCCGGTATCTTCTACTTCTTGAATACCAACAACGTACCTATCTACACCTATTATACACATACATACACAAGTACACTGATTCATTTACTGCAAATATAACTTTGTAATTCTATATAGTCATATAGGATTACAAAGTTATTTATGCAGTTAGTGTATCTAGAAAACTGGACCGAAATTAAAAAATATTTTAGTTTTTCCTTGATCTATATAATAAACACTAATTGCATTCTAAATTTGAAGCTTCTATGTCTGCTAGAAGTGTCTTAGAGTTTTGATGATCGGTCAATCAGTGAGTGACAAAATTAAGAAACTTTGACTTGTTATAATTCTTAAACTACTTGTTCAAATTGGATGAAATTTTGGAATATATCATTTTTATATAATGCCTACTTGGTTAAAATTCAAATTAAAATTCAGGCTTCTAGTTTAATCCACTACGAAGTTATAGGGGGTTGAAAATGGCCTGAATTGCTTCGAGAAAAGTATAGTACGGCCGTGCCGCTTTTTTGCTCGACTTGGCGGGGGCACTGCCGTGCCCCCAGATTTAATTTAAATGTAATTTACAAGAAAGATTTCTTTAATTTACGTGTTGAACTATAAAATATATATTGAATTTATTTTTGAATATATATTGAGTAAAACAACTGTTACGGATTTTATTGGGTTTAATGTAACTTAATTTAACGACCTAAGATTCAAGAGCTTTGATTATGAAATACTGCAAACAATTTCGTTGTTCTCTGAGAATATGTCATATATTTTAATAAACAATTTAGGTGATAATAACTGGGTGGCTTAAGGTGCGGCAGAGGGAATACGAAACAGAAGACGTCAGAAGGATCTTACTTTCACACCATAATGTAAAAATAAAACTTTAAAAAAATTACCAAACTACCCGTCAAACGTGCCAACGTTAGTTCGGTAATTTTTTTGGTTAATCTCCCCTCTATAACGCAATCTGTGTGCGAGACCTATGTTCAGTAGCGACTTTTCATGGGCTGTGTCAAATGAATAAATATGAAAGAAGTATGCCCACTTTCCATACATTCATTGACCTGTCATTTGATTCCTTTTACAGGTCGCATCTACCTACAACTACTGTTGCATAAAATAAGTATTGTTTATAATAACATAATAACTTATCACCTTTTTATTTAGAGGCCAGGGAAAAATGCTTAAAGTAAATAAGTTTTTCAGATTATAACCTGTCAACTGTATACTATGGTATACTATGGCGTGGAAAAAAAAATAACTTCCACACCAAAACTACAAAAAAAAATATCTGATCATAAAATAATAAGATAAGTAACAAAAAACGATTGGTTATTTTGAACATTCATAAACACAAACTAATAAGAGTACTAACGTAATTCATACACCACTTGACAAATTAATAACATTTTTATAGTCTGTGAAACGAAATGTGTAAAATCCGTTTTTTTTTAAAAATATATATTGTCATGGCTTCTGGGATTATAAGTCATTGTTAAACGCGTTCCTTCTCCTAAAGTCTATTGAGAATGATAAACATATTAATATTACTTTTTTCCGAGTTTTATTGGAAAATTCTATTATGCGATACGAAATAAGCAAAATAAAGGCAATTTTATAAATATTTTACATCACTAGACGTGTTAGAAAATGTCCAGGTCAAAATTGGACATGATTCTTTACCCAAAACATGTTAAAGGACTGTTTTGTTGTTCTCATTTATATTTGCCCACAAATAGAATTTACAATGCATTACTGTTCTACAAATGCTAACGACTTTAGTTCAATTTATTAAAAATATAGTTTTGTAAATGTAACGTATAATATTTACCTCATTTTCTTGATCATCATCATCATCAGCCCGTATAAGTCTACTGCTGGATACGGGCTTCTATCATTGTAGGGAGGACTGGTCTTAGGTCTTCACGCTTGAAAGGTGGATTAACGATCGCACATTTATATAAAACAAGTAATTTCATGTTTAAAATTTAGAGGACTTATTTAGTTATATAAGATATTTATACGTTATAGATACCAATAAATCAAAATAGCGGCTATTTAACAATCCTTTGTGTATATCATCTTTTTGTTTGTATTTTACTTAACCCATACTAGGATTTTCTCCTGTATCGTGGACGCAGTTTTACATTTTAAAAATAAACATTCGGACACATAACAATTATTTGTAGGTCATCCAAATACTTGTTCCGTGCGGGATTCGAACCGTTCGTTTTTGCGCCGTGACTCAATGCTAAGCTTCTGTGCCACGGAATAATTGTGCTGTTATCCGGTTAGGTTAACGATAAGCTTTATCGGATATCTATCAAGCTCAGTTTACAAGCATCTATAGTTAAAAATGTAGGGATTATATTTTATTCTACCATCACCCTTATGTATGAGTTTGCTCAGAAATACAAAGTTATGGTGCTGAATATCTTCTTTATATCTCCTTATATTATTCTACTTTTTTAACTTTAGTTTTTAAGGTTTGTGGTTTCTCGTTTTGTTATCAATTGATGGTGTTCTTAAATGTTAGTACTTTTTTAAATTATTAATGAGTAATGATTACCTAAAGAAAATAATGTGTTGACTGTAAATGGAATACACATAAAATTCCATTATTCGTCCAAGTTTAGAAATTTGTTGTGTTACTGTTGTTTATAATAACATAATATAACAAAAAACTTCACCCCTGTCACCGACAGGAATTGGCAGAGACTACAGACATACATTTGGCTCCATCCTGACACACCTCTCTCGTCTTTTCCACATCCATATAATCACGCATACATGCTCGTCTGCTCGTCGGTTAAGGGTTCCCTTAATTTGGCCATTTTCAACATATCGCCAATTTGGTCAATAAGCTTTCGTCTAGGATGTTCATTTTCCGCTCTGCCGTTCACTTCTGCAACATACCTTTTCTTTGTCACTGTCACATGTCACAAGCCCCATTGTTGGCTCTCGACGCCTGTCAAATAATTAATAGCAAAGTTGGGTTGTTAAATAATTGATATTTATGTCTTAAGTGGTGACTGGTTTTAAATTTTCCTGGTTTGAGTGCCAAGGATGGCAAGATTCACATGGTCTTCTTTTATTCTAGTTATAGTATAACGTAAAAAATAGCGGATACTTAGTCATCATTTAGTATTACAAAATGCACATTTAACTCAACTAAAAACGAGTAACAATGTCCTCCAGATTGAATTTCCGTTAAGGCGGCCAGACTGAACGGAGATTAGCCATCTGTGCAGGTCATGTCCAAGTATATGCGCAAGCACAGGTGTACTTTCTATTCCTTCATTCTCATATTCCGAGGGGACGGTAATTTGACTAGACTGAAGAGAGATCCTGCACAGAACCAACGGCTTTACATGTTTTGCAACTTTTTTACTCCAGGCTGTTACTTTCTTGACAGAAAAACCCAATATCTGATTTTGCCCCGACCCGAGATTCGAACTATGGACCTCAAGATCAGCAATCGCGTTTACAACCACTAGACCAACGTGGCAGTATACACTAAGAGTATGTAGTATAATAAAGTTCAGCTATGGATAATATTTATTTATTGATTTTATTGTAAAACACCTTAACAAAACGATTACAAATCCGGACCTAATTTTTGATTTTTGATTTTTTTTGATTTGCCTTTTGACACTGGTCCACCCTTAGTGAACAACTTGGGACGTAGAGAAATAATGTGATAGGCAACAAAAATAAAAAATAAAGTTAGAATATTGCTCATTGAATCTTAGTACTTTTTTATTGTCCTGAAACCATCGTATTTTTTAAGCACACGATTATAAGCTGTAGATACACGCCAGCACAGTCAATACTAAAACCCCAGGAGCTACCACAGGTTTAGATGTTAATGAGAGTCGGATTATGTCGCATTGTCGTTGATGTCTTTTGCTTATAGAAAAGTTAAAATGAAAGTTAAAGCTAAAGATTAATGGGCTATTTTTCTAATATTACGTAGGTCACTCAATAAGTTTTGAGATGCTCGAAATTTAAAAATGGAACGCACCCGTGTTATATGTTTCTAAAAAGCAAATTTATTTAAAAATAGAACTCCATAAGCCAATTGATCAATATTAAAAAAAAAAGTTCTATTAATTTTCCCGACCCGAAAAATTAAGTTTACAACAATTACTATCAGCATTAGGGAGTCGTATTGTCGTCTACACAGACTATTTGGGTCCTGCAGGTCTCAGGCCTCGGGGTTGCCCCCATTACCCGGGTTGTCCTCGCGGTCCATTACTATGGACCGGTCCTTGTAGCCTTTTCAGGCGTTGTTAGATTATTCTGCTTTTAGTCCGTAATTGGTAGAAAAGATTTTTCGTAGTCGGTTAAGACTACGAAAAAAGGGAGGTTGTCTTGAGGTGTCTAAGTTGGCCTATCAGCGGCATTGTGGGTTGTTCAGCAGTTCTCTTGGAAACGGTCGCCCGTCCGGTGGGCGAGTGTGTAACGGCGCTAGGTTGTTGAGGTGTAAGTGTGGCCCGTTGTCTGCGCGGTCGAACAGTCCGCGCGCCAACCGGGCCACAAAGTCCTGAAAGGTTTCGATCTTAAGGTCGGCAGCTATGACGTCATTCCGGACGTAGCGACCCGCACCAACAATGGTTCTTAACGTCAAGTTTTGCTGGGCCTGCAGTCGCCACAACTAAGAACCGCGTACCAGGCCGGAGCAGCGTAGGTGATAATGGGTCTTACGTACATCTGAAAGATCTTCACTTTTGTCTTAAGTGGTAACTTGGATGTCAGGACCGGACGGAACATCGCCCGCGCACATTTGGCTGTGCGGACGATGAGGTCGACGTGCGCAGTCATGCGCAGCGCCCGGTCGATCCGGCACCCAAGGTAGGTCACGGCCTTCTCGTACGCGATCTTCTAGCCATTGAGGGTTAGCGGAGGTGGTAGGTTCCTGAGCTGGCGAGTGAGCAGAGCGGTCGTCTTACCAACGTTGACGACCATCCTCCACTCATCTAGCCATAGTGGCAACAGGTCCAGCAGACGTTGCATCCTGGCAGTGGCAATGTGGGCTCTTCTGGACGAGGTGAAGTAGGCGCTATCGTCCGCGTATAACGCCAATTCCACGTCGTCCTCCCACTCTTGCAGCCTTCCTGCCAGTGTAGGGATGTCATTAGTGTACACCGCGTACAGGACTGGAGACAAACAGCTGTCCTGAGGAACGCCGGCTCTGATGGTTCTTGTTGCGGACTCGGCGTCCTCTATTCCAGTCTGCCAGGAAAGACGCCACTAGCCGCAACATAGCAGGAGGGACACTGGTCTGTTCTTTCAGTTTATAAAGTAGCCCAGAATGCCACACCCTGTCGAACGCCTTCTCGATATCGAGAAAGACGCCCAACGATGTGCGGCCACGGTTGTACTCGGCCGCAAGCAGGTGCAGCACTCTGGTCAGCTGTGTTGCTGTTGAGTGATCTCTCCTGAATCCGTGCTGCTCCGCCCGAAGTTGGATGCACGGACGGAGGCGTCTTAGCAACAATCTTTCTAGCTGTTTACCTATGGCCGGTAGCAGCGTGATCAGCTTGTAGCTGGCAGCTCTACGCCTGTCCTTCCCGGGTTTTGGCAAGACGATGACTTTGCCTTTCTTCCAGTCCTCCGGGAAGTGGGATGTCCGCAATATCCCATTGTAGAGTCGACCAAGCTCTACTAGGACTCTATGGGGCAGCTGTCGGAGTGCAGCGTTGGTAATCCCATCGTGCCTTGGCGCCTTCCTCGGTTGCAGGCGGGTTACTGTCCTCCGCAGTTCAGCGGGAGACATGAACCACTCTCCTGCAAGTGGTGGCGCGGGCGACGACAGGAACTCCTGCAGTCTCCTTCCGGGCATAAAGCTCCACTAACTCCGCACTTGCTAGGTACGGCATAAATTGCTCCTCGAAGTGCTCTACTAGGATATCCGCTCTACCCTTGGCACCGTAACGACGTTCGCCCGCGTTGTTGGTCAGCGGGAAAACGGGAGGTTTGGCTTTAGTTAACTGTCGTTTCAGTTTGTAGAGCGCCGTGTCGTGCTCTTCCGCTTTCCATATACGTCGCTCCCAGGCCTCTTCTCTGTGTGCCTGCACTGCAACCGACAGTTCTTCCGACAGGGTGTTCAACTGCGTTTTGATTCTCGGGCAGCGTGTACGCGCCCAGAGCCTCCTGAACGCTCTTTTCCTTAACGAACGCCTAGTGGCAGCGTGGAGGGCCTCCTGTATCGCCTTAGTAATTCTTGTAGCAGCGGCCTCTACGTCGTCCGCTGTGCTTAAGGAGTGGTGTGCTGGAGGTCTCTCCTGAAGGTGTTGTTGGTAGAGCCTCCAGTCGACACGTGTCTTAAATGCTCTGAGCGGCGTAGTCACCGCCTTTAGGCCAAGGGTAATCAAGATCTGGAGGTGCTGTGAATTAAGGTCGTACAGCTCCTCTACCACTATCGGGTAGTTGACGTTCCTAGAGAGCACGATGTCCTATACATCCGGACGTTTCCGTGGATCTGTCGGAACATGTGTAGGTTTTTTCGGGACCTAAGACGTCATAGCTGTATCTTTCAGCGTCTTCGAATAGTGCATGACCCGGCGGGTTGATCACTCTAGATCCCCACGCTGGGTGTTTGGCGTTTGTGTTTCGCCTTCCATCACCGTCCGGACGTCTTAGGAGCAGAATGGAGTCCCTGGCGGGCGGTATGCTGCGTAGATCCTAAGTTCCTCGCCCGCTGCCTCCATTTTTATACCGATAGAGCGCATCGTTTAGTGCTCCGGTAGATCGAGTTCTTGATGGACGATGTCCCTTCTAACTAAAACCGCCGTCCCTCTGTAGGCGGCCCCTTGAGAAGTGACCTCGTCCCTCCTGTACATGTGGTAGTTGGGCAGGTTAACGTGCGTGTTCGGGTTTAATTTCGTCTCTCCCAACAAGATAACTTGTATGTATTGTTGTTGGGCGACAGTGCGGAGTTCATGCAGCTTCTGCTGTATTCCATCTGAGTTCCAGTAGAGGAGGCGCAGGTTAGACTCCTCCGTAGTGCCTTGCCAGGAGGTTTGCCAGCGCGTTCATAACTGCTGTAATCGGATCCGTCTCGGCTCTAATATCGGCCAGGACCTGACTGCCGACTTCGATTGCTATGCCAACCAAACGTTGGATTGTCTGTCGTCAGCAGTCTCGAAGTCGGCTGATGGTTTTCTTGGAGCCTGTGAAGGCGTTGGCACTGGTCTCGGGTGTTGGTGTACGTCTCTTTGTATATGGGTAGAGCGCGCTCTATTTGTAGAGCGGGCTCTATTTTCCGATAGAGCCCTTTCTGGCACTCTACCCATTCTGGCTTTCTTCTGTTGTTTGGTAACCTGCACCTGGGCTATCGTTACCGCTGGGTTTGGGGTAGAGGTTGCTGCCTGAGGAGGGGACTGCACCTTCTGCTTCTTCTTCTTCCCCCGCTTACTCATTTGGGAGAGGTTTGACGCTCAATTGCGTCGTTAGCGGGGGGCTGGAGAGTCACACCGGTGGTTGCCTTAGATGTAGTTATAGTCGGTACCAGGACATGGCTGGTACTTTATCGGTGATCTCTATTAGGTACTTTTGCACCGTCCGGAATTATTCCGGACTTTGGGGGGTAAACCTAACCCCCTTCCCGAACGGACGAGCATTAGGTGGGTGACCCAACTTCCTGTTGAGCAACTCAAAATGCTTCGTCCAGTCTGGGAGGCACTCAGCCACTATGGGCGGGTATCTTTTAGATGTTTCCTCATCAGGCTTGGTTTTCGGTGCCTCCGATGTCCTGGTCCTTGGTACTGCTGGGGCAGCTGCCAGTTGGGCGTAACTGGTCGAAGGCCTTTGACCAACGTCCGATGGCCGGCCTGACGGGTTGGTGGTTGGCGCGGACAATGAGTGCCCGGCAGATGGCGCTAGGGTCGCATACGTGGTTGAACTCCACCCGTACGACCCTTCTCCTCCCTGCTCCAGATCGACAGCATCCATGCTGCAATGGTGATCCGGTGATCTGGGAGGGGTTGTCCCAGATCACCATTCCAGTCGGCCGTCGGCGGGAGTCGGCGATGACGATTTAGGTGGTGATCTGCGGATGGGTCTCTCCGGTTGTCGGTTGCTTTCTTCTTCGGATGTAGAATATTCTGAAGAGTAAGGGGATCCGACGCATTGCCTCTTCTCCCGGAGTATCTATCGGTACACATTGCAAGGACCTTTTGTAGTAGATCAAGGTGCCGTCTTTAGGTCTGGTCAGCCTATCATTTCTTACTAAGGTCTAATTGGCTATTTTGGGATCGCTCAAACTAGGTTTCAAGAAGGTCTCTTGTACTAGCATGATGTCGATATCATGGTCGCGTAAAAAATATATGATCTCTTCCTTTTGATTTCTGATACCGTTTGCATTAAAGAACGTGACAGTCAGAGACCTAGGCTTGGTTCTACCTATAGGTCGTATTTCCATTTTGGTTATAAGAAGAAAAAATTGGCTTAGGCGCACTGGAACGAACCTATCGCTTGGATAAGACTGATATCCTTAATGGTAGCATTGAGCCTATCTTGAATAGACTTGGCTTTGCGAAGTTTGCGGGAAGGTTGTGACTTCGGCAAAAAACGACGGACGGACGGAGGCGTCTTAGCAACAATCTTTCTAGCAGTTTAGCTATGTGCGGTAGCAGCGTGATCGGCCTGTCGCTGGCAGCTCTACGCCTATCCTTCCCGGGTTTCGGCAAGACGATGACTTTGCCTTTCTTTCAGTCCTCCGGGAAGTGGGATGTCCGCAATATCCCATTGTATTTTTTTTATTTCATATTGCTGGTTAAGTTGAACACTAACGAGAGGTCAGTGTCGATGTTTGACGATGCCTGAGGGGCAGATTTGGGCATCTGGACCTGGCGAGGAGGCACTGGCCGTGAGGCGGCCGCGCTGACGGTCGCCGGCAACCCATGCGTTGGGTTAGGACCCCCTTTAACGGGGGCGGGCTTGGCTGTAGCCTGAGCGGGCGCGGGTTGTGGCACTGAGGTTGGTGCGACTGATGAGGCAGAAGGCCGTGGGCGCGACCTACTGGAGTTGCCCGCCCGCCCGCGTCAGATTGCTCCTCCGTTCGGCTTCCCACGCGGTGCTTTGGTACACGCGCTATAGCTCACTGGGTGTCCCTCTTCGCCGCACAGAACACAGGACGGAGGGCCCTCCGACTCGGGCGTTCGGGGGCCATGATCGCCGAGGCACTTAACGCACCTAAGCCGGGAGAAACATTTTCTGGCCGAGTGGCAGTATAATTGGCATCGGTGGCATTGACCAACGATGCCCCTATAGCGCGGGGACTCTACTACAATCCCCGTGAGGTTGTAGATCCAGGTGATATTGAATATTTCTTTGCCCTCCGGAGACAGGTCCAATATTGTAAGGCAAAGATCTAGGTACCGTTTTTTGTCGGTCACGTGGTGCATCCTGTGCACTTCTCTAACAGGGAGATTTCGCGATTTAAGATCGATCAGGATGTGCTCGGTTTCGAGCTCTTTAGGGGAGTCCGCGAACTACAACACGGAGGTTACGGTCCTCCGCGAGGGAGTAGGTGTGAAAGCTCAGATTTTGAGTTTTTAAATGCGCAGTTAAAGCGCGGAAATCGTCCGTCGTTGCGATGTGTATACGAATGCCCTGCGGTCCATTGTGGACTTTGGGGCAGAAGATCTTTTTTGAGTCTATCCACTTCGATAGGTTGCTCCAGCGGGATGTATCCTGCAAAATTATCGGAGGCGGCGGCTTTTTCTTCCCTACTACGGGAGGAGTCGGGTTCACGGCTTTGTTCGCGGTCCTGTTGCGCGCGGAAGGAACTTTTTTAGCCGGAGTGGCGTTGGGCGACGTAGGGGCCGAGTGAGGCTCGTCTCCCTTTTTCGCGGCGTTTCGCTTTCGCTTTTTACCCGGGACTAAGGTAAAGCCTTCGTCTTCGGGTTTTTCGGGCCGGTGGTTATCTGTTTCCATCTCGGAGCCTGATTCGGCGTTCGAAAACAACGGGAATGGACCGCGGGTGGAGAGCGCAGAAGGCGCGTGGGACGCGGCGTCGTAAACTGTGTCGATGGACACAGGGGTCGAGTGCCCGGTGCTCGGCAACATAGGGTCGTCATCCGTAGTACGAGGCTTTCAGCGGTGGGCACATTACTTAGGGCTAGGAACGTAGCCCAAACGTCGGGGCACACTCGACTTAAAAATCTTTTGAATCTTATAATAATGTAAATACTATTTCTACAACTTATTCTAATCGTGTCCAACGCGTCTGCGAACAAATTCGTCATTCTCATTTAAACTCAGAGGAGAAAAAACTCTTATTAGATTGTTGCTCACAATACTCAGACATATTTTATCTTGAAGGAGATGACCTCACATGTACAAACGCGATCCAACACTCAATCAATACAGGAAAAACCCCTCCTATTCATGTTAAGTCATATCGTTTTCCCGAATGTCATAAAGACGAAGTAGACGCACAATTAAAAAAGATGTTAAAACAAAATATTATTAAGCCGTCAATATCTCCGTGGAGCGCCCCAGTGTGGGTCGTGCCTAAGAAAATGGACGCATCGGGCAAAAAGAAATGGCGCATTGTTATAGATTACAGGCGACTTAATGATGCGACCATAAACGAAGTTTATCCAATTCCTTTAATTAGCGATATATTAGATCAATTAGGGCATTCCAAATATTTTTCGACACTCGATTTAGTTTCCGGCTTCCATCAAATTCCTCTCAATCCTAAGGATGCTGAAAAAACTGGTTTTACTGTAACTAACATAAATGGCATTTCCGGTCATTTTGAATTCACTCGCATGCCTTTTGGATTAAAAAGTGCTGCAAATTCGTTCCAACGTCTCATGAATACCGTCCTTTCTGGTCTCCAAGGTCTCCACTGTTTCGTCTACCTAGATGACTGCATCATTTACAGCCACGATCTTCAAAGTCATGTGGAAAAATTACGTCTTGTTTTTGATAGGTTTCGAGACTTCAATTTAAAGCTACAACCAGACAAATGCGAATTCCTTCGACACGAAGTCACTTATTTACGTCATGTAATAACCGACAAAGGTGTTACACCTAACCCTGACAAGGTGAAGGCAGTATCCGACTACCCTATTCCCAAAAATCCCAAGGAAATTAAATCATTTCTAGGTCTAGTAGGTTACTACCGCCGATTCATAGATAACTTCTCAAAAATTACAAAACCCCTTACGTCATTATTAAAAAAAGATGTTAATTTTAATTGGACACAAGAACAAACCCAAGCTTTTAATTTGTTAAAGGGAAAACTAACTTCAGCTCCATTACTTCAATACCCCGATTTTTCTCAACCATTCATTGTTACCACAGACGCCAGTAATTATGCTGTCGGCGCAATATTATCGCAAGGCCCTATCGGAAAAGACAAACCGATCGCGTATGCCTCAAGAACATTAAATAAACAGGAAGGCAATTACTCAACAACAGAAAAAGAATGTTTAGCTATACTCTTCGCCGTAAAAACATTCCGACCCTACATTTATGGTAGTAAGTTTAAAATAGTCACTGATCACAGACCTTTAGTCTGGCTTTTTAATGTCAAGGATCCAGGAAGTAGATTAATTCGTTGGCGCCTCAAGTTAGAGGAATATGACTATGAAATTTTTTATAAGCAAGGAAAACAAAATTCAAACGCCGATGCTCTTTCACGCATACCCATTCACGTCTTAAATTCAAATGTAGCCCTTAACAAACTCAAATACGAATTTTATTTTAAAAAACAATTTACTAGCTCCATTTCTACAAATACTGTAATCGAAGAACATCAAGAAGCGTTACACCTCTCTAAATTAAATAATATTGTCTGCCCCGTATCCCTCGACTTTGATGAATCTATTCCATATTGTAAAAAGATTCTATCTCAGCTACAAAATCCTGAAGGTATAATAAACTCAGAACGAGAACCGTACACTATCTCTTGTGTTAAGCAAAATGATAAAATATACTATTTCTTATATACGAAAATTCACCATTTCGAAGAGTTAACATACCGAAATATATACAATTTACTAATGCAACTACGCGATAATATATTAACAGAAAATAGTCAAATCACTGATTTAGCCATTTCCGATTTTGCTGACCCGTTCTCTAAACTATCCTATACGAAAATATACAACATAATTGCTTACATATTTCATAATACTAACATTAAAATTCATATATACCGAAATCAAATTATTTACCCTACTCCTGCCGAAGTTCCACAAATTCTCAAAGAAAATCACGACTCAACAATTGCTGGTCACCCCGGAATTAAAAGAATGTTAAATCGTTTAAAGGATCTATATTTTTGGAAAAACATGCGTTCTGATATAGAAAATTACGTGAAAAATTGTAAATTGTGTCAAGTAAATAAACCACTGAGATCATGTAATAAGGCTCCAATGGTGATAACCTCCACAAGTACAAAACCATTTGAAAGATTAGCTTTAGATATAGTCGGTCCGCTACCCGAAGCTGGCTTGCAAAACTTTAAATTTATATTAACTCTACAAGATGACCTAACCAAGTTTTTATGTGTATACCCAATGATAACTTCCAGCAGCGATGAAGTAGCTCGTACACTAGTTCATTTTATCTCATTATTTGGAATTACTAAAACGATATTAACGGATCTCGGCACATGTTTCACATCGGAATTATTTAAAACAGGTAACTCAAATATTTAAAATAAAACCCTTATATGCTACCCCCCTATCATCCCCAAACAAATGGTGCCTTAGAACGTAGTCATGCTACACTCAAGGAATACCTGAAATCTTTCGTTAATGAAAATCAGAATGATTGGCATTGTTACTTAGCAACCGCAGTATTCTCTTACAACACTACCCCTCATACCACTATTACATATACACCCTATGAATTGCTATATGGGCATAAACCCACAATACCAAATTCTTTATATAATACGAGCAATGACACTACTTATCATGAATATATCCGCGCATTACAATACCGCATGAACTTTAGTCGACAAAAAGCATTAGAACACATAATTAAAAATAAAGAAACATCGAAAAATTATTATGACAAAAATAGTAAAGATATATCCTACAAAACAGGCGATATGGTTTACTTAAAATGCCACCACAGACTTCGCAAAGCCTTATCTCCTATCTGGAAAGGTCCTTATAAAATTATTAAATTAAATGGCAAACATAACGTAACCCTTCTCATAGGTCATAAGCACATGAAATACCATGTTAATGAAATTAAACCAGCTCATCCTTAATTTCACTTTATTTCAGGGCCATAAGCCACCAATTCAACGCTGAAACTCAAGTTCTACCTATTTATAATAGTCCAGGTATTTATTTCGATCAAATAACTACAATTAATTTTTATAATGATTTTTGGAATGTTGTAACTCATATAGACGTAGTATCAGTTAAGCCACATCTAGAGAATATACATTCGCTTATAATTAAAACTGCAACGCTCTGCGAAAACTTCCAACTCCATGGTTTCGCTGAATGTAATGATATCATAAGTCCTATTGAAGTATTATTGAATTCTAATTTTGCTAAATTCGAATCTCTTTCGCATATAGTCCCTACCGAGGAACAAACAAGGCATAAACGAGCTTTAGAATTCGGTGGAGAAATTTTGAAATTCTTTTTTTGGAACTTTAGATGCTGATGATGCACGAAAATACGATGCAGCCATTAGCGCTTGTCAAAATAGCGAATCCGAACTTTTAAAATTAATGAAGGATAATATTCACATAATTAAATCTTCTATTAATGTATTTAACTCAACAATATATAAATTAAATATGAATGAAAATAAATTAAATTCTCAAATAAATTCTTTAAATATTGTATTATCCCAAATTGTCAGAAATAATAATCAATTATCACATATTACTAAAATATATGCTTTACTTAATATAATAGAAAGCTCTTTAGCCACTATTTCTAATTTCTTGGATAATGTACTAAACTCTATCTTATTTTCTAAAGCAAACATTCTACATCCTAGTGTAATAGCTCCTACGAACTTATTTCGGCAGCTTTTAAAACAGAGTAATTATATAAACAAGCGATTAGATTTTCCAGTACCATTAACGATTGAAAATATACATACTTTGATAGATATTTCAAAACTCACATCTTTTTATTATAATAGAAGAATAATTTTCATATTACGCATACCACTGATTTCTTCTTTAAAGTTCACCTTATACAAATGCATACCTTTACCAACCCCTCATAATCCTAATGATCCTAACTCTTTTGCTCTAATCCAACCTACCAAGCCTTATCTTGGAATAACAGAAGATAGACTTAGTTATAGTTTGCTAGATAATTTAAACGACTGTAATATTATTAATAATGATTATTCTATATGTCCTTTAATTTCTATATTTTCTACAATAAAGAATCCATGTTGTGAAACAAAATTGTTAACCGAAGTAACGTTATCTTTACCTCATCAATGTAACTCTAAACTTTTATATGGACAAATCGATGTATGGTATAAAATAAATAATAATAAGTTTATCTATGTACAGTCTGAGAAATGTAAATTAACTATAAAATGTAATAATATAATACAAGATTTCACTATTTTAGGGACAGGTATCCTAAGTTTAAACGAAAGCTGTATTGGTTTCTCTAAGACAATTCAATTAATGCCATCTACAACTAAATCTATTAAAATCAAAAATAAAATGAATTTAAACTTTAATATTACAGAAGACGATTGTTGTAATAAAGAAATTTTAAACAAATCAATTCCATACTTATCTCCTATATCTTTAACTAGCCTAGACAT
Organism: Parnassius apollo; assembly: GCA_907164705.1. NCBI lineage: Eukaryota > Metazoa > Arthropoda > Insecta > Lepidoptera > Papilionidae > Parnassius > Parnassius apollo. Next base: position 3,012,999 of record CAJQZP010001064.1, on the reverse strand, counting down.
GGAAACTCTGAAATATTCTTACCATTCCTTAAATAACTTAGAAAATGAGATCAATAGAGTTCAAGAACAATCTCACATGATAAAATATGGTAAATACTATTCATCATTTACATACTTTTTGATTATTTGCATAATTTTATATATTTCCTATAAAATATTTTGTTGCTCTATTAAGAGAAATAATGATTCTTGCCGCTGCATACAAATATTTAATCAGTGCAATACACGACGGATTGTTAAACACGAATCGAAAGTTAGTAATTCTATTGAGTTAACTGAAGTTTCATCATCAGACGATGATAAAAAAGATTCTATATCCTTACCCAATATGCCAGTGCAAAACCAAATGAAAAGAACATTCGGTAAATTTCACTTATCAAATCGAAACTTATGTAATAATTAAAAACTATATTACTTTACTATACTTATTTCATAAAGCATTATGTTACATTAGAATATAAGTTTATATTTTGTTTTATACACTGTGTCTTAGATATTAATATTACTAAATGTTTGTATTTGAAATAAAACATAAATCTTAGCATTAATACACTGAATCTTCTACTATTTCATTATTCACTGAATCTTATAAAAATACTATATTACTAGTTCATAATCTCAATAAATAATTTCTTATAATTTTATGTAGATATTGTTTAAGAATAGTTTAATTTTACTATGCTTTTGTATCAATTCAATTTGATTTTGTAATAATAACAAATAATTGAAACAATTCTATTTTACAATTATTTTTGTATTCAAATTATTTTTTTATTTCCACTGTATCGTTTGTGAGACTCTGCTCATCCCTTATTTAAAAGAAGGATGAGCTCCGTCAAAAAGGGGGGAGATGTTATGTCCAACCCTAGTTAGATAAAAGCGCTGACTCGATTATTATATTTATTATAAAAGCCTAGAGTTTGAGGTAATCGATGCAGTGCAGTTCCAACCCATATTAAGTGCATATCGCATACGCCGTTCGCGGATTTTGTACATTTCTTGTATTAATTTAATATTGGGGAAATAAACCAAAAGAACTTCTGGGATTGGGTGTAAAAGTTTTTTTTAAAAACACCTTCAGAGCGGCCCTCCTAACAGGGCGTTCGGGGGCAGTCGGGTGTGCCATGATCGCCGAGGCACTTAACGCACCTAAGCCGGGCGAAACATTTTCTGGCCGAGTGGCCGTATAATTGGCATCGGTGGCATGGGCCAACGATGCCCCTATTGCGCGGGGACTCTACCACAATCCCCGTGAGGTTTCAGATCCGGGTGATATTGAATATTTCTTTGCCCTCCGGAGACAGGTCCAATATTGTAAGGCAAAGATCTAGGTACCGTTTTTTGTCGGTCACGTGGTGCATCCTGTGCACTTCTCTAACAGGGAGATTTCGCGATTTAAGATCGATTAGGATGTGCTCGGTTTCGAGCTCTTCAGGGAGTCCGCGAACTACAACACGGAGGTTACGGTCCTCCGCGAGGGAGTAGGTGTGAAAGCTCAGATTTTGAGTTTTTAAATGCGCAGTTAAAGCGCGGAAATCGTCCGTCGTTGCGATGTGTATACGAAAGCCCTGCGGTCCATTGTGGACTTTGGGGCAGAAGATCTTTTTTGAGTCTATCCACTTCGATAGGTTGCTCCAGCGGAAGCAAAATTATTGGAGGCGGCGGCTTTTTCTTCCTTACTACGGGAGGAGTCGGGTTCACAGCTTTGTTCGCGGTCCTGTTGCGCGCGGAAGGAACTTTTTTAGCCGGAGTGGCGTTGGGCGACGTAGGGGCCGAGTGAGGCTCGTCTCCCTTTTTCGCGGCGTTTCGCTTTCGCTTTTTACCCGGGATTAAGGTAAAGCCTTCGTCTTCGGGTTTTTCGGGCCGGTGGTTATCTGTTTCCATCTCGGAGCCTGATTCGGCGTTCGAAAACAACGGGAAGGGACCGCGGGTGGAGAGCGCAGAAGGCGCGTGGGACGCGGCGTCGTAAACTGTGTCTTTGGCCACAGGTGTCGAGGGCCCGGTGCTCGGCAACATAGGGTCGTCATCCGTAGTACGAGGCGTTCAGCGGTGGGCACATTACGTTGGGCTAGGAACGTAGCCCAAACGTCGGGGCACATTCGACTTAAAAAGTCCGTGAGTTCGACTATTGAGATAGCCGCCATCGTGTTAGTGAATAAAAATAAACACTTGTGTATCAAGCCATATATATATATATATATATATATATATATTTATATATATATATATATATATATATATATATATATATATATCATGTTATTAACTATTTTGAATACGTATAATAGTAATACTACAACTATTGAAACAATTAAGTCAAAATTTATTTATTTAATATATATCAACGAGATATTTAAAATCACAAAGCATTTAACAATAATGTTTGCTGATGATGCTACAGTCTTTTATACTAGTAAGCTAATAAATAGTTCAGAACTTGAAAGTGAAATTAATAAGTCCATAAAAGACATAGTGTCCTGGTTAAAATCTGTAAACCTAACAATTAATGTAACTAAAACTAAAATTCTCCAAATTAGAAATTACAAGACCGAACCAATCCATTTAAAAATATCATTTGATGGCTCAGTCATAGAGGAAGTAGATAATATAAGCTTTCTTGGAGTTAAAATTGACTCTCACCTAAATTGGAAATCACACATAGAAAAGATTAACAAAAAGATATCGAGTTATTGCTATGTTCTTTCAATACTTTCTTGGTCAACCTCTGAATCTGTTAGTAGAAATGCGTACTATGGTTATATTTATCCATTGTTAATCTATGGTATAATTTTTTGGGGTAATTCAACCAACATAAATGAAACGTTTATACTACAAAAACGATGTTTACGCATCATATACCGTAAAACAAATAAAGACAGCCTGAGGAATTTATTTAAAGAAAAACGTTTTTTAACTTTAACTGGAATATATATATTCGAAACGAAACTTTCAAAACGGCAAAATCTACGCCCTTGCTACGAAAACAATTTATATCTACCTCAAATTAAAAATAAATTGTTTGACAAAAGTGCATACATAACAGCAATTAAAGTATTTAATCACTTACCCAATAGTATTAAAACAATAAAAGGACCCAAATTCAAACATAATCTACGAGGGTGGATTGAAAAGTACTCGGCCTAACACAGATCCATTCAATTCTAAAAATCAAATCTACCCACATTATTTAGTTCAGTTTAGACTAGTTCATTGTGTGAAGTTCGAAACGTGTGCGATAATTAGTTATGATTTTATAAATTTATTAACAAAGTAATCGGACATAATTTCCGCGAATGGAGCAAATCGAGCAGCGTGCCGTCATTAAGTACCTCCATAAGAAGGGGCTATCATCAAAAGCCATCCATGATGACATGGTCAGTACATTAGGCGATTGTGCTCTGTCATATTCATCCGTCAAAAAATGGATAGCAGAATTTAAGCGTGGTAGAGAGAGTGTGAAAGATGAACCCCGCTCTGGAAGGCCTTCGACGTCAACTACTGACGAAAATATTAAAAAAGTACTTGATTTAATAATGGGAGACCGCAGATAAAAATTAGAGATATAGCCGAGATTATAGGCATCTCTTATGAACGAACTCAAAAATCATTGTCAACGAGTTGGGTTTCCACAAGGTGTCTGCGAGGTGGGTTCCGCGACTGCTTTCAGTTGAACAAAAAAGGACGTGATTGACTATTTCACGCCACTGTTTGGAGTTATTTGAAGCCGATGCAGATGATTTTTTGAATCGTTTTGTTACTATGGACGAAACATGGGTTCATTACTGTACACCGCAAACAAAACAACAATCAAAACAGTGGAGAAGACCTGGTTCACCACCCCCTAAAAAAGGCTAAGTCGATTTTGTCGGCAAATAAGGTGATGGCTTCAGTATTCTGGGACTCGAAAGGTGTGATTATGATTGATTATCTTGAAAGGGGTCAGACTATAAACTCTGATTACTACTGCACCTTACTACGTCGTTTACGAGAGGAAATAAAAGAAAAACGTCGAGGAATGCTCAGAAGAAAAGTCCTGTTTCATCAAGATAACGCCCGTGTTCACACGTCAGTACAGTCAATGGCTGAAATTCACAACTGTGGCTTTGAACTGCTACCGCATCCGCCGTATTCACCTGATCTGGCACCATCAGACTTCTTTCTGTTCCCTAACCTAAAAAAGCACTTGGGAGGTCAAAGATTTTCGACAAACGACGAGGTCAAAGCAGCTGTAGATGCATATTTTGACTCTAAGGAAGAATCATTTTTTTTCAACGGTCTAAATGCTTGGAAGGGGAGGTGGCAAAAGTGTATTGAACTTGATGGTGATTATGTAGAAAAATAAAAATATAACTGATTTAGTATGTGTTTATTTTCTTGGTTAGGCCGAGTACTTTTCAATCCACCCTCGTAAAAAACTGGTTGGTGGAACATACGTTTTATACGCTAAATGAATTCTATAATTTTAAGAGTTAATATCGTGTTCTTTATTATACTTACATATATAAGCATTTTTTTTAAATATTTTATCTTAGAAGTTAATTGTAAATCTATCATCTGTTAAATGTAAATTGCAAAATGTAACCTGTTAAATGTAATCTGTTAAATGTAAATAGTATATATATTATGTTTATGAAAATTGTAAATCTATTGCACGCCTGATGAGGCAACTGTTGATACCTTTAATAATATGACATCTTCAACTTGTACACAGTAATGCAATAAATGAATTATTATTATTATTATTATGGGGTATCTATATAGTTTTCTCATCTGGTTGGGTTCTATAAATATATAATTATAAATGAAAATGAAAAAATAAATATACATAAATATCAATAACATAAAATAAATATAAAAGTACATAAATAAATAAAAGCCCAACCAGATGGAGGCCCTCGGCAGGAGAGACCAAACGGCCGAGGGTTAGGGGGAAAGGGAAAGAAACCGGCGGACGATGCGGGCGGTATCGAGGAGCACCGCCTTCTGCATTTGAACCTGGAGCGGTCCGCCACGTAGTCCCAGCCGCCTCAGATGACCCGAGAGGCTGACTGGGATTAGCCCGTTTGCAGAGACGACTACAGGAATAATTTCGGTCGGCAGACCACCCCACATGTCGGTCACCTCGTGAGCGAGGTCCAGATATTTTGTTTGCTTGTCTGTTTCGGCTTTCACGAGGTTCTCGTCATACGGAATGGTAATGTCGACCAAAAATATCCTTGACTGTGCCCGGTCCATCAGCACAATATCAGGCTTATTCGCAAGAATAGTCCTGTCTGTGATGATGGCCCGGTCCCAATAGAGCCTGGCGCGATCATTTTCGAGCACGGCTTCCGGCAAGTACTTGTAGTACGGCAATTTCCGGTCCACGAGACCGTATTTCAGAGCGAGCTCCTGGTGTAGAATTCTGGCTACTAGGTTGTGCCTGTGCAAGTACTCAGAGTTAGAAAGCGCCGAACAACCGGAGATAACATGCCTAAGTGACTCACCGGGATGGCGACAAGCTCGACAGATGTCGACGGTGCCATCCTTTAGGATGTATCTCCGATAGTTGTTGGTCTTAATAACCTGATCCTGTATTGCACAGACAAAACCCTCGGTTTCCCCGAAGAGATCACCAAAGCGTAGCCAGTGGAGGGAGGCTACTGTGTCTACGAAAGGCTCATGTAGAGCCTTGTAGAACCTCCCGTGGAGCTCCTTCTCCTTCCATACGGTCTCTCGGTCGGAAATGCTCTGCACTACCGGGTCTTGCCATTGCTCGTTGGCTAAGGATAGAGGGGTAAGTCCTTTATCACAAGAAATGACGTCCATATAGAATGGATCATCCGATCTCGCCAGGAAGTAATCACGGAGGCTGCACACTTCGCGATTATGCATGGTGAGCGCGCTCAAGAAGCCACGACCACCATGCTTCCGCGACAAGTACAACCTCATTACCAACGATCTCGGATGATGCATCCTATGGGACGTCATGGTAGTGCGGACTTTTCTATCCAGGGCGTTAAGTTCAGTCTGAGTCCACCTGAGTATGCCAAAGGTATACATGAGGACAGGCATGACCCAGCCGTTATATGCGTGTGCCTTATTCACACCGGACAAAAGGCTGTTAAGCACTTTGGTCAAGCGTGCATAAAACACGTCGCAAACTGACTGTTTCATACCAGTCTCATCGATACCGATGTTTTGTGACATACCCAGGTATCGGTATGTTTCAGCCTCGGAAAGGGTCCTTAAGTTGACGGGCATAGATAAGTCTACGCCCTCAGAGTTAGCAACCCTTCCCCTTTCAACATGGAGGACCGCACACTTATCCGTCCCCAGCTCCATTCCAATGGAATTGCTAAATTCACAAGTGATGTTTAGCAATTCCATAAGATGGGAGCGACTGGAGGCGAATAACTTGAGGTCATCCATATAGAAAAGGTGGGTCACTTTTGTCCCTCCTCTCCGTAGCTGAAATCCCCTCCCGGAGCCCTCCAGTAAGGTACTGAGAGGGTTCAGAGAGAGGCAGAACCAGATTGGACTCAGACAATCGCCCTGGAAGATACCCCTTCTTATCCTTATGTGGTTCTCCGCAGCCATCATCCGCTCGCCCAGATGACAAAGGATCGTACTCCACTGCCCCATACACTGCTCGTGGAAGTCTCTAACTGTACAGTCTATCTTGTACAGCTCGAGGACTCTCTTTAGCCATGTATGGGGCACCGAGTCGAATGCCTTTCTGTAGTCTATCCAGGCGGCGGAGAAGTTCCGACGGTTGCGTTTCACCACTTTGCCAATGACCGCGTCAATGAGGAGTGGTTCCTTGGTTCCACGACCACCGCCCCGACATCCATTTTGAGCGCGCGACATCACCTGATTTGAGTCCAGGTGACAAGTGATTCTCGCGCTCAAAATGGATGTTAGTGTCTTGTATATGGTCGGTAGACACGTGATGGGGCGGTATTTGCTCGGGTCTGTGGTACCCTGGTCTTTAGGAACCAAATGAGTGATCCCAGTAGTGAAGAGGCTTGGAAGCGACTTCTGGTTGAGAGCCTCTTGAAACTGTCGGGCAAGCACAGAGTGACACACCATGAACCCCTTCAGCCAGTAGTGATGCAGCCCGTCAAGCCCCGGACTTTTCCAGTTCGGGGCCCTACGGACCGCCTCAGCTACGTCATCCGGCGTTATGATGATGGGGTCCATGGGCGTAAGACCCGCACACTGACTCGCCACAACTTCCGTCCAAGGGCCCTCGCTGTGGTTTACGGGCTCTGACCACAGGCCGCGCCAGAATGCTACAGTGTCGGCCTGATTCGGTGCTGGACCCGTTCCACTTACCATTGGTCGCTCCAATGATTCATAGAGCCTCTTCTGATCACTCTGGAAGAGACGATTCTGGTTGAACCGTGTCGACCTCTCGGTATATCGCCGAATCCGCTTTCCCCAAGCAGCGATTCTCTGCTTCAGATCATCTATGCGCTCCGTCAGTTTTTGCGTTATATCCGGCTGGGACAAACTGACATTTGTCCCAGCAAACGCCATCCTGACGGTGCGCACAATTCTTAGCCTGTTGTTGCCTGATCTGAAGCATATCAGTCTGCCGATGAGAGCTCTAGCCTTTGCGATACGTTCCTCAATTCTTCTTCTCCATGCTGGGATAGCGCTACTATGGCCAGTAGCGCGTCCAGCCGTGGAAACCTTGGCGCCTATGATACGGCAGACTGCCAGCGCGGCGCCAAAAAGAATTGAGTCCGTCTCGCAAAGGTCCCGGCTGGCTTCCAAATAGGTCACCAGCATTGGGTTCAGAGCCCTCACGACAGCCCGATTCCGCTTGCTTAGGGCTATGCGGGGAAGTCGCGGTCGATTTTCGAGAGGCGTACTGCGCGTTTCCACAATCGCCTCTTCCAATGTACTCCTCATATGCTCTAATTCCAGTTCCTGGGCGACTGTTCCATCATCGTTTGAATCAACCACAACTGGGGTATTCACGGCGGCATCCACGTTTGCGGGTTGCTCTACCATTTGTGGCGCCGCATCCTCAGCCGTAGCATTCTCATCCGACGAGGGAACAGCCTCACGTCGTAGCCGTTCGAGTTCGGCGACATCAAATATATTTGAGCGCAAGATATACCGAACTCGGTCTGCCAGGTTTTGCTCTGTGACGGTTAAAGATGGCTCCAGCTCAGCAAAAAGACGATGCATCCTAGCCCGATACGCCAAACATCCAGTTTCTCCCCCTTTCGCCCCAAAATACGCCCGCAATGCGTTGCTGTTCATCTGGGTTGTCCAACGCATGCGGCGTACTCCACCAGAGGCGGGTGCCGATTGCTGGGCCCGCGAAGACCCTGCCGACACCAAGCCAGCTGGTGGGGATGATGGATGCGAGGGGCTGCTGGGTGGTCGTGCAGCACCTCGCGCTCGGCTGGCGGTTCGCATGCTGCCGCGTCCAGCGCCAGCTCCAGACGCGCCCTGGCGACCTCCAGGCAGCGGCCCTTTGCGCGTTCTTCCGTATTCCATCATCCATAGTGGTGGGCGTCATTTAGCGGGAGACGCCCAGACCCGGCGCCGTTTCATGGTGAGGCCATGTGCACAAGCGGGCCTTTGCACCTTCAATTTTTGCCGAGGCACGGCACTAACACCTCTTGGCAAGGTGCTGACTGACTGCGCTGACGTAGCGGTTTTGTCACATAACCGTTACGTCAGCGGGCGATGGGGTCGTCACTTCCCTACGCCTTATTATTATTTTGGGGTATCTATATAGTTTTCTCATCTGGTTGGGTGCTATAAATATATAATTATAAATGAAAATGAAAAGATAAATATACATAAATATCAATAACATAAAATAAATATAAAAGTACATAAATAAATAAAAGCCCAACCAGATGGAGGCCCTCGGCAGGGGAGACCAAACGGCCGAGGGTTAGGGGGAAAGGGAAAGAAACCGGCGGACGATGCGGGCGGTATCGAGGAGCACCGCCTTCTGCATTTGAACCTGGAGCGGTCCGCCACGTAGTCCCAGCCGCCTCAGATGACCCGAGAGGCTGACTGGGATTAGCCCGTTTGCAGAGACGACTACAGGAATAATTTCGGTCGGCAGACCACCCCACATGTCGGTCACCTCGTGAGCCAGGTCCAGATATTTTGTTTGCTTGTCTGTTTCGGCTTTCACGAGGTTCTCGTCATACGGAATGGTAATGTCGACCAAAAATATCCTTGACTGTGCCCGGTCCATCAGCACAATATCAGGCTTATTCGCAAGAATAGTCCTGTCTGTGATGATGGCCCGGTCCCAATAGAGCCTGGCGCGATCATTTTCGAGCACGGCTTCCGGCAAGTACTTGTAATACAGCAATTTCCGATCCACGAGACCGTATTTCAGAGCGAGCTCCTGGTGTAGAATTCTGGCTACTAGGTTGTGCCTGTGCAAGTACTCAGAGTTAGAAAGCGCCGAACAACCGGAGATAACATGCCTAAGTGACTCACCGGGATGGCGACAAGCTCGACAGATGTCGACGGTGCCATCCTTTAGGATGTATCTCCGATAGTTGTTGGTCTTAATAACCTGATCCTGTATTGCACAGACAAAACCCTCGGTTTCCCCGAAGAGATCACCAAAGCGTAGCCAGTGGAGGGAGGCTACTGTGTCTACGAAAGGCTCATGTAGAGCCTTGTAGAACCTCCCGTGGAGCTCCTTCTCCTTCCATACGGTCTCCCGGTCGGAAATGCTCTGCACTGCCGGGTCTTGCCATTGCTCGTTGGCTAAGGATAGAGGGGTAAGTCCTTTATCACAAGAAATGACGTCCTTATAGAATGGATCATCCGATCTCGCCAGGAAGTAATCACGGAGGCTGCACACTTCGCGATTATGCATGGTGAGCGCGCTCAAGAAGCCACGACCACCATGCTTCCGCGGCAAGTACAGCCTCATTACCGACGATCTCGGATGATGCATCCTATGGGACGTCATTGTAGTGCGGACTTTTCTATCCAGGGCGTTAAGTTCAGTCTGAGTCCACCTGAGTATGCCAAAGGTATACATGAGGACAGGCATGACCCAGCCGTTATATGCGTGTGCCTTATTCACACCGGACAAAAGGCTGTTAAGCACTTTGGTCAAGCGTGCATAAAACACGTCGCAAACTGACTGTTTCATACCAGTCTCATCGATACCGATGTTTTGTGACATACCCAGGTATCGGTATGTTTCAGCCTCGGAAAGGGTCCTTAAGTTGACGGGTATAGATAAGTCTACGCCCTCAGAGTTAGCAACCCTTCCCCTTTCAACATGGAGGACCGCACACTTATCCGTCCCCAGCTCCATTCCAATGGAATTGCTAAATTCACAAGTGATGTTTAGCAATTCCATAAGATGGGAGCGACTGGAGGCGAATAACTTGAGGTCATCCATATAGAAAAGGTGGGTCACTTTTGTCCCTCCTTTCCGTAGCTGAAATCCCCTCTCGGAGCCCTCCAGTAAGGTACTGAGAGGGTTCAGAGAGAGGCAGAACCAGATTGGACTCAGACAATCGCCCTGGAAGATACCCCTTCTTATCCTTATGTGGTTCTCCGCAGCCATCATCCGCTCGCCTAGATGACAAAGGATCGTACTCCACTGCCCCATACACTGCTCGAGGAAGTCTCTAACTGTACAGTCTATCTTGTACAGCTCGAGGACTCTCTTTAGCCATGTATGGGGCACCGAGTCGAATGCCTTTCTGTAGTCTATCCAGGCGGCGGAGAAGTTCCGACGGTTGCGTTTCACCACTTTGCCAATGACCGCGTCAATGAGGAGTGGTTCCTTGGTTCCACGACCACCGCCCCGACATCCATTTTGAGCGCGCGACATCACCTGATTTGAGTCCAGGTGACAAGTGATTCTCGCGCTCAAAATGGATGTTAGTGTCTTGTATATGGTCGGTAGACACGTGATGGGGCGGTATTTGCTCGGGTCTGTGGTACCCTGGTCTTTAGGAACTAAATGAGTGATCCCAGTAGTGAAGAGGCTTGGGAGCGACTTCTGGTTGGGAGCCTCTTGAAACTGTCGGGCGAGCACAGAGTGACACACCATGAACCCCTTCAGCCAGTAGTGATGCAGCCCGTCAAGCCCCGGACTTTTCCAGTTCGGGGCCCTACGAACCGCCTCAGCTACGTCATCCGGCGTTATGATGACGGGGTCCATGGGCGTAATACCCGCACACTGACTCGCCACAACTTCCGTCCAAGGGCCCTCGCTGTGGTTTACGGGCTCTGACCACAGGCCGCGCCAGAATGCTACAGTGTCGGCCTGATTCGGTGCTGGACCCGTTCCACTTACCATTGGTCGCTCCAATGATTCATAGAGCCTCTTCTGATCACTCTGGAAGAGACGATTCTGGTTGAACCGTGTCGACCTCTCGGTATATCGCCGAATCCGCTTTCCCCAAGCAGCGATTCTCTGCTTCAGATCATCTATGCGCTCCGTCAGTTTTTGCGTTATATCCGGCTGGGACAAACTGACATTTGTCCCAGCAAACGCCATCCTGACGGTGCGCACAATTCTTGGCCTGTTGTTGCCTGATCTGAAGCATATCAGTCTGCCGATGAGAGCTCTAGCCTTTGCGATACGTTCCTCAATTCTTCTTCTCCATGCTGGGATAGCGCTACTATGGCCAGTAGCGCGTCCAGCCGTGGAAACCTTGGCGCCTATGATACGGCAGACTGCCAGCGCGGCGCCAAAAAGAATTGAGTCCGTCTCGCAAAGGTCCCGGCTTGCTTCCAAATAGGTAACCAGCATTGGGTTCAGAGCCCTCACGACAGCCCGATTCCGCTTGCTTAGGGCTATGCGGGGGAAGTTGCGGTCGATTTTCGAGAGGCGTACTGCGCGTTTCCACAATCGCCTCTTCCAATATACTCCTCATATGCTCTAATTCCAGTTCCTGGGCGACTGTTCCATCGTCGTTTGAATCAACCACAACTGGGGTATTCACGGCGGCATCCATGTTTGCGGGTTGCTCTACCATTTGTGGCGCCGCATCCTCAGCCGTAGCATTCTCATCCGACGAGGGAACAGCCTCACGTCGTAGCCGTTCGAGTTTATTATTATTATGGGGTATCTATATAGTTTTCTCATCTGGTTGGGATGTATAAATATATAATTATAAACGAAAATGAAAGGATAAATATATATAAATATCAATAAAATAAAATAAATACAAAAATAGATAAATAAATAAAAGCCCAACCAGATGGAAGCCCTCGGCAGGGGAGACCAAACGGCCAAGGGTTAGGAAGAAAGGGAAAGAAACCGGCGGACGATGCGGGCAGTATCAAGGAGCACCGCCTTCTGCATTTGAGCCCGGAGCGGTCCGTCACGGAGTCCCAGTCGCCTCAGATGACCAGAGAGGCTAACTGGGATTAGCCCATTCGCAGAGACGACTACAGGAATAATTTCGGCCGGCAGACCACCCCACATGTCCGTCACCTCGTGAGCCAGGTCCAGATATTTTGATTGCTTATCTGTTTCGGCTCTCACGAGGTTCTCGTCATACGGGATGGTAATATCGACCAAAAATATCCTTGACTGTGCCCGGTCCATCAGCACAATATCAGGCTTATTCGCAAGAATAGTCCTGTCTGTGATGATGGCCCGGTCCCAATAGAGTCTGGCGCGGTCATTTTCGAGCACGGCTTCCGGCAAGTACTTGTAATACGGCAATTTTCGGTCCACGAGACCGTATTTCAGAGCGAGCTCCTGGTGTAGAATTCTGGCTACTAGGTTGTGCCTGTGCAAGTACTCAGAGTTAGAAAGCGCCGAACAACCGGAGATGACATGCCTAAGTGACTCCCCGGGATGGCGACAAGCTCGACAGACGTCGACGGTGCCATCCTTTAGGATGTATCTCCGATAGTTGTTGGTCTTAATAACCTGATCCTGTATTGCACAGACAAAACCCTCGGTTTCCCCGAAGAGGTCACCGAAACGTAGCCAGTTGAGGGAGGCGACTGTATCTACGAACTGCTAAATTCACAAGTGATGTTTAGCATATCCATAAGATGGGAGCGACTGGAGGCGAATAACTTGAGGTCATCCATATAGAAAAGGTGGGTCACTTTTGTCCCTCCTCTCCGTAGCTGAAATCCCCTCCCGGAGCCCTCCAGTAAGGTACTGAGAGGGTTAAGAGAGAGGCAGAACCAGATTGGACTCAGACAATCGCCCTGGAAGATACCCCTTCTTATCCTTATGTGGTTCTCCGCAGCCGTCATCCGCTCGCCCAGATGACAAAGGATCGTACTCCACTGCCCCATACACTGCTCGAGGAAGTCTCTAACTGTACAGTCAATCTTGTACAGCTCGAGGACCCTCTTTAGCCATGTATTTTTATGTTATTATTATTTTGGGGCATCTATATAGTTTTCTCATCTGGTTGGGTTATATAGATATATAATTATAAATGAAAATGAAAAGATAAATATACATAAATATCAATAACATAAAATAAATATAAAAGTACATAAATAAGTAAAAGCCCAACCAGATGGAGGCCCTCGGCAGGGGAGACCAAACGGCCGAGGGTTAGGGGGAAAGGGAAAGAAACCGGCGGACGATGCGGGCGGTATCGAGGAGCACCGCCTTCTGCATTTGAACCTGGAGCGGTCCGCCACGTAGTCCCAGCCGCCTCAGATGACCCGAGAGGCTGACTGGGATTAGCCCGTTTGCAGAGACGACTACAGGAATAATTTCGGTCGGCAGACCACCCCACATGTCGGTCACCTCGTGAGCCAGGTCCAGATATTTTGTTTGCTTGTCTGTTTCGGCTTTCACGAGGTTCTCGTCATACGGAATGGTAATGTCGACCAAAAATATCCTTGACTGTGCCCGGTCCATCAGCACAATATCAGGCTTATTCGCAAGAATAGTCCTGTCTGTGATGATGGCCCGGTCCCAATAGAGCCTGGCGCGATCATTTTCGAGCACGGCTTCCGGCAAGTACTTGTAATACGGCAATTTCCGATCCACGAGACCGTATTTCAGAGCGAGCTCCTGGTGTAGAATTCTGGCTACTAGGTTGTGTCTGTGCAAGTACTCAGAGTTAGAAAGCGCCGAACAACCGGAGATAACATGCCTAAGTGACTCACCGGGATGGCGACAAGCTCGACAGATGTCGACGGTGCCATCCTTTAGGATGTATCTCCGATAGTTGTTGGTCTTAATAACCTGATCCTGTATTGCACAGACAAAACCCTCGGTTTCCCCGAAGAGATCACCAAAGCGTAGCCAGTGGAGGGAGGCTACTGTGTCTACGAAAGGCTCATGTAGAGCCTTGTAGAACCTCCCGTGGAGCTCCTTCTCCTTCCATACGGTCTCCCGGTCGGAAATGCTCTGCACTGCCGGGTCTTGCCATTGCTCGTTGGCTAAGGATAGAGGGGTAAGTCCTTTATCACGAGAAATGACGTCCTTATAGAATGGATCATCCGATCTCGACAGGAAGTAATCACGGAGGCTGCACACTTCGCGATTATGCATGGTGAGCGCGCTCAAGAAGCCACGACCACCATGCTTCCGCGGCAAGTACAGCCTCATTACCGACGATCTCGGATGATGCATCCTATGGGACGTCATGGTAGTGCGGACTTTTCTATCCAGGGCGTTAAGTTCAGTCTGAGTCCACCTGAGTATGCCAAAGGTATACATGAGGACAGGCATGACCCAGCCGTTATATGCGTGTGCCTTATTCACACCGGACAAAAGGCTGTTAAGCACTTTGGTCAAGCGTGCATAAAACACGTCGCAAACTGACTGTTTCATACCAGCCTCATCGATACCGATGTTCTGTGACATACCCAGGTATCGGTATGTTTCAGCCTCGGAAAGGGTTCTTAAGTTGACGGGCATAGATAAGTCTATGCCCTCAGAGTTAGCAACCCTTCCCCTTTCAACATGGAGGACCGCACACTTATCCGTCCCCAGCTCCATTCTAATAGAATTGCTAAATTCACACGTGATGTTTAGCAATTCCATAAGATGGGAGCGACTGGAGGCGAATAATTTGAGGTCATCCATATAGAAAAGGTGGGTCACTTTTGTACCTCCTTTCCGAAGCTGAAATCCCCTCCCGGAGCCCTCCAGTAAAGTACTGAGAGGGTTCAAAGAGAGGCAGAACCAAATTGGACTCAGACAGTCGCCCTGGAATATACCCCTTCTTATCCTTATGCGGCTTTCCGCAGCCGTCATCCGCTCGCCTAGATGACAGAGGATCGTACTCCACTGCCCCATACACTGCTCGAGGAAGTCTCGAACTGTACAGTCAATCTTGTACAGCTCGAGGACCCTCTTTAGCCATGTATGGGGCACCGAGTCAAATGCCTTTCTGTAATCTATCCAGGCGGCAGAGAAGTTCCGACGGTTGCGTTTCACCACTTTGCCAATGACCGCGTCAATGAGGAGTGGTTCCTTGGTTCCACGACCGCCGCCCCGACATCCATTTTGAGCGCGCGACATCACCTGATTTAAGTCCAGGTGACGAGCGATTCTTGCGCTCAAAATGGATGTTAGTGTCTTGTATATGGTCGGTAGACACGTGATGGGGCGGTATTTGCTCGGGTCTGTGGCACCCTGATCTTTAGGAACCAAATGAGTGATCCCAGTAGTGAAGAGGCTTGGGAGCGACTTCTGGTTGAGAGCCTCTTGAAACTGTCGGGCGAGCACAGAGTGACACACCATGAACCCCTTCAGCCAGTAGTGATGCAGCCCGTCAAGCCCCGGACTTTTCCAGTTCGGGGCCCTACGGACCGCCTCAGCTACGTCATCCGGCGTTATGATGACGGGGTCCATGGGCGTAATACTCGCACACTGACTCGCCACAACTTCCGTCCAAGGGCCCTCGCTGTGGTTTACGGGCTCTGACCACAGGCTGCGCCAGAATGCGACCATGTCGGCCTGATTTGGTGCAGGGCCCGTTCCACTTACTATTGGTCGCTCCAATGATTTATAGAGCCTCTTCTGATCACTCTGGAAGAGACGATTCTGGTTGAACCGTGTCGACCTCTCGGTATATCGCCGAATCCGCTTTCCCCAAGCAGCTATTCTTTGCTTCAGGTCGTCTATGCGCTCCGTCAGTTTTTGCATTATATCCGGCTGGGACAAACTAACATTTATCCCAGCAAACGCCATCCTGACGGTGCGCACAATCCTTGGCCTGGTATTGCCTGACCTGAAGCATATCAGTCTGCCGATGAGGGCCCTAGCCTTTGCGATACGTTCTTCAATTCTTATTCTCCAGGCTGGGATAGCACTACTTTGTCCAGTAGCGCGTCCAGCCGTGGAAAGTTTGGCACCTATAATACGGCAGACTGCCAGTGCGGCGCCAAAAAGAATTGAGTCCGTATCGCAAAGGTCCCGGCTGGCTTCCAAATAGGTAACCAGCATTGGGTTCAGAGCCCTCACGACAGCCCGATTCCGCTTGCTTAGGGCTAAGCGGGGAAGTCGCGGTCGATTTTCGAGAGTCGTACTGCGCGTTTCCACAATCGCCTCTTCCAATGTACTCCTCATTTGCTCTAGTTCCAGTTCCTGGGCGACTGTTCCATCATCGTTTGAATCAACCACAACTGGCGTATTCACGGCGGCATCCACATTTGCCGTTTGCTCAGCAAGTTGTGGCGCCGCATCCTCAGCCGCAGCATTTTCACCCGATGAAGGAACAGCCTCACGTCGTAGCCGTTCGAGTTCGGTGACATCAAATGTATTTGAGCGCAAGATATACCGAACTCGGTCTGCCAGGTTTTGTTCGGTGACGGTTACAGATGGCTCCAGCTCAGCAAAAAAGTCGATGCATCCTTGCCCGATACGCAAAACCTCCAGTTTCTCCCCCTTTCGCCCTAAAATACGCCCGCAATGCGTTGCTGTTCATCTGGGTTGTCCAACGCATGCGGCGTACTCCACCAGTGGCGGGTGCCGATTGCTGAGCCCGCGAAGACCCTGCCGACACCAAGCCAGCTGGTGGGGATGATGGATGCGAGGAGCTGCTAGGTGGTCGTGCAGCACCTCGCGCTCGGCTGGCGGTTCGCATGCTGTCGCGTCCAGCGCCAGCTCCAGACGCGCCCTGGCGACCTCCAGGCAGCGGCCCTTTGCGCGTTTCATTTGATTCCATCATCCATTTTAGGGCGTCATTTAGCGGGAGACGCCCAGACCCGGCGCCGTTTCATGGTTAGGCCATGTGCACAAGCGGGCCCTGGCACCTTCAATTTTTGCCGAGGCACGGCACTAACACCTCTTGGCAAGGTGCTGACTGACTGCGCCGACGTAGCGGTTTTGTCACATAACCGTTATATCAGCGGGCGATGGGGTCGTCACTTCCCTACGCCTTTTTATATATTATTATTATTATTATTATTATTGTCAAGTTATTTGGGCGTTTATATAGTTTTGGATTTATATTTACTATTAATTAATGTAAACAATGTCCCCACGCTGTGCAAATCTGTCTGTGCTGATTTTAAGAAATAATATTTATCAAATAATGGTGATGGACAATAATAAATATAATTAAATTATTAAATGATATCCTTACAAAAAAAGTTTAAAACATCTTACTTTCTTACTATTTATTAGTGTGTAAATAATGACTAGATTAACATGATATGGTAATATTACCAATGAAATAATCAAGAAATAAATTTTGGCTTTAATGATGTTTGAGGTATGGTAACCAACCAGTCAACACATTTTAAAACAACGTTCACACACTGTCTGTTTTAAATGTTTAAAATGCTTTGCATTATATTTATAACGGTTTAAAATCCTATGAGCCTGGGCTTGATACATCTGCCGAATTCCAATGACCAATGGTTCAAAGTGATAACCCAATGTGTCCCTAATAAATGCAAAGAGATGAACTGAACTCATTCTTGAAGGAATGGTCTAAGGTGGCTCAGGAGAGAGAGGCGGAAAGAGTGTAGGGAGGTATTTATACTGGTGAAACATTTCACTTTGATAATAATAATTACTAGCTTAAATAGTGTTTGAGATATGATAACGAATCAATGAATATAAAGAAAATTCCCACACTACACATCTGTTTGTGCTTACTTTTAGAGAGGTATACTTTTAGAGTTGGGAGCTGATATGTATTTAAATTAGCTCCCGAGAGATCAATCGATATTTTTAAATATATAATGTTCATAAAATCGAATGCTGTTAAACACAACGGAATTAGCAGAGATATGATCTTACTCTCTCTTCCTTGCACTCTGCTCTGGAAGCAATCACGACTATAGTCAATAAGTCAATTATCACGGGTATAGTTTCTAATAAGTTAAAGGAGGCACTAATGGCAACAATACCAAAAAATTAAAACCCAGTCGAGTTAAAAGAGCTTTTGTTTTAACATTTTTGACAATTTACATTTATATAAAACATCTGGTAGGCGTGCTATATTCTCTTTATGTGCCATACAGGATATTACGTAAATATTTTAATAAAATATTTTGTTTTGTTTAATTGACACATTTATAAAAATTAAATTTAAATTAAATATTCTATTAATAGACACCCTTCATCAATACGTATAGAGAAAAACAAACAGAAATTAAATTAGGCTGGAGTAGATACTCCAGATACTCCACTCTTCCTTCAGAGATCTGAAGGAATAAATTATAACCGTGATATATACCTATTATACCAAGTATTTAATTCAGAAGAATATAAAAATAAATATTGATATACCTGTAATATAATATCCATAAAAAAACGTTACTGTACAAACTATGTTAGATACACACCCATATATATATATATATATATATATATATATATATATATATATATATATATATATATATAGTATAATAGGTAGGAGTTTTGTACGGGAGGAATATAAAGTCAATTTGTTTTTGTAAAATATATTTAATTAATCAAAGTATACACCGTTGTTTTCTACGCAATTTTGCCATCTCACAGGTGATCCGTTTACTAAGAAAAACCATGGGAGCGAGAATCAATAAACTCTTTGAAGGTGGTTTGGACTCCCGCATCGGAGTTGAATTTTTTTCCTTGTAATAAATTGTCCAAATTACGGAAAAAATGGTAATCTGTTGGAGCAAGGTCCGGGAGGTACGGTAGATGTCGCAGAAATTCCAATTGTAGCTCATCTAACTTAGTGGTTGTTTGTTGCACAGTGTGTAGTCTTGCATTTTCGTGAAGCAGCAGTGGCCTAGAGCAATTGACCAACCTCGGTTGTTTAGCAGCTAGTTCTTTCTTCAGGGTTTGCAGTTGCTGACACTAGATATCTGCCGTAATCGTTTGGCCAGATTTTAGAAAGATGTAGTGAACGACACCGGCGCTAGTCCACCAAACACTCACTAGTAACTATTTCCGAGTCAATTTTCGTTTAGAGCAGGATTTGGCTGGGTCTTTTGGGTTCAGCTATTGCGACTAGCGCTTCCAATTATTGTACAGTATCCACTTTTGATCACAAGTAATGATTCGATTTAAAATCCCTTAATTTTTGTGTGTGTTTTAAGCAAAGTAACACAGCAGTCGACGCGTGTTTGCAAGTTTGATTTACTCAATTCATGAGGTACCCATCGTTCAAGTTTTTTTACTTTCCCGATTTGCTTCAAGTGGATTACTACACTTCTATCACTTACTTCAAAGCCGGCAGCTATCTCTGAAGTGCTTTTGATGGCTCTGCTTCCACAATAGCCTTTAATTCTTCATTTCCCATGGCCATCCACTTGGTAGGTTCTGTAGGTCAAAATTTCCAGAAAGAAAACCTTGAAATCAAAAACGTACCGTGCTTTCTTTTGCGACACCAGCGCCGTACACATCATTAATCCTTCGAGATATTTCTGCAGCACTGGTGCCACGGTAGAACTCGTACTCGTAAATATACCGATATTTCATGTTTTCAATTATGCGGTAATAAGCGACGCCAAAGAAAAAATAATGAGGAAAAACAAATGAATGACTGTTTTCAAAACTCAAATGTATATGGGATATTTCAGATCAAAGTGGTCATTACGACAAAACGCTAATTTCCCAATATTTAATAATATATGCTAATAAACATGATCTTCAGTATAAAGATGAGCCTAATGATTTCTCATATTTACGCGAACACTACACATTGAAATAATACTAGTTTTTACGGAATTTATCGCGTATATTTAACTTTTTAAATACCCGACGTTTCGAACGCTTTACAGCACTCATGGTCACGGGCGGGACTGTGATGTTCAACGTCCATATGTCATAGTTAACCGCGGTTACCATAGATTAAAATTTAACTTTTGTTCCGATCTATGCAGTATGGACTTATGGTATCTTAAAGTCTTTATATATGGTATCTTGAGGTATTTAAAAAGTTAAATATACGCGATAAATTCCGTAAAAACTAGTATTATTTCAAGATGAGCCTAACTTATGTTAACTTGAGAAATATAATTACTGTTTGAAATAACTTATATGATAGGTTGATACTATTCATGAGGTTTAAAAGGAATAAAAACACAAATTTTTGAAAAAAATATTTTTAATTTTTAATTCAAGATATTTGTTTCTCAGTAATGTTTCAATGAGTATAGATACCAGTAAAGAGTATCACGTCTTCATGCAGAATAGTAAACAAGAAAGGATGGTCAACTATAAAGTTCATAGGTTCCGGTGGCCTGGAGTCGGATGACGCTGGTACTGCAATGGCTCCTGCAGGAACGAAACAAATTATTTATTTTTAATATTCTAATCTGGCGCCATAGCATCACTCTCGAATTTCAAGTTTACCATGTGTATGTTTTCCTATCGGCAAAAGAAGATCCTTTTTTCATGACGATGTATATTATTTTATTTTTTACTTTTTGAAGCGTAAGGTATTAGTTATTTTCACCTTTTCGTTCTTTTATTGTTACTTTACTTTCTATTTGTTCTGAGTTTTATACATTATTTTAGCTTTCATTTAATTAGTAAGCATTTTTATTAGTTTTTGTATAGTACAGATTATTTAAAAATAATAAAATAATTTCTTGAGTACCTATTTGGTAACGCCATACCTAACCTGAAAAGTGACTTTAATATTTTTTGGGCTTCGTAGCGTTTAAATCGTAAAAAAAGGCTATATGACATTATTTTCTAAACTTACATGTAGTTTTTCTACTATACCTTACAACTATACATAAACTTTCATTATCAGGTTTTTATATGTATGGAAAGTGGGCATGATTCTTTACAAGTCTAATCCAGAAACCAACAAGAAATTTGCATGCACTTACTTAGTTTTTAACGAGGTGAAGCCACGCTTCGACTATATTAAAGTTGCAGCATGAATATGTCGGGTACACCGGGGACGGGCCGCGGTCTTACAGAATATTTTTTATAATGTACCTCAATAATTTACTTTATAAAGACTAATTTTGTTTTACAAGGGCTCGGCTCACAACTGATACTAGTGTTGAGCTGATTAAATAATTCACAGGATGTTTTGCTAATATTTTGTGACTCATTCAAAGCCATTGTTTGTGTTTATTATGAGGCGTTAATTACTAAGCTAAAACATTATGATATAATAAGAGACGCTCTTTAATTTATTATTTTATTTTTAAGATTTCCGAATTTAAATGGCTTTAAGTGCTCCCTTCACAGCTGTATACATATTTGTCCAACATGAAGTATGCGTACGACTTTCGGTAGACAAAATGTTCTTCCGAGTCGAAAGTAGAAATGAGCTCAATTCCCGGCCCTTTTCAGTTTCTTGTCTGTATTAATGACTTACTTTAAACAGCAGAGAATAACCATGATATAGTATTATCAGTCAGTGCTTGACTAGAACCCCACCTGGTGGTAAGTGGTGATGCAGCCTTAGATGGTAAATCGCACTGTCTTAGCCTAACAAATGCCTATTCACTCTTGCCTTGATGACGCCCAGATTGTATTCGGACGACAAGATAGACGTCGGCAAATTATTCCACTCCTTTGCTGTACGCATTAAAATAGTCGATGTAAGCCTTTTGGTTCTAATGCGCGGAATATCGACAAGAAAGGGGTGAAAATCCGCCGACCGCCTGGTCGTCCAATGGTGGAAAGGAGAGGGAGAATTAAAGCGTGCAATTCCTATAATAAAATAAGTTTTGTTGAAAGCACTGTTTTTTTTTAAATTACTCTAGAAGCGAAACTTCAGTGGGGTCCTCGTATATCTAAGCATAATGTCGTTTAGTATTTTGATATTGAGAATGAATGTTCATAAGAGGGTCATAAGAGCACTATGATTTAAAACCCAAAGAGCCTTTAAGATAAAAAATTAAGGAAATTAATATGTTGACTTTGGCCTCTTAATACGTATTCAAAAATGTAGTGTATGTATGTAAAAATAATGTGATATTCACTCTGTAAATACTAGGAACAGATACAAGCTAGTTGTAATACCAGTTACTGGACTCCACAGAGTAAGTAATACATTCATAGGTCAATGTATTCGATTTTATAACATAATCCCAGAAAATATACAAAATTTATCATTTGCGAAGTTCAAAACCTTTTTTAAACAAAGGTTATATAAGAAGGGTTATTCAAATATTAAAGAATTTATGGATGATAATAATGCCTGAGAATGAGGTGATCGCTATCAAGCTATTTCAAACTTTTTGTGTAATTAATTGTGTAACATAATATATGACTAAATTGCACCCCATGAACAAACATCCAGGACTCATTTATTTGTAGTCCATACAAACAATTGTTTCGTACGGTATTCGATTTGATCCCGCAACCAACAGCGCCATAGCCCAACGCTTAGCCACTGTGCTGCAGAGCCCGTAAATCGAATCGAAGTAATAATTTATTATTATTAGATTCGATTAATTTAACCGATTAAAATATGCAAACTCATTCACTTAAAATTGCATATTATATAGTTCTCTTATATTTGGAATTTAAGGCAAGTGACTTGCCATATATTATAATACTATGATTTTAGTTAGAACTAATTCTTTAACTCGAAACAGCTTACCAGTAAATGCTCCCGCAGTAGCACCTTCTTCATCGATCTTTACGATGGCCTCTTGGAGAAATTTCGAGACGGTAACGTCGCGCTCCTTTACTATTCCCGGAGCTCCATCACTGAATATTTTGCTCACACCCAGCTGTAAAAGCGTGCAATGTTGTTATTCTACATGCCTTTTTTTTTTCTAATTTTAAACGTGTTTTATTTCTACATTTACATAGGTTATATTCATTGTTATATTATCATATTACCCCACGGTTATGATGAATCTGAATTAAGGGATAAAAGTTGTTATGATTTTCAATACTTTTCAAAGTCAATCCTAAATATGTGATACACGAGTACAAGCTAAAAAGTAAAGACAATATAAGACGGGCTAAAATCTCATTATGCAAAAGTAATAACGATCAACCACAAGAAGAAGATTATTTTACCACCTAATTGGCAAGAGCCTCGGTATAGTATGACTGTGTAGCACTATACTAAACACACACAAAATGGTTCGACTCGATAGGGGATGGACCACAACACCAGCGGAAAAGAGCAATATAATGCTGCTGTGTTTCATATTAATATGTTGAGTTAAGAGAATAAGAGGAGACTGACAATGGGCATTACATCTTAGTCCTCACATCATGTAACTCATCTGCATTCTGATCCTTATCGGGGATAGATTTAAGAGCCTATAGACTATGGCAACTTCAACCAAGTCCATTTACTATCAAGTGAACTGCGTGCCGTGTAGTGGCGGTTGAGAATATCCACTACCTCATATCTTCCCGTGGGTGTCGTAAGAGGCGACAGAGGGAGACAGACAGGAGATGGGCTGCAGTATCTTCCTTATAACAGCAATGATATAATAAAAAACTGCGGTTGCCAACCCGCTCACCAAGCGTGGCAACTATGGCAAATATCCCCCCATGAGTAACGACGCAAACAAACGTCTTCCAGTCCCCGGTGGCCCCGCTATTCCTGGCTACGGTGGCGACCATGGTAACGGCGAGGCAGGGGGTGCTAAGAATCTCCGGTGGAAGTTCGGTTGCCACCTACGACGACTCGACCTGTCAACATATAACGCACACACCCTGAGGACTGACGAGAAGATACTGGAGTTGGAAGAAGAGGTAGAAAAGTTGTGCTGGCATATTATTGGGTTATCCGAGGTCCGAAGAGAGCGGGAGGACACGGTAATCCTTGAGTCCGGCAACTTGTTCTATCACCGGGAGGGCGACCATCTGGCCCAAGGAGGTGTCGGATTTATCATCCACAAGTCTCTCGTCAAGAACGTTGTAAAGATTGGGAGTGTGTCGACGAGGGTCGCGTACCTGATACTCAAAATCATCAAACGGTATTCAATGAAGGTCATACAGGTTTACGCACCAACCTCGGCACATCCCGATGAGGAGGTGGAGGAAATGTATGAGGATTTTTCTAGAGCCATGCATTCCTCCAAAACCCACTACACGGTGTTGATAGGAGGCTTCAACGCAAAACTAGGCACAAGAGAAAGCGGTGAGCTGAAGTTAGGGAAATTTGGAGTAGGGCAACGGAACCGTAGGGGCCAGCAGCTGGCCGAATTCGTGGGGAAAGAGGGATTCTTTATGATGAACTCTTTCTTCCAGAAGCGGCCCCACAGGAAGTGGACCTGGTTGAACCCCGACGGTTCGACAAAAAATGAGATTGACTTCATTATGACGACCAGACGCCAACTGTTCAGTGATGTCTCAGTGATCGCAAGGGTGAAAACTGGCAGCAATCACCGAATGGTTAGAGGCACACTGAACCTAACTTTAAGTTGGAGAGGTCTCGTCTAATGAAGTCAACGCTCCGTCCCCCTCGTGCTCTAATCCAGAATCCCGAAACCTTTCAGCTCGAGTTACGTAACCGATTTCAGTGCCCAGAAGATAGCAATGCAGTGGACGATATGAATGACAAGTTCCTGGAAACTGTACATGCGGTCGGAGCTAAGTTCTGCAAGACCGGCCGCAGAAAAACACAAAAGCTCTCCGATCACACTCTTAATCTCAGGGCTGTTAGACGGGAGATGAGGCTGCAATCGTCAACAGATTTGACAGCATACAGGCAACTGAACAGACAGATCTCCAAATGCATGCGGCGAGACTTACGCAAATTTAATACTGCTCGTATTGAAGAAGCGATTGAGCGGAACCAGGGCTCCAAAGTCTTTGCCAGAGATCTGTCTGCCAGTAAGAGCCAACTGTCAAGGCTGAAGACTGAGTGTGGCGGCATCGTTTCCGGGACATCTGAGATTCTGAGTGAGATTGAGAGGTTCTATGGGCAGCTGTACACATCATCGTTGGAGCCACACGCAAGCGTGAGTAACGATCCAAGACCGGGTCTTATCCGACACTATTCCGATGATATCCCGGACGTCAGTCTGAACGAGATTAGAATGGCTCTCTAGCACCTTAAAAACCGGCCAAGAGCGTGTCGGGCCACGTTCGGTGTAGGGTTCCGTAGTTTCCCGTCCGTCACAATAAGTGTTCCCACTTATGAGTTTAAAGGTGGGTATCCATTATGTTCGCGCTCCAGCAGCACTCCGCGCTCCTGCAACTGCTCCCGGTAGTACAGTACGCACTGTTGTTTCCATCCAAGTTCAAAATAATTTTCCTAGAAAGTCTTTATAAAGTTCTACTTTTCAGATTTTTTCATATTTTCTAAACTTATGGTTCAAAAGTTAGAGGGGGGGGGGGGCACACATTGTTTTTTACTTTTGGAGCGATTATTTCCGAAATTATTGACATTATCAAAAAATGATTTTAGTAAACCGATATTCATTTTTAAATACCTTTCCAACAATATATCACACGTTAGGGTTGAAATTAAAAAAAATCACTTCCCACTTTACATATAGGGGGGCTACCCTAGTAAAACATTTTTTCCAATTTTTATTTTACCACTTTGTCGGCGTGATTGATACACATATTGGTACCAAATTTCAGCTTTCTAGTGCTAACGGTCACAGAGATTAAGTGAGGACGGACAGACGGACAGACAGACATGGCGAAACTATAAAGGTTCCTAGTTGACTACGAAACCCTAAAAACGGTAAGTCCCCGGGTGAGGATGGAATTACAGCGGAGCTTCTGAAAGCGGGTGGAAAACCGGTACTTGAAGTCCTTCAGAGGCTCTTTAATTCCGTTCTCCATGGTGGCACTACTCCGGAGGCGTGGAGCAGAATTACGGTGGTCTTGTTCTTCAAGAAAGGTGACAACACCCTTTTGAAGAACTACAGACCGATATCCCTTCTGAGCCGCGTCTACGTACTGTTTTGGAGAGTCATTACGAATCGTCTCGCACGCAGACTCGACGACTTCCAGCCTCATGAACAAGCCGGTTTCCGAAAAGGCTTTAGTACCATAGCCCACATACATACCCTTCGGCAAACTGTACAGAAGTCCGAAAAGTACTATCTGCCACTTTGCCTGGCGTATGTGGACTATGAGAAAGCCTTTGATTCCGTCGAAATTTGGGCGGCGCTACAGTCTCTTCAGCGGTGCCCAGTTGACTGTCGGTATATTGAAGTGCTGAAGTGTTTGTACAGTAGGGCCACGATGGCTATCCGAGTACAGAACCAGAGTACGAAACCTATCCAACTGCAGAGAGGTGTAAGACAGGGTGACGTTATTTCCCCCGAAACTCTTCACCGCTGCATTGGAAGACGTTTTCAAGCTAATGGACTGGAAAGGATTTCCCCGGTGGGCTTCGGAATAGATACTCTTCTCGTCAGGTATACCTCAAAACCTGAAAACTAAGTTGTACAACCAGTGCGTGTTGCCATTGATGACATATGGAACTGAGACGTGGTCCTTCACTGCTGGCCGTATGAGGACGCTCAAAGTCCCTCAGCGAGCTATGGATGGCTATGCTCGGAGTTTCTCTGCGTGATAAACGTAGAAATGAGGATATCCGCAGTAGAACCCGAGTGACCGATATAGATCAACGGATTATTAAGCTGAAGTGGCAATGGGCCGGCCATATAGCTCGAAGAACCGACAACCGTTGGGGAAAAAAGGTTCTCGAGTGGCAGCCTCGTACTCTAGATGGAGTGACGGCCTGGTAAGAAATGCAGGAAGTCGATGGATGCAGGTGGCTCAGGACCGTGCTTTGTGGCATTACTTGAGGGAGGCCTATGTTCGGCAGTGGACTTGTAAAGGGCTGTAATGATGATGATGATGAACTATGTGTTCGTTTGTCACTTATACTTGTATAAAAAAACTGCTTGTATTCCTGATTGCTGTTGTGTTTTTTCTATAACGAGCTAACGAGTTGAGAACATGATGTTAATATAAGAGCAATACGAACCTTAGGCAAGATCTGAGTGAAGTCCAGCTTACTCCTAATTTCGAATTTGGGCAAGTACAAGTTGATTTCCCTTCCCGCTGGGCTTAAAGCGAACACGTCGTCTAAAAGGCCCTTCTCGGCCACTTTTTCTAGGACTGACGACAGACCGTCCACTTCGTTAGGTAGTATCACGACCATACGAAAACCGGATTCTTTGTAGGGCAATTCAATCATCTGTGAAATTAGTGTTGAATTAGTTTGTTAAAACAAACGACTTGATGGCGTAGTAGCTAAAAGTTTGTGTGCGGCAAGTTGGAATCTCCAAATTATTGTTCAGCATGTTCAGTTGTCGACTTAAAAGGCTGAACGTATGTTATTTCTATCTATATATTCGTAGTACATTGCGAAAGTAAACGTCTGAAATATATTAATACGCGAATTTTTAATACGCGATATATTGATACTCGTAAAACAGTAAACATTACGTAAAGTTAAAATAATAACATCGATTTTAAGCGATAAAATTTTATATGAATAATAAATATTAACATTTTCAAGATTAATTAAACCAAAATATTGTTTGACATGCATTATGGTAATAGATATAATTATGGTTAATTATTAATAACTTTGTCTTGACTAATGACAGCGATTACAATGTAAAACAGTTATTTATTCATTTTACTTGCCTATGAATTACACAGGTACAGTTTTTATTACATAGCTCCGTGCACTTTACCATAAAAAAACGCTGTACACACCCTACCTACTAGTGATGTACATATAAAGGATGTGTACCAGTGTTCAATGAATATTGATAGTATTTTGTGCATTAATTGACAGTTGTAACATGTACCTTAGCACCAATTTCGTTGTCTTCATTATAGAAGAGAGAATCCTGTAAGTGCATCATAGGTTTCTTGACGACCAGTGACTTATTCACGTGGAAGTCCTTCTCCTCAGTCTCTGCCGCTTTGAAAGGAACATGCCAGTGACCCTATGAAACATTCAAAATATTAGATTGTAAAAGAAGCTTAAGTACATGTTAATAAATTCAGACCAAGAAGATATATGTGAAGTGATACCGAAACCAACAGCGCTGTCTTAGCAGCATTTTGCTGAGTTGGAGACCTATTTAATGTCACATTTTTTGTTGTATTATTAATTAATTGCGCATGTATGTACTGTTTTTTTATTTGTTAATGTGTAAGCAGTCTAAGATATATATGTTCATATTTTTCTCCCTTTTTGTGTATATTTATTAAGAGATCAAAGAAAATGTTATTTCTTTTTTTAACAGCCCGTAAAAATGTATGGCTCGAGATATATATACACTTACCTACTTAGGTAAGTGTATATATATCTCGAACAATAAACTATTTTCCGACTTGATTGATTAGTTATACATTAACTGTATACCGTTAAGGCTCAACTCTAAGAGCTAGGACAATTTTTAATACACACATTGTTCTGGAAAGATGCAGTTCATTGCAGTGAAAACCTCATGTGATGTTAAGTGGTTCTCTTTTTACAGGTTTTTAGATTCAATAACGAGATTCATTTGGTACCTGAAAGAATATGACGTTGAAGAGCGCGGCCGCTGCTGATGGGTCCAAAAGATTTTCTGATACGGGGTCTTTAATATGGCCCTTTGTCTTTTCATCTGCCTGTGGAAAAGATAGAAATAAAAATTGATTTCATTGTGCCTTCAAATTTCTCAAACATAAAATTAGTAATAAATTGTAGTTAAGAATTTTAAAGACAGCCGTTTCTTAATCTTTTTTTATTACTAAATAAGGCACACTGAAAATTGTTTTGCATAGAAATAAAACTTATATTAAAATTATCATGTATGGGAATGCAATGTTTAAACTCCAAAATCTGTGATTTGAGGGCAAAAGTATATAAATTTTTTTTATGTAATATGTCCTTCAGACCAAATTTTCGATCATGACGGTTAGTCTCAATAGAGACTAGACGTCTGCGCAAGTCAGGTTTATAGAGTACGAGTGTGTCCGTAAGCACAGGTGGACTATCAATTTCCTAACCATAGTCCAATGTGACGGTAATCTGACACGACTGGAGAGGATCGTATACGATCGAATGCGTAGTACCAACGACTTTACGGGCACAATTACATTTTTATACTAATAGCATATAACCAACTGTTACCTGCCCGCTTCGCTGTGCATAAAAACTTTAGTAATGATTATTGTATAAAATACAATATGCTATTTAAGAACATAATCGACTTCCATGCTAAATTTCAATATTATGTTTAATCGTTAAAGCGTGTATGAAGGAGAAACATATATGTCAAGCATATTAATTTCATAATATTTTGGAATTGTGTATCATTAGCCATATCCATAGCCAAAGAAAAACATTTACCTATTATAATTTAATAATATTTTATTAAATAAGAATAATCTTACCCATCGATTAATAATTTGTGCGGCTGTCTTCTGATCTTGAAAGTCGATTGCATCTACTTCGCTGTTGTAAGAACGGGCTGTGTTAGAGAACTCGTCGGCCAGCGTGTATCCTTTAGCCACGAACACTTTGTTGGCGAGAGTGAGGTAACTCGGATCCATTGAAGCAAATCTGCTGCTTAAGTGGCTATACGAATCGAATAGCTAAAAATACTATATCCTTGAAGTAAATTCCTGTGAGTTATTCATTAAAACTACTTATCTATATCTATATAACTTAAAGGTAACGCCATTTTTTGTAAATTTGATGTGGCAGATCTCTTATGCATCAAAAAACTAAACAAGTCCGTGAGGACTTGTTTAGTTTTTTGAATGATATTGCAGCACATCGGTTTAGCCGTGCAACTAGATTTAGTCTAGTGCACAGATCAATATATTTGTAGGCCTAGTGAGCAGTGCGTCTAAAACTAATTTTATTGTAAGTAAAGGACTGCGTAGACTTTACTACTTTAACGGAGGGATTATCTGCGTATTACTAATCCCCTCTGATCTGCCGGTGGCCGGTGTTGCTCTATGTATGATGTATATTAAGTATGCTTGACAACACACGTGAACAATCCTTTATTAATTATTTTTTGTTAATCCCATAATTTTATCTGCATTTTGATTCTGAATAGATGATATATTTAAGTGAGTGTGGGTCATAGCATGTACTTACCATCAGGTGGACTGTGTGCTTATTTGATACCCTACTTCTACAAAACAAAATCTAATCAAACTTGTTTCAAAAAAGGGATCCTAATAAGTTGTATGAAATGTGATATTTCGGTCTTTACCGAAAACTTTTTTAACTTTCCATGTTTCTCTACATAGGTTTCACCCGTAGATATTTTTCTAACGCCGATCAGAGCTAGTTCGACAAGGTAGTACATAATTACGTTTGTATCAGTGATTCACCGCCTCATTTCGTGTCGTGGATGTAGTTAGAGGTGAATATACAAAATGCCAAAATGGTCTGACGGCCTCTTATGCAACGTGCGTGGTGAAATGCGTAAAAGAAATTTTAATTTTGAAATTTTAGGAGAGATAATTAAAACAACTAAATTGATATCATATGCATTTTACTTTACGTGTATCAGGTATTGCTGAAAGTGTTACGCCCTTTAACTTGAACCGCCGCCGCGGTGAGTAGATAAAAAGTTTACTTCAAATTAGTGGTATTTCATGATGGTTTAATTTAATAAATAGTCAAGAAGAACAATTTTTTTCCTTTTTTTTTTCTTTTCTTCAAAAGCTTCTATTTCATTCTCCTATTAGCCACTTAAAAACCACAACCTATAACGTCCACAGCTGAACTAAGCCCACCGCCATACATTGTCTCATAGAGGGGATTTTACTATTGTTACCAGCCTAGGCAAGCAGGATAGCAAACCGCAATTTTTTAGTTTTTAAATTGTTATCTGGAAATGCTGCTGCCAATTTCCTTTTTCTTTTTTGTTCGGCCGCCTTTTACGACACCCACGAGACGTTATGGAGCAGTGGATATTTTTACACCGTTATTACGCGTTGAGTACACCTACTGGCTTATTATACCTTATTTTTTCACCTTACACTTTCATCGCGGTAAAAAAATCACCTGGTTAATTAAGAGATAATAAATAAAAATATTATTAATATGCACGCGTTTCGTGAGTATTTATAAATATAAATACAAAATGCGGAAATGGACCGTACCTCCTTGTATTCTGTTGAACCAAGAAACTGCATGATTTCCTCTCTGTTCTTATCCTGGGTACCAGCAGAATAGAGTGACAGAAGCATTAATGCTCCCAGTGGCGACGTGACTACATTAGAGTCCGTGGCTGATAGATAGGCCTCCTGTAAGAATTGATCCAATGTCACTTCACTTGAATACTGTCGAATATAGCTAATTTGAAAAATTGCTCGAAATAAATGAGAGGAGACTATGCGCCCATTGGTACCATCACTGGTACCATGTATACATAGATTTTTCTTTACTTTTTAAAAACTAATTTAACGAATTTATCGCGATTAACTTATTTTAAAGTTCTGACATTTTTAGTATTTCTTCACTATGACAAGGCCTAGCTAGGGTTTGTTGTCTACCACAGAAATCTAAATAATAGATTTCTGTGTTGTCTACTATCAATGCGTAGTTTTTTAACCAAGTTCCAAAAGATTAGTTCTATTATTTGCACATGTGTTTTTTTTTTAAATTAAATATCATCTATTTTAATCTATTTAGACGACATTCTAGTTGTAATTATTTTTAAATCAGCAATCGCAATGTTAAAAAAAATAAAAAAAAAGCATTTAATATCTGTTGTTGTATGTTGTTTTCGTGAATGACCAAACCTATTTTAATTACTCGTTTATTGTTAAATTAGGTGTTTTAGATGTTACTGACTGACAAAATTCGAGTTTACCTTGAGTTATTATATTTCTTACTCAAAACAGTAAAAAAATATCTTTTAATGAAACGCATAATCGCTTTTTAAGTTGGAACTAAGACAGGGCCTTCACAACGTGGGCAATATATCTCTATGTTCAGAGCAACGCCTCGGTAGATTTTGTTGGGTGTTTCTTGAGGTAATGAACTTCAAGGCTTCAGAATACTAGCTTGTGTTGCTCATCCTCACAACACACTATATAATATGTTAATAGGTGGTCCAATGAACTACAGTCTTTCTCGGCATGCTGCTATAACGGAAAGAAGCTGACACTGAACTGATGGAAAACTAACTAATAAGTGATAACTTACCTTGAGCATTTTCACAGACGCTTTGTCTATCCGATCGCCCAGTGGAGTTCTGGAAAACTCATGGCCAAGGAAAAAGAATTCTTCCGAACTCGCCATTGCGGCTGCAAAAATTAGGTGTGGTCATACTTTGAATACTTACTGAAAGTAATGTTATATATATATATATATATATATAAATATATATATATATATATATATATATATATATATATATATATATATATATATAAAACAGCATATCATATATGGGATGATAAATCATTTAAAATGGAGTAGAGAGCAGACAATATTCTGGAAGGGCGCCTTTCTCGGATAGTAAGCCATTTAAGGCGAATACAAAATTGAGAGATGTGGTCATATTTTCGAAGGCGGAAAATAAACCTGATCTAGTTATTAAGAAGGTACTCAAGCTTATTGAGAAGATTCTGGTTCCAATGTGAGTAACAAACATCTGCATAATCAATGACAGGCATGATGAGTGTTTGAAAAAGCATATATTTAGTTTTGTATGGTAAAAGGTTTTCAGATGGTCGAGCGATATTAAGGCAGCAGTAACTTACCAGCTGATCTCAGTGACTTGTTTTTCCCAGTTTAACATTTTATCCATGTATAGTCCCAAATTTTTTACCCAGACATAGAACGGGACGGGTGGCAAGCAACTGATGTAAATTTTGCCAGCATTCTTGAGCTGCTAACAAGCACTGCTTCACATTTAGATGGATTGACAGAAATGCCAAAATGTGATGACCAGTCATAAATGACTATTAAATGATAGTTTTCTTTAGAAATAGCATCGTGTATGTTATATATATCAGATTGCACATATATTTGGAGATCATGAGCATATAGATGGTACAAACAAACAACGACGGCGAATACATAGTTTATGAGAATCGAAAATAATATATATATATATTTTATTCCACCTTGAGATACACCAAAATCAAGACTGAACCACTGAGAAGTTTCATGCCGGCGGTCACGAAGTGGAAAACCATGCCAAAACCAAGGGAGAAAATTTACTATTACTATTACTATTAATTAGACAGAATACATAAGAGTATATCGTCAACTGTGTTAAAGCGTTTAAAACGTTTACTACGATGGCAAGACCGCCCGATATCCCATTTGAGCTATTATAATCATCAACACACTGTCAAAATTTACCTTCTCATTCTTACGAAATTGTAGCAGTTTTTCATTGCCTGAAAACATGGATAAAACGACATTTTCCAAAAATGAATACTTAGATAGATCGATTTATTCCCCCTAAAACCCCTGGACACAAAATTTTATGAAAATCGTTGGAGCCGTTACCGAGATTCCGATTATATATATATATATATATATATATATATATATATATATATATATATATATATATATATATATATATATTTAATTAATCGTTAAATAAAATCATAAAGCGTATCTTCGAGAAATATTTTTCTTTGTTTAAAATCATAATGCTGTACAAGATCTCAGCAATTATTATAATATGTTCTTCAGAGTTAAGAATTAACATTGACCTTCACTTGTTGTCTACTGAATGTAAATAACTTTATATCTACCTCTATATGTTAATTACTTTATATTTATATATATATATATATATATATATATATATATATATATATATATATATATATATATATATATATATATAGATTGCTAATTTAAAGAAAGTGTGGTGTGATAATATAGATAGCCGGTGAGTATTACTTGCAATTGAAACTATATGCGTCGTCAATGCTGCTTATTTATTTAGGAGCTTTTGTATAACCCTTATAGACATACTGAACAACACTACACAAAAATAAATGTTATGGAGTGAGATATAAGTGGGATTATACTAATAAGTTCATCTGTTACTATAGTTTGGAACAAAAAAAAATAAAATTTATTAAACTTCATGAAAGTGCATACCCTATTTTCTTACGTAATGAATAAATTTAGTAAAAAATAATTTATTTTGTTGTTTTTAATTACCTAGATTGCTTCTAATTATTTAAAAACATCATTCAAAATTACGTTGATGAAAAACAAAAACCGGTTAGTATCTATTTTGGTTGGCAACATATAGCTGTAAACAAATCTTATATTACTCACCTATACTAACTTTAGAAACCAGTTTTGCTAGCAAAGTTCATCCATCTCTAAGTGCCTACTAATATGCTTTGTTTGTCTCCCGGATCTGGTTTTATTTAAACATTTAATTCGTAAATCTATTAAGTATTTTTCCCTGTTTCTGTCAGGTGTTAATGCATTTGTAGCCTTAGTTATAAGAGGTTGGGTGTAGGTGTCTGCCATATATGAAATATAAGGACAAACAGCTCCAACACTAATCTATAATCTTTTTATACGATAATTATTCTATTAAAAACTAGAGAACCGCCTCGGCTTTGCATGGGCAATTTCTGGACCTCGACAACAGCGCCACCTCAAAAGACCGCTTTGGATAGAAATTCCATACAATCCTAGAGAAGATTATATATATATATTCGAATTTAAAGTCAATCAGGGATATATGAGATCTCGTGATGAGTGATTGAGTCGGTGGTGTTTTGCTTAAATTTATAAATACAACAATAAAATTGCTAACAACTAATAAGTACTTATGGTTTTTTATATTTACGCAAATACAAGACATTAAATAAAACTAACTTTGCGGATTTTATCGTTTTTAATTTTACTCATTTTGAATTCCCGACGCGTGAAAAGCAGCAGAATGCTGCTTTTTCGTATGGTAACTTTAGATAAACGGAGGCCCTTTTTACTGGAAATAAGG
Source organism: Parnassius apollo (assembly GCA_907164705.1). Taxonomy (NCBI): domain Eukaryota; kingdom Metazoa; phylum Arthropoda; class Insecta; order Lepidoptera; family Papilionidae; genus Parnassius; species Parnassius apollo. The sequence continues at coordinate 2,977,743 of CAJQZP010001064.1, read as the reverse complement.
CATTATATCTCAATACTCTGGAGTGATATCGCATCTGCCTTTTATTTCTTAATTGAGCATTAATATAAATTTCTATGTACTACAGCATCCACTTACCATCAGGCCGACTGTGCTCGTTTATAACTATTATTTTATAAATAATATAAAACCCAATAAAACCCGTAAAATTCATTTTATTCAACACTAATATGTTTATAAACAACAATAACGTTTCTTACTTACCCACTAAAAGGATAATAAGACGCCTCATCTTGCTTAGTTACTGACGCAATGACTAAACAACACGTCCACTTTGTCTTAAATAACCTTTTTAATGTGTTTAAAACGGACTAGTCATTTATTTTCACCTCGTTATCTTAATTGCTACAGACATTTAAGATATAGAGTTATCTGAATGTTTTTTGTAATAAATAAATTATGATTTTGTAAATCTTAAGCTCTTAACCAAAAGGTAATGACTTCTACTGATGCGTCCCAGCTATTAAAACGGGCCCAAGGCGAATTCTTATTTATATGGACGCAATCGCTTTATTATTAAAGATCTCAGTTGAGAACAAAAATAAAATGAAAACGTACTTCAGGCGGATCAAACATTAATACCGTCTGCATAAGAACTGGTTTTAAATGTTTAGCTTTAAATGAATAACATATTATAGTATGTCAAAAGAAGTAGATATTTCTATAGCTGGATTTAATCGGATAGATTTTAAATATATATGTGTTTAAGTTAAAAATATGTTACCAAGCGCATCTATCGTCACTTGTCACACTGCATTATGTTTATAGGTGACAATCTAGCTCACAATTTACCTGATGGTATGAATATGCTGTGACCCATAGACTTATACATCTATCAACTAGAATTAAAATGCAGTATACTTGAGGAATAAAATGGAATGATTAGTTTCCAGTAAAAACATCGAGCTGACCCCTTCGTGCTACAGCCACAAGATTTTGCCACATCTGTTTGGTTTTACTATCTTATTTTGAAGTTTAGAGGTTATATGCGATGAGAAGATGAGTCGTAGTGTCTCAAATGTTTGCTAGCGTAGTTGGAGCCATCAATTGACCTCTCAGTCAAAGTGGGACTTGTCGGACAATTTGTTCTAGGTAAACGTTGTTATCAGCAACTGCGATCGTGGTGTTCCTGACAACTACCGGCAAGGCTTAGGGAGGATTTGCCTTTATTGCCACGCATGGCTGGCGGTTCGAGAACCGCTATACTAGACTTCTCAGACCGGTACGGCTGCTTCCAGTCTTGGTATATTTGCCAGCATCTGTCTTTTCATAGGGATAAATTGTGGGTGTCTTCGAGGCAACAGTCAATAGACTTTTAATAATTCAGTAAAAAGTAAAAAAGGAAAGTTACAGCCGTACTATATACGTCCCACTGCTGGGCACAGGTCTCCTCTCATTTCTGAGAGGGTTTTAGGGCAAGAAATAGTCGGCCGCGGTGCCCCAATGCGTTTTGGCGAACTTCACATGTCTTCGAAATATGTTTTTTCTTATTTCTGTGACATTCAAGTTTTCTCGCGATGTTTTCCTTCACCGCCGAGCACGTGGTAAATCAGCACTTAGAATTGCAATTAACAAATAATAATTGAATTTTCAATTCACAATTAATAATTCAGTGCGATTTACCACCTTCTACTGTATCACCACTTACTATCTGCTGGGATAGTAGTTAAGCGCTGGCTTAAGTACTATAAAAAAAAAACGAATTCGAAATGATCTACTACCTGAATCTCAACATCTATCTGTATGGGTCTTTTTTCTGTACACAGTGTGTACTAACACCTTGAGCCACAAGGTGTATAGAAAAAATACCTACACATATAGATATTTTAACGGTGATTATCACCACCATCCCTCAAAGTTAGCTAGCGTGGGTAAATCTTTGTTTCCGAGAGCAGAGAGATCTGTGACCGTAAACACCTGGCCGCCGATCTTTGCACGAGAACAAGCTTCTGCGCTGCTACGTCACAGGGAACGAGTGAAGCCGACCACAGTCGAGCGTATGCCTGCTGTATTGCCATATGTCGGACGTTTCACTGACAAGATTGGCTACATACTGCAGCATGCTTCCGTTAAAACTTAGTTCAAGGTGCCGAAGAAGATTACTTAATTTTTACCATCAGTCAAGTGTAATGTGAGGGACATCAATAGGATCCATATCCATAGGTTAGATAGATAGATAGATACAATATAAGGCAGTCACCTTTAGAGGATTGGTACGCGAATACTTTTCAATGATATCAGACGTTAGTTAATATTGTCAATGTTATGATTTGGTTACCTTTGCTGTAAAATTACTTATAAAAGAGGTTTTACGGATTTTGTCGCGAAGTTTCGAGCACTTTACAGCACCCATGGTCACGGGGGGGGGGGGGGTAATAATGTGACCGACGTCCCAATGTCATAGTTAACCACGGTTGTAAGAAATTGCTGTTTTATTTTAAGATCCTTTAGTGTTCACTCTAATAACAGGGTTGCTGCTAAAGCGTAAAGAGAACCGAAAAGGCTATTACGGTCTAAGCTAGCTGCTAATTTTCACTATAACATCTGCATTTATTACCCAATATCTTTATTGTTCATAACGATATATCATATCGTATAATCAATAAAATTAATTATATAATCAATATACTTAATTGTATAATCAATACAATTAAGTTTTACATGAAATACATTAAAGACGCATTACAATAATAATTAAAACATTAAAATCACATTAAAGAATAAAAAGATATTAAACAAAATATCCTATTTTACGAGCTAATTCTTAGAATCATAAACTTAAAATGTCGACTGAAAACTTTGTTAACTCACTTTTAACCAATAAACAAGAAATGTCTTAAACAATATTATAATTTAATTCACAAATTAAAAAAATTTATCACAAAAAATTAAAATTAAATTTCTTACATGTATTTTACTATTATTTCGACATTATACCAATAAATTAAACGTTTTTGCATATTGCTAGTCGTAATATTTTATAAAATCATCCTGCATTGTTTGTTACATAAATTAACATACTGTTCGTGAAATAATTACTTCTTTCATCAATTAATAATAATATATTTTGAGACTAAATTTCAACGTTGTTAATTACCCATACGAGTTGAACAACTCTACACGACTCCCAAAACCATATTAGGTTTGGTGCCACCTCTTTTATTTTTTTTCTTCTGAATATTTATATGCTCACCCTTGGCAATTTTGGCGACTTCAAGTCGTCCAAAATAAGTTTTTGCGTCGTATCACAGGAGCTCCATTCTATGTGAGGAACGTGGATCTCCACCGTGACCTCAAATTACACATAATTTCTTCGTATCTTAAGGAACTATCCTTTAAGGAACTATCCTTAAGATACTTCGATTCGATCAAGGAGAATCAAAATCCGGTGGTGGTGGAGGCAGGTGCTTACTCCCCGGATGGGGATGCTGCCCCACCAAGGGACGTCCCAAGAACGTTCTTCTAGACCCCGATGATGAGATCACAGATCCTCCAAGAATAGGTTAATCCTGTCCAGGGGGGACAGGATTAACATATTCTTGGACTCCCTCAGTAGAAGGTAACTGTATTGATACAACACTTAGTTTTGTTTGTGGGGGGGAGAAATTGAGACGGGGTTGTGGGGGTTTTTTTTTTTTTTGTTTTTTTTTTCCCCTTTTTTTTTTTTTTTTTTTCACATTCAGACATTACACTAGTACAAGCACACCGCACTGGCCGGCGAGCGCGAAGTCATGTACACACCCCGTATGCGAGGTTCAACAACCGCGATACGGGACGTTTTTAGTTGTGACCTGTTCCCCTCATTACGATAGTGGTTCAAGAAGAGGTTCGTACCTCTTTCAGAGGGGCCCTCTTCTTCTTTCAGAGGGTAATCACATCGGGCTCCCTCCTAGCTTGAGGAGCCTCACACCAAAAGCAGGAGTCGGGGTCTATAGTCTGTCCTGGGGACTGTACTGACTGAGGCGACGCCGCCTCGCCGACTGCAGAACCGTTGCACTCAATAGCTCGTGGGTCCTCACTCACGAGTCTATTTCGATGAAGCTGTAGTGGCCGCAGGGCCAACAGCATACACTTTCAGAAAAATGTCTTTCTTTCTAGGCTTTATCGTGCCATATGTCCTCAACATAATATGTAACACCACATGCTTTTATATCAAAACAAGCAATCAATATGTAATTCTTTATTCGTATTACGTAGCTCATTATTTCGCAACGCATAACTTTAATTTAATTCAAAATTGTCTTCCTTTCAGCGAAAAAAAAAATTATTTTTACCGAATTAAAAACGGTTTTGATGATTCTTTTTTTATCTGAAAGCTGGTGCTTTTCGTGTGATTCAGTATAATTTATATCAAGATCAGACCAGTAGTTTTTAAGTTATCTTTAATGATTAGTATTTAACTGACTTCGAAAAAATTGATTTGGTCGTATTGGAGTCGGTTGTACAAAAGTTTTAATTTTACCCCTCATAATTGACGTAAATTAAACGTTCTATCAAGAGGAACTGCTATTCTTTTTATGAAAACATCATCTCACTTTGCCAGACTGGCAGATAGCTGATGTTATAAGGAGTAACTTGGGCTAATTTTATTTGAAAAATCAAATATGGTCCCGCGCAAAAAAATCAAAACCCATGAAATTCAACCGTAATAAACTCCACACGGACGAAGTCGCGGGGAACAGCTAGTAAACGAATAAATAAAATAGTTATGAAGGTTTGCATAAAACAATAATGCAAAAACGAAAATAAATATGCGGTTTAAACTAATTGTTTTGTCGAAGCCTGTTGAATTTTAATAGCAAATATGGGTGGTTAAATAATTGAAATTAATAACCAAGCCTAGTTGATGCCTTAAGTGATAACGTGTTTTGATTTTTCCTGGTTTAAGTGCCAGACAAGCAAGGCTCACATGGCCTTATTTTTTATATCAATAGTATATCGTCAAAACACTGTTATTTAACATTATATATGTGCATGTATAGTATTACAACTTGTATAATTTTCCCTACTTACTACGAGTATGTAGTGTAATAAAGTTCAATTAAAGATATTATGTATTAATTGTAAAACTTCTTAAGGTAACAGCACCAATAGTTGACCTTATACCTGTAGTTGACCACTAACTCACATAAACTGATAAAATAAGAATTTCGGAATGTTTTTAAACTTATTTTATATTAAATAGTCAGTGCTGCCATCTGATCATCGAATCGTGCGAGCTGCGAATCCACCATTTTCTAATACTCAAATATATTCTATTCCTCTATCATTCATCATTTCGCATACTTCATCCATCTTATCATTCATTGCTCCACATACATTCAGCGTAGCCAGACGGGCTTCCGCAATCCACTTTTCGCCCCTCCGGGAGACAGGAAGCCCTTTCCTGTCTAGCGTCTTAAATACATCAGTGCATTTGTAAACAGTTTAGGGGATATACCAACCCCCTGTCTGACTCCGCAATGCAACTTGATTGGATTTTTATAGGTGGTAGAGCCACGCTGCAATTATATTATGGTTGCAGCACGAATGGGTCGGCTCGACCGGGGAAGTACCACGCTCTCACAGAAAAAAAGCTGCTTAATACTGCTGTGTTTCGTATGGTGAATGTAGAGATCCGGAAAGCCTTTTTTACTGGAAACGAGGCATTCCATCTTAGTCCTCAGGGGTGACAACGCATCTGCGTTTTGATTTTAATCGAGGATAAATGTAGATATCTATGGGCTACAGCAACTACTTACCTGTGGAGTGTAGAAGCAAGGAGTACCAACTCCCATAGTAGAATAGTTGAAAAGTGGCCATCTGTAAGCCGTAAATAACAACTCGAAAACTCTCCACAACTTTGGAGTAGCTACTGGGATGAAATGAACTTAGCAGTTGTCGACGGTTTAAGTGTGCTGCTGAACTGCTCAGTAGCTCTAAAATCTAAAATAATTTTATTTAGTAAGTATAACCTCGAAAAAGTCGTCTATCTCACTAATATTTTTCAGTGCGTTTTTTAAAGTATATCCCGTAGTTATAGTGGCGCCACCCTTATTTAACGATATTCTATGGACACTTTTTAATACAAAGTCTGTACTCCTTACTTCTACACTCCACATACTTACCATCAGGTGGACTCTGTGCTCGTTGGTCACCCTATTCTATAAAAAAAGACCCTGCCCTGGCGCGTTCGCTTCACATTTACCAACAAAACACTTACTTATGAACGGAAATTAAATAAATAATGCGGTCTAATTGCTACCAGGTTTGTTGTTGATTTATAAAAATAATAACGTATGTGTATTTATGACAGTTTTATAAGGAATTATAATATAAAGTTCGTCCGAGACTAAACTTGTGATTCTTTTTTTTCAATCCTTTGGGGACAGGCAACCGGCTGATTAAGCTCTATTGTGCCTTATCATGAGCGACCCTCTTTTGGGAAAAGAGGGCGCAGGCGGCTAAGTGCCGCTGAGGGAGTGCCTACGAAGGCAAATTAATGTTAGATATTACAATAATTTTATTTAATTAGAGTTGGCCTGAGCCGCCAGGAGACAGTTCAGGTCGTTTGAAAGTTTATTAGGCGGGTCCGAGAGAGAGTTTCTCGGCCTGCGGACACGATAGCGAGAGGGGGGTGGGGCTGCATAATAAGCTGCCTCACGAATTAAATGGTTTGGGTGCGACTCTGAGGCTTTGAAGAAGTTCTCAGAGAGTTTTTTAAAAAATTGTTGAATTGTTGGGAGCTCTAAGTCCCGATGAAGGTCGGCATTACGGACGTACCACGGTGCGTTCGCAGCTCGACGACAGAAGAGGTTCTGAACTATTTGGAGTTCATTTAAAATGTTAGGGTTTGCGTGGGCAAAGACGGGGCCCGCGTAGGACATGACTGGTCGTATACATACCTTGTAGAGGGTACGCTTGTTTCGAAGCCTTGTAGAGGGTACGCTTGTTTCGAAGATAGCCGACATAAGTCGTCTATCTTCGAAACAACCGCCGACATAAGTCGTGAGCACACTTTTTATTGGTCGATACGACGTTGACCACGCTGACGTTCAACGTGATTGGTTCATCAGTCGATTCTCGTCGTCTATTGTTTTTGAACGTATCATTCGGCTTCCGTACACTTCAGAGCAATAATTTTAGTGATAACTTTTTTAATAAGTTTATTTACGTTAATTCTTTTTGTTAGCTCGTTGTTAATTGTTGTTTGTGTATTCCTTGTTATTAATTGTTTTTGTTATTTCTTGTTTTTAATTATTTTTCTTTTTATAATTTGAGTGTTCAGATTTTGGTCTAAATATGCAGAGAAGGAAGAATTCGGTGTTAAATAGACAATCCCGACAAATTTTCTATTCAGTGTTTAGTTACATAAAAAAATTAGGTACTGCGAAAAACATCATAGACGTATATAAACAGACTGCTGAGGCGACTAATGTCTCAGTAGTAAAGTACGGCGCACCGCAACCCCAGATTTTATGGAAGGCATATCACCTCTTCCTTCTTCTTAATAAAATAATCAATTCTAACCACCAGGTATACATTAAACACTTTATAGTTGATAATAAAATAACGGACACGAATATCCGCAACATTAATGTATCAAAGTAAAAGTTGATGTGTTCGAGTAAACGTTTTCATAAAAGTCGCCGAAAATATTAAATTACGAATTGAAATAATAAAGGTATCCAATAATTTTGCCCGACAGTGTACCTACCTCCCACCACAGTTTATCTGTGTTCACCACTCGTGTCGGCAACTATACATCCCTAGTAAAATGTTCAGAGGAGTGCCTCCGCGTCGTCGCATGAACGCTGCTACGAGTAGTAGCGCTTCGAACGTAGTTGCGGAAGATTACGGAGCTCGTTGGTCCAGGACGAAATTACGAGGGTAGAGATATGATTCCCCTAGTTTTGTTTCGCTGGGTCTTTGATTACCCTGACCACGTTTAAAAATGTAATTTGAGTTTTAAGGATTTGTGGTCGGGTGTTAATGGAACGGATTTAATGATCATTATTTATTTATTTCATTGTTATTAATTAAAACGTATAATTTTTTATTTCAAAAAATATTTTTTGCCCGTCTTATCGATTAAAAATCATTCATTATTATTACTTCGCGCGACTTGCCTGCGTGCTATTTGAAAACTACAAATTTTATTAATATGAACAATTTATATGAATATCTTAATGTACTTGTTCGTCACGCAAACAAAGCTCAAAATGTGCCAATTTCTGCAACTAAAAGACTGTTTAGTACTATATAGAGGTACTACCTACTGAAAAGTTATAATAAAACTTGATTTTCTTATAAACCTTGTTTCAACTTTGATTCCCTTGTCGTCTTTTATTGATTCCCCTGGCCAAAAAAAATTTAAATGCTATATTTTGGGAACCATCCTGCCAAAAGGGATGCCTATTCGTTTATGTGTTTATACTTAAGTTAAATTTTATGTTACGTTGTTACTTATTAAAAATATGTATAAATAAATTTCGCCAAGGGAATCAACTGAGTATGCCGAATCACAGGATTCGCTCCTGTATTAAATTTGATAATGAATTTTATACGCATTTTTAACGCATTTCCGATTCCAGGACAATTTTCCCGTCATAAAGGCCCATTGGAAGAAGTGCTCGATATAAAAAAGGTGTTACTTGACGTATGATATTTATGCGATTCTGATAATGTAACTTATGCGTTTCTGTAGAATAAAATATTGCCAATATAGACACAAACACCGACGTGTCTCTACAAGTGATGCAGTTTTGTATAACATTATTTTTAGTACGAAATACAGTACTGTAGTAGATATTATCGATGTTTCTAATTTCAAGCCTACGCGAGTGAAACCGCGTGCAAAAAGCTAGTATATATATATATATATATATATATATATATATATATATATATATATATAATACCATTATGTGAAGTTCAAAAGGAATAAAAATACAACGTTTTTAAATATTTTTTATTTTTTACAAATTTGTTTTGCAGTAAGCTCTTAATGAGTATAGATACCAGTAAAGAGTATCACATCTTCATGTAGAATAGCAAACAAGAAAGGATGGTCAACTATAAAGTCAATAGGTTGTGGTGGCTTAGAATTTAAAGACATTGGTATTGGAACGGCTCCTGTAGAAATAAAACAAAATATTTATTTTCATATTATAAAAGTATAATCTAGAAATTAACAATGAATTCGCATATAGGTAGTCACGTTTTTAATGTAGTAAAGCCACACTTCGGCTATATTATTGTTATAGCATGAATGAGTCCGCTGGACCGTGGAAGGGCCGCGGTCATACAGAATAATTTTATTAATGTTCCTTAATACTTTATTCTATCACCCGACAACTGATACTGGTGTTGAACTGATTAAATACATTTTTAATGAATGGAAGAATTCACAGGACGCTTTGGGAATATTGTGTGACTGATCAAAGCCTTCAATTGTTTTATTATGAGACATTAATCAGGAAGCTAAAACATCATGATAATATAATAAGTAATGCTCTTACATTTCATCATCACAGCCCTTCACAAGTCCACTGCTGAACATAGGCCTCCCCCAAGTAATGCCACAAAGCACGGTCCTGAGCCACCTGCGTCCATCGACTTCCTGCATATCTTACCAGGTCGTCACTCCATCTAGTGGGGGGTCGCCCTATACTACGCCTACCGGTACGAGGCTGCCACTCGAGAACCTTTCTTCCCCATCGGTTATCGGTTCTTCGAGCTATATGGCCGGCCCATTGCCACTTCAGCTTACTAATCCGTTTTTCCTCTTTCATTTATTATTTAATTTTTAAGATTTATGACTTTAAATGGCTTTATACACTCCCTTCACAACTGCATGCCCATTTGTCTAGCATGATATAAGTGTGCGATTATCGATAGAAAAAAATCTTTTCTGAACGTTTTTTAAGTAACGTTATTATCAGGAAACAAAGAACTGAAATTTAAAAAAAATTTAGGCGATTAAGAATCTAATTCAATAACATGCCTTTCATATTATCGAAAATAGTATATGGTTATCGCCTGAAAATAGGAAATAAAACGTCTAACTTTTTCCCGACGATTAAGTACCTAAATCATATTTTTATCTCTTTTAATATAAAGCATTCTAAAAATCCAATCCAAATACCAATTTCAACAAACTTGGCATCTGGTATAAAAATGTCGCTTAAAATACGCTAATTTTCAATTAAAATTGCATATTATGTATCATAGTAGGAATTCCTTTTTTCCTTATTTACTGAAACATAAGGCAAGCGACTACCATATATTATAATACTATGATATTAATAAGAACTAATTCTGTAACTCGAAAAAGCTTACCAGTAAATGCCCCCGCAGTAGCACCTTCTTCGTCGACCTTTACAATGGCCTCTTGGAAAAATTTCGAGACGATAACTTCCCGCTCCTTTACGATTCCCGGAGCTCCATCACTGAATATTCCGCTCACACCCAGCTGTAAAGGTGGGCAATGTTTTTATTCCACATATCCTTTTCTTCTAATCCTTATACGTGTTTTATTTTTATATTAACATAAGTTACCTGCATAGGGGCTACAGCAACTTCAACCAAGTCAATTTACTATCAAGTGAACTGTGTGCTCGTTTGTTACTCTACTTGTATAAAAAAACTGATCGTATTTCCGATTGCTTTAGCATTTTCTCTGTAACGAGCCACCGAGTTGAAAAGATGATGGTAATATTATAAGAGCATTACGAACCTTAGGCAATATCTGAGTGAAGTCCAGCTTACTCTTAATTTCGAATTTGGGCAAGTACAAGTTGATTATCCTTCCGGCTGGGCTTAAAGCGAACACGTCGTCTAAAAGACCCTTCTCGGCAACTTTTTCCAGGACTGAGGATAGACCGTCCAATTCGTTAGGCAGAATCACGACCATACGAAAACCGTGTTCTTGATATGGCAATTCGATCATCTGTAAAATTAGTGTTGAAACAGTTCAGTAAAACGAACGGTAGCGCAGTAGATACAAGTTTGACTGCGCAGCAATGCAATACAGTTGGGATTCGCACATAATAATATTGTTTGTATGGCCTACAAATGAAATTGTTCCTAATTCACCGTGTTAGCTGTCGACATAAACGGTTGTATGTATGTGATACATGCATATATACATATAAATATATATTTCTATGTATATGTTATTATTTTTTGTTATATATATATATATATATATAATATATTTTTTTTTTTTTCAACATGTAACATAAACCCTGTGGTTCCCGTTAACTGCGTTATCAGAGTCAGTATCCAAGATTTAGAAACAATTTTTTTCAAAAAAAAAACATTTAAAAAACTTAATTTTCATTAAAAAAATTAATTTGTAAATTGTATGTGATTTTATTATCTCTGCATTGGCCGAGGAGTAAGAGGATTGTCAAAGACCCCGCATTACCGATACTCGTGTGAGTTAGAGGAAATAACCAAATACAATTAGGAAATTAATTTTTTTTCATTAAAATAATTTTATATAATTAACTATATAATAATTTCTATACACTTGGATACTGATTCTGATAACACACCTAACGGGAACCACAGGGTATTTGTTACATGTTGTATATATAATAATTCACATTATGTACCTATATATTTTAAATATTCTGTAGTAAACATGGATAATGCCATCAAAAACATAACTTAACCATATCAGTATTAAAAATCTTTTATATTTTAAATAAATGGATTGACTTGGGCCATCGCATGAAAATACAATGCATCTCACAATTAATACATATTATATTAAATTCGACTTGGTATTACATGGCTCTCACAACTTTTTACGATAGACAAACTGAGTTGCGAGACTTGTTTTTTTTTTCAAAGTTTTTTTGATGGCATCTCATTTCTTTTGCAGATAGTCCTACTTTTTTCCTTCCAGTACTTGATTACGAACAAAGTACCTATTTACAACTTTTATTTCATTATACTACACATACACAGGTACACTGATTCATTCACTGCAAATGTAACTTTGTGATCCTATATATTTATATGGGATTACAAAGTTATTAATGCAGTTAGTGTATCTACAAAACTGGATCGAAATTAAAAAATATTTTAGTTTTTACTTGTTTAATATACTATACACTAATTGTGTTCTAAGTTTAAAGCTTCGATCAGTCAGTGAGTGACAAAATTAAGAATCTTTGACTAATAATAATTTCTAAACTACTGGTTCAAATTTATTGAAATTTGAAATATACTGTGTCTATACAATGCCTGCTTGGTTTTTAGTTTTCAAGCTTCTAGTTCTATCCATAACGAAGTTATAGGAGGTCGACAATGACCTGAATTTCTTAAGAAAAGTATGGTACGGCCGTTGCGCATTTTTGCTCGACTTGGCGATATATTATTAGCAGAAATGTTATAGATATGGCAGATATATTATTAAAGCGCGAACAACGGTAATCATTACGTAAAGTTCAAACAATAACATCGGTTTTAAGCGATAACATTATGACTTAACTTGTTGTTTTTTTTTCGGAATATTATGTGTAGGTTAGGTTACAAAGTTTAGTCGATTGATAACATTTCGCTGCGTCCTTGTACCTAAAAAAATTAAAGTACCTAATATATGCGTGATCGTTGATTTAGGGTGATCAATTATAAAAACCTCTTTTTTTTGTTTTCTTTGTTGTTTATTCGTTGGTTTACGGAAATATTTTTCAGCTTCATAATTTATCTGATTCTCGAATGTAATTAACTACGCTTATATATCCCCCTATTTTTCATGAATGGATATGACGCTTTTATATTCTTCGGATAGAGAAGTTTACGGATACACTAAATGAACTGCTGACTGAAATGCATGACATTTTAAAGATTATATGATTTAGCAATTCTTAGTAAGTTTTCTGTCCTATCATAATAGAACGTTTTTAAAAATTTGGAGATATTTCTTTTACAGGAGTTTTTGTTTGTGGAAAGAGATTAAAATTTTTATTAAGTTTATAATATTAATAACATCCCGAGAATGTGATAGATTGTTTGCGTAGCTTGAATGAGGTCTAATTCTACATAGAAAATCATTACGTCTTTTTCCTTTTAGTATTTATGGGTCATAAGATAATAAAGAATGTTGTATATTTTCGATGAATAAAATATACCTAAAGCTGCCGAACCGTTAGCACTTGACATTTTTGAATAGATTCATGATCATCATCAGCCTGCGGCAGTTCACCGCTGGACATAAGCCTCTCCCAAGCCGCGCCACTTAGCCCGATCTTCGGCTACACGCATCCAGTTTCTACCAGCCACCTTGCGCAGATCGTCTCTCCATCTGTTCAGGAGGCGCCCCACATACGTTTGCCTAGACGCGGTCTCCGCTCCATAACACGTCTACTCCACCGGTTGTAACTTCTGCGACAGACATGACCAGCCAATTGCCACTTCAGCTTACAAATACGGAAGGCTATGTCAGTAACCTTTTTTCAGGCGGATTTCTTCTATTCGAATTTTGTCTACCAGAGAAACTCCTAGCATAGGCTCTTTCCATTGCTCGCTGTGAGACTTTGAACTTTTGGAGCAGGCGTATCGTCAGTGTCCACGTTCCGGCACCGTAAGTGAGTACGGGCGGAACGCACTGGTTGAAGACTTTTGTTTTCAGACTTTGTGCTATGCTTTTTACTATAAACACTCTCGCCTCTCACCCAGAGGCGTAGGCAAAGACTACAGACATCCTCCATTCATCATATATTTACGCATACACGCTCGTCGGTCAAAGGTAATGTGGCCAATTTTCAAAATATCGCCATTTTGGTCGATGAACCTTCTTCTAGGGCGTCCCTTCCCGACTCTGCCGTTCACAACTGCAATATAAATTTATTTTTCACTCTTTCCACGTTCATTCTTTTTACGTGACCAAACCACCGAAGCATTTCTATCTTAATCCTGGTCACAAAATCATCTTGCACACCATATTTCGTCGCAATTTCTCATTTTGTCATTCAGATTCAGCCCTAGCACACTCCTTAAAGACCGCATTTCTACAAAATTTATTCTATTTTCGTGCTTCTTCTGCCACACCCAACTTTCACTACCATACATTAAAGTAGGGATTAACACAGCAGTATGTATTAGTAGTGACTTTTTAGACACATTCTGATTCTTCATAATAGAGTGTAGAGCCCCATTCACTCTATTTCCTGCATTTACTCGGCGTTCTATATCCTTATCGTATCTACCGTCACTGCCAAAAACACATCATAAATACACGAACTTATCCACTTGCTCAATCAACTCCCCTTCTATTCTTATTTCACATAACCATTTACTTTATTCTCTTTCGATAAACATCATTTTCGTCTTACTTGCGTTCACTTTCATTCCCCCTTATTTTAATGACCAGTTCATTAATGTAACCGTTATTTGCAACTCCACCAATGACGAAAATATGACTTGATCATCGGCGTAAAAAAGGCATTTGACGGTTAACTCGCCCATTCTTAACCCACATTTTCACCTTTCAAAGTTTGCTAACACCTGTCCATAAATAGGTTGAACAGCCACGGAGAAGCTACACAGCCCTGTCCGACAACTTTTTGGATGCCAAACCAGTCTAGTAGAGAGTAGACTCCGTCGATCCTGACACAAGCACTAGATTCCCTATAAAGAGACCTTAATGCCTGCTCTACATGAGTTCAGTGTTTACTATAACACATTCCTGTCCACTCTATCATAAGCCTTTTCCAAGTCCATGAAGCACAAAAACTTTCTGGTCTTGCAAAAAATTTTCGCATCATGCGTATGGAAAAGACTTGATGTATAACCCCTCCACTATTCTTCTAAAGGTCCCACTTTTATAACTCTTTCAATTAATACCCTGGCATACAGTTTATCCACAATACTAAGCAATAATTGAAAATAAAGCTTATAAGACCATGGACCACGGTCTCTTAGCAGCTTAGGTAGCTTCATTCTTATAAATAGGAAGGATAAGAGATTTCTTAAAAGCAGAAATAAATATGCCATTATGGCTAAATCACAGTGTCGTGTTAGAGGAGATGCTATTATATGCTTTAAATATATTTTAGCACTGATATTATACCACCCAACAGCATCGCTTTTTAGTGATATAATTAATCTTTCGACTTCTGTTACATCAATAGTGGTTTAAGATCTTTAAAATGTGGTATTTGATCCCAAGTCCAATTTATTTAAGCGTAGGGCCAACGGAACGCACACACACACACACAAAACGTACATAAAAAATGGCATTCTTTCTATCTGTATTTCCATTATACAAATATTGTATTTATCCGAGGAGTGGAGGCCTGGTGAACCATAACACAGGTTTGTACCTTGTTTCGACACCAGTCCCCCGCACAAGATTTATTTACTACTTTAAGTTGTGCTGTGTAAAATAAAATTGTGGGTAAATAAATAAAATGATTATTAAAAAAAATGGTTATTTTAAGGGTTAATTAAACCAAAATATCGTTTGTGACTGCATTATGTATAGTTTATGTATTATTTTTAATTTATTAATAACTTTGTGTTGAATAATATCACTGATTATAATTTAAAACAGTTATTTATTTCGCTTGCCTACACTTACACAGGTACAATTTTAATTACATAGATCCGTGCTATATACTATACATAAGTGTTCTATGCACAAATTGTGCTCTATCCACCTCACCTCCTCGTGATGTACATATAATATAAAGTAAATATACTAGTGCTCTTTGGATACTAATAATATTTTGTTAATAAATCGACAATTGTGAAACGTACCTTAGCACCTATTGAGTTGTCCTCATTGTAGAAGAGGAAATCCCGTAAGTGCATCATAGGTTTCTTGACGACCAGTGAACCATTTACGTGGAATTCTTTCTCCTCAGTTTTTTTCGCTTGGAAAGGAACATGCCAGTGACCCTATGAAACATTCAAAATATAAGATCGTAAAAGAAGCTTAAGTATACAGGATTATTTTGCAATAACCGCCCAAATTTGCAAAAAAGGCAAATTGTGAAGAAAAAAAAAGAAACACCATTGTGTCGATGTCGGTCGTATCATTTGGTGATACGTTACCTCCTTCAATCGACCTTTAATCAATATTGGACCAATGATGTCGTCGATAATGATTGCCGCCCAAATGTTAACACTTAAACGAACTTCATTAACATGTTTTTTTGATTTTGTATGGGTTTTGGAAATTCCACAAGTGCTCATTGTGCACGTTGTAGATTCCAACACGGGTAAATATTGATTCCTCGCATCGTCTAAGTTTTCACCAGACAACTCAACATTAGAGTATTGGTATATGTTTACGATACACACGCGGAAACATAACAATACAACGGCGGCGCGACGTCACGTCATAGCTATTCACATGTTACAGAAGAGCGCAGGCGGTTTTGCCCTTGAGCCTGTCACCTTGCGAAGGACAACGACGAAAAGACCTACTTAATTTATTAGTACCCGGTTGACCGAGCTTTGCTCGGTATTTTTCACTCGGTTTTTTTTAATTCGTGTGTTTTGGAAATTATATTTAGATACAAATTACATACTGATGAAATACGAATAATATTTTTTGATCGTAGCGGCATAATAGAAAAAAACTGAACTGGTTATTTGAATAAAAAATGAGTGCAATTAGTTTAATTTAAATTTTCCTGTTTTTAAAAAAATACTAAAAAAAAGGGCACGAAAAAATAGATTTTCTCAAAAAAAGAAAGAACTGAAAAAATTAAAGAAAGTCGGTCGGTCGTCTGGGCTCGAACCATGGTATTACGATTTTGTGACCGCCCAATATACCAATTAAGCTATTCGAAATCATTAATGAACTGTAAAAATTCACCTTCTTATTCTAACTATATTGTAGCAGTTTCTCATTGCCTAAAGATAAATCCTAGCTAGATCGATTTATTGCCCCCGAAACTCCCTGCACACAAAAATTTATGAAAATCGTTGGAGCCGTTTCCGAGATGATTATATATATATATATATATATATATATATATATATATATATATATATATATATATATATATATATAGTATAGTACAATGAATTGCTCGTTTAAAGGTATAGGATATCGAATTTTAAAGTATCGTACTTTAAATTTTGAAAATAGTCATTCAATTGTTTTTTCCTCATTATTTTTTTCTTTGGCGTCGCTTATTACCGCACAATGGAAAACATGAAATATCGGTGTATTTAGAGTACGAGTTCCACCGAGGCAGCAGTGCTGCAGAAACAGCTCGAAGGATTAGTGATGTGTACGGCACTGGTGTCGCAAAAGAAAACACGGTACGTTTTTGGTTTCAACGTTTTCGTTCTGGAAATTTCAACATTTAGAACCAACCCCCTGGACGGCTTATGGAAGCGGATTCATCACAAAACACTTCAGAGATAGCTGCAGGCTTTGGCGTAAGTGATAAAACTGTATTAATCCAATTCCATTAAATCGAGAAAGTAAAAAAGCTTGAACGATATGTACCTCATGAATTGAGTGTGACTTCATTTTTGTGTCGGTTGAGCAAAGTAATACAGCACGCGTCGACTGCTGTATTACTTTGCTCGACCGACACAAAAATGAAGGGATTTTAAATCGAATCATTACATGTGATGAAAAGTGGATAACGTGGATAACTGGAAGCACTCGTCGCAATGGCTGAACCCTGGAGACCCAGCCAAATCCTGTCCTAAACGGAAATTGACTCAGAAAAAGTTACTTGTGAGTGTTTGGTGGACTAACGCAGTGTCATTCACTACAGGTTTCTAAAACAATTACGGCAGATATCTACTGTCATAAACCGCAAACCATGAAGTAAGAAGTAGCTGCTAAACAACCGAGATTGGTCAATCGCTCTAAGCCACTGCTGCTTCACGACAACGCAAGACCACACACTACTCAACAAACAACCACTAAGTTAGATGAGCTACAATTGGAATGTCTGCGAAGTCCACCATACTTCCCGGACCCTGCTCCAACAGATTATCATTTTTTCCCGAATTTGGACATCTTCTTACACGAAAAAAAAATCAACTCCGATGCGGCAGTCCAAACCGCCTTCAAAGAGTTATTGATTCTCGCCCCCCATGATTTTTTCTAGTAAAGAGATCAATGAAGTGCATGGATATCAACGGTACATACCTCGATTAATTAAATATATTTTACAAAAAAAAATTGACTACATATTTCTCCCGTACAAAATGCCAATTTCATATGTATAATTTCGATAGTTTTTAATTGATTTATTTATTTCATTAGAAGTATTTACCATTACACCCTATTTATTCCAGACAGCAAATTTTTATACCTATAGGGCTACAGGTAAAGTTGACCTAGATCTTTTAGGTGGTGGTAGTTTTCATCTTTTTAATAGCATTGGGTGAGAAACGAGCACACAATCCACCCGATGGTAAATGGTTGCTGTGGCCCATATATATCAACATCTATCCTTTATTACAAATATTAATGCAGATGCGTTGTCACCCTAAAGGACTAAGATGGAATGCTTCGTTACCGGTAAAAAGAGTCTCCGGTTCTCTACTCTCACCAAACGAATCATAGCGGCATTAAGCTACTATTTAACGCGTGTATTGTGTGAGAGCGTGGTTCTTCCACGGTCAAGCCGACCCATTCTTGCTACAATTATACTACAAATTTAACTGAAGCATGGCTCTACCAAGTTTAAAATCATTACCGACTGTTTCGACTATGAGACACCATACCCCTCAAACTTAACCTTTCTCAAGATATTGGACATTTTTTTTTATGAACTTTGCCACTTTGTTGTCTAGTGTACTAATTTTTTTTGGTAATTTGTGTATCTTGTTTTATTTGTCTTGTGTAGTAGATAAGTTGCTTTATTATTTTGAACACCAAGATATTAGAAGTTTAGTGATTCTCCTATACAGGTTTTTAGATTTTATAATGCGATTCATTCAGTACCTGAAAGAATATGACGTTGAAGAGCGCAGCCACTGCTGATTTGTCTAAAAGATTTTCTGATACGGGATCTTTAATATGGCCCTTCGACTTTTTCTCGGCCTGTGGAAAAGAAACAAATAATAGATGATTTCATTGTGCCTTAAAAGTTGTCAAACTTATAATTAGTCATAATTTGTAGTAAATATTTTTTAAGGATAGCAGTTTCCTAATCTACTTTTGTTTTTTATATAGGACGTACCGAAAATTCTGCGCTCCCGGCCGCCCATATGCGATTGAATTTATGAAACTCTTAAATTAAAATAATTTTTATGGAGAAGTCGCGTGTAACATTTTTTTATCACAAGTTGAAGTTAGTCATTCGTAGCAATAATCAAACTAAAAGGACGCTATCCAGCCCACTTGACTTGTTGACGTCCAGGGAGAGAGTGTTCTGCGCACTGAGCGTTGGGTAAACAGGACATTCTGCATGGAGCACTCCGCGGGATAGTCGGCGGTGTGTTCCCCCCATCATAAAGGGTCGAGTTGGACGCAAAGAAAGAGCCGAGCAGATCGGCTTTGTTCTTTGCGGTATGGGCCAGTGAGTCATCCTCCCTGTGAAGAGATGGGAGAGATAGCTGACAGAAGTTCCCTTGGACAGCCTTGGCGAGAGACCAGAATGCCACATGTTCCCGAAAGAAGATGAACTAGTTTCTCGCCAATTCTGCTGATGTGCTCTAACTTTGCCTTGACAATGACACTTTTGAAGGACCTGGAGGCGAAATTGTACTTCTTTTTAAGAGCGCTGGTATTTCTATCCCGAGACGTCGATGCACGAACCCAGGTGCGCAGACCGACTCGAATCGTCGACGACGGAGTTGTTTCCGATCGTCTCGATTCACTGGTGCTGAGAAGAGATGTTACATCTCTTTGCATTTTCTTTCGCATATACCATGGGGAGTGCTCTGAGGAATTGTTCGGATAAATCCCAGCCGCCAAATTTCGTGAATGCACTACGCGGCAAACGTCCCGATACTATCCACACCATCTGGATGCTTGGCGGTCCACCACTGTACGTTTCAAAAGGAGTTTTCTTCCGCGTACGACCTCTCTGTGGAATAGTTTACCACCGGCGATTTTTCCGGATCGATACGACCTGGGGACCTTCAAGAAAAGAGCTTACTCCTTTCTAAAGGGCCGGCAACGCACCTGCAATTCCCCTGGTGTTGCGGTTGATCATGAGCGGCGGTAGTCACTTAACATCAGGTGGGCCGCGTGCTCGTTTGCCCCCTCTTCTATAAAAAAGGTGCATATAACGTACTAGACGTAATATACTAGTAATTTTCTTGCCTTAAAAGGATATATTGTTACGAGCTTGAGGTTCATGACAATAAAAGCTGCCGATTGAATTACCAAAATTTACACTTTAATTTTCTTTACACCAATTAAAACTTAAAACACTAATAATTAATCACACTGATTCACTTTATTTCGCTTCGAAGCTTCGCTTGTCCCACCAAATTCAATACTGCCCCGATCGCGGCTTGCAGTGGCTTTATATAGGCTCCTTCACGAAAACATCCAGGATATTCCAGAATATTCAAGTAAATACGCGCGCCAACCGACCAGGCACAGAAAGTTCGAGTATGGGGCTTCCAGAAAGCTTAATTCTTCTGTTCATCGTTCGTCAAGATTGACATTTTGTGGGAAGCCCTCCTCGCTCTGGTCCCCGACACTAGATGTCGCTAGTGCCGGGTACAAGACGTCAACTTAGGCGCGCAACAATATTTTGTCGTTTAGTAATATTTTACCTGCCGTTTTTTTATTATTATTATTTTTTAAAAGAATATTAACAATGCTGTAAACATTACTAATATTCCCCTTAACCACTCGTGGTAAGCTTAAAAAATCTAAGTAATAAAAAGCCTAAAAAAGCTGTTTATTACTTAGATTACTATTTCTGACATGAAATTTGTATAAAATGTGCTTATTCCTGTTGCACTTGTTGTGTTTTGTAGCTTATACGCACTGTAAAGCTGATTTTGTGTAACTGTTGGCAACAAAATATTAATTAGTCTTCACCGATTAATATTATATTATAAGTAGTAGTAAAGTCTGTTCATCAAAATATTTTCACTTATGTCGTTTGGATTATGAAATGTTTTTGTAAGTTAAGAGTATTTTTTATGATTTTAAAAACTTGAAAGCAATTTTTTTCTGAGTTGAAATTGTGTTTTATCTACCTATACAGATTTCGAAATCACTTATTTTAGTAATAGCATTAGTATAATAGTAATTATTTTAGTTTATTTTTACAAACAATTGATTTAAGCTATCTTAAATATTCAGCGATCGCCCACAGTATTTACAAGATCAGCTATCTACTTTGCGAGAGATTTTCCTGGAATATTCGTATGTTAGAAGTTTATATAGACGCCGGTTAGTCACTGGCCGGAAATCTTCATCAACCGCCACTAGAGCAGCGTGGTGGATTATGCTCTAATTCAACCCCCATCAGATGGAGGGCCGTATTCAGTAGTGGGTAATTATAGGATACTACAAGGGCTGTAATGATGATGATGACGATATCCGTCGAAAATCTTTGTCGAAAGTTTTTGATTTTGAGTTTTAAAACCTTAATTCATTGTTACTTGTTTAAAATAATCCTACACATCATACCTTATTTAATTCACAATATGATTAAAATTGGCTGGCACAAAAGCTTTTTGGTTTCTATTTAGATCATTTTAGCTACATAGATAAGTGTATATACGGTTCAAACATGCGTTACTTCTGAATGTGTCATTTTTCTTCGAACACAATTATAAAATAATTGGAGTGAAGTTAATTTTACTAATAATAATTAGTAAAATTAACTTAATTAAGTTAATTTTAATTTTACTTTTACTTTTAGTTTTAGATTTTCTATATTATAGTTTCTTCTTTTATGTTGTATATAATTAGTTTTAATCTTTAATATTATAATTTTAATTATTATTTTAGTTAAGTTCTTTATTATAATTTTTGTAATATAAATTGAACGTTGTAACACCATTAAATATGTAAAGTGTAAAAGAAAAAAAAAAATAATAATTAAAATGAAAAGACAAATAATTGGTCTTCATACATCACTCGGTCATATTATGTGCAATTTTACTTGTTTTATAATAAAACTTTGATATCGGTAAGTAACTTTTACTTGTTTGTGATTTTAATAAAATTATTACTCAACAACACTATTCTATAAAATATTGAAAGTATAACAATCTTTAAATGCCAGTTTAATAAGCCATTAAATTTGCGTCTAAAATTCGTTGGAATCGAGTAATTAGTAATATATAAGTCAATGAGTTATGACTAATAGGCTACTTTTTACGAAATATTTATTAAAAAAAAAACTATATATACAAATATACGTAAAATACATATAATATAATATTATTTCTTTTCATGGGTCGATATTCATTTAATCATATTTTTAAATTGTGTACAATTACACGTTTGGTTAAGGAACAGTATTTACCTATTATAATTTAATAATGTTATATTGCTTACCCATTGATTAATAATTTGAGCGGCTGTCTTCAAATCTTGAAAGTCGATTCCATCTACTTCGCTGTTGTAAGAAAGGGCTGTGCTAATGAAATCGTCGGCCAGCGTGTATCCTTTAGCCACATACACTTTGTTGGCGAGAGTGAGATAACTCCGACCCATTGAAGCAAATCTTCTACTTAAGTGGCTATACGAATCGAATAGCTAAAATAATCATTTTCAAAATTAATCATTTATTCATTTCGTTTGATGTAATAAAGCAATATCGGACCGGAGGGGAGTAGCGTTTTTCCCTGATACAGAACTATCTGACATTTTCTGCAGTTCCCACTGGTTCCCACCATCTGGACACACAGAAACAATGGCAAATGGAAAGCGGCCTGTGTTGGTAAATAAATCCGAAACAACATGGCAGTTATTATTGTGCTTTTCAATTTATTTTAAAAATAAACAAATAGATTTAATTTGATTAAAACAACTTTTATATGAAAGGTTTCTTATTTTGTGTGTTTAATTAAGCAAATTAGAGTGCAGATGGTAGTTTCTATACAAGACGGACCTAACAGGAGCAAAACGAACGAAGGTAAAGAAATTTTGATAAGTTTAAAAAATAAAAATAAATTACTAAAAATACTATAAGAAAATATGGAAGGCAATTAACTACACTATTTTAAGAAAATTTGAACGAAAAATACCAATTTTCAGGAGAGTTATTTACAAATTTATATCCATCTTTTTGTAAATTTGACGTGGCAGGTCTCTCTGTATCAAAAAACTGAACAAGGCCACATTTTTTTAGGACTGCGATTTAGCCACGCAACTATATTAAGTCTAGTACACAGATTAATGTATCTGTAGCTTTAGTTAGCAGTAAAGCAAAACTAATTTTATTGTAAGCAAAGTACCGCATTGACTTTAACAGAGGGACTTCTGTGAATGGCTACTCCCCTCCGATCCACCGATGGGCGGTGTTGCTCTACGTTTAATGTATATTAAGTATGTTTGAGAACACACATAAACAATCCTTTATTAATAATTTTTTGTTAATTCCATCCATTAATATGCATTTTGATTCTAAATAGATGATAAATGTGACTGTGGGTCATACTTATACACCCATACTTCTACAAAACGAAATCTAATTAAATTTGTTTCACAAAAGGACTTTAACAATTTGGATGAAATTTGATATTAAGGGAAAGTTTTACTTTCCAAGTTTATCTATATAGATTTCATCCTTAGATATTTTTAACGCCGATCAGAGCTAGTTCGACACGGTACTACATAATTACGTTTGTATCTGTGATTATTATTCACCGCCTTATTTTGTCTCGTGGATGTCGTAAGAGGCAACTATTCGAAATACCAAAAAGATCTGACGGCCTCCAATATAGCATAAAATACCAAGACAAGCGACGAGGTGTGGCTTTCAATTTACGAGATATCTGGTAGATTGCAATCGACAATTCGTTTGTCTAGCCTGCTGAGTATGGCTTACTTTTTATACCATAGGAGAGCCCCATGTGTTTGATGATGATGAATACCTAAGGATCGAGTGATGATGATGAATACCTAAGGATCGAGTGACTTTCATACCGGAACTTTTTACTGTAATGAAAATAGTAGGGTTCAAAAGGTGAACGAATTGTAAGCTATGGAATAGATATTTTTTAAACTTTATTAAAGGAAACTTTTAACTTTGAAGTTACAAACTACGTTGAAATCATGTGCAGCCTACTTTACGCGTGCCAGGTGTTGCTGAAAATGTTACACCCTTGATTTTGCTTCAAATTAGTAGTACTTTTGATAGTTTGATTTAAAAAAAATGTCAACGTAAAACAATTATTTTTCTATAAGAGTTTCTATTTAGTTCACCTAATAGCTGCCTAAAAATCATAAACCATAAAGTCCACAGCTGAACATAGGCCACCCTCATAGATGAGGGACGATCGATCTCAGGAGGGAGATTTGACCATAGGTACCAGGCTAGGCTAGGTGGATTTGCAACCGCGGTTTTTATTTTTTTTAAATTATTATCAGGCAACAGGAAACAGAAACTGAGCAGCAGCACTGCTCAGTTTCTGTTTCATTTTAATTCCGCCGCCTTTTACGAAACCCAGGAGACGATATGGAGTAGCGGATATTCTTACACCGTAATTACACGTTGGGTACACCCATTAGCCTAATAAAGTTTTTATTTTGATAAGGGTAAAAAGTCACAATGTTAATTAATAGAGAATAAATTGGAATATAATGTATATATGTAATGGAATAAATATATACGCGTTTTCGGAGTATTTATAAATATAAATATAAAATTCGAAAATGGGACTTACCTCATTGTATTCAGCTGAACCGAGAAACTGCATGATTTCCTCTCTGCTCTTACCCTGGACACCAGAAGAATACATTGACAGAAGCAGCAATGCTCCTAGTGGCGACGTGATTACATTGGAGTCTGTGGCTGATAGATAAGTCTCCTGTAAGAATTGAACCACAGTCATTGCACGAGAGTACATTCGAATATAGCGAATTTAAATAATGTCTCGAAATAAATGAGACAAGACTTGCGCCCATCGATGAGACGAACATAGTGCTTTATTGCTTTACAATCTAATTTAACTGATCTTATCTCGATAAACTCATTTTAAATTTCTGACATTTTTTAGTATAATAGTTCAATTTAACAAGGCCTATAGTTTATTGTATGCTTTTAATGTGTAAATTTTTAAACAAGTTAAAAAAACAATTGAGTCCTATAATTTACTTCTATGTTTTTTTATTGTAAATCATATATTTTAATCTGTTTAGAAGACATTCTAGTTTTATCTTTGTGCTTGTAAAATTATTTAGGCCAATCGAAATGTTAAAAATAAAACAAAAAGAATAAAACAATTTCTTTATTTTTCTTTATTTTTTTAGGAAAGGACTAAAGCGATTTAATGATTCTTTTTTTATTAAATAAGATATAAGGTGGGTGGACCATGGAAGGTCATGCTCCTTCGAAGACCAATAATTAAAATTTCGTATTTATTGTCATGTACTTACACAAACACCCATCGAACTGAAAATCACAGACGCGGCTGCGAATCGCTCGCGCTACTATTTTGGCAGTACGGTCCCTCGCTTCATTGATTTCGGGATTCAACGACGTTAATATAAGGTAGGTGTGCCATGGAAGGCCACTCTAACAAATAAACAGTTATTATTCGTTTATTGGATAAATGAAACTAAAAAATATTTAAGTACTACTTTATTTTATTACGTAACATATAAACTACTTCTTGTTATTGTAGAATGTAGATATAATCGCTATTTATTAAACTTTAGTGTTAAATGACTGATTTATCATAATGGCCTTCTAAGAAGCCTTGTTCCTAGCAAGGCCATTTGGAAGAGTTCAATGAAACTTAAGTCCAATCAATATTGATTAAATCTACAATTTAAATAAGTGGTTTATATATGTTACGTAATAAAACAAAGTATTACTTAAATATTTGTTAGTTTAATTTATCCAGTAAATAAACGAATAATAACTGTTTATTTGTTAGAGTTGACTTCCATGGTACATCCACCTTACTTCAGACGTACATAACTGTTTAGACAACATTCGAATTGTTTACCTTGAACTTGTTCTTTTCCTTACTTAAAACAGTAAAAAAAACTTTTAATGAAAAACACAATTGCGTATGGAATCGGTACTAAGACAAAGAAACGACGAGATCTAACACGAAAAGAGCCATTTGATAACTTACCTTGAGCATTTTCACAGACGCTTTGTCTATCCGATCACCCAGTGGAGTTCTGGAAAATACATGGCCGGGAAAAAAGAATTCTTTCGAACTCGCCGTCGCGACTGCAAAATTTATACGTGGTTATACAAAAATAATTATTTTAGTTCAATATAGATGACAAGAAAGCTTATTGAATGTCATTTATGCCTTCAATTTCTAGTTTGAATAAAGAAACACTAGATATATATTAGCTTCACTTTCTTGATGTATGAGTATGAATGTAATAGAATTTCATAGTTCAGTTTTCACCTACTTTCAGACGCCTGAATAATCTCAAATTTTGTCCACGTATTCACAACCTCTCACAATACAATAACTTCATGTGATGCTCTATTCTCGCTAGCATCATCTCATCTACTGATCGATACGTCTCGTCTGAATTGTTATTAACTCATTATTATAATATGTTGTACATTTATGCTAGGTTCCTACATTCAAACAAATTTTATAGGTAGCAATTGATATTCATTCGCTTGCAAGAGTAACGACCTGACATTGCAGTGTTGCTCAACTTTTTTATGTCCTAATTTATTTATATAATAAAACTGTGAACATCTGTAAGTCAAATAAAGCCCTCCTGAAACGCTATCTCGTATGAGCACTACGATATTTCTCTAAATTTCATACACCGGCGGACCAGAAGAGGGTAGTCATGCGCAGACGTTCCCCTCTGTCAAAGTATAAGTACTCGTATATCACTCGGTTCTATACATACAAAAAAACTGTACTAATGTAAAGGAAGCGTGGTAGCTGAGATGGGTAGCGTTCGCTGTAAATTTCACAGTACACGAGAAACCCGGGTACGAACCCCGCTGGCACCAATGAAATTGTTAATTGCAATTTTTAGTGCTGATTTACCACGTGCTCGGCGGTGAAGGAAAACATCGTGAGGAAACATACATCATGTCTGTCCAATTAAACACATTTCTCTCATTTTTTAGAATTATCGATCTAACCGTTTGTTTATGAACGTATCAAGTCTAAGATAAGTATTAATATTTTTAAAATTAATCGCTAAGAAAATTATAAAGCGTATTTTCGAGTAATATTTGTCTTTGTTTAAAATCATCATATGTTACAAAATACGAACAGTAATTATAATATGCTCTTCGGATCAAAGAATTGACCTTCACTTATTTCTTAATGGATATAAATATCTTTATATCAAATAATAATACCGGGGATGGATTGTCTTATTAATGTCATGTTTATTTATGTTCATAGCTAGTAAAGAAATGATTATAACAATTAACAATTTACTTACTTTCATAACTGTAAAAAGTTATAACGAACTTCTGGTAGGTGTATAATTTTTTTTATGAAACATTTACTTTATTGGAACAATGTTTAATAAAATGCTTCTAATGCGGTAAGTTGTGGTCTGCATAGAGCGGCAGTTTAACTGCAGGTGGTGTGCCATTCCGTCTAAGTACTCAGAAGGGACAACGAATCTGCAGGCTTCTTTGTTTGAAGTTTTCTGCATGTGTCCATGGGGCACAGTAGCGGCTTACCAGTATGTATACTATAAGTTCATTTGTCACTTTTGTTTCAGACTAAAAAAAATATTAAATCTTCATGAACTTGCATACCTGATTTTTTTAATAAAATTAAATCTATATGCCAAAAGGAGCCAACTGTCGAAGCTTAAAATCGATTGTGGCAACATCGTTTCCGGGACATCTAAGATTTTAAGTGATATTGAGATGTTCTAAGGGCAGCTATACACATAATCGTTGGAACCATATGCAAGTGTGAGTAACGATCCAAGAGCAAGTCTTATTCAAGTCAATTCCGACAATGTCCCGGACGTCAGTCTGAGCGAGAATTACATGGCTCTCCGGCACCTTAAAAACGGCAAGGCCCCGGGCGGGGTTACAGCGGAGCTTCAAAAAGTGGGTGGAAAATCGGTACTAAACTACTTCAGAAGCTCTTTAATTCCGTCCTCCCCTGGTGGGACTACTCTTTAGGCATGAAGCAAAAGTAAGGTGGTCTTGTTTTTCAAGAAAGTTGACGATGCTCTCTTGAAGAACTACAGACAGATTCTTCTTCTGAGTCGCGTCTACGTGCTGTTTTCGGGAGTCATTACGAATCGTCTCGCATGCTGATCTGACGACTTCTAGCCCCCTGAACAAGTCGGTTTACCAAAAAGCTTTACTTCCACGGACCACACACATACTCTTCGGCAAATTTTACAGAAGACTGAAGAGTACAATCCACTTTGCCTGACGTATGTGGACTATGAGAAAGCCTTTGATTCCGTCGAAACCTGGGAGGTGCTACAGTCCTTCCAGCGGTGCCAAGTTGCCTGTTAGTATATCGAAGTAGTGAAAAGTTTGTACAGTTGGGCTACGATGGCTATTCAACCTCAGAACCTGTGTACTAAACTCATCAAGCTGCAGAGATGTGAAATACTGGGCGACGTGATGTCCTCGAAACTTTTCACCGCTGCATTGGAAGACGTTTTTAGGCTACTGGGCTGGAAAGGGTACGGTGTTAGGTATAGCTACGGTATTAGCGAGTGTCTCTCTCTCAGCTGTGATTTGCCGAAAATATAGCCCTTATTGTAGGAGGACCTAAGCTTTATGCTCAATGTCAATTAACGGTCAATTGACGGACAAAACTCGGCTGAGCAGTGTTGGGGAAATTACAGCACATGTTCTCGCCAGGGATACCTTAAAATTTAAAAGTGAGTTTATACAACCAGTGCATGTTGCCAGTGATGACTTATGGCCGCTACCTGGTCTCTCAGCAAGGGGCTCAGAAGCTCAGAGGGCTATGCTTGGAATTTCTCTGCGTGATAAACTTAGAAATAAGGATACCACACTAGAACTAGAGTGACCGACATAGCCCAACGGATTACTAAGCTGAAGCAATGGGCTGGCCATATAGCTCGTGAAACCGACAACCGATGGGGAAAAAAGGCTGTCGAGTGACAGCCTCGTACAGGTAGGCGAAATGTAGGACGACCACCCACTAGTTGGAATGACGACCTAGTAAGATATGCAGGTGGCTCGGGACCGTGCTTTGTGGCATGCCTGCTTTGAGGCCTATGATCAGCAGTGAACTTGTGTTGGGCTGTAATGATAATGATGATGATGTATTAAAACTTCATGAACGTTTTCAATTTATTATAAAATAATTAATTTTAATTTAATATCAAAAGAATTCTTTTCTTCTTTCGATATTTTTATATTTCATGAAAGAAAACAGTCATTATTATTATTTTATGCAAGCAAACTCACTTCGGAAACTAGTTTTGTTAGCAAAATTCATCCATCTCATAGTGCGACCATTATTTAAATATGTAATATGCTTTGCCTGTCTTACGGATCCGGTTGTATTAAAATATTACATTTACAAATCATTTGAGTATTTTTGCTATTTATGCCACCAAATGGCAATGTTTGCACTGCTGCGGTGCAGTCTCAACGTTATGAAGTGACAGTGCAATTACAGGTTGTAAGACATTCCATCATAGTCTTCAGAGGTGATAACGCTCTTGTAGCCTTTTTCATACGAAGTAGGCTGCAAATGTATGCGAGCTGCAGCGGCCGCTTACCATATGTTGAATGTATGTTCGTTTGGCACTTAAGTATGAAGATAAAAAGTATGAAATTTACGGACAAACAGCTTGAACACTTACTGCTAATCAGTTACAGGATAGTCGTTACATTTCGAATTCAGCAATAAAATTGCTAACAAACTAATGCTAGTGATTTTTTATATTTACACATATTATACAGGAAAGGCACTTAGTTTTAAATATTTTGAATTCCTGACGTTTCGGGTGAAGGTTGCATGGGCTTAAAATGACATTATGACTTCAAACAGCTCAGTCTTCTTCATGACCCTGGGTGCTGAAAAGCACCCGAAACGTCGAGATTTAAAAATATGTTAAATTACATAAACTTAAACACTCACGCCTGTCACCCAGAGGGGCAGAGAATACAGAATTCTGTTTGGCACAATCCTGACACACTTCTATCGCCTCCTCCACATCCATATACCAACGTAAACATGCTCGTCGGTTAAGGGTACTCTTAATCTGGCCCATTTTCAATATATCGACGATCTGGTCGATAAATTTTCACCTAGGACCTCTCTCGCACTCTCACCTTTCCGACTCTTCCGTTCACTTCCGCAACATAAATTTTCTCTGTCACTCTTTCTGCATGTCCACACAACCAAATCATTCCATTCTTAATCCTGGTCACAACATCATCTTGCAAACCACACTCTTCTAATATTACAGAATTTTTCACCTTGTCGCTCAGATTCCGCCCTAACATACTCCTTAACGACCGCGTTTCTACTGCGTTTATTCTTCTTTCGTGCTTCTTCTGCTACACACAACTTTCACTACCAAACGATAAAGTAGGTACAACACAAACGATAAAGTAGGTAAAACACAGCATTGTGGATTTCCACAATAGAGTATAGAGCCACATTTACTTAATTTCCTGCGTTACCTCGTTAAATTAATTACAGTAAAATCCGTTTATTGCATTTTATTGACATTAACACATTATTATGTGTCAGTTAGTTTACACTCGATATAAGGGCTATTTTACACTGAGCAACAACAAATCTAATTACTTACCCACTAAAAGAAGAATAAGACACCTCATCTTGCTCAGTTGTTGATTCAATGATTAAGCAACACGTCCACTTCTTCTTAAATATCCTATTTTAAATGTGTTTAATACGAAATAGTCATTTTATTTTAACCCCGTTATCTTAATTGCTGTTGACATTTAGATGGAGTTATCTGAATGTAAAATAAAGATTTTATTTACTCTCAACCTGTTTCTACTGATACGTCCGCCCATAAATCGGGCCCCAGACAAGTTTTGTTTCTAATGAACGCAATTTCTTTATTACGAAGGATTTCGGTCCAGACCAAAAGCAAAATGAAAATGTGTTTCAGGTGGATCAAACATTTATATTCGGTTGAATAAGAAATGGTTTTAAATATTTAGCTTTAAATTAATCATACTGTTACGAGCTTGAGGTTCGTGACAATAAAAATTGCCGATAAAATTACCTAAATTAACACTAATTTACTTTACACAAATTAAAACTAAAAACACTAATAATTAAACACACTAATTCACTTAATTCCGCTCCCAAGCTTCGCTTGTGTCGCCGAGTTCAACTCTACCCCCATCGCATCTTGCAGCGCCTACTTATTTAAATTAGCAAAGAAATATCCAGAATGTTCAAGTAAACACGCGCAAGGTACCGAGCGTTCGAGTTGCGACTAGGCGCTGTCGGTTGAGTGATTTGTGATGTCATTTTCTCAATGCTCCCCTCGCTCTCGTTCCTGACACTAGATGGCGCTAGTGTATCGTCGACTTGAGCGCGTAACACTGCCCCCCTCCTAAGACATACTCGTCCCGAGCATTATCGGCCCCATAATAACGCGCCAAGCGATTCACATGGACGATCTTAGGAGTCCCTCTTGCGCCTTTCTGTAACGGCTCCGCAATGTCAAGGGCTGTCCTATCCCGTGGTGCACCAACATTGTACAATTTCGGTGCTCCTCTACTACGTGTCCGAGGTCCCCGCACGGCCGCACAACTTGTACATGTACGACACCAATCCTCGACATCGTCACGATAATGGACCCAGTAAAACTGTTCTCGGACCGTCAGTAGAGTTCGTTTAACTCCCAGATGAACTCTTGAACGACCATTATGGCACAACTGTAGAACATTCGGCACTTTAGCTTTAGGGACAACCATTTGCAAACGACAGCTGTCTCTTGGACCATTGTCCCATTTACGGCACAGGAATCCATCCTGAATCAGCAAGCTGTCCCATTGGGCCCAATAGCTTTTCGTGGTTGAACTCATCGCTGAGACGTCCCTCCACTTAGGCTTGGTAGCACGGGCCTTCATCCATCCCAGAATCGGCTTGATGTCCGGATCTTCCTGCTGTGCATGTCGTAGGTTGTCCTTCCACCCGTTGCTGAGGTGGTCTGTCCTGAGCATCCTCACGGATACCAACTCCTTACTCTCTTGCCTACTACAATGGTTGCAATCTTCAGGACAAGGTCTTCTTGACAATGCATCTGCGTTGCCGTGAGATTTCCCGCTGCAGTGTCTGATAGTAAAGACGTATTCCTGCTGCTGCTGGGCGGTGCTGTTAGCCGCACTTCCTTTCTGAGACCGTTCATCTTCCCTTCGAAGGGTGTGTTCAGGGCATCTGGACCGAAGATGGCCCTTTTCCCCACAGCCATAGCACCTAGGGCTGTATCTTTTATTGTGGTCGCGAACCATAACTGCTGTAACCTCCCTAGCGTGAGGTGAACGATGATCCTGTCGCCGCCAGGCAGTGTCGTTAGCTGCACTACCCTCTCGAGATCGATCAACTCTCCTTTCCACGGTTCGCTTAGGGCAGCTGATTCGAAGATGGCCTTTGTCCCCACAGCCATAGCACCTAGGGCTGTATCCTTTGTTGCGGTCGCGAACTGTAGCTGCCGCAACCTCCCTGACGCGATGGGAACGATGATCCTGCCGCACGGCTTCCACTTCCAGTGCATGGGCCAAGGCGTTCTTAAGCGTCTCGTGGTGACCGAGCCTCACAGCAGCTCTGACTTCCAGGTCGCGGATGCCGTCGGTGAATGTCTGCACCAGGTTCCCTTCAATGAGCGCAGGTACAGACCGGTATGCTTTCCGCACCAGCTTCTCCACCTCTAGAGACCACTGCTGCAGGTTTTCGTTGATGCGCTGCACGCGATCTTTAAGCTGCGCACGAAAGACATGTTCCAGGTGAGCGTCACCATATCTCGCCTCCAATGCCTCAAGGAGTTGCTCATAAGTCACTTCCTCCCCGAGAGCTTCCAGAACTATTAAGGCCTGGTCGCGCAGGCCTAGTGTGAGAGCAGTCATTGCCTGACTGTTATTCCAGCCGTTCGCCTTCATAACAGCCTCGAACTGGATTTTGTAGGCTGACCAGGAAGAAGTCCCGTCGAACGGTGGCACTTTGAACCCACGTAGCGAAGGTGCAGTAGCTACTACGGGAGTTGTAGTTCCATCACCCAGTTTGAGGTCGTCCAGCGTTTTCTTCACGTCAGCCACCACGTAATCAACCCGATTGTTCACTTGGTCCATTTGGGTTTTAGCTTCCTTGATTTGGGTTTCAGCTTCCGACAGGCGGTTGTCATGTTGAGCAACCCTATCCTTCACCGCCCTAATCTCTTTCCCGAAGTTAACGTGAATGTCCTTCACGAGGAGCATCTGCTCTTCCTGTCGACGGGCCTGTTCCTCCTGTCGGCGAGCCTGTTCCTGCAGCATCACCATCAGAGCACCTAAATCGGGTGCTGCAGATGTAGGAGCTACTGACGGGCCTGCAGCCGGCGGCTGGCCCTCCGACGTCTGCGGCGTTGCACCACCAAATCTTCTTTGGTCCGTCTCCTGCTGGCGTTGATTTCGGGTACGGACACCCTCCGTTTCCTCCTTAGGTAAAATCGGCATGATTTTATCCCACTTTTGACACCAATTGTTACGAGCTTGAGGTTCGTGACAATAAAAATTGCCGATAAAATTACCTAAATTAACACTTTAATTTACTTTACACAAATTAAAACTAAAAACACTAATAATTAAACACACTAATTCACTTAATTCCGCTCCGAAGCTTCGCTTGTGTCGCCGAGTTCAACTCTACCACCCATCGCATCTTGCAGCGCCTACTTATTTAAATTAGCAAAGAAATATCCAGAATGTTCAAGTAAACACGCGCAAGGTACCGAGTGTTCGAGTTGCGACTAGGCGCTGTCGGTTGAGTGATTTGTGATGTCATTTTCTCAATGCTCCCCTCGCTCTCGTTCCTGACACTAGATGGCGCTAGTGTATCGTCGACTTGAGCGCGTAACAATACATACGTCAAAAGGCAATAGCTATTTCTATACTTGAATTCGACTAGACAGATAGACAAACATTATTTAAATATATATAGATAAGTGTTTTAGTTAAAATTGCTACCAAACAAATTTATCATCATTTGTCACACTGCATATTATTATAGAATTAGGGTGACAAACTAGCGCACAGTTATTCTGATGTTAAGTGGATGCTGTGCCCCATAGACTTCTATATCTATCTACGAGAATCAAAATGCAGGAGCCATGAGGAATAAATTGGAACTAAATTCACGATACGAAACAAAGTAGCATTAAGCTCTTATTTTGCGCTGGCATTCTGTAAGAGCGCGGTCCCTCCCCGATCTAGCAAACCCATTCGTGCTACAACTATAATGTAACTGCAGCATGGCTCTACAGTTATTTTATGCCAATTCTGCCTCACGAGCCAGAACTTGAAACCAGGCCTCATCGGATGACGGTGGGTCGACGGATCCCACAAAAAAAAAAGGAAAATAGTCTTGGCATGCTCTGATTACGAATCTGCGGTCCTTTTTTGCGTAGGATGAGCGGTTCCGTAAATGTGCAGATAAATTAACTAATATCTAATTGATATCCGGTGAGCCAGCACCCTCATTAGCGTTTTATTTTTCAGCCTTTCCCCTTATCTATTGTTCCTTGAACACCTTATTTATCGCTCTTAACTATTACTAGTTGTACACTCTGCTTAATCAGTGCTATTGTATTATAACTACTACGCTATTCTAAATCATCAATAAAACACATTCCTTAATTTAGATACAATTTTTATTTCTAAAATGTTTATTGCTTATTATCCATGAAATAGGAGCGAAACATTTTGTACAGTACGTTCCCTGTAAATATGCTTGTAAAACTCAGCATTGAACATCCCTGAAACTTATATAGCAAATACATTAAGCAATATTAACCACAAACCGAAGTACAATCATTCTGAATCATATCCACATTCCAGTCCCATCTTTTACAATTCCGGCGCTATTATAATTTAACTTGAAAGAAAATATAACATCTGTGTCTAACAATCCTTTTAATATATATATATATATATATATATATATATATATATATATATATATATATATATCTATATATATTTTTTTTATTGGTGTTGCATTGCTCATATTGTTGTGTTACGCAAACTATTTTGTTAATATATTTTGTTTATTCGTTTACTAGCTGCTCCCCGCGAGTTCGATTTAATCAAAGGTACCTAACCTAAGTTACTCATTCTAACATCAGCTATTTGCCACTGTTAGCAAAGTGGGATAATGTTTCCTAGAAAAAAGTAGCAGTTCCTTTCAGTCAGTTCAGTTAATTTACAACCGACTTTAATACGAGCGAATCAATGTATTCTGACTCCAATAATGTCAAAATATCTATATATATATATATATATATATATATACACTAATGTTATAAAGAGGAAAGATTTGTTTGTTTGTTTGTTTGAATTGAATAGGCTCTGAAACTACTGAACCGATTTGAAAAATTCTTTCACCATTAGAATCCTACATTATTCCTGATGAACATAGGCTATAGAACGTTTTCAAAAAATTTAGGGATCCGTATGAAAACTTCGTTAATGTAACCCAAGGTGTGAAAAAAATACCAAAAAAAAAACCTTATATCGCGTATGCTGCGGAAACTATTGACAATAGAGCAAAGTGATGTGCTACAGTTTTATGGAGGACATCAATATCTACATAAAAGTCTGCAATACCATATGTCTAACTATTATAGTTATCTCACAATAACTACTTTTCCATGTTAAAATATTCAATAGTAACGTCGAAAAATCCTTATATCGCGTACACTGCCAGCACCATGCGATGCGGGTGTCACTGGGGTGTGATATTAGAAATAAAAATAAAATAATCAAATATTAAAAAAGACAAAAAAAAAGATACGTAAAAAATAATAAAAAAAAAGCATTATCTATACTTATATATATATATATATATATATATATATATATATATATATATATATATATATATATATAATATTATAAAGAGGAAAGATGTTTTTGTTAGTTTGTACCAAATAAGTCCGAAACTACTCGACCGATTTTAATAAATTTTTACCAATAGACAGCTAAATTATAGGGGGGGGGGGAGGGTGAGTGGATAAAATTTAAATTTTCTGTATAACGTCTATATGCCGATAGATAAAAGTACTCCATTAATTTTGGTAATTTTTCAGCTAAAATGAATGAACTAAATGAGCGAGGTGTCATATCATATCGCGCGGCAGAGACGCGTGATATACGCGGGTGAAACCGCGGGGTACAGCTAGTATAAATATATACGGATGATATCGGAATTGTGTCCGGAAGTTTAAAAACAATAGGAACACAACGTTTGACTGATTACTCTGTAAAAAGTTATGCGTGGTCATACATAAAAATAATATACGCGTCGACTTGATTACCCTCCTCAGTTTTTTCGTCGGTTGAAAATGTAAGGTTGGGTCACGCGACCGTATTGGTGGGTAAACTCCAAAGTATTAAAAATGTAAAATATTAAGGAATGAGTTCAGTTGCGCATAGTGTCTAATTAGCTAATTACTGAAGTGTCGACCCGGAAAAATGCACGGTGTTGCATCGTACACAACTTTTATTCCTTAATCCACATTCACCGGATTAATAACTATTCTAACTGTGGGATAATAGAATAATGGATTTCGCTGTTCCCATTGTTTTTAGATAAACTAGGTGATAGAACTAATTTTCTGCTCAGGAGACCTTCTGGGTAGATACCATTTTCTTTCTTACCTACTTTTGCTGGCAAGTAGCAAATAGAGAGCCAGAGTATGATTAATTAACGCTGTGAGGTTTGTCTAAGTTCTGAAGGTGTAGAAGACACCTGTAGCTTCCATTGTTTGAACTTGATTGCGGGGTATATGCTGCAGTAACTAACCACCAGGTGGACTATAAGTTTATATGTCACTTTAGTTTCCATAAAATAATAAATATAACTTATGTTAATATAAAAATAAAACACTATAAGGAGAATATATATATATATATATATATATATATATATATATATATATATATATATATATATATATATATATATATCTTGTCTCAGTGATTGCAAGGGTGAAAACCGGCGGCGATCACCGAATGGTTAGAGGAACACTGAACCTTAACGTTAAGTTGGAGAGGTCTCGTCTAATGAAGTCAACGTTCCGTCCCCCCTCTTGCTCTGATCCAGAATCCCGAGACTTTTCAGCTCGAGTTACGTAACCGCTTTCAGTGCCTAGAAGATTGCATTGCAGTGGACGATATGTATATACAAGCTCGTGGAAACTGTCCATGCGGTTGGAGCTAAGTTCTGCAAGACCCGCCGCAGAAGAACACAAAAACTCTCCGATCACACTCTTAATCTCATGGCTGTTAGACGGGAGATGAGGCTGCAATCGTCAACAGATTTGATAGCATACAGGCAACTGAACAGACAGATCTCCAAATGCATGCGGCGAGACTTACGC
Organism: Parnassius apollo; assembly: GCA_907164705.1. Classification (NCBI taxonomy): domain Eukaryota; kingdom Metazoa; phylum Arthropoda; class Insecta; order Lepidoptera; family Papilionidae; genus Parnassius; species Parnassius apollo. Next base: position 2,940,083 of record CAJQZP010001064.1, on the reverse strand, counting down.
AACTTTTATACTGCTCGTAATAAAGAAGCGATCGAGCGGAACCAGGGCTCCAAAGTCTTTGCCAGAGATCTGTCTGCCAGAAAGAGCCAACTGTCAAAGCTGAAGATTGAGTGTGGCAGCATCGTTTCCGATACACCTGAGATTTTGAGTGAGATTGAGAGGTTCTATGGGCTACTCTACACATCATCGTTGGAGCCACACGCAAGTGTGAGTAACGATCCAAGAGCAAGTCTTACCCGACACTATTCCGATGATATCCCGGACGTCAGTCTGAGCGAGATTAGAATGGCTCTCCAGCACCTTAAAAACGGCAGGGCCCCAGGCGAGGATGGAATTACAGCGGAGCTTCTGAAAGCGGGTGGAACACCGGTACTTGAAGTCCTTCAGAAGCTCTTCAATTCCCTCCTCCATGGTGGCACTACTCCGGAGGCGTGGAGCAGAAGTGCGGTGGTCTTGTTCTTTAAGAAAGGCGACAACGCTCTCTTGAAGAACTACAGACCGATTTCCATTCTGAGCCGCGTCTACGTGCTGTTTTCGAGAATTACGAATCGTCTCGCACGCAGACTCGACGACTTCCAGCCTCCCGAACAAGCCGGTTTCCGAAAAGGCTTCAGTACCGTAGACCAGGATCAGTGGCTCAGGACCGTGCTTTGTGGCATTGCTTGGGGGAGGCCTATGTGAAGCAGTGGACTTGTGAAGGGCTGTAATGATGATGATGAATGATATATATATATATATATATATATATATATATATATATATATATATATATGGATGACATTGGAATTGTAAATTTTATTAACTTCAAGCGCAAGTAACAGGCATTAAGTCCTCCTTTTGTTATCTCAGTTGTAAGGTGTCAGAATAAAGAACAAATAAATACTATTATGTGAAGTTTAAAAAGAATAGGAACACAACGTTTTTTAAATATTTTTATTTTTTATTCCATAAATTTTTTTCAATAATCTCTTAATGAGTATAGATACCAGTAAAGAGTATCACATCTTCATGTAGAATAGCAAACAAGAAAGGATGGTCAACTATAAAGTCCATAGGCTTCGGTGGTTTAGAGTTTAAAGACGTTGGCACTAGGACGGCTCCTGCAGAAATAAAACAAATTATTTATTTTCATGTTTGAAGTCTAATCCAGAAACCAACAATACATTCGCATGTAGTCACGTAGTTTTTAATGTGGTAAAGCCACGCCTCGGCTATATTATTGTTATACCATAAATGAGGCGCGGGACCGTGGAATGATCGCGATCTTACAGAATAATTTTATTAATGGACCTTAATAATTTAACTCACAAAAATCAATTTTGTTTTACAAGGGATTGCCCGACAACTGATACTTTTGTTGAACTATTTAAATATATTTTTAATGCATGGAAGAATTCACAGGACGCTTTGGAAATGTTATGTGATTTATCCAAACCTTCTATTGTTTTATCATGAGTCATTATTCAGAAAGCTACAACATTATGGTGTAATAAGTGATGCTCTGTCATTTATTCTTTAATTTTTAAGAGTTTAAATGGCTTTAAGCACTCTCTATACCATCGCATACCTATTTGTATAGCATGATATAAGCGTGCAAATATCGTTTGACAAAAAGTTTTTCTAAACGTTTTTGCTTATTATCAGAAAACAAAGAATTTAAATTTAAAAAAATGTAGGCGATTAAGAATATAATTCATGGCTTTCAAATTATCGAAAATGTAGGTTATCGTCTAAAAACAAGAACTAAAACGTTTAAGTTTTTTCCCGACGATTAAGTTTCTAAATCATATATTTTATCTCGTTTAATATTAAGTAATCTAAAACTGCAATCCAAATACCAAGTTCAACAAAATTTGGTATTTGGCATAAAATATATTTTTAAATTAAATTTGCATATTATATATCATAGTAGGAATTCCGTTTTCCTTTAGATACTGGAACGTAAGGCAAGCGACTACCACATATTATAATAGGCTGTGATATTAATAAGAACTAAATCTGTAACTCGTAAAAGCTTACCAGTAAATGCTCCCGCAGTAGCACCTTCTTCGTCGACTTTTACAATGGCCTCTTGGAAAAATTTCGATACGGTAACTTCATGCTCCTTTACTATTCCCGGAGCTCCATCACTGAATATTCCGCTCACACCCAGCTGTAAACGCGGGAAATGTTTTTATTCTACATGTGTTTTTCTCCTTATAGTGTATTTTTATATTAACATAAGTTACATTTATTATTTTATGGAAACTGAAGTGGCAAATAAACTTGTAGTCCACCTGGTGGTTAGTTGATACTGCAGCATATACCCCGCAATCAAGTTAAACAATGGAAGCTACAGGTGTCTTCTACACTTTGAGAACTTAGACAAAATGCCTCACAGCGTGTAATTAATCATACTCTGGCTCTCTATTTGCTACTTGGCAGCAAATGTAGGTAAAAAAGAAGGTGGCATCTACCCAGAAGTTCTCCTGAGCAGAAAATTAGTTCTATCACCTAGTTTATCTAAAAACAATGGGAACAGCGAAATCCATTATTCTATTATCCCACAGTTAGTTATTAGTCCGGTGAATGTGGATTAAGGAATAAAAGTTGTGTACTATGCAACACCGTGCATTTTCCCGGGTCGACATTTCAGTAATTAGCTAATTAGACACTATGCGCGACTGAACTCTTTATTTAATATTTTACATTTTTAGTGCTTTGGAGTTTACCCACCAATACGGTCGCGTGACCCAACCTTACATTTTCAACCGACGCAAAAACGGAGGAGGTACTCAAGTCGACGCGTATATTTTTTATGTATGACCACGCATAACTTTTTACAGAGTAATCAGATTAATATAATTCTTTTATTATTGGATAGGGTATACCTCGAAATTGATCCAATATAAATTTGGAAAAAAAAATTACCCTAAAGTTGGAGAAATAGGGGTTATTAATCAAAGAGCAGTCCGATTTTGATAATTATTTTTGTATTGGAAAGGATATTACCTAGAAATTGGTCCCATATAAATTTGAAAAAATTTTATCCCTAAGGGTGGGAAATTAGGGGTGATTTATTACAGTGTAGTCCGATTTTGATCGATAGGGTATACCTCGAAATTGGTCTCATATAAATTTGGAAAAAATTACCCTAAGTGTGTGAAAACAGCGGTGATTTATTGTTTACTCACAGATTTTGATGCCGAGTTGTGTATTACAACATTACATAATAATTACGAGTACATTACATTACAAAAAACCTCACGATCAATGAGCTTTAAACCTCTCAGTCTCTGCATTTCTGATTAAGCTCATTGATCGTGAGGTTTGTGTAATAAATTATTTGACTCTGGGTCGGATAAAGCAATACCCTCAAATGTTTTACTCTACTCAGTGCCGCATATGCCAGCCTTTTGGCAAACATTCTCTTTCCGAGGTCGATTTCAGCTTTAAACAAATAATAGTTAAAGTAGGATTATATAACAGTTAATAGCTAAAGTAAGGTAAGTAGCTATTTTAAAAATAATTAAAAATAAAGCATGTAGTAATTAATAGATTATAGCCTCAAAAAGTTATAAAATAAAAACTTTTTAACAAAAAAATGCAGAACCAGAACAGTGTCCACGTGTCACAACAGCGCGACGTGCCAGAGATAATTCTCGCTACAGCTATTGTTTAAGTTCAGGCCAAAAATGGCACTTACTAGAAAGCTCCGAGCACTGCTGGATCAAGTATATCACTGCTGGATCAAGTATATATCAGTTATAACGGAGAATTCAGCTCAACTTCTATCACTACCTAGAAGTAAGTAAATCTGTTGAATGCAAAGGGTATCCCATCTTAGCCCTTACATCATGTAACTCCAAGATCAGAATGCAGGTCATTCTGATTTTTTTTTCGGAAATAGATGTAGATGTCTATAGGCCACAGCAACTTCAAATAGGTCAATTTACTATCAAGTGAACTGTGTGCTCGTTTGTTACTCTACTTGTTTAAAAAAACTGCTCGTATTCCCGATTGCTTTAGCGTTTTCTCTGTAACGAACCACCGAGTTAAAAAGATGATAGTAATATTATAAGAGCATTACGAACCTTAGGCAATATCTGAGTGAAGTCCAGCTTACTCTTAATTTCGAATTTGGGCAAGTACAAGTTGATTATCCTTCCCGCTGGGCTTAAAGCGAACACGTCGTCTAAAAGACCCTTCTCGGCCACCTTTTCCAGGACTGACGACAGACCGTCCAATTCGTTAGGCAGTATCACGACCATACGAAAACCGAATTCTTGGTACGGCAATTCAATCATCTGTGAAATAAGTGTTGAAACAGTTCAGTAAAATGGACGATTTGTTAGCGCAGTAAATAAAAGTTTGACTGCGCTGCTAATTGGAATCCCGCACAGAACAATGTTGTTCGAATGGCCTACAAATTATTGTTCCGAATTCAACCGTGTTCAGCTGTCGACATAAAAGGCTGTATGTATGTGAAACACGAGTATATATATATATATAAAATAATTCATATTATAGGTATGATATGCTAAAGGTAAACATGTAAAATATATTAAAGCTCGAACAACGGTAATCATTACGTAAAGTTAAAAGAATAACATCGGCTTTAAGCAATAAAATTATGAATTAACTTGTTTCTTATTCAGAATGTATACATAACATTTTATAAGGGTTATAAAGTTTAGTCGATTGATAACATTTAGTTGCTTCTATGTACCAAAAAATTAAAGTACCTAATATATACGTGATCGTTGATTTAATTTTAAAATCCTCTTTTCTTTGTTTTGCTTGCTCTTCTTATCAATTTTAAAATCCTCTTTTTTTGTTTTGCTTGTTTCTTCTTTGTTGGTTTACAGAAATATTTTTAAGCTTCACAACTTATTAACTGATTATCGAATAGAATTAATTACGCTTATATATTTCCCTATATATACATGTATGGCCATAACGCTTTTATATTCTTCGGATGGAGTAGTAACAGATAGACTAAACGAACTGCTGGCAACATTTAAAGGAACATTTTAAAGATTATATGATTTAGCAATTTACACTACTTTTCTGTGTTATCATAATCCAACGTCTTCAAACTTTGAAGATATTTACTTTACAGGAGTATTTTGTTTGTGGAAATAGATTCAAAATTTTATTAAGTTTATTATATAAATAAATAACCTCCCGAGAATGTGAAAGATTGATTGCACAGCTTGAATGAGGTTTAATTCTACGAAGAACATCCTTACGTCTTTTTCCTTTTTTGTATTCATGGGTCATAAGGTAATAAAAAATGTTGCCAATTTACGTTTAATAAAATATAAAGCTGTCGAATCGTTAGGAATCGAGTTTTTTAGTATAGTTAGTTATTTATAGATTGTAAGTATTAGGATAGAGACCGTGTCGAATACCTTGGCTAGATCTAGGAAAATTGCCATACACTTTTTGTTATTATCAAGTTCTATGAAAATATAGTTTATAAGATCATGGACCGCATCTGTTGTAGATAAACCCGATCTGAATCCGAGGTGTGCCCATGTGTGTGTTCATGATATTTTTAAGAATTTAATATATCGATGGTAAAATAGATACTGATCGACAATCATAACCACGGTCTCTCGCTTCATTCTTATAAATGGGAAGGATAAGAGATTTCTTAAAAGCAAAAAGAAATATGCCATTTGTTATTGCTAAATTACAGACGTATGTTAAAGGAGGTGCTAATAAATGATTATATACTTTATATATGTGAACATTGATATTATATCATCCAACAGCATCGCTTTTTAGTGACATAATTAACATTTCTACTTATGTTACATCATTAGTGGTTTAAGATCAAACACAAACATTGACATGACATGGCACAAACATTATACAAAGATTGTATTTGTCCGAGAAGTGGAGGCCTGGTAATCCATAACATTGGTTTGTACCTTGTTTGGACACCAGTCACCCGCACAAAATTTGTTTATTTCTTTAAGCTGTGTAAAATTAAATCGTGAGAAATAAATAAAATGATTATTAAAAAAATATATTTTAAGGATTGTGACATTTATTATTTATTAATCCGCCAAGTCGAGCAAAAAAGCTGAGCGGCCGTACCGTACTTTTCTCGAAGCAATTCAGGCCATTTTCGACCCCCTATAACTTCGTAGTGGATAAAACTAGAAGCCTGAATTTTCATTAACCTAGTAGGCATTGTATAAACATGGTACCTATGTTATACATTTCATTCAATTTAAACCAATAGCTTAAGAATTATAACTAGTCAAAGTCTCTTAATTTTATCACTCACTGACTGACCGAGCATCAAAACTCTAAGGCACTTCTAGCAGACATAGAAGCCTGAAATTTAGAATATAATTAGTGTTTAGGGAAAACTAAAATATTTTTTAATTTCGGTCATTTTCTAGATACACTAACCGCATAAATAACTTTGTAATCCTATATAAATATATAGAATTACAAAGTTACATTTGAAGTGAATGAATCAGTGTACTTGTATATGTATAATAGGTGTAGATAGGTACGTTGTTAGTATTCAAAAAGTTGAAGGTACCGGAAAGGAAAAACAGTAGGACTATCTTATCGTCTCGCAACTCAGTTCATCTACCGTAAAAAGTTGTGAGATCCATGTAATACCAAGTCGGTTAATTTATTCAGTCCCAATTTAAGTGTCCTTCTGTTTTAAGTTATTACGTAATTAGCTAACCTAACATTTTGTAGTGACCATAACAATGTTATAAATCTTTTACGTTTTAAATATATAGATTGACTGACATGACTGATTAACATGGATTTTTTACAAGTTATTTTTTTAATGGCATAACATTTGTCTGAACTAATGATACTGCTTATAATTTAAAACAGTTATTTATTTATTTCACTTGCCTACAATTACACAGGTACAGTTGTAATTACATAGCTTCGTGCTATATACAGCAGATAAGTGTCCTATGCACAGATGGTGCTCTATACACCTTACCTCCTCGTGATGTACATATAATATAAAGTAAATATACTAGTATTCTTTGGATATTAATAATATTTAGTGTATAAATCGACAGTTGTAAAACGTACCTTAGCACCTATTGAGTTGTCCTCATTGTAGAAGAGGGAATCCCGTAAGTGCATCATAGGTTTCTTGACGACCAGCGACCTATTCACGTGGAAGTCTTTCTCCTCAGTCTCTGTTGCTTGGAAAGGAACATGCCAGTGACCCTATGAATTATTAAAAATATTAGATCGCAAAGGAAGCTTAAGGGTACAGGATTATTTGGCAATAACTAAGTCCAAATTATATAATATAGGCAAATTGCTAAAAAAAAAAAAGAAATAACATTGTTTCGATGACGGAACGTATAATTTGCAGATACTTTACTCCCTTCAATCGCCCTTCAATCCATATTGGACTAATGATGTAGTTGTTAATGATTGCCGCCCAAACTTTTGTACTGAAACGAACTAGATTTGCATGTTCTTTGATTGTATGTAGGAAACTCCACAATTGCTCATTGTGCACATTGTGAATTCCAACACGGGTAAATATCGAATTGTCGCACCGTCTAAGTTTTTACCAAACAACTCGACATTAGAGTAATATATATATATATATATATATTTATAAAGACAATACCTAGAGTCAGGTGATACATCTGTAACATACCTGCCATAGATTTTCTTTACATATTCCTCAAAAAAATACTTTGTAATAATTTATATATTTTTCAAACAATCAACCGTCTACTACGACCCAGATTCTTTATTTACTTAAAATCTTGGTGTTCTATGCAAAAATTATAAAAAAGAATATAACAAGATGCACAACTTACAAAAAAAAATTTGTACGATAGACAAAAATTTGGCTATATTTATAATAAAAACTGAAATATCCAATATCTTGAAAACGGTTAAGTTTGGGGTATGGTGTTTCGTAGTCGAAACAGTCGGTAATGATGGAAACTACAAGCTCCTAAAAGATCTAGTTCGATTTAACCTACAACCCTGTTGTATCAAATTTCTTTAACAGCAGTAAAACTTATCTGCTGGACATACACACATATATACACCTAAAACCACGTTGTTGGTTGCAAACTATTCTGATGCATATGCACTTACCTACTTAGGAAAACCATTTCCCGACTTGATTGACTAGTAATTATATATTAACTTTACACCATTGAGGCTCAACTCTAAGAACTAAGATAATTTTTAATACACACATCGTCCTGGAAAGATGCAGATTGCAGTGAAAACCGCATATAAAGTTTAGTGGTTCTTCTTTACAGATTTTTAAATTCGATAACGCAATTTATTTTGTACCTGAAAGAATATGACGTTGAAGAGCGCGGCCGCTGCTGATTTCTCCAAGAGGCTTTCTGATACGGGATCTTTAATATGTCCCTCCGACTTTTCATGGGCCTGTGGAAAATAAATAAATTTAAGATTACATTATGCCTTCAGAGTTTTCAAACTTATAATCAGTCATACTTGTAAATTGTAGTAAATAATTTTTAAGGATAGCAGATTCTTAATTCGCTCTTGTTACTAAATAGGGCATACTAAAAATTATCCTGGCCGCCCATAAATGCTTGAACTTACGAAACTCTTAGATTAAAATAATTTTTAGCGGGAAGTTGCCTGTCATGCTTTTGATCACAATTTGAAATTAGTCATTTGTGTCATACAGTGATGTATAGTATTGTGGCCGTGGAAGGAAAAGGGGAGATCTCTCTCCGGGCAAGGTGTCCTGCCCGGGGAGCGGCTCACACTCCTTGTGATAGTTCGGAGATGTTCTATATATGCTGTTTATGATTCGGAATGTTGATAGCGTGATTTAAGCTTCGGTGTGTTTCGCTTGCGGCGCGACGACAGCGCCGCCACAGTATTATGTCAGTATAGTATAGCGTAGCAATAATCAAATTAAAGCAAAAAAAAAAGAAGATAAAAAGAAATAAAAAATAAGTAAGAATTCATTCTCTTTTGAATATAGAATAAGGGTGACACAAGGTTAAACAAGCACAGTACACCTAATGGTAAGTGGATGCTGTAGTCCACAGACATCTACATTTATCCTCATTTAAGAAATAAAATGAAGATGCAATATCGCCCCTAAGTAAACTAAGAAGAAATGCCTTGTTTCCAGTAAAATGGGAGACCCATTGATTAGGAGATGCATTGTCACCCCTGAGGACTAAGATGGAATACCTCGTTTCCAGTAAAAGAGGGTCTCCAGATCACTACACTCATCATACGAAAAAGCAGCATTAAGCTGCTATTTTACGCTGGCGTGTGTGGTCCTTACTCGGTCGGGCCGACCCATTGTTGTTACAAAGATAATATAACTGCAGCGTGGATGTACCACTTTCCACAAGATTGTGCTGCTTGTCTTTTGGAAATGAAGCACCTCATTTGACCAATGGAAGGTGCTAATACGCAGAATTTAGTCGTTGTCATGTTGCTCTTCATGATGAAACTCGTGAAGGTCAGTCCTCAACTGTGATCACTGAAAAAGTGTGCCTACTATCACGCGAATAATTGAAGAAAATCGGCACATCAACTATGAGGAGATTTGAGGATATTTGGTTATTGGTATGAGCCAAATTCAAAAAAAATTGCATCAACATTTCAAAGTTAGTAAATTAAATAGTACCAGTCAGGGGCATTTAAGTGATGTGTGTCATAGGAGATGATACGTAGATTATATTATTTTTACATTTAGGAAAGGAAGTTACAGACTTCTTTTGAGCCGACGCATTCGTGCTACTACTACTGATATAACTGCAGCATGGCTCTACCACGTAGAAAATTATTATTTACGTTGAGTTACGCAGAACTATAACATATGCGGCCCAGTTTTGCTGCAGGTTAAAAATATTTAAAAAAAATCAAAAAGTATACAAAAATTTGCACGTATTCGATTGTAATGTTGTGTAAAATTTCAAAACAAACTGTGATTCGAAAACAAACGCATATTAACAACTTTTTAAATGTCCTACTGTCAAAATTTTCGGCCATGGCGGCTAGTCTCAATTGACTATAATTGACACTAGCCATCCGCTCAAGTCAGGATTATAGAGCACGAGTCCGTTCATAAGCACAAGTGCCACTTTCAATTACCTACTTCTCATAGTTCAATGTGACAGCAATCTGAGACGATCGGAGAGCAATTAGGCGTAGGATCAACGGCTTAACGGGCTTGAACATTTACATTTTCATATGGATAAAATATGCCATGTAGTAGCGGTATAGACTATCCTCTGACACATACCTTCCCGTGGGTGTCGTAAGAGGCAACAGAGGGATACAAGCAGAAGATGGGCAGCAGAATCTTACTGGTAACAGCAATAGTACAAAAAAATAGTGCGGTTGCCATCCCGTTCGCCAAGCGTGGCAATTTTGGCAATATACCCTCACATGATGAGAGTTACGATAAGATGAGACTTTGGTAACGGTGGGGCTGGGGATCCTAAGAATCTCCGGTGGAGGTTCGGCTGCCACTTAAGATGATTCGACCTAGTAATATACAAAGCACGCACTCTGAGGACTGACGAGAATATCCTGATATTATAGGATTATACAAGGTCCGAAGAGATGAGAGGACATGGAAATCCTCGAATCCGAAAACTTCGTAATCACCGGGAGAACGACCATCTGTCCCAAGGGTGTGTCGAATTTATCGTCCACAAGTCTCTCGTTATCATCATCATTATCATCATTACAGCCCTTCACAAGTCTACTGCTGAACATAGGCCTCCCCCAAGTAATGCCACAAAGCACGGTCCTGAGCCACCTGCATCCATCGACTTCCTGCATATCTTACCAGGTCGTCACTCCATCTAGTGGGGGGTCGCCCTACACTACGCCTACCGGTACGAGGCTGCCACTCGAGAACCTTTCTTCCTCATCGGTTGTCGGTTCTTCGAGCTATATGGCCGGCCCATTGCCACTTCAGCTTACTAATCCTTTGGGCTATGTCCGTCACTCTTGTTTTACTGCGGATATCCTCATTTCTGAATCCATCACGCAGAGAAACTCCGAGCATAGCCCCCTCCATAGCTCGCTGAGCGACCTTGAGCATCCTCATACGGCCAGCAGTGAAGGACCACGTCTCAGATCCGTAAGTCATCACTGGCAACACGCAATGGTTGTATAATCTAGTTTTTAGAGATTGAGGTATACCTGACGAGAAGATATGTCGTAATTTCCCGAACGCTGCCCAGCCGAGTTGAATCCGTCGATTGACCTCTCGGTCGAAGTTGGACTTGCCTAGTCGGACTATTTGTCCCAGGTAAACGTACTCGTCAAAAACTTTGAGCATGGTGCTCCCAACAACTACCGGCATAGGTGTGACATGGACATTAAACATAATCTTTGTTTTGTCCATGTTCATCTTAAGACCTATCCGTTGGGAGGCACTATTGAGGTCATTGAACATAGTGCTTAAGTCCTCCAGCGATTCTGCCATAAGGACTATATCGTCGGCAAATCGAAGGTGAGTGATGTACTCGTCATTGATGTTAATACCGTGTCCTTTCCAGTCCAGTAGCATGAAAACGTCTTCCAATGCAGCGGTGAAGAGTTTCGGGGATATAACGTCACCCTGTCTTACACCTCTCTGCAGTTTGATAGGTTTCGAGCTCTGGTTCTGCACTCGGATAGCCATTGTAGCCCTACTGTACAAACACTTCAGTACTTCGATATACCGACAGTCAACTTGGAACCGCTGAAGGGACTGTAGCACCGCCCAAATTTCGACGGAATCAAAGGCTTTCTCATAGTCCACATACGCCAGGCAAAGTGGCAGATTGTACTCTTCAGTCTTCTGTACAATCTGCCGCAGGGTATGTATGTGGTCTATCGTACTGAAGCCTTTTCGGAAACCGGCTTGTTCGGGAGGCTGGAAGTCGTCGAGTCGCGTGCGAGACGATTCGTAATGACTCTCGAGAACAGCACGTAGACGCGGCTCAGAAGGGAAATCGGTCTGTAGTTCTTCAAGAGAGCGTTGTCGCCTTTCTTAAAGAACAAAACCACCGCACTTCTGCTCCACGCCTCCGGAGTAGTGCCTCCATGGAGGACGGAATTGAAGAGCTTCTGAAGGACTTCAAGTACCGGTGTTCCACCCGCTTTCAGAAGCTCCGCTGTAATTCCATTCTCGACTGGGGCCCTGCCGTTTTTAAAGTGCTGGAGAGCCATTCTAATCTCGCTCAGACTGACGTCCGGGATATCATCGGAATAGTGTCGGGTAAGACTTGCTCTTGGATCGTTACTCACACTTGCGTGTGGCTCCAACGATGATGTGTAGAGCTGCCCATAGAACCTCTCAATCTCACTCAAAATCTCAGGTGTCTCAGAAACGATACTGCCACACTCAGTATTCAGCTTTGACAGTTGGCTCTTACTGAGATCTGTCTGTTCAGTTGCCTGTATGCTGTCAAATCTGTTGACGAAAACGTCAAATCTGCAGCCTCATCTCCCGTCTAACAGCCATGAGATTAAGAGTGTGATCGGAGAGTTTTTGTGTTCTTCTGCGGCGGGTCTTGCAGAACTTAGCTCCGACCGCATGGACAGTTTCCACGAGCTTGTCATTCATATCGTCCACTGCATTGCAATCTTGTAGGCACTGAAAGCGGTTACGTAACTCGAGCTGAAAGTTTCCGGGATTCTGGATTAGAGCACGAGGGGGACGGAGCGTTGACTTCATTAGACGAGACCTCTCTAACTTAACGTTTAGGTTCAGTGTGCCTGTAACCATTCGGTGATCGCTGCCAGTTTTTACCCTTGCGATCACTGAGACATCACTAAACAGTTGGCGTCTGGTTGTCATAATGAAGTCAATCTCATTTTTTGTCGAACCGTCGGGGCTCGACCAGGTCCACTTCCTGTGGGGTGAAGAAAGAGTTCATCATAAAGAGTCCCTCTTTCTCCGTAAAGTCGGCCAGCTGCTGGCCCCTACGGTTCCGTTGCCCTACTCCAAATTTCCCCTAACTTCAGCTCACCGTTTTTTCTTGTGCCTAGTTTTGCGTTGAAGTCTCCTATCAACACCGTGTAGTGGGTTTTGGAGGAATGCATGGCTTTTGAAATATCCTCATACATTTCCTCAACCTCCTCATCGGGATGTGCCGAGGTTGGTGCGTAAACCTGTATGACCTTCAGCGAATACCGTTTGGTGATTCTGAGTATCAGGTACGCGACCCTCGTCGACACACTCCCAATCTTTACAACGTTATTGACGAGAGACTTGTGGACGATAAATCCGACACCTCCTTGGGACAGATGGTCGCCCTCCCGGTGATAGAACAAGTCGCCGGATTCGAGAATCACCGTATCCTCCCCCTCTCGTCGGACCTCGGATAATCCTATAATATTCCAGCGCAACTTGTCTATCTCTTCTTCCAGCTCCAGGATTTTCTCGTCAGCCCTCAGGGTGCGTGCATTAAATGTTGCCAGGTCGAGTCTTTTTTCGGGTTTTTTTGTTTTTTTTTTTGGGGGGGGAGGTTTTTTATGCTTCTAATCTACCTAAACCTACTATACTGTGTTAATGGGAGACTAACGCAAAACTAGGCACATAAGAGAATGGTGAGCTGAAGTTAGGGAAATTCGGGATGGGGCAACGGAATTAAAGGTGTCAGCAGCTAACCTACTTAATGGAAAAAAGGGACTCTTTATGATGAACTCTTTCTTACAGAAGTGGCCCCAAAGAAAGAGGAGCAGGTCAAGCCCCGACAGTTCGACAAAAAATGAGATTGATTTCGTTACGACAACTAGACGGCAACTGATCAGTGATATCACAGTTATCGCAAGCATGAAAAATGCCATCGATCACCAAATGATTGGAGGTATATTGAACCTAAACGTTAAGTTGGAGAGGTCTCCTCCAATGAAGTCAACGCTTCGTCCCCCTCGCGCTCTAAACCAAAGTCCAGAAGCTTTTCAGCTTGAGTTACGAAACCGTTTTAAGTCTAGAAGACTGCAATATAGTGGACGATATGAATGATACGCTAACAATATAATTTACATATGTTGTTTCGATCGCGAAACGTTTTTATAAGTTAAGAATATTTTTTGAGATCCCAAATTTGTATGAATTTTAAAAAACTGGATAGCAATTTTCTTCTTAGTTAAAATAGTGTTATATGTACTTATACAGATTTTGAAATCACTTATTTTAATAATAGTATTAACATAATAGTAATCATTTTAGTTTACTTTTACAAACATTTTATTTAAGCTATCGTAAATATTCAGCGACAGCTCACATTATTTATAAGATCAGCTATCTACTTTGTAAGAGATTTTTCTACAATATTCGTATGTTAGAGGTTTATATAGACCCCGTTAACAAGGGAAGGGGGGATAGGACCATACTTAGTAGTGAGTAATTGATTGATGATGATGATGATGGTAATGATGACGATATCCTTTGGAAACCTCTTTCCGAAATTTTTGGATTTATGGTTTAAGAAATGTTATTATCTCAAGAATTTTACATTTGTGAGACTTATCTACAGCCTCTATAATTTGGTTTGGGCTATTTGTACTAGGTAATAATGCAAGTTATTAGTTAACAAAACTACCGAAGACATACAAAACTCAATGTAGGTAATTTAAAAAAATTTGTTTAGCGACAGAAATGGCTCGTCAGACTTCGTGCAAATTCGACCGCCGACTTCTTAATGTCGATTTAAACAGATAAGCGTTACTGGATGTGACTCGCACAAACTAAGTGTTATTAGTAGTATAGTAGATTAGATTTGATAGTTCTAGTTAGAAATCTGATTAAGTGCCATATATTAAAAATTTAGATCTTTAATGAGCTGTTGTAATATTTGTATTATTTCGAAGTAACTTAAATAATTGGTGCTTTTGTGTATAAGCAGATGTTAACTTAGATATTTATACCACATTTTGAGTAGTAAAACCTTAATTCATTGTTACTTGTTCAAAAAACTCCGACACTATTCTTATTTAGTTTGTACTATGGTTAAAATTAAAGCTTTTTGGTATCTGTTTAGATTATTTTACCTATATGCCAAACATGTGTTACTTCTGGATGTGTCATTTTTCTTCAAATATATTATAAAATATTGAAGTGAAGTTAATTTTACTTGTTTTGTAATAAAACTTTGATGTCGTTAAGTAACTTTTACCTGTTTGTAATTTTGATGAAATTATTACAGACGACATTTTGTAAAATATTGAAAAAAAATTATAATCTTTAAATGCCAGTCTACTAAGCCTTTAACCGGCGTCTCAAATTCGTTGGAATCGAATAATTATGATTATAGGCAACTTCTTACGAATTAAAAAAAATTAAAATACTCTGGTGTAAAGTTGGTCCAAAATGTCGCTTGGTGATTATTCGCCTTTCATGCGTCGATAATAATTTAATCATATTTTTAAATTATGTGTTTGGTTAAAGAAAAACATTTACCTATTATAATTTAATAACATTTTATTAAATAAGAATAACCTTACCCATCGATTAATAATTTGTGCGGCTGTCTTCTGATCTTGAAAGTCGATTGCATCTACTTCGCTGTCGTAAGAACGGGCTGTGTTAGTGAACTCGTCGGCCAGCGTGTATCCTTTAGCCACGTACACTTTGTTGGCGAGAGTGATGTAACTCGGATCCATTGAAGCAAATCTGCTGCTTAGGTGGCTATACGAATCGAATAGCTAAAACAATATTATATCCTTATAGTAAATTCTTGTGAATCAACTTCAAAATCAATCATTTATTCATTTCGTTTGATGTAATAAAGCAATACCGGCCCGAAAGTGATTAGCGTTTTTTCCATTCATTTTCGTCGTCGCGTCGGGTCACTTTCTGCAATAGGAAATCTGTGCACACAAAAACAATGGCAAGTGGAGAGCTTCCACTGTTGGTAAACAAATCCGAAACAACATGACAATTATTATTGTACATTTAAATTTATTTTAAAAAGAAATAAATGGCATTAGTTTGATTAAAACTACTTGCATTTGAAAAGTAACGCCGTATTTTTGTAAATTTGACGTAGCTCTCTTTACATCAAAAAACTGAAAAGTCCGCAATTTTGTGGGAAGCCGATTTAGCCGCGCAACTAAATTTAGTCTAGTGCACAGATTATCATATCTGTAGATCTAGTAAGCTCTGCGGCTACAACGAATTTTATTTTATGCAAAGTACCGCGTTGAGTTACACTTAAACAATGGGGAACACGTGCATGTGTCTACTCCTTCCCTTTGCATTTTGATTCTGAATAGATATGATAAATGTGACTGTAGGTCATAGCATATACTTACCATAATGTAAACTGTGTGATCGTTTGAGAACCTTACATTTACAAAACGAAATCCTATCAAATTTGTTTCACAAAAAGGACTTTAACAATTTAGATGTAATTTGATATTTAGGGAAAGTTTAACTTTCCAAGTTTCTCTACATATGTTTCATCCGTAGCTTTTTTACCTTTTCTACCATAGGAGAGGCCCATTTCCAGCTGTGAGCATTTTCGAGCTGATGATGAAGAAGGATTGAGAGAATTTTTTATACCTGCTGACTTTATACCGTAAAGAAAAATAATAGGCTTCTATAGGTGAACGAAGTGTAAGCTATGGCATAGATATTTTTAAACTTTATTAAAAGAAATTTTAATTTTGAAATTACAAGAAAGCAATTTGAAACAACTAAATTGAAATCATGTGCAGACTACTTTTCGCGTGGCAGATATCGTTGAAAGTTTTACGCCCGTAAATTTGATTCAATTATTAATAAATTTCTCAATAAAAGCTTCTATTTTGTTCACCTATTAGCTGCCTTATAATCATAACCCACAAAGTCCACAGCTGAACATAAACCGCCCTCACAGATGAGAGATGATCTCAGGACGGAAATTTTACCATAGGTGTCAGGCTAGGCTAGGTAGATTTAAAAAAAGCGGTTTTTATTTTTAATTTTTAATTATTATCAGGCAATGCTGCTGCTCAATTTCAGTTTTATTTTAATTCTGCCGCCTTTAACGAAACCCACGAGACGATATGGACTAGCGAATATTCTTACATTGCCATTACACGTTGGGTACCCATATTAGCCTAATAAACTTTATTTTTTAATCTCGGTAAAAAGTCACCCCGTTAATTAATAGATAAAAAATCGGAATATAATGTTTTAGAAATATTAAGAAATAAAAATACAAAAACTAAAATTGAACTTACCTCATTGTAATCGGTTGAACCAAGAAACTGCATGATTTCCTCTCTGCTTTTGCCCTGGGCACCAGCAGAATACAGCGACAGAAGTAGGAGTGCTCCTAGTGGCGATGTGACTATATTAGAGTCCGTGGCTGATAGATAGGTCTCCTGTAAGAATTGAACCACAGTAATTTCACGAGAATACATTCGAATATAACGAATTTAAATAATGTCTTGTGTCTGAGACGAGACTTGTGCCCATCGATGAGACGTACGTAGTGCTTTATATCATTACAACAGGCATTTTTTAGTATTTCGTCATTATAACAATGCCCATAGTATGTTGTGTACTTTTAATGAGTAAATTTTAAAAAGTTCAAAAACCAATTTAGTTCAAGTTTATATTTTAATCTATTTAGAAGACATTCCAGTTTTATATTTGTATTTGTGACATTCCTCTGACCAATCGAAATGTTAAAAATAAAACTAAAAAGAATAAAATAATTTCTTTTTTCTGTATGTTTCTTTGGAAATGACTGAACCGATTTTAATTTTTTTTTTAAATTAAGGGGTAACTATTCAGACAACGTTCGAATTGTTTACCTTGAAATTGGTTTTTACTTACTTAAAACAGTAAGAAAACAAACTTTAATGAAAAACATTATTGGTTATGAAAACGTTACCAAGACATAATGTGGGCAATATATCTTTATACTCAAAGCAATGCCTCGGTATTTTTTGTTTGGTGTAGCTTGTAGGTGTCTATGGGCTTCAGAACCCCAGAATGTGGTGCCCATTCTCACAATACATTACGTAATATGTAGATGGGTTGTCTAATGAACTAATGACGTTCCGGTCGTGTTGCTAAAATGCTGAAAGAAGCAGACACAGAAACAACAAAATCTAACACATATGAAAAGAACTATCTAATAACTTACCTTGAGCATTTTCACAGACGCTTTATCTATCCGATCACCCAGTGGAGTTCTGGAAAATTCATGGCTGGGAAAAAAGAATTCTTTCGAACTCGCCGTCGCGACTGCAAAATTTATACGTGATTATACAAAAATAATTATTTTAGTATAATGATTTCTTAAATTTACGCGAACACTACACATTGAATAAAACTAAATTTACGGATTTTATCGCATATATTTTACTTATTTTTAATTCCCGACGTTTCGGGTGCTTTACAGCAACCATGGTCACGGGGGGACTTAGATGTTTGACGTCCCAATGTCATAGTTAGTCCGGCTACCTTCAGTTTTTGAATATTAATTTTTGGTCCGATTTATGCAAAACGAGCTTATAGTATCATGAAGTCTTGCAGTGGTATGCTTAGGTTTGGGTTTAATTTTGTTAATTATAGGATCCCAAGCAGGTGGCAGCACCCATCCATCTTCTCTATTGAAATTTGGATGTTTTTTTAATTTCAATAGCCTCGCGTATCATCCTTGGTAGGAATCGGTGTTCTTTTGCGAGAATTTGTGGTTTATCAAAACGAATGTAATGGTGGGGAAGATCTTGAACATGTTCGCAGACTGCAGACTTCCCGGAGCGTCGGTGCTTCACGTCAGCTATATGTTCTTTCACGCGGGTTTTTATGGATCTTTTTGTTTGACCTATGTAAGAGAGACCACATTCACAATCTAACTTGTACACTCCTGCATCTTGTAGAGGGATATTAAACTTGACGGATGGTAAAAATTGACTAATATTCTTCGGCGGCTTGTAGTATGTTTTAATAGAAGCTCGCTTCAAGATGTAGCCAACCTTGTCTGTGACTCCTCTGACATATGGTAGTACAGCAGGTACACGCTCGACTGTGGCCGGCTTCACTCGGTCATTGTGACGTAGGCGCGGGACCCGAAGTTGTTGTCTTGCAATACTTGCTTGACATGCTGAAGTTCGGCGGCCAGATGTTTTCTGTCACAGATCCCTCGTGCTCTCTGAAACAAAGATTTACCCACGGTAGCTAACTGTGAAGGATGATGGTGAGATTCACCATTTAAATATCGGTTGGTATGGGTCTTTTTTCTATACACAGTGTGACCAATTGTGTTATTAGGATTTCGAATGACTAAAACATCTAAGAAAGCTAAAGAATTATTTGCCTCTAACTCCATTGTGAATTGTATTTTAGTGTTTATAGAGTTAAGGTGGTTTAAAAATGCAGTTACTTTGTCAGATGGTAAAATTGTGAAAGTGTCGTCTACGTACCGCTTGTAGAATCTTGGATTTACAGGAGCAGTAAGAAGGGCTTTCTCCTCGAAGTCCTCCATGAATATGTCAGCGACTATGGGAGATACAGGTGAGCCCATCGCCACACCATCTACTTGCTTGTAGAACTCTTCCTTCCACAATAGATAGCCAGATGTGAGGCAGTGTTTGAGTAATACTGCATATTCAGCAGGCATGTTATTATATTCTAGCTTCCTAGTTACAATTGATATGCAGTCTTCAATAGGTAGGCATGTGAATAGTGACTGAACATCAAAACTGACCATAGTTTCACTGTCAGCGAGATGTAGGTCTTTTATCTCACTAACAAAATGGTATGAATCCTTTGTGTGTGCTCTGGTATGTCCTCTCAGTGGTGACAGTACTTTTACCAAGTGTTGTGCCAGCTTATAAGTTGGTGAATCGATCTGGCTCACTATCGGACGTAGTGGAGCGTTTGGTTTGTGTATCTTTGGTAACCCATACAACCTCGGTGGTTTGGTACATGATGGTATTAGCGAATTCTCTCTATTCTGACTAGCATCATCTCAGCTCATGATCGATACGTCTCGAGTTCTCTGAGTTTTTATTAACTCTATTATTATAACATGCCGTACATTTATGCATGGTTACTATATTCAAACAACTTTTATAGGTAGCAATTGATATTCGTTCGCTTGCAAGAGTAACGACCTGACATTGCAGTGTTGCTCAACTTTATGAATGTCATAATCTATTTATATAATAAAACTACGAACATAGTATGTAAGTCAAATGAAGCTCTCCTGAAACGTTATCTCGCATGAGCACTATGATATTTCTCTAAATTTCATCCACCGGCGGACTGGAGGAGGGTTGTCATACGCAGACGTTGCCCTCTGTCAAAGTATAACTACTCGTGTACACTCCTTCTATGCATACAAAAAACTATATAATGTAAATGAGCAGTGGTAGCTGAGATGGTTAGCGTTCGCTGTAATTTTCACAGTACACGAGCAACCCGGGTACGAACCCCACCGGCACCAATGAAATTGTTAATTACAATTTTTAGTGCTGATTTACCACGTGCTCGGCAGTGAAGGTGAGGAAATCTACATGACTGTCCAAACAAACATATTTCTCTCATTTTTAGAATTTTCCATCTGTCTAAATTTTGCTTATGAACATATCAAGTATAGTAAGTACTAATATTTTCAAAATTAATCGCTAAGAAAATTATAAAGTGTATCTTCGAGTAATATTTGTCTTACTTTAAAGTCATCATATATTACAAAATCCAAACAGTAATTATAATATGCTCTGCGGATCAAAGAATTGACGTTCACATTCTTCTTACTGGATATAAATAACTATATCAAATTGTAATACCGGGGATAGATTGCCTAATAAATGTCATGTTTATTTATGTTCATAGCTAGTAAAAAAATGATGATAACAATTTACAATGTAAGGTCACTTGAGTTGCCCGAATGCCCTACCATTGTGACATAAATTAATTAAAACTATAATCGGCATTTAAATACTTCAACTCTGTAAAGATTTAAGAAGAGAATTAAGTTTCATAACATTAATTATTAGGTGGTTGTATGTTTGATCAAGCATTTTAGTACCAGATAGTAGCATTTTGTAATTTGAGGTAATTAAAACTAATTTAGGTGGAAGACTGTCACACTTACCCATCAATGAGGCGAGTGAGTGAGAGTACGCTTCTATCTGTAGTTACTTTATTATTATTTGTGGTTTTTAACAAAATTGATGGGATGATACTAACGTCGATATATTTTGTGATCTATGAAATTGATTTGAACGTCCATTTTTGTGTAACTATGAATTTTCCCCAACATGGGGCAAGTATGACTGTCTTTAACCGATATAGTGGTGTGCCTTTAAATAGATTTACTACACTAGCTGTGGATGTTTTGTAAGTATAATAAAAGCAATTCCAAGTGGAAAATAAAATTTAGTTCAGAATATTAACAATTTATAATAATATAATCATAATAAACGTGACACTGTCACACTTGCTCCGATGTTAGGTATTAGGTCAGGTAAGTGTAACTGTATCCGTATTTCAAAAAATAGTGAATATCAGGTTGCAGAAACATATTACTCCATAAGTACCAATATTATTCTTTGTCAATTACCTTGTATCCGGTTTAAAATAAGTTCACGACATATGGAAACACTTATTAATTTCACCTCTTAAAATTGCGCTGTCTGTCGCCCGTTGAGTAGTTTTTAAAAATAACGTATGTTGATGAAATAGTTCAAGCTGTGAACTTAACTGTCAGTTTAGTCAATAGCGTAAAATTTTCTGTGTTATTTAATAGATGATATTTAATAGATGAGATAGAGAACCAAAACTCGTGTTTAGGCCCCATAGTTTACATTTGTTACACTTGCCCCACTGTCACACTTGCCTCGGGTGACCCTATTTACTTTAATAATTATTAGAAGTTATAACGAACTTCTGTTAATTGTAGAAATTTTCTTTAAATATTCACTTTATTGGAATTGTTTAATAAAATGCTTTTAATGCGGTACGTTCTGGTCTGTAGGGCGGCAAGCGGCAGTTTAATTGCGGGTGGTGAGGCATTCCGTCTTAGTCCTCAGAAATGACAACGAATCTGAAGCCTTCTTTGTTTGAAGTCGTCTGCACGTGTCCATGGGGTACAGTAGCGGTTTACCAGTAGGTGGACTATAAGTTCATTTGTCACTTTTGTTTCAAACTAAAAAATAAAATGCATACCCGATTTTTTATAAAATGAATAAATTTAATTTAAAAAAAATGTATTAAACCTGGCCGCGTTCACCACATAGTTAGAGCCACATTGAACCCAAACATTAAGTTGGAAAGATCACGTCTAATGAAGTCAACGCTTCGTCGCCCTCGTGCACTAGGTAATCCAAATTCCCTAAAACTTTCAGCTAGAGTTACAAAATCGTTTTCAGTGCCTAGGATAATGCAATGAAGTAAACAATATGAATGACAAGCTCGTGGAATCTGTCCATGCGGTCGGAGCTAAGTTCTGTAAGACCCACCGCAGAAAAACACAAAAACTCTCGGATCGCACTCTAAATCTCATGGCTGTTAGACGAGTGATGAAACTGCAATCTTCAGCAGATTTGACAACATACAGGCAACTGAACAGGTAGATCTCCATATTCATGCGGCGGAACTTACGCAACTTTAATACAGCTCGTATTGAAGAAGGAAGGCCTGTCTGCCAGAAAGAGCCAACTGTCGAAGCTGAAAATCGAGTGTGGCAGCATTGTTTCCGGTAAACCTGAAATTTTGAGTGATATTGAGATGTTCTAAGGGCACCTGTACAGATCATCGTTGGAACCACATGCAAGTGTGAGTAACGATCCAAGAGCAAGTCTTATCCGACACTATTCCGACGATATCCAGGACGTCAGTCTGAGCGAGAATAGAATGGCTCTCCAGCACCTTAAAAACGGCAAGGCTACGGGCGAGGTGGAATCACAGCGGGGCTTCAGAAAGTGGGTGGCAAAACCGGTACTAAAGTAAAGTACTTCAGAAGCTCTTTGATTCCGCACTCCCCTGGTGGGACTACTCTTTAGGTGTGGAGCAAAAGTAAGGTGGTCTTGTTTTTCAAGAAAGTCGACGATGCTATCTTGAAGAACTACAGACAGATTTTCCTTATGAGTCGCGTCTACGTGCTGTTTTCGAGAGTCATTACGAATCATTTTGCATGCTGCGCTGACAACTTCTAACCTCCCGAACAATGTCGGTTTCCCAAAAGGCTTTATTTCCACAGACCACGCCCTTCCCTTCGGCAAATTATACAAAAGGCTGAAGAGTACAATATGCCACTTTGCCTGACGTATATGGACTATGAGAAAGCCTTTGATTCCTTCGAAATTTGGAGGATGCTACAGTCCTTTCAGCGGTGCCAAGGTTATGAAGTGGCAGTAGAAAAACACGTTGTAAGATATTCCATCATAGTCCTCAGAGGTGATAACGCTCCTGTAGCCTTCTTCATACGAGCTTCAGGAGCGTTATAGGAGCGATATAGGAGCGTTATGGGAGCATTATAGGAGCGTTATATAGGCTGCAGGTGTATGCGGCCTACAGTGGCCGCTAACCATATGGTGAATGTGAGTTCCTTTGTCACTTGAGTATAAAGAAAATAGTATGAAATTTACGGACAAACAGCTCCAACACTTATTGCTAATCAGTTACAGGACAGTCGTTATATTTTAAATTCGGCAACAAAATCGGTAACACACTAATACTAATGATTTTTTATATTTACACATATTATGCACGACATTGAACAAAACTAATTTTACGTATTTTATCGCACTTAATTTTACTTAGTTTGAATTTCTAACGTTTCGGGTGAAGGTTGTCTGGGCTTACAATGACATTATGACGTTTAACAGCTTAGTAATCTTTGTGGGTCACAAGATTACGCTGTTTGGTAAGTGATGTATATAAAACCCGAAATGTCGAGATTTAAAAATAAGTTAAATACGATAAAATCCATGTAATGCGTTTCATTGAACACAAATACTAATTAACATATTATTACGTGTCAGTTAATTTACATTGCACATAAGGGCTATTTTACATAGTAAGCAACAAAAAATCAACTTACCCATTAAAAGGAAAATAAGGCTCCTCATCTTGCTCAATTGTTGATTCAGTGGCTAAACACGTCCACTTATTCTTAAATAATCTTTTTTATAATGTGTTTAAAACGCAATAATCATTTTATTTTCACCCCATTATCTTAATTGCCGTTGACATTTAAGATAGAGATATTATGTAAAATAAATTATAAGTTTGTAAATCTTTTGTTCTGAATCTAGTATCGATTTCTGTGACTTAAATCGTATTCTTATGAGAAATGATAAGACTAACGGATTATTTGATACTACAGACTTAAAAATCTCGATTAATAATTAAAATAATTAAAGAAAATACATAATTACTATGCATACTTCAGTGTGAAAGAGTACCTCAAAGATAATTATGAAATTCAATAATTGGCTGTTATAAGACTCCGAATAACTAAATTGACTTATAAATATAAAAACTTAATATTATCTAAATTGATTTATCTGTATTATATTTGATTATGTATCGTGGGAGCTCCAATTATAACTAGAGAATGTTTAAGTAATTTAATATTTAAAGATTATAAAATGTGATTAATATTGCATGTCAAATGGCGAAATATATCTATACTAAATGTTTATTCTATAAAGTGATAAACTATGTAAACACCAACTGTATCAATATGGAGTGTAGAGCTAAGAAGTACACACTCTGTATAAAAAAGTGTCCGTAGGACAGCGCTAAATAAGCGGCGCCACTGTAGCTACAGCCTAAATTTTAAAGTAATTTTTATAATTTTTTTATTGCATAATAGACTTTCACAATAATTCTTTTTACAATAATTATTTTATTGCTTCCAAAATTTTTAGTTTCAAAATAACTCTCAGCGAATTTTACGGCGATATATCATACTCGAACGTTGTTGTGGAGAGTTTTTGAACTATTTATTACTTCTTACAGAAGGATTTTAATGCTTACTTATTTGTATTTAAATTTGAATTTTTGGTAATTGAAACATTCAAACAGGCTGTAAAACGGTACACGGTAGATTTACAGAACTGACATATCACGGGAATATTACCTAATAATTTTGAGTTAACATTGGATATTAGTTAATTATTGTCTATGCTATGATTTGGTTACCTTTGCTGTAAGTTTATTTGCGAAACAAGTTTTTACGGATTTTATCGCGTATATATATTCATTCATCATTTTATATTCACGACGTTTCGAGCACTTTACAGCACCCATTAAGTTTTACATGAAATACATTAGAGGCACATTAACAATAATAATTAAAACATTAACATTACATTAAAGGATAGAACGATATTAAACAAAATATCACATTTTACGAGCCATTTCTTAGTCATAAACTTTAACGACTGAAAACATAATTATTACAATTTTAACCAATAAACATGAATGTCTTAAACAATATAACAACTTAATTAGAAAATTAAAATATATAAGCTTTAAAAATGGAAAATTTATTTCTTACATGTATTTACTATTATTTCGACATTATATCTATGAACTTAAATGCTTTTTGTATATTTCTTGTCTTATTATTTTATAAAGCCATCCTGAATTGCTTGGTAAATAAATTAACATACCTTTCATGAAATTAATATTTATTTAATCAATTAAAACAAATATATATTTTGAGACTAAATTTCAACGTTGTTAATTTCCTATACGAGTTGAACAACTCATTTCTACACGACTCCCAAAACCATATTGGAGGCTGGGGCCATCTCTTTCTAACATTTATAGCTATCTTCGTCCAGTGTCATACATTTCTTTCTAACATTTGGCTAAAATCTTAAATTATCTTTAATAATGCGTATTTAATTGACTTCGTATACATTGATTCGGTCGTATTAAAGTTGGCTGTACAACTTTTTTAATTTTACCATTTAAATTAAACGTTCTATCAAAAGGAACTGCTACCCATGTCTAGGAGACATTATCTCGCTTCGCCAACACCGGCAGATAGAGGATGTTATAAGGAGTAACTTAGACTACTTTTATTTAACAAAATCAAATAGGGTTCCGCACAAAAAAATCAAAACACATGAATTTCAACCGTAATAGAATCCACGCAGACGAAGACGCGGGGAACAGCTAGTAAACGAATTTATTTATTCGGATAAAAAGATTTGGGTAACACAATAATATGACTGAAACTAATTATTGTGTCGGAGCCCGTTAAATTTTAATAGCAAAGTTGTGTGGTGAATCAAGCTTGCCTTGCTTGAGTGCAAGGCAAGCTTGGTTCAACTGGCTTTCTTTTCCTCTATCAATGGTATATCGTTAAAACATTGTTGTTTATCACTGTATATGTACATATATAAGTACTACAACTGGTATGTTTGTCTCAACTTACTACGACTATGTAGTGTAATAAAGTTCACTTAAAGATATTATTTATTTATTGTTTAATTGTAAAACTCCTTACTAATAACGATTACAAATGCAGTCTTCATACCTTTGGACACTGGTTATCTATCTATCTATATATATATATATATATATATATATATATATATATATATATATATATATATATATATATAGCGATCTTCCCGGCTTCGGCTTGGGTCATATCTGTATTAGGGTAACTTTAGGGTAAGTAACCTGCCACAATAGCGCGGGGCACGCTACGGGTTCACCGGCATTAAGTCCGCCCATTGTTACCTGAGTTGGAAGGTGTCACAATAAAGAACAAACAAATAAACACCATTACGTGAAGTTTAAAATGAATAAGAACACAACTTTGTATATTTTATTTTTTATTCCACAAATTATTTTGCAGTAATCTCTTAATGAGTATAGATACCAGTAAAGAGTATCACATCTTCATGTAGAATAGCAAACAAGAAAGGATGGTCAACTATAAAGTCCATAGGCTTCGGTGGTTTAGAATTGGAAGACATGGGCACTGGAATGGCTCCTGCAGAAATAAAACAAATTATTTATTTTCATATTTTAGGTCTAATCCAGAAACCAACAATAAATTCGCATGTAATCACGCTGTTTTTGATATGTTAAAAAAAGGCATGGAAACAGAGAATTGTAATTTAAAATAAAGATAATAAATAAATATAATAATTGAATGCTTTTCATATTATCGAAAATAGTACATGGTTGTGGCTTAGAAAAAAAAAACTTAAACGAAAGAACCTAAGTTATATTTTTTAACTCGTTTAATATAAAGTATTCTAAAACTCCAATCCAAATACCAAGTTCAACAAATCTTGGCATGATAATATATATCACTTAAAATTGTTTCAATTAAAAATGCATATTATATATTCTAGTAGATGTAAACACGCTGCAGCTATATTATGGTTGTAGCATGTGAATGGGTCTGCTCGACCGGGGAAGGACCACGCTCTCACAGAAAACCAGGGTAAAATAGCAGCTTAATGCTGCTGTGTTTCGTATGGTGAGTGTAGAGAACTGGAGACCCGTTTTACTGGGATCGAGACACTCCATCTTAGTCCTCAGGGGTGACAACGCATCTGTATTTTGATTCTCAATCGAATGTACTGTGTGCTTGTTTGTCGTTTGTCACCCTTATCCTATAAAAAATAAACTTCCGTTGTCCCTTATATACTGCAACATGAGGCAAGCGACTACCACATATTATAATACCGTGATTATAATAGGAACTAATTCTGTAACTCGAAAAAGCTTACCAGTAAATGCTCCCGCAGTAGCACCTTCTTCGTCGACCTTTACAATGGCTTCTTGGAAAAATTTCGAGACGATAACGTCGCGCTCCTTTACTACTCCCGGAGCTCCATCACTGAATATTCCGCTCACACCCAGCTGTAAATGTGGGCAATGTTTTTTATTCTACATGTATTTTTTTTCTAATCTCTAAACGTGTTTTATTTTTATATTAACATAATTTATATTCATTACTTTATGACAACTGAAGTGACAAATAAATTTATAGTCCACCTGGTTGTAGGTGATTACTGCAGCCTATACCCACTTGTAGCTTTCTTTGTTCGGAGGGACAACTACAAACAAAGAAAGCTACAGGTGTCTTCTCCATCTTGAGAACTAATATGAAATGCCTTACAGCGTGTAATTAATCAAACTCTGGCTCTCTATTTGCTAATTGGCAGCAGTACAAGGTAAGAAAGAAGTATATCATCTACCCAGAAGGTCTCCTGGGCAGAAAATTAGCTCTATCACCTAGTTTATCTAAAAACAATAGGTACAGCGATATCCATTATTCAGTTATCCCACAGTTATGATGAATGTGGATTAAGGAACAAGATTTGTTATGATTTTTATTACCTCTCAAAGTCAACTAAATATGTGATATACGAGTACAAACCAGAAAGTAAAGAAACGACAAAAGACAGGCAAGAATCTCAATATATCACAGTAATAACGACGATATTTTACCACCTAAATGGCATCAATCTCGGTATAGTATAGCTGTGTAGCATTAGACTATACACACATATAAAAACTATTTAACAAAAAATTAAATCGCCAAAAAACTGAAAAGATGAAAATAATAAACCTTTTTCTTTTACCTTAGTTCAATTTTTCGGCGGTTTAATTTTTTTGTTAAAATTTTTTTATTTTATAATTTTTTGTGTCTATATAATTTATGTGGATTTTTCATTACTTTTAAAACAACTACTTACCTTACTTTAGCTATTAACTGTTATATAATCATACTTTAAATATTATTTGTTTAAGGCTTTAATCGACCTCGAAAACTAAGTGTTTGCTAAAGGGCAGGCTGCTATGTGGCAATGAGTAGAGTAAAAACACTTGAGGGTATTGCTTTATCTGATCGAGAGCCAATAAGGTATTACGCAAACCTCAGGACGAACGAGCTTTATCAGAAATGCAGAGACTGAGAGGTCTACAGTCAGTCAGAGAGTTCAAAAGATCTGATTCTGATTCTAAAAATGTAATTATTATGTAATATTGTAACACACAACTCAGCATTAAAATCTGTGAGTAAAAAATAAATCACACCTATTTTCCCATCCCTAGGATATAAATTTCTTTTGGAAATTTCTATGTAACCAATTTCGAGGTATACCATATCTATTAAAAAAAGAATTGTCAAAATCGGACGACTTTTAAAAAATTTATGCGTAGTCGTAATATAATAACATAAAAAAAATATACGCGTCGAATTGAGTACTTCGTCGGTTGAAAAGAGGTCGACTCGATCGGAGATGGTACACAACTCCAGCGAAAAAAGCAGTATAATGCTGCTGTGTTCATATTACGTTAAGTGAAGAGAATAGGAGGAGACTGGTAAATATAATAAAATAGGTATTTACAATAAGATGTTGACAGAGTACGTACTCGTAAAAGATCCGTACATTCTACCATTTTGGCATACAAATATTAAATTAAAATTTATTTCTTAACAACACTAGTAATTAATTACATAGAGATTTAATATGATAATTATGAGTATAAATAGTTATTAAATTATCATAATTAAAAGCATTGCATTGTTTTTTTTTTCTACAAAAAAATTATGTTATTAGGTTATTATTGTAGGTGTAACACATTATAAACTATTAATGTAAACAGTATAATACAAATAATTATTTAAAAGGTCCGATAATGGGTAATAGCACCTTTCTAATACAAAGAAGTAAGAATCTTTTTAAATATTCTAATGGGTTGACTTTTTTACGAAATTTGTGATTTTGTTCTAATAACAGGTGCCACGCCCAATTTTTTTTAATAAAGCTGTCTGAATGCAAAGGGCATTCCATCGTAGTCCATAATGTAACTAGGCTGTATTGTGATCCTTATCGGAAATAGATGTAGGTGTCTTAGGTTTTTGCTCGTTTGTCACTCTATTTATATATAAAAAATGCATGAATTCCCGATTGTTTTAGTGTTGTCTCTGAAACGAGTTGAGAAAATGATAGTAATATTATAAGAGCATTACGAACCTTAGGCAATATCTGAGTGAAGTCCAGCTTACTCCTGATTTCGAATTTGGGTAAGTACAAGTTGATTTCCCTTCCCGCTGGGCTTAAAGCGAACACGTCGTCTAAAAGACCCTTATCGGCCACCTTTTCCAGGACTGACGACAGACCATCCAATTCGTTAGGCAGTATCACGACCATACGGAAACCGGGTTCTTGGTACGGCAATTCGATCATCTGTGAAATTAGTGTTGAAACAGTTCAGTGAAATGGACGATTCGATAACGCAGTAGATAAAATTTTGACTGCGCTGCAAATTGGAATCCCGCACAGAACAATATTGTTTGTATGGCTTACAAATTATTGTTCAGCTGTCGACATCAAAAGTTGCATGTATGTAATACTCCATAATTAAAATATATAGATATGTATATAATATGAATTATATGTACATCCTAAAGGTAAACATGTAAAATATAGTAAAGGGAGAACAACAGTTATCATTACGTAAAGTTCAAATAATAACATCGGTTTTAAGCGATAACATTATGACTTAACTTGTTGATTATTCAGAATGTTATGTGTAGGTTACAAAGTTTGGTCGATTGATAACATTTTGTTGCGTCCTTGTACTTAAAAAAAAATTTGTATTGTTTTTTATCTTCACGCACAATCCCTAACGGGGTAGCCAGAGAGAACAGATCGCCAAGTGGCACGATCCTTACATACCTCTTTCGCTTCTTTCAGGTTCATTATCTTCTTCATACATGCACGTCTAGGTATCCGAGTACTCTTGACCTTCCCCTCTTCGAGTAATTTGCTCACATGGTCTTCGAAAGTTAGTCTCGGTCTACCTCGACACCTTTTAATATTTACTTTCGCGCTATATATTTACTTCACCATTCGGTCTTCACTCATTCGCTCAACGTACCCAAAGCATCGGAGTACGCCCCTATCAGTTTTTTTGATAAGGTCATCTTTCAATCCTGCCATATTGCGAATCTCTTTGTTTCGCTTTCTGTCGGCTATGGTAACGCCGCACATTTTACGAAGAGATCGCATCTCCACTGCATTCAACTTGCTCTTTTGGTTTACAGAAATCTTTTTCAGCTTCATAACTTAATAACTGATTCTCGAATAGAACTAATAACGCTTATATATTCCCCTATATAAACATGTAACGCTTTTATAATCGCTTTTATAAACGCTTTTATATTCTCCGCATAGAGTAGTTATCAGATAGACTAAACGAACTGCTGGCTCAAAATGCATGACATTTTAAAGATTATATGATTAAACAACGACACTTAGCAACTTAGCAAGTTTTCTGTCCTATCATAATCAAACGTCTTAAAAAATTTGGAGATATTTTCTTTACAGAAGTTTTTTGCTTGTGGAAAGAAATTGAAAATTGTATTAACTTTCCGAGAATGTAAAAGATTATTTGCGCAGCTTTAATGAGATTCAATTTTACATAGAGCATCATTACATCTTTTTCCTTTTAGTACTGATGCATCATAAGGTAATAGAGAAGGTTACTTATTTACAGTTAATTAGGTATTTTTGGAAATTTGTACGGGAGGGAACGTAATCTTTCGAGTATATCTCGTTGATCTCTTTCCACTTTTATGGGAATAAATAAGAATGTTCCTTCCCAAACTGTAATTCCGTAAATTAATATAGATTCACATAGTGTGAGATATAAAATTCTCATCATTTTTCATCATAATGTTCGAATCAGCTGCATTACGGAAGCATATCTACGAGTATGTGACTGTTAAAGTTTAGATTATGATCTAAGTGAATTCTTAAATATTTGATAGTATTAACAGACTTCAGTTCTAGACAACTACAGTTTTCATTCTTAGTTAGGAACGAAAAGTAATTAGTAGTACCATGTGGTATCTGTAATTAACATTGGTTATTTATGTAAATGAGGAAGATTGTCGGACCTATAATACTTCCCTGCGGTACACCATAGGTAACAGGTAGGTTGTAATTACGTAAGGATTAATTAAACTAAATTATTGTTTGTGACATGCATTATTTATAAATAACTTTGTCTTGACTAATGACATAGATTATAATTTTAAACAGTTATTTATTTATTCGCCTTACCCACAATGACACTGTTGCGATTTTAATTACATAATTCTATATACTATAATTCTAAGCACAGATGGTGCTCTATACACCTTACCTCCTCGTGATGTACATATAATATAAAGTAAATATACTAGTGCTCTTTGGATACTAATAATATTTTGTGTATTAATCGACAATTGTGAAACGTACCTTAGCACCTATTGCGCTGTCCTCATTGTAGAAGAGGGAATCCTGTAAGTGCATCATAGGTTTCTTGACGACCAGTGACTTATTCACGTGGAAGTCCTTCTCCTCAGTCTCTGCCGCTTGGAAAGGAACATGCCAGTGACCCTATGAAATATTCAAAATATTAGATCGTAAAAGAAGCTTAATATAATAAATTTGCAGAGAAGGTTCAAAATAAATAATGTGGACAAATTGGATTTTGAAAACTCCACCAGTGCTCATTTTGCATATTATTTTCAACACGGGCAAAAGTCGAAGTTTTTACCAGACAACTCGACATTTTTTATTTTATATTTATATTTTATTTATACATATATATAACATAGACATCATATCATAATATAGGCCGAGTGATAAATTTGACGCATGAGCATTGTAATTTTTAATACCACGCGTGAGTGTTTCATCTAAGTTTTTCCAGGAATTAAAACATAGGTATTTCTAAGTAAATCTATAACATACCTGATGTTATAGATGTACTTGGAATACCATAGATTTTCAATAAATATTCCTTAAATAAAAATACTTTGTACAAATGTATTTCTTTTTAAACTATCAATCGGCTTCTACGGCCCAGATTGTTTATTTACCTAAAATATTGGTGTTAAAATAATTAAGCAACTTATCTACTATACGAAATTATAAAAAAAATAAACAAGATGCACAAATTACAAAAATCATTAGTATAATAGACAAGTTTTATAAAAAAAACTTAAATATATTGAAAATGGTTATGTTTGAGGTGGTGGTTTCATAGTCGAAACGGTCGGTTATGATATATATATTTTTTTTTTTTTTTTTTTTTTTTATTTTATATATATATATTAAGACTGTAAAAATATATAAATAAATAGTTTTTTCTTTAACAGCCCGTAAAAGTTATCTGCTGGACACATATGCACCTAAAACCTCGTTGTTGGTTGCAAACTATTTTGATGCATATGAACTTACCTACTAAGGAAAACTATTTCCCGACTTGATTGATTTTTATTACATTAACAGTATACCGTTAAGGCTCGACTCTAAGAGCTAGGACAATTTTTAATACACACGTCGTCCTGGAAAGATCATTGCAGTGAAAACCGCATATGACTTTAGTGGTTACCCTTTACAGGTGTTTAGATTCGATAACGATTGATTTGATACCTGAAAGAATATGACGTTGAAGAGTGCGGCCGCTGCTGATTGGTCCAAAAGACTTTCTGATACGGGATCTTTAATATGGCCCTTTGACTTTTCATCGGCCTGTGGAAAATAAATAAATTTAAGAATTCATTGTGCCTTCAAAGTTCTCAAATTTATAATTAGTCATAAATTGTAGTTAATAATTTTTAAGGATAACAGTTTCTTAAACCGGTTTTCTTACTTAATCACTAGACCCTACTGAAAATTCTGCGCTTCTGGTCGCCCATAAACGTTTGAACTTATGAAACACTTAAATTAAAATAATTTTTGGCAGGAAGTCACGTGCCATACTTTTTTATCATATTTTGAAGTTAGTCATTCGTAGCAATAATCAAATTAAAGCATAAAAAATTATAAGATGATTTTGTATAAAGTAAAACAATTTATTCTTTTTCTTATGTAATGTAGGGTGACAAATGATCACACAGTCCCCCTGATAGGAAGTGGATGCTATGGCCCATAGATATCTTCATATATCCTCGATTAATAATCAAAACGCAGATGCATTGTCACCCCTGAGGTCTACGATGGAATGCCTCGTTTCCAGTAAAAAAGGGTCTACGGATCTCTACAGAAACACAGTAGTATTAAGCTGTTATTTTACGCTGATATTCTGTGAGAGCGTAGTCCTTCCCCGGTCGAGACGACCCATTCGTACTGAAATCATAATATAGATGCAGTTTTGCTCTACCAATTTCACGTCTTTGTAATGCTTTAAGAAGGAAAGCACCTCATTTGAGCACCGTTAAGCGCTCGTGTTAGAGTTTAGTCGTGGCCACGTAGCTCTTCATGATGAAACTCGTGAAGGTCGGCCCTCAAATGCAATCAATGAGAAAATATGACTACTATCATGCGACTACTTGAAGATAATCGACGCATTGAGGAGATTTGGGGATATTTGGGTATTGGTATGAGCAATTTGTAAATTAATAAATCGAATAGTACCATTACGGACATTTAAGTGCTGTGTGCTTGTAATAAGAGATGAAACGTGGAATATATTCGGAAAAAAGCAACAGTCTTTTTTTATTCTAAGGCCACAGCAAGCTAACAAAATTAAGGCAGGCAACAACCGTAAGCAAAATTTTCTATTTTGTCTGTACGATCTCGCTTGATGAGCAAAAGACAGACAATGCTGAGTGGTACACCATCATTCATTTGCCTGATTTTTTTGAATAAGTTAGGGAAAAATGACCAAGAAATTGCATATTATTGCACCAGTTTCAGCGCACATCGCGTACTAGACATAGTCATTTTTTGGTTTCTGAAGAGGTAGAGCTTGAGACCCATTCATATGCAGTTCAGACCTCTCACCAAGAGCTTTTTAATGTTCTCAAAAAGTAAATTTGACGAGTATTTTGACATTATTGGAGTCAGAAGAGATCGTAATCGTTTCATCTAGCACGTGAAAAATATGCCCTCAGGCCAATGTTCCTTATGGCCTAATATATATATACACCTTGCTACAGCTCAAAAAGTTCGTCCAAAAATCAAAAAGTATACAAAATTCGCACGTATTGGAATGTAATGCTGTGTAAAATTTCAAAACAGTCTGGGATTTGAAAACAAACATATATTAACAATTTTTTAAATGTCCTCCATACCACGGTTAGTCTCAATTGACACTAGCCATCTGCGCAAGTCAGGATTATAGAGCACGAGTGCGTCCATAAGCACAGGTGCACATTCAATTTTACTAACTCACATAGTCCGATGTGACGGCAGTTTGACACGATCAGAGAGCGATTAACGGCTTTACGGGCTTACACATTTACATTTACATATAGATAAAATATGTCGTGTAGTGGCAGTAAAATATATCCACTGAACCATAGTCAACTCGCTCGCCAAGCATGGCAACTATGGCAATATACCCCCCCCCCCACACACACACACACTGAGAGTTACGAAGAGACGGGACCCAGTCCCTGGTGGCCACGCTATTTCTAGCTACGGTAGTGATCATGGAAAGTGAAAAAAAATGAATCCTAAAAATCTCCGGTGGAGGCTCGAACTTCTGAAATCCAAAATTTTGTTCTATCAAAGGTAGGACAACCATCTGTCCTAAGGAGGTGTCGGATTTATCGTCCACAAGTCTTTCGTTAACAACGTTGTAGAGATTGGAAGTGTGTTGACGTGGGTTGTGTACCTTATACTCAGGATTACCAAACGGTATTAGCTGAAGGTCAAACAGGTTTACGCCCCAACCTCGGCACATCCCGATGAGGAGG
This sequence comes from Parnassius apollo, assembly GCA_907164705.1. NCBI lineage: Eukaryota > Metazoa > Arthropoda > Insecta > Lepidoptera > Papilionidae > Parnassius > Parnassius apollo. The sequence goes on along the minus strand of CAJQZP010001064.1, from coordinate 2,904,432 downwards.
TGGAGGAAATGTATGAGGATATTTCCAAAGCCATGCATTCCTCCAAAACCCACTATACGGTGTTGATGGGAGACTTCAACGCAAAACTAGGCACAAGAGAAAACGGTGAGCTGAAGTTAGGGAAATTTGGAGGAGGGCAACGAAACCGAAAATGTAGGAGGATATATCTAGAGCCATGCATTCCTACAAAACCCACTATACGAAATAAAGGGAAGACTTCAACTCAAAACTAGGCACAAAGGAGAACGGAGAGCTGATAAACGTAGGGAAATTTGGGATAGTGCAACGGAACCCAAGGGGTCGGCAGCTGACCAACTTCATGGAAATAGAATGAATCTTTATGATGAACTCTTTCTTACAGAAGCGGCCCCAAGAAAGTGGACCTTGTCGAACCACGACGGCTCGATAAAAAATGAGATTGATTTCATTATGCCGACTAGACGGCATCTTTTAAGTGATGTCGTGAGTTAGAGGTTAGAGACAAAATCGAGGAGAGGGAAAACCGGTACTTAAAGTTATTCAGAGGCTCTTTAATTCCGTCCTCCATGGTGCAACTACTCCAGAGACGTAGAGCAGAAGTGCGACGGTCTTGTTTTTCAAGAAAGGCGACAACGCTCTCTTGAGCAACTACAAACCGATTTCCATTCTGAGCCGCGTCTACGTGCTGTTTACGAGAGTTATTACGAATTGTCTCGCACGCAGACTCGATGACTTCCATCCGGTTCCCAAACAAGCTGGTTTCCGAACAGGCTTTAATACCTCAGATCATATACATTCATCTGTGGTATTAAAGCCTGTTCTTATGTGTGTGTGTGTGTGTGTGTATGTGTAAATACATGAAGACCCGAAGAGTACAATCTGCCACATGCCTTGCGTATGTTGACAATAAGCGATGCTGCAGTCCCTTCAGCGGTGCCAAGTTAACAGTCGGTATATGAAAGTACTGAAATGTTTGTACAGTAGGGATACGATGGCTATCCGAGTATAGAACCAGATTATGAAACCTATCCTACTGCAGAGAGGTGTAAAATGGGGTAACGTTATATCCCAGAAATTCTTCACCGCTGCAATGGAAGACGTTTTCAGACTACTGGACTGGAAAGATATGGTATCAACTTTAATGGCGAGAATATCATTACTCACCTTCAATTTGGCGATGATATAGTCCTTATGGCAGAATCGCTGGAAGACCTAAGCAATATGCTCAATGACCTTAATATTCCCAACGGATAGGTCTTAAGATGAACAAAACAAAGATCATGTGTAATGTCCATGTCACACCTATACCAGTAGTTGTTGGGAGCACTAAGCTCGAAGTTGTTGACGAGTATGTTTACCTAGGACAAATGGTCCGACTAGGTAAGTCCAACTTCGACCGAGAGGTCAATCGACGGATTCAACGCGGCTGGGCAACTTTCGGAAAATAGACTAAAAGACATAATATAGTAGTATTTTTGTTGCCTTAAAATAATATATTTTGTCGTTTAGTAGTAGTTTGATATTGATGATGATGATGATGGTAATGACGACCATATCCGTCGACAACCTTTGTCCGAAAGTTTTTGATTTTGAGTAGCTATTACTAACCTTATTTAATTTGTACTATGAATAAAATTGGCTGGCAGAAAAGCTTTTTGTTTCTATTTACCTATATGTCAAATTTGCGTTACCTCTGAGTGTGTAAATTTTCTTCAAACACATTATCAAATAATGCGGTGAACTCAATTTTACTTGTTTTATAATAAAATATTGATGTCGGTAAGTAACTTTTACCTGTTTTTGATTTTGATGAAATTGTTACTTACCGACACTATTTCATAAAATTTTGAAATAATCTTTAAATGCCAGTTTAGTAAGCCTTTAATCTGCGTCTCAAATTCATTGAAATTGAGTAGTTATGATTATAGGCAACTTGTTACGAATTAAAAAAAAAAAAAACTTTAAAATACTCCCGTGTAAAGTTGCCAACATGTCGCTTGGTAATTATTGCCTTTTATGTGTGGATACTAATTTAATCATACTTTTTAATTGTGTAAAATTATACGTTTGGTTATGAAACAACATATACTTTTATCTTTACCTACCTACCAACAACTATAATTTAATAATATTTATTAAATACGAATAACCTTACCCATCGATTAATAATTTGTGCGGCTGTCTTCAAATCGTGAAAGTCGATTGCATCTACTTCGCTGTTGTATGAACGGGCTGTGTTAGTGAACTCGTCGGCCAGCGTGTATCCTTTAGCCACGTACACTTTGTTGGCGAGAGTGAGGTAACTCGGATCCATTGAAGCAAATCTGCTGCTTAGGTGGCTATACGAATCGAATAGCTAAAAATATTATATCCTTGAAGTAAATTCTTGTGAATCATTATCAAAATCAATCATTTATCCATTTAGTTTGATGTGACAAAGCAATATCGGATCGGAGGGGAGTTGCGTTATTACCTGATACAGAACTCTCTGTCATTTTCTGCGCTGAGAAATCTGGGCACACAAAAGCAATGGCAAATGGAGAGCAGCCAGTGTTGGTAAACAAATCCGAAATAAGATGTCAGTTATTACTGTACTTTTAAATTTATTATAAAAATAAATAAAAAGCATTAATTTGATTAAAAACTACTTATGTATGAAAGGTAACGCCATCTTTTTGTAAAATTGGCAGATCTCCATTTGCATCAAAAAATGGAACAAGTCCCGACGGGACGTCTATTTAGCCGCGCACCTAGATCAAGTCTAGTGCACAGATTAATATACCTGTAGGTCTAGTGAGCAGTGCGGTTATAACTAATTTTATTGTAAGCAAAGTAAAACAGACAGACAGTGTAACAGAGGGACACCTGCGTATCCCATCCGATCCACCGATGGCCGCTGTTGCTCTATGTTTGATTATTATTAAGTATGTTTTGACAACACACGTTAGCAATCATGTTGATCCATTACTTTAATCTGCATTTTGATTCTGAATAAGTAAGTGACTGTATGCCATAGCATATACTTACCATCAGGTGGACTGTGTGCTCATTTGAAACCCTTATTTCTACAGAATGAAATCTAATCAAATTTGTTTCAGAATTTCGATGAAATTTGATATTTAGAGAAAGTTTAACTCTTCATGTTTATCTACATAGAATTCATCCGTAGATATTTGTAACGCCGATCAGAGCTAGTTCTACAAGGTACTACATAATTACGTTTGTATCAGTGACTATTGTATTGATTATTCACCGCCTCATTTCGTCTCGTGGATGTAGTGAGAGGCGACTACTCGAAATTCCAAAAAGGTCTAACGGCCTCTAATGCAACGTGCGTATAAAATACCAAGACCAGCGACGGGGTGCGTTTTCCAAGGTGCAAGACACCTGGTAGATTGCAATCGACAATTCGTTTGCCAAGCGTATTGAGTACGGCATACTTTTTCTACCATAGGAGATACCCATGTCCAGCTGTGTACTTTGTGGAGCTGATGATGAAGAAGGATTGATAGAATTTCATACCGGCTGACTTTATACCGTAAATAAAATAATAGGGTGCAATCGGTGAACGAAGTGTAAGCATAGATATTTATCAATTTTATTATAAGAAACTTTAATTTTTAAGTTACAAAAAAGCGATTGGAAACATCTAAATTTAAATCATGTGCAGCCTGCTTTACGCATGGCAGGTACCGCTGAAATTGTTACGCCCTTGACTTTGCTTCAAATTGGTGGTATTTTTTGATAGATTTGATTTAGTAATATGTCAACTTAAACAATATTTTTTTAATGTAAAGCTTCTATTTAGTTCATTAGTTCACGTATTAACTGCCTAAAAATCGTCATAATCTTAAATTAGATATCTCAGGAGAGGAGAGGGAGATTTTACCATATGTACTAGGCTAAGCTAGGTGGATTTGCAACCGCGGTTTTTATTATTTATTTTGAATTATTATCAAGTAATTCTGCTGCTTAATTACTGTTTCATTTTAATTCTGCCGCCTTTTGCGAAACCCACGAGACAATATGGAGTAGCGGATATTCTTACATCGCTATTACACGTTGGGTACACCTATTAGGCTAATAAAATTATTTTTTAATTAAGGTAACAAATTCACCCGGTTAGTTAAAAGATAATAAATTGGAATATAATGTATATGTACGCGTTTTCTGAGTATTCATAAATATAAATACAAAATACGAAAATGAGACTTACATCCTTGTATTCAGTTGAACCAAGAAACTGTATGATTTCCTCTCTGCTCTTACCCTGTACACCAGAAGAATACAGCGACAAAAGTAGTAATGCTCCTAGTGGCGACGTGACTACATTAGAGTCCGTGGCTGATAGATAGGTCTCCTGTAAGAATTGAACCACAGTCATTTCACGAGAATACATTCGAATATAGCGAATTTAAATAATGTCCCGAAACAAATGAGGCTGGACTTGCGGCCATCGGTGAGACGTACATAGTGCTTTATTGCTTTTAAACTAATTGAACTGATTTTATCACGATAGACTTATTTTAAATTTACGACATTTTTTGGTCTTTCGTCACTATAACTATATCTATAGTGTATTACTTTTAATGTGTTAGTTTTTAAAAAAAATTCAAAAAACAATTTAGTTCTATAATTTACTCATATGTTTTTAATGTATATCATATATTTTAATCTATTTAGAAGACATTCCAGTTTTATATTCGTACTTGTGACATTCCTCAGACCAATCGAAATGTTAAAAATAAAACTAAAAAGAATAAAATAATTTCTTTTTTCTGTATGTTCTTTTCGGGCATGACTGAACCGATTTTAATTATTCTTTTTTTATGAAATAGGTATATAGGGGAATAGCGAATACTTCAGAGGTAACCGTTCAGACAAAACAGTAAAAAAAAAACTTTTAATGAAAAACACAATACAATTGCTCACGGAAATTCAAAATACAAGCATATCGTGGCCATTCTCACAAATCTCACAATAGATTATATAATATGTAGATGGGTTGTTCAAAGAACTAATGTCGTTCTCTTCGTGCTGTTTAAACGGAAGAAGTAAACACAGAACCGACGAAACCTAACATTAACGAAAAGAACTATCTAATAACTTACCTTGAGCATTTTTACAGACGCTTTGTCTATCCGATCGCCCAGTGGAGTTCTGGAAAATTCATGTCCGAGGAAAAAGAATTCTTCTGAACTTGCCATTGCGACTACAAAAAAATATACGTGGTTATACAAATATAATTATCTTAGTTTAATATCGATGTAAAGAAAGCTTATTGAATGTCATTTATACCTTCAATTCCTAATTCGAAAAAAGAAACACTGGACATATAAATTATTTATGATGTATGAGTACGAATGTAATGGAATTTCATAGTGCAGTTTTCTCCTACTTCCAGACGTCGGAATAATCTGAAATTTTGTCCACGTATTCAGAACCGACAACAATACAATAATTTTATGTGTTGCCCTATTCTCACTAGCATCATCTCAGCTCACGATCGATACGTCTCGCCTGACTTTTTATTTGCTATATTATTATAATATGTTGTACATTTATGGCTGGTTACTATATTCAAACAACTTTTATAGGTGGCAAGTGATATTTGTTGCCCTGCAAGAGTTATGATCTGACATTACAGTGTTGCGCAACTTTATTAATGTCATCATCTTAATATATATAAATTACACGCTGTTTGTCCGCGATGGACTACTACACTACTTAACCGATTTAAATCAAGTTTGCACACAAAGTGTGCAGTTTGGCCCAACTTGAGAGATAGGATAGTTTTTTGCCCATGAGTGAATATTTTTTACAAATTTAAAGGTATTTTTAATAGGACATGACAAAGCGTCGTCAAAAAGTGCAGAAAAACGTGTGCCTGGCAAACTAGTCTATTTATATAATATAATTACTAATATCTGTAAGTCAAACAAAGCCCGCCTGAAATGCTATCTCGCATGATTGCTAAGATATTTCTTTAAATTTCATCCACCGGCGAGTCGGAAGAGAGTAGGTAGTCATGTGCTAATGTTCAACTCTACTAAACTATACTAATGTAAACGAACAGTTGTAGCTCAGAAGGTTAGCGCGCGTTGCAAATTTCGCAGTACGCGAGCAACCCGGGTTCGATCCCCGCCGACCCGAATGAAATTGTTAATTGCAATTTTAAGTACTGATTTACCACGTGTTCGGTAGTGAAGGAAAACATAGTGAGGGAAGCTGCATGTCCGAGAAATAAGATAGAATAATATTTCGTAAACATGTGAAGTTCGGCAACACGCATTTGGGCAGTCCGGTGGACAACTCCTTGCCCTAAAACTCTCTCAGAAATGAGAGGAGACCTGTGCCCAGCAGTGGAACGTATACAGGCAGTAATCATAACTTAAGTATAGTTGCGGTGAATCGACATCCTACAAAAATGTTGAATTGTTTATTTTCTTTTAAAGTAAAAGAAATCTACCATGTCAAATTTTCAAAAACGTGGTGACGTGTACCTTTCATATACATATAAGTAATTTTTAATTACATTATTGCTATTTACATCTTTTTAAACCTAAAACAAACAATGTTTGTCGTGTCGTTTTAGATCGTGATGTTTTAGATTAGTTTATCAACACTGGCCGCTATGGCTACTCCCTCCCGATCCATCGGTGGCCTGTGTTTTCTCGTTTGCTTTGGCAGTTTACATATAAAGTACGCTCTAGATGGCGCTGTAGTATACAAATGTATATATATATATATAAACAAATAAATATTTAAATTACAAGCTTGAAGAAATGATTGAGAAGAAATAAAATTTATTAATTAGACACATTTCTATCATTTTTAGAATTGGATCTGTCTAACTATTTGTTTACGAGGGTGGATTGAAAAGTACTCGGCCTAACCAAGAAAATGAACACATACTAAATCAGTTACATTTTTATTTTTCTACATAATCACCATCAAGTTCAATACACTTTTGCCACCTCCCCTTCCAAGCATTTAGACCGTTGAAAAAAAATGATTCTTCCTTAGAGTCAAAATATGCGTCTACAGCTGCTTTGACCTCGTCGTTTGTCGAAAATCTTTGACCTCCCAAGTGCTTTTTTAGGTTAGGTAACAGAAAAAAGTCTGATGGTGCCAGATCAGGTGAATACGGCGGATGCGGTAACAGTTCAAAGCCACAGTTGTGAATTTCAGCCATTGACTGTACTGACGTGTGAACACGGGCGTTATCTTGATGAAACAGGACTTTTCTTCTGAGCATTCCTCGACGTTTTTCTTTTATTTCCTCTCGTAAACGACGTTGTAAGGTGCAATAGTAATCAGAGTTTATAGTCTGACCCCTTTCAAGATAATCAATCATAATCACACCTTTCGAGTCCCAGAATACTGAAGCCATCACCTTATTTGCCGACAAAATCGACTTAGCCTTTTTAGGGGGAGGTGAACCAGGTCTTCTCCACTGTTTTGATTGTTGTTTCGTATCCGGTGTACAGTAATGAACCCATTTTTCGTCCATGGTAACAAAACGATTCAAAAAATCATCTGCATCGGCTTCAAATAACTCGAAACAGTCGCGTGAAATAGTCAATCGCGTCCTTTTTTGTTCAACTGAAAGCAGTCGCGGAACCCACCTCGCAGACACCTTGTGGAAACCCAACTCGTTGACAATGATGTTTTGAGTTCGTTCATAAGAGATGCCTATAATCTCGGCTATCTCTCTAATTTTTAATCTGCGGTCTCCCATTATTAAATCAAGTACTTTTTTAATATTTTCGTCAGTAGTTGACGTCGAAGGCCTTCCAGAGCGGGGTTCATCTTTCACACTCTCTCTACCACGCTTAAATTCTGCTATCCATTTTTTGACGGATGAATATGACAGTGCACAATCGCCTAATGTACTGACCATGTCATCATGGATGGTTTTTGATGATAGCCCCTTCTTATGGAGGTACTTAATGACGGCACGCTGCTCGATTTGCTCCATTCGCGGAAATTATGTCCGATTACTTTGTTAATAAATTTATAAAATCACAACTAATTATCGCACACGTTTCGAACTTCACACAATGAACTAGTCTGAACTGAACTAAATAATTTGGGTAGATTTGATTTTTAGAATTGAATGGATCTGTGTTAGGCCGAGTACTTTTCAATCCACCTAGGTATGAAGGTCTAGTCTATAGTAAGTAGGTACTAATATTTTGAAATGAATCGCTAAGGACATCATAAAGCGTATCTTCGAGTAATATTTGTCTTTGTTTAAAATCATCATATAAACAAGATCCAAACAGCGATTATAATATGCTCTTCGTATCAAAGACTTACGATTGACCTTCACTTTTCTCTTACTGAATGTAAATAACGTTATTTCAAATAATATGTAAACAAATATACGGTTGATGGATTGTCGCTATTTATGTTCTTGGCTAGCAAAAAAATGATAACAATTTATAACGTACTTACTTTAATAATTGTAAAAAGTTATAACAAACTTCTGATAGGTGTATAAATTTTCTTTAAAACATTTAATTTTTTGGAACAATGTTAGCTTTTAATGCGGTAAGTTGTGGTCTGCATAGAGCGGCAGTTTAAGTTTCTGAGGGGGTGAAGCATTCCGTCTAAGTCCTCAGAAGTGACAACGAATCTTTAGCCTTCTTTGTTTGAAGTAGTCTGCATGTGTCCATGGAGCACGGTAGCAGCTTACCAGTAGGTAGACTATAAGTTCATTTGGCACTTCAAAAAATAAAAATAAATGTATTAATACTGGCAACGTTCACCAAATAATCAAAGGCACACTGAACTCAAACATCAGGTAGGAGAAGGAGATGTCACGTCTAATGAAGTCAACGCTCCGTCACCCTCGTACAATAATCCAATTTCCCTCAAACTTTTATCTCGATTTACAAAATTGTTTTTAGTGCCTAGACTAGGTAACTGAACAGACAGATCTCCAAACGTATGCGACGGACCTTACTCAACTTCAATACAACTCGTATTAAAGAAGCGATCGAGCGGAACCAGGGTTCCAAAGTCTTTGCCACAGATCTGTCTGCCAGAAAGAGCCAACTGTCGGAGCTGAGACCGAGTGTGACAGAATCGTTCCAGGAACTGTACTGTACACGTCATCGTTGAAATCACATCCAACTGTAAGTAACAATCCTAGAGCAAGTCTTATCCGACACTATTTTGATGATGTCCTGGATGACAGTCTGAGCGAGAGTAGAATGATTCTCCAGCACCTTAAAAAACGGCAAAACCTGGGGCGAAGATGGAATTACAATGGAGCTCCTGAAAGCGGGTGGAAAACCGGTACTTAAAGTCCTTCAGAAGCTCTTTATTTCCGTCCTCCATGGTGGGACTACTTTTGAGGCGTGTCGCAAAAGTACGGTGATTTCTTAAATTTACGCGAACACATTATATAAAACTATTATTTACGGATTTTATCGCGTTTAATTACTACTTTAATTTATTTTTATTATTCCGACGTTTCAGATGCTTTACAGCACCTATCGTCACGGGGAGGACTGAGATGTTTGACGTCCCAATGTTATAGTTAGTCCCGCTACCTTCAGTTTATGAATATATAGGACCAAAAATTATGGCATTGGGACGTCAAACATCTCAGTCCCATAAAGCACCCGAAACGTCGGGATAATAAAAATAAGTTAAAGTAGTAGGTAATTAAGCGCGATAAAATCCGTAAATAATAGTTTTATTCAAAAGTACGGTTATCTTGTTTCCAAAAAATTGGACAATATTTTCTTGAAGAACTACAGATCGATTTTCCTTCTGAGCCGCGTCTACGTGTTGTTTTTGAGAGTCATTACGGATTGTCTCGCACGCAGCGCCGACGACTTCTAGCCTCCTGAACAAGCCGGTTTCCCAAAAGGCTTTAGTACCGCAGACCACATACATATTCTTCGGCAAATTGTACAGAAGACTGAAGAGTACAATCTGGAGCTTTTCCTGGCGTATGTAGACTATGAGAAAGCCTTTGATTCCGTAGAAAATTGCGCGGTCTACAATCCTTTCAGTGGTGCCAAGTTGACTGTCGGTATATCAAAGTGCTGAAGTGTTTGTACAGTAGGGCTACGATGGCTATCCGAGTATGAACTCGTAGCCCTAACCACAGAACCAGTGTAAAAAACTCATCCAGCTGCAGTGAGGTGTAAGACAGGGTGACGTAATAGCCCCGAAGCTCTTCACTGCTGCATTGAAAAGATTTTTCAAGCTACTGGGCTGGAAAGGCTACGGTATCAGGTATAGGTACGGTAATAGCGAGTGCACCTTCGAATTCTATGGCAGAATTGCAGGTGGACCTAAGCGCTATGCTCAATGTCCACAATAGTGCCTCCAAAGAGAGGTCAATCGACGGATTCAACTTAGCTGTGCAGCGTTAGTGAAATTACGACAAAAATTTAATTGTTACGTATATCTTAAAACTTGTACAACCAGTCTTGTCCAGCCAGTGTCTTGTACAACCATTGTGTGTCGGCAGTGATTACTTATGGTCGCCACAAGATCGCTCAGCAAGCTCAGAGGGCTATGCTTGGAATTTCTCTGCATGATAAACTTATAAATAAGGATTACTAACACTAGAACCACAGTGATCGATATAGCTTACCAATCCGTTGGTAAGCTGAAGTGGCAATGGGCTGGCTATATAGCTTGAGAAACTGACAAAATTTGAGAAGAAAAGGTTCTCGAGTGGCAGCCTCGTACTGGTAGGTGAAGTGTAGGACGACCCCCCACTAGATGGAGTGACGACCTAGTAAGACATGAAGGTGGCTCGGGACCGTGCTTTGTGGCATTCCTTGGGGGAGGCCTATGATTAGCCTAGATTAGTGAACATGTGGTGGGCTGTAATGATAATGTATTTAAACTTCATGAACGTTTTCATTTTAAAATTAATGATTTTAATTTCAAATCAAAAATATCAAAGTATCTAAATATTTAAAAAAAAGTCACAAGTACGTTAATGAAAAATTTCAACCGGTTAGTATCTATTTTGGTTGCCACGAAAACATATATAGCTAAACAAGTAAAGTAAAAGTAAAGTAAAATATACTTTATTGTACACCAAGGAACATATTACATTATTTATATATTTAAAGGGACATTGGTACAACAGGCGGCCTTATCGCTAAAACAGCGATCTCTTCCAGGCAACCTTAGGGCAGAGGATACTATTTTAAAAGATAGCGGAAGGGGTGTACAGAATATGATAAAGAAAGATAAATAGAAGAACATAAATGATTAAAGAAAAAAAAAGAAAAAAAAATGAATGACGACAGGTAGTAACTTAAGAGGAAAGGTAATAAAGTTTTAATTTATTTTTAAATATAGGAAGAGATTTAGATTTTTTGATATGTAAGGGGAGAGAATTCCATAGTCGTATAGCGGTAACCGTAAAAGAATTAGAATAGAAGGAAGAGGAATGTCTAGGGGTACTTAGAAGGAGATTATTTTGAGATCGTAAACTACTTAAATATATAAATCGGTCTTTCAAATAAGAAGGAGTGGTCGGATTGAACAGAATGCAGTAAAGAAGATGAAGAATGTGAGTATTCCTGCGAAGACGAATCGGGAGCCACTTGAGCTTATGGCGGAATTCGGATATGTGGTCATACTTTCGTAACCCAAATATAAACCTTATGCAATAATTTTGAAGCCGCTCAAGTTTATTAAGTTGCTCGTATGTTAGGTCAAGATAACAAGTGTCCGCGTAGTCAAGGATCGGTAAAAGAAGAGACTGAGCCAGCGCAACTTTAGTAGGAATGGGGAGAACATTGCGTAATCTTCGAAGTGAACCAACTGCGGCAAACATTTTTTTACTTATTTCACTAACTTGCGGTCCCCAAGACAAAGTCTGATCGAACATAATACCTAAATTCTTAACTTTGTCACTGTATGGGATAAGTGTCCCATCGAATATGATTGGCGGGAGCAGCGACAAAGTTAACCGAGAGATTAATTTCGAACTCCCAATAATAATGGCTTGAGTCTTCAATGGATTAACTTTAAGCCCAAATGAATTACACCAATGAGAAATACGAATAAGATCTTCATTAATTAATCTAATTGTATTGGGGAGATCCGCAATCTTACATTGAGAGTAGATTTGTAAATCGTCTGCATATAGGTGGTAAAGAGAAGTTATGTGGGAACAGATCGAATTGATGAAGATAGAGAACAATAGAGGAGACAACACGCCACCTTGTGGGACGCCAGCTTTGACAGCAGACCAGTCAGAAAACGTGTCTTGAATTTGTACACGTTGCCGGCGCCCTTGCAAGTAACTATGAAACCAACCAATTACTTCAGGAGATATGTTAAGAGAACTTAGGACAGCGAGTAAAACATCAAAGTCTACAGTATTGAAGGCATTACTAAAGTCAAGCAATGTCAATACTGTAACCTGCTGACTATCCATGCCCAGGCGAATATCATCAGTGATTCTAACCAAAGCCGTAGTCGTACTATGACCGGGACGGAAACCAGATTGGAATGAATTCAAAAGGTTATGATTGGACAGGAATTTGCTCAGCTGTTGGTATATTAGGCGCTCGAGTACTTTAGAGAGAAAGGAAAGGATGGATATAGGACGGTAATCCTCATATGTCGGATTAGATTTTTTAGGGAGTGGAGTTACTAGGCCGTCTTTCCAGGATGAAGGAAAAACACTGGTGTCAAGGGAACGGTTTAAAATAAGTGTAAGTATAGGAGCTAAAAGATCGAGTATTGGGATAATCATCTTACGACTAATGCTGTCAGAACCAACTGCGTCGGAAGTAATGGCTAATATATTCTTCTTAACATCACTGACAGTAACTTGGCTAAAGACAAAAGAGGAAAAATTGGGAGTTGATATAGCAGAAAGTTGAGCAAGTGTATTTTTCTTCGTAGCACTGTCTATAGTGGCGCTAGAGAGGAAATGAGCATTAAGCTTATTTAAATTCAAATTAAGAGATTCTACATTACGCTTTGCTTTTCCAACCCCTAAAGATTTGAGAAAGTTCCAAACTTTAGTTGAGTTATCTTCCTCAACAACAGATTTATGGATATGGCGTCGTTGACTATCTCTACACACCATATTGCAGCGATTTCGTGCCCTGTTATATTTCTCTCGGTTAGAATCATTAGGATTCATACAAGTATTATTTTAGTCAACCATACCAACTTCAGAAACTATAAAAAACATATAAGTATAATATATACATGTATATATATATACACACATATATATATATATATATATATATATATATATATATATATTTTGTTAATTTTCTACAAATATTTAAATTTATTATCGGCTTCCTTCCATAATATTATTCATCCGAATATTCTCAAAACACTTAAACTTTAAAATGAATTTACAATTTTATTCAATTTAAACGTCGAATATTTTATATATTAATTCATAAAATTGTTCAAAATGAAATAAAATTAGAAAAAATAACTGGCAATAAGAGAAAGAGAGAAAGAAAATGTGCGCGCGTACTGCTCTGTTTTGCTTATATGCCCCACTAAACTCCCGTTCGCCTCGCCCGATCACACTTATCGTAATGATTTCGTCACGCGTTGGGCAGCTTACTCCCCATGTCAAGCGTGCGTAAAAAAGTTTTACTTCAAAAAGTATGAAATTTACGGAGAGACAGCTCCAACACTTATCACTAATCAGTTACACGATAATCGTTATATTTTAAATTCAGCAATAAAATTGATAACACACTGATACTAATGATTTGTTGTATTTACACATATTATACAGGACATTAATTAAAACTAATTTTACATATTTTATCGCCCTTAATTTTAAATATTTTGAATTCCTGACGTTTAACAGTTCAGTCCTCGTCGTTACCCTGGGTGAAGTAAAGCACATGAAACGTCGAGATTTAAAAATAAGTTAAATTAAATACGATAAAATCGGTATAATGCGTTTTATTGAACACTAATAATACTATATTAAGGGTATATAGGAAGTCAGCTCAAATTCTAATTTCGCCCTCACTCATTTGTAATCACTAATACTGTAAGAAGATATGTCGTTAGATACTTATTTCATTAGGTTTATCATATTTATGCCTGTTTCTTAATGCCAACCCAGTCGCTTCTTATTTTTATCACGGTTATTTCCCATTTTAATTTTACGTCGTCCTGTTGCGTAATGTGTATTCTGATCGTAAGCGACACAACTTCTCCCTTCAAAAGCCTAAGCGATACTAACGGGGCGACAGGAATCAAGCTTCAAGACCCCTATAGTTTAGATAATTTCTTTTTACAGTGAAAATAATGGTATAAAAAAAGTAAATAACATAAGCACTGCTTTATAGTTAGTTCAGTTAGTATGCAAAGTTTCATGATCTTATTTAAAGTATTTTAGGAATAACAGCGACAACAACTTTGGATTTTTTTATCTACTATCGAGAAAATTTTACGGAATCGTGTTTTCGTCTAACATAGTCCTTAACATTAATCCTCAACTTTACCATATATTTATTTCAAAATTAATGCTGCAATACTTTCGGCATAACGGAGGATCTTGCTAAGCCATTTGTGGTTATATTTCTCCTTAACACATTATTACGTGTCAATTTACATTGCACATATGAAAAATCTACTTACCTACTAAAAGGAGAATAAGGCGCCTCATCTTGCTCAGTTGTTGATTCAATGACTAAAACAACAGGTTCGCTTCTTCTTAAATAACCTTTTTTAAATGTGTTTAAAACGGAGTAGTCATTTATTTTCACCCCGTTATCTTAATTGCTGTTGACATTTAAGATGATTTGTTTTTAAAATAAATTATTTGTTAATCTTTATTTCTCAACCTAGTAATGACTTTTGTTTGATGCATCCGTCTATAAAACAGGGCCCAGAATGTGCTTCAGGTGGATCGAACATTTATATTTGTTTGCACATGAATTGGTTTTAAATATTTAGCTTTAAATTAATCATAAGGTTAGCTATAACAATATAATACGTCAAATAGTTATTTCCATACTTGAATTCGATCGGAAAGATAGACAATAACTTTATTTAAATATAGATAAGTGTTTTAGTTAAAATTGCTACCAAGTGCATTTATTTCCATTTGTCACACTGTATATTATTTTTATAGAATTAACACATAGTTAATCTGATGATATCAGTCTATCTACAAGAATCAAAATGCAGGAGCTATGAGGAATATATTGAAATGCCTCGTTTCGAGTAAAAATGGTCTTCGGTTTTCTACATTCACCATACGAAATACAGCGTTAAGCTGGTAATATGTAAGAGCGCGGTCTTCTCCGATCGAGCCGATCCATTCGTGCTACAGCCATAATGTAGCTACAGCATGGCTCTACTACGTACATGAAAAATTAATAATTATTTAGTTTAGTTTATCACAGTCGGGTTCTGAACTGCACGACTATGAGCCTAATTTGCTTGTAAGTAGAGATTATAGAAATTCGAACTCCTCGAGGAGTCCTACCTATAACAAATTACAAAAAACTACATGTAAACAACGGTAACAAGCGACAGTAGCCTAATGGCAGGACACGGACCGCGAACTCAAAAAGATCGTGGGTTCGAATCCACCATTCGACTACTGGCGTGAACCACTCGTAACACAAGCAATTTAAGCTTACCATGAGTGGTTAAAGGAAATATTAGTAATGTTTATAGCATTGTTAATATTCTTTAAAAAAAAAAGAAAGAAAAAGAAAGAAACTACGGTATTACGACCTTATTTCATTGTATGAAATTACAAGCAGTACACGTCAGAACTTTCAAAACTCTTCACGTATTGATTCGTTTTACTCTGTGATCTATGTGACCCGCTCAAAAATGACTGTCTTCGGACGTTACTACATTCTTTGGTCGTAGGTACTGCCAATCGAATCGAATCGAAGAAATCGTTCAAAAAATGTAATTGTAGCAATTATCAATAACTCGATGCGACCCCGGTTAAATGAACGAAACATTCACGATTTACACGTCTAGCGTGTATTTAATCAAAAATTTGAAGCCGTCGATTAAGTCTAGATTAAAATTATAATTTCTTTTTATATCTCTTTTTTTCACGATCACGCTATTATTAATTAACAAATCCTAATCGTCTTTTAATGATACATAGCAGTACTTGTAGTGTGATGTTAACAAAAGTTACTGATATATTTAAATCGTATTTTCTCTTATGAAATGATAAGACTGGCGGCTAAATTGATTTTAAATATTTGTATATATCGATTTATAATTGTTTTTATATGTAATAATAGGATATTCTACAATGTGAAAAAGTAGCTCAAAGATAATTATGAAATACAATAATTGGCTGTTATAAGACCCAGAATAACTAAATTAACTTACATAATATTATCTAATTTGACTTAATAAATTATCTGTATTATTGTTGATTATATACCATGGGAACTCCAATTGTAACTAGAGCATGTTTAAGTAATTTATGTAAAATAAACATATATAAGATTATAAAATGTGATTAATATTGTATGCCGAATGGCGAAATATATCTATACTAAATGTTTGTTCCATAACAGATAAACTATGTAAACACCAACTGTATCAACCTCACAATAAACTCACACAATAAACTGTTCGAATTTTAATTAGATTTTTTGGTAATTTAAACATTCAATTTTAACCGTGGTAAAACCATGGTGCAGTAGGTATATTAGTAGTATGGTTGTAGAACGAATAGGTCGGCTCGACCGGGGAAGGACCACGCCCTCACAGAATACCAGCGTAAAAAAGTAGCTTAATGCTGCCGTGTTTCGTATGGTGAGCGTAGAGAACCGGAGACCCTTTTTACTGGAAACAAGGCATTTCATCTTAGTCCTCACGGGTGACAACGCAACTGCATTTTGTTTCGTAATCGAGGATAGATGTAGATGTCAATGGGCCACAGCAACCATTTACCATCAGGTGGACTGTGTGCTCGTTTGTCACCCTATCGTATAAAAAAATCAAACAGGCAGTAAAGTGGTACACGGTATATTTAAAGAACTGACAGATCACGGGAATATTACCTAATTCTTTTGAGTTAACTTTCCAGGGTGACCATTCAATTGTATATTAATTATGAAACTATACGAACGGTTCATGTTACTTGAACCTGCCTCTTTGATGCCCTTAGAGTATAAATAAGCAAGTCATAGAGCGCGCGTTTCGATCATTGCCTATTATACCAAGCGTCAACACCAGCTGCAGGTGTTTTAATAGATATTGATACATACATAAAATGGTTGAATAGTGATGCAAAATGGTTTGCGTCTATGCTTTATTGTACAAAAGTTATTAGTTTAAATTGGGTAAGTATTTAGTAAATAATAAGTTGTTAGGTAATAATAAGGTAGGTTTCAGATCAATTAAACACAGGTACGAATTTATAAAACGATGTTTATTAATCAAACACAAAAAAATTACTACATAATTGTTTTTTCGTTTGCTTGATCACAATTATACGTACAAGACATTTCATTCTAATATCAATATTTTTAATGACATCCCTAAGTTTTGAAAAAATTGTGAACAAACACAGGTTATTACGTGGGTACCTACTTAAATAACTGCTGACGCTAGTTAATTTTTAATCACTTTTTAACAAACTCCACACTATAACTTTCTGTTCATTCTTTTTTGTTGTAGTCATCAGTGATCTTAATTAGTACAGTGATGGTGGATAGTGTGACCAGACTGAAATCCTGGTCGAAAAACGTTCAATAGGTTATGTTCTTTTATGAAAGCAGAGATTTGATTATATACACATGTCTAAAGAATTTTATACTGGAATGGAAGAGTAGAAACTGGTCGATAGCATAGAATCCTACAGAGGGAGACAGAGGTCGAAATTAAGCTTGTTTCCGCAAAGTTGGATATTGATCTGAGTCCAAGGAGAAGTTTACAATATGTGTTATCATTTACATAAGCATCTTATTCATCTCAACCCATAATATTGGAGTTAATATGCAATAACTTCTCAGCAATATCCTTTTGGGTTACGGGAGAGAATTTTAAAAAGGGGAATGGGAAGTGGTTCCATAGAAGCGATAGAATGTATCGTTTGTAATTTAACGTAAGGATCAACTATCCTTAGTTTATACTAAATCTATGGCCAACAGGAACAATGATAGAAAATGACGATGAATGTCATCTAAATTTAGTGAAGGGCCTAAGTACTAAAAGTACTAGTAATACCTAGAGAACCAAGGATTTTCCATATATACAACTGCGGTCTAAATATTAAAGATATTATCATGAATGTAGCTGCGCTTATCGTTTCATACCATCTGATTACATCTATTTCTTAAAATCTTAAAACCAGTCCAATTTTCCACAATGCGTTATTTCTTAAACTTGTGAAATGCTCGGTTCCGTCTCGCTATTACCACCCTTATGCCCCTATTGATCAAAGATGCAGGAGCATGCTTTACTCTTGTTTGACGAACAGGATCATGATCGTTATATAAATTGAGATCAATACTGTTATGAACAGAGATTTGTTATCTATTGTACATGCTAAACAAAGAGGTTCTAAATCAATACGGGCAGCGTCATACTTAAGTTGATCAATATCCAATTTGGAAAAATTGCGTAAATGTAAAATAGAGAGTTTGTGTTTTAGAGGCTTTAATTTATAGGAAAAGTAAATTAAGTAATGACGTGAAGAACACGGGGCAGAAAATTGTCCATGGTTAGCCACGCTATCGGTAGAAGAAGTAATAATATGGTCAATCCATGAATTATCACTGTGGTGGGTTTCCTTTAACGGAAAAATTCAGGGATTTACTGATTTAGAAATAAGAACTCTGCAGAGGCAGAATGGAGGGATGGAGAAGCCAAAACAATCTTACGAGGTATTTTTTGCTCGCAGATATATTGCGACACCTCCACCTTCTCTTCCTATCCTGTCGTTTCGCTAGGCTTCCAATAGGCTAAACAGTAAGGATGGTTTTATTTAGCCAGCCTAAATTTTTAACGAATACTAATAATAATAATAATAATAAAAAGGCGTAGGGAATTGACGACCCCATCACCCGCTGACGTAACAGTTAAGTGACAAAACTGCTACGTCAACGCAGTCAGTTAGCGCATTGCGAGAGGTGTGAGCGCCGTGCCTCGGCAGAATTTAGGGTGCAGAGGCCCGTTTGTGCTTATGGCTACACACGAAACGGTGCCGGGCCTGGGCGTCTCCCGTTAATGGACGCCCAAATAATGGATGATGGATAAGAAGATAGTGCGCAAAGGGCCGCTGCCTGGGGGTCGCCGGGGCGCGTCTGGAGCTGGCGCTGGACGCGGCAGCATGCGGGCCGCCAGCCGAGTGCGAGGAGCTGCACGGTCACCTAGCAGCCCTCCGCATCCATCATCCCCACCAGAAGGCTTGGTGTCGGCTGGGTCTTCTCGGACTCAGCAAGCGGCACCCGCCGCTGGTGGAGCACATCGCATGTGTTGGTCACAAGCAATGAATGCAAACGCACTGCGGGCGTACTTTAGAGCAAAAGGGGAAGAAACTGGATGTTTCGCGTATCGGGCTGGGATGCATCGTCTTTTTGCTGAGCTGGAGCCATCTTTAACCGTCACAGAGCAAAACCTGGCAGACCGAGTTCGGTATATCTTGCGCTCAAATATATTTGATGTCGCCGAACTCGAACGGCTACGACGTGAGGCTGTTCCCTCGTCGGATGAGAATGCTACGGCTGAGGTGCGGCACAAATGGTAGAGCAACCCGCAAATGTGGATGCCGCCGTGAATACCCCAGTTGTGGTTGATTCAAACGATGATGGAACAGTCGCCCAGGAACTGGAATTAGAGCATATGAGGAGTACATTGGAAGAGGCGATTGTGGAAACGCGCAGTACACCTCTCGAAAATCGACCGCGACTTCCCCGCATAGCCCTAAGCAAGCGGAATCGGGCTGTCGTGAGGGCTCTGAACCCAATGCTGGTGACCTATTTGGAAGCCAGCCGGGACCTTTGCGAGACGGACTCAAATTCTTTTGGCGCCACGCTGGCAGTCTGCCGTATCATAGGCGCCAAGGTTTCCACGGCTGGACGCTCTACTGGCCATAGTAGCGCTATCCCAGCATGGAGAAGAAGAATAGATGATCTGAAGCAGAGAATCGCTGCTTGGGGAAAGCGGATTCGGCGATATACCGAGAGGTCAACACGGTTCAATCAGAATCGTCTCTTCCAGAGAGATCAGAAGAGGCTCTATGAATCATTGGAGCGACCAATGGTAAGTGGAACGGGTTCAGCACCGAATCAGGCCGACACTGTAGCATTCTGGCGCGGCCTGTGGTCAGAGCCCGTAAACCACAGCGAGAGCCCTTGGACGGAAGTTGTGGCGAGTCAGTGTGCGGGTATTACGCCCATGGACCCCGTCATCATAACGCCGGATGACGTAGCTGAGGCGGTCCGTAGGGCCCCGAACTGGAAAAGTCCGGGGCTTGACGGGCTGCATCACTACTGGCTGAAGGGGTTCATGGTGTGTCACTCTGTGCTCTCCCGACAGTTTCAAGAGGCTCTCAACCAGAAGTCGCTCCCAAGCCTCTTCACTACTGGGATCACTCATTTGGTTCCTAAAGACCAGGGTACCACAGACCCGAGCAAATACCGCCCCATCACGTTTCTACCGACCATATACAAGACACTAACATCCATTTTGAGCGCGAGAATCACTTGTCACCTGGACTCAAATCAGGTGATGTCGCATGGATGTCGGGGCGGTGGTCGTGGAACCAAGGAACCACACCTTATTGACGCGGTCATTGGCAAATTGGTGAAACGCAACCGTCGGAACTTCTCCGCCGCCTGGATAGACTACAGAAAGACATTCGACTCGGTGCTCCATACATGGCTAAAGAGAGTCCTCGAGCTGTACAAGATAGACTGTACAGTCAGAGACTTCCTCGAGCAGTGTATGGGGCAGTGGAGTACGATCCTTTGTCATCTGGGCGAGCGGATGATGGCTGCGGAGAACCACATAAGGATAAGAAGGGGTATCTTCCTGGGCTATTATCTGAGTCCAATCTGGTTCTGCCTCTCTCTGAACCCTCTCAGTAGCTTACTGGAGGGCTCCGGGAGGGGATTTCAGCTACGGAAAGGAGGGACAAAAGTGACCCACCTTTTCTATATGGATGACCTCAAGTTATTCGCCTCCAGTCGCTCCCATCTTATGGAATTGCTAAACATCACTTGTGAATTTAGCAATTCCATTGGAATGGAGCTTGGGACGGATAAGTGTGCGGTCCTCCATGTTGAAAGGGGAAGGGTTGCTAACTCTGAGGGCGTAGACTTATCTATGCCCGTCAACTTAATAACCTTTTCCGAGGCTGAAACATACCGATACCTGGGTATGTCACAAAACATCGGTATCGATGAGACTGGTATGAAACAGTCAGTTTGCGGCGTGTTTTATGCACGCTTGACCAAAGTGCTTAACAGCCTTTTGTCCGGTGTGAATAAGGCACACGCATATAACGGCTGGGTCATGCCTGTCCTCATGTATACCTTTTACATACTCAGGTGGACTCAGACTGAACTTAACGCCCTGGATAAAAAAGTCCGCACTACCATGACGTCCCATAGGATGCATCATCCGAGATCGTCGGTAATGAGGCTGTACTTGCCGCGGAAGCATGGTGGTCGTGACTTCTTGAGCGCGCTCACCATGCATAATCGCGAAGTGTGCAGCCTCCGTGATTACTTCCTGGCGAGATCGGATGATCCATTCTATAAGGACGTCATTTCTTGTGATAAAGGACTTACCCCTCTATCCTTAGCCAACGAGCAATGGCAAGACCCGGCAGTACAGAGCATTTCCGACCGGGAGACTGTATGGAAGGAGAAGGAGCTCCACGGGAGGTACTACAGGGCTCTACATGAGCCTCACGTAGATACAGCCGCCTCTCTCAACTGGCTACGTTTCGGTGACCTCGTCGGGGAAACCTAGGGTTTTGTCACACAAGAACGTTTTGTTTGTTCAGTGACCCGGTCCATAGGCAGTAGTATAATATAACTATGGGTGCATCTCTGATTTTATTTTTCAGTTTTTCGATATATGTCACTAATTATCTAAAGTAAACATTACATATCTAAAGTAGTAATTAGTTAACTACTATAAATTTATTTATTCCTGATTTAATTAAATACAAGCACTGAAAAATAAACTTTAGTGTTTTTAAATCAATAATAAATTTAATTATTATACATATAAATGTAAGTTATTTATATTATTTAACTTATTAGGAGGATTATTTGGAGGCAAAATGTCATTACTTACTGTATTTTACGTAAGATGGCACTGTTTTGAAAAAAATGAAAAAGTGTAGATTGTCAGCGTAGTTCGATTTATTAGGTACATAACGGTTAAAACTAATTTTAGGCTTTGTTTAACAATATTTTATTTTTAATACTTCAATCATAAAGAATAGAAATTAACATCTAAAGGAAGGAAAATACTTAACCCTCCTTTTATGAAGTTCCGTAATCGTAAAATAGTGGCCTATAAGTTGCCCCAAGTCCCTACCTACGTACACAAAAAATTCATGGAAATCTCATCACGTTCGGGGACAGTAAGTGACACCTATTTGACACTACTTTTTCTGTGGAATGCTATAGCAGTTCTGCTGCACTCCATACAAAGAAATTGTTGTAAAGGACAGTAAATGCTTGAGCAGTCGCAGGACATAGCAGCTCTGTCACATTTTTACATAATTTAAAAATTCAATACAACACAACTGCTTTACCAGTTATCGAAATCGTAAATGCTAAAGCAGTTCTGTCATGTAGCTTATTAAAAAGGGTTGAATGTACGACACAGATGCTTTAGCAGATTGCAAGAAAAATTTCTTTACGTTAGCTGCAGGACTAAATAATCACGCAAAACTTTAATTTAAACGTAATTAAAGAAAATAAATATTCATAAAACAATTTTTTAATTTTTGCTTTAGTTTACAACCATCTCACTACAATAGGTACTTAGCAACAAGACAGTGAGATCAAAACTTATAATTAGTTATTTCTCTAAAATATACTATCGCAAACAAAGATTTAAATTTTAAATAGTAAATCTTTGATTACAAAGGTTTAGTTATTTTTCTTAAATATAATCAGTTTTAAAATAAGAAACATAAAAAAAATACGTGTGGGACTCGGTGACAGCCGCGGTAAAGCTATTGCATAGCATTTTTTATCAACTTATTCAATTATAATTATTTATTTATTCTATCTATGCAGTTAAGTCTTTGATATTAAAACAAGTTACACTTTTTGAGCGTGGTGACCGATAAGAAAACAATTTTTTTTCTCTTGTTGAATAAATGAGAAGTTAATATTGTTTAAAATATTTTAATATTTTACAATACATGTAGTCGCACGTACACAAACACCGTGCCGAAGTCTGCCGAGTGCCGAAGTCTGCCGAACTGAAACGACGTTAGACGATGCACGGCTTTCAACGCCACACCTCCGCGCCCGTCTGAGTGGGGAGCGTGAGGTTTTTTTTCGTTACGGAATTTCTGGATTCGGTCCCCGCCACAGAGTACCTTTGGTCCCCGCGCTCAAGGCCCGCGATAGAAGCTTTGCAATAGCTTAACAATCAAAACTATTATTCTCATTGCTGCAAGCTAAAATATATATATATATATATATATATATATATATATATATATATATATATATATATATATATATATATATATAGAAATAAAACCGTTTCTTTTTCCGCGCAACCAGACATGGAGAGTCAGTACAATATAGGCTATGAAACATTTCATCTTATTCTGCGGAGGTGACAACGATCGGTAGCCTTCTTTTTTTATTTGGTTGTAGATGTCCAGGGAGCACAGAAGGCTATTTACTATCAGATGAACAACGAACTTACAGTTTCTTTTGTCAGCTCGGGTTTGTAAGATTAAATTAAATCGTGAAATCAAAGGATACGCTTTCAACATAAAAATTCATAGTACACGAGCAAACCGAGCTTAATCCAATAAAAGGTAACAATTAAATTGTAAATTAATAATTTTTAAGCCATACTAGATCTGAGGCTAATCGCTCGCTATAAATTTTACAGTACGTGAGCATCCCGGTGTAGCCTTGTCAGCACCAATGAAATTGTTAATTGCAACTGTAAGTGCTGCTTCACAATGTACACGACTTGTCTCGACTCGAGAAAATCCACGTTTTTAGAAAAAAATATTTCGAAGACATGTGACGTCCGCCAATACGTATTGGTGGATACTTCCTCGCCCTGAAAACCCTCTCATTTCATTGACACGGTAGCAAGGTATTTCATGTCAGAATTCAGAGGTAAAAACGCAGCTGCACTCTAATTTTTAATTAATTAGATACGTGTCGAAATTAATTATGTAAAATTATGAATAGCGATTTCGTTTGCCCATCTTCACCAACATCTTGACAATTTACCAACACTTATTTCAACAAAAATAAATTTGAATTTTAAAATTATTGGAGTAACTACTGAGGTAGTTGTCCTCGTGTTAAATCAATGGTTCACATTAAATAATAAAACAAATAATAAAACAAATGAACGGCAGTAGGTAGGAGCCACAGTTTAAAGCCATTTAAAATATGTCGCAGCTTCGACCGGGGAAGAACCAGGCTCTCACAGAATACCAGCGTAAAATAGCAGCTAAATGCTGCAGTGTGTAGAGAACCGGAGGCCCATTTTACTGGATACGAGGCATTCTATCACAGGTAATGACGCATCAGAATTTTGATTCTTATTCGAGGATAAATGTAGATGTCTATAGGCCAACATGTAGGCTGAGTGCTCGCTTGGTAAACTTATGCTATAAAAAATGTTTAGTAAAACAATTAACAACAACCAACAATTAGTAAATTGAAATGATTTTAGTATTAACTAACGAGAAAATTTAATAAAAAACCTTGCTTTCAATCACGCAACTAACTTAGCCTGGCGAACTGGCTATGAACACAGCTTAATGTTAGTTTCTCTTAAACTGTGCTATTTAATGTGTTATTTATTTCCATAAAAATTAGAATACACCCTCTTTAATAGATATAGATATTGAATTTTGATCTTAGACAGAATCGTAGACTGATATTATACACCCTCAATGTAGGTATACCAATCTTCTGCTTGGTATTTTAAGACACCCCTGCCTATGTATTGAAATGATACAAACGTAAAGCGCCCTCGGACGGTTAATCATTTTCATATAAACACGTAGATTTTGGTTTGACTCAAACCGTTTGTTTGTTTGTTTGTTCGTTTACACTGCTAGTTTGAAAGGTTTGTCATACAGTCACGGGTTTATAACTTGTTTGATGAAATTTCATATTTTCAAGAAACCTTTAAACCGGCATCGAACGGTTTCATAGTTTGTCATGTTGACTGTCTCGGAGAAAGTTTTGTAAAACTGGCGCTAGATGACGCCTCTAAAAATTTTACTTAGTTACTTAAAAACAAAGTTCCTAAGGGTTTCCATAGATGGCACTTAACACAATCTTTTTTTGTTTAGTATATAAATATACTTCTTCATGAATAGCTTATATGACATGATAACAAAAAATTTGTTTTTACTAAATAATATGTGGTAATTATTCATTCCATTTCATGGACGTTGTATGTGGCGACTATAATAAAAGACAGAGAGATTCCAATGTTTCCGATAGATGGCGGTAAAGTCGTCTAGTTTCCGCCAGGCGTAAAAATTCAGAACAGTGACGTATAGCAGCGTCAAATATTTGGAGTGTCGGGATTGTGATCTTGAAGCTTGGTGATTTTGGCTTAGCGTCCCTGTAACAAGGGTGGCCCGTGTCCTCTAAAAGATTTATATGGGCTGCTAGAGAAGAAAAGTTTAAAAAAGCTTGTTAACGTGAAAAGTTAAGTCTTATCATTGCGGGAGCTTTTAGTTTTTAAAGGAGAAATAGAAGAAAAGCTTCTTCCATGTATTTTAAGTAATTTATATGTCGTCCTAATTTACACACAAATACCTAGCGAAGAATGGGTAATGTAAGTGTCGTCAGTGACGACTATCGAAGAAACCTCTTGGTCTCTGATTCTCTTTTCCTTCTTTTGAGGTCTCTTTACACTGGTATTCTGTGAGGTCGTGGTACCACCCCGGCTTGAGCCAGCCCATCCGTGCGACAGCAAAAGCTTCCGCGTGGCTCTACCACTGTTAAAATGAATTTTTTTGCGTGTCTTTGAATCGTTCCCTGAATGGCGAATCGCTAATAGTTTAAAAAAAATGAAGGCCATTTTGATAAATGCATAAAATATTCAATTCTAAAGGTATCGTTTTCAAGAATTAGTTTAAAATAAATGAGTGATTATATTACTTAATAGGAAATTACATCAACTATGTAAGCCTACGCAGCGTTATCCCACACCATCCGTTGTATGTCATTCCTTAGTGTTTTATTTCGTTATTTTGTTAAAAGTAAAAGTATTAACCGTTAAAGCCTATCAAAAGACCATTACTAAAAATTGGCCTCGTTCATAGGAGGGATTTGTTATAGTTGCCATGCCTGGTAGGCGGTTTTGTAACCACTGTTTTTAGGGTTCCGTACCCGAAGCGTACCTAAGCAACGGGACCCTATTACTAAGCCTCCGCTGTCAGTCCTTCCGTCTGTTTGTCGGGCTGTATCTTACGATCCGTAAATTGTAGACAGTTGAAATTTTCACATAATGTGTATTTTTGTTGCCGCTATAACAAAAAATAAATAAAAATTAAAGGGGGCTCCCCCTTTTTTTATAGAAGAGGGGGCAAATGAGTAGCGGCTCACCTGATGGTGCCCTAGGGTGCGGGGTGGGGAGATGAGCACCTTGCGCCTGGAATGGTGATGATGGGCAAACGAAATCGCTATTCATAATTTTACATAATTAATTTTGACACGTATCTAATTAATTCAAAATTAGAGTGCAACTGCGTTTTTACCTCTGAATTCTGACATGAAATACCTTGCTACCGTGTCAATGAAATGAGAGGGTTTTCAGGGCGAGGAAGTATCCACCAATACGTATTGGCGGACGTCACATGTCTTCGAAATATTTTTTTCTAAAACGTGGATTTTCTCGAGTCGAGACAAGTCGTGTACATTGTGAAGCAGCACTTACAGTTGCAATTAACAATTTCATTGGTGCTGACAAGGCTACACCGGGATGCTCACGTACTGTAAAATTTATAGCGAGCGATTAGCCCCAGATCTAGTATGGCTTAAAAATTATTAATTTACAATTTAATTGTTACCTTTTATTGGATTAAGCTCGGTTTGCTCGTGTACTATGAATTTTTATGTTGAAAGCGTATCCTTTGATTTCACGATTTAATTTAATCTTACAAACCCGAGCTGACAAAAGAAACTGTAAGTTAGTTGTTCATCTGATAGTAAATAGCCTTCTGTACTCCCTGGACATCTGCAACCAAATAAAATAAAGAAGGCTACCGATCGTTGTCACCTCCGCAGAATAAGATGAAATGTTTCATAGCCTTTATTATACTGACTCTCCATGTCTGGTTGCGCGGAAAAAGAAACGGTTTTATTTCCTATATATATATATATATATATATATATATATATATATATATATATTTTTAGCTTGCAGCAATGAGAATAATAGTTTTGATTGTTAAGCTATTGCAAAGCTTCTATCGCGGGCCTTGAGCGCGGGGACCAAAGGTACTCTGTGGCGGGGACCGAATCCAGAAATTCCGTAACGAAAAAAAACCTCACGCTCCCCACTCAGACGGGCGCGGAGGTGTGGCGTTGAAAGCCGTGCATCGTCTAACGTCGTTTCAGTTCGGCAGACTTCGGCACTCGGCAGACTTCGGCACGGTGTTTGTGTACGTGCGACTACATGTATTGTAAAATATTAAAATATTTTAAACAATATTAACTTCTCATTTATTCAACAAGAGAAAAAAAAATTGTTTTCTTATCGGTCACCACGCTCAAAAAGTGTAACTTGTTTTAATATCAAAGACTTAACTGCATAGATAGAATAAATAAATAATTATAATTGAATAAGTTGATAAAAAATGCTATGCAATAGCTTTACCGCGGCTGTCACCGAGTCCCACACGTATTTTTTTTATGTTTCTTATTTTAAAACTGATTATATTTAAGAAAAATAACTAAACCTTTGTAATCAAAGATTTACTATTTAAAATTTAAATCTTTGTTTGCGATAGTATATTTTAGAGAAATAACTAATTATAAGTTTTGATCTCACTGTCTTGTTGCTAAGTACCTATTGTAGTGAGATGGTTGTAAACTAAAGCAAAAATTAAAAAATTGTTTTATGAATATTTATTTTCTTTAATTACGTTTAAATTAAAGTTTTGCGTGATTATTTAGTCCTGCAGCTAACGTAAAGAAATTTTTCTTGCAATCTGCTAAAGCATCTGTGTCGTACATTCAACCCTTTTTAATAAGCTACATGACAGAACTGCTTTAGCATTTACGATTTCGATAACTGGTAAAGCAGTTGTGTTGTATTGAATTTTTAAATTATGTAAAAATGTGACAGAGCTGCTATGTCCTGCGACTGCTCAAGCATTTACTGTCCTTTACAACAATTTCTTTGTATGGAGTGCAGCAGAACTGCTATAGCATTCCACAGAAAAAGTAGTGTCAAATAGGTGTCACTTACTGTCCCCGAACGTGATGAGATTTCCATGAATTTTTTGTGTACGTAGGTAGGGACTTGGGGCAACTTATAGGCCACTATTTTACGATTACGGAACTTCATAAAAGGAGGGTTAAGTATTTTCCTTCCTTTAGATGTTAATTTCTATTCTTTATGATTGAAGTATTAAAAATAAAATATTGTTAAACAAAGCCTAAAATTAGTTTTAACCGTTATGTACCTAATAAATCGAACTACGCTGACAATCTACACTTTTTCATTTTTTCAAAACAGTGCCATCTTACGTAAAATACAGTAAGTAATGACATTTTGCCTCCAAATAATCCTCCTAATAAGTTAAATAATATAAATAACTTACATTTATATGTATAATAATTAAATTTATTATTGATTTAAAAACACTAAAGTTTATTTTTCAGTGCTTGTATTTAATTAAATCAGGAATAAATAAATTTATAGTAGTTAACTAATTACTACTTTAGATATGTAATGTTTACTTTAGATAATTAGTGACATATATCGAAAAACTGAAAAATAAAATCAGAGATGCACCCATAGTTATATTATACTACTGCCTATGGACCGGGTCATTGAACAAACAAAACGTTCTTGTGTGACAAAACCCTAGGTTTCCCCGACGAGGTCACCGAAACGTAGCCAGTTGAGAGAGGCGGCTGTATCTACGTGAGGCTCATGTAGAGCCCTGTAGTACCTCCCGTGGAGCTCCTTCTCCTTCCATAGAGTCTCCCGGTCGGAAATGCTCTGTACTGCCGGGTCTTGCCATTGCTCGTTGGCTAAGGATAGAGGGGTAAGTCCTTTATCACAAGAAATGACGTCCTTATAGAATGGATCATCCGATCTCGCCAGGAAGTAATCACGGAGGCTGCACACTTCGCGATTATGCATGGTGAGCGCGCTCAAGAAGTCACGACCACCATGCTTCCGCGGCAAGTACCGCCTCATTACCGACGATCTCGGATGATGCATCCTATGGGACGTCATGGTAGTGCGGACTTTTTTATCCAGGGCGTTAAGTTCAGTCTGAGTCCACCTGAGTATGTAAAAGGTATACATGAGGACAGGCATGACCCAGCCGTTATATGCGTGTGCCTTATTCACACCGGACAAAAGGCTGTTAAGCACTTTGGTCAAGCGTGCATAAAACACGCCGCAAACTGACTGTTTCATACCAGTCTCATCGATACCGATGTTTTGTGACATACCCAGGTATCGGTATGTTTCAGCCTCGGAAAAGGTTATTAAGTTGACGGGCATAGATAAGTCTACGCCCTCAGAGTTAGCAACCCTTCCCCTTTCAACATGGAGGACCGCACACTTATCCGTCCCAAGCTCCATTCCAATGGAATTGCTAAATTCACAAGTGATGTTTAGCAATTCCATAAGATGGGAGCGACTGGAGGCGAATAACTTGAGGTCATCCATATAGAAAAAGGTGGGTCACTTTTGTCCCTCCTTTCCGTAGCTGAAATCCCCCTCCCGGAGCCCTCCAGTAAGCTACTGAGAGGGTTCAGAGAGAGGCAGAACCAGATTGGACTCAGATAATAGCCCAGGAAGATACCCCTTCTTATCCTTATGTGGTTCTCCGCAGCCATCATCCGCTCGCCCAGATGACAAAGGATCGTACTCCACTGCCCCATACACTGCTCGAGGAAGTCTCTGACTGTACAGTCTATCTTGTACAGCTCGAGGACTCTCTTTAGCCATGTATGGAGCACCGAGTCGAATGTCTTTCTGTAGTCTATCCAGGCGGCGGAGAAGTTCCGACGGTTGCGTTTCACCAATTTGCCAATGACCGCGTCAATAAGGTGTGGTTCCTTGGTTCCACGACCACCGCCCCGACATCCATGCGACATCACCTGATTTGAGTCCAGGTGACAAGTGATTCTCGCGCTCAAAATGGATGTTAGTGTCTTGTATATGGTCGGTAGAAACGTGATGGGGCGGTATTTGCTCGGGTCTGTGGTACCCTGGTCTTTAGGAACCAAATGAGTGATCCCAGTAGTGAAGAGGCTTGGGAGCGACTTCTGGTTGAGAGCCTCTTGAAACTGTCGGGAGAGCACAGAGTGACACACCATGAACCCCTTCAGCCAGTAGTGATGCAGCCCGTCAAGCCCCGGACTTTTCCAGTTCGGGGCCCTACGGACCGCCTCAGCTACGTCATCCGGCGTTATGATGACGGGGTCCATGGGCGTAATACCCGCACACTGACTCGCCACAACTTCCGTCCAAGGGCTCTCGCTGTGGTTTACGGGCTCTGACCACAGGCCGCGCCAGAATGCTACAGTGTCGGCCTGATTCGGTGCTGAACCCGTTCCACTTACCATTGGTCGCTCCAATGATTCATAGAGCCTCTTCTGATCTCTCTGGAAGAGACGATTCTGATTGAACCGTGTTGACCTCTCGGTATATCGCCGAATCCGCTTTCCCCAAGCAGCGATTCTCTGCTTCAGATCATCTATTCTTCTTCTCCATGCTGGGATAGCGCTACTATGGCCAGTAGAGCGTCCAGCCGTGGAAACCTTGGCGCCTATGATACGGCAGACTGCCAGCGTGGCGCCAAAAAGAATTGAGTCCGTCTCGCAAAGGTCCCGGCTGGCTTCCAAATAGGTCACCAGCATTGGGTTCAGAGCCCTCATGACAGCCCGATTCCACTTGCTTAGGGCTATGCGGGGGAAGTCGCGGTCGATTTTCGAGAGGTGTACTGCGCGTTTCCACAATCGCCTCTTCCAATGTACTCCTCATATGCTCTAATTCCAGTTCCTGGGCGACTGTTCCATCATCGTTTGAATCAACCACAACTGGGGTATTCACGGCGGCATCCACATTTGCGGGTTGCTCTACCATTTGTGGCGCCGCATCCTCAGCCGTAGCATTCTCATCCGACGAGGGAACAGCCTCACGTCGTAGCCGTTCGAGTTCGGCGACATCAAATATATTTGAGCGCAAGATATACCGAACTCGGTCTGCCAGGTTTTGCTCTGTGACGGTTAAAGATGGCTCCAGCTCAGCAAAAAGACGATGCATCCTAGCCCGATACGCGAAACATCCAGTTTCTTCCCCTTTTGCTCTAAAGTACGCCCGCAGTGCGTTTGCATTCATTGCTTGTGACCAACACATGCGATGTGCTCCACCAGCGGCGGGTGCCGCTTGCTGAGTCCGAGAAGACCCAGCCGACACCAAGCCTTCTGGTGGGGATGATGGATGCGGAGGGCTGCTAGGTGACCGTGCAGCTCTTCGCACTCGGCTGGTGGCCCGCATGCTAATGCGTCCAGCGCCAGCTCCAGACGCGCCCCGGCGACCCCCAGGCAGCGGCCCTTTGCGCACTATCTTCTTATCCATCATCCATTATTTGGGCGTCCATTAACGGGAGACGCCCAGGCCCGGCACCGTTTCGTGTGTAGCCATAAGCACAAACGGGCCTCTGCACCCTAAATTCTGCCGAGGCACGGCGCTCACACCTCTCGCAATGCGCTAACTGACTGCGTTGACGTAGCAGTTTTGTCACTTAACTGTTACGTCAGCGGGTGATGGGGTCGTCAATTCCCTACGCCTTTTTATTATTATTATTATTATTAGTATTCGTTAAAAATTTAGGCTGGCTAAATAAAACCATCCTTACTGTTTAGCCTATTGGAAGCCTAGCGAAACGACAGGATAGGAAGAGAAGGTGGAGGTGTCGCAATATATCTGCGAGCAAAAATACCTCGTAAGATTGTTTTGGCTTCTCCATCCCTCCATTCTGCCTCTGCAGAGTTCTTATTTCTAAATCAGTAAATCCCTGAATTTTTCCGTTAAAGGAAACCCACCACAGTGATAATTCATGGATTGACCATATTATTACTTCTTCTACCGATAGCGTGGCTAACCATGGACAATTTTCTGCCCCGTGTTCTTCACGTCATTACTTAATTTACTTTTCCTATAAATTAAAGCCTCTAAAACACAAACTCTCTATTTTACATTTACGCAATTTTTCCAAATTGGATATTGATCAACTTAAGTATGACGCTGCCCGTATTGATTTAGAACCTCTTTGTTTAGCATGTACAATAGATAACAAATCTCTGTTCATAACAGTATTGATCTCAATTTATATAACGATCATGATCCTGTTCGTCAAACAAGAGTAAAGCATGCTCCTGCATCTTTGATCAATAGGGGCATAAGGGTGGTAATAGCGAGACGGAACCGAGCATTTCACAAGTTTAAGAAATAACGCACTGTGGAAAATTGGACTGGTTTTAAGATTTTAAGAAATAGATGTAATCAGATGGTATGAAACGATAAGCGCAGCTACATTCATGATAATATCTTTAATATTTAGACCGCAGTTGTATATATGGAAAATCCTTGGTTCTCTAGGTATTACTAGTACTTTTAGTACTTAGGCCCTTCACTAAATTTAGATGACATTCATCGTCATTTTCTATCATTGTTCCTGTTGGCCATAGATTTAGTATAAACTAAGGATAGTTGATCCTTACGTTAAATTACAAACGATACATTCTATCGCTTCTATGGAACCACTTCCCATTCCCTTTTTAAAATTCTCTCCCGTAACCCAAAAGGATATTGCTGAGAAGTTATTGCATATTAACTCCAATATTATGGGTTGAGATGAATAAGATGCTTATGTAAATGATAACACATATTGTAAACTTCTCCTTGGACTCAGATCAATATCCAACTTTGCGGAAACAAGCTTAATTTCGACCTCTGTCTCCCTCTGTAGGATTCTATGCTATCGACCAGTTTCTACTCTTCCATTCCAGTATAAAATTCTTTAGACATGTGTATATAATCAAATCTCTGCTTTCATAAAAGAACATAACCTATTGAACGTTTTTCGACCAGGATTTCAGTCTGGTCACACTATCCACCATCACTGTACTAATTAAGATCACTGATGACTACAACAAAAAAGAATGAACAGAAAGTTATAGTGTGGAGTTTGTTAAAAAGTGATTAAAAATTAACTAGCGTCAGCAGTTATTTAAGTAGGTACCCACGTAATAACCTGTGTTTGTTCACAATTTTTTTAAAACTTATGGATGTCATTAAAAATATTGATATTAGAATGAAATGTCTTGTACGTATAATTGTGATCAAGCAAACGAAAAAACAATTATGTAGTAATTTTTTTGTGTTTGATTAATAAACATCGTTTTATAAATTCGTACCTGTGTTTAATTGATCTGAAACCTACCTAAACCAATAACTTTTAGTATAGACGCAAATCATTTTGCATCACTATTCAACCATTTTATGTATGTATCAATATCTATTAAAACACCTGCAGCTGGTGTTGACGCTTGGTATAATAGGCAATGATCGAAACGTGCGCTCTATGACTTGTTTATTTATACTCTAAGGGCATCAAAGAGGCAGGTTCAAGTAACATGAACCTTTCGTATAGTTTCATAATTAATATACAATTGAATGGTAACCCTGGAATGTTAACTCAAAAGAATTAGGTAATATTCCCGTGATCTGTCAGTTCTTTAAATATACCGTGTACCACTTTACTGCCTGTTTGATTTTTATACGATAGGGTGACAAACGAGCACACAGTCCACCTGATGGTAAATGGTTGCTGTGGCCCATTGACATCTACATCTATCCTTGATTACGAAACAAAATGCAGTTGCGTTGTCACCCGTGAGGACTAAGATGAAATGCCTTGTTTCCAGTAAAAAGGGTCTCCGGTTCGCTATGCTCACCATACGAAACACAGCAGCATTAAGCTACTTTTTTACGCTGGTATTCTGTGAGGGCGTGGTCCTTCCCGGTCGAGCCGACCTATTCGTTCTACAACTATACTACTAATATACCTACTGCACCATGGTTTTACCACGGTTAAAATTGAATGTTTAAATTACCAAAAAATCTAATTAAAATTCGAACAGTTTATTGTGTGAGTTTATTGTGAGGTTGATACAGTTGGTGTTTACATAGTTTATCTGTTATGGAACAAACATTTAGTATAGATATATTTCGCCATTCGGCATACAATATTAATCACATTTTATAATCTTATATATGTTTATTTTACATAAATTACGTAAACATGCTCTAGTTACAATTGGAGTTCCCATGGTATATAATCAACAATAATACAGATAATTTATTAAGTCAAATTAGATAATATTATGTAAGTTAATTTAGTTATTCTGGGTCTTATAACAAACAATTATTGTATTTCATAATTATCTTTGAGCTACTTTTTCACATTGTAGAATATCCTATTATTACATATAAAAACAATTATAAATCGATATATACAAATATTTAAAATCAATTTAGCCGCCAGTCTTATCATTTCATAAGAGAATACGATTTAAGTATATCAGTAACTTTTGTTAACATCACACTACAAGTACTGCTATGTATCATTAAAAGACGATTAGGATTTGTTAATTAATAATGAGCAGCTGATCGTGAAAAAAAAAGAGATATAAAAAGAAATTATAATTTTCATCTAGATTTAATCAACGGCTTCAAATTTTTGATTAAATACACGCTAGGCGTGTAAATCGTGAATGTTTCGTTCAATTAACCGGGGTCGCATCGAGTTATTGATAATTGCTACAATTACATTTTTTGAACGATTTCTTCGATTCGATTCGATTGGCAGTACCTACGACCAAAGAATGTAGTAACGTCCGAAGACAGTCATTTTTGAGCGGGTCACATAGATCACAGAGTAAAACGAATCAATACGTGAAGAGTTTTGAAAGTTCTGACGTGTGTGCTTGTAATTTCATACAATGAAATAAGGTCGTAATACCGTAGTTTCTTTCTTTTTCTTTCTTTTTTTTTAAACGAATATTAACAATGCTATAAACATTACTAATATTCCCTTTAACCACTCATGGTAAGCTTAAATTGCTTGTGTTACGAGTGGTTCACGCCAGTAGTCGAATGGTGGATTCGAACCCACGATCTTTTTGAGTTCGCGGTCCGTGCCCTGCCATTAGGCTACTGTCGCTTGTTACCGTTGTTTACATGTAGTTTTTTGTAATTTGTTATAGGTAGGACTCCTCGAGGAGTTCGAATTTCTATAATCTCTACTTACAAGCAAATTAGGCTCATAGTCGTGCAGTTCAGAACCCGACTGTGATAAACTAAACTAAATAATTATTAATTTTTCATGCATTTTATACGTAGTAGAGCCATGCTGTAGCTACATTATGGCTGTAGCACGAATGGATCGGCTCGATCGGAGAAGACCGCGCTCTTACATATTACCAGCTTAACGCTGTATTTCGTATGGTGAATGCAGAAAACCG
Source organism: Parnassius apollo (assembly GCA_907164705.1). Classification (NCBI taxonomy): domain Eukaryota; kingdom Metazoa; phylum Arthropoda; class Insecta; order Lepidoptera; family Papilionidae; genus Parnassius; species Parnassius apollo. The sequence continues at coordinate 2,868,496 of CAJQZP010001064.1, read as the reverse complement.
AAGACCATTTTTACTCGAAACGAGGCATTTCAATATATTCCTCATAGCTCCTGCATTTTGATTCTTGTAGATAGACTGATATCATCAGATTAACTATGTGTTAATTCTATAAAAATAATATACAGTGTGACAAATGGAAATAAATGCACTTGGTAGCAATTTTAACTAAAACACTTATCTATATTTAAATAAAGTTATTGTCTATCTTTCCGATCGATTTCAAGTATGGAAATAACTATTTGACGTATTATATTGTTATAGCTAACCTTATGATTAATTTAAAGCTAAATATTTAAAACCAATTCATGTGCAAACAAATATAAATGTTCGATCCACCTGAAGCACATTCTGGACCATGTCTTATAGACGGATGCATCAAACAAAAGTCATTACTAGGTTGAGACATAAAGATTAACAAATAATTTATTTTAAAAACAAATCATCTTAAATGTCAACAGCAATTAAGATAACGGGGTGAAAATAAATGACTACTCCGTTTTAAACACATTTAAAAAAGGTTATTTAAGAAGAAGCGAACCTGTTGTTTTAGTCATTGAATCAACAACTGAGCAAGATGAGGCGCCTTATTCTCCTTTTAGTAGGTAAGTAGATTTTTCATATGTGCAATGCAACATGACACGTAATAATGTGTTAAGGGGGAAATATAACCTCAAATGGCTTAGCAAGATCCTCCGTTATGCCGAAAGTATTGCAGCATTAATTTTGAAATAAATATATGGTAAAGTTGAGGATTAATGTTAAGGACTATGTTAGACGAAAACACGATTCCGTAAAATTTTCTCGATAGAAAAAAAATCCAAAGTTGTTGTCGCTGTTATTCCTAAAATACTTTAAATAAGATCATGAAACTTTGCATACTAACTGAACTAACTATAAATCAGTGCTTATGTTATTTACTTTTTTTTATACCATTATTTTCACTGTAAAAAGAAATTATCTAATCTATAGGAGTCTTGAAGCTTGATTCCTGTCGCCCCGTTAGTATCGCTTAGGCTTTTGAAGGGAGAAGTTGTGTCGCTTACGATCAGAATACATATTACGCAACAGGACGACGTAAAATTAAAATGGGAAATAACCGTGATAAAAATAAGAAGCGACTGGGTTGTCATTAAGAAACAGGCATAAATATGATAAACCTAATGAAATAAGTATCTAACGACATATCTACTTACAGTATTAGTGATTACAAATGAGTGAGGGCGAAATTAGAATTTGAGCTGACTTCCTATATACCCTTAATATAGTATTATTAGTGTTCAATAAAACGCATTATACCGATTTTATCGTATTTAATTTAACTTATTTTTAAATCTCGACGTTTCATGTGCTTTACTTCACCCAGGGTAACGACGAGGACTGAACTGTTAAACGTCAGGAATTCAAAATATTTAAAATTAAGGGCGATAAAATACGTAAAATTAGTTTTAATTAATATCCTGCATAATATGTGTAAATACAACAAATCATTAGTATCAGTGTGTTATCAATTTTATTGCTGAATTTAAAATATAACGATTATCGTGTAACTGATTAGTGATAAGTGTTGGAGCTGTCTCTCCGTAAATTTCATATTTTTTTGAAGTAAAACTTTTTTACGCACGCTTGACATGGGGAGTAAGCTGCCCAACGCGTGACGAAATCATTACGAAAAGTGTGATCGGGCGAGGCCAACGGGAGTTTAGTGGGTCATATAAGCAAAACAGAGCAGTACGTTTAATACATAAAATATTCTACTTTTAAAGTGAATAAAATTGTAAATTCATTGTAAAGTTTAAGTGTTTTGAGAATATTCGGATGAATAATATTATGGAAGGAAGCCGATAATAAATTTAAATATTACATATGTCAAATATTTGGAGTGTCGGGATTGTGATCTTGAAGCTTGGTGATTTTGGCTTAGCGTCCCTGTAACAAGGGTGGCCCGTGTCCTCTAAAAGATTTATATGGGCTGCTAGAGAAGAAAAGTTTAAAAAAGCTTGTTAACGTGAAAAGTTAAGTCTTATCATTGCGGGAGCTTTTAGTTTTTAAAGGAGAAATAGAAGAAAAGCTTCTTCCATGTATTTTAAGTAATTTATATGTCGTCCTAATTTACACACAAATACCTAGCGAAGAATGGGTAATGTAAGTGTCGTCAGTGACGACTATCGAAGAAACCTCTTGGTCTCTGATTCTCTTTCTCTTCTTTTGAAGTCTCTTTAAACTGTTATTCTGTGAGGTCGTGGTACCACCCCGGCTTGAGCCAGCCCATCCGTGCGACAGCAAAAGCTTCCGCGTGGCTCTACCACTGTTAAAATGAATTTTTTTGCGTGTCTTTGAATCGTTCCCTGAATGGCGAATCGCTAATAGTTTAAAAAAAATGAAGGCCATTTTGATAAATGCATAAAATATTCAATTCTAAAGGTATCGTTTTCAAGAATTAGTTTAAAATAAATGAGTGATTATATTACTTAATAGGAAATTACATCAACTATGTAAGCCTACGCAGCGTTATCCCACACCATCCGTTGTATGTCATTCCTTAGTGTTTTATTTCGTTATTTTGTTAAAAGTAAAAGTATTAACCGTTAAAGCCTATCAAAAGACCATTACTAAAAATTGGCCTCGTTCATAGGAGGGATTTGTTATAGTTGCCATGCCTGGTAGGCGGTTTTGTAACCACTGTTTTTAGGGTTCCGTACCCGAAGCGTACCTAAGCAACGGGACCCTATTACTAAGCCTCCGCTGTCAGTCCTTCCGTCTGTTTGTCGGGCTGTATCTTACGATCCGTAAATTGTAGACAGTTGAAATTTTCACAGAATGTGTATTTTTGTTGCCGCTATAACAAGAAATAAATAAAAATTAAAGGGGGCTCCCCCTTTTTTTTATAGAAGAGGGGGCAAATGAGTAGCGGCTCACCTGATGGTGCCCTAGGGTGCGGGGTGGGGAGATGAGCACCTTGCGCCTGGAAGCCCTTTGAGTCGGCGGTGTATCTCACGCTGTACACCTGACCGTTGTCGCCAACGTATAAATAAATAAAATTCCATTTGCTTCCCGTCCAGTCTCCTCTGCTTGAATACCTGTAATTTTGTATATAAGTTTTAAAGGTATTAGATTGTATATAAGGGCGGCATTAGAGGCAGCTGAATTAAGTAAATGGCGCAATTTTTTTATATTTTTATATAAGATGGGGCAAACGATATACGCATACAGTTCACCTGATGTTAAGTGTGGCCGTTGCCGGCCTTTTAGAAAGGAGTAAGCTCTTTTCTTGAAGGTCCCTAAATCGTATCGGTCCGGACCGATACGATTCCACAAGAACAATTCCACAGAGAAGTTGTACGAGGAAGAAAACTCCTAATAAAACGTATAGTAGTGTACCGCCAAGCATCCAGATGGTGAGGATGGTATCGGGAATTTTGACGCGATGTGCATTAGTGAAATTGGCGGCTGGGACTAATCCAAACAATTCCTCAGATTGGTAGATACGATAGAAAACGCAAAGGGATGCATCATCCCTACGCAGCGTCAGTGAACCGAGCCGATCTCACTGCTGAGCACGCCTAGCTTTTTAGAGGCCAATTTGGCCTTCCCGTCCAAGTGACCACAAAACTCCACACTATTCGATATGTCAACGCCGAGGATACTGATGCTAAGGATACCGAAGCATCAATAGGAGATACGACAAAAGATACTGGGGATTGAATTGGACTAGATTTAGTCGCCCCCAATCCGAGACTTTGTTAAACAAAGACTCGACTTCAGACACAAGTTTGACACGGTTCTCGGCGTCGATTACCGGATCCCCTACTATAGAAACGTGTTTTACGAACCCTTTATGTGCGAGTTAGACATGCACTTGGTCGGTTATTTATTTTTATTATTAGTTGATATGAGGAAGATGCTGCATTTCAGCTCCTAGTTTTTTCCCTCTGTCGTCTCTTACGACACCCACAGAGTGATATGGGGTAGTTGATGTTCTTACACCGTCATTATGCGGTTTTTGTTTAGAATGTTAACCAATGAGATGTATCCGAAATGAGATTATTACTAATAGACTAAAATCCAATATAGATAAATTTATCATGAAATTTTTAATGTACTTTATGAATATAGATAATTTTGAAATGAAAGTAGTCTAAATTTTGACAACAAGGTGTCGTTAGCCTTACACAATCATGTTAACATTGTGTCGTTACGCTGCAGCAATATTTTGGTTAGAGCAAGAATGGGTTAGCTCAACTGGCTTCCATTAAATGAGAGTTTCTTACCTGGTGTAACGATCACACCCCCCTCTCTTCTTTCTTTCTTATTGTATATTATTTCCCCCTTTATATAAAATGATTACTATTAATGTGACCAGTATAAATAAATATGATTTGATCTTTCTAAACGATCTTTCTAAAAGTTTAGTAATAGGCCGTTTATAATTTTTATGGCGTGATCATCTTAGTTAAGACCCTTATTTACATTGTGTTTGTATATTAACTTAGTTCTCAGAAGTGATCGAGCAAGTATATGAATTTGTATATTTAGGATGCGTATTTAGTAAGGAGGGGAAATATGATAAGGATATAGAACGACGAATGAACGCAGGAAATAGAATAAATAGGGATCTACACTCTATTGTGGAAAGTCAGAAGGTGTCAAAAATGGCACGTATAGAAATTCACAATGCTGTATTGGTCCCTACTTTAACGTATGGTGGTGAAAGTTGGGTGTGGCAGAAGAAGTACGAGAGTAGAACAAACGCAGTAGAAATGCGGTCGTTAAGGAGTATGATAGGGTTTAATCTGAGAGACAGGGTGAGAAATCGTGTGATAAGAGAAGAGTGTGGTTTGCAAGATGATGTTGTGACCAAGATTAAGAAAGGAATGCTTCGGTGGTTTGGTCATGTGAAAATAATGAATGAGAAAAGAGTGACAAAGCAAATTTATGTTGCAGAAGTGAACGGCAGCGTCGGAAGGACGTCCCAGGCTAAAGTTTATAAAATTGAAGATATATTAAAAATAGGCCAAATCAGGAGTACCCTTAATCGATGAGTATGTATGCGTAGGTATATGGATCTGGAGGAGGCGAGAGAGGTGTGTCAGGATCGTGCCAAATGGAAGTCTGTAGTCTCCGCCTACCCCTCTGGGTGACAGGCATGAGTGTTTATGTATGTATGTATTTTTAGGTGTTTTTTTTGTTTTATTAAGGACAACAAAGAGTTGTATAATAAAAATTACAATTCAAATCCTATGCAAATAGTTAAACTAATTACATAACCAACACCGTTATCCCCAAAACTACCGTACTAATTAAACTTATAAGGCACAGAGAACACAAATATAAAATAAAATAACTAAAAAAAATGAAAACTAAAAACTAGAGACAACAATGCATACTTAGCCGTTATCAGTAAAATCGTGAATATTACACATTTATTACAAAAAATAAAACAATTTAGATTAACGTTACAAAATTATTAGTAATAAATATAAAAATAAAAAAATTTACAAGTCATTTAATACAAGTTTTATAGCTTTTCTAAATTGAGGTAGGGACATGGTAAATAAGTCTACATCGGAGAAGCTGTTGTTGTATAGTTTCATTATACGACGCAAAGGCGCACGCTTGCCCGCATTTGTTTTGCACAGATTAAGGAAAAACAAACGATGCACGTGAGTGTTTCATATTCTTTGTGAGCGACTTGTTACACAAAGGTATATACAATTGACAAATTGAGAGCAGTCAAAAAAGTTACGACAAATTTTGTAAAGAAAATACAGTCAAGTAGTAATCGCCTATTACTTAAAGTTGTTAAATAGTATTTATGCAAGAGGTAGTCACAAGAGAACCAAGAACTGTAACATCTGTAGTTTACAGAGCGTAGATATTTAGCTTGAACCGATTCTAGTAAATCACGATATCTTTGGTAGAAGGGATTCCAAACTTGTGTGGCATACTCCAATTGGGGTCTTATAAGAGATTTATAGAGCAGTAGATAAGTGCCAGACTTTTTAAATGGCGTACAAGTTCTCATGACAAAACCGTAAAGCTGAAACGCTTTGTTGATAATGTGGTTAATGTGGTAATCAAAATGAAGCTTTGAGTCAAAGAAAACGCCAAGGTCTTTAATAAGCTAAAGGTTGTCAAGAGGAGTATTGCAAAGAGAATATGCAAATTAAATAACTTTTTTTAGTGAATGTGATAGTTTTACATTGAGGAAGGCTAAGAATTTGTTTATTTTCTATACAATAGGAAGATAAACGATCCATGTCATCTTGAAGTAGAATACAGTCATCAAATGTACTTATACTACGAAAACTTTTTAGATCATCAGCATATAGCAAGAAATGAGAATTTTTGAAACAAGTCGATATATCGTTTATAAAGATTTAGAACAGAAGAGGCCAAAAGACATTTATTTTATCGGACGAGAATCCATTAACGACCACCTTTTGCGTCCTTTTTGTGACGTATGATGAAAACCATCGCAATAATTTTCCGCATTTACCGTTATAAGCAATTTTTCGAAGGAGAATTTCGTGATCCACCTTATCGAAAGCCTTGCAAAAGTCTGTATAAACAAAAAATAAATAGAAGATATTGAGTCAATTTGAAGCCGCTTGTCCATATTTTTAAACAGAAAATTAGCATATAAAACAAGATTACTTACAGTCGAACGATTTTCGACAAAGCCATGCTGTTCAGGGATAATGATATTGTGTAAACTTGGATAGATACAGTTATGAACTAACCTTTCTAAGTTCTTCGACAAGGTGGACAGAAGCGAGATCGGACGGTAATTTGAAACAATATTTTTTGATCCGCTCTTGAAGACGGGGGTAATATTTGCTGCCTTCCAGATCTTTGGTACGTATCCCTCCCGTAGACTACGGTTGAAGATATGAAAGAGAGGAATGCTTATGGAGTCTGCGGTATGCTTAAAAAGAACGGCGGTAGACCATCTGTCACATCACCAAAGTATTTTGAAAACATGTTGCATATTTCTTGCGGGTCGTTAGTTTGAGAATTATTATATGTCATATTGTTGGGAATGGCATTTTTATCCTCACGCGTTTTCACAAATGACCAAAACAGTTTTAAATCTGTATGCATATATGCATACCAGTTTCGATTGAATTAATATAGGTGTTATAACATTCTTTACATAATAATTTGAATCTTCTACGAAATATTGCAAAAGTCTCATAATCGATTTTACCATACTTTTTCCATCTAATTCATGCTTTTCCTTTGTTTTTAAAGACATGAATAAGAGGACGTGAGAACCATATAGGAAATTCTTTTGATTTAGTAGGCCGTAAGGGCACATGTTTTCTAATAATTTTATTTATCTCCTCATAAAAATATATATACAGCCGTCTCCAATGAAAGCCCGTACAGTATACTCGCCCATTCTATAGAATTTATTTCACCATTAATATCAAAGTAATTAGCTTCAATAAATTTATACTTAGGTTTTGCACAACTAATCATTGGTTTTTGTGATACGTCTAAAAATATATGTACTATGAAAGGTGGGTGGTAATTATCAGTTTGAACCAAGGGAGTCAGTGGTAGCTCACAATTGCAAGTATCAGTGTTACTTATAAAGAGGTCAATAATGCGATCTATACTGTTTTTAAATATATTGTATTGTTTGGCATTCAATACTGACAAAAAGTTAGAAAGTAGTAGGTAGGTAGGTATAAAACTATGTAGAGGATCTCGCATAGTTGCGTACTTATCATTAGAAACCCATTCCACGTGTGGTAGGTTAAAATCCCCGAAAATAATCCGGTTTAATATATTATTTATCTTCGCGCTCCCTCCGAAAGAGACGTTAAGTGGGGAACTGGACCTTAGTCCACAGCAAAATAACTGGCGAACCAGTAAAAGAGGGCTTGGGACCTTGCAAGTGCGTAAGCACAAACATTGACCAAAATCGCGCAAACAGAATACGAACAAATCTAGTCAGAGTAAATGTACGTCACACAATGACTTGCATTTGGCTGTGGCAATAATGACCAGAGATAATTGAAGTATGCAAGTGATAGCGCGAGCACAAGAATTCTTAATAACGGTCGTAAGATGGGTTTTATTGTACGATCGTGCAATCAAAGCTACAAATTTTTTTTTGAGTACAAAGCAAGGGCACCGTTGAGCCGAGTTAGAGACGAGTAGAGACGTAAGAGAGTAAAAAAACTATGCATTTCAGTAAGCAGCCATTGTGGAAATGGCGCCATTGCGGTGACGGCACGCCGGCACCTCGTCATCGTGCGATGCTTTCAAGTTGGACCATCGCACGATCTTTTTTATCGGGCAATGAAATTGTATCGTTTTATCGTACGATAGCCGAACAGGACAACACTTTATTCTATAAAAACCTAACCTGGAGTGTTTAGCGGCGACACTAGTAAAATTAGTTTTATTAATGTTTGCGTGAATATCCTCCTCGTGGTGAAAAGATTTGTGCAGCCTTCTTTAATTGAAGTTAGTCTCAGGTGATACTTGTCTTGTTGTTGAAAGATATAGGCCTAGACTGTATTACTTATAGATTTATTCGATTCCAATTAATAAAATCATATGTATAAATTAAGATGACGATACAAAGGATAATTAGTAAAAGGTACGGGAAGCGTTCGTTCTACGTCGGTGTTCAATGCTGAGTGTCGCCCCCGGAGCTCACGCGGATCTCGCCAGCGGTCAAAAGGACGTTCAACGCATAAGACGTCTCAAATGCGCAGGCGCAGGCACGGTGCGAGGTCTTCCTACGTTTGTAACAAGACGTCGCGAACAGTCTCGTTTGTTATTTTATTGGTATCAAGTATACATTGTGTTGCATTAACGTTTAGAGTATTAATTGCTAAACTTGTAAACAATCTTAAAGTTAAAAAATAGAATAAAAATTCCCATTATGCGATACACATTACGACAAAATTGTACAATGTTGCAAGCATCTCGTTATATTTAAAACACCAGAGATGAGATCGAACAAAGAAAATGCGGCGTTACTATACAAAAAAATATTTTGAGTTTATACCTATTCTCTTATTGCCTTTTTGAGACCTTTAAAGAGCTTTTTTTTTTCAAGTTGCCATCTATATCTCCCAAAGCATTGCAACGTTGGTTAGCGTATGCTAATACTAATAACTTCAATGTTGCTTCATTTATGTAGCCAACTGCCAGGAAATACAGTTGCAGCAAAGTTGCCGGAATATACTCTGCAAGGTGTTGCGCAATTGCTGACAGATTAAGTTCCAGCATGATGCTATTTTATAGCCTATTTGCGGTTTAAAACATTTACAAAAAAAGAAAATTTCTTTAAACGAATTACATTTAATCATGAATATTAATATATTATAATAAAAAACCTATAAACATACCAATACCTTTGCCTCTGCCTCTGCCTAGCAAAGGTTTTAGTAAGGGTTTATTATTGAGAAGGTAAGGGACCACTTACCTTATTAGTAAGTGTAGAGAATCGGAGACCCTTTTAACTGGTAATGAAGCATTCTATATTAGTTCTTATGGGTGGCATGGAATCTAAATTTTGATTCTTATTAGAGGATATGAATGTCTTTGGGCTACAGTGTAATCCTGTGTACTCCTTTGTCACCCATATTCCCAAAAAATAAATAAGAAAAGTCCAGTGGATCCCGTTAGGAATTAATTATTGAAAATACCTGAATGGCCTTTAGTAGATAACATTATCATCTCGAATATGATCGAAGAGGAAGATCTGACTGGTGCATTATTCTTGTGAACAAAAGCAGATTATAGGAGATAGCTTACTCTTGATTTGTATCACCACATTGGTATTAGCCTATCATAAGTCCAGTGCTGAACATAAGCCTCCCCCATAATTTAACTCATAGGGAAATATTTGCCATAGCGGCCACGTTTTGCAGGCAGGTTGGCGACTGCAGTATTTATTTATTTATTTCCTAGTATACCCACCGAATGATGTTGGTTAGTGGATTCTTTTGAGCCGCAATCAAGGCTAAAAATTATACTACACCGGAAATCACTAGTTGGGCCTTAATTGAACTTACTTGGTACGCTAATTGTTACACAATTTCAACGGCATTCAAAAGTTGCGATATAATTACGTTTTTAGGTTTCTAGTATATGTAAAATATACAAAAAATGTCGCAGTGTATACTTTAATTTCTTTTAATTTTTCTATTTTTTATTTTTTATTTCAATTATACATAAAACATATTACCAGTGTACATAGTTACTATACAGCACCATTAAACCGCAAAACGGTTTGTTTTGGTGCTGGCAGACGTCTACACGCGTTTTATATTATTTTTAACAACTACCTACAATCATAAAATTGGAAAAATTAAGTATGATAACAACTAAGTACATATATCTTACTTTACACACACATTCTTATAATATTCAACATTTAATTAGGCATTCTAAATTGTATTAGCTACATGACATCAAACAAGTTTCATTATTTTACAGCGATGAGCGTGTAACGGTACGTTATACAATTCTTAAGACAATAGGTAGTGAGTGTGCATTTTTCATATACAAGCTGATTTCTATAGAAATTTATTTATTTTTAATAATTAGTTAATAATTTTTTTAAGTTTTACTGAGGTAATTGGAAACTTTGAAGACTTAATTTAGGTTGTCTAGTATATGATGTTTAAATTTATATTTTAAGTTTTTTTCAGTCAATTCGTTCTTAATTGTTTCTGGAAGATCGTTAAGAATAGAAGCTAATATATTAAGAGTGCGCCTGTCTCCATAAAAGTTGTTTGATTTCATTTTTGCTACTGTTTTTTATTACGTTGTCGTGTTTTATTACAATATTTTATCATTTTCAGTGAAGAAATGAATGAAAGAATGAAATGAATTTCAATGAAAGAAAAAAATGCAGATTCAATATCCGTAGTTTGATGTATCCATTCCTAATCTAATATAAAATATAACTAATATTTTTTAAGCTATTGCATAGCTTCTATCGCGGGCCTTGAGCGCGAGGACCGAATCCAGAAATTCCGTAACGAAAAAAAACCTCACGCTCCCCACTCCGACGGCCACGGAGGTGTGGCGTTGAAAGCCGTGATGTTAGTGTTTTCAGACTTCGTGTTTTTGCTCGTTGTGCACACTAGCTGGTAACTCAATGTAAAAATTCCTGAATAACCTACATGTATTGTATGATATCAAAATATTTTAAACAATATTAACTTCTCATTTATTCAATAAGAGAAAAAAATTGTTTTTTATCGGTCACCACGCTTAAAAGTGTAACTTGATTTAATATCAAGGACTTAACTGAATAAATAAAATAAATAAATAATTATAATTCGTTGTAAAAATTATTTACCGCGGCAGTCACGAGTGCATTTTACTAATGTTATTAATAAATATTTGATCTCGTTCCTAAGTGAAGCCACCCTGGTGGCAGAAAAAATCGTGGAAGCCCTCAACACAGTAAGGTGTTCACTCTATTGATTTTATTCCCTTTGGCTTTATCTAAGACCTACATAGTCTATGACATGATGAAGGTCAGATGTTTGTTTTCCTAAGGTCGTAAGGTGAGGTCTCAGATACTGTTTTAACGAGGGAAGATTAGAAAACAATTGCCTTGTTATGATGTATTTTATAAATGTTACGGTTTTTATTAAATCTTTGAGCCTAATTAAAAATACGAATGTTAATTATTTACAATTTTTATCATAGCTTAAGTACCAAAAGTTTATTTTAAATTAGTATAGAAACATAACTAAAAATAATAATTAAAATTATATAATATTTACAATTAATACTAATTATAAAAAATATAAAAAAGAAACCATAATATTAAAAAAAAAACTAAAACTAAAAATTTAAGTGGAATGTTAATTATATACTGAGTTGGCTTATTACGAAGCGGCTTTTTCTTACATTTTTATCTAATTGAATATAATTATCTACAACCAGTGGTAACTATGGCAATCTATGGGAGAGAACTATGTTCAACAGTCTTTTAGTAAGCCGAATTGAATGAGTGAATGAAAAAATCTATTTGTTACTTCTTTTGATTTCTCATTAAGCCTATTATTGTGTGTATTGATGGTTCTTTTATGGATTAGTAGCGCTTTGTTTCATTTTTTGTTCACTTTAGTAGAAAACTGATGATGATATGTATTTTTAATTGCATGAATGACCATTTATTTGGTTGCCGCATATTAAAATCTACTTGAAGAGTCTTCCCCATAGGTTGGTTCATAAGGACGATATTTGTCAAAGTTAAGACGCTTGGAAGTATCCCACTAACCAAGAAATTCGATACATTCTGAAGTTTTAATACAAAAAAGGGAAAAAATGCCAATCAAGCCTCATAAAAATATATTATATATATACTATATGTGTCATTTTGTTCGATAACTTGTTGCCGTCTTGTAGGTAAAGACATAACCCCGTTGCTGTAGAAATCTTGGGATTTTTGATTCAAAAAATGCGACAAGTAGTTTTGATAGACCTCTCTTGATGGACTTTCATGGATAACCTGAATCATGGATCACTACCCAAAGAGTTCTGTATATACCAAAACAGGTAAAATCTGAGGGTGCAATATCAGGACTATGTGGTGAATGCATTAACACCTTCCTAACCAAGCTATCTCAATTTTTGCTGAGTGGTCAACGATGTGTGTGGTCCGGCATTATCATGATGAAAGACCACTCCTTTTCTGTTCATCAATTAAGGCTGATTTTTCTCAATTTCTTGTTTGAGTGTCGTTAGTTGTTAGCAGTAGAGATCCGAATCGTTGGTTTTGCCCGGCGGTAAAAACTCATAATGAACAATGATCTTCCAACCCCACCATATACACAGCATCTCCTTATTGAGTGTTAATCCGGGTTTCGCTATAGTCTGTAGAACTTGACTACCCTTTGACTATGATCTTTTTCACACGTTCTTATCGTAGGTGATCAACTTTTCATTACCAGTGATCAATATTTTCAAAAATGGTTCGATTTCATTACGTTTCAATAGAGAATCGCAAATGAGTACACGATTCATAAGGTTTCAGTGAGCTCGCATGGTACCCAACTATCGAGCTTTTTTGTATGGCCAGCCTTTTTCAAATGGGTCAAAACTGTTTTGTGGTCAATCTTCAATTCCTCGACTATGTCGCAACTATATACTAACTATATGCCGATCTTGCTCCACTTTTTCAAAAATGCCATCGATTTTATAGTCTGAAAACGCTTGAACCGAAACGCTTTGTATTACTCTTACTGACACTGCATTAGGTTCATAAATGCCACAAATGTTTTTTTTTATTCATTTATTGCGAATATAGGTTCCACGACCTATTAAAATAAAGTCACTTCCTGCCGTCTGTACGCTTAGATCTTTTAAACTACGCAGCGGATTTTGATGCGGTTTTCATCAATAGACAAAATTATTTAAGAGGTTTATTGTATTGTTACGAGCTTAGGGTTTGTGACAGTAAAAACTGCCGATTGAATTACCAAAATTGACACAATTAAAACTTAAATCACACTAATAATTATTCACACTTAACACTTTAGTTCACTTTATTTCACTCCGAAAGCTTCACTCGTATCGTCAATTCAATAGTGCTCCGGTCGCGGCCTCCGATGGCCCTAAATAGGCATGTTCCACAGAATCATCCAGAATATTACAGCAAACACCAGTCCCGACCGACTAAGTGCAGTAAGTTCGAGTGTGGACTTTTCTAGAAAGCTTAATTCTTCTATTTAATACTAGATGGCACTGTTGGGAGAGAGATCTCGACACTCCTATTTCTGATACTTGATGCCAGAGGGCGCTAGTGCCATCAACTGTGGCGCGCAAGAGTATAATACATGCATATGTCGTCGCGATCCAAAAATCACCCGTGTGAAGCCGGGGCGGATCGCTAGTGTATTTCATGTATAAATGTGTATGGCTCCCATCATTTGTCGGCAGTAGTACAATATAAAGTTCCCGCTTTCTTCCCATTTAACTAAATTACACTGTGTGTAGTACATAGTATCTCGATGTTTCTTTCTCATCGAACGTCGTTTTTCGAGCTACGTGTGTAAAGCTCGGCCACGGCCATTTCATCTAACTGGTCGACTTCGGAGTTCAGTTTTTTTTTTGCGCCGGAGGCAAATATGGGCAACCCTCCGGAAAGCGGGGGAGGGAGGTGGGGAATGCTTATAGCATACCACGCAGCCGGCTGCGTGGTTATGTGGAAACTTTTACCCACTAAACCCCACCTTTAAGGATTGGCTTACTGATCTGACAAGAGATCTCAATCCGTATACGAACGCGACCCTCCTTGGCAGAAAGGAGGGCGCAAGCGGTGAAAAGCCGCTTAGAGGTGTGCCTAACTAAGGCAGATTAAGGGATGTGTTATGTAGGTTCGGCTTGAGCCGCCAGGAGGCAGTTCAGGGCAGCCGAAAGTTTGTTGGGGGGGGGTCCGAGAGAGAGTTTCTCGGTATACGCACACTATAGCGAGTGTGGAGAGGGGCTGCATAGGCAGCTGTCTCGCGAATGAGATGATTTGGGTGGGACTCTGAGGCTTTGAAAAATCTCTCAGAGAGTGATTTAAGGAACTGCTGGATTGTTGGGAGCTCTAAGTCTCGGTGTAGGTCGGCATTACGGACATAATAGGACGAGTTAGTGGCCCTACGACAGAATAGATTTTGAACTATTTGAAGTTCATTTATAACTTTGGGTTTAGCATGTGCGAAAATGGGGGCCGCGTAGGTCATAACAGGTCATATACAGACCTTATATAGGGTTCGCTTGTTGCGGAGGGACATTTTACTGTGTCTGCCCAATATGCTGTTGAGCCTACCCATGTAAAATCGCACGGTGCGAGTTACTTTCTTGATAGGGGGCTCGAAAGTGAGCCTTGCACCAAGGGTGACGCCTAAATATTTGGCTTTTGTTTGCCATGAGACAGGGGTTTCTAACATCCTGATGGCGGAGTGGCGGTGAGACGGCGTCGTTTATATTCGAAGCAAACGGCGCAGTTCTTCTCCGGGTTTACGTCGATACGCCATTTTTGTAACCAAGCTCCTAAGTCGTTAACTGACTTTTGGATCTTGTTCCGAATCTGTGGAAGTGAGTTGCCTTTAGAGTAAAGGGCTGTGTCATATGCGAAGAGGGCTAGTTTAACACCATTCGACGGGATAGGGATGTCGTTGGTGAATAGTATATATAGGATGGGGGCAAGCACAGAGCCCTGAGGGACACCGGCTTTGATTTGACGAGTAGAGGATAGCGTGCCTTCGTGTCTAAAACGAAAGGTACGATCCTTCAAATAGGAAGCTACAAGACGGACGAGGCGGTCAGGGAGGCCTAAGTCGTACAATTTGTAGATAAGGGCCTCATGCCAGACTCTGTCGAATGTCTTGGCAATGTCGAAAAAGACCGCGAAGTTCTTTTGACGACGAGGATAAAAACCGCTGAGGATATATTCCACTATGCGGTAAACTTCCTGGGGGGCACGAGTGTTTGGCTCGAAACCCGAATTATTGAGGGATGACAAGAGGGTCGCCGTTTGTGGGAAACAAATGGCGCCTCATGCGCACGAGAATAACTCATTCGAAGAGTTTGCCCATGGCCTTGAGGAGGCTGATGGGACGGTGATTGGAGGGGAGGTGGTGAGGTTTGCCTGGCTTGGGAATGCCAATGACAGTTGCCTCTGGGATAGCGTGCGGCTCTACGGAGGGCAGCTTTTTTTAGCTTTGAGCAGGTTGTTAATATCTAGGGGAAGACTAGTTTTAGCAACCGGGACAACCTTTTACATTTTCTTTAAGAGAGGATGTTATAAGAGAGGTGAGATTTTCAACTGCGGTGTTTATTTTCCCCGTACTGTCGAGGACGTCGGAAGAGAGGGTTATGGGAGGGTCCAGAGAGTCCATAGCCGAGGCTAGAGACTTCTCGAAGCCCTTCCAGTTGGTGTAGGTTTTGGAAGTGGGAGTTGGAGGTGGTTGATGGCCAAGAAGGAGGGATACAGGACGGTGGTCGGATCCTAGATCATGGAGAGACTCGATTGCTCTAAGGTTGAGGGAGACTCCTTTAACTAGAGCAAAGTCTAGCACATCAGGAGCGTAGTTAACGTTATCGGGATAATGGGTGACAGCGAGGGGGCTTTAGACAGTCAAGTCGAGAGACTGAGTAATATTGAGCAGCACCCTGCCACTACTAGTAGTAGTGCGGCGGGTCCATTCAGTATGCTTGGAGTTAAAATCTCCAAACATAACTGACTGAGTCGCCTAGTGCAAGGATGGCCTTCAAATAGGAGGCTACAAGGCGGACGAGGCGGTCAGGGATGCCTAAGTCGTACAATTTGTAGATAAGGCCCTCATGCCAGACTCTGTCGAATGCCTTGGCAATGTCGAAAAAGACCGCGAAGGTCTTTTGACGACGGGGATAAAAACCGCTGAGGATATATTCCACTATGCGGTGAACTTGCTGGGGGGCACGAGTGTTTGGCTCGAAACCCGAATTGTTGAGGGATGACAAGAGGGTCGGCGTCTGTGGGAAACAAATGGCGCCTCATGCGCACGAGAATAACTCATTCGAAGAGTTTGCCCATGGCCTTGAAGAGGCTGATGGGACGGTGATTGGAGGGGAGGTGGTGAGGTTTGCCTGGCTTGAGAATGCCAATGACAGTTGCCTCTGGTATAGCGTTCGGTTCTACGGAGAGCAGCTTTTTTTAGCTTTGAGCAGGTTGCTAATATCTAGGGGAAGACTAGTTTTAGCAACCGGGCAACCTTTTCATTCTCTTTAAGAGAGGGTGTTATAAGAGAGGTGAGATTTTCGACCGCGGTGTTTATTTTCCCCGTACTGTCGAGGACGTCGGAAGAGAGGGTTATGGGAGGGTCCAGAGAGTCCATAGCCTAGGCTAGAGACTTCTTGAGGCCCTTCCAGTTGGTGTAGGTTTTGGAAGTGGGAGTTGGAGGTGGTTGATGACTAAGAAGGAGGGATACAGGACGGTGGTCGGATCCTAGATCATGGAGAGACTCGATTGCTCTAAGGTTGAGGGAGACTCCTTTAACTAGAGCAAAGTCTAGTGTAACGCTTCCCCCCTCTCATATTAATCATATTAGATTAAATATAATTAATTCCCCTTTACATAATAATTATATATACATATATATATATATATATATATATATATATATATATATATATATATATATATATATACCATATATATGACCAGGATAAATAAAATATGTTTTGATCTTTCTAAATGATCTTTCAAAAGGTTTATTAATAGGCCGGTTTTAATATTTTGGCGTGATCGTCTTAGTTAGGACCCTTATTTACGTTGCGTTTGTTTAGTAAATTAGTTCTTTTAGGTGTCTTTTGGAAGAATGAATATTCACTAGAGCAATTGAAAGCTGTTGGTAGTGCCTTATAAGCTAAGTGAACCCCGTTCACGAAGACAGGGCTCGAAAAAAGGTTAAGAACATAAAACGTCCCTATTCCACTTGCATCAGGTTTACATTATTAATTATCCCTTCTCGCTCGGAAAAGGCTCAAAATATATTTATACAAAATACCCGATACAAGGGCTTCGCTCTCCTACATTTATTTAAAAAAATGTAGAGGAGGTACACGGCCCCCGCCGACACGACACCACGACACACGCCGTGCACGGTGAGTGCCAACCATTTTGATGCACTCCCCCCGAAGGGAACGCTAATTCGGGAACTGGACCGTAGTCCACAGCAAAATAACTGGCGAACCAGTAAAAGAGGCTTGTCCCCTTGTTAGTGCGTAAGCACAAACATCGACCGAAGTCGCGCATGTCAATGCGTGTAAACGCCATACAGAATACGAACGAATCCAGCCACAGTGAATGTACGTCACACGGTTTAGGCAAATAGGCACACTGGCCGTAAACCCTCCGTGAGCGCCACCACCTGCCAGACCGCCGCTCCTGCAGACGTGATGTAAGTGTATGGCATCACCACCAATTGCATGATCAGCACGGCTACTAGCCGCAGAGCGTGTAATGAGTCTACTGCTCACCTCAAGGGAATGGGGTCCCACGTTGTGCGGCTTTCGGCCGCAGCCTTGAGAGTCTCCTCAGATCCTCCCGCCAGCTACCACCCGCATGAGGTCGACACATATGCTCCACCAACCAATACAACGGCAGATATAGCCAAAAGGCAGTTATAAGATAAGAGTAATAATTCGCCATCAGAAAGGGTTTGTGTCACTGACGTTGAGTAAATGCATTTTCGATCATGTTTGTCTCACCCACCAACAAGTTGCCTTCAATCATTCAAAGGTGGGAAAGTTACAGAGATATAATATTACGTTGTTATATAAATTATCGTGGAGGGCAGACAGTCTGCAGCCCCGCAATGAAGGGACCCGACTTGGGCAAAGCTACTTAGGTGTGAGTCAAACCAAGACGCAGAGAGCGCTATTGAGAATAGCGTCCCACCAAACAACCATCGCAGAGACGCAATGCTGCAGAACGCAACAAGCATCAATACGACTATCGTCGGGCTTACACCATCCCAAGATCCCCCATACATCCCAGCAGACATCACCCCCAGCATACCTCCATCAACCAGAACCACAAGAGAGCGTCGAATCAGGCGCAGCACACCTGCAGATCCATCACAAGACGCAATACCGCAAGTAGCAGTAAGCATCAAAGCAACTATCATACGGGTGGCGCCCCCTCACAACACACCCACATGACTCTTATCGACTTTGGTAACAAAGTTGGTATTGTTGTTATATAAAAAATATCACCAACGTATCATAGTAGCACGCTACTAAGACGCCAATGAACAAAACTCCACGTATCATAGCGCTAATGCACTAAGACATGAAGTTGAGTATGCCTGTTACACTTAAAAGTGCTACCAAACACACTCATCATCCCAATCCGAAAGATAGACGACACATCGCTATGCGCAACGACGTCGCCCACAAACGGTATGGGTGTGCGATGTCCACGGGAAAGCCGTATTGCTACAACAAACCCGCTTACCACCAGCACTAAGATGTTAATTGTATACCTCCATCGACCAGAACCACAAGAATGCGTCGAATCAGGCGCAGCACACCCGCAGATCCATCACAAGACGCAATACCGCAAGTAGCAGTAAGCATCAATGCAACTATCATACGGGTGGCGCCCCCCTCACAACACACCCATATGACTCCTATCGATTTTGGTAACAAAGTTTTTATTGTTGTTATATAAAAATATCACCAACGTATCATAGTAGCACACTACTAAGACGCCAGTGGACAAAACTCCACGTATCATAGCGCTAATGCACTAAGACATGAAATTGAGTATGACTGTTACACTTAAAAGTGCTACCAAACACACTCATCATCCCAATCCGAAAGATAGACGACACATCGCTATGCGCAACGACGTCGCCCACAAACGGTATGGGTGTGCGATGTCCACGGGAAAGCCGTATTGCTACAACAAACCCGCTTACCACCGGCACTAAGATGATATGTCTAGGACACATCGGTTAGCGAGTCCAAGTTTACCTCGGACCAATTGCTCGTGAAGCAGCACACACGCCACCATAATATTCCTTTTCAAGTCCCTAATAAGGACTAGTCATTTTGCTACAGTACTAGGAGCAGTCAGTCACCCGACCACCCCATACAATGCTTATGCATCAAGGAGACCTCCTATAATATTGCTTTTGTATCATAGACCTTACTTTCATAAGTCATGTATATATAGGATTCGAACCCACGACCCTACTATTGTAATGCATATTAATCATAGAGACCTTCTATAGTATTGCTTTTGTATCATAGACCTTACTTTCATAAGTCATTCATATATAGGATTCGAACCCACGACCCTACTATTGTAATGCATATTATTCATAGAGACCTTCTATAGTATTGCTTTTGTATCATAGACCTTACTTTCATAAGTCATTCATATATAGGATTCGAACCCACGACCCTACTACTGTAATGCAAATTCATCATGGAGACCTTCTTTAGTATTGCTTTTGTATCATTGAGTTTAATATCATAAGTCCCTAATATAGGACTAGTCATTGTGCTACAGTACTTCAGGCAGTCGGGCTCCCGACCACCCCATATATATGTACAACTGCAGGTATGTACCTCCGACAGCTTCCTCCATACAAGACATCTATACGTGAACACCTTCCATAACTTAGGAAAATTTTCTTTAATACATGAACTCCTTCAACAACTTAGGAAATTTCATCTATACGTGAACACCTCCCATGACTTAAACAATTTTTAACAAATTTTCTAATTATCTTATAAACGTTATTTAACTTAATTTTATAATATTTTTTGACTTGTATTTCTATTATTTATCTTATTTTAAATATTTTTTCAAGTTTTTAAATAAATTTATTTATTACGAAAAACAATAATTTTGCCTTTAATTTACTATGTTATTGGGATAATGTCTGAAATATATTAACTTTATGTTTATTAATTTAACTTAATTGCTTAATATATATCTTTTAAGACTATTTTTGACGCCCCTTTATATTGAATTTAATTATTAATAATAATATTGGGCCGTCACACTAGCACGTCAGGAGCGTAGTTAACGTTGTCGGGATAATGGGTGACAGCGAGGGGGCTGTAGACAGTCAAGTCGAGAGACTGAGTAATATTGAGCAACACCCTGCCACTACTAGTAGTAGTGCGGCGGGGCCATTCAGTATGCTTGGAGTTAAAATCTCCAAACATAACTAACTGAGTCGCCTAGTGCAAGGATGGCCTCGAAATCACTCTTAACGGGGAGGGTTTCGCTAGGGATATAGCAAGAGGCTATAATGATAGACTGCTGTCCAGTCATGGCTAATTTAGTGATAGTGGCTTCCATACTGGTAAGCGTCGGAGTGGGTATGTGGGAGCAATGAAGGGACTTTTTGTAATAAATGGCAGTACCGCCGCCTTTGCGGTCGGATCTGCCATTACGAAGAAGTGAATAACTTTTGATAGAGAGGCCTTTAGAGACCTTAGAGCTGAGGTGGGTCTCCTGAAGGAGGAGAAGGTCGGCTTCGCGATCTCGAAGAAAGAGCCTAAGCTCTGGGAGGTTATTTCGTAAACCGCGGATATTGAACGAAACAAGCGACAAACTCTTTAGTTTGATACGACTGTGCAATATTGTGGAAGCAGAGGGCTCCGGCATAGTGTTTTTACGACGAACTTAGTAGATTGATGTGCTCAGCAAGAGCAAGGAGACGGTCTTGAGAGGACCGTTAGACACTAGGCTTAGATCATCTACTATAGGGTCCGCCTGTTTTTGTGGGGCGGTAGAGGGCCGCGGGATATTTGTTGCCTTTGGGAACCAAGGGTTTATTGGGAGCGGCGCAGGCTGGGAGAGCGGAAGGCTCATAAGGGGCCGAGGTGGCCGATAGGGGCCCTGAGGGGGCCGATCGGAGTAGACCGGCTAGATAATATAGTTATATACTCTTGTTCTTTCAGTTTTGTTTTTTTACTTAAAACCTTGAGATGTATAAACATTACAACAATCCGAATTTAGAACTTATATACCGCATGGGTCGTTCATCTTTGAATAGATCAACTTTTTTATAGGATAAGGGTGACAAATAAGCACACAGTCCACCTGATGGTAAGTGGATGCTGTGGCCCATTGACATCTACATTTAACCTCGATCAAAATGTCACTCTTGAGGCCTAAGATGGAATGCCTCGATTCCAGTAAAACGGAAAACGGGTCGCCGGTTCTCTACACTCATTATACGAAACACAGCAGCATTAAGCTACTATTTTACGCTGGTATTCTGTGAGAGCATGGTCCTTCCCCGGTAGAGCCGGCCCATTCATGCTACAACCTCGTAATAGCTGCAGTGTGGCTCTACCACGTAAGAACAACTTAATATCTATTAAAGCAACTTTTTTATCCCTATAGTAACAAATCCGAATACTGATATAAAATTACTTATTAAAACATATTAATACAAGATTTTATGACATGATAACGAATATAAGGCTAATATTATTAATTTTTACGCAAATGAAAATTGAATGCGCTCTGTTATTTGAGATGACAGGTGATGTTTATGACCAGGAAATAAACAAAACAGTATCGATTTTAAACCTGTTTTAGCAAAGATATATTATTTTTTCCTTTTTATTACATTTTATATACCGTCAGTGATTTAAATGGATTTTTTATTTGAGTAAACACGACAAATGAGCACATAGTTTACTTAATGATAGATGGATATTTTGGCCTATTGAGTCCAAGATCTAATCATATTTAAGAATTTTAACGTAGATGCGTTATCATCCCCTGAGGAATAATTCTAATAAAGAATGCCTCATTACCAGTAAACGGCAACGGTTTTTGACATTCACTATATCAATAAGCGATATAATGTTTCTATTTCACGCTCGTATTCTGTCAGCATGTCCTTTCCCCGCACAAATTATCCAGCCTTTCTTTGTTCTACAGTATTCATATTGATCAATATTCGTGTGACGATGTGATAAACAGGAATGATATGACTTAAATCCTCCCTCTCCGCTTTACTACCGGACAACCAGATGCTAGGTCGTATCCATCCCTTAGTTGTTAACACACCATTCCACCAAATTCGCTATTTCTGCTGGCAAACATTATTACGTGCTTTGCTGAGTTTAGGTCTTAAGGTTAAAGAGAGCCAATATAATTAAACATTCTATCATCGTCCTAAGAAGTGGCAACGCATGACATCTTATTTGAAGTTGGGTGCTGGTGTCTATGAACTGCAGTAACTTCTTACTATTAGGTGGACTGCAAATTCGTTAGTCATATCAATTTAGTAAAACGAAAACTATGTATTGGCCAACGAAGCAAAATTGAAGAGTGGAAATGAGGTATCACATCTTAGTCCTCAAAAGTGACTACGCATCTGAATTTTTATTCTTAATTGAGGGTAGTTTTAGATGTCTGCGATCTTCAGCATTAGGTGGTCTATGTTCTCGTTAGTCATCCTTCCATTAAAATATTAAATATACTATAAAATACTAGTTTACTACATACAACCGTTTTCCTCTGTTTTCTATCACAATGATGGCACTAGGGCAAAAACAATATTTTCTGATGATACAATCCATGTTCTGTTGCTTTATTTTTTCTCCACAAACAGAGAAGTTTACTAGAAACCTACGTATTTATAGTGTTGTTATTAGACCGTAGACAAAAATAAGAAGATAAACATACGGACATAGCCATAATACTTTTTAAATTGTTATTGAAAAAAAAACTGTTAAAATCGGTCTAGTTTTAGAGAAGAAACTGGCCGAGCTGCAGATCTCTCACTCGGTTGTTCAGCTCGTCCATTCATGCAATCCACGACAAAAATAGATTGTTAAAAATCTCTTTGTATCACAAAAACACGCAGTGCTTATTTTATTCAGATCTCAATTTTTTTTGGTATTCTAATTTGTATTTTTTTCGGGCAACATTTCTTTTTGTTTGTTTCAAATAACATTTAAACGTTGTAAACGATTTTCTGTACTTTTATATAGATTCGTTTTTTGTAGTTTATGACATTTTGTTACTTTTATCTTTTTTATTTGTTAATTTGCTGTTTACAGTTTTTATTTTAAGCCAGTGTTGAAATATAATACAAACATATATTCGTTGTGACTGCTTGTGAAGTTTACCCAAAAAAGTTTAGATAAATTAAACAATTTGCCCACAGACTATGAACAATATTATAATATCATCATCATCATCATCATTACAGCCCCTCACAAGTCCACTGCTGAACATAGGCCTCCCCCAAGTAATGCCACAAAGCACGGTCCTGAGCCACCTGCATCCATCGTCTTCCTGCATGTCTTACCAGGTCGTCACTCCATCTAGTGGGGGGTCGCCCTACACTACGCCTACCGGTACGAGGCTGCCACTCGAGAACCTTTCTTCCCCATCGGTTATCGGTTCTTCGAGCTATATGGCCGGCCCATTGCCACTTCAGCTTACTAATCCGTTGGGCTATGTCGGTCACTCTGGTTTTACTGCGGATATCCTCATTTCTGAGTCTATCACGCAGAGAAACTCCGAGCATAGCCCTCTCCATAGCTCGCTGAGCGACCTTCAGCGTCCTCATACGGCCAGCAGTGAAGGACCACGTCTCTGATCCGTAAGTTATTTAATTTATAATTAATATTATATTATAATTATAATATAAAATAACTAAATTAAAATCCTTTGAGTGCGCTCCTTAATTGTTTGTGCTGTTACGACTTCTAATAAGTATAATTTAATTATTTATTGTTTGTATGCAAAATAATAAATAAAGAAATCTGTAAAGCGGTTGATCAGTAGACCAACCCTGGGACTTCCCACTTTTTTCGAGCTTGAAACGCTCGAAAGTAAACGATTATTTAGAAATTTTAAATAGCTATAACTTTTGAACGCATCATTCGATTTTGATTTACTTGTCGCCATTAGACGTAATTGTTAAGTGCCAAAAATTGTGTGACAGGTCTTGAGTCGATAGATCGAATAATTTAAAAAAATATCTCAAAAAAATTATTTAGAAATTTTTAAATAGCTATAACATTTGAACGCGTCCGATTTTGACTTGGCGGCATTCGACGCAGATTTTCAAGTACAAAAAAGTGTCTGTAATCAATATATATTAATATATCAATAAACACTTTGGAACGCCGTAACGCTCATATTGATTGGATGTTGACACATACACACACACACACACACACACACACACACACACACACACACACACGCACGCACGCAAGCACGCACGCACGCACGCACGCACGCACACATGCACAGACGCACGCACGCACGCACGCACGCACGTATGCGCGCACCACGCACGCACGCACGTACGCACGCACGCACTCACGCACGCACGCACGCTCACACACACGCATGCACGCACACACGCACGCACGCACGCACACGCATACGCACACGCACAGGCACACGTACACGCACACGCACACGCACACGCACACGCACACGCACACGCACACGCACACGCACACGCATACGCACACGCACACGCACACGCACACGCACACGCACACGCACACGCACACGCACTTGTAATAAATACAGATCAAAAAGCAAGAAGTCTTCACTTCAATAATAAAAGCCTTTCATTATATAATAGAAGTAAATCTTTCGATGTAATTTTGAATACCAGCGTAAAATAGTAGCTTGATGCTGCTGTGTTTCGTATGGTGACTGAAGAGTACCGGAGATCCTTTTTACTGGAAACGGGGCATTCTATCTTAGTCCTTACGGGTGACAACGCATCTGCATTTTGATTCGTAATCGAGGATAGATGTAGATGTCTGTGGGCCACAGCAACCACTTACCACCAGGTGGACTGTGTGCTCCTCTGTCACCCTATCCTATAAAAAATTCCCATCAATAATTTGTTATTTACACTATGACGTTATTCAATTATGATTGTCATTCGAATAATTGAATATAGTAATTTATAATAACAGATAAAACTGGCATGATAAAATCAGATAATCGGTGTTTCTTCATTGAATCCGGTCGACCTTTTTTTAAATCAGTAGATTCCTATATGGAGTAATTGCATAATAATTACGCAGTCATAAATTTGTGGCCCGTGTAATTATTACATATTTGTGTGCGCTCAATCCCCGGGCTTAAAATAATTTAATAAACTATATAAAAGTGGCTATCGTAGGAAGATGCCGTAGATAAGCAGTAGCGTTTATTAACAAATTATTAACTTTAAAGAAAATCTAATCCAACTGCATTGCCTTTTTAATATCTTATTATGAATAAAAAATGAAACACTGTCTGTTTTCCCATGATCCAACCCTGTATGTGATATCTTGAGTGTTGAATATATTTGTTTAATTAAATTCAAAAATAAATAAAATAATAAAACTCGATAAAATCCGTAAAAGTAGTTTTAATCAATGTATTAGTGTTCGCGTATATATAAGAAATCATTAAATTCAAAAATGAAAATCTTGCCCTTAAATTGTATTTGCATATAATTTAAGAACTTAAAGATACAATTGAAATGTAAAGTTATAATATATACTTAGTCGGGTCATAAATTCTGTCAAAACTTTATTATTTAAAAAATTTGAATACTAGCTACATGAACTTCACCAATTTTAAAAATATAACGTTTGCGCTTGCCGAAAACAAAGAAAACAATAATTTTCATTCATTTTCAAATATGGAGTGGTCGAAGAAAGAAGATAGATTAGCCGCCACCGCTGTGGTTACGCGCCTGTGGCGGCGCTGTCGTCGCGCCGCAGGCGAAACACACCGAAGCCTAAATCACACTATCAAAATTCCGAATCATAAACAGTATTATATAGAACATCTCCGAACTGTCACACGAAGTGTAGGCCGCTCCCCGGGCAGAACACCTTGCCCGGCTGGAGATCTCCTCTTTTCCTTCCACGGCCACAGTGATGATCACCCAACGTGATCTGAACACGCAACCAACAACCTTCGGTAACTTCAAGCTTCATCATCGTCATTGAATACCCCACCCATCCACTCCCGAGCAGATATCGTCTGCAGTGTTCATATCCTGCAAGCCATCTAGCTTCACAAGGTTCATCGCAGCACTGGAATAATAAAGCTTCCCGTTCCTTCAATCTACTCTCTGCGCTATACAGTGTTCGGCACGGCTCTGAGCCTTACTCGCCTCTGCTTCACGGCACTCTCGCAGATTACTTGCCTCCTTCTCGACTCACCGCAGACTACATGGCAATCTCCTGGCTAAAGTTGTTCAAAACGACTACAAATCAATAGCACGCTACAGACTATAAACTAGAAATTTCTAGCGCGCTATTAAATACGCTATGTTATAGCGCGCTATTTATAAAAAAGTGTGTAGGAGGCCGGCAAGCGCGTTAAGTTTAGCAGCACGCTATATCTCGTAGCACGCTACATTACATGTCGTTCATTGGATAGACCGCGTGCTATATAAGAACATTGTTACGTAATAAGTCGCATTTTAGATTAAAATAAAATAAAGTGGTAAAGAAAAATTAAAGAACGCTCTTTCATACTTTTCCGGTATACGACTTTTTATAATCCTAAAAATATTTTTAAGGACTGTACTTTTTAAAACAATACAAAATTAGTCATTTTTTATTATAATTGATGTTAACGTTATTTTAACCTTAATATAAATTATAAATCAAAGATGTATTTAATAGTTTATTGATTGTATGTACAAAAATCAACTATTTACAAACACTATTGTATACACTTTTGTAGCACACAACTGTGTCCTTCGAGCACTTATAAATATACAGTATACACTAACTAAATAACGTCTAACACTGAATTAGTTCGCGTGCGATGAATAGCGTGCTGCTGGATTAAATTTGCGTCACACGTCTACTCCCAACAGCGCAGCTGCTAGAACTAATTGCCGCTTGATATGAATAGCGCCAAAGCGTCATAGCGTCATAGCGCCATGGCGACTACTTACATAGCACGCGCTATGCGTTATGAAGAGATAGCGCGCTATAATATGACGCTATGCGCTATATTAACCACCATTAGATATGAATAGCGCCAAAGCGTCATAGCGTCATAGCGCCATGGTGACCACTTACATAGCACGCGCTATGCGTTATGAAGAGATATGGCGCTATGCGCTATATTAACCACCATTACTCCTGGCACTTGCACATTCGTCGGCTGTCGTCATGCCGCAAGCGAAACACACCGAAGCCTAAATCACGCTATCAAAATTACGAATCATAAACAGTATATATAGCACATCTCCAAACTATTCCCTCCGCAACAAGCGAACCCTATATAAGGTCTGCATATGACCTGTCATAACTTACGCGGCCCCCATTTTCGCACATGCTAAGCACAAAGTTATAAATGAACTTCAAATAGTTCAAAATCTATTCTGTCGTAAGGCCACTAACTCGCCCTATTATGTCCGTAATGCCGACCTACACCGAGACTTAGAGCTCCCAACAATCCAACTGTTCCTTAAATCACTCTCTGAGAGATTTTACAAAGCCTTAGAGTCCCACCCAAATCATCTCATTCGTGAGAAAGCTGCCTATGCAGCCCCTATCCACACTCGCTATAGTGTGCGCAGACCGAGAAACTCTCTCTCAGACCCCCCCCCCCAACAAGCTTTCGGCTGACCTGAACTGCCTCCTGGCGGCTCAGGCCGAGCCTACATAACACATCCCTTAATCTGCCTTAATTAGGAACACTTCTAAGCGGCTTTTCGCCGCTTGCGCCCTCTTTTCTGCCAAGGAGGGTCGCGTCCGTATACGGCTTAGAGATCTCTAGTTATACCGTTAAGCCAGTCCCTAAAAGGTGGGGTTTAGTGGGTAAAAGTCTCCGCATAACCACGCAGCCGGCTGCGTGGTATTCTATGAGCATTCCCCACCTCCCTCCCTCGCTTTCCGGAGGGTTGCCCATATTTGCTTCGGGCTCAAAAAACGTAAAAAAACTATCACACGGAGTGTAGGCCGCTCCCCGGGCAGAACACCTTGCCCGGCGGGAGATCTCCCCTTTTCCTTCCACTGCCAAACTCCAAAAGAGATTTTCAATAATGTACAAAAATGAAAATAACCCCACGATTTGTTTATCGCTCTATCAAACGATTTACTGTGGATTCAAGTTTCGAAGATCGTAAGAGAACTGGCCAAAATCGTATAGTTAGGACACCGGTGATCATCAAAGCAGTGAAGGCGCGAACCCAACGAAATCCTGTTCGTAAGCAAAAAATCTTAGTTCTTCAGATGGGCCTTAGCAGAACCACGGTCAAAAGAGTGACCAATGAAGACCTAGGACTTATCGAGCTTATCGTAAACAGACCGGACATTTTTCGAACGAGCGTTTGAAAAAAAATTAGGCTGGATAGATCCCGCGCTTTGTTACGGCGGTACACGAGAAAAAATACCGCGTAAATTTTGTTTTCAGATGAATTTTTTTAACATTGAAGAAAGTTATAATAAATAAAATGATAAGACATATGCCCACAGCAGTGAAGAAGCCAGCACGCGTATTCCGAGGGTTCAACGAGCACATTATCCTTCGTCACTCATGGTTTGGCTTGGAATCTCATATTCAGGCTTAACTGAGGTGTTTTTCCTTGAAAAAGATGTAAAAACCAGTGCCGAAGTGTACCAAAATACCGTCCTACCAAACATAATCGAACCTCTTTCTCAAACAATGTACAAAAACAGACATTAGATATTGCAACAGGACTCTGCACCAGCTCATAGGTCACTAAGCTGCATGCTTTGAACTGGTTGACCGCCCATGGAATTTAATTCATCGGACATGAAGAGTGGCCCTTTTCTAGTTCAGATTTAAGCCTACTGGATTATAAGATATGGCAACATTTGAAGAAGAAAGTATGCGCTAAACCTCGTCAGAATTTGAAATCTCTCCGAGCATTTTTGGCTAAAGCAGCGGTAGAAATAGATATGAGTATGGTGCGTGCTGCGATTGATGATTGGCCGCGTCGATTAAGGGCATATGTTCAAAATAGGGGAGGGCATTTTGAATAATCCAAATAAAATTGTATTCTTAATTAAATTACTTTTCATTTCATTTGTAATTTCTATATAATTATCAAAAAGTGCATCATTAATTTAATAAAAAGTTTTTGACAGAACTTGTGACCTAAGTATTATTATAAAATAGTTGGTACATGTTACGTTGCTTTGTTATAGAATATGGGTGACAAACGAGCACATAGCCATCTGATGGTGAGTGAATGCTGTGGCCCATTGACATCTACATTTATCCTCAACTAAGAATCAAAACGCAGATGTGTTGTACCCCTGAGGGCTAAGGTGAAGTGCCATTCATCATTCATTCATCATTTCCAGTAAAAAGGGTTGCTGCCGTAGAAGAAATAATTGAGAAAATATCGTCTTAAATTTGAATCTGATGATACCACGCTACATGACCAGTATAGTTAGTTTTAATGTGTATAACTCCGCGCAATGTTGCTAACAAATATAGAAATAGTTTAACAGCTCTGGGACGGTATGGCAGCACATGAAACACGAACAACCAGAAATTAATTTTATATATCAGATAATAGCGATCAGTCCCGAGTGATTTCTGGATCTCGATAACAGAGCACTAGGTTCAAACTGAATATAAATGTTCCTAATAACGCCAGAATTTCTGTTACGGCGGCCAGCCTAAGAGACTATTCATCGGCGCAAAAGGATTATAGGCCCAAATTTATCGTAAGCACAGATGCAATAATCCGATGAAACCAGGTAAACGATGTAGAAAATCAAGATTTACGTGCTTTCCGAGGCACGGGGGTGAGACATCGCCAACTTCCTGAGTCCGGGCAGCTACTGAGAAAATTGCTGGCGGAAAAACTCAATAATTAATTTTTCATCTTTTCATTTCAGGGCCTCATGATAAGCAGTCGCACTACTACAAATACTAGACTAACGAGGCAGTCGTAATAATCCATCTAGGGATCCATTCAAACACACAAAAAAAATTTGATTAAAATCGGTTGTATGGTTTTAAAGTTTATAACGGACATAGGTAGAAATATTTTTTGTGTTTTATGTAGAAAGATAGATGAACCGTTATGATAGATTGGGCTCGTTCGTTCTAATTCAAATTTTGATATGCTAGGGCATCTTGTAACTGTTGAGTTTCGATTTACGGTGGAACGCAACAAGCGTAAGGGTGCTACAACACCAGACTGTCGATAAAACGTTGTTCAATTATTGATTGACGTCGATCGAGAATTAATCGATGTGTTTGTGGGGTCATCATCATCATCAGCCTCGGTCGATCCTATCCATTCGTGCTACAACCATGATATAGCTGCAGCGTGGCTCTACCACGTAAACAAACATATGCCAAGTGTTACATCTATGGCAAATAACCACTCCATTAGGCGATCTAAGGTGTAGGCCCGTGTTCAGCAGAGGACTTATGATAAACTGTAATGAATGAATTGAGTTAATGATGAATGTTTTATGTTTTTTAACTGATCACATTAAGAATAACATGGTTAATAAATTAAAAATGCTAATGCTAAAATTGTTAGAAATAAGAAATTAAAAAAAGATTTATCACTTTCATCAGTAATAGCTAAATAATCAGAGATATAACCAGAGATTAATGGGAAATTATTTACATAAACGACCACTTAACGATTAGAAGTTTGGCTATTGGTTTTTGTTTGAAATGTATACACTCGAATATATTATATTTTTAGGAACGGCCGAATAGTCAAAATATCTTATACTATAGGTATTATTGATGTTAGTAAATTAGTAGAGATATAAGTACATTTTTTTCGAGTCAGCTAACTCAAACAATGGCATGTGTTCGGTCTTTTTCATAGTTTACCAACTAGAGGAATAGTGTACATCAAACTGATTAATCGGCATATAACTTGCGTTTCGAAATTCATTATAATTTGCGCACTTGCACACATCTTAATATTGATTAGGAACCGAATCAACTCTCACCGGATAGAAAATATGCAGTGTGAGGTGTCTTTAATAGTAAAATAACAATTCCCACAGGACTTCTTTCATTTCCGGGACTATAATGTCGAAAAATATTCCACTGCGATGCACACAGAAATAATACATATTCTTTTTTTTTATAGAAGAGGGGGCAAACGAGCATGCAGCTCACCTGATGTTCAGTGACTACCGCCGCCCATGATCAACCGCAACACCGGGGGAATTGCAGGTGCGTTGCAGGCCCTTTAGAAAGGAGTAAGCTCTTTTCTTGAAGCTCCCCAGGTCGTATCGGTCCGGAAAAATCGTCGGTGGTAAATTATTCCACAGGGAGGTCGTACGCGGAAGAAAACTCCTAGTGAAACGTACAGTGGTGGACCGCCAAGCATCCAGATGGTGTGGATGGTATCGGGAGGTTCGCCGCGTAGTGCGTTCATGAAATTTGGTGTTTACGATTAATCCGAACAATTTCTCAGAGCACTCCCAGTAATAGATGTGATAAAATACGCAAAGAGATGCAACATCTATTTGCAGCGCCAATGTATCGAGCCGATCGGAAAGCACTCGGTCGTCGACGATTCGAGCCGCTCTGCGCTGGATGCGGTCAGGTGGAAGGAGCTGGTACTGGGGAGCCCCAGCCCAGAGATGGGAACAGTATTCCATGTGCGGCCGAACCTGCGCCTTGTAAAGTTGCAGGCGGTGTGCCGGCATGAAATACTGTCCCGCTCTGCTGAGCACGTCAAGATTTTTAGAGGCCAATTTGGCCTTCTCTTCCAAGTGACCACGAAACTGCACGTAACTTGATATGTCGACGCTGAGGATTCTGATACTGGCTGAGGCAACAAGGGGAGTGCCTTGAAATTGAGGAGATACGACAAAGAGGTTCTTTTTAGCGGTTAACACGCAAACTTGTGTCTTCTGGGGGTTAAAATGGACTAGATTTTGTCGCCCCCAATCCCAGATTTTGTTCAGCAAAGACTCGACCTCAGACACTCGGTACTCAGAGACGTTTTCCCGAAAAATATTGACACGGCCGGTGTACAGAGCATCACCATTGCTGTCATCTGCATAGTAATTAATGTTGCAGGTTTGCCGGCCAATGGTGATCTTGAAATGCTGGTCCAAGGGGGAGGCTTGGACTCTACTGCCGCCGCATCTATAAGTCAGGTAGACCAAAAGATCACCAGCTGATCGACCACGACGAAAACCGTATTGGCGGTTACTAATCAGCTGGTACTTCATACCACATACCTATTCAAGATATAATTTTTTCATTCGTCAGTCAGGTTAGATTTGCTCACGATGGGTTATCATATTACAATACCCTAGTCAAATGGTACAGTAATACCGCTGTTTTAATATGGTAACAAGTCATTCCATCTAAATCATCAAGGGTATCATTGCATAACCGTTTTGATTATAAATTGAGGACACAGCATTCATTTACAATCAAATGGACTTTTTGATCATTTTTCATCCGCACTCCTATAAAAAAATGTTTACGGAAAATTTTCGATGTAGTTTGTCATAACTTTTTCATTAGGTAACCTTACAAAGATAACTGGATCAACGCAATAACACTCCTCTTAACAAATGTCACAGCCTTGTATTATAGTTCCTTAAGTTCGTGTGACTCATTACTCTATAAACGTAGGTTTTATTAATGATATTTAATAAAAAAGACAGTCAAAATATTTATTCAAAATTAGGCTTTACAAAGTACTTTTAAAGTCATGTACAGCATCGCTTGAACAAGTAACTAATGCGGGTACCTAATAAGAAGCGGCAGGAAATTCATATTTGCATTAGTCTCCTCCGAATACTTACAATTCAGCCTTAAGAATACTGCGTAATTTTAGAACACTACTACTAGCTTGCCAGGCAGACGTTGTTCTGCCCTTTTCGACGACCCTTTGTCATGTCCTATTAAGTCCTTTAATTAGCAAAAAAAAAATTGTGAAAAAAAACTATCCTATTTCGCAAGTTGGACCAAACTGCGCACAGTGTGCAAATTTGGTTAAAACCTGTTAATTAGTTTAGAAGTCCACAAACAGTGTAGTCGTAGACAAACAACGTGACACGTAATTTATATATATTAAGATTATGTTAGGGGTTACTTGGAATAAAAGGGTGAGTTAGTATTTATTCTAATAAAAAACTGTGGTTTTTCAAAAAGAAATAAACGCACAAGTGGTTTAGACAAGTTGAAATAATGAATGAGGAAAGAGTGACAAAGCAAACAGGCTGGTGCTTTTCACCGTGACATCGTTACGGTAATAGGCACCATGCAAAATGTGTTTTCGAGATTATGGTCACGCTATCGTGCCGCGGGGTATGTGGTGGAAAAACATCCAGGACCAAGTCGTATAACTACACCCAGAAAAGACGGGTTTTTGCAAATTGGTAGAAGAAGGCAACCAAATGTTACGGTGAAGCAATTGGTTCAAAAGCTACAAGTCTGAATACCAGGTCATTGTGAGTGAACAAACTGTGAAGAGGAGACTGCACGAAGCCAACCTTTTAATGCTTGTAGACCACTTCGGGTTAAAGCTCTAAGATGAGGAAATCTTGAACGAAGACTGCGATGGGTTAGAGAACATGTGAACTGTGAACCTCATCAATGGTCGTAGCTATTTTGAACCGACAAATCTCAATTTGGTTTTCATCCTGATTCGAGGAGAGTACGTGTTTAGAAAGTTTCTGGTCGTAGAAGCCGGCTTCAATACCCTTAAGAAGTTCAGAAATTTGTTTGGTGAAAGAACGGACCTCGTTTGGATACAGGGCACTATGATGGCTGAAAAATATGGTGATGACATGCTAGAATCAATAGTCTTGCCCAAAAATAGCACAACTTTTCCTACTTTTGCACTACCATGCCCATTCACATACGGCCAGGGTGTTAACAGCTTGGTTGGACGAAAAAGATTTTACAGTCCTGGAATGACCAGCGCAAGCCTCAGATTTAGATTCCGTTCAGCATGTTAGGGATATCATTTCAAAAAAAAATTAAGTTAAAGTTAAAGTTACAGCCTATATACGTCCCACTCCTGGGCACAGGCCTCCTCTCAATTCTGAGAGGGCTTAAGGGCAAGGAATTGTCCGCCGCGTTGCTCCAATGCGTGTTTGAGAACTTCACATGTCTTCGAAATATTTTTTTCTTATTTCTCAGACATGCCGGTTTCCTCACGATATTTTCTTTCACCGCCGAGCACGTGGTAAATTAGCACTTAAAATTGCAATTAACAATTTCATTGGTATCGGCGGGGCTCGAACCCGGTGTGCTCGCGTGTTGTGAAATTTACAGCGAGCGCTAACCGTCTAAACTACCACAGTTTACTAAATTTAATTTTATATTTAATTTTATGTGTTGATATATACATTGTCAACACGTGAGATAAAGAATAAATAAAATTCAATTGAATTCATTGCATCTTTTCTATGATACAGGTGACAAATGAGCACACAGTCCACATGATGGTAAGTGGATGCTGTGGTCCAAAGAAATCTATCCTTGATTAAGAATCAAAATGCAAATGCGTTGTCACCCCTGAGGACTGAGATGGATTGCCTCGTATCCAGTTAAAAGAGTCTCCGCTTCTTACACTTACCATACTAAACACCAGCATCAAGTATTCCGTGAGAGCGTGGTCCTTCCCCATTCAAGCCGACCCATCCGTGCTACAACTATAATTTAGCTGCAACGTGGCTCTACCACGTAAAGTAATATATATTGTATTAGTATATACTCTATGCCGTAATCAACTAGTTTGGCAGGTGTATTGCTAATCACAATACCAGATGTTGCAGCAATAGGTACAGAAGCAGCTATTGCTGCTCTAGATATTATATTGAATCTTTTATAGAGATTTTTATAACGCCATTTAGCGAAGGCCACAAGATATTAAATTTCTCAAAGTTGTAATAAAATTCAATGAATTCTTTTGTGTGAAGAATTTTAACCCGTTTACTCAACATGTCAATAAATTGAATGAAACTACTTTGATCGAATTTTATCGCTACTATGTGTAATTATTTCTGTAAACGCATTAATAAACCTTAGAGTAAACATACATAAAAGTAATATAACTTGACCTTTATTAATCTTCAAATCCTAGCTAGTTGCATTCTAATTAACTCGCGCAATTTGATTCGATCTCGTTTGAACCACTGACATTATAAATAATCAAAATTATAATTATTTATACGCCATGTAATAGCAACCTAAGAGAATCTTTATCATCTCATGGACCTCGTTAATTAACAGTAGTGTCTTCTTGATAGTAACAATTTTTTTTTAAAAACTGTGGATATCTGGTGGATCATATTTATGTTAAGACGTAGACTTTGATAGGCCGTAACGATGATCTATTAAAGCTTATTTAATTAAAATCATTATGTCCTAGACCCACGCTCTGACCATTAAAAAAAGTTTATTAGGTTGGGGACACACGTATGCCCTTCTTTCATAATTATATAAATTGTTAACATTCCGTATATTGTTATTTAATTGTTATTATTCCGAGCTATGGAGAGGGCTATGCTCGGAGTTTCTCTGCGTGATAGACTCAGAAATGATTATATCCGCAGTAAAACCAGAGTGACCGACATAGCCCAACGGATTAGTAAGCTGAAGTGGCAATGGGCCGGCCATATAGCTCGAAGAACCGATAACCGATGGGGAAGAAAGGTTCTCGAGTGGCAGCCTCGTACCGGTAGGCGTAGTATAGGGCGAGTCCCACTAGATGGTGTGACGACCTGGTAAGACATGCAGGAAGTCGATGGATGCAGGTGGCTCAGGACCGTGCTTTGTAGCATTACTTGGGGGAGGCCTATGTTCAGCAGTGGACTTGTGAAGGGCTGTAATGATAATGATGATGATTCCGTATATGTCTCTATTTCTTTACTTGAAAAATACATTTTACGCTAATATTTGTAGCAATCGGTCGATATATTAGCTAAAGTAACAGATGACCTTTTTGGAATAAGATTTTTAGTCTACAAACTTACAAACTTTTTAAGCAAAGCGGATTGGACATGCAAAATGATCATTCACTAGACTGCAACTGAAAAAAATTACTCGTAGAGTCAGGGTTTACTATGGGTTTGGCGATAATTTATAACATCATGAGGCAGTGTGGATACATAGGGCGGCCCTAATGTCTTATGGCATTCTCTAACAGTAAACCCTGGATTATTTGGGAAACTTTGGCAGATGCAAACAGTTTACAAAATAAAATTAATGTATAAGATATAATTAAATGTAAATAAACACTAATATACATATAATATTTTTAAATTATTGCTTTAAAAATATTCGCAGATATTTCTTGATAAATCACCATTGGAATAAGCTGGTTTACACTGTCAGTAATAATCAGTGTTGATCAGAAATACATCGATTAATTGGTAGCAAAGGTCGTGTAACTTAATTAACCTAACTGGCAATAAATATTCACACGTTTTTTTTTTTTAAATTAACATACGTGTTTGTGATTGTTATTAATAACTGCTAGACATTAACAGTGTTGATTTTAGTTCAGTATGTCGACAGTAAAGTTCTAAACTTTCTTCTATGTACATAGTTGACAAAATTATCTTTTTAAACCCTGTATTTAACGCTTTATTTCGCTTATTACTGTATTATTCCTATAATTGGATTTTTTGATTAACTTTAAAAAGTAAATATGTAACATCGCATATCTATCAACTTTAACACATTTATTAAATCCCACTATCAATCCCTCTCTATATATTATTTTTATTAAATGTCACTTTGCCGTGTAGTTACGTCGTAAGAGAAGCCATTATCCCATATTACCCCGTGGGTGTAATTAGAGTCCACTATGGGAAATTAACAAGAGGCGGCAGCAGTAATTTCCTGATAAAATCAAAATATTAAAAAACTTCGATTGGTAACGAACGAATACAAATTATGTACTATAGTTTATCTCGTCAAAAGTCACATTATTTTTGAGATACAAGTCATGTTACCTACGAAACTGTTATTTAGGAACACAAACTCGATAAATTTTCTAAATTGCCACCTGATGGTGGCGTATCAACAAAAAGGGCAGACCGGTATAATATCGTAATACTCAGGCATGTTTAGAAATAGTACAGTCAGCAACTTTTTGGTTTATTTTTTAATAAAAAATTGGATAACATGTAAGCCAACTCATATTATCTCAGTTTAAGTGAGTCGTTCATTTACAGCTACATTATTAGAACTGGGTAGTTGATACTTTAGTAATTAGTGATTTCTACTATAATCGTATAGAATTGCTTTTTATATTTGTTTCAAGTGATACTAAAGCATTCGCATTCGAGTGCTACTCATGTACTCTCTTAAATGTTATATAAACATGCCATTAGACTTGGTAGACCAGAACGAATCTTAATAATCAATAAATTACAATCTTTATTGCCCTAAATTTTCTTACTTCTTGTATTTTATAAATTTTTTCTGCACTTCTAGCTACTAATATTAATATGAAAACAATTATTATTTTATAAAAAATATAGTGTTAATAGGCATGTTTTAAATAAAATCTGTTTGAAATATTATAACTTGTGTTAAAATTATTTTGTCTGAAATATTTAGTAATGGTAATCATCTACACGTTGTCGACTGTACGTTTTTCAAATTAACTGCTTCTTAAATTATTGAGCGGTGCCATCGTTGGAAGCCGTATTTCGACAAAATTATGTATTTAGCAACATACTCGTTCACCGATCTACGTTATATACGATCGAGATAATCTCATTTCTATACAGTTCTCTTGAATGTTAATGAGTAAATTATAATAACAATATATTGCAGAATAACATAATTTATGATTTCATACTGTGACATAAATTAGTATTAACGTTTGTCAGTGAATGATTCTAGTGTACAGATATGTATGATTCTAGTGTACAGATATGTATGATTCTAGTGTACAGATATGTATGATCGTCTCGTTAATCTAGTGGTCGTAAGCGCCACTGCTGTTCATGTGGTCCCGAGCTCGAAATCCGGGTCAGGTCAATGTCAGTTATTAGGTTTGAGGAGCACCAGTTGGTTAGTGACTGCCAGTATTGTTTCCGTCGGGGTCGCTCAGCTAGTGATATATTTATTTGTTTATTTAAATAGATACACCATCGACAATATCAATAAACATTGTTACAATCAAAATACTACATTTTTAGATAAAGGATAATATGTCTTTAGAGATGTATACATCTTTATAAGAGAAAAAAAAAACTAAACAACATATAAACTCGAAAACAAAAAGAAATTTAACTAACCAATCAAAGTAAAAGCACCACATCCAGTAATAATTACAATAAATAATAATTTTGAAGCATTAATCTGGCAAGGCAGGTAACAGTAAGTCTTTACATTTTCTTTAAATGCACGTTCGGGGTCGCTAAATATCTTCTTGTTTATTTAACACATGAGCGCAGGCGATCGAGTCTAAGAGGGAGGCATTGGCGGTTAGTTTGGCACAAAGCGCTTATTTCGAAGCTTCTTTCCTATAGGCTTGCATCACCAGTTACCTGTCTTATCGGAGCATGAAGATTATAGTAGACGGTGCACGCTCCGATTGCAAGCCTATTGACGCTGGTATTCCACAAGGCTGCATGCTATCACAACGCTGTTTCTTCTGCATATTAATCATATGTTGCGAACCGATAAAATTCATTACTATGCGGACGACAGTACTGGTAATTCTTTATGCACTGGCAGTGCCAATATATCTCGGGTAAACGTCACCAAGTACCAGAACAAACTTGTGTCTGAAGTTGAGTCCTCTCCGATTGGCTCAATATACTGGCGTTGCGAAGAGATTATTTTAGAAATTGGGCCGGTAATACACCTGCAATGACCCTGGTGTTGCAGTTGTTCATGGACGGTGGTAGTCACTTTCCATCAGATGCATGCTCGTTTGATCCCTTTTCTGTAAAAAAAGGTTATTCTGTTAAGATTTCCTCAGTGGCAGCTAGGAGACAGGAACTTAGCTGTGTTTCACCTCCGTGTCACCTAAAGTACGAAAAGTCATTGGTCGTGTAGGATTGACATCCTAACGGACTAAGAGTGTAAGGAAATCGTGAGTACACCTACGCCTGCGCAGACGCTCGTGTTATTTAAGCCCGGCCTGCGCAGACGCTCGTGTTATTTAATCCCGGACTCCGCAATTTGCTACTCTCCGTTGAGACTAGCCGCCGTGACCAAAATGAAGTCTAGAGAATAATGTATGTCAGTGTTTTTTTATAGGACAGGGTGACAAATGAGCACACAGTCCACCTGATGGTAAGTGGTTGCGTTGGCCCATAGACATCTACATCTATCCTCGATTACGAATCAAAATGCAGATGCGTTGTCACCCGTGAAGACTAAGGTGGAATACCTCGTCTCCAGTAAAAAGGGTCTCCTGTTCTCTACACTCAACATACGAAACACAGCAGCATTACGCTACTATTTTACGCTGCTATTCTGTGAGTGTATGTTCTTCATGGCTTGGTAACGTAACATTGATTTTGGTTTTCATTGTATTACTGTTATGGTCAATGGCTCGGCATCGGCAATAGTATATGTATGCATGTAATGGTAATAAGTATTTGGCTGAAGCGTTGCAGGATGTGGTCAATTTCTGCACATTTAAATATCCTAATGAAGTATTTTTTCTACAGTAAAAACAAAAATAGCTTTTGCATGCAGGATTCTGACCTGTAACCTGCAACGCTTAATACTTAACCGTTTGCTTTGAGCCGGTATAAAAAACTAATTAGTTTTATATATGCACCGGATGCATCAAAAGATTTTATGTTTAATTTATCTGGTGGTATGTAGCTATTGCAGCCTATGAATACCTTCAACCAACTTTCAAATAAATAAAGCTATATATGATTTGTCAACTCTAAGGAGTTTGATGATGGAATGCCTCATAGCCTGTAATTTTTTATACTGGTTCTCCTTAACCTTCAGATTGAAACAGAGCAGTGCACGCACAGCTACTTGTGGTCCTACAACCTAGTAGGATGTAATTTTTTTATAGGTCCAAATTCCAGTCGTTGACCGTGTCGTCGGTTTAAGAAAATCTACTACTCCATATCATCCCATGGGTATCTTAGGAGGCGACAGAAAGAAAAAAATCGGGAGATGGGCAGCAGCATCTTCCTAATAACAACTAAAATAAACCTATTCCTAATAACAACAAAACTGCAGGTGCCAAGCGTGGCAACTTTAGTAAATACCCAAAGCGCAGGTCAGTTCATCGCTAGAAGGTGTGAAGACTTTGTTAGATATGCAGGAAGTCGATGGATTCATGTGGAAACTTCTGGTTTTGCGGTGGCCAATCCTTCTCCCTAGCGTGGTAGTTATGGCAAAGCTATTGTACAATAGAATGGGAGAGGCCTACGAGTATGTTTAGCAGTAGACTTATGATAGTCTATAACTGCAACGGTAAATCCCAGAGGTAGTTAAAAGTTCAAAAATCCCTATTTCTGCAATTTTGAAAGAGCGTAAGTAGAATGTTGTTATACAAATCTACATTAATTATGGGGTTTGGATGAGATTGTACCTCTATATACGAGTATGTTAACATTCAGCACTAAAACATCTCCTGTGTAGTAGGTAGTTTCCTAGGACAACCATTGCCATTGCGGTTGAAATTTTCAGAGACTGTAGTCGATAGAATTAACTGTATAAGCAGTATTTCTTCGAGGAAATACCGTCACTATACCTGTCTCTACTGCAAGCAATAGTTTTTTTTATAGAATAGGGATGAAAAACGAGCAAACAGTACACCATATGGTAAGTGAATGCTGTGGCCCATAGACATCGACATCCATCCTCGATTAAGAATCAAAATGAAGGTGCATAGTCACCCCTTAGGATTAATTCGGTGTGCTTACTATAAAAAGGATCTCCGGCTCTCTACATTCACCATACGAAACATAGCAGCATTAAGCTGTTATGTTATGCTGGTTTTCTGTGGGAGCGTTTTCCTACTCAAGTCAAGCCGACCCATTCGTTCTACAAATATAATATAGCTGCAGCGTACTACGTAAAATAATGATAAGATTCGAATATAATCTTTAAAAGTCAGTATTTTTCTTCATCACACCATTGTTCATGTATAACCATTAATTACTTGGATGCAGTTTAAAATTAATTATACGCATATCTGATATCAATTATAAGGAAGCATCGATAAAATTTATTGAAGGCCTCTCCATAAACCGTCCAACGTTTATTATTTTTTAACTGTTACCGCCATCATCAATGAACATGTTATTACCCACCAGTATTATTATAAAATGGTACTATGAACGAAAAATTTATACTCCGGAAGCTAAAAATTATATAAAGAAGATTTGAATGATAATATTTTTTTATATTGTAACAGAAGCATTACGCATAAAATGTTTCAAGATCTGTCCATTTAGTTGTACAATTGGATCAAGAGAGCGTGACTTGAGAGTGCTTGATTTACACGAATTTTTATTCACGGTTTTACTGTAATTAAATATTCATATTTTTGGCACACTACCAAGTATCCAAACGGCTTCGTAGATGTTAACATTTGGTATATCGTTAGAATTGCCTTAGTTGTATAAGTGACATATGATGTAAATTTTTTATTTTAGTAATTTTTACGTCTGCTTGTTTTAACCATTAGGCTTGTTAGTACACTGCTGCAAAATGAATCCCTTCCATTCTGCAAAGAATTTGCCACAATTGCCATCCCAGGGAGTCGGATTGGCAGTCGCAGATGTTTCCACCTATATTCATCGACTTCCTGCTTGTCTAACCAGTCTTCACACCTTCTAGTGGGCGACTAGCCTGCACATTGGCTACTATATGACATTGTCACTTAAAACCTTTCTTTTCCAACGAGCTATATAATATAGAAATACAAAACCGATTATGAGAGGTTAAAGTGCCAAAAGAAAATACTGACTTCCGATAGATGGTAGTATGGTCACGTCGTTTAAACGTAAAATGCTTAGAACAGCAACGGGAAGCAGTGTGAAAGGTGCAAGACGACTGTTACTGCGATCATCAATCAACAGAAATGCATTGTTGCCTCTGAAGAATAAGATGAAATGCCTCACAATCTGTAATCAGGTCTAAAAACTCCCTACAACAGTCAACCCGCGTCTGTTTTTGAAGCGCAATGAGCATTCGTGGCGCCCATCTTGCATTGACTTTTATGAGGTTGAGATAGTCATGCAATATGGTGTGTACTGGCTATCTATAACCTTCAGATTCAAACACAGCAGTGGATGAAATACTAATTTGGTCTAGCAATAGGTACGAGTGGCGTTCAATGTATTCTCTGTATGGGTGTGTTAGAAAAAAGGTAAAGTTATGAAATATTTTTTATTTTTCAATATATCCTATGACATTAATACATTTCCGTAGTCACTAGGGGCTAGATCTGGGCTGTATCAAGGGTGTTTAATTTCCCCAAGCCCGTAATCTCGTACAGCCAGCCTTGGAGAGCCACGCCGTGTAAACCGGTAAGTTGTTAAGGAGAACCATCACTCCATTGGTCAGCTTTCCTCTTCTATTTTCTGTTATTACTTCTTTTGAACGGCATAAAGTTGCTGAGTATTTTGCCTGCGTTGATGGTTTCACCTTTTTTGTGTACCAGTCCCATAATACTGTGGCCATGATTTTATCGGCCAATAGATTGACTTTGAACATATGGGGGGAGGCCTGATCCCGTTTTATGTCATTGTATAGACTCCTGTTCACTCCAGGGTCGTAGTGGTAAAAACACTTTGTGTTGTCACCACACAGCTCTAAAAACTCCCTACAACAGTCAACCCGCGCCTGCTTTTTGAAGCGCAGTGAGCATTCGTAGCACCCCATTTTGCACTGACTTTCATGAGGTTGAGATAGTCATGCTATATGCTGTGTATGGTACCAACGGATAGATTAGTCATTTTTGGTAATCCAATTCTTACTCGTGCATCGTCTAATACACGTTTTAAATAATTTTTACATTTTTTTTGCCTTTGTGATTGACCCACCCAGGCAGGAGTCATATTCGATGCTTTCCTTGCCTTTTTTGAATTCGCTTGACCACTTTGTACGGTTAACATGGAAGAAGCAGAGTCTTAAACGTAAACGGCCACCATTTATGTTATGTTTTTTGAGTTTTTCTTTATTTAGTGAGGAATTTAATCACGGTGTTAGATTTATTTAAACATGTGGAGTCAGCCATTCCCGTCGTCTATGACTTAAGGTTACATACGAATTAATGAACTATCAAGACGAAATTTCATATTTATACCCTAAGGTAGTGTCGTTATCTAATAATTTTTTTTAACTA
The DNA here is from genome assembly GCA_907164705.1 of Parnassius apollo. Lineage (NCBI taxonomy): Eukaryota > Metazoa > Arthropoda > Insecta > Lepidoptera > Papilionidae > Parnassius > Parnassius apollo. Next base: position 2,824,712 of record CAJQZP010001064.1, on the reverse strand, counting down.
TCCACATTATTAACAAATCACCCTATTACCAAGAATACATTGAACGTCCATTGTAACACGTTGATACCAATAAGACGGACTCTGAGATCACAGGTTTATCGATCACTTTACTTTTTGTATTATTTAATCATTACAGTTCATTGTTCAGTGGACTTATACTACTGCTCGTTCACATAGACCTCCACCATAGATTACCTCATACTCGTAAATTTTGTATAACCACAGTTTTCTTATTGAATCTTTTCTCATAGAATGCTATAATACATATATAATAGAATGGGGGAATAGGCGGAGCCCATCTAGCTACTAAAATGTCACTAACAACTTCAATTCACACGTATAACTGTCAACATGAGATGTGTTTCGGCGTTAAAATCGTTTCCAAATTTCGCATGCAATTTATTTAGAAAATGCCAAATTGCGCAAATTGCAAAATAAATATGTATTAAAATTTAAACGGTTTCTTAATAATGATCTTGAACATTAATCAAAAGTCTAAAATGTTTAAATTTACTCAGTCTATCAACACAGCGAATCGGGTTTGTAGTAGTGATAATACGACGTAATTGTTTATATGTGTGCTCCCGGCGACGCCGACTCTCGTACAAAATAAGGTTGACAGCCATTCTATTGTGTATTATAGTATTCTATGTCTTTTCCGTATTGAATTATTATCGGGAAGATGCTGCTGCATGTTGCTCTGCATCTGCTGTTCATGTTCTCCTTTGTAGCCTCTTATAAAACATGGGATGAGATCGAGTACTCGATTCTCCTACGCCGCCACTACATTAATCTGCAATCTAGGTTGAAATACAATAATGGTTATAGATAATATCTATAGAAAGTTAATTATGCTTTTACCATAGGTTCGGAAAAAACTTTTTTCTAGGAGGAACCAGCAAGAAACCTGGCAGAAATATTTATTTAAATAAAGTTAATGTGAATGTAAACTTTTAGTTAATTATAAAATGTTGTGAAACGAGGCTTATTAGAAATATCAGTTTTCATATTTGATATGGTACGCAATGAGCTTGATTGCTATTACTTAAAATGCCGCAAACTCCTCCTTCGTCGCGCTTATGTGTGAGGCTTTAACAAATTGATTACTAACTGTCTAAAGCTTGATGCCAAATAGTAATTATACGATGCAGTCATTCGACAGAAATGTAGGAATTATACGTGTAGGTTTATGTAAAACGATATTAAGGTTTAACGTTTTATCTATCAAGCATTTAGTATGTAGTCAAATCAGATGTACATATACACGCATTTTATAACAATATTCTGATGCTAGATGTGTCTGTGTCCCACGGGTAACCCTTGTGAGTCCACTGTTGAACGTGGGCCTCCCTCAAGAAATTCCAAAACTTGCCGTCTTTATATCGACTTTATATTTTTACTTCTGTTTAAATCGTCTTTATACGATGATGATATATTATCTTTATATCGACATTTTGCATATTTTACTAGAATCCGAGAGTGAAGACCTAGTAAAATATGCAAGATATCGATGACCAGTACGAGAATCTTTGTTTGTTTTGACAAGTTTAAAAAAAAATTAAGTGACTAGGGTTTCAAACATCCAATTGCTTGTTTTCGAGTCTGACGTCCCTTTTTTATAGGATAGGGTGACATCCTTGAATCAAATTAATAATACACAAAATGTCGTTGAAGTTGGTCCATACGTTTAGTGGTTGCTGTGGCTCATATATATCTACATTTGTCCTCGATTACAAATCAATCAATGCAGATGCAACCAGCAAGAAACCTAGTGGGATTTTGAAAAGAAATTACAGCTTACAATCATGTATCAAATAAAACTAGAAAGTCAGTATATTGACAGACTCTGAGGTATTGCATCTCAATTCTCAGATAAGACGACGCATCTATAAACTTTGTTAAAAGTTTTATACTGTGAGTGTTCCATTTTTCCACTTGCTGCAATTGACACTAAATATTAGGTGGGCTGTATTTTTTTATAGGATAGGGTGACAAACGAGCACACGGTCTACCTGATGGTAAGTGGTTGCTGTGGCCCATAGACATCTACATATTTATCTTCGATAACGAATCAAAATGCAGATGCGTTGTCAACCGTGAGGACTAAGATGGAATGCCTCGTTTCCAGTAAAAAGGGTCTTCGGATCTTTACGCTCACCATACAAAACACAGCAGCATTAAGCTACTATTTTACGCTGGTATTTCGTCAGAGCGTGGTCCTTCCCCGGTCGAGTTGACCCATTCGTACTAAAACTATACTACTAATATAACTGCAGCATGGCTCTGCTACGCATAACCTGTGTTCTTATGTTGCGTCCATGCCTACTCAGAGTTCTTCGGTATTAAGGCGTACCCTTAATGCACTATGATATCGCTACATTGGATAATTTCGATCTTGACATTTTTTTAATATTGTAGATAGTAAATGACTAATATAAAAAGTCTACGGAGGCGATATCACTCATAAGGTCTAAAATGGAATGCCACGCAGCCTGGTATTACACTAGTTTTCTATATCCTTCACACAATCAAGAACACAACGGTGCAGGCACTGTTACTGGGCAACAAACTCAGGTAAGATGGTGGTATCTGCCCAAATGGACTCCGTAGACAGAAAATGAGAACCATCGCCTGTGGAAATGTTTACTCGGAAGATCTCTAGATCTCTACGGTCGGAAATCAGTAAGTAGGACTTTATTCATTTCATTTTGTTTAAAAAAATATAACAAAATAATTTGAAATACAACATATCACATTATAATATAATAGCATATTATTTAATTGATGGTGGGTCCTTTTTCTGCGTAGAAGTCGTTTACTTCTGCCAAGCAATAGTGCGTTCACTGCTGAGTTGTAGTCTGAAGGTTAGAGAGAGAGTGTGCGAGCGTGCAGGCGTGCGTGCGTGCGTGCGTGCGTGCGAGTGTGTGTGTTTGTGTGTGTGTGTGTGTGTGTGTGTGTGTGTGTGTGTGTGTGTGTGTGTGTGTGTGTGTGTGTGTGTGTGTGTGTGTGTGTGTGTGTGTGTGTGTGTGTGTGTGTGTGTGTGTGTGTGTGTGTGTGTGGGTGTGTGTGTGTGTGTGTGTGTGTGTGTGTGTGTGTGTGTGTGTGTGTGTGTGTGTGTATGTGTGTGTGTTGAATGCATCAAACTTAATATTTCTTTAATATATTAACTAATTAATACAATTTTATTTTAAAATTTATATTTCAGCTGTTGTGTAGTATTACAATTCACTTCGGTGTGAGATAATAAATGAAAAATATGACATAAATATAACAACACAAGGATTATCACAGCTTATATCACAATAGGTTCAGTCCGAAGAGTGATTGACAGAATAATCACTGGTTCTACAGTCAATCTGCTCAAGGCCTCTTCGGTAAGGATTTAAGTAAACAATGATGCATATATTAATTTTATAAAAATAACTGTGATTAATAATTAAGAAACCTTTTTTATATAGAATAAGGATGACATAGTCTACCTGATTTTGTATTAATGCTGTGGCCCATAGACTATGAAAATGCATACGTTGTCTGTTATTGTTTGTCATCCCTGAGGACTGAACATGACTGAGATGGAATGCCTCGTTTCCAGTAAAAAAGAGTCTCCGGTTCTTTACACTCACCATACGTTTTACGCTGGTATTCTGTGAGAGCGTAGGTAAATGAGATCAATACAAATAATCAGATCCAAAGAATCAGTCTAGACTATGAATATAAATTTCTTTCCTAGTATAAGCAGTACCCGGCTCTCTTCATGCATCATATTAAGCCCAGCACCATTAGATTGTGTTTAACGCTGACAGTCTGTAAGATTAAAGATCTTTTTCCCCAGACTTCCGACCCATTCGGAATTTTGTACAACTATAGCGAATTCACCACATTATTATCGAATTACTAATTTTGAATGCATGCTTCATGCTTCAGACGTCTTTGTTGAAATATTAGATTTTTACGTGGTAGAGTCATGCTGCAACTATACCCGGGAGTATCAGCTCGACCGGGGAAAGACCACGCTTTGCAGAATATCAGTGTAAAATAACAGGCTGCTGTGTTTCGTATGGTGAGTGTCGAGAATCGGAATTCCTTTTTACTGGAAATGGAAAGGCATTCCATCTTAGTCCTCACGTATGACAACACATCTGCATTCTGATGCTTAATTGAGGAACGATATAGGTGTCTATGGGCCACAACATCAAATTACCATCAGAACGATGTGCTCGTTTCTCACTCTTATTATATGAAAAAATTTAATTGTGTGGACTTTTAAGAAATACAACAAGATAAGGTCAAGATTCAGTGAATGCAAGTTATCTTGATATAATCACGATAATCTTAAGAGCTTGGTGTTAGTTGAATCTTTAATCGGCAAAGACACGCCTTTATGTTGAAGATTACACATAACCGGTTTATGCTCACTTGTGTCACTTTAAGTGTACCTATTTACAATATTTATAGATCAAAATTGAAGTTAAAATAATTTACGACGCAAGTAATGGTTTTCGGTAACAGTATAAACCTATATAGTGTACAACGGATCAATATAAATTTTACAAAAGCAAAACTCAAACAGGCGTAGATAAGGCCATTCCACTTTAGTTTAGGGTCACAACTACTGAACAAGTGTATTTTATGATCGTATCGATCGATTTTAATCCTAATAGACTAAAAACAAGTGGTGAAATTAAACATTTTGTATAATTGAATTCAATATAAGTATAATGAGAACATCATCAATGTATTTGAAGACAGTTAAATACGCATTATTTAATTGACTTTGAATACAATTTAAATATTTACGTGATAGAGCCTTGCTGCAGTAATATTAGTAGTGTAGCTGTAGCAAGAATGAGTCGGCTCGACCGGGGAAGGACCTCGATCTCACAGAATACCAGCGGCAAATAGGAGCTTAATGCTGCTGTGTTACGTATGGTAAGTGTAGAAAACCGGAGGCCCTTTTTATTCGGAACGAGGCATTCCATCTTAGTCCTCACGGGTGACAACTCATCTGCATTTTGATTCGTAATCGAGGGTAGATGTAGATGTCTATGGGCCACAGCAACCATCAGGTGGACTGTGTGCTCGTTTGTCATCTAATCCATTAAAAATAAATTTATGTGGGACCACATGAAAAGCACCAGCTCTCAAATTAAAAAAAAAAACATCGAAATCGGATCACCTGAGAAAAAAATCTGAGGTAACACACATAATAAATACAGTTGAATTGAGTACCTCCTCTTTTTTAATAGGTTGAAAAATAGTTATTTATGACTTAACAGCATACTACTAACCAGCTCCTTGAGCTTAAAAGAAGCCAGTTGTTGCAGTATTACAACGAGACACTTAAATTTTATTTATATGTGTAGATTACATTTTATAGCTGGTACCAGTTTTTTTTCGCATCCGTCTAACATTACGCAGTATGTACATTCTTATTTTGAAACATTTTATATAATAAACCCGTTAGAATGATTACGACATAAATAATTAGATTTAATTTGAATTATGATGACCTCGTAGTGGCGGCTTAAGAATATCCACTTGCGATACCATCTCGTATCGTAAGAGGCGATAGAGGAGCAAACCAGAATCCTTCTAAAAACAAAAAAAAAAACACGAGGGTTCCTCACTAACCAAGCGTGGTAACTGTAGCAAATATCCTCTCAGCCAATCTATGGGGGAGGCCTATGTTCAGCAGTGGACTTTTTTGACGTTAATAAATATAATTGTAGTATCTGTTTGTATTATTGAAATAAAAGCTTAAAGGGTTCTTTACATGCTACTAAGATATAAACAACTGTTCGTGATCAAACAAAGATATAGAAATAATGAAGACTTGGTAGTTTACACAGTGTTTAAACCCTGTAGAAATGCAATAATACTACTTTACATAGACACTGATATAAAATTCTTAATATATTAGAGTGTTACATTAATCCTTTAAAATAGTAAACATAAGAATAATTGGAAATAAAAAAAGAAAAAAGGAAAAAACACAGTTCCTACATTTTTTTTGCGCCCGAAGCTATTAAGGGCAACCCTCCGGTAACGGGGGAGGGAGGTGGAGAATGCTCATAGCATACCACGCAGCCGCCTGCGTGATTATGTGGAGACTTTTACCCACTAAACTCCACCTTATGGGTTTGGCTTATCGATCTGACGAGAGATCTTTAAGCCGTAGACTGACGAGACCCTCCTTGGCAGAAAGGAGGGCGCAAGCGGCGAAAAGCCTCTTAGAAGTGTGCCTAACTAAGGCAGATTAAGGGATGTGTTAAGTAGACTCGGTCTGAGCCGCCAGGAGGCAGTTCAGGTCAGCCGAAAGCTTGTTGGGGGGGGGGGATGACCGACGCGTCTTATATACTATCGACGTGCCGCGCGGTGATTGGTCGATCCGATCCAGAGATTAAAAACTGTTGCAACAAACCGTAGACAGAGAAACCTATAGACTAATGATTAGCGTGGCTTAGAGTGATAAAGAACGATAACATAGTTTTAGGTTGTACAATAATATTTATGACTTTTAAACATATTTAGATAAAAAAATTAATTTTTCTAAGAACTGAACTGTACAAGATTCACCAATCTTAAGCTCACAAAACACTTTTTTCTCACCTAAACCAACTTGTACACCTAAACTCCTTAGATCGCTGAAGTCGTCAAAGTTGTTTAGCAAAGTGTAGTTTGCTAAACAAAAAAGCCGGCACGGAGATAGGGACAAACAATCACACCGCTCTATCTCATTTCTATAAAAGACAAAATCTATCTTTTTCGTGTGCGAATACGAAAGAAGGCGTCAATTTGTCTATAGGTTTCTCTGTCTACGTAACATACAACCAGTTTTAAAATGTTTGTATGTCTGTCTGTTCGAGATAATCTTTGGAACTGCTCGACCGATTTTAATGAAACGTTACCAACAGATAAAAAGCAATGTCAGGGGTATCTAGACTATATTTTATCCGATAACGTTAAATATTTTTAAAACAAAAAAAAATTATGATAATTATAGTCTTTGTCTATCTTAAATCTGAGTAACACCACATTAATATATCCTATCCAGGCAAAGCCGGGGAAAGATTGCTAGTTACACAATACAGTTACACACAGCTTAACGCTGCTGTGTTTCGTATGGTGAGTGTGGAGAACCGGAGACCCTTGTTACTGAAAACGAAGCACTCTATTTTAGTCCTCACGGGTGACAACGCATCTGCATTTTGATTCGTAATCGATGATAGATGTAAATATCTATGGGCCTAATAATTTTTGTTTTTGGGTGGATATTGATTCCGGATTAAGTTCTACTAGCTATTTCAGAGTGTAGTACTCGGAGCACATAATATTATTACAGCTGTATTAATTTCCTTACTACGTAATTACAACTACACCAATATTTGCAACTGGTATCATCAATTATTAACATTCACTGCAACATGATGTAAGCATGATTTGTCTGTCTGTCTGTCTATTATGAATCGGGAACGTGATTTGTGTAAAGATACGACAAGGATGCACCCACAATATGATTAATTGTAGTCGAGATTACGAAAATGTCTACTTATTTGTATACAACTGGCAACATTAATTTCTAACTTATCTTCCGACTATCTTTTAAATATTGTGTATACATGGTTAGATATAATATTTAGGTTGGTGACTACGTGATTTATGTGCCAAGAGGCCAGTGTAAGGATGCTGCCTGTTCACACATTAATTTACACATGTTTGAAAAATAAATTGCATCTTTTTGAGCTTTGTTGTGCTGAGACTGTACACGGTCTTTGACAAAACATTTTTTACTTATACTCGTAATAAACCAGAGCCCGACTACTTTGTCATCTACTGGTAACTAATGGCTTTATACGTGGTAGAGCAATTCTGCAGTTATATTAGTAGTATAGTTGTAGCACGAGTGGGTCGGCTCGACCGGGGAAGGACCACGCTCTCACAGAACAACTTACTTACTTACTTAATGCTGCTGTGTTTCGTATAGTGTGTGTAGAGGCATTTCATCTTTGTCCTCACGGGTGACAACGAATCTGCATTTTGATTCTGTGTGGACTGTGTGGTCATTTGTCACCCTATCCTATAAAAAAATTTTTGGTGGTAGATCACTATGTCTTTGTCATGCATAACCCTATTTATTCACTCTTGTTCGTGTCTTACACATTGTAATGGGAAGGAAAAACAGACGCAAGTAAATCATTTCACTTTTTTGCTGCACTAGACATTTACATCTAGTTACATCGCATTTTTTTCCAAAAAGGGAAAGGACCATAGTGTACTTAAAGATAATTGGCCGTTGTGACCTACTGCCCACCTACACATATTCTCGATTAAGAATCAAATCAAAACTTGGTCAATTTTGAGGACGAACATAGAACGCCTCGTTATGCACTCACCATGCGAAATACAGCAGCATCAGATCGAACATCACCTGGTCGAGCCCACAAAAAGTTTTGCAACCATTATGATATCGCTGCAGCGAGGGTCTATCATGATGAAAACGAATAGGGTCGGAATATAAGAACTTCTATATTTGCACTTAAACTTCGCGCATAACAAAAACAGCTGCGTATTTAATAGTTTATAATTATTATTCAAACAATAATTGTAGTGAATACACTTTTGGTTGTTGTAAGAAAAGTGGAGATCTCCCGCCAGAAAGGATATTAAGCCCAGGGTTCAGGTATATCTTGATTATCTATTTTCTATGACGTTAGTGTTTTTACAGATTCATTGAGCATTGCGCTTGCATGAAGGGATCTGATGATGTTGATAATGATTGATGCCGGTCTTGAATGAACATCATCCATAACAGATCTCCGGCACTTAAACACGAGTCAGTGTAGCAGTGTAATTTTTAAATCGGTCAGGGTTACATACTTGTGAAATAAAGGTATTCAGGCTCAGCCCACCCACCGTAATTATTACATTGTTCTTAACAATTGGTAACACTAATAGAATTTTTCAATACCGATAATTTTGAATTATTCAATACCAATATTTAAAACGTTCATATTTTTTGGGGGTTGTTTTTTTTTTTTTTTTCCTTTCAGTATAATCTTTAGCGTTTTTTTTGTTCTAGCTTCTACACGGCAATTCTATATCTTCAGAATCTTTTTTTTTAGAGACTTTAATATTTTTTTATTAAAGTTCCCTATTTTTTTAATTATAAATAAAAGTGGTAAAATATTTGAACGAAAAAAAAAACGACTGGTGATTAGTTGTGACGTCATTATATCCGTTGAGGTTGTGAGCCAATCGCAAGTATGTATAACCTGAATTATGCCATGATTTTTTTTATTTTGACATCGTAAGCATGAGTTTTTCTTTGGTGGGACTTACTAAAGCTTTTGTACTGGCGTTTGTACTTACATTTTGTAAAAACAATTTTAACTGTAAAATACATGAAAAATCAGTTGTTAGAATTTTTTTCTCAATAATTTTTAGTAAACTCAAAGAAAGAATTAAATTAAAAACATGCAATTTCTCTATTTAATAAAAAGTATATTAAAATAAATACAGCAAAAAAAAACACATAATTTGTCCATTCCAACCAACACAATGGATCTAAAGAAATCCTCATTTAACCTCTCAAAACAGAACCTTATTTCTAACATTCGACATAAACTCCGAAACAGGCAAAGTGAACGTAGCGTCAAAATTGCAAAAGCTTGCTTAGGCACTGCTGTGCTCAAATCAATTGCTGGCCAAGGTAATTACAGCAATCTCCCGTTATCAAAAAAAAAAAAAAAAAAACACTTCTTATGCCCATGAAAAAAAGAATCAAATTATGCAACCCAAATTTTAGTTTTTAGTTGTTATTGGAAAGATACTGACGCCCAATTCCTGTTGGAGTACCCCTCTCCTGCCTCGTACAACATCACGGGACAATATAGGATGTTAGATATTCTTACACCGCCACTACACGGTAATAATTATTTACTTAGAAGTATTATTTTAAAACCCTGGCAATGTAAAATGCTAATTAAGCAATCACACATAGTAAGATTAATCGATATAAAGTCGTTGGTTAACACAAAGTAGAATCGATTAAGACGCATCTATTTACAAACGCCTAAGTGCAAATAGTTATTAATTACATTATATAAGCATATGAATGACTTCAATAGGATTTGATGAATCAGTTACTGATGATTGCTGATTCGCTTGCACATATTTGTATGTAACATGTCGAATTATGCGTGGTGGCTGCATGTAGAATTCTTAACTCAATATTATCCTGTAATTAACGTGAGAATTGATTATAGTAAAAGTAAGCTCCATGGCTTCTATACGAAATAATTTAAGTAATTCTAGTACCAGACGTCTTTCTCCTTTGAAACCGCTACTTGTAATCAGTCTATATAATATTATATACTAAAAATACTTTACGTTTCACAAGGAGTTTTTTTCCGCGTGCGACCCTTCTGTGGAATAGTTTACCACCGGCAATTTTTCTGGACCGATACGACATAGGGACCTTAAAGAAAAGAGCTTACTCCTTTCTAAAGGGCCGGCAACGCACCTTCAATTCCCCTGGTGTTGCGGTTGATAATGGGCGGCGGTAGTCACTTAACATCAGGTGAGCTGCGTGCTCGTTCTCCTCTTCCAAAAAAAAGAGAAAAAAGCAGTATAATGACGTTCTCCAGACCGAATCACGGCGGCCAGTCTCAAGAAACATAGTCTAGCCATCTGTGCAGAACAGGATTGTATGCACAGTATACGCGCAAGCAAACGTGCACTTTCTATTACTCTCACAGTTCGATGAAACGATAATACGACGCGCCGGAGAGAGATTACGCGCAGCACCAACGATTGATTCGTTGGTGCTGCGCGTAAGAACACATTAAGCCATTAAACGGTGGGAGACCCTGCCGACTTCCTGATACAGAGCTGCTAATGATCAAAAAAATCCAATAACTGATTTCTGATATAAACCCAGGACGACACTATAACAGTATAATAGCTTATTTAATACAGATGTAATATTATATAGACTGACTATGAGTAGCGGTTTCAAAGGAGCAAGAAGTCTGGTACTAAAATTGGCACTCTACCTGCTAAGCGTGACGATTAAAGCAAATCCTGCATAAATGAGAGAATTTCACGTCCAATAGAACTTTTACGGTTTTAAAATAAGGATCAACATTCATCATAATTTCATTACAGTTTACAAAAAGTCTACGGCTTAACATAGACATTCCACAAAGATTATTTTATATTTGTGTTCCCTCCAATTAGAACAAAGACATGGATACTTAAAAAATAAAAATGTATTGAAGGAATGAAAGTAAGGATATACTTATGTACGAGTATTTATTGCTGCAACTTGCAGAACATCAAATTTCAAACGAAAAACCTTAACGAAATAATGAAAAGTAAACAAAACGGATTGCAACTGTAAAACGGCCACCGACAATGCTACAGTAACAGAGTTATATATTAAGTAGCCACACATAAGTGGTTTCGCGAGCAATCGCATAATTTAGTACCTATTATAAAACTTACAATCACTCAGGACTTAATCAAAGGTAACATTAAGTTTAAAAGTCACCTATGTGTAATAAATATTGTGTATATTAAACTAGCCAACTTACTTTATGCTGCGTTTCTATAATCAATGATTTTTTAAAAATCTATGTTAATATTAATCTATGGCACAAACTAACGTTCTATGAACTTATTAATAAAAAATAATAACATTTGGTTTAATTTCCAGAGAACATAAAAAAATTTAATTAATTCTTATAATATAATCGATTGAATAATAATACGCAGCAATGTAACCATCTAGGCTATTGAAACTATTTACTGTGTCAGTATTTTCTGGCTGTCGCATTGCTGCGAGGTCAGAGTATTTACTAATGATTCGAAAGTCCTTTGTCTCAATTTCACTTGTGAAAAAAATATGTTATTGAATTTCGGACCTTAGAATTATGGCATATTTTGCATATAAAAATGTCCTCCAGACCGAATTTCGGCTACGGCGGCCTGCCTCAACCGATGCTACAGGACAGGATTATAGTGCCCAAGTGTATGCGCAAGCACAGGTGCACTCTCCATTCCCTCACTCTCATAATCCGATGGTACGGTAAACCGACACGACCGGAGAGAGATAGGCGCAGGACCAACGGCTTTACGCGCTTTCCGAGGCACGGGGGTGAGACACCGCCAACTTCCTGACTCCGGGCAGCTACTGAGAATTTCTTGACAGAAAAACTCAATAATAGATTTTTTGGCCCGACCCGGGATTCGAACCCAGGACCTCATGATCAGCAGTCGCAATACTACAACCGTTAGACCAACGAGACAGTCCCAGTTTTGCATATACCAATGTACCAAAACCCATCTACGATAACCGTCATCAGCACACATTTTTTCAAGTCCATTCCTGAAACATAGGCATCGACCTTCAAGAAATACCACAAAACGCAGCCCTGCATAGATCGAATTCCTGCATTTCTTACCTGGTCATCACTCCTTCTAGTGCCGCCTTTCACGCTTATTTTAGATACGAGATTGCCACACGAGAAACTTTCTTCCTTATCAGTTGTTAGTTTTCTTTAGCTATGTGGCTGGCTCATTGCCAGTTCAGTTTTCTGATTTATAGATTTATGTCGGTTAATCTTGTTCTACTACTAATCTCCTCATTACGTATTTTATCACGCTGGGAAACTCAGAGAAAATTCGCAACTATTTAAGGGGATTTGAGGATATTTGGGCTGCAATAAATTCGAAAAATTGATTAATGATGGTCTATTGCAGTCGCGCTGTGCGCGAATGACCAAGGCGATCACACCTATGAAAAATTGACAATATATGTATTTTTTTAAATTTAAAAGAACGAGGATTTGTGAACATTTTTCCCCGAATGTTCTAATAATGACGGTAAAACTGAAAAAAATTAGTAATTTTATGTTTCCTTGTTTTTAAAATAATTAATTTAAGAAAAAAAAACAGGAACATTATAGGAAAATACTGTATTATGATTTAGTCAATTTTCATAGGCATTTGCTATTTCAAAGGATCAGCGGCTGTTTTTCTTCAACTCTCAGATGCCTAGCTCGGTCGTTCGCGTATTACGCGAGTAATAAATCATTTAAAACCTATTTTTTAGATTTCTATCAGCTCACATTTTATTTTTTATTTTAATTTACAACCCAGTCCTTTTTTAAAGAATAAGGATGACAAACGAGCACACAGTCCACCTGATGGTAAGTGGATGCTGTGGCCCATAGACATCTACGTCTATCCTCATATCATCCTATCTATAAACAAAGCATATTAAAGGTAACCAATTAAAATGTCAAAGTTATTTCCAAAGTGAACTTTACGTCGTCCAAAATATGCTTTATGCAAATTTATAAAACATCCGTACTGTAACAGTATTTTAATTTAGGCCCCGTAATCTGACAGTTATTCAAGAACGTCGCATTTAAAACTTGCGCAATAGACTGTGAAAAATCAGTGAGACCTTAACGTGCACCTACCCAACAAACTTCCTAAATGATTCACAGTATCCTTGACATACGAGTGGGAGTTACAATGCTAGGAGTACGATGTTAACTGACAAATCACTAAATTATGCGCTGCGAGTATTTGTTTAGATAAGTGATGAATAAAAAAAACACAGCAAATTTTTAATATACAGCTTTTACTCTAACTTATAACTAACTAATTAATATACAGTTTTTATTTCAAATTGAAAACTGTTTATGTATATATTGTCTTCCAGTTCGAATTTCGATCATAACACAACCAGTTTTAACGAAGACTGCGATCTGCATAGGTGGAATTAAAGTGCACGAGTGCGTGCGTTGGCACGGGTCACTCTCTATTATCTCGCTCTTCGCAATCCGTTACGGCCATAGAGGGATGAGGCATAGGACCAAAGGTTTTACGTACATTTCGATTTACAGGGATTAAACACCGCCAATTTCCTGAATCATTTCATACGTATTATAGCCACACTGCAGCTATATTATGGTTGTAGCAAAAATGATTTGGCTCAACCAGGGAAGGACCGCGCTCTCACAGAATATCAGCAAAAGAGCAGATTAATACTGCTGTGTTTCGTATGGTGAGAGTAGAGATTAAGTTTAATTTAATATACTGACGGAAGTAAATAATTCAGATTATCTAGTTCTTAGAACACAGCCTGCAAATCTACGAAATATAGCTTATAAATCCAACATGCATGTAAGTACTTCCGAAAACTAAAATTTTCTATGGAAGAAAAATGTTGCCCCACCTTGTATCTACTTTTATTAATAACTTGCCAATAGAATTACAAAAAACATATGGTAAATCAAAACTATCAAAAGTAAACTTAAATTATATTTGTTAAATCAACCATACTTACTGTCGTAGGTACTACTGTTAGAATATTGTGATTTAATATTAATACATCTTTGTTTATATAAGACGACTTTCTAGCGTAGATAAAACCCTAGAGGTTAACATGCTAGTATTAAATAATGCAACATAATTATGTTTAATATATAAATTTAAGAAAAATAGAACCGGAGACCCCTTTTACTGAAAACGAGGCATTCCGTCTTAGTCCTCACGGGTGACAACGCATCTGCACCTTGATTCGTAATCGAGGATACATGTCTATGGGCCACAGCAACCACTTACCATCAGGTGGACCGTGTACTGCTATATGCTATAAAAAACGTATCATACCTTTTTTATGTAAGTTATGCGATATCTACATCAAGTGTGAACCAAGTTTGATGATTATTTTTTATTAAATAAGTCATTTTTTCGAGTCCAATGTGAATTCCGATATTAATTTCAATAAAAATTTCCACCTCTAAGGGTGACAAAACAGGGAATTTAAGTTTTTAACGTAACTCCTCAGACAAAAGAGATATTGTGATATTCCTTAGTCCACTCGAAATAGTAAAAACTAACTTTTGAAAAAATAGTAAGAGCCGAAGAATTATTAAATAACTTTACATTTTGCAGTAGTTAATTCTTCTATACATTATAACTGCTTCGTTGATCTAGTGGTCATAAGTCTGGGTTTAAATCCCGGGCCGGGTCAAAATAAATTATTGGGATTTTCTGTCGAGAAATTCTCAGTAGCTAGGTTTCAGTTAATTTAGGACTCACTATATTATTATCTGAACATAACTCCGAGTGATTTTCACCTTTTTATCCATCTGAAAAGGACTTCTTTGGTATAAAATTCGACGGCGATAGTGAGGTGATGTGTGGTGTAGAGACCTTTTTCGAGTCCCAAGATCAAGCTTTTTTTTTCAAGGGAATTAACCAACTTGCAAAACGCTATTATAACGTTGCAAAATAAATACAATTTACATAAATTTATCATAGATTTTCATTGCGTTTCCAAAAAAAAAGTATAATTACATCATATTTTAGGCATAATTATAAAATTAGTATAATAACATCATATATTAGGCATTATATTATAGTTCTTACAGGTGATAACGCAAATTTCAGCCTTCTTTACTAGAAATAGGTTGCAGACGTCCATACTGCATAAGCCTTTCCCTCCATCGCCCGCGGGGTGATTAAAGTAGTGGATTTTGTATATAACTGAAGTAAAAAAGAGCTCTCAGTCCACCTGATGGTAAGTGAATGCTGTGGTCCATAGAAACCTACATCTATCCTACTAAGTATAGATGTACTGTCTTCCCCGAGGACTAATGCGGAATGCTTCGTTACTAATTAAAACTGATCTCCGGTTCTCTACACTCACTATACGTGAGCGTGTTCTTCCCCGGTCAAGGCGACGCATTCATACTACTATAAGATAATAACAACTGCTCAAAAGTCCGTGAGATCTTATTTAAATATTTTGTACAGATATCTGAGCGGTATAGGGCGATCAACAGAGTTTCCTTCGTTAATTAACCTGTATCAGGAGTGTACATACTCAAATTATCCAAACCAGTGACAAGGGTAGCATTAAATATTTAGAAACGAATATAATCAGATTTGATTAAATCTACTTTTACGGATTTTATCGCGTTTTAATTATTTATTTTTAATACCCGATGTTTCAGGTGCCTTCTAGCACCCATGGTTACGGGGGACTGAGTCATCTCAATCAGTCACCTCACCTCTAAATAAACACGCGATAAAATCCGTAAAAGTAGTTTTAATCAATGTATAGTGTTCTCGTAAATATAAGAAATCAATATATAAAATTAATTATATTTTATTTAAGTTACAAAAATTATAATAAAGAACTTAACTAAAATAATAATTAAAATTATAATATTTACGATTAAAACTAATTATATACAATATAAAAGAAGAAACTATAATATAGAAAATCTAAAACTAAAAATTTAAATCGTTAAAAAGACCTGGTCGTGGATACAGTTCCTTTAGAATTTTCATTGCACGTGGACCCCACGGACCGATAGTCTCTACAGCAAATGGCAAATATGTAGTTATTTCTCAAATACTCATATTTGCGCCATTTACTAAATTCGGCTGCCTCTGATGCCGCCCCGGCTCTAAAAGAGGTACCCTTGAGATGAGAGGCCGCCAAAGTGTCGGCGCAAGTAGCAACCCACACTAGGGCTTTACCTCTTTCCCAAGGGACCAAAGTCATACCGTCGGATCTCTTGCCATTGTCTCTAAATATCCCGCAAGGCTCTAAAACCGAGGGATATTTATAGAGACAAGAGCCCTTCGGATGATTTCGTTCAAAGAACCGTGACGGGAAAACCTACCTGCACTTTTCTTGCATGAAAGTCCGTGGAGCCCAAACTCATCGATGCTGCTACCACAGGGGCACTGGTGAGGTTGACAAATAGCCACTCCTAGCCGGATTCCTACGGCGATACGCAAGCTTTCCCCGTCAAGCAATGTGCCGAGATTACTTGATGGTAGAGCATGTAACCAGTGGCTAGATTCCTTAGTCGAAACAGCTAGAAGGCGAGCCTGATCATGTTGAATATGGAAATTTTGAAATAAATTTTTCTGGACACTCCGTACCAACGGAATATCCCACTGTTTTTGTTGGTTAACTTCCAGTGGGACCTTTTCGCCGGGACAGAGCGTTAGCCATATTTGCTTTGCCTCCGCAGCAAAGCACAGGTCTACTTTATTATTTAAAATTGTGTTACATAGGTCATTGACACTATGCACGGAAGCAAGGAAAGCAGGCAATGCGACGCTAGAAATATTTCTTACACCAATTCCACCAAATTTGATAGGTAAAGTGGCTTGATTCCAGGCTATTGTATTTAATCTCAAATTTAGAATGTTTTCTAAAGCAATTTTATGATTACTATCAATATCTTTTAAAATATCCGAACATTTCCAGACTGGACTTGAGCGTAACAAGTATGTAAATTTAGGTACAAGGAGACAATATTTTAAAATGGTAAGGGCAATATGGGGGTTTAAAATGTATAATTTATCAACGTGATTTAAAAATTGATCAAATTTTGTTTTTAAAACAGGTTTAATACTATCGAAAAACAACGGGGCACCAAGCAGTTAAAGCGATTCCGAATTGACAGTTTTTATTCCTGGAGAAATCTGATTGAAATTTTGAATTAAGGTATCTCTGTTAGAATGAGATAAATTATTAGAAATAAATATTTCACATTTATTTGTATTTGGTTCAAGACCAATATTTATAAAATTTTGAAAAATATGAGTAAGATCATTGAGGACGTCATCTGCTTTACCTCCCAGTGTACCGTCGTCCAGATACTAGACATTCAGCTTGGATTTTAAATTTGAAATAATAGATTGAATTCCCAAACTGAAAAGAGCTGGACCTAATGGATCACCCTGTTGAACATCGACAGCAGACTCAATAATGTGGTTTTGAAAAAACAAGTTTGAATTTTGACTGTAACATTGCCAAACGTAATGATATATTTCGGGGGTATTGTTAGCCACTTCTTTCAGCAGGGTTATCCTATCAATAGAGTTAAAAGCATTTCTAAGATCAACCTTCAGAAGAACATCTGCATTGGAATTAGTTAAGAAAGTACGCACCGAATGTACCGCCACCTCACAGCCCCCTTTGGTGCCAAAGCCTAGTTGAGTAGGTTGAAATTTTGTCTTAAGGTTTGAGATTATGTGCTTGCAAGCTAATTTTGAAGTTAAGCGTCGAAATGTAGAACCAACAGCAATAGGACGGATACCGTTATCCTTTTTTTGAAGGCACATAATCTTGCCCCATATAAGTAGGGAATGAAATTGGGATTGACATTACCAGAGAGCATAAAATTACATAATTTTGTTATGTCATTAAGAAGTACCCGACCGGGGCCACCGGCAGATATGCTTACAAGGTCTTTGAGATGTTGAGGCGTGATCCCGTCAATGCCGCCGGAAGAGCCATTCGAAAATGACAATATTGCGTCTAAAGTGTCTTTTTCGGAAACTTGTAATGGTTGCATAGAAGTATTGGGAGGCAGCGGTAAATTTTGGGAAGGATTGACCGAAGGATGTTTCTGACGAAGGCCTTCAAGAGTTTCGACATTACGAGGAGCGAGGATGTCATCTGAGAATAAAATACGGGATGCATTTTTTAAGTCGCCGTCCATTACTTTTGATTCAACTACTTTTTTTAAATCAAATTTAGGATAAGGTCGAGAGAAATAAGTATTAATCGGGTAATTCAAATTTGACAATTTTGAATAGGTAATGATAATGCTTTAGCAAGTTGCATCCTCGCGCCTCTGGGAATTCTTTTAACCACTGGTACGTTACTATACAAATTGTGTAATTGTTTCGAAAAAAGTGAAGAATTTGTGTCATTAGGTATATTATCAGAAGAGTCATGAATTTCTACGGTAGGCTGTGAAGCCGAAATAATTTTTACTATGGAATCGTTTAATGTGTATATTTAATCCCTTTTTACCTTTAAACAGCCTTCCGTCGGTACAATTTTGACACCGTAGGAAATCCGGTTGTGAATGTATTGGAGCGATAATATTCATAGAAAATTTAAAAAATGTGAAAATATATCTACATCACTCAAAAGTCTATAATTTAGTACAAATCAAAATCTTGAAAATTAAAAGAAAAACCTAGTTCTCGAGCTTTGTTTATCGCCTTAAAGCAACCTAATATTAATATTGTGTACGATGTACCAGGCGTTGCATCTTGAAGTGACCTACAACTATAATGGCTTACAGTTGATTTCAAAGCTTCTTTTGGTGACAATCTCAATAAAACGAAGCATCTCAAGAAAAACGCGGCATTCTTTGTTTTCTTGGGATCAATAGAAGTATAGTGGGCATTGATTTTGTTATTTTGACGTTGTTCTATTTTCTCATTTAATACTTCTTTAAAGTTCTCCCTGGCATTAATGTTGCAAAATAAAATATATTCTTGGTGTATTCGGCCATTGTTATTTCGTGTCATCACTTCAGGCAAACGAACTTGTAAATATATTATCACATATTCATTAATTTTGAAATATATTATTTACATAAACCATTATTTTTCGGAATTTCAGGAATAAAATATAAATATATTTTAATTAAAATATTTGGTTATTATACTAATAGGCACCATATTAAAACACAGATTATATGACATAAAACAAAAAGAAATAATTGAAATATATATTTTTAAGGCTAATTTTTATTAAATATGGAAGGCTTGGAAAATGAAAACATATATTGGACTGCTGACAATGAGGTCACGGGTTCGAATCCCGACTCGGGAAGAGTCAGTTATTGGGTTTTTCTCTGAAGATGTTTATGTTTATCTCTCACCAGTCGTGTCGGTTTGCCACCCTATCGGACTATGAGAGTGAAGGACTTGGACAATGTAATCTCGTCCTTCGCTGTGGCTAGTCTCCGTTGAGACAGGTCGCCGTGACCGCTGCTCCGTACAAAAAAAAAACTGAAAAATAACAATTTATCAGACGTAAACCTCATAGTGCATGCCCGTACTATAAATAACGGTGTAGGAGGTCATCATCTCTATCGATGTTTATTTTTCTTAAGAAACTAGCAATCATCAATACTATAATAAATCAATAAATTAGATTAAAGTGCCCGTCAGCTACTGACGACATCAGTATTGAAAGTTTATAATAAATCATGGGTAATTTAGGTTATTTCTTGTTTGATGTATTAAGGATAATTAGATTGAATGAAGCCCCGATGGCGCATTAGTGAGCGCTTCGCTGCGATGCTGAGGGCCGCGTGTTTGATAACCACATGATACAATTTTTTTCGTTATAACAAAATATGCCTTAGTATCTAAATGTTTGGCACATGCAATTTTGACGGTACCGTGGCGCAGTGCTTAACAATGAGCTGCAGCGCTTAGGGCCGCGGATTCGAATCCCGCACGCAACAAGGGCTTCTAAGGCCTACGAATAATTATAAAGGGTATTGATATTTGTACTTACAAAAATGTGTATTTTTATTTATTTATTTGTCAGAATAAGGTGATACATAATGGTCTTAAATCTAATACAGAAGTTCACTTATTCTGCCTCTTTTATAGGCGTACAAAGAAAGTGAATTTCTCTCACGATACAGGAGGAAATCCTAGTGCGGAGGTATATTTTTACGAAAATAAATTGTGTAAAATATCTCAATGACGCGAGTGTTTTTTTTATAAAATTGGAATAACAAAAGAGAGAGAAATAAATGTCAATCAACCAGAAGATAAGTGGCCACTGTGGCCTATGGACACCTCCGCACAAAACTTCTAAGATGGCTATAGATGCATACTTTTTCTGCCTGCGTGTCCTAGCAGAAACGCGTGCACAGCTGACATCCAATCTGAAGGGTGGAGGGACGGAAACATAAACAGACACATTTATTCAATACAGATTATAAATAATACTTATTGAAAGTCACTCTTGTTTAATTACCATTGGCTCGGAAAACACCTCTGTCCTGGGAAGAACCAGCAAGAAACCTAGTGGGATTTGTCATCATCTATCAAATAAAACGAGAAATCCAGTATATTGACAGACTCTGAGGTATTGCATCTCAATTCTCAGATAAGACGACGCATCTACAAACTTTGTTAAAAGTTTTACGCTGTGAGTGTTCCAGTTTTCCACTTGCTGCAATTGACACTAAATATTAGGTGGGCTGTATTTTTTTTATAGGATAGGGTGACAAATGAACACACAGTCCACCTGATGGTAAGTGGTTGCTGTGGCCCATAGACATCTACATTTATCTTCGATAACGCATCAAAATGCAGATGCGTTGTCACCCGTGAGGACTAAGATGGAATGCCTCATTTCCAGTAAAAAGGGTCTCCGGTTCTCTACACTCACCATACGAAACACTATTTTGCTACTATTTTACGCTGGTATTCTGTGAGAGCGTGGTGGTTCACCGGTCGCGCCGACCCATTCGTGCTACAACGATATTACTAAAACAACTGTAGCATGGCTCTACCACGTATAAAATACATTGTATTTTGAGAATAAATCTGCCATTCAAGGAACCCTTAATTTTGTCAATCTATCTAGAGAAGTCATAGCATCATAACTCTTAAAACTTTTCCTGTACTTAGATAAAAATTTTACCTACTTTAGTAAAAAATAAATATTTACACATAATGGATCAAAAAAGGATTATAAGCGTTGTTTTTGGGAATCTTATCTTAACTCGTTTTGCAAAATGCCAAAAACGTATAACCCTTACATGCTACCCAACACCTGTCTGTCACATTATCAGTACGAGGATATCCACTCTATGCTTATCCACCCGCCTGTCTTGAAAGGTTAGTATGGGTAAAACCACCCATACAAAGGAAGGCTACCAGTACTAACTACTCCAGTACCAAGTAATGCTCGTAGTATTCTTTGGGATTTTCCAGTAGTAGACTTCAGTAGACTGTTGGTGTGCTATATAAAGTATGTTTTAAATTAGTCATTAGCAAAAAAAGCGAAGTTAATTTATTATAGAATAAAGGTGACAAACGAGTAGTCAGTTCCACCTGATGGTAAGTGGATGTCCTGGCCCATAGACGCCTACATATATAATTATGAATCAAAACGAACATGCGTTGTCATCCCTGAGGACTAGGATGAAATGCCTTATATCCTGTAAAAAGGGTTTCCGGTTCTCTATACTCACCGTAGGAAACACAGCAGTATTAAGCTGCTATTTTACGGTAATCTGTGTACATAAGAGCGTGATCCTTCCCTGGTCGAGCAAAACCCATTAGTGCTACAACCATAATATAGCTGCAGTATGACTCTACCACGTAAAATGTATGACTCTACCAGTTAAAAGTACTAATTATTCAATTCATATTTTTACTCATTACGATAAAGTGGTTAATTTTAAATATATAAAATGAAGTAAATGATGATACTTATATGCTATATATGGTAGATAGTTAAATTTTCATCAAAAATAAAAAAAAAATTAAAATCAAAAGATATCAGTCACATCAAAGGTGACCGACAGAAATAAACCAGGGATGGACATCAGAGCCTTCCAAATAACAAATAGAACGTACAAACCCGCGATTGCCAATACGCTTACAAACCGCAGCAACTATACCAACTATTCTCCCTTTGAGGTAATCTATGGTGAGAATAAAAAGAAGATATACGTTCATGAATTAATGAATGTAGAGCGCCTCGAATACACCAAATGTGTCTTAATAAATGATTATGTATTTTGTTAAACAGCTCCTCGACTTAAAATCACCGTCTATAGTCCGCATCACTGGGCTTACGCCCACTGCACGCACTATCTAACGCTTACGTTTAGATCTTCCGTTCCAAGAGATCCTACGACCTTGACACTGGAATCATTCAAATGAAACACCTATATAAGTCGGGCCCAGTACTACGACCAACATTCCTCGATCGATATTTGAAGAGATAACAACATGAAATCGGTACGTCTCTTACAAAATCCAGTGAACTAGTTTGATTCGCAGTGAACTCTCAATATCATTACAGATATTGAGAGTTCATCACGAATTTGCTTTGACATTTTTTTATCCGTAATCAGTTACACTTAGTTAAGGTTTTTTATTAACGAACATTTCATAATTTTTCCCTTTTCAAGATAGTTATATAAACTGAGTTTTGTTAAATAACTATTGTGTAACTATCGTGATTGAAAAAAAATTCTAAAAAAATAGTTACAAGTAAATAAATAAAAAATAACTAAAACAAATACATAAATATTTATAATGTTTGGCTTACTGAAGGATAATAATCTGACTTTAATTATCATTGGATCTGGTTTTAATTTATTGAAATTTTGTGAAAGACCATTCAAAAAAAAAACGTCGGAAATATCATGTTACATACAATCATTTAAAAAATAAAACATAAGAAAATCCAGTCGGATCCACAGCTCGTACTCCTTTTTAAATTGTCACAAAGACGTTATAGTTAATAACGTCATTTTTAATATGCACCTATAATTATTTTTCATCATTCTCCCCTATAGTTAGTTTCAATATTATCATCTATAATACTTTATAACATTGAAATTTATTTTCTGATTAAGATTTCACATTTCTTAAGGCTTCTGTTAAACATTTTTACAATCGTAAATAAAAATGTTGTAATTTTTTTATCGACGTATATTTTATGATATTTTAAAATAGAAATATTAATACTATTAAAATACTAACATTTCCATTGACCTATCAATTTAAGCTTAAAATGTTTGTCCTAAGAAAGTTCACTATTGTAGTCGAACGGTGGATTCGAACTTTCGTAGTGCGAACACTTAACTAATCGGCTATAGTCGCGTATAACAATTATTTAACTAATATACGTTTATCATTTTCGCAAATTATAAAGTAACCTTTGTGAACGTTTAACACAAAAATACTAAAGAAATATCTATATATTTCAGATCATCCTAGTCACCGTTATTGGATTATGCGCTGCTGGCGCACTCTCAGCGTACGTTCCACAATACCGGTACTACCAGGACATAAGACCCAGAGCTGCGTTGGAAAGAAACGCTGCAATCCTGAGGTCCGACTCCGAAGTAAACGACCAGGGCTACCACTATGCCTTCGAAACAGAAAACGGTATGTACAGTTTTCACTTGTAGTGTACTTGTGAGTTTCTTTCTTCTTTTCGCGATGTGCAGTGAATTGTTGAAGCGGTGGCGTAATTTAAGAAACAAGCTTATAACCAAAAGTTATCAATCAGTGAAATGTGTAATGTGTAATATATGTATTTCTTGAGCCCCATCATCATTACTAGATGGTTGGTCTCTTTTTTGTCTAGGACTCTGTTTAGGACTCTGCCTAGGACTCTGTCTAGGACTCTGTCTAGGACTCTGTCTAGGACTCTGTCTAGGACTCTGTGTAGGACTCTGTGTAGGACTCTGTGTAGGACTCTGTGTAGGACTCTGTCTAGGACTCTGTCTAGGACTGTCTGGGTAGGCACCACCCTTTTATCTATTTTTGCCGCCTAATAGCAGTGCTTTTACTGTTGTGTTTTGATTTAAAAAGTATAGACAGTCAGTGTTATTACAAGTTTTGAGGCGTTCTAACTTAGTACTTAGAATTGACAACGCACCTAAAGCTTTTATTTGATCAGTTGCAGTTATCTGTAAGCTGCAGGAGCCACATATCAATAGATGGACTTTAAGATCGCTTGTAACTTTAGTTTAATAAAAAAGAACTGCTGTTACTATAACACGTCTGTTTTCATTCGAATTCAAAAAAACATAAGTCCACAATTCATAAACTAATTTTAATGACATAATCTCACATAAAAGTTTTCACCTAAAAGCAATTTGAAGCATAAAGATTTATTTTGCTATGTTACCTAAACGTTCTAATAATAGTTATTCAATGAAAAAAACTACCATTTTAGTAATAAATTATAGAAGATAGAAAACTGTAAGTGCCATAATATTTTATAATTTATATATGCAATATGACGAAGATTAATATTATCTTCTATTTCTTTTAAAGATCTTTGGGCTGCGCATATGCATCCTTTTATTCGATAGTTTTTATTAGACAGCTTTTATCTATATATTTTTGCAGTAACTAATGTGCATGTTCTTTCTTCTAAGCCAACCTCACAAAATAGAAAGGTTGTCAATTAGCAACTGTAGGTTACGCGATATCTTTGCCAATTGTGAACCTATTTTTAATAATACTTAAAGTGAAAACGTCTGTAGTCGCGTTGAGCTATTTTTTGATCGGTTCTAATAAATTCACGTCACCGACATGCTAATTTTAACAGTAGGTAATAGCTACATGTCGGTGACGCAAATTTCTGCAAGTATGACGTGTTGCACGTGTAATATACGAGTTGTACGTTATTTGGATGGGTATAATTTTACAGAGTTCGCGTCACCAACATGCTGTAAATGTAATGTTTGAATATATTAATTACTATATCAATTAAGTTGTAGCCGTGTGGTAGCGTTGTGTGTCAACTACCCCATGTCGTCCGTGGGTGTGTAAGAGGCAGCAATAGGAAACTGAAGCAAGAGATGGGTAGTAGTCTGCACGTTAACAAACCAAAATAATAAAAACTGTAGTTGCCAATCAGCCGAACATGTGTAGCAACTATATCAAATGACAACACAGCAATGTTCTTTTATAGCCTGCAATAGATAGAATGTAAAACCTCAAAATAATGAATCGGTTTTTACTAAATGCTTGAAACTACTAATGTAAGTGCTTTTACCTTACTTACTAGTATCAAGTCACTTTGCAAGACTATATTATTTATTATAATATCCTTATTTTAAACTTTCATTTTATTTTTATTTACACATAATATTAAAAAAACTATAATAAAGAACAACTAAAACTAAACATTTACATTGTCATAAAGTTACTACCCGTGGTATCGTTCCAAGAAAACTGGATGCGTTTACTCGCTGAATGGTCCACTAAGCCTTTGAGCGAGAAAAGAACCAGCCCTCTTGTCACCAGCAGTGATGACCAGTCGCGAATACAGTTCCTTTAGGAACTTCACTGATTGGACCCCATGGACCGATAGTCTTTACAGCAAAGGGCACAAATATGTAGTCATTTCTCAAAGACTCTCGTATCTCGTATTTACTTAATTCAGCTGCCTCTGATGCCACCCTTATATACAAAAATATACAACCTAATACCTTTAAACTTACATACAAAATTACAGGTATACAAGCCGAGGAGACTGGACGGGAAGCAAATGGAATTGAAGCTCAAGGTGGATATTCATACGTCGGCGACGACGGTCAGGTGTACAGCGTGAGGTACACCGCCGGCTCGAACGGCTTCCAGGCGCAAGGTGCTCATCTCCCCACCCCGCACCCTATCCCCGAGGCCATCGCTAGAGCTCTCCAAGAGAATGCCAGAGATGAAGCCAATGGCATTTATGATGACGGTGTGTATGATTTTTATTATTAATAATATAGTCCACGTCTGGACATAGGTCTTTCGTTGAAAGGCGGATTTGGCTAGACGGTATAACGAATGCAGAACCAGAAGTCTCATTACTTTGTCGCTGCTGCTCGTAGTTGGTGTGGGTATTTTATATCTGGCATAAACGAAATGATTGTATCGCCATTCGCCATCTATCGGAAGCTATAACAATTTTCTGGTATTTCCTACTGCCACCTCTTACGACTCACACGGGACGAAATGGCGTGGTGGATCCTCTCACGCTACTATGTTAAGGAGAACTTCGAATCATTTAAATTTTTTGAAGTAAATTTGCATATCTGATAATTAATAGAATCGAGCGTTACTTTATAGAAATTCATTACGTAGAATGTCGAAATATTAACTGAGATCCACTTTAAAAACAAAATGGTATGTCTGACCTATTTTAAAGAGCTTCTTTCCTCTTTTACACTTACGTGCACTTTTACTGCCACCATTAAACCATACACTACTGTATTAGGAAAAATACATCGCCGTGTATAATGATAGGTGTTTGGAGTTTAAATAAGGCAAAGATGAGAGAAATAGGATCTGCAATAAGCAGCCAACCCGATCATTACATCTATAATAATTTTTAAATTTGTATTACTTCTTATTAAACAAAGCCAAATATCAGTAAAGATAGCTAAATATAAAAGTACGTTACATTCGCACACAATTCGTCCAAATTCAACCTTCAAAGATCCGCGAGTAGATATAGTTTTGTTTTTCTATTCTTCACCTTCTGGACAAAATATTAGAAAACAAGTAATGATAACTCTAAAACCACAATTTGTGATAAGGTTCTACAGTAAATTGTTACAAATTTAAACATTCTAGTTATAAAATTTATTTCGTTGAACAACGGGGTTGCATCTTTACTTCTTTCTTTTGCTGTTTAAAACTAATGAATTGTATACCCACGACAGGGATGTATATATGCAATTTACTTTCACTTATAATATTATTTATATTCCAGGAAGCTACCATCAGGGAAAATATACGGACGCTTCAGGATCAGGGGTAGTCGTAGCGCGTAATCGTTACAACCTTCCCTTCAGACAGTTCCCCAGCTCCGGTTTCAGGAACTATTAATACTGGAACTATTAGTAGAGAAGCATCGATGAATTTTGTTACGTGCCATTGCAATATGTAGTTTAAGATTATACGTAATATACTCCTCTGTATAAGCATATAATAAATAAATTTTTGTATTCTTTTACTCGGGTTTCTTATTGCTCCTATATCAAAACACTCTCTGTTTTTATCTTTGTAAATATAATCTCTAGGTTTTGATATTTGATTTAAGATAATAGATTCTCTCGTGCTTGTTCTTTTTGTATTTTAAGTTATTTTTGTTGTTAATTTGCTATGGGTAGCGTAGGAGAATCCACTATTCAGTAACAACCCACGTCATAAGAGGCGACAGAAGGATACAGAAAAAAGGTGTTTGCTGGAAGGTAGCACTATTTTCCTGTTAAGAGTTCACATTAAAAAAAATCGAATGCAAATCCACTGGTAAAGCGTGACAAATATAGAAAATATCTCCGCAATCTATGCGGCAGGCCTATGTTCAGCAGCCGGCTTTCGGGAGGCTTGCAATGAATGCATGCAATAATATTTTGTACTTATAAATGCACCCGGGTCTAATTAGTCATTAAACGCTGTAGACCTCTCTTTGTAATCATTATTACGTTTTCTACAACCTTGTTTTTCCACTAATATGATTTTTTGTCTTGGACTACTACCTACTACTAGTATATATAATTACTACTATTATATAGAGTATTGAGTTAGATCATGGCAACCTAACTGCGCAGAACTTACTCTCTATCTTACGAGGTTAGCTGGTAGAGAATGCCATATACCATTAAGCTCGCCTTTTCTAGAATATCTTTGATGCAATAAAGAATTAATTAATTAAATAAATAACATTGTATGGCATATCATTGGGCCATATTAAAATATATTTGAGTGTTTTCTTACTTGACTTTAATTAATATTCAAAATCAAATTTTATAAGAACATGGTAAAACACTTTGGTCAGGAAGCTTATACAAAATATTTCGTATTATTAAGTACATATACTTTAATTTTCATAGGTCGTAGCTTTATAATTCTAGGTTATTTGGGGTCAGCATAACATGTCTTCTGTTCTCCTCTATTAGCCGCATACCTTTTCACTTACGTCATAGATCATAATATCTTCAGTCACTAATACAATTCAGCAAATTAAAGTTACAGGCATAGAGTAATGAGTCATCAGACAAAGTAAGAACATCGTGCAAATTTCATCTATATCAATTTTCAAAATGCAGACGTGTCGTCACATCTGAGAATTAAGGAATTCTGCGTTATTAGAAAAGTTATTAATTTAAGTTTGATGAAAGTTAATTATTTATTATATTTAATCGAATGCCATTTGAACGGATTTAATCGTGTTTACTTTGACTTAGATTGATTCTCATCGTTTCGGATACTCATCATCACCCATTGTCATGGAAGAGGGAGGGACTGAGATGTTAGATATCCTGAGAGTCTACTCGGGCTACCTTCAGCATTTGAATATATTCGAAATATGGATTTTGAAAATTCAAAGACGCTTCAGATATGGATATTAAATATATTCAAATGCTTCTTCAAAATTAGTTTATGCAATTGATCGCAGTTTATGCATATGCGTTGCATTCTAAATGTTGAAATGTACCTCTTAAGTACACCAATCTAAAATAATTATATCTTGAACTGCATGTTCTGTAAAAATTTTATCTGTACTTATTCAACACTTTAAGTATCCATTGTTTTTCAACACAACATAGATAAAGCATTGTTTGGAATTTGCCCAACACAATAGACACCCACAGATTGGTCGTTATGTTGGTGCCGGTAACATAATTATGCTGATACAACTTGTTGAAACAAATACGCATATTATGTCCGTATTTCTCACAGTAAATAGCAGTAAGAAAATCGGCATGTACCTACTATTTTACTAAAATAAGGGTGACAAACGAGCACACAGTCCACCTTATGGTTATTGGATGCTGGGTTTCATAGACACATGTATGCAGATGCGTGACCATCCCTAAGGATTAAAATGGAATGCCTCGTTTCTAGTAAAAAGTATTTGACGTTGGTATTCTGTGAGAGCATGATCATACCCCGGTCGAGCGATCCCATTCGTGCTTCAACCATAATATACCTGCAGCGTGGTTCTACTACGTATAAAAACTACCTTTTAACTAATAACGGCATATCGAATACTGCCCACTGACTCACTACTGGAAACAGGTCTTCTCTTAATTCTGATAAGGTGATGAAGCGATTTCACATGTACTCGAGAAATTTTATACCTCAGTCTCGCAAGTTTCTTCACGATATTTTCCTTCGTTGCCGAGCGCGTGTTAAACAGCATTCAAAATTGAGATTTGATTTCATTGGTTCTGATAGGAATTAAACCCAGGTTGCTGGTAAACTGTGGATTTTAATTAGTGGGTCAACTTTTCAGAATACTTGCCTTGCAGTAGAGAAACAAATATCTAACACCCAGATCGGCGACGAAAAGCAGTGCCAGTCTATATATAATCCAATCACTTGTATATTATTTGTCTACAACTTCTACCGTACTGTTGATAATAACTGTCGGCGTACGAGTACCGGTAATTGTAACATGGAAATCAGATATGATTCGTTCTTAATAATAATCTATAGGTCTACACTTCGAAAAACACAACTGGGGTAACTAATCATAGTGTTAATTTTTCCAATGATATTTACTATATACAATATATTTTATCCATAATAACTGCATCATCAGCAAATCGAACATAAATAATATAGTTGTCATCAAAGTTATCTCAATGATTTTACTAATTGTGGTATAATGAGTCTAATTATTTATTATGTATTAATGAGTATAATTTGCATGTTTCATTTATTTTAGTAACATCTTACAGGAAAACGTATCTCACCATTAAGTCACCTTTTCTACAAAATATTTAACAGCCTAACTATTTATTAATAAGTTATTAAATTAATTATAAAATAAATATAATTTACTCCAGTTTAAAATTACTATAATATGATCAAATTATGTAAGGAAGACGTAACTAACATACGAACATAACACTAATGTTTGTCACTTTCTATGTTTTACTTGAAGGAGAAACTTCTTAAATAACCATTTGTAGAATACTAAGTTTAATTTATAAATATGTCTTTAATATATATCTCTATATTGAAATTAAAGCCGTGTGGTGATGGCGTAAAAAATCCATCACCCTATTTCGTCCTGTAGATGTTATTAGATGCATATATAAAACGTTTTGGAAAGATCTCTTGGTTTCCGTTAATATGGCGGTATAACTATTTTGTTTAAGTTAAATATATCCAAAAATATTCAGATCGGAGACTATCTGAACAGCTGAGCGGAGGCAATGGTGCGAGATGGTAGCACTGCGATCGTCAATCCGCTTGCCAAGCGTGACGTTTCAAGCAAATGCTCACATCATATTACTTAGCAAATATTTCTCGATTAATTTAAAAAATAATATACAATTATCAAAATACTACAAACTATTTTGCCAAATTATATAACAATATGTTAGCGGAACCGCTTTGCTCTAATGTTCTAAAAAAAGACAAAAGAAAAAGAAAATCAGTTCATCAAAGTATGTACTTTTACCAGATTTAAATCATTTAAAAAACAACATGGAATTTTAATACTGTAACTGGTTTGGTTTAGAATTCTTATTTCTTTCGTCGTTTATCTAGTGATCGTAAAAATCACTGCGAATCATGTGGTCCTGCGTTTTTTCGTTAAGAAATTCTCTACCAGCTTGGAGTAGGTTAGCTGGCTGTATTTAACCGCCGTGCCTCGGATAATAGTAGCATATCTCATGAAAATGTAAGACTCATCGAACTATGAGAGTGAGAGAATAAAGAGTAAACTCAAGTACACCTGTGTTAGTAGTAAGTATATACTCGTGCACTATGTAATACTGCTCTGGATAGTTAGCTAATTTGCGTACAGACTGTCCACCGTGATCGAAATTCGGTCTTGAGGATATTATTATTTAAGCCTTTATTTCTTGATTGATAATAGATTCACACACAAAATTTATTAAAATTATTTAGAAATTATGTTGGTGCACTGGATTTTAAAAAATGACATAAACATTAAAAATGACGCGACTGTGCTCCAAAAAATACCAGAAAAATCTTATGGCTTCAGCAATGGCAGCATTTTCAAAGGTCGGGTATTTAATCATTCTATCTATCCATATATTTATCTATCTATATCTATATATATATATATATATATATATATATATATATATATATATATATATATATATATATATATATATATATATATATATATATATATATATATATATATATATACTATGTATATATATAATCACAGCCTATAAAATCCACTGCTGAACATAGGCCTCCCCCATAGATTGCCTCATAGATATGGGGGTTTTGCCAAACAAGTTGACACGGCAAGCGGGTTGTCAACCGCAGTTTTCTATTATTTAGAGTTGTTATCCTGGAAGTTTCTGCTGCCCATCACCCTGTTTCAATTTCCCTCTGTCGCCTCTTGCTACACCCACGGGACCATATGGAATAGTGGATATTCTTACACCGCCATTGCACGGTTTATATATAAGAAATACTACTGACTGACTCATCACAATATCTCCAAAACTATATATTTTATATTTCCGTTATTATCGTCTATTATCGTGCGCACAGCGAAACGAGCGGGTATCAGCTACTGTATGTACTACAATAATGATGATAAACAAGCACTCTGTCCACATGACGGTTAGTGGATGCTGAAGCCCATAGACATCTGCATCTATCTTCAATTAAGAATCAAAGTGCAGATTCGTACCCAACCCTGAGAACTAAGATGGAATGCCCCGTTTCCAGTGAAAAGGGTCTCCGGTTCTTTACACTATCCATACGAAAAATAAAAGTATTTAGCTGTCATTTAACGCTGCGATCGTTAATCTGACTTCCAAGCTAAACGATTAAGACAAATAGTCTCTACAACTCGAGAAGCGCGTGAGGTCTAGTTAAGAAGAATAAGGAGATTAAAATGCAGCGATTTTAAGTAGCCGGATATAAATAATACGATATTGTCTGATTATTATCACGAAAAAATTAATCTACGTACACATGACGCTAAAGTCTCTGGTTGTAACTGGTTGCGATCCTTTGGTAGTATTGATCGCAAATGGAATGTCACCTAGTTTTTTTTCCGGGAATTCTTTTGATGTATTGAAAGACGAGGAGCGAATACACACGATACCCCCGTAATCCATATTGTACTGATCCAGCCGACCGCTAAGGTGTCACCCAATGCGCGCTGACGTTGATTGCTAAACGAAACAAACGTTCTATGCACGACAAATTCTACAACCAATGATAGCTGGCCGATGATATTTGCGCGCGTGGCTTAATTGACTATGTTAGTATAGAGTGAAAAATATAGAGTAGTCAAAATTTTTTATCGGCTTTATAGAAAGTAAGTTTAAAATTCGAAGGCATGTGTCCGTTAAAACGCATTGGGGTAGTGCGGTGAAAACTTTCTTGCCTTAATCCCTCTGAGAAAACAGAAGATGCCTAGCTGTAGCTTTACTTTACATAAAAAGGTGTTCATTTAAATCTCATGAGCACTATCATATCCAATCTGTAATATATTATGTTGATAATTTTATAAGTAATTTGACTATACTCATCGTAATTAAGTTTGTTATACTCAGTTGTCTAGGAAGGTTCTTTATGTATATTAATACTATTTAAAGTCTATCAAACGATTCGTTCAGTTTAGGCGAAATTTGTAAATCCCCCTTTTTTCCCTCCTTTCTTCAATGAATCACGATATTTATTATAGCTCTTATAAAGAGTGAAGGGAATTTTGAAATCGCAACAATCATATTTTTACATGTAAATATTCGTTTTTTGAAAATAAATTTTCAATATAAAATTAAAAAATGTGACAATGGCCAGTTATAGTACATATTTATAAGTGAGGCTTTAAAATTTAAGATAAGCACTCTATCTCTCTATGAGATATTAAAGTCTGTCCCAAATTCGTTCTACTTGTTCAGTCAATGGGAACATCTCGTTACCTCAGATTACTTAACCATCATACACTTACACGAGAATAACATTACCAGACCACTAACACTACGAACTTTGTTCAGAAAATGTATCTAAATGAGTAAATTTATAATAATAAATATTTTCTGGTTTTAAAGTTAATTTGTTGACATTAAAATGTTCAAATTAAAATCTATCATTTATAAGGGCTTAAATTCTAAATAATAGATTTATGGCCTCACACCGAATTCAGAAGCTTTTAAATTAACATAATAATGACATAAACACTCACACCTGTCACCCAGAGATAAATTTTCGCCTAGGGCGTCCCTTTCCGACTCTGCCATTCACTTTTGCAACATAAATTTTCTTTGTCACACTTTCCTCATTCATTCTTTCCACATGACCAAACCACCGAAGCATTCCTTTCTTAATCCTGGTCACAACATCATCTTGCAAACCACACTCTTCTCTTATCACACAATTTCTTACCCTGTCATTCAAATTCAGCCCTAACATACTCCTTAACGACCGCATTTCTACTGCGTTCATTCTACTTTCGTGCTTCTTCTGTCACACCCAACTTTCACTACCATAATGTGAAATATGTTTTATTCTTTAAAGTTTTTTAAAACGATTTTCCATCCTTTTGTTTTATTATTGTTTTTTTTTTTCTTTTGAGGTGCAAACTCACAAACTTGAGGCAACAACTATCCCGTTTAAATAGTTACAAAGTAATTTTCATCCTTTACGTTTCCTCAAGGCTTAAGGCAGTAATTTTCTATTACATTAAAATATTGAGGTATATTTTATTATATTGAGGGCTTTTATTTATTTCTATATTGAGGACTGTTATTGAGGTTTAGTATATATAAATAAGAATAATTAAATCGATTACAATTTGCAAAATACCGCTTAGCATACATAAAAAATACAGTAGAATTGGGAAGTTTTAAAGCAAGATAAAAAAAGATAAAGCAAATACACCAATTTATATAATTTTTGATAAACTATATCTGTATCCTTAATATATGTCAAAAACAAAATATTCAATACAAATTCAAAGTGAAAAAATTATACCAGATCGCTTCATGTATGCACTTTTATATTATTTAAAAGCTTTGCCTAATATTCGCCACGCTAAGCAAACAGTTTGGTGAGCATATAGCTCGTACACTGGTTATGTTGCTATCCATCATCGTCAAAGCATCTTAAGTTGATTAGAATGGTGAACTATGTGCCGTTGTGGTCGAAAATTGGGAAAAATTTTGTAACATATTCCTTAAATCTCACTACACGTACAAAAAATATAAAACTTGTTTCAAAATTCTTATTTCATTAACAGCATTTGACAAATGTAGATAAATTAATAAGACCAAACTATTCGCTAGTACCATATTGCGTTGGACAATCTAAATTTTTGAGGGCGTTTTTTAGCTAGATTGTGAAAGTATTTTAAAAATTATAATATATTTATCCTACATTTAACAAAATTAATTTAAATTCAATTTATAACAATTAATTTGTTTCAAAGTAAGTTCTCATTTTATGTGATGACAAACAGCACAAATGTGACTTCATATAGTCGCGTGTAAAAGAAATTTTGAGTATAAAAACAAAAGAGCGAGACTTTTTCATTGCATTCGTTGAACAAACACCTTGACCATTACATTTCGGCTGTATCATGAAATTGGTACGTTATTTTGATTATTTTGTTTTTACTCTTATCGCGCTGTGTTAATACTACAAAAAAAAATTGTGTCAATAACCACGTAGTGCTAGTTGCCGTGTAGCGTTTATTTCAGTTCAGTTAATTTGCAGTCTCTTTTGTCTAATTATGCAGTTTTAAGACACTTTGTGATTTTTTGTGACTACCCACATTTAGCAGTGAAATTTGTTTGGCAGTGATTAAACTAGGTGTGGCGTTATGATTTTTATAATAATTTTTACTTTGGTAGGCTACTTGCCCATAGAGTACAGTTAATGAGCTCCTGCAAACATCCTCAAATAGAGGAGGCTACAGGGACGCGTTGTCTTCTTTGAGGACTATGATGGAATACCTGTTAATGTAGTGTTTGGCGGTAGAAATAGTTAAGACAGTCTTACCTACCTAGATAGGATCCTAGGTAGAAAAAAAGTTCTATGTCATTTACAAGTAACAGTTCTTAATATTTTCGCCAAAAATGTTTTTTTTTATGATGTACCCTACAGTGACCCACTACCGCATATCATCATGTGGGTGTTATAATAGGAAACAGATGCAAAACAAAGAAGTAGATGGGCAGAAGCAACTCCCTGTTAACTATTAAATGATAAAAATCTGCGGTTGCCAACTCGTCTGCCAACGTGGCAACTGTGCCAAATATCCCTTCTGTGAGGATCTATAAAGGAGGCCTATATCCAGTAGTGGACTTTTGATAGTTGAAATTATGTGAAATCACATAATAGCCGTAGTAGTTCAGATGGTTAACGCTCGCTGTAAATATAACAGCACGCGAGGAATCCGGGTGCGATCCCCGCCGGCACCAATGAAATTGTTTATTGCAATTTTAAGTGCTGATTTACCACGTGATCGGCGGTGAAGGAAAACATCTGTGGAATAAGAACAAAAAGTATTTCGAAGACATTTGAAGTTCGCCAACACGCTTTGGGGCAGCGCGGTGGACACTTCCTTGCCCTTAAACCCTCTCAGAAATGAGGGGAGGCCTGTGCCCAGCAGTGTGACGTATATAGGCTATAACTTTACTTTTTTACATAATAATGAATGTGATCTACACCTGGACATTGGCACTGTTCGTTATGCTGAGAGTGCATCTCATGCTGTATTGATTTCATTACAGATAATCTCAGTCGTCGCTATTGCAGCCGTCGTATCGGCAAGACGGATCTACAATGAACAACAACAACTGGAGAACTATCGGAATGCCGCTGAAACTTACCAATCAGCTGCAGATTACCCGCACGAGAGCTATGCTGACCATTCACAAGCTTACAAAAGCCAGCAAACAGAAAGTATCAGCAGGCCACTAGCTGAGAAAACGGCCAAGATATTACACTACCATTTAGAAAATAATGATCATAATTACAATTATGGTTACGAGACTGAAAATGGTAGGTTTATTTCAAAAAAACCTTTATCTTCGTCTACTGGGAACTTCGATTCGCATATAACAAATCGAAGTTCCTTGGTTCGGAGTTAAAATTTGTGAATAATAACAATTGACTGTTGTTCTGATTGGATATGCTGTGATAGTCCTTTTGTATCCTCGCCAGTTTTTTTTTATATTCCCTTACAGGTAATATTACAGTTTATCAAAATCCCACTGCTGAACATAGGCCGTCTCCATAAATTTCCTCATAGAGGGGATTTTTGCAATACTTTCCACGCTTCGTACACGGATTGACAACCCCAGCTTTTTATTTTTAGCTACTATTTGAAATCTTACGACACCCATTAGAAGTTATGGGGTAGTGGATATTGACCGACACAGATTCGTCAAGACAAATGACTACAACCCTCACGCCCACGTTTTCCAACAGCGTCAATTCAATTATTGTAAACGCTGACAGTTCCGTGTTTTATATTGTATATGGTAGTATTTGGTAGCTATATTATGACAACATGATGTATTTTTTAAGAGGTAGAGCCACGCAGCAGCTATATTATAGTTGCAGCACGAATGGGTCGGCTCAACCGAAGTAAAACCACGCTCTCACAGAATACCAGCGTATTAGCAGCTTTAATGCTGCTGTATATCGTATGGTGAATGTATAAAACTGGATAACTCTTTAACTGGAAACGAGGTATTCCATCTTAGCCCTCAAGGGTGACAACGCATCTGGATTTTAATTCTTAATTGAGGAAAAATGTAGTTGCCCATTGGCCACATACACTTACTATCAGGTGGATTGTGCTTGTTTGTCATACTAATTCTATATATAAAAAAAAACTATATTCGTGATCAAAATCAGTTTCACAAAACAATTTTCATGAACAGAACGCGATAGATAGTTAATTAAAAAACCACAAAAAGGTGATGGTCAAAGTATATATATATTACTCGTCTTCTTCTTTAATCAGACTGTTGCAGTCGACGGCTATATACGGGCTTATCCCATTGTAGGGAGAATTTTACTAAATTGCTACTTTTGGTTGATAAATAGGCTTGGTTATTTCACACAAAATCATTTATCTAACGGTTATAACGATGGTCATGTGATCTTTTAGGCATCTTTAATCTCTTAAGTTTAGTAGATCTTTGACTGCCTCTTTGATCTAGTGGTTTTAAACGTGACTCCTGATCATGTCGCCCTGGGTTCGAATCTCGGTTTGGACTAAAAATCAGTTATTGAGTTTTTCTGACCCTTTTTGTAACAGCCTGGAGTCAGAAAGTTCGCGGTAGTTTCACCCCCGTGCGCCGGAATGCATGTAAAGCGTTGGTCACGCTTTTGATCTTTATCCGGTCCGGTGGATTGCCGTGTCATCGAAACGGAGCGATTGACGTTATGGAATAGAGAGTTGATCTGAGTTTAGGCATACATTTAAGTACTATAATCCTGTCTTGCGCATGAACTATATAGTCTGTTTTAAGACTAACCACTGGGACAGTAATTCGATCTGGAAGACATTATTATTTTTATTTTGTGTCTCCATTTTTTGATATCGGGTCCAGTGGGCCCGGTTTTTATAATAGAATAGAATAGAATAATTTTTATTCAATAATAATTACATGTAATTCTTATTTAATTTCATTTTTAATTTTACCACTGGTTCGAAAATAAACCTCTGTCCTGGGAAGAACCAGCAAGAAACCCAGCGAAACTCTTTTTTTTAAGCATAAGTTACAATATAATATTTATACACCTGTTATGAAGACATTTAGAAACAGCATGGTAGCGAGCCCCTAATTCCTAGGGTTAAGGCAGTATCACTTCATTCCCAGCAATAGGCATACTAGAAATTTTATTATACTTTGTTATGTGATGTATGTTATAGGTCTCTCCTCGCATTTATAATAAAAAGTATCCGAAAAAGAGCCCCAGAACATTCACAAACTATACGTCAGCTTTAATAATAGCATTTTAATGAAAATGATAAAACTTTGATTATTACAGGAATCAAGGCTAAAGAAATTGGTCAAACTCAGAAAGGAACTAAGGTGGAAGGTGCTTATTCCTACACAGGCGACGACGGTCAAGTTTACACTGTTACGTACACCGCCGATGAGCACGGATTCCGAGCTCAGGGTGCTCATCTGCCCAAACCTCTTCCAGTCCCAGAGGCTATATTAAAATCTCTTGAACAGAATGCAAAAGATGAGGCTAACGGAATTTTTGATGATGGTAGGTCTTAACTCTGTCATAGTTCTTCTTCATCATTATAAGCCCGTTAAATTCCACAGATGGGCGTGGGTCACTCTTTTTGTAGAAGGTATTAGTTTTTACCATGTTACACTTTGCAATTATTAATCCGATTAAAAATTGTAACACTGTAAAGATATTTGAGGTATGTAGTTGTATTTTTGACACTGCTACTCATCACCGGTCTGGTTATTTTACTTCTTGTGTAAGGTAGATTATATACATAATCTATTTCAAGCCTTTATACTTATGTGTTCTCGAGTAGCACCCGTAAGTAAAGTGATGAACTGGTAAGAGATGAGACAGATACCTGTTAGGTAACCAATAACCCAGAACCATGCTTTGTGCCATTCCTAAAATCACAAAATATTCAAAATTTATAGGTTTATATTATAATGTCTGTATTATGTTTAAAAACCCATAATCTTAGATGGTGGGGCTCCCTTTCTGTGATCTGTCTGTCTTGCTAGGTAATCAGCCTCTTATCTACTTCTGCCACTAAATAGCAGTGCTTAGACTACTGTGTTCCGGTCAGATTGAGCACAAGCATGTGCTTAGCAGTAGGGAGTTTATAGACATTCGTTAAGAAGTAGGGTTTCTTGCGGACATGTAATATTAACACTTACAAAAAAACTTCTATTCTTCCTTATACTATTTAGTACAAAATCAATACTATATAAAGGTACGTAACCGTCGTCAAATATTAAATATAGGAAATCATTAAAAATGTATGACGTTACAAATTTTTCTCATACTTGTATTACAGGACATTACAAAGACTCCCAAAATCAAGATCAGAATTACCAGCTGAATGCAGCGGCGTACCAACAGAACAATTACCATGCCGCTTCAGAACCGATAAATGTTGTTGAAACTGGATATCATTAACATGAACTACCGTTGATATGAAATATTAATCTCATCTGCATTTCAATTCTTAATCATTGAGGTGCATAGATTTATATGGAACATAGCATACATACATTACCATCAGGTGCTCGTTTGTCACTCTTATTTTATAAAAAAGCCATTACTGTTACCCAGTTTTGGAAGGTTTTACAATGATATACTATACTTTCAAATGTTACAAAACATGTTACGTACATTCGACAAGATATTTACAAAATAATAATAATAATAATGATGGTGGGCAGTTGGCAGGAATCGTTCACCCCCATTTGCATACAATAGAATGACTGCCTCGTTGATCTAATGGTTGTAAACGCGACTGCTGATAATGAGGTCCTGGCTTCAAATACCGGGTCGGGCCAATAAAATCAGTTATTGAGTTTTTTCGTCAAGAAATTCTAAGTAGCTGCCCGAAGTTAGGAAGTTGGCGGTGTCTCACCCCCGTGCCGCGGAAAGCACGTAAAGCCGTTGATCCTTGCCAGATATCTCTCCGGTCGTGTCAGTTTACCGTCCCATCAGACAATGAGAGTGAGGGAGTAGAAAGTGCACCTGTGGTTGCGCATGCACTCCTTTATAATTAGCCGCTATCTGGTCTAGGGGACTTTATAAAAAAGGTGACATATTCAAATACTCCACATGTAACCAAAATGAATGTATGTTCCTCCTTTATTTTTTTAATGTTAACTAGTCTTAATTTTTGTTATAATTTTAAGGCGTCACTAATATAAGTTCCTTTTTATTATATTGGACTGTTTTAGTACAATAATTAAATCAA
Source organism: Parnassius apollo (assembly GCA_907164705.1). NCBI lineage: Eukaryota > Metazoa > Arthropoda > Insecta > Lepidoptera > Papilionidae > Parnassius > Parnassius apollo. Next base: position 2,784,196 of record CAJQZP010001064.1, on the reverse strand, counting down.
TTTTGTTTATTTTTGTCGGCTTTTTTTTTTGTCAACGTACTTGTATCGTTTGAATTTTTCATGAGGTGCAATTATTAAAGACGTGACATTTACAAATGTCATACTAAACCTCCGGCTACGTCAAATACCAACACTACCACAGTTCATCGAAGTAAACTTAACAACATAATATAAAATAATAATAAATTTCTTCGTTCAGAAAAAAGTTATAGTAAAATTGTAGTGTTTTTTAGAATAGTTAAGCTAACAACTACTTATGTTACTAGAAAGTTTACTGATAGATTGCATGGGTAGTGAGTAGCTGAAGAAATAATTATTTCTAATAAGTATTTGAATTTTTTACTCACTAAGCAAGCGTTTAACTTTCAACGTATCTGAAGGCAAGATACACTGTAGTCCAAGATTTTGTTTACGCTAAGCCAAGATACTAATTAATCTTGCCTTTAAAAGCTCAGAATAGTCACGGAATTGGAAATATTACTGTGATAGAGAATCCCAATACTTTAGTGTGATAAAAATTAAAATCGAGTTCATGGATAGGATCTCCTTGTTCATTTTGTAAATGGATGATGAATGAACTAAAGAAGGAATCAATAAGTGCAATTTCTGTGCGCAGATTCTTGTGCAACTCTCACAAAAACCCCCACTAGATGGAGTGATGACCTGGTAAGTCATACAGAAAGTCAATGGATGCTGGTGGCAAGATATTACACATTACATTCTATCCTTGGGCATTGTAGACTTCGGCCGTATTGGTTGAGAAAAGACATGAGCAAAGAGAGTGAATTGACTCCTGTCAATTCACTCTATTTGCTCATGCGCACAGATTGTTTCATTGTCACACCTCGCCTACAGCTTGGTGCTCTGTATTTGGTGGCTGTATTGCTGCTCTCATTGTTGTGCAAAGCCAGCTTGATACCAAACCCGCACCATCCTCGGTGCAGAAAACTGCGTCTCAGACTAACACTATGCCCGCCCCCGCCACAGGGGTTCCCTAGCAAGGTGCAAGCCTTCCCGCGCCTCCCACTCCGAAACCCAATGCTTGGGTTCGGTGTGGAACCACCGGCACTGATTGTCTCACGGATAATGCCACCCCCTCAGGCCCCAAAACCGAAGCCCTTGCACTACAAGGCTTTCTATTCACCGTCGACTTCTCTCTAGTCAGCGGTTTTATCAGCAACATTATTGAAGCATATGTAGAATTATCTACTCTGGCCCGCAAGCTCCGTGGAGCTACCACCCCTCATGAAAAACTGAACGCTACCGTTAAGCAAGAACTTATTGATGCAATCTGGTCTTTCCAATGCACGTGATCAACTTCCCTAAAACATCAAAATGGCAGCACAACCGTTAGATAGAACAAAACCACGCTCTCTGCTTGCCGCGTTCTTTAATGGACATGACCTGTAGACGTTATGCTAGTACAAGAGACCCTCTTGAAGTCATCCCATCAGATCCCGAGATAGCAAACTACACCTTAATTAGAAATTATAGGTTGACCAGCCGTGGGGGTGACAACTTGATCTAATACAAAAGGTCCTTACACTGCGTACCCACCGACGCTACCCCATAAGCAATATAGAAGTTTCTATATGTAAGGTAGTTCTCACTGGCCATCCGCCACTTACCATCGTTTCGGCGTATCGAGCCTTTATGTCGGTCCTTGCGTGTTTTTTTTTTCGTGCTTTTTTTATGGTGCTGGGGTTGAGTTTGGAATAGTGTTTTTTTTTGTGTAAAGTTTTTCTTCGGCATTTTTTTGTCATACTCTGTACGTATCAATCGCTGTTAAAGCGTAAAATAGAATCAGATATTATCACCAGATGTAGGTTGTGTAGTAAAATCACTCGTTCCTGTGATAAGTTGTTAGAATAAATTGAAAAAGGCACAAAATAAGTTTTGTAGTTATTAGTAAATAAAGTATTATTTTATTAAATAAAACTCAACCTATTTTAATTGCTTAATTATTTTCTGCAACTAATTATAAAATTTCGTCTAGAAAAGCACACAGTACATTGTCTGTTCTATTGCTCTCTTTAGACAAGTACCACATTATTATTATTATATGGGCGTAACAACCTACAGTTCTGTAATGCTAGAGGCTAGAAAAAAGTCAAGGGTGAACTTCAATTTATCCATGAAAGTAAAAACACGAAATCTATCCAAAAACACATTCACAATGCCCAATGCGCTAGACAAGTTGAAACTTGAAACTCAATGTTACCAAGTTAAGTATCTTTCAGAACAGGCAATGATCAAAGACCATAGAGCCTATTCAGTCATCTCAGATAATATTCAAATGTATTTTTAATTTAATAACGTAGCCTATTCAATTGTTTCTCTAAATATATTTCTTTTATTTAATATTAGTCTATACAGATTCACCTCAATGTTTCTATATTATTATTTTTTTTGATAATGAAAGCTATTTTATTATAAAAACAGCCTTCATTATCTATTGCCATAGATAAAATATAGAAAATATTTAAAAATTTGGTGGGTTAACGGTTAGCGGGTACTTTACCGACCACGAATTGGTGCTCTGGTTTTTATAGTTTAAATAATGATTTGAAGTGGATAAATATGATCCGATTATGTGCAGTAAGTATCTGTACATGTGAACTATTAAAGAAAAAAGTGACTAAATGTAGGTATACACCTGAAGTTATTTTGATAGCTTAGGTGCCTTATGAACTTGAGTGACTGTCGTCATCCACTGTCCGCTGGATTGAGCTGTCATCAAAATCTCCCAAAAACTTCACAACGTGACGCGGCTTAACAGTGTAAAGAAAAAATCCATAAAAAAGGAGATCTCGAATGAAATGAAAACGCGGCTTAATGGACAAGCATGCATGCCAAAATCTTAATAAAAAAAAACGTTTAGGTTTTGCTATAGTAAAAGCATTAGCTTTCGTTTTTCAGTTTAAAAAATGTTTTTATGATTGTTCCATGTATTATAGAAATAAAATTTATTTATTTATGCTTATAATTTATCGTTTAATTACCTGCATATTTTTGTATAACTGCTACGAACGATGTCAAGCACCAAATTTCATATTTACGAATGAATAATATTAAATCACCTCCGAAAATAGGTTTTGCCAATAGGCTTCTTCCTGACAAATAGTTTGGTTTTAGACCCAAACACTCGTGCACCAATCATCCATCCATCACCTTACGGAATATATCCTTGAGGCTTCTCACTCAGTGGGTAACCATCGAATCCTAAACACCGATGCCCTATTCTAAACGCATGTCGAGGTTAGAAATTTCTCAAAACGATGTTCCAAAGAGCTGTCAATCACTTGGGGATATATATTTGCTTATGGAGAATGGAAGTAAACTCTGAAAAAGATATAGCAATATACTTTTAAAGGAAACCCTCTCTCAATCGTCTGAAACTAAATCCGAAAAAATGTGCATCCGGCACGATCATTCGATCTGACCGCCAGATCCCGCGGAAAACAACCACCAAATATCTTGGGCTCACATTCGACCATGAAATGACCTTCGGGAAACACATTTGCACTGTCCGCAATTGTTTCAAATTCGTCACTAGTCGCCTCCACCCGCTAGTTGACCGCAAGAGCAAACTGTCCTTAAGACACAAGCTCAACCAAAGAAAAACGAAAGAAAATGTTACTAAAATTTCACAAAAAATATATTAATGCACGTTATTAATTATTAATACAATATAAAATTGGCTTATATTGATATATTAAGACACGAAAATTATTAAAAAAGGTACAAAAACTATGACAACATAATAAAGACATCAACGCGTTATTGGGAATACCGATTGTAATATGACGCCTGAAGACGAAACTCACACCATAGTTCAATTTTAGGCTTCAGGTATTAAGTGAATTTTTTGAGATCACTCGTGTCTCAAAATCTCGTTATTAGCTTGACATTTGAAGAAAAAGGTCCTTAACTAGTATATATAATATAATAAAGCCTTATTTAAATTGTTATGAAATAAACACAAAATTATACAGGGTCTAAAAGTTCAGTCATTTCAAATAAAGTAACAGGCGGCCAATTTAACTGTCAATGGAATAAGTTGCTAGGGATATACTTAGCATTATGAAACTTTGTAATGAATATCAAAGAAAATGGGCGACCTGTCTAAGCTTGTTACCGATAAAATATCACTAGAACTTTTTTCTTTTATATCTTAATCAAACTTAAACTAAATAACACACGCCAGTAAAAATAGGGTATGTAATGCATAATAATTTTCATATTGTGTTTCTGACATTTCTTTGGGAAGACCTATCTTCAATGAACTTGTAAAGGGCTGTAATGATGATTCATTAAATTTTATTAAACGAAACAACATACGCAGCAATTTTTCGAAAGTTATAATTAAGTAACGAGGAGTTGCGATGAGGAAAACGAATCAGGAGATGGGCATCAGCGCCTTCTTATAATGATTTAAAAACTAAAAATAAACTCTTGTTGCCAACACGCTTGCCAAGCGTGGCAATTATGGCAAACATCCCGCCTATGAGGCAATACATGGGGGAGGCCTATGTTCAGCAGTAAACATTAATAGGCAGTAACGTTAGCGAAGCAATGATGGCTCAGAAGCTAAGCGCTCTAAAGAGGCTTACACAGTACGCGAGTAATCTGGATTCGACCCCTACTACAACCAAAAAAATAGTTAATTGCAATTTAAGTGCTAATTGACCACTTGCTCAGCGGTGAAGGTGAGGAAACTTGCTTGAGGAACAAAATATTTGAGAGACACGTGAAGTCCGCCAACACGCTCTCCAAAATTAGAAAAGACCTCTCAGAAATTGGAGACGACCTGTGCTCAATTGTGGGACCTATAAAAGTTATAACTTTACTATACTTTTTAAACTTTAAGTAACTGTAAGAAGTGACAGTAGCCTAATGGCTGGGCGCGGACCGAGAAGTCAAAAAGGTCGTGGGTTCGAATCTACCATTCGACTACTGGCGTGAACCACTCGTAACACAAGCAATTTAAGCTTACCACGAGTGGTTAAGGGGAATATTAGTAGTGTTTATAGCGATTTTAATATTCTTTAAAAAAAACTTTTGAAAGGAAAACTAAAAAAAAATAAAAAAATATTTGCAGCAGGCGTCTACGACTACTGAAACTACGAGGCAGTCAAGGACTAGTGCAGCCACTTACAGTCAGTTGGTCTGTTAACCCCTTTATGTTTTAATTTATTTAAAATTAAGTAGATGTTGTTGCATCTAAGTAAAAAGAATGCAAATATGTCACCCATGATAACTAAAATGGGATGGCTGGTCACCCGAAAAAAGGGATAGACTTCATACACAATTGTCACTTTCATATTATAGAAAGGCTACTTCTTAGCAGTTTTGAAATCTTATGACATCCTTTAAAACACTGAATAGTCCCACGCGTGAAGACCTAGTCATTAAAATTCCACAGACCCACGTTTTATAGACTCCCATCTATTGTATTGGATCGCAATAAAGACGTTCGTAGATATCGTAGTATTTTCGACTCTATTTTGTCTTGTTTCACTTTGACCCAATGACATTATAATATTAGCTCAGATATGTTACATGTAATATTAGTGATTTCTTATCATTGAACGTAACATTAGCTCAGATTTATATTCAATACAATAAATTCTAGATATTTAAGATGATTTGTTTAACTATCTTAGAACTTGAAGGGTTTAAAAGCTTTTATGACTTCCAGCGTACCATGTGTTACCATCCTGTTTACGGCACACGTGATATTCCGGTTATCGTTTACATGATACATAGAAGTGACAAACGTACAACCAACGTATACCAAGCGTGGCCATCATTGCAAATTTCAATATCGTGTAGAAAATTCACTACATCCTGTATCATAACTGTGAAAGAAAACCACTGAGGGAAACTGAAACAAGAGGTAGGACAGAATCTAAGTGATAATAGCTCAAAGTAATAAAAAAACTGTAAATTGAACTCGCTTATGTAAACTATGGGTAAATTATAGGCTATTTAAAAAGAATAAAGTTTAGTAAAGTTAACCATATATATATATATATATATATATATATATATATATATATATATATATATACCACTGTGAGGCATACACCTTCTTCTTTTTTGAAAGAGTTATGTAATGTTTGGAGCGATTTAGCCCCCAAATTTCTCCATGTCGTGTTCAGATCTTTACTAGTTCGCGAAATATAAAGTATTTTAAATGAATAATGTCCCCCATACCGAATTTCGGTCATAGTGGCTGGTTTGAAAGGAGACTGGCTATCTGCGCAAGACAGGATTGTAGTGCCAAGTGTATGCCCAAGCATTCCCGCACTCTCATAGTCCGATGAGACGGCAATCCGACACGACCGGACATAGATCAGGAGCAGGACAAAGAGCTTTATTGCTTTTCAAGTTCCGGGGGAGAAACTCTGCCAACTTCCTGACTCCGGGTTGCTATTGAGAATTTACCTTTTTAATTAAACACACGTGAATAATGAAGGTAACAATATACAAGTGCCAATTGAAACAAATTGGAAATAACAATGCAAAGCCAAGTCAAGGATAACGATTATTTTCGATATAGTATTATAATACTCAGAATTGAATTCCGATGCCGATTGCTGATTAGTCACTAGATGTAGCGATGGTAAAAATCGTTTAGTACCTGTCAAAAGCGAATAACATTTCAGCTTGAATGACGCGTGGATTCCGTTGTGTTTGCGAACTTTTCAAATGTCAATTTCATTTCGCTCAACAGGTACTTATAGTGGAATCTTATATACCTTTGATATTTTCACGTTGAGGTTAAACCAATAATTTTTAGCCTTGTAGTGTATTGTAGAGATGTAAGAATTATCACTACTACATCATATCATCCCTTGGGTTTCATAAGAGGCGGCAGAGGGAAGCTGAACCAGTAAATAGCAGCAGCATCTTTCTAATAGCAAGTCAAAATTATAAAAAAACTACGAATGCTAACCTTCTTGCCAAGCGTGGCAACTATGGAAAAATCCACCCCATACAAAATCTATGGGGGAGAATAGACCTTCTACCCCATAGATTTTCTTCAAGTTTTTTTCTAGCTAAGCTGGGCTAGCTAGCTAAGAGCTAAACGAGCATGATTCTCATCATCATCATCATCATTACAGCCCTTCACAAGTCCACTGCTGAACATAGGTCTCCCCCAAGTAATGCCACAAAGCACGGTCCTGAGCCACCTGCATCCATCGACTTCCTGCATGTCTCACCAGGTCGTCACTCCATCTAGTAGGTGGTTGCCCTACACTACACCTACCGGTACGAGGCTGCCATGATTCTCACCTGGTAGTAAATGGCTACATCTACCCATGAACAACTGCAACGTCAGAGGACGGACACACCTGCAGTGTGTGTCTTAAGAAAATGAGTAGGCTCTTTTCTTGAAGGTCCCTAAGTCGTATTACACTGTAAAATGTTATGAGCTGGTAAGGTATGGTACTTGTCTTAAATTTCATAGTACGTGAGCAACTAGAGGTCAGTCATCATTGAGACTACTTACATTGTTGATTTTTTCATCTGATGATGATGTAATGATTTACAGACATTTTTTCATCATTACTACAGCCTCTAACAAATCCACCTCTGAAAATAGGTGGCAAAGCAGGTCTGAGCCACATGCATCCATCAACTTACCGCATGTATTAACAGAGTCAAGTAATACCCGCTTACTGTTACGAAGCTGGCACTCAATACCTATAGGAAAAAAAGAACAGGTAAGCTTAATTGACAATGAGCCTGTCATATGGCTCGAATAACCGACAACCGATAAGGAAGAAAAGTTCTCTTTAATCTCTTTGTTAAGTACTAATTTATCATGGCATTAACGGCGAAGGTGAACGTCTTTTAAAAAAATTACACGTTCATTAAAAAATAAATTTTTATAGGCATATTACGAAACTAATAAACAGCCACTAGGGTAAAGTTCTTCCTTCCAAAATAATGAATGTGATGATGGAAGACGCATTCCCAGCTGTAGGATGCCGGCGTTTTTACGACGCAATGTTACTTTTATGTTTGTTACAACTTATTATTGTAACAAGGATACACATGTATACCAACTCGATATAATGCAATTATTTTTAACAAGCGATGCATAGATAATAAATCAAATTCATTATGTTGTATGATAATATAAATTAAAAAAAATGCTATTTATTAGGCAGACGTTCCTTAATTTATGTACATATTCTTATTAATTTCCTCTCTAATGATATAATTTGTATGTAAAAAATTACCACTAAAAGTGTGAACTTAAATCAATTTACTTTTTTAATTTAATATAGCGTATAATTATTATATACATCGGAAAGGTTAGAGTAAGAAGGTACCTTTGTGTAGCATTTACACTATTGCATGTCTTCTAGATAGTGGATAGCTTCTGATTATTTGGGAGATGTTGCTATGGTCGAAATCAATATTTGAATTAATTTAATTTTTTTTTATAAAACGTTAACCTAGAGTAGGGTTTCCTTTTGTATCATGGAGGCGGCATACATCGGCAAAGTAGTCTAGATTACACATCTACCCTCGTTCTTTTAAGAAATTTATGTCACGTGGGCACGTTGATAACTTCACACACAGACCGATAGCCTTTTTAATATAATAAGGGTGACAAATGAACACACAGTCCACCTTTTGGTAAGCGGATGCTGTGGCCCATAGACTTCTTCTACATCTACTTTTAAATAAAAATTTAAATGCAGATGTAGATATCTATAGACTACAGCAACTACTTAACATAAGGTAGACTGTGTGCTCGTTTGTCACCTTGTCAGATAAAAATATATAATCATTTTCCTCTTATTAACGGAAAGAACATGATTATATTACACCTTCCTAATAAAATAAAAACTTACAGGTTTCAGTGTTCTGGTAATGACTACCAATTTCCAACATTTACGTCCTGGATTCCAGCCCTCAGTGTATTGCGACTGGTTATTTGTCATCACATACCTACACTCAAAGGATATTAGGGAAAACAGCCATATCGTAATGCACTGTTTCACATCTATACATATAAATAAATTGAAGTATATATCTGTAATGTCGAAATAACTAGCTTTTATTAAGCTCTGACAGTTCATCATCATTATCATCAACATCATCACAGCCTGTAAAAGTCCACTGCTGAACATAGGACTCCCCCATCGATTGCATAGTAGGGGGAACTTGGGCATATTTTCCTCTGACAGTTATTTGCATGCTGTTAACACATGAATCATGAATACCATTACCGCCCTTTATAAGTCTACTGCTGAATATAAGCCTCCTCCAAGGAGCTAAGCATGGTCCTAAGCTACCTGCATTCATCGACTTCACGCATCTCTTACCAGGCTTTACATTTTGCTTACTGCCGCTCCAGAACCTCTCATAGTTCCACATTGGTGTCGATTCTTAAACCTAATAGCCAGGCCGTTGTCAATTCACCTAACTGATCCGTTAGGCTATTTCCGTTACTCTAGTTCTATTGCACAAGACATGAATAATCTGTCTGGAAAACTTGTGTTAATCATGAGTAATCTGTCCGGAATAATCATCGTAATGGCTGAACCATCCACCAATAATTTACGTTGGATATAAAAAATCTAGACTGGCAAAGGGCAGCAGCATCAAAGAGCATCCGGCACTGCAATCTTTAATCTGCTGTTGAGTGTGACGATTATTGTAAGGCCTCCCAACAACGAGAAAGGCAAATTTATTTGATATTTTTAAAAATCTTTTTCTAGTTCCCTTTTTAAAAAAGGATATAAAGAGCGTACTTAATACCTAAGGGGAATTTCCTACCAATCAACCTACGGAGCGATGAGGATTCAGAGTAGGTGTAGCAATAAAAAAATGAATCTAAAATAAATACACATTAAATGCAGACAAAATATATTACGATATAATATTATAAGTAAACAAGTATAAAAGTAATATATATACTCGTATACATATATTAAAACATATTTATAATATAATTATGAACATATATACAAGCATATTCCGAGAGACCTTCTATAGTAAAGCTTTTGTATTATAGATCTTACTATTTTAAGTCCCTAATATAGGACTAAACATTGTGGAATAGTACTAAAAGTAGTCGTCGGTCAGCCAACCAACCCTATATATATATATGTACTACCTTGGATATGTGTCTCCGGTAGCACCCCCATACAAGCCATCTATAAACGAACACCCTTCATAACTTAAGAATTTTCTACTATTATTAGATTATAGACTATTTACCAGTATTTTATATCTAATGATTCCACTGATAATAATGCTCACGAAAAAAATTTTTGAAGGAGTATTTGTTAGACATTTTTCTGAAGTTACTCAAGGAATTCCGAAGAAATGAGGCTGAGGACGCATCATTTTGAGCCAAAACACTTGTTTTATTGTGTCTTTCCCAATATAGTTGTGTTTAGAGTTGTGGTGCTGCGATTAATCGCGACGCAGACAGTGCACATTATTGAGGGAGAGCGGGAGGTGTTCTTCAAATCAAGTTAAATATTTCATTTCCTTTTTATGCGGATCTTAGAATTAATTTTTAACATCTTCAAAGTTCAAACAATTTTTTTTTCGAAAAGTGAATAGCATTAAATGTTAAACGATCAAAACAGTCTTAAGTTTTCGTGGTCGTCTACCATGTGTAGTTATAAGTAGTTGCGAAATGATCTTTCTAGCCCGAAGGAGTCCGAAATATACGAGATAATGTGGTGTAATCATCATTAATCATATGAAAACCTTTACAAGTAGCTCGTTGAAATGATGCTCCCTTAATTTGCTACACTATTCACAATCTGCAGACAGTAATAGGAATTAGGGTGTCTGTTCCATGTTCATGATAATAGTATTTAGAGAAAACTAGCTTTATGTTTTTCTGAAAATGAACATCTATATATATAAAAAATAATCTTTATTCGTTCTTATTTTATGCGCAGTCATACAGTTATTCGTATAGCGGTAAAATTTTGTTAACCTATTGCAGTACTTGGCGAAGGTAATAGGCATAGTAGAATCAACTTACTTTAGGTGGCGCGCGTATCGTTAGAGCTTAGGTGTACCAAAATTGGATGTTACATTGGTGGTGTATCGTTTAACAACCTTAGCTACGCAGACGATATGGTGCTCCTTAGCCCATCGATCAACGGTCTTAGAAAGCTTATATTCATCTGCGAAAAGTATGCTCGTCAGCATGGATTAAAATATAATGTGTCTAAGACTAAAATGCTAATCTTTCGTGTTAGAAATGGTCCAAGGAGAGTACCGCCAGTAAGCATAAATGGTGTACAGGTTCGGACTGTGAAGCGTACGTTGTCTTCTGTAAGGGCTCTTAGGCCCTGCAGGTCTCGGGCCTCGAGGTATGCTCCATTGCCCGGATTGTGGTAGCCCCATTTAGGCGTTGATGGGTTAAACGAATGTTTTCGAGGTTGGTAAAGATTTTTCCCGTAATCGGTTAATTTTATAAATAAAAGGTGATTGTATATTACAGTCAAAGTTGGCCTGTCTACGGCATTGTGGATTTTACTCAACTCTCTAATCTATGTAGAGAGAAGTTCTCTTGGATAAGGTCACCCGTCCGGAGGGCGAGTGTGTAGCGGCGCAAAGTTGTTAAGGTACGGACCACAAATTCTTGTATGGTTTCAACGTTGAGATTGGCCGCTATGACGTCATTCCGGACGTAGCGAACTGCTCCGTCGATGGTTCGTAGTGCTTGGTTTTGCTGGGCCTGCAGTCGCCACCTCAAAGGATTGCTCAGAAGTGCGTACCAGGTCTGTGCAGCGTAGGTGATAATTGATCTTATATATGTCTTGTAGATTCTGATCTTGGTTTTGATCGGCAGCTTGAATGCCAGAACTGGACGGAGCATCACCCCGCACATCAGCTTTGCGGACGATGAAGTCATGCGCAGCGTGCTGTCAATCCGACACCCAAGATAGATCACGGCCTTCTCGTACGCAATCTTCTGACCTCTAAGTGTCAGTGGTGGTGGCAAGTTTCTTAGGCGGCGAGTGAGCAGAGCGGTCGTCTTACCAACGTTGACGACAATCCTCCACTCATCCAGCCATGGTGGCAACAGGTCTAGCAGACGTTGCATTCTGGCAGTGACAATGTAGGCTCTTCTGGACGAGGTGAAATAGGCGCTATCGTCCGCGTATAACGCCAGCTTCACGTTTTCCTCCCACTCCCGCAGCTGTCCTGCCAGTGTCGGGATTTCGTTGGTATAAGCCGCGTACAAGACTGGAAACAAACAGCTGCTCTGTGGAACGCCGGCTCCAATGGTTCTTGTTGCGGATATGGCGTCCTCTAAGCAGACGTAGAACTTCCTATCCATCAGGAATGATGCCACAAGCCGCAACATAGCAAGAGGGATATTGGTCTGTTCTTCCAATTTGTAGAGTAGTCCAGAATGCCACACCCTTTCGAATGCCTTCTCTATGTCGAAAAAGACGCCCAACGAAATGCGGCCGCGGTTATGCTCGGCCGCAAGTAGGTTCAGCACTCTGGTCAGCTGTGTAGCTGTAGAGTGATCCCTCCTGAATCCGTGCTGCTCCGTCAATCAATCAACAAATCTTTCCAGCAGTTTAGCTATGTGCGGTAGCAGCGTGATCGGCCTGTAGCTGGCAGCTCTACGCCTGTCCTTCCCGGGTTTCAGCAAGACGATGGCTTTGCCTTTCTTTCAGTCCGCCGGGAAGTGGAATGTCCGCAATATCCCATTGTAGAGTTGACCAAGCTCTACTAGGGCTCTATTGGGCAGCTGTCGGAGTGCAGCGTTGGTAATCACCGAGAACCACTATTCTGCAAGCGGTGGCGCGGGCGACGAAAGGAACTCCTGTACGCGACTCTCCTTCCGGGATGAAGCTCCATGAACTCCGCACTTGCTGGGTTCAGCATAAATTGCTCCTCGAAGTGCTCTACTAAGATATCCGCTCTACCCTTGGCATCATAGCAACGTTCGCACGCGTTTATGGTCAGCGGACAAACGCGAGGTCTAGTTTTAGTTCATTGTCGATTCAATTTGTAGAGCGACGCTTCGTACTCATCCGCTTTCTTATTTCTTTAAAAAACTTTTTGAGGAATTATTTACAATTGAAGTAGTAAATACGTCCGTACGGCTCTCTTTTGCAAAACAAATATTATGACTTCAATGTCAGTCGCATTACCCCGTAGTAAGATTCCATAAGGCATTACGCTATGAAAGGAACTAAAATAAACTAATTTAGCTGTCTCAACATTGGTGAGACTTCTAATCTTTCTTACAGTAATATGCTGCAGAACTAAGTCTGCCTACTAATATAGATATATAGGGGCCCCATTGAAGATCCGCGTCAATGGTAATACAAAAAAAAACAGTGATATAGAAAGAATGAACGAGAAAAGAGTGACAAAAATATGTTGCAGAACAAATATTTATAAAATCTTTGTAGCAGAAGTGAATGGCAGAGTCGGGAAGGGACGCCCTAGGTGAAAGTTTGTCAACTAAATTGACGATATATAGAAAAGGGGCCAATATTAAATATTTTTTTAAACAATTGCAGTGTATTGGTGCACAATATTATGCGATAAACTGATCTTAAATTAGCGAGATAATTACTGTGGTAATGGGCAATATAGATTGGTACATTTAGTTTGTTAAAAGTTTAAAAAAATCAACAACTAATTTGTTTTCGTCTGGCTAGACGAGCAGTGATAGGTCAAGAATATGCCTCTCTCTTTAATTTAATATTAGACGAGAAATCAAGCAGGGGCTGGACGCAGCCCTCCTCTTATGTTTGAGAGAGTTATGGAGCAATTAATTTGCCTTGTGCTCCAACGCAAGGAAACAGGTATTGACTTATATAACTTGTTGTGTGTGAAGAAATGCAGCGGGTCTATCCAATTTCACGGCCCTGTTTAAATAGAAAGGTGGTCGGTGCCATGAGACAGGTGCTTTTAACATTTGACATTTGATGCTAATTTGTAAAAATTCGATGCTTATTTATATGATATTGCCATAATACACAAAAACAACTACAACGGCGACAACATAAATACAATAGCGTAATGTATCATCATTTTTTGAAGTGATAACTTTTTTAGACTCGTTATTTTTTGAAACCCTATAAAACGAAAAAGAGACACTAAAAAGATACAAAATATACATCTATAGGATTAAGCCTGCGAGGGAATGAGTTTGAATACAGTTGTATACTGTATTCAAACTCATTCCCTCGCAAGCCTAATCCTGTGTGTCAACTATTATCTCGGTTTACTTTTAAAAAGGTTTCACTTCTACCGCGTGTGAACCTTACACAGTTTTTTATGGAGACTGATTTAGCGATAATTTTGCTATCAACAAAGCAGTCCCATCTAAATACATCCTTTATATGTACAGTATAAAACGCAAACTCAATGAACTCATTTTAATTATTACAAAGTCATCAAAAAGTTTTGACACATTTACTAGTTTTATTGCATAAAGACCACCTACACGTGCACTGCTGTATGACCGCAGGCAGGCGTGAAGTAAGCGCACACTTTCACTGACGGGCGTTTAGAATACGCCCGTTCGTCAACAAACAGATTTACAAGTTAGGCATTAAAATTATAAAGTACATATAAAAAAAACTTTTGGCAAATCCAAATATGTATGCTTTAAGTCCTCATGTTATACGTCAATTTATTAAAGTATTTTAAATACACACAAATTTTCACTAATGAGCTTATCTTCGTAGTTCAATTCGATATTTTTTTTTCGTTTAAGAACTTCCGCGCGCGGTCATTTTAACCTCGCGCTCTTCGGCACGCCCCTAATTTGTCTGGTACTTCTGACTCCAAAAAGTCCAAGACGTATAGATATTTATATGATCCTGCGTACTTTTTCCGAAACAATATTTTGTAATAAAAATCTTTGATTATAAAAATAATAATAATATTAAGATATTAATTGGTCAAGTATGTTACAAGTTTGGTTTATGGAGTATTTTGTATTTCTACAGCGATCGATATTTCTCATCACGAGTCGCTGTCAACAAACGATACAGTAAACCACTCACGACCCGGCGGCCATATCCGGAGCGCAAATTAGTCAAAATGTATTTAGTAAAATATATTATAACAAAGCTGCTCTAAACACACATTTCGGAATTTCTCAGCCGAAAAAATTAATTATAACTAAATAAAACAAAATTGAACTGCTATAATTTACATTCCATGGTTTCCCACATGATAGATGACGAGATTAAAAATAGATAGAGTAGAACAATTGATATTTTCAAAAGTTATCGTGTTTACCCCTCCATGCGAATTTGATAAATCTACACTATAAGCCACTAAAACCACTTTTTTAATGTAAAAATAGCAATTAATCGATTTAAAAAATGATTCAGTTAAGCAAATCCGATTCATTTATCTTTCTGACAATGTGCCTTTCATATAATTTATATGTTCAATATGATTGTTAGTATATATATATATATATATATATATATATATATATATATATATATATATATATATATATACACACATATATATATATATATATATATATATATATATATATATATATATAAGCACAAGTGTGGTCTTGCATGGAGTGTTGCTGCGTGTGTATATGTGTGTTTGTATGTGTATGAAGCGAACAGTCACTGACTGGCTGACTCATCACGATATCTCGAAAACTACACACCCTATTGACATTAAAATTTAGTATAGTTACTCATTTCGTTATGTAGATGCTTACATAGAACGGATTTTACGATAGTCCCATAAAATAATGGTTTCGTGATATTGCATGCCTTAAGCGCAAAGCGCGTAGGTATGTTTTACTAGCGCCTAAAAATCAAGAATCCGACATTTTGTCGCGTGAAATCGTATCTAACAATCATATTGAACATATAAATGATATGAAAAGTACAATGTTAGAAAGGTAAATTATTGCTGATTATATTCATTTTATTTTTACATTCAATAAGTGATTTTAATGGCTTATGGTGTAGATTTATCGAGTCTACTTAGCTAATTATAATAAATGCATAAAATGAAAGTATATATATATATATATATATATATATACAAAAATGGCAAAAACGGCTTTTTCAGTTGGAAAAGTAATGGCGTCTGTTTTTTGGTATAGTCATGGAGTTATCTTAATCGATTATCTACTAAAAGGAAAAAACCATTACAGGAACATACTAGGCATCATTACTTGGCAAACTGAAGGTAGAAATTGCAGAAAAACGGCCACACAGGGCACACACAAGAAAAAGAAAATCCTGTTTCACCATGACAACACACCGTCGCACATTTTAGCGGTTGCCATGGCGAAAATTTACGAATTGCGGTTTGAACTGCTTGACCATTCGCCTAACTCACCAGATCTAGCCCCAAGCGACTTCTTTTTGTTCCCTCGTATAAAAATTGCGCTCAGAGGACAAAGATTTTCATCAAATGAGGAGGCAATTACCTTCGGGAACAATTATTTTGCATTTACATTTGGGTGGGTTAGAGAGATGGGAACATGGCTTGGGAAATGTGTAGAGTTACAAGGAGACTATGTAGAAAAATAAAAATAAATTTTAAGAAAAAACGTCTTGTATCTTTATTAAGTCGGAAACCTTTCAACCATCCACGTAAATTCACACAGCCGAACAGCTAGTATTAAAATAAATGTCTCAATTGCGTTTGTGTCTGTCAATTCTGTCTGTGTACGTATTGATCGATCCCGTGTAACATACTTCGTAAGCGAACATTAATTTTTTTTTAAATTCACAATAAATATCTTCTTCGATTTATTGCATAGTACATTGCAATTGAACTAATTTTTACTTCCCGAAATTAATTTTTAAATATTTTACGTATTAGAGTCACGGTGCAGCCTTATTATGGTTGTAGCACGAATGGGTCATCGTGACCTGGGAGGGACCGCAGTCCCATAGAAAACCAGCGTGAAATGGCAATTTTATGCTGCTTCACGCTGGGTTTGGTATTTCGTATTGTGTGTGTATAGAACCAGAGAGAATTTCATCTAAAAACGAGGCATTCCATCTTAGTCATCGTGTACGTCGCATTTTAGTTTGTGGCTGTGGAAGGAAAAGGAGAGATCTCCCGCCGGGCAAGGTGTTCTGCCCGGGGAGCGGCCAACACTCCGAGTGATAGTTCGGAGAAGTTCTATATATATTGTTTATGATTCGGAATGTTGATAGCGTGATTTAGGCTTCGGTGTATTTCGCTTGTGGCGTGGCGATACCGCCGCCACATCACCCCCCTTGCTCAGACCGGAGGTCAATAGTGCAGTTGAATGTGCAAGTGCCAGGAGATTGCCTTGTTGTCTGCTGTGAGTCGAAAAGAAGGCAAGTAATCTGCGAGAGTGCCGTGAAGCAGAGGCGAGCATTAAGGCTCAGAGCCGTGCGCAACACTGTATGGCGCAGAGAGTAGCTTGAAGGAACAGGAAGCATTATTATTCCAGTGCTGCGATGAACCTTGTGAAGCTAGATGGCTTGCAGGATATGAAGACTGCAGACGATATCTGCTCGGGAGCGAATGGGTGGGGTATTCTATGACGATGATGAAGCTTGAAGTTTCCGAAGGTTGTTTGGTTGCGTGTTCATATCACGTCGGGGTCACCACTGTGGCCGTGGAAGGAAGAGGGAGATCTCCCGCCGGGCAAGGTGTTCTGCCTGGGGAGCGGCCAACACTCCGAGTGATAGTTCGGAGAAGTTCTATATATACTGTATTTATGATTCGGAATGTTGATAGCGTGATTTAGGCTTCGGTGTGTTTCGCTTGTGGCGCGACGACAGCGCCGCCACAAGTTCTTAATCAAGGATAGATGTAGATGTCTATGGGCCACAGCATCCACTTACTATCGGATGAACTGTGTGTTCTATAGAAATCGATATTTGATTCAAAATAAGCTTTTAAACTTTCTACTGTGTAACTGCTAACTGTTATAATCATGCGAAATTTCAATGACTTCAGATTTTATAAAACTATGCGAAATGGTATCGGAAAATAATGTTTGTCACAAAGATATACACACGGAAAGACAACGAGGTCATATACCAAAAGAGTGAATTTTGGTATAGGAAATTCATGATAATGATAAAATAAAGTCCGCGCGAGCAAAACCAGGTGCAAAAGATAGTAATATAAGTGATAAAATATATAATGAAAATATCGCAGTATTACAATAAGTTCATGAAAAATATATAATAACATGGATTAGGATTTCACAAAAACATTCTTTATATATTTTCTAAAATTTCTCATAATTACAAAATTCTTTATAAGTTTGATTAAATATAGCATGTCTGTCATTTGTAACTAGTAGGTACAATTTGTTAAGAGTACAAATCTAACCTTCATCACTATTGTAATCCAATATTATTGGAATCAGAATATCCCGTAAAACACGTTACAGACTCAATTATATGCGTCATAAACAAAAACATTACGGTGTTTAGTTGTTACCACGGTATATTACACAGGTTACTGTCAAATTTGATTTAGTGCTGCACTACATTTTATTTAAAGAATTATATTCCGGCAGTTAAACATTTTGTCAATCGAGACTCGAATCGATATTACGAAGGCCGGAAACATTGAATAGCCTTGTAAGAACTTGGCAAAGATTTTTCTGTTTCCTAACACTCATTTTACATAATACCCATCAGATCTTAATGACATTGAGATTTAATTAACATAATATATGAGATATTTCTAAATTTTCCTATATGTTAAGAGATAATTTCATTTCGTTACTTTTATTAGAAAAGGCTACGTGTATGTTGGTAATAATGTCTTCAAGACCGAATTTTGGTCGCGGCGATCAGTCCAGAGACTAGTCACCTGCGCAGGACATGATAACAAGGTTTGAGTATATGCGAAAGCACAGGTGTAATCTCTATTCCCCCACTCTCATATTCCCATAGGGTGGTTTCACCTGCTTTCCGAGGCATGGGGGGTAAAACACCGCCAACTTCCTGACTCCGTGCTGATACCGGAAATTTCTTAACAGAAAAACTCATTGTGTTTTCTTTGCTCAATCCAGGATTCGAACCCGGGACCTTATGATTAGCAGTCACATTTTGGACAACTAGACTAACAAGGAAGTCTATGTGTATGTTAGGATATATTATGTGAATATTAAAACCATACTACGAATATGTTTGTGGTTTTAGATATTTATTTCTCAAAAATAATACACTGAATTCACTTATATGAGAAAGTAAACTTAGCACACACATTTAAATCACATTAATACACTAAACACTTAAAACCAAATAAGAAGGTAACTTCACATTAAAAGCTTCAAAGCTATTAAAATGGATTGAAGGTAGTTCATAATCACAGCCATTGTTACAAAGATACACACAAATAATTCAAACAACTAGATGTACCATAGGCTTAATGTGGAATGTGGAATATTTTATATAACAATATACACGATTTTACTATACTTATGTTTCTTTATAATTTTGTGTTACTTATTTTAGATTAATTAACAAGTGTTTTTTTCTATTTATTCGGGATAAAAAACAATGATATAGAACTCAAAGTCAAGCGGTATGGGGACGATAAGCCAATATAGTCATAATATAAGGGCTAGACTAAAAAAAAATTCCATGTTACTTGGAGCTAGAACAGGTATACTTTTGAAAATATTGAAAATCAACACCCTAAATCCCATATTTAGGTACTGAACTCAAAAAAATCAAACATTTTCTGTGTTTTTTTTTTAATGTAATCCTAATGAACTATGCTATTGATTGCAGTCACAAATCCTATTATTACGAGTAATATTATCACTTTAGTACAAAAACAAGTTTAATTAAGTCATGGTTAAAAACGTTTCAACTCATAACTTTGACGCCTTATCTTTAAAAACAAATTTACTACCATGAGCAATTTGTTTTAAAAATGGCTCACTTAGTTAAGATTTCAAAATAGTGCTCTACTTGGTACTTATCTTTAGCCACAAAAGTAGTATCACGATTATCAACAATTTAAAACATAGAAAACTCGAACAACAAAAAATCAAAGTATTATAATGATGACCTATTGTCGTATTATGGCAAAAGCAAAAACACTAGGAAATAATATAATACATTTAATTTTCTTAAAACTAAATTAAATGTTCAAATTGCTTGCCTTCGGCACGAATATAGGATCTACATCGCCTCAGAAAAGATATTTTCACTAATCGTGCGTAGCTCCTTGAGTCTATTTCCTCAGCTGTTTTGCGGCGTAGTTCGACTAGATTTTGTATTAGTTTCAAGTACACTTTTTCTTTTATGCAGCCCCGGTAGAAGAAGTCAAGTGTATTTATTTATATTGTGCCAAGGCGTCCAATCCACCTTCCTTGATATTCTTTGTTTAGATGATCCCGTACTGGACGAGCATAATGCGCTGGGCATCCATCTTGTTGAAACCATATATCCGGTAGATGTTGAGTGGTACGTCTTCTAATAAATTCGGCAAACGACTTTGTAAAAAATCAAGGTAGTTGCCGCCATTTAAGCTTTTAGGTA
Source organism: Parnassius apollo (assembly GCA_907164705.1). Classification (NCBI taxonomy): domain Eukaryota; kingdom Metazoa; phylum Arthropoda; class Insecta; order Lepidoptera; family Papilionidae; genus Parnassius; species Parnassius apollo. Next base: position 2,763,677 of record CAJQZP010001064.1, on the reverse strand, counting down.
GCTTAGTTGTCCGTTTAAAATTGCGGTCCACACATTCACTTTAAATTGGATTGTTATACGCATTAAATGTTGATTTTCTATGTGCCAACCGTATAGATTGTGTAAGTTTAAATAACCGTTTTTTTAAAGGTCCTTTCATCTGTCCACAAAACCTTGTCAAGAAATTGTGGATCTTCACGATTTCTTGCCTTTTCTTCTGGTGTGTCAGAGGTAGCACACTTCGTACTCACTTTTGATGAACAACACTTTTCAGTATTCCAGTGTCTCTTTCAATTACACGTATTGAAGTGATGGTATCATTATAAATTTTATTTACAACTACGTCATCTTGACCTGCCGCACGAACACTTGGCATTCGTCCTTGCGAATATGACTGGTGCATATTGATAAACACGCGGTGATCTGGGTAACGTGTCGCATTTGGGTATCTCTCCCGATAGAATGTGGCTACGGCAGAGGTGTTAGAACGGCATTCACCGTAGATAATTGCATGTTCGCATATTCTTGCGCAGTATACACATACAGCATTTTAGCAGAACAATTAATAATATAGTACAGGGAAATTTAGCCAAAGTCGTCAACACAAGTGCAATTTCAAGTCCAAGTAACACAAGCCAAAGTTGTCAGTACGTAGGTACCTGATTATGAAGAGATATGCAGAAAACGAAAGAATGAAGCGAACAAAATGTCAGTATATCCTACTCTACTGCACTTTGAACAGCGTCACTCTCTTTCATAGTTCCCTACCCAATCGGAAAGTAGTCACTGATTTGTGTTATCTTCACTATGTAACCCTGTATAGGTTATCGTTTTACCTTATCTACAATATTTAGGAGGGGACTTTTCACTTGATTGATTTTCAAAAATCTTTAATCTAGGCTTGATTAATAAAAATCTTTTAAAATAATAGTTAATAAAAACTAATGTATTGTAGACCGTACTGAAATGTATTCTAGACCGAATTTGCTCACGGCGGCCAATCACATAGACTAATGCAGAAGAGTGCTTACACAGGTGCACTCTCCATTCTCTCACTCGCATATCCCAATAAGATAGTAATCCGACATGCTCAGAGAGAGATTAGGCTCAGGACCAACGGCTTTACGTGCTTTCCGAGGCATCGGAGTGAAACACTGCCTTCTTGTTGACTCCGGGTTGCTGCTGAAAATTTATTTACAAAAAAACCTAAACTAATTTTGGCCCAACCTAAGATTCAATTCGGATCCAGATGCGTAGTCCTGTTTATAACAACTGGAGTAACGAGCCAGTTAAAACGTGTAGCTGTAGTACAAGAAACTGTACATTTAAAATATTTAACTATCTTAATTAATTGTGATCTATTCGTAGATCGAGTAAATTGATCAATCGAAATTTAAATACTCCTAACTTGAATATGCTGTATCTTTGGTCTAGTGGTTGTAGTAGAGCGACTGCTGATCATGAGGTCCTGGGTTCGAATCCCGGGTCGGGCCAAAAAATTAATTATTGAGATTTTCCGTCAAGAAATTCTCAGTAGTTGACCGGAGTCAGGAAGTTGGTGGTGTCTCACCCCAATGCCTCGGAAAAGCACGTAAAGCCGTTGGTCCTGCGCCTGATCTCTCTCCGGTCGTGTCGGATTACCGTCCCATCGGATTATGAGAGTGAAGGAATAGAGAGTGCACCTGTGCTTGCGCGTACACTTGGGCACTATAATCCTGTCCTGCGCCGATGGCTAGTCTCCGTTGAGGCAGGCCGCCGTGGCCGAAATTCGGACTGGAGGACATTATTATTATTATTATATATTAACAATGGGAAAAAAAGATAGGGGAACCGTAACTTAGACATTTTGAGGCATACTGGGTTGTTTTCTTTTTTAATAATATTTAATAAACTAAAACGTCAATAATAAGACAAATAAATAACACATTAATATATATATACATAAGTTAATAGTAAAGATACAGGTTCACATAAAGGCTTCCCCTCATTATTGATAGGGCCCCACTGCGTATTTGCGGAGTTCACATGTCTTCGAAATATTTTTTTTCAATTTCTTAGGCATGCAGTTCTCCTCAGGATGTATTCCTTCACCGACGAGCAAGTGGTAAATGAGCACTTATTACTTTTAACATTTCCATTCTCCAAAACAAAGCAATCGCCTTGGTACATACACAATATGGAATATTGTGTTTACATAATAAAATAATGTTGCATCAAGTTTTACGCTGTAAGTACTTGTTAGTGCATATTTTGTTCAATATTACGGATGATTATTAGAATGTATGGAACGTAAAGGTCAGTGTTAAACGAAGCAGTATCTTCATTTGTTCGCCGTGAAGTCAATAATTTATTGAATTAAATGCCGATGGGGTCATTCTGTCCAGGACATTCCCACAGTAAAGTTGAGAATGTAGTTAGTGCAAGCATAACTATTATGAGACCACATGACGAGATACATGCTAGACTACCCTCCTCCTTTAGTTATTAGCTTTTATAACCAGTAACAGCTACTAGAATTATTTATTAATTTCCAGTTTTTTTGTTACAATATGAAATTGTTCAGACAGGAGGGAAAAAATCATAAGATGGGCAGCAGCATATTCCTAATAACGAATTAAATTAATTAATCTGCACCTGTTTCAATTCGCCTCAGACACCTCACCTATAGGCTGCTTGAACGCTGCTATATTCGGTGATGAAACCTGTGTCTCTTTCAGCTGAATTTTTATTTTAGGGCATAAAAAAAGTTTACTTAAAAAAGTAAAAGCCGTTTTAAAATGATAAAATAATTTAACATTCTGAAGACGGTGGATGTCTGTATGTTTTATATACTAGGAGAGAAGACTCGAAGGAAAGGAAATGAAAGTTATTTTATTTATGTCATTATAATTATTGAGTTTGTTTTATAGGCTCGGTCCTAAAACAACAGAAATAGAAAATCGCTCTGTCGCCATATTGCTTTGTTTTAGTTGAGATAGATAAGAGTGATTTAAAATTAAATTTTCCTATAGCTCTTTTTGCGCTTTTTATCTTTAAATACATTTTCAGTAATAGTACAGTAGATTGAGAAAAGAAATAAATTGCAAAAAATGTTTTAAATATTATAAAATAATAAAATAAATTCAAATTTCCGAGAGTACCTATCAATCACTAGCTTCTAAAGTGGAGCTTCAATTCTTCGATACATTAGTTCCCAGCACCTTGTTAAAAACGATTAATTTACGTGGAAATAATTCAATTCCTTTAAGTTTTTTTAAGTAGGTTTTTACATTTGGCGTTTTGTAAGTTACTAAATCAACATCTCAATCTCATGGTAATAACTGGAATGCTGACTAAATAGCTACATTATAAATATACTTATTTTTTCATCCATTTACATACCTTTATATTAAATCTCTTGTGGTATTAGATATTGAAATGTCATAAAAACTTCGATAATTGCTGGGGATATTGTTTAAACATATATATAATTGAATTCCTCCTCTTCCTTAAAACCCGCTTAAAATTACTGGAAGCAAAATATATTGTTACATATAATGAAATTGATATGAGCAGTGTCGAATCAATTAATCAAGTAACGGCTATATATAATATATATAATACTGCCACTGATAATTTTGTACGATCTATCTCAATTACTTCACTGCGGTAACTTTATGTCGGAGATCCACGACATTAATAGCCTCTCTATTTCTTTAAACCTTGCGGAGTCTAGACGTGAATATAGCTTGTGGAACAGATGGTATACAAATTGTGTTCTAAAGACTTGTGTACCCAAGTTGTCTCCTAGGTTGACACACTTGTTTCACCTCTCACTAAAGACTGACCAAGAAAGGCCAACACGCAGCCCATAAAAAAGGCAGATATTTTGCCCCTGCCAATTATCGGTCAAGGTCCATTACCTCCATACTCTGCAAGATTATGAGTTATATATTGTAAGCCTACCTTATATCATGTCTAGAACAAGACGAACTTCACAGCAACCGACAGTATGGGTTTCGCCATAATCCGTCGATAGGAGGTCTTCTAGCTTATGTTACACACATATGGCGTGAATCTCAATAGAAGAACGGGGAAGCTACCGCAGTTTCCCGTGACGTCTCAAAAGTATTTGACAGGGTCTGGCACACTGACCTATAAGACAAACTTTCAGCACAGGCATGAGCAGCTGGGTGAAGTACTTCTTGAGTCAACGGTCTCTCTAAGTCGTTGTAGAAGACTGCTTTTCCAACCCTATGACAACTAATGCCGGAGTTCCTCAAGACTACGTTCTCTCCACAACTCTCTTTATGCTGCATTTCAATGATCTGCTTATGTTGTGTAGAGATATCAGCTGAGTGCTCGGACCAGTCAGGATCAAATCTAGTCCGAAAGAACTGCTCTGTTTAAGCTTGCGAATCTCTTACTGCATGCAGTTTTTAAACGATGTGATGCCAATTTTGTTACATTCAACGCCTCCAAAACACAAGCGTGGCTCTTTACCACAAAAAAGCCAGTTTACCTTGACTCCTTATTTCCGTAAAGTTTCATTGGAACTAACCGACCGCTTTCAGTTGCCGGAAGTTAAACTTCCTTCGAACCCAAACCTGTGGATAGTTCATTGAGTCCAGCATTATAACAGTTGCAAGGAGCTTTAATAAAAAAACGTAATGAAAATAGGTGTCCTTGCAAAGATGCTGCAATACTTCTGACTGTTGCTTACACTATTATTTTTTATATATATATATATATATATATATATATATATATATATATATTGTGTGGTATGTATATATGTGGTGGTGCATTATGTCACCTAGCAGGACTCAATGGAAAGGCATGCTAAGAGGCTCATTGGTGACAACACTGTAGCTAAAACCAATCTTACCAATCCCGAACACAGGCGATAAGGAGGCTATCTCTCGGTGGAGGAGGATTCACCCCTAAGGTTCATAGGATACATTTTGGAAAGTATGGGATTGTTCTGTTGTTCTACCAGACGCTACATTAGTCTCCACCCCTTCGTTATCAACATACCACGCATTCGAGCCAAATGGTTTGTTTTGTCGTTCAAAATGCGTACAGCAAAGGAAAAGGAGTGGACCATCATTTGCCAGCATCTGCCTTTCCATCTGATTATCTATCTTGCCTTGAAAGCACCTGAGACATCGAGTTTAACGTGTTTTAAGTTAAAAGTGAATAGGATTTTGTTAAGCTTAGTCAGTGCGCTTTACCATCTTCAGTTTATCACCACTTACCGTCAGGCGGGATAGTTTAAAGCACTGACATATACACAAAAAAAATTATAAAAAGTACAATAAGGCATAAATTAATCGATTTTTTTTATAATTCCCCTGGTGGGTTTCCGGCCTAAAAGATTCATTTTTTTTTAATTTCAATATAACTACTTAACAAAGAAAACAACAACAAGACGGATGTTATGGTCACTCTGTAAGTATTAATCTAAGTATAACAAGATTCAAATGGAATGTAAACACAGGCTGATTTAATAATATAATGCTAACGTACAATGAACGATGCTTTATAAAGGTGAAGGTTACAGGACTCCGCAATAAAATGTTTTATTAAGATTCTTTTCTTTGTTTATATTGAGAGTCTAAAAAAGCAAAAAGCTATAGAGGTTATTTACATTTTTTATAGAATAAGGGCGACGAACGACAAAACACACAGTTCACCTGATGGTAAGTGGATGTTGAGGTCTACAAACATTTACAGCTATGAATGAATGAATGAATGAATATACTTTATTGCACACCACAAACAAATTTACAAAGAACATAACAGAGAGCAGATTACATGTACAATTTGGCGGCCTTATCGCTACATAGCGATCTCTTCCAGGCAACCAAAGGTGTAAAGGAATAAAACAGTGAGTACTAGGTAGGTGGTGCAATATAAATATACCTAATATAATATCAATACATGCAATAAAATAACATATAAATAAATAACTAATACATTAAAAAAAAATATGATAGGTATATACATAAAATTACACACACACATATATACATATATATATACATATACATACATATATATACACACATACACATATATACATACATATATCCTCAAATATATACCACTAACAATAACATAAACAAATAAATACAAAACTACATAATCACATAATTTATCCTAATGATTTTCGAACGATTGAGACAAGTAATGCTCTTTAAGAAGTCGCTTAAAGACTACAATAGTCTGAGCTTCGCGTAAATACAAAGGTAGGGCATTCCAGAGCTTAATAGACTGTACAGTAAAAGATTTATTAAAGAAAGATGTATTGTGAGTTGGTACCCTTAAAATGAGTTTTCTTGAAGAGCGTAAAGGTTCCCCTGGAAGCCCAACAAAACTAAATTTCTCCTTAAGATAGGGAGGAGTAGAAGGGTGAAATAAGACACAGTACAGAATAGAAAGAATATGCATGTTCCGGCGAAATTGGATAGGTAACCACTTGAGACGTGAGCGAAATTGGGAAATGTGGTCAAATTTGCGCAATCCAAATATGAACCGAATACTAGTATTTTGAAGTCTCTCAAGCTTAGTTAGCCGGTTTTTAGTTATGTCTACATAGCTTGCGTCGGCATAGTCGAGAATCGGAAGGAGAAGAGACTGTGCGAGCATAATTTTTGTAGGAATGGGAAGAAATGATCGAAGGCGACGCAGTGAACTAAGAGCGACAAAGGTTTTCTTACTTACCTCATTCAGTTGGCGTTTCCAATTTAAGGAACTATCAAGGTAAACACCAAGATTTTTGACATTGTCAAAGTAAGGGATCACAACCCCATAGAATACAACAGGTGGTATGGAAAACCAGTCAATTCTTGAGATAAAGCTCTGACTACCAAAAATGATAGCCTCTGACTTTTTAGGATTGACATTTAGGCCATATGATTGACTCCACTCATGAATCATATTTAAGTCATTGTTTAATGTAGCGATTGCATTTGGCAAATTCTCAAGAGTTGACTGGGTGTAAATCTGGACATCATCCGCATACATGTGGTAGAGAGAAGAAATTTTATGAGTAATTGAATTAATGAAAATGGAAAAGAGTAAAGGTGACAACACGCCACCCTGCGGCACGCCTGCAGTAATATCACACCAAGATGAGTGAGTTTCATCAACATGAATACACTGCCGACGGCCACAGAGGTAACTTTGAAACCAGTCAATTACTGATGGAGATATGTTAAGGGAATACAACTGACTCAACAGTATATCGAAATCAACAGTATTGAACGCATTGCTGAAATCTAGCAAGGTCATGACTGTGAGTTGTTTATTATCCATACCCCACCGTATGTCATCAGTAACTTTAATTAAGGCAGTAGCCGTACTATGACCGGGACGGAAACCGGATTGTAAAGAATTCAACAAATTGTGCTTATTAAGGAAAAGTGTCAGCTGTTGGCAAATAAGTTTTTCAAGGACTTTAGAAAGGAAAGGTAAAATCGAAATGGGACGGAAATCAGTGAGGTTGACGGGATTAGATTTCTTCGGAAGGGGTATAACATAAGCGCTCTTCCAGGCTTGTGGGAATTTAGAGGAAGATGCACATGCGTTAAGCAAATGAGTGATAATGGGAGTGATAACATCAAGGAGAGGAACGATCATATTACGGCTAATGCTGTCGCTACCGACAGCATTTGAGGAGATGGATAATATGATTCTCTTAACATCACATACAGTAAATTGACTAAAAACGAACGGAGAATAATTAGGAGTCGGACTTACAGAAAGAGAACGAAGTGTTTGCAGTTTATGTTCACTATCAAAAGAGTTAGAAGGATTAGAAAAATGTTGATTTAATAGTTCAACATCAACACTGGGAGGTGAAGTATTAAGAGAGTTTCTACCAACTCCAACTGTTTTAAGAAACTTCCACACCCTAGATGAGTCGCCGTTCTCGACTGATGAATGAATATGGCGTCGTTGTGCATCTCTACACAATGTGTTGCAGCGATTCCGGATTTTAGTGTATTTTCTAAGGTTTTCCTCTGTTTTGTTCCTCGTAAGCTTTGACAATGCCGCATTCTTCTTCAAAATTAGCCTTTTCAGATCATCAGAGAGCCATGGAGCAGGTAAGTGCTTGAGTTTAACACAATGCATTGGCGCGTGTACGTCATATAGCTGAGTGAGAAGGGAATTGAAAAGTTCCACTTTATCGTCAATGCATGGTGCTCTCTCAATCACTGACCAGTCAATATTATGAGCATCTTCGCAAAGTTGGTCAATATCCATTCCTCCAAAATTACGTCGCAGAACTAATTTAGGTTTGATTTTAGGAGGGCGTAGTTTATACGAAAGGAAAAGTAAATCGTGATAAGAGAATGCATCAGTAGGACACTGTCCATGCTTGAAAACTAGGTTTGAAGATGACACGATAATTAAGTCCAGAAGGGAAGGAGTACAGTTAGGAAATTTGTGAGTAGCAGCAAGGGGTAGGATCAGCTATCTTCGATTAAGAATCAAAATGCAGATGCGCTACCACCGTCCCTTAGGACTAAGAATGCTACGTTTTCAGTAAACGGGTCTTCGGTTCTCTACACTCACCAAATGAAATACAGCAGCACTGAACTGCTTTTTTTACGCTGGTATTTTGTGATAGTGTAGTTCCTCCCCAGTCGAACTGATCTATTCATGCTAGTGCCACAATATAGCTGCAGCATAACACTACCACGTAAAAAAACAATTTTTTATACCTTGTCAAAGTTCTTCGCTGAAACTAGGCCTTTCTCATATAAGTCCCACAAAAGTAAAAGTAAAGTTAACGTACGTGACACTGCTGGGCAGGTAATGTACAGAGCTCGATTGTCTCGATAGGATAGTGGTTGAAAGCGGTAATTATGTTCATGTGATCCTGGGTTCGAATTCCCGGCTAAAATCAGTTACTGCGTTTTTGGTGTCGGGCAGTTGATTGGCCATTCTCAGTGAGTGTGTGCGCAAGCGCAAATGCACTCTTTATTCCGTTACTCACAAAGTTAGATGGATCGACACTTCGACATGACCGGAGATAGATTAGGCGCAAGACCAACGCGCTTCCCGAGGCACGGGGGTAAATGATCAGCAGATCTTCAGACCACTTGACCAACGAGGCAGTTAAATCCTGATGAATAATATCTCCCGATCTCTACACTCAACATACGAAACACAGCAGTATTAAGCTGCTATTTTACGCCGGTATTCTGCGAGAACGTGCCGACCCATTCGTACTGCAACCGTAATATAGCTCAGCTTGGATCTACTATATATAAATATAAATTTATAGAATAAATTTCACCCCTAAGGTTGGAAGTTTTTGATGTAACTATTTACGTGACATTGAATATAATTCATATTCATTCATCATATTACTGGCATAGTCCTTACAAAAAATTAAAAATGATTTAATAAAACATAAAGACAAATAGTATAAAAAGATTAAAACTCCGACTTTAACTTTTTTTTAAATATGAAATTATTCACACCCATTCGTCAGTAGTATACACAATTAGGAAATAAATTCTTATTCTACATAAATCCGTAAAAGTCAACTGCTGGAGTTTATGTCCGCAGCAGTTGCTATAGCAGCCTCGCTCGTTTAGGGAGCTTTTGTGATGCGAATTGGCATTTGTAGTACCAGATATCTCACAGCTTCGACGCTAATTCCCCAAGGTTTTCTATTTATTTAAATACTAATACACATGCGCATATTATACGATACACTTTATATATACACTTACTCTTTCTTTGCGTCCAACTCGACTCTCGATGACGGGGGGAGTACGCCGCCGACCATCCCGCGGTGTCCATGTCGGAAGTGCAGTTTACACAGCGCTCAAAGGACTCCTCTCCCTGGACATCTGGTTGCTTGGCGGTCCACCACTGTACGTTTCAAAAGGATTCTTCTTCCGCGTACGACCTCTCTGTGGAATAGTTTACCACCGGCAATTTTTCCGGACCGATACGACCTAGATACCTTCAAGAAAAGAGCTTACTCCTTTCTAAAGGGCGGGCAACGCACCTGCAATTCCCTTGGTGTTGCGATTGATCATGGGCGACGGTAGTCACTTAACATCATGTAAGCCGCATGTTCGTTTGCTCCCTGTTCTATAAAAAAAAACACATATTAAAATGTTTATATAAAACATAGTTTAAAATACTTGTAATAATATTTACAATAAATATATTTTTTGTTCTTTGTAACCGCCTTTGTAGATTTATAACTGCCCTAAGTTTGACTGACAGAGAATGCTTTTAGCGTTCCGCCTTTTTATCCTTTACAATTGTAAGGTTTAATAAAATTAAAAAATATATACTAACGCAAAAACCTATTTTATGCTTTTATAAAATTAAGTTATTTTATTGCCTCATCTAGTCTCTGTCGTTTAGAGCCGGGGCGACATCAGAGACAGCTGAACTAAGTAAAGGCCGCAAATATGAGTCTCTGAAAGATGACTACATATTTGTGTATTTGCTGTAGTGATTATCGGTTCATGGGGTCCACTTGTGTGGAAGTTCCTAAAGAGACTGTATCTGCAACTTGACATCGCTGCTGATAGTAAGGGAACTGCTTCTTTTCTCGCGTCACTGACGAAACGTAGCCAGTATTCTTGGCACTATACCGCCGGCAGTAGGACTGTATAATATAGTTTGTTTTAATTTTTAGTTTCTTTATCATAATAATAAATAATGTTATATATGAATGATATGTAAATAAGTTATGTTTTTTTTTTATTTTTATGGTAAAATTACAAAATAATTTTATAAATAACGTCCAAACATGTTGTGCAATAAATCTGACAAGGCTGAAGTTTTAATGACATTAGATATAGTTGCCATTGTAGGCATATAAAATATATATAAGCATTGAGAAACAAAAAACAATAAAGAATTTAGATAACGTATTAAGCGTTACGAAGCTATAAATTATGAGAAATAAAAAATAGGATTTTATGTTCTCTTGCAAACTTATTCACCTCGTAAATAATGTACCAATATACGCGAATTATTATAGTAAAATGCGGTTAATTATTATTTCGGATCACAGCCGAATCCTTTACTAACATCGGATTAGCTAAATTAGCTACGAGGCTGTATACACACACACGCACACGCGCGCGCGCGCACGCACATACACACACAAAGACACGTACATGCACATGCATGCCTATAGTACATATATATATATATATATATATATATATATATATATATATATATATATATATTGAAGTTACTGATAGTAAACCGTACACTTTAATACTAAAATATCTTCTGAGTGTATGATGGCTTTCGTCAGTATTCAAAAGTTGTTGCCGTTTTAAAATTCTGTCACCAATAACCAGAAATTCGTTCATAAATCAAAAATATAAAAAGAAATATTTTCTTTTCAAAAATATTAATTAATTTTAAAAATTAATGTTACTTCCAATATATGCAATAAAATTCTGGCCTCTTGGTATTTCTGTGATGGTAATGGGTCGACTTGTTCGCATAGCAGATATAAAAAATCTCAGACATACCTACTGGTTTCCTTACGATGTTTCCTTCATCGCCGAGCACGTGATAAACCAGTGAAGATCGAACCCGGGTTCCTCGTGTATTGAGAAATTCACGGTTGGCGCTTTGATATATCAATTATGAAATTTACAAACTTTAACATATTATAGTATCTTTTATTCAATACTGATAACGAAATACTTCACCTTACAAGCTCATAAACAATCTTTCGATATTAATTATGGAATAAAGCGTTGAATTAAATTAGTTTGAATATCGCCATTTGTTTTCGAAATATATGAAACGAAATTGTCCACTAATAGGCGAACTTACATGTGTCCCAACGTGTATATACAGGGTGCCCCAAAACAACGCAAACGCATTTGCTATACAATAATAGTGTACTTGACTTCTGTGGTCCTCAAAACATATGTTGAAATTTTGCACGCGGTAGAGCCAAGCTCCAGCTCTATTATGTTTTCTGCAAGAATTGGTCGGTTCGACCAGGGTGGGAACATGTTCCCACGGAATAGCAGCATGGTACCGCAAAAAAATTCTGTGTTTCGTAGGGTGAGTGTAGAGAACCGTAGACCCTTTATACTGGATACATCCAGATATCCATTTTAGTCGTCAGCTGTGGCAGCGAATTTTACATTTAAATTCCTGATCGAGAGTGGATGTAGATGTTTATGGGCCTTAGGACTAAGATGGATTCACCATACAAAATCCAGCAGCATTATGCTGCTATTTCACGATGGTATACTGTGAGAGCGAGGTGTTACCCCAGTCTAGCGGACCCATTCGTCGTCATCCATAATAAAGCTCTAGCGTGGTTCTACCACGTAAAAAACGTAAACCATAACAAAATGCTCCCGACACTTTGTTTGACCATTTTGCTGCTGTTATTTTAAATTAACTTCCAAGAACTGAATAAATGGAGAACATTCCGCACCATAATATGTTCTGCCTAATAGTTTGTAGCTGTTAACCGAAAGGACAGCTTCTTTTTTTAGAATATCAATAGATTAATATTATACTAGTTCGTATACCTCACAGAAATCGTATTACTATTTCTGTGGTATACCTTTTTTTCTGCGTCTAACTAATTTCTGTCGCAGAGCAGTAGAGCGTACTCTACTGTGTTCCAGTCTGTAGGGTATAGAGAGTCAATAATTACAAGTTGTGACATGCTGTGTAAGTCATTCCATCTTAGTTCTCAAAGGTGGCAACGAATTCTTCTTTATTTGAAGATATCTATATGAGTTCACAGACTAGCTGGCCACATACCACTTCTTTCATTTTAAGTTCCTTTTTTAACTTTAATTTAAAAAAGTCGTCAAAATGGCTTACACAGTTCAGAAAGTACGAAAGAATGCATAAACAGCTCATGCAAGTATCTCTTTAAACGTTTCTTTAATAATTCTAGTAATTAGTAAGATTATTTACAAGAATTCTTCATTAATTCAACGAAATTTTTATACGACTAAAATTCTTAAACAATCGCATTAGTTCGTAACCTGCAAGCTTTGTTTTTTCATGCGAACTACTTAATTAAATGCAGTGTTCAAATTTCAACACATCTTATCAACTATCAAGTACGCCCTAACTTACTATAGTTATCAGGGACATCTACATCACTTAATATTTTGTATTATGTCCAAGTAATCCATTAAGAACGATATATAATAAATTATTATTGCTATCTGAATAACAATATCCATTAAAATTCAAATTAGTTTCAAATTTATAATCGATATTATGTCCTCTGTTAAATTATTGAATTAAATATATCCTCTGATATCATCCGTGTAGTCATGGTGTAGTAATACCCACTCCCATATTGTTCCGTGAGTCATAACAGGTGACAGGGGAAATTGGAACAGCAGATCTTTCTGATAACTACTCAAAATTATAAAATAGTACGGTTGCCAAAGTGCCCGCCAAGCTTGTGGATTATGTTCAGCATTGCACTAATAAAGGCTTACAACCTTACGGCCTTGGATGGATGAATCCTCTGGTATATCTATATAATTAATAATAAAACTTCCTGTCCCTTATATGTGTACCCAATCTCGTTGTACTGATATTTTGAGTGGAATATAATAGAATAATTTTTATTCAATATAGATTACATGTTGTTATTCTTATGGAAAGTTATTTTTTACTTTACCACTGGTTCGAAAAAAACTTCTGTCCTGGGAAGAACCAGCAAGAAACCCGGCGGGACTTTTTTAAAATAAATTTTACATTGTCAATCACTGGTCACAAAATATTCACAAAATTTATTTTAGAAACAGCTTGGAAACTACCACCTCATTCCCAGGTTTTATAATTTATATTATAATAAACGTTTTTATAGATTTCTGTTTAATTAAATATTTAAATTTGATAATAGAGAGACCTTGTATGCTTTCTGGGACTTTGTTGTAATAGCGTATACATTGCCCCATGAATGAATTGCTGACTCTGTGGATGCTTCTATTAAGAGGTCAAGATGCTTTAAATAAAATAAAATACTCAAGTCACAGTAAGTAATGCTTAAAATACACGAAAATTTCAAAAACGCACGAAAAATCAAACGAAGTACCTACATAAAAGCTAAAAAATTCAAAAGTTCAGATATTTATTGGGAAAAGTTGATGTTTCATTATAATATGGAATGAATTTTGTAACATAGTCCGATGCGTATATATAAAGAGGAGGGAAGTAACACGATCATCATTCGAGAAGTCACCTCCGACCCAGTGTCACACATATTGCAAATATGCAGCTGGTGAGTCGACTTTTTAAAGATTTATTGATAGGCGTTCTCAAATATTTGATCGTTTTCATTGTTGCATAACTCAGGTTTTGTGATTTGATCGATTATGTACTCAGATACGGCGAATAATTAGTTTACTTTTTATTTTTATTTATTCCTTTTTAATAAAAGTTATGTACGTTATGTGAATTGTATTCACTATTTTAGGTTTACGTTTTTAGATTTTGTTGATTTACAAGGATATTTTAATTTATGAATAAAATGTAATTTTTTCACTATATAATACTCTATGAAACACTGTATAAATTATGAAAAATCAAAGTTGATTATCAATATACTACTCAAATCAATCAGTCTATATAATTACTTACTCACAATTGTACAAAACAACCGCTTTCGCATTATGGTCTTGTTGATTGTAATAACAAAAACTAAAAAATATTTTATTTTAAAAATACTTTTTATATTACAAAAATCTTGTAAGGTACAGTACAATTTCTTGAGAATAATGTTTATCAGATTTCATTTATGCTTTATGAAACAGGATTTATGTCATTGTTGTTTGCCGCCAACCATTCGAATATAATAATTAAACACTGGTTTAAGGATAGCTCGTGCTGATTTATTCTTACAAGCTGTATATGATAGGATTGAATGAATTTTAAGAACAATGCTACATGCTGCAACTTTTATTCAACGGTTTAAATATCTTTGTGTAGCTTTTTGTTTTAAAAATACAATGCATATGTTGTTATGTAAATAGATATATGACTAGTAGTAATTATAGTGAATATGTGTTTGGTAAAACACAGATAAAACGTAGTATCTCAGTAGCTTGCTCATCACCTTATGAGTTTCACATTTTAATTTTGATTCCTAAGGTCAGTATTTATAGCATTGTAAATAAAGGTTCTTTAAAGATCGCTAATATGCACATGGGCATCAGAGTGGACTGACCCATTTCCACCGCCCTCTTAAAAATGGGATAACGTAAAAATATGGAACTCATTGGAAGCACGCAAAATCCTTGCAAGATTTATAACTAAAATGTCCTCTTGGCCAATTTCAACCACGTCATAAACTTACTAATACAATTTGAAATTAACTGCGTAGGAGATTTTATAGTGCTACAAGTATATACGCTTACTTAAAAGCACGTCCCAAACTATTCGCGCTTGATGTAAAATGTTAAGTAGAATCAAGTTACAGCCTTTATATGTCCAATTTTTGAGCACGGGACTCTTTACTATTTAGAGGGCTGTGGGACGGCTGTGAGAGGGTTATGGAACGATTAGTTCACAGCGCCCTCACACTTTGCTTTGTACAATGTATTAAACCTCAACAAATTTCCTTCCCAGGTACTCATAGCCACCTTCATCGGCCTCGCCGCCGCGGCCTTCCAACCTTCATACAATGACCAGTCCAACCGTCCCCAGGCCGCTTACGAAAGGAATGCGCGCATCATCGCCTACAACTCCGACGTGAATGAGAACTCATACAGATATAACTATGAAACTGAAAATGGTATCAAAGCTGAGGAACAAGGTCAAGAGGTAAGTGTTCCCACACTGAGCTTACTTAAGATAGAATGAAAAAGTTGTTAAGACTAATTATTTGATTTCCACGGGAAAAAAGATAATTTCAGTTTGTCTTAACTAGTTTGAAGATCATCTCACCTCTGTGAGATGTATACTACCAATAATTATAAACCTAACACAGATTTCCCCTAAATATCACTTTGCGAGACACATCCGTTCTTAATATAATACGAAAATATTCTGCTATCAAATCGTATTTCCAAAAGTTACACCAGGTTTAATATAGTTACAGTATTAAATCTCGTGTCTAAAGGATTTTGCTAATCAGTACTAGTGATTTTTCCGACTTCAATCAAAAGTTCGCCGACAAAATACGACTTAGTCACATAACTTTATTTCTACCATCTTTCCCGCATTGTAGATGTTGTACGAGATAACGTTAAATGGTGGTGAAATCTCACCAAAATTTGAACATGTCATAAAAATACTACTTAATTCGAGTTAATAGGCTTTCATTAACCTAAGTCAATTCGTTTAATTTCTTCGGCTATATTAATACTTATTTTAATGTGGGGTATTAGCCATACTTTGCTTAATAATAACTTAAAATATAATAAAGTTTGTTATTCATAATCGCACAGATATAAAATAAAGAATTTTTAAAATAAGTAACCTTCATATGAAAATTGCGCTCATAGTGTACCATGTTGTGTACCATACCAACAAACACTTAAAGGATACACACGAATTCCGTGAAATATTTGTTCCGGGTCTCCAAACTCAAACGCGGAACAAATATACAGGCCGTGCTTGTCCCCCCCTCCCTCAACTATACGGTTCCTGCAGCCCAGCAGCCTTATGCTTATCCACTGGGCTTCCAAAGGTCCTAGGTTCCTAACTACGTCAATCACATTCATCTTAACTAATTTATTTACCCATGTCTAATGATTGAAACACAAAACCCTTGGCACAACAATTAGGTTGGGCAACTAAAAGTCTGATCAGCGAAAATAAATGCCATGAGACCGTAACACATTAATAAAATTTTAATGTGGTACAAAGATCAATTGATTCACGAGATAATTTAAATAGAAACAACACCTGCAGTGTCTGACCCCTAGGGTAGCCATAATATATCATAATATGAGGATTGGTACACAATTTTTTTGAATTGAGATAAATATTAAAATTTGTCCAAAATTTCAATATTTGGCTCAATTCAATTTAACTTTAAGATAACATATAATAATGGAATCATATTATCTTAAAATTGAGCAGTATAAATTAAAAAAAATAACTTCATCTATTTCTTTTGCAGTTAAATTCCTAGATTAGTGTCAGTTATTAATATTTGTTAATAGTTATTGATTAAGGCCAAGTTCACACAGAATACCCATGTGATATAGCTGCTATATTTTGTGAAGGGAAACGGAGACCCTTATGGCAACGAGGCATTCATCTTAGTCTTCGAAGATAAGATGTAAGAAAGCATCAACAAATAGATTGTTAACCAAAGAGAGATGTATGCGTACATGGGCTACAGCATCCACTTACCATTAAGTAGGTTGTGTGCTCGTTTTATAAGTAAGTAAAAAATAGATATGATAAGCAAATTAACAGTCTACTAGTATATTCTAACAGTCACTGCAACCAGCTTTAAAAAAAGGGTACTAACGAGTTGCCACCCCTGAGGACTAAGATAGAACGTCTCTCGAACTGTAATTATACTAGGTTTTCAGACCGGAACAGTGTAGTGCACGCACTAGTGCAGTATATCTACAAAATTATGTAAGAGGGAAGGACCTATCCAGAAGTACTCATAGATAGAAGAGAAGTCCTACAGACTAGTAAAATTAAAGAACAATTTAAATATATTAAAAAGAGCTTGACGACAGTAGTATAAAAGAAATTTTGACATGTACCATATTTATATAGATTTTTTTAATTCTTTTTTAATTTAGGGACTTACGTTACTTTTAACATGTCAGTCCCATTGTACTTTATAACTAAATAACACACTACAATCTATTACATTATTTACACAAAATATTAACCAAATTATATACTATTTGAGCAGCATTTGACATTGGTTCAGACAGAATGCTTCGATATTCCCCTATGTAATATATTTTAATGTCAGTTTTGGCAACTAGTAGTTTCCTTTCGTTATGGTTTTTGGAACAATCCGCGTGCAAGTGTTGTATATCTTCTATTGCGTTGCATGTTTCGCAAATTGGAGAATGTTTCTTTTTCATCATGAAAGCAAACTTGTTACACGGAATGTGTCCGGAACGAAGTCGCATTGTTAATACAATATATTTTCTAATCAATAGACATTGACATTTATACTGATTTATTGTAATTATTGTGAGATGCATTAATTTCAGGTTTGCTCAATTAAATTCAATATAATATTTTAGAACAGTTTTTTAACAAAATCATAACGAATTTTTTGTAATATCAAACTCCCTCATAAATTAACCATTTGGTCAATATAAATTTGCATTTATTTAAATTTATTCATAGAAGAGATGCAATAAATGTTAATAGTATTCATAAATCATTTATTGCAATTTGACTTGAAAAGATATTTTCAACTTTTTAAACATTCATCGATTTTATTATATACATGGTGAGCGGCTGGAATAAAATACTTAGTAAAAATTTACATGGTAGTGTGTTTTTACGTGGTAGAGCCAAGCTGCAGCTATATTAGTACGAGTTGTAGCTCGAATACATTGACTCGACCGCGGAAGGACCACGCACTCACAGAATACCAACGCAAAATATTGCGTTTTGTAAAGTAAGTGTAGAGAACCGGAGGCCTTTTTTAAATGGAAACAAGGCCTTCCATATTGGTCCTCGCGGGTGAAAACACTTCTGTAATCATGGATAGATGAAGATGTCTATGAGCCACAGCAACCACTTACCTTCTGGTGGACTGTATACTCGCTTCTCACCCTTAATAACCCTTACCAACCCCTAATAGTTTAAAAAAACGTTCTTGTTGATTATTAAACTTCGTCAAGAAAAGCACATATTTAATAGAGCAATAAAATATTTCAAGGACAATCACAGTACTAACGACAAACAATCATGATAAGATCCCTGAATCATAGTCTTACTTTCAAGTCATTTTCTGTAAATTTTTGAAGAATAATAATTATCAGTTGTTTAATTAAATTTAAGGCTTGATATAATGTTAAATACATATTTTATTTAGTTTGTCGATATTATAATAATGAAATATAATAATCATAATTTTAATTTTTATATTGGAAGTACGCACTTAAATAATTTTTTTTTTATTTTAAATAATATATTTATAAATTATAATTTGTCCCTAATTTATACCATTTGAAAGGAGTCACCTCAGTTTTGCCGGTCACATGTGTTATTCTGCAAGTACAGAGTCTGAAAAGGGCAGTGACCATCTAGTGACCGATATTTCAAAGTTCACGGATGTTATGTAAAAGGCATAGATTTATTTTGACACTTAAATGAACATTCATTATATATTTGAATACAAGAATATTATGCACAACCATTGCATTGTATTGCGTACTCTATGATAATGTAGCTCAAGCTGTTTCGTGTGGTGAGTGTAGAAAACCGGATACCATTTTTATGGAAACGAATTTTGATGCTTAATCGAGGGTAGATGTAGATCTATGGACCACACCATCCATTTACCATCAAGTTAACTGTATGGTCGTTTGTCATCATTATTATGTTAAAAATGTCTCTAGTTTTCTTAAATTTTGATTTTTACATAAAGTTGAACTAAAAAACGCAATATTCATAAAGAAATCAGAATAGCTTGAATGTATGTTTATTAAAATATTAAAACTGCATTATATTTGAAAAAAATTCTAATTAGATTTACAATTATCTAAGTCGTTACTAATATTTAAGTAGCGTTAACTATATAGTTCGTGTAATTTTAACAAATTTTATAAACAAAATAATTTGAACAAATTTTATTTTATAGTTCGTGATTAAAAGCTTATTCAGAAAATTATTTTTAGTCCCTTAATTCATAAACATAAATTAAATATTCCAAGTATTATTTTCTTTAGTAAATATAATAAAACTGTTGTTTATTTTCTCTAATTATTGATGAGCTTAATAATTAATAATTTCGCAAACCATAACCGAATTTGCAAAATATTATATTCCTTACTTATTTATCGCGTTAAGTTTTTTCTGTCTTAGTTCTAGTTTTGCAACACTTGAATAGTCGATGTAATCACCATGACGAATAGGAAATTGATATGAAAAGTACATTTGAGAAGGACATGAACAACAACGTGAACTGAAATTTGATATAAAAGATCTAGTAACATAATTCTTGCTGTTAATATTATTATATTTATAATTAGAATCAAAACATATTTAAATAATGCCGAACCTTGCGGAAAAGCTAAATAATTGAGAGAGAAAAGGCTAAAAAATAGCCTTAAAAAAGCTAAGTTAATGCGCTTTACCATGTTGGGCATACATCACCAATTATCATCTGATGTTCATCTCTCTAGTTAACAAGTGGTAAAATTAAGAATTTTGTATAACCGACTTCAATATAAGTAAAATGAGAATATCATCAATGTATTTGAAGACAATTTAATACGCATTATTAAGGATAACTCAAAAACTAATAGTCAGATCTTGATCAAATTTATAATAGGGTCACACGAAAAGTACCAGCTGTCAAATATTGAATTATTATAATTGGTACACCTAGAAAAAAGTTCTGCGGTAACACACATAAAAATAAAAATAAAAATACAGTCAAAATTGAGTACCTCCTTCATTTTGAAGTCGGTTAAAAAAAAGTAATTATATAATCATCTATGACTTGAATATATTTTCTTTTAAAACCGTTAACTATACCGACATAAATAATACTTTTTGTTTTATACAAAAATGTTCCAAAAGTTAGTATTTTGTAGTTTAACAACATAACTTTTCAAAAATAAACAAAAATAAAAGTTATTTTTAAAAGTTTTCCTTCTTTCTTCGTTATGAAGGCAAAATTGCATGAATAGTCAAGTGACCGATGAGAAAATATAAAGTTAAGCCGTATTTATATCACACCACTAGGTGGCGACCTTTCATTTTTGAGAGCACAATGAGGCTGCTGTATTGCCTGTTTGAGGACTTTACAACATATCCTCAAAATGTTTTATTTCTCAGACGCATGTCTGACAGATTTTTTTAGGATATTTCCTTTACTACCATATTCTTTACGTGGTGGTAAATAAGCATTTAGAATTACAATTTTTTTATTTAGATAACTTTGTAATGCCGGTGTAAAATATCCTTTACTCCATTACGTCCCATGGATATATCGTAACAGATGGCAACATACCAGGAAATACACAGCAGCGTCTTCTTAATAACGACCAGAAAATAAAGAAAACTTGGGTTGTCAAGTGTCTAAGCATGGCAGTTATATGACGTATCCCCCATAGCCTCTCTATCTGTCTTTGCCTTTATCCAGAAGTGGACTTTGATATGCTGTAAAGTAAGGAAGATTTCATTAACGGCGGCAGGCTTTGAGCTACCATCCATCTGTATTACCCAATATCAGTTTTAGCCGTGTAAACGTGTATTTGATGGAAGCGAATA
Organism: Parnassius apollo; assembly: GCA_907164705.1. Lineage (NCBI taxonomy): Eukaryota > Metazoa > Arthropoda > Insecta > Lepidoptera > Papilionidae > Parnassius > Parnassius apollo. The sequence continues at coordinate 2,742,281 of CAJQZP010001064.1, read as the reverse complement.
GCGTTATAAACAACACTATTCATTGAACATCCCAAGCGAAAATCATACCCCTAGACCTCTTTAACAGCTAAACCGTGGTAGCTCAGATGGTTAGTGCTCGTTGTAAATTTCACAGTACGCGAGCAAATTGGGTTCAACCCCCACCGGCACCAATAAATAGGAGGGAAAAAAATCGAAGACATGTGAAGTTCACCAGCATGCATTGGAATAGCGCGGCGTACACTTCCTTGCCATAATACCCTCTCAGAAATAGGGGGAGGCCTGTGTCCAGCAGTGGGAGGTATATAGGCTGTAACGTTAACTTTGACTTTATTTAACAGCCTATTATTTCACATCGGTTTCATTTCTTAAATTTTATCATGAAACGTGAAACGTTTTTTCCAGGCGGAAGGTATTGAAGCTCAAGGTGGTTTCCAGTACACTGGTGATGACGGCAATGTGTACTCTGTTAGCTACACTGCGGGTAAAGACGGATTTCAACCCCAAGCCGCTCATCTTCCTGCTGCTCCACCAACACCCGAGGCCATCCTCAAGGCTTTAGCGCAAAACGCAGCTGATGAAGCTGCGGGTATTTTCGATGATGGTAAGTTCATTTTTTAATAGAAACAGATATATGAGTGACCAAATTATAGTGCCCACATATTTATACAATCTTGTATATGCTAATCGCCAAATACTTGTACCAACGACGGAAAGCAGCGTTCAAAAAACGATCCGTTGCTTTCCGTCATTATCGTACTTACAAATCTGTCTTACAATAGGAGAGGCTCGTATTCCGCAGTAAGCTGTTAAAGGTTGATAAATAAGCATAAGCTAAGAACTTTACTTATCTAGATTAAATTTTACTCATGCTTAGTGTCGCTATATACTTAAAGCCAAGAAGAATAATGTTAGCGTTTGTCTGCATGGTTTACTAGTGGTTCTAAGCGTGACTGCTAATTTATTCAAATCCCATGTCGGGCGAAATATTGGATTTTTCTATAAATAAATTCTCGGTAGTAGCCCACATTCAATAAGTAGGAATATAAAATTACACTTACAAGAAATAAATACTCTGCATATTATAATATTTATGAGTTTACGTGGTTAGATTACACGCTGCAGCTATATTATGGTTGTAGCATGATGATTTGGCTCAACCGGGATAAGACAACGCTCTCACAGAATACGAGCGTAAAATCACAACTCAATGGTGCTATGTTTCGTGTGGCAAGTGTAGATCCATCTTAATAATCAGGGGTGACGAGTGAGGACAACGCATCTACTTTTTAATTCCTTATTGGGAATAAATGCAGACATCTATGGGTCACAGCACCCACTTACCGTCAGATGGACTGTGTGCTCGTTTATAACCCTTAATCTATAAAAAAAATATGGCAGACCTTCATTGATACAGTTGATTTTTCTAAAGTAAATATCAAAGCCGTATATCGGAATATCCATTTCGAAATTGTATCGTAAATCACTGTCAGTTGGCTCCTCTAGGCGTTTATCTCGCTAAATAGATTGACCTCTCGCATTACTCCGCACAGATTGCGAATAACAAACAAATTACTTTGTAATATGGAAATAATAGAACAACTCTACCATAACATTATATTTAAAAAAAGTTTGGCTCTACAATTTTGTTACAAATTACCGAAGAGTTTTATAATTCTATGTAATCGCATTAATAGTATGATAAGTTACCTACATCTCTGATTTATTTATTTATATTAATATATTTTTATCATTAAACTTATATTTTTAATTGCGCAAAATATAGTTTTTGCTTTTACTTACTATTAAGCGCCTCTGAAATATTCTTGAACTAAGATTTCATATTCCTATTTAATACATAACGTAAGCGCACAGTATGTTATGTCTACTCAAAGCACATGTAAATTTTTTTTCTTTTATATTTCTTAGTAAATGATTGAATGTATACCCTTTTGGGAAAGAAATTACTTAAACCACATATATTTGGAGAGTTAGTATTAAAAAAACGAAACTCATTTTTATTAATGCCTCTTTAGAGTTTTTGAGTATTCCGATATATCTGATACATTAGATTGACTATTCCATGAATATATCACACTATTGCGGTTTTTAAAATTACAAATACTGACCACATATCGTTAAAGCAACTATGTGAAATAAATCCGGTCTTCCTATAGTCTTATTGCATAAGCCTTAATGATCACCGGCAGCTTAAGTTAGCCAATGTCTGTTTTTATACGTAAAATAGCAGAGTGAACGATCTGACACTAGTCTACGTCTAGTACGAGCCGTCCCATCGGATTATGAGAGTGAAGAACTGGAGAGTGCACTAGTGCTGCGCTCACACTCGGGCACTGACTGGCCGCCGTGACCGAAATCTGGAGGACATTAATAATATTCGCTTTCGCCTAATGTAACTGATAACTGCCGTTAATTCTCGAAATATGACACTGGGTTTGTAATTGGTCAGGAGAACATCGATCACAAATTGTTTTTTCGGCTTAGTCTCCATTTTCATTTAAAAGTTTGAATTGACTATTCGCACTAATTCGAAATATAAAATGTTATCCGCTTCACACGCTCTTGCGTCCTTACACTAAGAATTAGGCTCGGCTGCGCTGTTACATATTGCACTGACCTTTGTGCCGTTACACAATGACCTCTCACTCTAAATTGCATTTGTGAAACATGGAACTTTGTTTCATAACTGGCCTTAAATTGATAGACATAAAGCTTATTTCTAAATTTTTTGTAAGCTTTTCGATAAGATTACAAATTATAATGCGCGTTGCATTGGACGTTAAGATTAATCTATTAAAGTTGTAAATTGATTGCGTGGATTTTCAATATACATGGGACAAATAACAATAAAATAAAATTGAATTACTGAGTTAAAATAAGTGCTACTGTTTATTTTGACATTAAGTTTTTAAATTTTAGCTAGCCTTTGACAAGTCTAAAATATATCTACTAATTCTAGAATCTAGAAATAATAGATATTTATAGTTATAGTTTTTGTTAGTTAAATAAAATTTATGAATCTGAATATAATAAATTTAGGTTCCTAATATAATTTAATTTTGATACTTCCATTATAAATTAATCAGATACTTATTTTATTTTAAAAATATCGATTATTTTGACTGAATTACCAGTATATTTTCAAAGATAGATTAGTATTTCTGCTATTTTACTGTTAAGGAATCAGTAGGTACACAATATATTTTGTGCAGAATTCGCACCACACCCCGCAGCTACACGCTTAGCCACTGCGTTACTGAATTATCTAACATGACGTGTAAGTTTTTAAAAAGCCTTAAGACATCCTACTTGTATTTTACTTCTTACGACCCGGTAACATAGATCACTATGATCGATGCCCGGTAATAACTTAGGAGCTTAGGGCTAAATTTGATCCATGCCGGCACTAATAAATTAAATCTACCACGTGTTCTGCGGTAAAGAAAAACATCGCGAAGAAACCTGGATGTATGGAAAATAAATTATTTTGAGTATGTGAAGTTCACTAACAAGTAATAACGCAGCGCGGTAGACTAATCACTGTATATTAATTACTCTCAGAAATGAGGGGAGACCTATCCATTGGAACATATAATAGGTTATACCCTTAATCGTTAGGTATGATAATGCATCTGTGGCCTTGAATATTTAAAGTGGTCGCAGCTGTTAATGCACTACACTAACCACTTACACTCAGGTAGACTTGTTCGGTCATTCGTTTTTTTTTTTTTTGATAACAAAATTATTACGTAATGATTTCTTAAATTTAAGCGAACACATTAAATAAAACTATATTTACGGATTTTATCGCGTTTAATTAACTATTTTAAGTTATTTTTAAATTCCGAAGTTTTGGGTGCTTTACAGCACCCAGTCCCAGTCGTGATCATGGGTGCTCTAAAACACACGATAAAATCCGTAAATATAGTTTTATTCAAGAATGATTACGTCTTATTACCGAAGAATATTGTGCTACCCCTGTGTCAATCCGCGGGTGACATAGAGCGACAAAGGGAGGACAAAGAGGACAAACAAAAGATGACCTGCTGCATTTTTTGATAGAAATTGAATAATTATTTAATAAACTGTGCCAAATGTCAAATTATATCATAGGTACTAAAATAACAGTGATTTGTGCTTTGTTCCATTTCAACATCCTCTGGGACACGAATTGATAGCGACGTAATAGTCTTGATTCTAATATTGTTCTTGTCCATAATTTAAATACGATAATATCTTAATTCCAGGTCAATACATCCCTGGCAAGTACGATGGTGCTGGAAGTGCCCAACAGCAGTTCCCGCGACCCCAGGCCGGATTCCGACAGCCCTACAAGTTCTAAACGATGTAACCATTGCCAGTATTAAGTAATATCTTATAAAACGTGAAATTTTCGTTAAGAAATTACAGCAGTCACTAACTTGGCGGATTTTATATAATAATTTAACAATATTTAACGAACAAATCAAATGTATTTTCTTTTAATTTAAAGGGGATCTAATTATCTGTGATCAGTATAATAATTATCTTCCTCTCATTATAATTTTCCTTAATATTTTTCTTTAAAGTAGTTTTAAAAATCATTGATTTGTTCGTTTTTGAACGCATGAAAAATTATTCCAAAGGAATTTAAAATATTTTTAAACTCACAAGTTAATGTAAAGCTAAATCTCAAATTTTTCGAACGAAAATTTCACATCCATATCGAAACCTTTTATATTAGTACGGTTAAGATAAAAGTATGGTGATCAATTAGTTTATAACTTTCAAAAATACTGTATTTTATAGTCATAACTATTACCAGTGATACATGAATGAGGCGTTTATTTATTCTATGAATAAAAACTTTTATACGATTTCTGTAGCACTGAAATTTTATTTCTTTTCCTAAGTCAACGGGAGTAGAAAAAGAACAATACTGAATTAAGACCCTTGAAAAGGTTGGTTGTGATTACTTGCAAATAAAGATTGTGGACCAGAAATATACTTATAAAATTTGAATTATAAATTAGGTGTTTCTTTTTGAAATAATTCTGAGGTTCCCCAAAGTTTTTTTTAATATCATAGTATTGCCTCCAATGGGCTCTTTAGACCGTGAGTATCTTTGCATATTAATGACAATTATAAATAGACCTTATTGCATGATTTCGATTAAAATAATAAATCAAAACGGAAATATTATAATATTCAATATGAAAGAAAAAAAAATGTATTATATTTATTTAAATAGCCGTTTGTTGCCAAATTAAACATAGGTCTTTACAATTATCCACTCATAGATTCTCTTTACTAGTAAAATCCCACGAAAGTGCCACGACATAGTACTGGTTTCGCTGATCAAAGGTCTAGCGAATATCTTTTTTCGCGTTTTGGTTGCATTTTATTCCGTCAGGTCGGTCGCCAGACTTTCCGCTATAAAGTCTATCTTACAAATTAGCCAAAGCCAAAGACGCCAAGAGAATCGCTTCAGGAGTTGGGACTGCGACTGGAAGATGAGCTCATTTTGGCCTGAAGCCGCTCCCTGGCGCTGTGTATGCTATGGATTAAAGTTTGCCGTGATCGTCCGTGGTTTTTTTATAGACGAGGGACAAACGAGCATACGGCTCACCTGATGGTAAGTGATTACCGCCGCCCATGAACAACTGCAACACCAGGGAAATTGCAGGCGCGTTGCTGGCCATTTAAAAGGATTAGACTCTTTTACCGAATCGATTACCACCAGAGATTTTTCCGGATCGATACGCCCGTTCGAAGAAATCTCTGGTGGTAATCGATTCCACAAGGAAGTTGTGCGAGGAAGTTAAAGAAAAATTATTTTAAATCTCACAGTGGTATACCGCCAGTCACCCAGAAGATATGGATGGTATCGCGAGTTTTATCGCAATGTGCGATGTTGAAATTGTGCGGCTGGAATTAGTCCGAACAATTCCTCAGAGCGCTCCCGTGGTAAATGCGATAAAATAAGCATACATGCAACATCTCTCCACAGTGCCAGTAAGTCAAGCCGATCAGAAAGATCTAGTTTGCCGACGATTCGAACGACTTTTCGTTGGATGCGATCAAATAGAAGGAGCTGATACTGCCTCATATATGCTGATAGAGCCTCAGCCATTCCATGTGCGGCCAAACCTGCGCCTTGGAAAGTTGCAGGCGGTGTGCCGGAATGAAATACTGTCCCACTCTGCTGAGCACGCCTAGCTTTTTTTGGCCTTCTCTTCCAAGTGACCTCGAAACTTCACGTCACCCCGATACTGGCTGAGGCAACAAGGGGAGTGCCTGGAAACTGAGGAGGTATGACGACGTTTATTTTAGCGGTAAACTTGTATCTTCTGGGGATTGAACTGGTATCGATTTAGTCGCCCTTAGTCCGAGACTTTGTTTAATAAAGTCTCGACTTCAGACATAAGTTTGCCCCGGCACGCGACGACGTTTTCCTGAGAAATATTGGCATGACCGGTGTATAAAGCAATACCAGTGCTGTCGACGGATAGAATTGAATGTTACTGATTTGCAACATATCATTGATATGCAGAAGAAATATCGTTGGTGATAGCATGCAGCTTGTAGAACACCAGCGTTAATGAGCTTGTAATTGAAACATGCACCAATACTTGATGACCTTGATGCTCCGATCTGCAAGAAAACTGGTGAACCAATTGCACAATTTCTCGCGAAGCCCATAGGAAGGAAGGTGTAGTGGAGGAGACTTGAAAATTTATTGTCAAATCAATTTTTTCTCACATTTTTTGAAAACGTTCGTGTTACCGCTATAACATTATATCTGCAGCGTGGCTCTACCATATAATAAACCATGCTATGTCCAATTGTTACTTAATAAAATTCGTATCTCGTTCGTCCATTTCTTGACTCTGTCGTAGAATGTAGGCATATTTCTCGGATACTTGCTGCGGATCCCTGTTTACCACGTCCCAATATATATCTGCACCTAGATTTCATCGCTGTTCAACGCTACCACCATGAATTGGTGGAAGGTAGTGACTAGATTGTAATTGAGATGAATCCACGACGATAATTGTAAATACAAAAGCTAAAATAAAGTAATTACAATTTTATGAAAGCCATACTGGTTGATAAGATTACCCAAATTCAGAGTTGTGGTGTATGTACACATAAACTTTAAACGTGTAGTGTCGGTGTTAAAATATCCACCACTCAATAGTGTCCCGTGGGTGTGTAAACCAGGATTCGAACACGGGACATCATTATCTGCAACCGTGTTTATGACCACTAGACCAACAAGGCAGTCAAAAAGTCATAGATTATTACAAATATAGCTCTTGGTAAAGAACAATAGTGTACTATGACGGACGCTATCGTTTCCGTGTCTGTACTCTGTATACCAAAATATTGGAAAGATGTAACGTTGGAAATATAGAATAAGTACAAATCTGTGATATATACTAAAAATTATAATAAATATTGATTATTTAGATTAAAATATGTGGCCGTGAAGGAAAAGGGGAGATTTCCCGCCGGGCAAGGTGTTCTGCCCGGGGAGCGGCCAACACTTCGTGTGATAATTCGGAGATGTTCTATATATACTCTTTATGATTCGGAATGTTGATAGCGCGATTTAGGCTTCGGTGTGTTTTCGCTTGTGGCGGCGACGACAGCGCCGCTACATCACCCCCTGCTCAGACCGGAGGTCGATAGTGCAGCCTCGTTGCCGACGAATGTGCAAGTGCCAGCGGATTGCCTTGTAGTCTGCGATGAGTCGAGAAAAAGGCAAGTAATCTGCGAGAGTGCCGTGAAGCAGTGACGAGCAGTAAGGCTCAGAGCCGTGCCGAACACTGTATGGCGCAGAGAGTAGCTTGAAGGAACAGGAAGCATTATTATTCCAGTGCTGCAATGAACCTTGTGAAGCTAGATGGCTTGCAGGATATGAAGACTGCAGACGATATGTGCTCGGGAGCGAATGGGTGGGGTATTCTATGACGATGATGAAGCTTGAAGTTTCCGAAGGTTGTCGGTTGCGTGTTCAGATCACGTTGGGGTCACCACTGTGGCCGAAGTAGGAAAAGGGGAGATTTCCCCGCCGGGCAAGGTGTTCTGCCCGGGGAGCGGCCGACACTCCGTGTGATAATTCGGAGATGTTCTATACATACTCTTTATGATTCGGAATGTTGATAGCGCGATTTAGGCTTCGGTGTGTTTTCGCTTGTGGCGGCGACGACAGCGCCGCTAAAAAAAATATTGGTTGCCTGTAAAGTCGGTATACGGGCGAAAGTTTTACGTGACAACGACTCTCTCACTCTCTCTCTCTCGCTCTGTCTCTCTCGCTCTTAGGCGGGCTAACTGTGCTCGAGTGGAAGGGACGCGTGCCTTTCACTTTTTATGTCTGTCTCTCTCGCTCTTAGGCGGGCTAACCATGCCCGAGTGGAAGGGACGCGTGCCTCTCACTCGCTCTCATTGTGAGCGCATAACGTGAGCGGAGCGTAACGCAGTTTCTTGAAGTGTCACCCGGCAAACCAATTTATAAGACGTTGTCACGTCAAAATATAAAGGCACAACACCCGAACCTCTATTTTCTCATTTTTATTAATTACATTTTATTGTTTCTCATAAAAGTTTTTGATCATGCATACCAATTTCATTTCTAAGCTATTGCATCGCTTCTATCTCGGGCCTTGAGTGCGGGAAAATCCAGAAATTTCGTAACGAAAAAAACCTCACGCTCTCCGACGGGCACGGAGGTGTGGATTGAAGGCCGTGCATTGTCTAACGATGGTCTAACGTCGTTTCTTTTCCTCAGTCTTCGACACGGTGTTTGTGTATAAAGTGTTTTGAAATTTTGAATATGAATGAACAAAGTGCATTTATTATTAATGAAGAAAGTCACGAAAAAATAGTGAAAGAAAATGAGTGAGTACTCTATATACATTACTACATTTTATTATTATCACAAATGCAGTACTAATTTTGAATTGAAAATATAATACTGCTTTAAAGATAACCTAAATTTTTGATATTAAAATGAGCGATATTAAAAGTAGCCCTCTTTTACACAAACACACACACGCGTATAGTTTAAATTCTCAATTTAGATTCTCAATATGTATATATATACTCGATTAACCGGACTAATTGTTGCCGTTAGGGATTCGGATAATCGAAAATCCGGATGATCGAATGTATGAAGAAAAGCGGGTTTTGTGCATTTGTAGTACATATGTACATACATAATGTTATGTGTTTATTAAAAACAACAATTTCAACGAAAGTCAATGTTTATTAAGAAATTATTATTTTTTAATAAACATTGATTAAATTCCATGAAGAGATATAAATCTATATAACCATCCGTTACTTGCGACAAACGAGCCGCCGTCACCTAATTTTTTATTTAACTGTAATGCTTTTTCACAAAGATCCAGATATCATTTGCCCAGTTGATCGTTTTTGTAAAAACCAACAATACAAAGCGTCTTCTAATTGCCAATTTACTCGCGGACATAGGTCCTTACGTCCGGGACGGGGGTTTGTTAGCGCCTGATAGTAGATCGTCTTATCTCAAGCGGTGTGAAGCGACGATTAGTGAGGTGCGGGAGGGGGAGGCTAGCTGCATTTGTGCGCGCGGTCGGTCACCCCTAAAGTTGGGCGTTATAACATACAACAGATAATATATTTCGTTATATATTTTGAATCTTACAACACATTAGAATAATGAACCATTGACTGTTATAATATTATATTCATTATCGCGGGATGTCGGAATATCGGGGGATAAGTCGCTCGGGGGAATAAGTCGCTCGCGTCCGTAGGCTTTGACCACCTGTTCCTAGGCCCACCCTACACGTGTCCCCCGGGTGGTGCTAAATGAGCGACAAGTCGATACCACAGACTCGGCTCCACGCCGTGGTAGCGGCGTAAAATATACTACCCCATATTTCGCACCATGACTAACCAGATAAAGGAAATGGCCTCGAGTTCCCGGCGCCCCTTTAATGGGGCAGGGGTGCGAAGAATCTCCGGGAGGAAAACCGGCGACGAGGTTCGCCACCCGTCACGTTCTGTCTCCCGGAGAGGCGAAAAGTGGATTGCAGAGGCCCGTCTGGCTACGTTGAATGTATGTGGGGCAATGAATAATAAAATGGATGAAGTATGCGATATGATGTATGATAGAGGAATAGATGTGATATGCGTAAATGAGACGAAAAGGAAGGGGAAGGATGTCACTACACATGGCATGTATACCGCATACTGGTCTGGTGTAGACGAGATCGAGCGGGCATGCCAGGGAGTAGGTATCATCCACCTTTCAGAAAGAATGGGCCAATGTGTGAAAGAGTATGAAAGTGTAAGCCCAAGACTACTATGGATACGAATGAAAGTGGGCTTAAAGAAGTTGTTCGTGTTAGGGGTCTACGCCCCAGACATGTCTAAGCCCACTTATATCCGAGAGCAGTTTTGGGAAATGGTAAGGATGGTGTTAATGAAGTGTAAGGGAAATGAAAATATTATTATGCTAGGAGATTTTAATGGAAGGGTTGGGGTGAGGAGGCTTGGTTATGAAAGGATATTGGGAACGTTTGGTGATGAAAGTATAAATGAGAATGGCGAAAGTCTCCTCACCGTGTGTATGGAAAAGTCGTCACAAAAAGTATCTTTTTGTGACGAACACTTGCTTTCACCACAAGAGGATTCATATGTATACTTGGGAAAGAGGTGATGATAGAAGCATGATAGATTTCATAATTGTGGATGAAAGATTGAGGGGCGCAGTGGTGGATACAAGGGATACAAGGGGGGTTCTAACGTAGGAACGGATCATTATTTGGTTTTATGCAGAATTAATGGTCTATTCAGGCGTTGGCGCCATCGATCGTCTGTGTCTACCACTGCGTTACAGCGTATTAGAACAGAAAGGTTGCAAGATGAAGGTGAGAGAAACAAGTTCAAATGTAGACTGAAAGAAAATATAAGTGGTTTGGATGAATTATGTATGAAGGAGTTAGACTTGGAAAATGTATGGCAAAATGTAAAGAAAGGTTTAGTGCATGCAGCTACCGAAGTATGTGGTGTTAGTAAGAGAAAGAATGAAAGGAAAAATAATACGTTATGGTGGGATGATGAGATATGTATGGAAGTTGAAGCAAAGAAGAGAGTATGGCTAGATTTACTAGCAACAAAGTCTGGTAATTCTAGCGGTACGAATGATGATATTGAAAGAAAAAAGGCAGTCTTTAGACATCTTAATAAGAGAGTAAAAGAGGTAGTTGAAAGAAAAAAGCAAGAAAGAACGGATAAGAATGATAGAAGAATATCGGATAACTTCCAGGAAAATATTAAAATGTTCTGGAAACTGGTAAGAACTGCCAAGGGACATTCAAAACAGCCTATGATGAATGCTATTAGAGACGAGAATGGCTATATTCTGATTGATGAAGTTTTGAGTTTAAAGAGATGGAAGGAATACTTTGAAAGCGTGTTTATGAGTGAGGAGACAACATGTGTACTAAGTGAAGTAGAAACTCCGAAAGAAAAGGAAAGAGGTAGCGAGATAAGTATAGATGAAATAATGAAAGCAATGAAAAGCATGAAAGCGGGTAAGGCGCCCGGATATGATAGAGTTTCACTCGAAATGCTAAGGGCTGGGGAGGAGGTGGTGGCAGGCCTGCTGCACACCTTGTTTAATTTATGCTGGGAACTGAAGCGGGTACCGGTAGACTGGTGCAAAGCCGTGATAGTCCCAGTATATAAAGGAAAAGGGTCGCAGCAGGACTGTAATAACTACCGTGGCATCAGCCTTCTTAGCATTGTAGGAAAACTGTACGCTAAGGTACTGATTGAAAGGGTCATGAAAGAAACTGATGGAAAAATTTGGGATGTGCAAGCGGGATTTAGAAAGGGAATGGGATGTACAGATCAAGTCTTTTCCATGCGCATGATCGCGGAGAAGTTTCTGGCCAAAAACCAAAAGGTTTTTTGTGCGTTCATGGACTTGGAAAAGGCCTATGACAGAGTGGATAGGGATTTGCTATGGCAAACACTGAACTCATTTGGGTTGAGCGCTGGCTTGATACAGGCATTGGAGTCTCTTTATAGGGACTCTAGTGCTTGTGTTAGGATCAACGGGGTCTACTCGGACTGGTTTGACATCCATAAAGGTGTCAGACAGGGCTGTGTGGCTTCCCCGTGGCTGTTCAACCTATTTATGGACAGTTGTTTGCAAAATTTGAAAGTTGAAGAATGCGGATTAAGAATAGGTGAGTTAACCGTCAAATGCCTTTTGTACGCCGATGATCAAGTCATTCTTGTGTCGTCGGCGGCCGAGTTGCAAATGATGGTTACATTAATGAACGGATCATTAAAAGAAAGGGGTATGAAAGTGAACGCAAGTAAGACGAAGGTTATGGTTTTTGAAAGAGAAGAAAGTAAAACGATTTGTAAAATAAGAATAGAAGGGGAGTTGATCGAGCAAGTAGATGAGTTTTTATATTTGGGCTGCGTATTTAGCAGGGATGGGAGATATGATAAGGATATAGAACGACGAGTGAATGCGGGAAATAGAGTAAATGGGGCCTTGCACTCTATTGTGAAGAGTCAAAATGTGTCGAAAAAGGCACGTATGGCAATTCACAATGCTGTGTTGGTCCCTACTTTAACGTATGGTAGTGAAAGCTGGGTGTGGCAGAAGAAGCACGAGAGTAGAATAAACGCAGTAGAAATGCGGTCGTTAAGGAGTATGTTATTGCTGAATCTGAATGACAGGGTAAGAAATTGTGTAATAAGAGAAGAGTGTGGTTTGCAAGATGATGTTGTGACCAGGATTAAGAGAGGAATGCTTCGGTGGTTTGGTCATGTGGAAAGAATGAATGAGGAAAGAGTGACAAAGAAAATTTATGTTGCAGAAGTGAATGGCAGAGTCGGAAAGGGACGTCCTAGGCGAAAATGTATCGACCAAATTGGCGATTTATTTGAAACGGGCCAAATTAGGAGTACCCTTAACCGACGAGCATGTATGCGTAGGTGTATGGATGTGAAGGAGGCGAGAGAGATGTGTCAGGATCGTCCCAAATGGAAATCTGTAGTCTCTGCCTACCCCTCAGGGTGACAGGCGTGAGTGTTTATGTATGTTATGTTATTCATTATCGTTAGAAAGCGTCATCTGTTTACGTTTACGGTCCAACCGTCGCGTCGGCCGAGACAATGGGAGTCAATAAAATACTACCTACATTCATTATGCCACAAGGATTGCGTATAGCTTACACTAATTTAAACTCTAAGCTAACTTAATAAGAGCTTATTTTACTAACACTAAATTATAACGGTAAACAAAAATATATTATTTCCTTCATTAGTTGCCTTTTGTGCCAGTTATTTAATTTGGCTATTGTAATATATAATATATCAGTTTAGTGTTCAGTTAGCTGTCTAGCTGAGATGACAATGACACTGTTATCTGTTAAATTATATACGTAATATTTTGATAGCAGGTCCCCATATTACGTGAAAAAGCTATTGTTGTTTTTGTTTATTTTTCGTTAAACAAAACGCGAACACAGCCGACGACTGAACTGAACTAACCGCGTGTACAATGTAATATTTAAAAGTGTTATAATTTATTATAACAGTTTAAAACAACAGTTACAAAAATATATTACAACAACATAACGAATTAGAAAAATATAACAGTTTCGCCTATCTTTAGTCACCCCTGTTGGCATCGAGCCGAGCTAGGGAGCAGAGGGCGGGGCCGAGCTGCACCCGGCCCGCCGCTAGGGCGCGCTCCTAGCTAGGCACGCGGCGCCTGCGCCGATGACGTTCTCCGGTCGCATTATAGGGGTCGCGAGAGTTTTTGCGCGAAGCCGGGTTGTTCATATATTGAAAGTCTCCTTGTTTTGTCTTAGACTTATGTTAATAGAGCGTGCCATTTGAACTTAAAGACAATTAATTGGACAATAAATAATAAGTGACAAATCTTGCCGTGGAGCGTGGAACTGAGTAGTTGCGCGTCTTGTTAATATAATTGCCGTACGGCCGCCCTGACGTATGTACTGCGCGAACCTGAGTTTTTTGCGACGCGGTCCGGTGATACAGTATTTTTCACAAATAGTGAGTTCGTTATAACGCGGGTTCGGTTAAATCTGGTTGAATTTGATTGGATTAACCTAAGTAACTTGAATTAATATCAAAGAAAAAGAAATACTGCATAAATAAAATAAATAAATAATTATAATTGCATAAGTTGATACAAAATGCTATGCAATAGCTTTACCGCGGCAGTCCCCGAGTGCCACACGTCTTTTTTATAGTTTTAGTTTCATACTTGAAAGCTTGAAAATTAATCTTTACTGCGACTAAAACAAATTTCATTCCACTTTAATATACAAACAAAAAAAGATTATAACAATTATCAAAATGGACGCTATCGGATGACATCGATTTAACTGTGAACCTTGGCAGTTCATTTATTTTCGGAAGAGCATTTCACTTTCGGAGTGTATTCACACAAGAAATATATCAAAGCCATTCGTTGCATTTGATTACCTCTACACTCCATACATTTGCACGTTTTATGTTGTTTATAAAAGGGTATAACTTATTGTTGGCGACGCGGATACGCGGACGCAATGTTCACTCAAATGATCATGTGTTTCTAGAAATAAAACGTTTAATTTTTGTCAAATAAATATTTTTTTCTTTGAAAGGAATTTAACCCTAGATTCATAAACTATATTTGGGTTGCATTGTTCTATGTATCTGATACACCTTACTTTTAAAGTCACCTAATTTAATGATTACAGTAGATATTAAAAAAAAACGACGAATATTGATTATAATGAACTTTTATTTAGGATTTAAACGAGCAAAACAATTTAAAAAATTCAATCCGAGCATTCTAGGCACAAACTACCGCGATGTTCCATACACATATGACGTTTGCAAGAGGTGCAGATAAATCTGGTCACACGTTTTTTTTTATAACAGCAGAAGTTACATAATTTCCTAGTTTGACTTTCGGGGTTGGCTGGGACATCAGGCAAAGTATCGCCTAAAATAGCATCGATGTTCCGTTTTAGGCATCGCCTCAAAGTTGGTGTTTCGCGGCGTCGCCGTAACCAGGGTTCTATCATCTTATCTGACACTTCTTTGATAAACGCTCGTCTTGTCAGTGTTTTTCTTTGATTACGGCTATTATTGTGGACATGGATAACAAAAGAATTGACCATGGACATATTCAACATACCGTAAAAGTAGCAAAGCGGCCATCGCTGAGTTTTTCTGCTGCACGACACGACATATTGTGGCACATTTGATCAAACGTGTCAACAGCACCTTTGGTCGAGTTATAGAATTCTATTATATCCGGCTTACCAGATGGCGCTAAAGTGCCAATTCCATGAGCCGTCGATAGAAGCAGAACATTTTTATTTATTTTTTTGGCCGGTAAGATACCAATGTAGAGTTTCCGTCATAACAAAACATTGAAGATCTTGTTTGTCTTGGCTGCAAAAGTTGCGAAGGGATCTCGCGCTTGTTAGATCTAATTGTACCTACAATTGTTAATTTGTATGGATTCTGCAGTAGTTCTTTTGCTAAAGGAACTGACGTGAACCAATTGTCCATGGTCACATTACGATTGCTGCCTCTAATAGTTTCGGAAAGTTTCTTCACAAAGAAAGATGCTAAGGGTTCTCCATTTGTGTTTGTGCCTTTTCCCATATATGGTATTGCATCTATCATGTAGTTTGACTTAGAGTCACAGAGAACTACAGTTTTTATACCATATTTATCAGGTTTTGAAGGTATATACATGCGGAAGGGACAACGTCCCCGAAACCCCAGTAGCTGTTCATCCACTGTTACATATGAGCCAGGTTTGTAACTATCTCGACATACAGCAATAAACATATCCCATATTTCCCTTATAGGCGCAAACTTATCAGTAGCCTTTCGTTCTTCGCGAGTTGATTTTTCATCGAATCTTAGACAATTCAGCAAAAAATCGAACCTATCTTTTGACATGACTGAAATATATTTTG
Source organism: Parnassius apollo (assembly GCA_907164705.1). Lineage (NCBI taxonomy): Eukaryota > Metazoa > Arthropoda > Insecta > Lepidoptera > Papilionidae > Parnassius > Parnassius apollo. The sequence goes on along the minus strand of CAJQZP010001064.1, from coordinate 2,726,274 downwards.
TCCCACTTTCAGCGGGATCAAACAGCTCTGCGGTGGTAAGATGGTTATCTTTCTTCCTTGCGGCTAACAACAGCAATCCTATCAAGGCATATATTTCTTTAGCACAAGTATTTTTTATAGAAGAGGAAGAAGGGATTGCGTGCGCCGGCCCTTTAAGAGTACTCTTTTCTTTTGTCGAGGAAATAAGAGGTAAGAAACTCTTGAATAATGGTCACTAACGGTTGCTGTTTTTGCAGCGTATTTTTCTCTTTTAGTAGAAATTTCTACGTTTGTGTTCAATACAATGATACTCACCATCGAATCCGAAAAAAACAATTTGAATTGTTCCAATGGAGTTGTAGCATTTTTTGCTTCATTCTTGGGCCCTTGAATAATGTGAACAATGTTTCTTGACTGTGTTCTGCTCGTACGAGCTTCGGAAGGTTGTGCTGACCATTTATGGCCATTTTTACCTTTTAAATTATTATTTGATGGAAAAATTATTTGAGCTGCCTGTTGTCGTTCGCCTGAGCTAATCTCTTCCGTAGGTCGGGTATTATCCGATGAGTCGGAAGAATTTATTCGACGTCGGCGACTAATATTTGATACTCGAAGAGGTTCATCGTCAGAATCGGTTGAAGCATCTGTAGGTTGCTCACTATCTGTCTCCAAAATATCCTCAACTTCACTGTCCAAATCATTTGGAGGAACCGCTTCTTCCTCGTCTCCCACTCTGGATAATATTGCATAAATCTCATCTTCATTCAAAGAAGTCATACTGGAAAACAATAACACAAAATAAATAGTATACCAATAAATAATAACTGTTATTAACGAATTAATACCTAGTAAAATATTTTACTTATCAAAATTTTAACCACGGCAATTAATAATAATCTTTCATATTAATAATTAATTACATAGAATGTAATAGAATAAATACATACCTTTTTTTGAAAAATTCCTTGACGTTATTTCGTTTTATAAGGCAAACAATAAAACTATCTAATTTATAATGTTGTTACACTAATCATAAACATACGTATCTCAAACACCTCGGGCTCAGTATATCCGAAACTATTCGTGTACGCGCCAAAACTGCTGGTGCCGAAGCAGGGGGGGGGGTACACTTCCATACTTTAGGTTGGAGTTCAATAATTTGCAAAGACACTAGTGCCATCTTGTACTATATCCCCATAAACTATCGAACATTAAATTATAAAAGGTGCGCTAGATGGTGACTACACCAAATCTGGTTATCCTGGAAATGGCAAGTAGAAACTGTATATGACATAGTGGCTACCGGCGCTGAGCATCAAGTTGTTGTTTTATTGTAGTTTATAAGTGATTTTCGGTTGTTGCTACGATAAGTTTGGTTGAGTTGGGATTAGCCCTCTGTTTCTTTGTTGTCTGTTTAAATTTTCATGCTGGAATTACATTGTATGTTTGAGTAGTGTTGTACGAAATAGACCCTTTCATTTATCATTCCGGTAACCCGGTGGACGTATTTAATTTGGTTTGGTGTTGTATTTTGCGGAATAGACGCTTTTACATCGTGTGTGTTAAGTACATATATAACAAAAATAAATGTTAATATTACTGAAATCTATAATACGTCTTTAATTGAACCCTAATCCCTTAAAATATAAATATAACCGCCTATAGTATAGATAGCTGTATATACATAACTACATACAGCTATCTATAGTCAACATGATATTGAGATTAGTTCAAGGGATATGATACCAGGCGGCGACACTATTCATATTGGGTGACAAAAAATCCTAGGAGATGGCTCTCTATTTCTGTATATATTACTCTACTCTATGTGCCGAAGTGAGCACTCGTCGTTTTAGGAAGGTACTGAAACGCTTGTATTTCCATCTCTTTCGCGCCACGCGCTGTGAGAGTTCTTTGAGTATTAATACTCAAAGTGAGAGTTTTATTACTTGAGGGTGTATGAGAGACGTGTGTTTATGAATCTAGGGTGATTTGATTTAGAAGATTTAGATTTGATTAGGAACAGATGGCGTTGCTGTCACGTTAACATCGGCTCCGTTATATTCTTTGAGTATTGAGCTTATAATTTCAAAAATATAAAAGACCGTTACATAGTTTATTGCAAAATTTTTTTTTTGTTTTTATTTCTTTAGTGGACTGGTTATTCTTTTAAAATAACGCAAATTTTGAGATATTTGGGTAGTAAAATTTAGTAAATAATAATTAATAACAAATAAATAAAAACTTAAATATTATAGTTCCATCTTATGGACAGATGCTAAAACCACGCTAATGTTTATTTGATTATCGCAAACGTTATTAGCAAGTTGGCCAATAGAGGGCGCTTATATATATAGAGTAGCAATAAAGTCGTAGTCATATGCACAAAATAATACGCAAAATGGGTGTATGTTTTAAATATAAAATTATTATATCGGACAAGCAATATTTAACTTGTTCTTACTGTAAGGAGAGTTTCCATTTGGACTGTACAAATGTTTCAAATAAAAGATTTTATTTGATGTCAGTGGATACCAAAAATAAGTGAAAATGTGGAGAATGTTATGAAGTAAGATTACCACTTACACCATCGAATAATATAACAATCAGAAATAAATATAGAATTAATATACCTGTAAAGAATTCTTTCGACTCGCTGTCATCGGAGTATTCGTTATTAATTGAAACATCTGAATTAAATAGAAGTTGCCCAGAAATAGATTCTGTTAACTCGGAGAAGATAGAAGAATTGGAGAACAAAATAGGTTATCTTACAGAGAAATTAGAAATAGCAGAAAACGAAATTGACCATATTTTAAGATATGGTCAATAGAAAATTGTGCTCTTAAAAATAAAATTTCGGAATATGAAACAAATAATAATAAACTAAACCAATTATGCAAAACCACTCCTAACTTATAAAAAATAGTTCTAAAGAGCTCCACGTGTAAAAAAGTGAAGAAAATAAATAAAAGTAATTTGGACTTCTCTTTAATTGAAACAAAGAGCAATGTAAATATCTAACTAATATAACTAAATAACAGAGCAATGTAAATATCAAACAGCGCCATCTAGTAGAGATAATAGCAATCTTTTTAGACACAGTTCACTACCAAGACACCATAATGAATTAAAGTTGGGCGTTATAACAAACAACAGATATATTTCATTATATATTTATAATTTTACAACACATTAGAATAATCGACCTTTCACTGTTATAATTTAATATCGTTAGAAACCGCCATCTAACAAAAGTAACAGTCACAACTCACAACTATCATTTGTGATTTGCGTACCTATGCGCTAGCTAGTTTAAGGTCTCTAGCCGTCGGCCGAGACGCGGCGCCTCAATCGGAGTCAATCTACATATTACATTCATTGTGCCACAAGGATTGCGTATGGTTTATACTTATTTAAACTCTAAAATAACGGTGTAAGAGCTTATTTTAGTAACACTAAATATAACGATAAAGAAATATATTTGCTTGTATTTCGTTCATTGCTAGCTAATTACTAATGTGCCTGTTGTTTAATTTTTTGGCTAATATATTAGTGTTTAGTTAGCTGTCTAGCTGAGATGACAATGACACTGTTATGTGTTATAATATACGTAATGTTTTGATAGTAGGCGCTTCATATTACGTGATGAAGCTACTGTTGTTTTTGTTTGTTCGTTGAGATTTATACCCAAAGTAATAGAAAATATTTAGTGTAATATAGACAGGATTTTGCGTGTTAGCGTAGCGCGGCAGCTGTTTGAAACTATTTTATAGTCCAAAGTGTGGACGAAAAAAAAACAGTGTGCAATTATTGCAAAATTTTAGAAAATTTTTTGAATTTATAACGCCCATTATTATCATATTTATAATCGTTATAACAACTAACATAACGCTCACACAGTCGACAACTGAACTGAACTAACCGCGCGTACAATGTAATATTTGAAACTGTTATAATATGTTATATAGTATGTATATAATATATTATACCAGTTTAAAATAACAGTTAGAAAAATATATTACAACATCTTAACGAATTAGGAAAATATAACAGTTTCGCCCACCCTTATAATGAATTAGTAAAGTGCAATAGTTCTCATAGCGATACGTCGGAAGAAATCAAAAAAAGAGGATAACAAAAATTTGCATCAGAATCAAACAATACACATAATAGAAGATGAACAATTGCTGGGCCTATCGGCAGCATTAATTAAAACAAGACTCGAAAATGGAATGATAAATACAACCCTCGGCTTATATAATGAACAATGCAACTAGTAGTGAAATTCTAAACTATTGTAGAAATATGGTTGATAATTTATCTAATAATGATATAGTTATTAGGTGTAGGAGATAATGATATAAATCCGCAATTATTACATTTTAATTTTAGTTCCATTCTCAATATTTTGAAGAACGCCACTGTTTATATTATGCCCGTAAATTATAATCCGTATCTTAATATATATAAATTAAATAATAAATTTTACCTATGGTCTAGATATTTAAAAAAAAAAATTACCTTTATAAATATAAAATATTGTGATGTAAATATGAAATTCTATTTAAATTATATTTGCAAAAAAATTAACTTTTATATAGATCTAAATGAATATAATCTACAGTTTCTTACATTTGCACACAATGCGACACATAAAACTATTACTAAAAAACGCTAATGATGCACAGAAAATATCACAATTGCCAAAGAAAAAAGGCACTATCCCTTATTATTTCAAAGCCATAAACGTCACAAATATTTTCAAGACAAAACATACATTGCAATCGAACATGATAGGTTCTAATTATATAACGGTCACTAAAAAAGTAAATACCCTATTATTATCCAATTAAAAATAAAGCTTCACAAATTACATCGACGCTTACTCTTAAATGCTACATTTTTTCGTTCCTAAGTCTGTCAATGGTTTCAGTATATTGCACCAAAATATTCAGGGTCTGCTGTCTAAAAAAGGAAATAATCGAAATTACACTTTCTGAGCTTAAGGATCAAATGAATCCAGATGCCCTTTGTTTTAAGGAAATTTTTGTAAAATATGGAAAAGAAAAAGTATAATAATAAAAAACTATGAAATAGCGTCGTATTTCTCAACGAACAAAAAATGTGGTGGATCTTGTGTTATGCTCAAAAGAGGAAAATTGTTTTAATGATTTGGCTGTCTCGTTCCATTTCGAATGTTGTGTTCTGTGTTGATTCCCCATAGCAATATATTAATTATACGTAATATAGAATACCGACTAAAAGAAACGGCATTGTGGTTATTTTTTTCAAAAACTTGAATTGTTGTTGTATAAATGTAATGAAAAATATTCAAAAAAAGAAAATTGTAATAGCCGGGGATAAAAATTAATACGCCAGTAAATGATAATGTAACGACTATATTCACAGATATTATAAAAATGCATGTTACAAGACCAACTAGAGGATAGTCCTGTATTGATCACGTTATTAGTAACGTACCAAATGCCACTGCGATAATTCTTCCGCTTTCGTTATCGGATCACAAAACTGCTCAAATGTTAAGGTTTACCGTCAACAAAAAAAGGTCCTACCAAAAATTGTTTTCTCTTTCAATAGAAGTTATTCTCAGACAAACATTAATAAGTTTCAGAATTGTTTAGAAAATTTATCGTTTTCTGAAGTGTTTTTGGAAAATGACCTAAATTTAGCTTTTATTAAATTTATGAACTCATACATCTGTTTTACAAACTTTGATTTGCGATAGTAAAAATTATATCTAACATTAGACCACATATAAACTGGATATCAAAAGGTATAAAAAAGTAGTTTAAATATTACGTTACAAATATTACATAAATAAAACAAATCATAATAAAGTTGTATTTAACAATTGCACAAGTTTTTTAAAAAACTGTATGAATTACGCTAAAAAATGTAGTAATAATAAGTTTATATTAAATAGTAAAAATATTGTGAAATCAACCTGGAAAATTGTTAAGAATGAACTAGGGCATATAGCAGCAGATAAATATATTGACTTAAGGTTATCGTGGCGTATGTACAAATGTTATCAAAGCTTGCAAAAAATCAATTTGGTAAAGTACTAGCCCATTTAGTTAATTTGTCAATGGAATCTGGCACCTTTTCAGAAAAACTAAAGGTGTCGGTTGTAAAACTCTTATAAAAAGGAGAAAAAACACTGATGGAAAACTACCGTCCAGCAACATTGGTACCTATTTAATAATTTTTTTGAAAAAGTCATGCACGATAAGGTTACGGATTTCCTTAATAAATTTAACAGAATAAATCCAACTCAGTATGGATTTCAAAAATCGAAATCTACGACACTGGCTGCTTTTAATTTAATAAAAAATATATTAGAAATATTAATGACGCACTATATACTACTGCTATCTTTTTCGACATGTCAAAAGCTTTTGACTTTATATCACACGACCAGCTTTTGCTCAAACTTGATCAAAACGGAATTACTGGATGAAGTCATACTTAGAAAACAGGCATGTAAGTCAAAGTTATAGATCCAAATTTAGAAAAAACGCGTTTGATGTACCTCAGGGTAGTGTACTAGGTCCACTCTTATTTTTGATATATTTAAATGACTTACCCGAGATTACTAAATATAGAAGCACTTTATTCGCGGATGACGTCTCATTGATAGTCACAACAAATAAAAATATGTCACTGACGAAACATATTTTTGATATTAAATGAAACAATCTCTAATGTAACGAAATGGTTACGTAATAACAATTTAACAATAAACTTAAGTAAAACTAATTTGTTTGAAACCAATCTTACCAGCCGCGAACACTGGCGTAAAGTAGCCAGCATTTCGGCCTTCTACATGATGCATTTCGGAGAGTGTGCGCAGGAATTGCATAATTTAATTTCTCCCTCTCCCTTCCACCATCGGACAATCAGACGTTTGGCCAGTCTCCACCCTTTCTTTGTTGACTTACCACACATTCAAACCAAACGGTTTGCTACGTCGTTCGTCAAGCGTACAGCAAAGGAGTGGAATAAATTGCCAGCATCTGTCTTTCCATCCGATTACAATGTGGGTGTCTTCAAGGCAAGAGTGAATAGGTTTTTATTAAGTCAGCGCGCTTTACCACCTTAAGCTACATCAGCACTTATCATTAGGTGGGATTATAGCTAAGTTCTGGCTTAGAAAAGTTAAAAAAGTTATATATTTCAATAATATAAATAGCAATTTAATAAATATTAATCATAATAGCCAAATTCTCTGTAGTGCTACAAACGTAACATTCCTAGGTATGATTATTGACAAAGAATTAAAATAGAAAGTACAAGTTTGTAAAATATGTAATAAAGTAAATAGGTGCATATGCGCATTACAGACTAACAAAAGTGGCAACAGAACAAACTGCAATTATGACATATTTTGCATATATTAAGTCGATTATCCGATACGGGATTGTAATTTGGGGTAACAGTGCAGATATTAATAAAGTTTATGTAGCGCAAAAAAATGGATTCGTGCCATTTATGGTGTTGGTCCAGATGTCTTATGCCGGCCTCTACTTAAGACATTAGAGATCTTACCCGTGCCTTGCTTGTATATCTTAGAAGTTGCCAAATTTATTAAACAGCACGGAAAGAGTTTTTATAAACTTAATAAAGAAGTGATATCCATGAACCATTGACTTATATATTACTAGCGTAAGGAACGGGCCGACCGAACAACTAAAACGGACCAGTGCGCTGGCCCTAAAATAACGCGAATCGGTCGACAGTAGTGCGCGCGCAGGACAGATTTGCCTGTCATAAATATGTCTACTTGCGTGGGTAAAAGAATGCAAAAATTACAATACAAACATTTGAAAAAAAACGGATGTCGTATCGCCGGTAAATAACCTTATATTAATTTTGCTACAATGCAATTATTATATAAACGAATTTTTAAAGTTTTATTTTACAGTTAGTTTAGTTACGTTATCAAGATTAGGCCAGGGTTGGATTCAGACCCTCAAAAATATTGTACATGGAGGTTAAAATTATATCACGTTTGACGTTTCATGTTTCTTTTTTCCCATGTGCCGGGATTTTGGCATCACGCGTCTAGTTTATCTCATTCACATTCGTTTTTTGACGGATTTTATATTTATTTCTGTTTAATTTTTGTCTAAAGAACTTTTTTTTAAATTTTGAATATTGGTACCTAATATATTTTATATTCAATAAGACTAAAACGAAAAGTGTACAAAAGAAACCTGCTTAATTGAATCTGGAAATCTGATACTTACATGAAATATTTTGAAATTCTGTTTTCAAATGGATTGCTTCTGGAGCACAGAGTTTTTATCGTGGTAGCCCCTCATTATAGTTGTATCAAGGATGCAACATAAATGCATCGATCGAGCATCAATTGACTATAAAGGGAGCTAATTCTAATTTTATTAAAAAAACGCGGTACTCATGTACAATACAATAATTCTCGATATCGTGGGGTTAATATTAAAATGTAAAAGGACCCAATAATAATACAAGTCGACCCTTAGGTAAAATTACGGTATTTTCGCTTTGTATTATTACGATACTATATACTAAAAACTACGAAATAATTGTACAAATGGGATAATTATACTACGAAATCCGACCCCGGTTACGTCGTGTTTTGTCATGACGTTTGTATTATGACAGATGCGCTGCTTTTTATTGTATGAAAAAGTTGTAAATAAAATATTTAGATTGGCCTATCCTTCCTTTTGAAATCATTGCCATGAACACGAGATACCCAGATCGAATAGTAATTAACGAAATACCAAAAAGTAAACTGTTGTTACTGGTTGAGTAGTTACTGAATGAGTAAAACAATATATAATAAAATACCACACACAATAAAAGATCTTCTTCTCTCTTAATAGGTCTTTAAGCAATTTTATTGTAAGAACATAATACGTACCCTATTATTATACCCTATTAATGGCAAATAAAGAAATTTATTTTATTGATTAGAGTTTACTGTTGCCGTATGAATAGGGATTTCAAATATTGTTGTATTTTTACGTAGTAGAGCCATGCTGCAGTTACATTAATTGTATAGTTGTAGCACGAATAGGTCGGCTGGGGAAGGACCACGCTCTCACATAATACCAGCGTCAAATAACAGCTTAATGCTGCTGTGTTTCGTATGGTGAGTGTAGAGAACCGGAGACCCTTTTTACTGGAAAAGAGGTATTCCATCTTAGGCCTTAACACGTTCTCTGCCGGTAGTATAAAAGATGAAAAACACAAAAAAAAACTTTTTGGTGGAAATATAAGCGTTAGGTCAAAATATACATTTTTATATATGAAGTGTTTTGATCTGCAACTGGATTCCGTAGATATTTCAAAAAAACTTCGTGAGGTCATAATTGACCTACGTGGCGCTGTAATACTTAAAAGTGAATATTCGTTATGGAGGCGTCGGGTAGGGCACGCCTCCGGTCATCCCCACACCTCAGTCGTCTGTAAGCGCTTGCGCCGAACGGTTGAGTTTGTGTCTGTGAACGTTAATATTTACTGAAATGGATATATCCGATTTAGACTTTGACTTAGATATTTCTCAAGAAGACTTACAACATATTGAAGCACTAGAATCTAGTATTTTTAGTGAGATACGCAATTTTTCCGAGGAAGAAATTAGTAACGATGCTATCCTACCAGCAAGAAAACGTTACCGTCGTGTGATTGCAAGTAACTCCGAAAGTGAATCGGGGTTGGTTGAGAATTATATCTCTAATCAAATTGCTCGTATAGAAAACACATCTAATTCAGTACAAAAATGGACACGACCACAAGGACATCAACCATCCGTCATAGCATTCACGGAACCAACTGGTAAGTGCTAAGTACTTTTTTAACCAACTTCAAAAAAGGTTCTCAGTTTGACCTGTATGTATGTCTGCCTGTTATTATCTCGCGATAATTTTATTTTGGGGCCAGTTGGCTTGCGTGAAATTGTCCCTCATATTATTTATTTCTTGCTTACAGGTATGAAGCAACCATATGCGAGAGAATTGAAAAATAGTGCAGCGAGAGAATATTTCAGTGTTTTGGTCCCAGACAGTCTTTTTGAGACGATTGCAAACGAAACAAATTTGTTTGCACAGCAACCACTATCATAAACCTTAAAACCTAAGTCTCGTGCAAATGAGTGGAAACCGACATCAAAAGATGAGATTAAACAATTATGTGGATTAATCCTGTACATGGAACTGGTGAAACTTCCTCAAATAAATTTATACTGGAGTAAAGACAGGGTGTTCGGGCAACATTTTCCCGCCACTGTTATGAGCAGTAACCGATTTTAATTGCTTTTGAGAATGATTCACTTCACTGATGGTGAGACAGCGGACAAATCCGACAGAATTTTTAAAATTCGACCCTTTATCAATGCTTAGAACGAATATTTAAAAAAATTGTACGCCCCAAATGAAACCGTATGTGTAGATGAAAGCCAAGTAGCATTTAGAGGGCGCATAATTTTCCGCCAGTATAATAAAAGTAAACGACATAAATATGGCATGAAAATGTTTAAGCTTTGTACCCTCCCGGGATACACCTGTAAGTTACAACTATATTCTGGTAAAAATGATCAAATGATCACAACACCAACAATTGTTGTAATGTCTCTCTGTGATGACATATTAAACTTGGATCATGCAATTGCCACCGACAATTGGTATACCAATTTGGACTTGGCAAATCAACTATTGAACCACGACACGCACCTAATTGGAACAATTAGAAAGAATAGAAGGGGTTTGCCAATGGCAGTAGTCAAAGCCAAACTGGAAAAAGGCGAATCCATAGCTACGGAGAATCAACGGGGTATAACTGTTCTCAAATGGAAGGATAAGCGCGACGTCTTAGTGCTTTCGACGAAACACTCAAATGGCAAACGAACAGTTCTAAAAAAAGGGAAAGCTATTAAAAAACAAAAAATTATACTTGCCTACAATGAAACAAAAAGTTCAGTCGATATGAGTGATCAAATGACTTCATATTCATCACCACTCAGAAAAACTGTGAAGTGGTACAAAAAGCTGGCCATTGAGCTTTTTTTAAACACATCGCTGGTGAATGCTTGGATTATGTATAAAGAGAACAAAAACACTAGTCAGGGTATAGTGCAATTCAGGCGTCAGTTAGTCGAGTATCTTGTGGATTCAGGAGTCGATAAAGAAAATTGTGAACAACAGCAGGAGAGACCTAAAAGAATGAAACACGAATTGCTGAAAAGAGAGGGATCTGTTGCTAAATTGTTTCTGCGTCGGTTGCTAGAAAGAAAATGTTAAAAATCATGATTCAAAAGTCGCTCTAAATAAAACTAAAAAAGTAGTTACGTACTGTAAGAACTGTCCTGGTACATTGAATAAAACTAAATTTACGGATTCTATCGCGTTTATTTAACTGATTTTACTTATTTTTAATTCCCGACATTTCGGGTGCTTTGCAGCACCCATGGTCACGGGGGGGGGGGACTGAAATGTTTGACGTCCCAATGTCATTGTTAAATGTTCGGTAATAATGTCCTACGGTTCACAAATCAGTTTCAAACTTAGGTCTACCTTGAGGTCACTGATGCCCTACGCGGCGTCTCGATCTAGTTCGGGTGAGGTCACCGATGACCTAAGCGGCAGAGAACGTGTTAAGGCTGACAACGCATCTTTTCCTATAAAAAAATCTTTTAAGCATGTGTAACATATGGCAAGCAGTACCGTCTTTACCAGGGCACACAGGGCCTGTGCCCAGGGCCCCTAACGTACTGATGACGGGGCCATCGGCCAAGCATCAGGCATCGGCAAATATAACCCGACAAAAATTTTAGAGTAAATGAGGGCGTTGTTAGTGACTTTCTGGCAACTCTGAGCAGTGTCAAGCCACACATTGGCGAGTTAGCCGGAAAAAGTGGCATTGACAGATTTCCTAGTATGGAGTGTAGAAGAAGTAAGGAGTACCTACAGACTGTGTATTAAAAAGTGTCCTTAGAAAACCGTTAAATAAGGGTGGCGCCACTATAGCTATGGGCTAAATTTTAACGAACGAGCGAAAATGGGGTTTCGTTTTTTTTTTTTTAGAGCTACTGAGCAGTTTAGCAGTACACTTCAAACCGTCGAAAACTGCTAAGTACATTTCATCCCAGTAGCTACTCCAGCGCTATTGAGGAGAGTTTTTGAACTGTTATTTACTGCTTATAGATGGCCAATTTTTCAACTATTCTACTATGGGAGTTGGCACTCCTTACTTCTACACTCCATATTTCCTAGGTAGGAAATATGTAGTTCCCCGTTTGGCCGCCATCTAAACGTTTTTGTCGGGCTGTACAGTCGCCATACTTCTTTTGAGATAAAAGTATCATTTCGTACGGTTTAATAAAAATAACACTTCAAAAGATTTAACGGCAAACGATTTATTTAATATGATAATTTTCAACCACAAATATTAGATTTTATAGCAAATAATTGTTACGATCCTTTTTTTTAGACAAGTGAAACCTAAATTTTAATGTAAGAAATAAAAAGAATACACGTGTTGATGTTGTTAAGAATATTTTATTTTATTGAAAAAAAGATTAGGAAAGAAACATTAAAGTTTACATTCCTGAGAAATTGTCATCCCCGCTATGAAATCTGTCAAATATTTTACCTGACTGTAAAGTGGCGCCGCCCTGGTGGCAGAAAAAACCCCTCAATAATGACATATTTGATTTCTACCAATGAACTATAATAAATATAAGATTATAGCAGAAAAATGTTTTTGTCATTCACTTTTTGAAATGAAATGAATGATTTTATTCAACATAGATTTACCTTTTATTACTTTCCAACAGGGCCACAAATTCTTGTGTGCCCAAGGGCCCCTGTATGACCTAAGACGGCTTTATAAGGAAATAATAATGCACACAATTAGGGGTAGAAATAGAGCCAAAAGTTAGAAAGAAGTGGTATTATTCTAGACAAATATAGCTATAAATGTCAGAAAGAGCCATCTCTTTACTTTTCACCAGCTCGTGTCGTCGTCTGCGTGGGTGTGCCCAGCAGGTTTCGGGCCTCGGGGTATACTCCTTTACCCGGGCATTCTTCACGGCCCACTCAATGGGCTGGTCCTGGGTGCCTGGGTCCTCGGTGCCTTATATTAGGCAATGTCTAGTTAATGGCGGCTGTTAGCCGCAGTCAGGTAATTCATAATAAAAGGTGGTAATCTAGTTAGTCAAATTTGGCCTTTCTGTGGCATTGTGGGTTTTATTCGACTTTCTAATCTATATATCATTAGAATAAGTATACTAAAATGTAATTATTATTTTTCATGTAAGTGGCATTGTTTGTCTTTTTTTAAATAAATTTCTTAAAACTTACATAGAGAGGAGTTCTCTTCTATATAGTTTTTGTGGTCATGTAGAAATGAGTTGTTCAATTCGTATATATATGTAATTAACATTGCTAAATTTGGTATCAAAATATATAATTTTAATAGATTAATGAAATAATTATTTCATGAAAAGTATGTAAAAAAACGTTTCAGGATGGTTTTATATAATATAAGAAGAGAAATATGTAAAAAAGCATTTAATGCTGTTGATATAAAGTCGAAATAATATACATGTAAGGAATTAAAATATCTATATTAAAAAATAAATTGTATAGACGATTTAATTGTGAATTATTGTTATAATATTGTTTAAGACGTTCATGTTTATAGTTCAAAAATTGTATTAATAAAGTTTTCAGTCGACATTTACAGTTTATGACTCAGAAATAGCTTGTAAAATGTATTATTTTATTATTCTTTTATGTGATGTTCATATCTTATTTATTATTGTTATGTGTCTTTATTGTATTTCATATAAAAATTAATCACTTAGCGGTCAGTCGCCGTAGAGTCTACATTACCTGAAGATGCCTCGTGTTGAGGCGAAACACGTGTCGTATTGCGTCGATGGTGTGTCTTACCTGGAATAGTGGTGTTGGAAGTAGTGGTGCCGGGAGTAGTGGTGGCGACGGAGTTAGTGCATGCGATTGAGGGAGGGCGGGAGGTGCTCTTCAATCCAGGTAAGACACATCATTGTAATTGGTTAGGGGAAGGTTGCAAAGTAATAAATTATTTATTAAAAATTAATTGTATAATGATATATAATAAATGGAAATGTGATAGTGAAAATTAGCACCTAGCTTAGATCGAAATGGCGCATGTTCGATATTCCTTACGGTTTAGCTTACGGGTTTGGTTAGTCAGTCGTTAGATTTGAAATTAGTACGGGACCAGTGGCAGTTCTAGGAAATATAATCAAGAAAGAAAAAGTAAAAGTGGGGAAAGTGACGAAAGTTCAGTATCACATTTCCACGGGGAATTTTATTGAAGATTTTGCTGTTTTTTTTTCAAGATCCTTGAGCGTTTACCCTAATATTAGGGTAAAGAAGATACAATCCACATAAGCGCATACGATAGGCGTCAAGACCGGGACCATTTTCATAGGGGCCCGTCATCTTAGTCGCCTGCTCCGTTTTTTAAGAAAACGGGCTTGTGATCGGAATCGAATGTCTTCCTCTGGGATCACGCTGGCCTCGTTGCCCCGAACTCAGCGTGGTGTGATATTGGTCTGTGATAGAGTTTAATTGTTGGGGGTTTTATATATATATATATATATATATATATATATATATATATATATATATATATATATATAGTATATATATTATATAATCAGGGTGACTAAAATAACCAAGCCTTTGCATTAAAAATGGAAGATTTCATAAAATATTAACAAAGTATATTATTTTTTTTTTACAAGAAATGTTCAAATTATTTTTGATTGTTATCTGTTCGATTATATTTTATTTAAGTAGGTACTTAAACTCGTGTTAATGGGAAATTCATATTTTGGATCGAGGAAGTGGTAATTTTTTTAGGTAGGTATCTTCAAAGGGTAGTCTTAAGGGTAGGTATATTTGTAGTACCAACTAAAACTATATTTTAAGTATAAATCTGTGTTGTGTTAGTTAGTTATATATTATATTCATTTTTATTAGTATTATATAATTATCTTTATATAATACTAATAAAAATATTTAAAAAAATCTTTGTTATTGTGCAATTACGAGTAGGTCATTTATTTTGGGTTTTTAACTTAATTAAGCATTTGTTAAAAATTTGATTGAAGCTCCTCCTATCGGATTCTAGCATAACTGGCTCTCGAGTATTTGACCATCCTCTCGACAAACAAAAAATATATTCAGCGCCATCTTGCGATTACCCATTACATTCACACGATAGATTATAGTGCGGCATGTTACCGAATACCGCATAGAGGCATAGAGAAATGGCGGTGATGTACAATACATATGGAGCAAAATAAACAGATAGATAGGTACAAACTAACATATGAAATGAACTTCTATTCAGATTTATTACATATAAGAATTCAAAGTGAGGCTTAGTAGACTAAAAGAAGAGTCTCGATTAAAATTTGGTCCTTTAAAACAGACTTTTTCGAGAGCCAGATTAATAAAAAAATTCTCAATCTCATTGAGCTATTATGCACTACGTACTGGAGGCGACACTGCATTCAGCTAATATGTTCCACTCAACTGCGGTGCATACAACGCACTTTAATCAGTCACTCGCTAGACGCTTGTAGAGTTGTCACGTATTGTGTTAATTTAAAAGAAATCTCTTGATAAAAATATACTTATATATGTACTTAGATATTGCACAAATAATTCAAGAAATGTCAGTAAAAACCAAGAAATTACTTTCCATTGGTTAATAAGATACTTAATCAATAAAAAGTATTATAGATTAATAGGTAATAAAACAAATTATTCCTAAGACGCCATTTCGTGTCATGCAATATAGATTATGAAATTAATATGTTCAGATACGACATTTTTGTGGATACTAAAGTATGGGACGATTATATTATTATACACATTTTTTGTAGAAACATATATAAGTTATTATAATTAGGCTTATTTTTCATGTTTATATCTGCTTATTATTCTTTTATTTTATATTTAGGTTTCCACATAAAAGTCAAAGTGGAATAAATTCGTCCATTATTAATTCTCGCGTGCCCAGCATTTATATAAGACTCTTATTCTAATTTAAATAAATATATTTTTAATTTAAATTTTATGTTAGTAAATTTTGTTAAACATATATTTAGTATATTTTTTATATTTGACCTTTTAAAATATTCAGATAAAAATATCATTAAAATGTAATTGTGATATAATATTATGTAATATTATATTAAATAAGCAAGTATAATATACAAAATAAATGACAAAATTTAAATATTGTTCTCGATATTATTTACCTATTTAACAATATAATCTACTATTACCTACGGATCATTCTACCTATGTTTATTCTATGATAAAAAAACAACCGCGCGAACACAGAGTAGCGCACATTTTTTGTTTGAGATAGCTGTTCTAGTACGTAAGTACATATTACTTCAATGCTCGATCTAAAGAATTCTATGTATGCTCTTAACATTTCTAGCATTCCCGTCAACCACTTCAGTATGCTTGTATTAGCATTTGAACTCGCAAACTTTGAGTTCGCGGTCTATACACCACTGTCGAATTTATTAATAACATATTAAGTACGCGATATTTTTGCAATGTGCACTTATTTTCTATGCGTTCTTTTTTTATCAAGGTTTTATGCTCGCGGGGGGATGCCCCTATTGTATCACTCTGTATTTTTTTATAATAATTCTTTCGGGGAGGAATGAACGTCGTCTGTTCGTAAAACAAATAACAATTGTAGGTGGTAATCCATGAACAATTCATTATATTATTATTTTGAAATAAAACTGTTCAAATAATGGGAATTGAGGGTCTTATAACAAGGAAGTCTCCAATGAGCTGCTCCAATGCGTGTTGGCAGATTTTCGCATTTCTTCGAAATAATATTTTCAATTTATCAAGAATGCAGGATCCCTCACGGTTTTTTCTATCACCGTTGAGCATATGTTAATTCAGATTATTAAAAGTTGCAATTAACAATTTTATTGATGCTGTTGGATTGTTCGCGTGTTGTAAATTTTACAGGGAGCGCGTTAAACTTCCACGGCTCTTTGTTAAACTTAAGCTTTGCGGTAAATAAAATCAGACTAAATGTTAAGAAATCTTTTGTAATCAGACTGAATACTGAGCCAGTATTGCTAAAAAAGATGATTTAATATAGTAGTCAAATCGGGTTTAAACCGGTCTATAAATTTTAGAACGTAACTTCTTCCAAAATTTATTAGATTAACGTTGATCGTCATGCTCCTAACATGACCTAGTGTAAAAGTTATAACTTTATTATAAGTAATAACTTTTAACACTGGCACACCACACAGAAACGCGGCTTGTCGTCATCGGCCTAATATATATAATAATAATATAAAATAATATAATATCCGTTATTAGTTTTATCAAAAATTTACCCTCACGATTTTAAAATAAGGTTTCAAATTTTATATAGGTACTAATTTATTTTGTATAATAAAAGTATTGTACAGCTCAAATCTCTTTTTTATTACGCAGGCATCCACCAAGAAATGATTTTGAAAAAATTAATACCTTAGAGGGTGAGTTATGTGTTAGGTATATATACATTTATGTTATAAAATCTGTAGTATATTTATATATACATTTTAAGGGGCAATTTCATATTTTTATGGAAAGATATTAATATATAATTTTTTTAACTTGAAAATTAATTCAAACTACGATTTAAAATAATACATTTATACATTTGGTTTTCATTTCCGAATACCTTACTTTAAAGTGTTAAAACGAGGCCACAATTATGCGTGAAAAAAATGTTTTTAATTGAATGATGGTGGGGAAATTCGTAAAACGAAATTATGATAATTATTAATAATTTACAAAAGCTTGGCTTTATGTGTCTTGTGTATTAATGTCTTAAAAGGTGGAAAATTCGTAAAGTTGTCTATTTATCATTGTGTATAGGTCACTGACCTCTATATATACAAGTACGCTGGACTGGCTATAGACGTGACATGATGAAGCGATTTGATTTCCGCCATTTTGGCGCTGACAGCAAAAGTGCACGTCCACGGAACTAATAATAGGGATAAGACAGTGTACCAAATTATATCGATAAGAATTCTATACCCTACCATAACTAAATAAATAGAATGGACTCTATGGATAGATGGACTCTACCCGTAACGTCCATTCTATTTATGTATCATATTAATATAATGCAATAATCATTAATCATCATTAAAACCCTTCACAAGTCCACTGCTGAACATTGGCCTCCCCCAAGCAATGCCACAAAGCACGGTCCAGAGCCATCTGCATCCATCATCTTCCTACATGTCTTACCAGGTTTTGACTCCATCTAGTGGGGGGAACGTACTACACTTCACCTGCTGGTACGAGGCTGCCACTCGAGAACCTTTTTTCCCATCGGTATTCGGTTCTTCGTGCCATATGGCTGGTCAATTACCACTTCAGCTTACTAATCCATTGGGCGATGTCGGTTACTCTAGTTCTGCTGCAGATATACTCATTCCTAAGTTTGAACCCTTGAGCATAACCCTCTTCATAGCTCACTGAGCAACTTCGAGCTTCCTCATACGGCCAGCAGTGAAAGACCTCGTCTCAGATCCATAGGTCAAAACTGGCAACACGCACTGGTTGTACAATCTAGTTTTGAGGTATTCCTGACGAGAAGATGTGTTGTAATCTCCCGAACGCTGCCCAGCCGAGTTGAATCCATCGATTGACCTTCGGTCGAAGTTGAACTTACCTAGTCGGACTATTTGTCCCAAGTAAAAATACTCGTCAATAACTTTAGCTAAGTGCTCCCAAAAACCACCGGCATAGGTGTGACATGGACATTACACATGACTTTTGTTTTGTCCATGTTCATCTTAAGACCTATCCGTTGGGAGACACTATTGAGATCATTGAACAAAGTGCGTGGGTCCTCCAGCGATTCTGCCATAAGGACTATATTGTCGGCAAATCGAAGGTAAGTGACGTACACGCCATTGACGTTAATACCATATCCTTTCCAGTCCAGTAGCTTGAAAACGTCTTTCAATGCATCGGTGAAGTATTTCGGGGATATTACGTCACCCTGTCTTGCACATCTCTACAGTTGGATTAGTTTGTACTCTGGTTCTGTACTCGGATAGCCATTGTAGCCCTTAGACCATTCAACTAAAAAATTATTAAGATTAAACTAACTACACAAAATAAAAATAAAAACATAATTTCTAAAATAATTTATTGTCAACCGTTCATTTAATTCTAGTATTAAGAAAAAAACAAATCAGCTGCTATAATAACGCCTATTCTAATCAACTACAGGTCTGTCTATAGACAGTAAAATATTTTCTACTATATAAAAACTTATGTTTGCTCGTACTTTCTACAATGCCATGCCGTTTATCAGATTGCGGTAAAACTTTGTCTACTTATTGGTTGCACTTGTGCGAGGATTATACGCATGGTACAATTAACTGACACTAGGTGGCGTGCGTATTATACTGACTATTTATTTGAAAGTTACAGAAAGTTATATATCATTCTATTTCAATGATTGTATTATCATTCCGAATTATACAATATAACTGTTCCAAGTTTCTAACGATATTTACGAGCTAGCAAGATAATATAAAAAAAATATAAACTTTGAATTACATAGTTATCAGTTATTTACAACGTTATTATCGAAATTAAAATAACGATATCAAAAAATAAAATAAAAAATAACTGAAATTATCATACAGTCCTACTTTCCGTGGTATCGTCCCAAGAATGCTGGCTACGTGTCCTCTCTGAATGGCTATACTTAGCCTTCAAGCGAGGAAACAACAAACTAAACAACTTCTTATTACCAGCAGCGATGATCAGTCGCAGATACAGTTTTTTAGGAACTACTCTTAAGCAGAAAAGGAAGTAAACTATTTTAATATTTCCTTATGTAAAAGTTGTTACTCCGTGTAGTGGTGGTGTAAGAATTTCCACTGGCCCATGTCATCCTGAGAGCGTCGTCAGAGGCGACAGAGGAAAACTGGAACAGGAGATGGGCAGCAACGTCTTCTTAACAACGACTAAAAATATAAAACCGTGGTTGTCAACCCGCTTGCCAAGCGTGGCAACTGGCAACTAAAACAAAATTCCCCATGAGGCAATCTACGAAGGAGACCAAATTTCAGCAGTTGACTTTTATAGCCTGTAATGGAATGTAATATTAACATTATTATATCATTGATGAGCCCGAATAATTTGACGAGACAAAAAATTACGTACTTTATCGCCTGTAATGTACAGGGAATAAGTTTTTGTAGCTGCATACAGACGGATTTCTATATATTTGATGATAATACGTTTTACTAGAATGTGAAAGTGGCTAGTAAAATTATCTGAAACCAAAATGTCCTTAAAATGGTATTGTAGATCAGGAAACAATATTTCCGTTTTAACTATAAGATCTTTTAGTACCTTTGCAGTTAACTGCAGAAAAATTTGGTTCTATCGGAGGTTTACCATTATTATTTTTAACAGCATGGCGGAATAATGACTCAACCAATAAACAAATATTTACCACACTTGTAGAAGGCATAGTTAAACCACCCCTCGTTTTTTGTACAACGAGAGCAATACCATTTCTGCGATTCCTCACAGGATCTTGTGGTACAGATTCGCAAGCTATCAAGCAATCGTCACATCTAATTTTCTTTCGTATCGCTCGAATGACAAATCCTGCAATATATCCTACTTTTGTTGGATTTGGACATCAACCACCTTGGCTACGAACCGCACAAAAAATAATTCCAAGTGATCTTGGCTTAACTTGTACGTCAACAAGTAATTAAGTTCAGGCTTATCTGCTTTAACATAGCTGTCGTAAATATGAAGAACAGAAATAACTGCATTGTAAAACCCCAAAAAACCTGCTTTACGGCGTGATTGTACCACCAATCTATCATGTAGTTTTATTTTGCTAAGGTAATTAATTTCCTCCATTATTTTAGACCTCCACCTTTTCTCGTTTGTAGTCCTAAGTGGACTTTTATATCCACATCCCCATGGATTTCTTACATTCAAAAAAATCAAAAATACGGTCAACTGCTCTTATAAATCTAACTGTTGAAGCTGAACCTTTAAATTCTGGAAGTTGTAGTCAGAAGAAATAGTGTCGCAAAATTCAATCGCATCTGCTACAATACTACTAAGTGTTTGAGCTGCAAGATAAACTTTCATTATCATTTTTTTATAATGTATATGCGAACTCCTTAGTCGATTTCCTAACCTCAGGCCCTCAGATTCCTGCAATGCTGCCAAATTTTCAATATATTCCCACTTTATTAAATTCCCTTCGTGATCCTTTAAAACCTTTAAGTCACCTAAACAATTTCTTATATTTTTAAGCATATGACAGGGATCAAATACTACATAAATCTTGTGGTTCTTATCTATTGGGTGATAAAAGAAAGGTTTAGTGTCGTTTCCTGCTTTCAACACTACACCTAGTTTAGCTACGCTAGAAAAATGCTCAGGTGGTCCATCTAAAGTTATGGAGCATATTTTTACTGAAACATCGTGCAAGATAATTAAAGCCTGTTTAATTAAGGCACTCTTTGTTTCAGCAGGCAACCCAATAATAAAAAAAAGGCGATTGGTATTTTCCAATTGCCTTTTAACGGAACAATCATAAAAACCAAAGCGTCCTTACAATCATGTAAATCATTACATTCGGAATCAATGCCAAAATCAACGTAACCACGCGTTACACCATCACGGCTGCGAGAGCAACTTTTCTTTAAGCTCATTTCGTCTATGATCAAAGCACAAATTAGTGTTTCTCCATTCTGTTTTGCTTGGTTACTTTTAAGTAGTAAAGCATTAAAATTTTCAACTAAGAACCCCGGATTCGAATCTACAGAGCTATACCAGGAGCGTATTACCCGAGGATGTGGTAATGCTATATTAAACTTTTTTCTGACGAAAGCGTATGCTTTTAGTGAGTAAAAATGGAGAGTAATAGCAAAAACTCTTAATTCCGGGGGATACTTAGCGCGGCTGACATTTTTACCAGTATTAAATATCATCCTTTTAAACAATTGTGGCTTGAAGTCGTCATACAGATTTAATAGATTTGCATAGTCATCGTTAATTAATTTTCTTCTCTTTAATTCAATAATTACATTTCTTAAACAAGTAATGCTGACCTTTAATCGTTTCACATGTTGCGATAGGACTTTTACACGAGCTCGTGTGTTTTTCAAAGATTTCTTAACTCGTTCTAATGTCTTTTTGGATGATCTAGGAGAGTATTCATAACGGTGATCATGCTTGATATTATTACGGACTTCAGAAATAGACAAAACCTTCTTTGAAGCGACAGTCTGTTCCCGGTAACAACTTGTGTTCCGACCTATATACCAAATTTATATTGATAAATAACACGAAAAAACAACTTACACATGACATTTTCCACGGTTTGCTTGTAATAAAAAATAAAAAGAAAAATCAAGATACCAACATAAAAAAGAAGAACTTTCCAGGCTCTCAATCTCGGGCAGCTCCATGTATTCTGGAGGCAGCAACGTACCTACTTCCATGGTTTTGAGATCAAAATACGGATCACCTTTATCGGCGCATATTGCACTAGCTCCTAAGCTTTCCAGCTTCGGCAGTGCCACGTATTCTGGGGGGACTTGACGTATCGCAATCCATGGGTTCTTGATCGAACACTTGATTATCTTTGTCGGTGGATGTTGCGCGAGAGGAAGCTGCCAAAAACCGTGAATGTAAACGATGGCAAGAATTTGTAAATAAGAAGGAAACTAAAGTAGGCACTACTATGAAGTTAAGGCACAAATTAAATTTTGAGACTCGAGAGATAATTAAATCTCTATACTCTCACTTACTAAAACCCCATGGTGGTCCACCTCCGCCGCAAATTGGCAGTTCCACGGAAATGCTTTCATGCACATCCGCGGCCCCTCCGCCGCCGGCCGCCAAATGGCGGCCCCTCCTTAGTTGCTGACTTCTCCTCCCCGTTTTCATTCTCAGATAAGGCGCACCAGAAGCAAGCCACACTGCCCTTCGCGTCCTCTAACTCCACCTGCACTACGGACTCCCCGAGCTCGATATGTGAATGGAGCCAGGGAAAAACGAGCACTTGAAAGCATCAAGTGGTGCAGCCTCACCAAAGTCGCAAAAGATAGTCGAGTGGTGCATCGCCAATCGCCATACCAACACTCCTCTTCCCTTACGACTCCACCTCGACTACAGCGGTACAGGGAGAGGAATCTCCTCTAGCCGCAGCCCACTAAAACACATACAACGTGGCTCGACATCATCAGGTGACCTTTCGACACTTGGCTATGGCCCTTGAGTTTGGTGGAAATGAGGAAAGAAGAAATAAAAAAAAACATTCGAAATAATAATCTAATACTTTTATACTTACTGGTACTGGTACTACCAGAAAATATTGTCGGTATACTGTACTTTTTCAAAGTGGTGCAGTTCTCATGTCTAATAAAACAGTCGTCTGTGAAATGTTTGGAACAAATATGATCATTTTGTTTCGGACGCCAATTCACAATATTTATGCTTTTAAGCCATATTTTTAGTCTAGGTTCAATTGGAAACCTGTTAATTAATAAACATTTGATAATCAACTGTTGTGGGCGACTTTGTTTGTTAACAGATATGGTTAGGAAAGAACATCGATAAGTATTATAGACAAGGTACTCGACAACCCTATTGAATTTTATTGTTTATCAAAACTCAGTAATATATAGCCAAAGATGTTGTTATATATGATATTAAGATTAATAACAAATTTTTAAGTACTTATATTATCAAATGGTTTTAATTTGTTTAATATTTGCTGCAAATTCACTTACTTGTGAAATGTTATACCACTTCCCTTTTGATAACGAGTTTTACAGATTACGCACACTCTCATTATTAGTAAAAATAATTCTTATTATGTAACTAATATTATACACAATCAAACAACATAAAATACTTTCGTTTTTTAGTTTAAAAGTTCAAAATACGGACTTATTAAATAAGACAATATAAATGAGACAACAGACTTTGACATATTATGTCAATTTTATTTTTAAGACATCCTTTAGCGGCGCTTCAAATTGGCACAGTCATTTTCTATGGTATAGCCAGTCCAGCGTACTTGTATATATAGAGGTCAGTGGTATAGGTCTAGTTGCGAATTGTAATATTATTGCAATTCGCAACTAGATGGCGCTAGGCGCTATTATAAAATGTTTTCTTACAACCATAGGTTATATTAAAAGGTTTTGAACATAATTTTCCTACATTTTAAATTTGTTATTATTGAAATAATACTAATTTTTACGGAATTTATCGCGTATATTTAACTTTTTAAATACCCGATGTTACGAACGCTTTACAGCACTCATGGTCATGGGCGGGACTGAGATGTTCAACGTCCATATGTCATAGTTAACCGCGGTTACCATAGATTAAAATTTTACTTTTGTTCCGATCTACACAGTATGAACTTATGGTATCATGGAGTCTTGCAGTTGTATGCTTGGGTTGGGATTTAATTTTATTTATTATAGGATCCCAAGCAGATGGTAGCACCCAGCCATCTTCTCTATTGAAATTAGGATGTTTTTTGATTTCAATAGCCTCGCGAATCATCCTTGGAAGGAATCGGTGTTCTTTAGCGAGGATTTGTGGTCTATCAAATCTGATGTAGTGACGGGGGCGATCCTGTACATGTTCACAGACTGCAGACTTCAGTCAGACTTTGTTATTATATTTATATTTTAAGTTGTAAAGATTAAATATAAAATAAAATAAATAATTTAAGTATTTATTTATTAAGTGATTTAAGCGCTGACCACTTAATTTTAAATTTATTTTATTACTGTTTCAAATATGCCCATAAATAATGTCCTTTAGGCCCAATTTCGGTGATGGTGGCCTGTCTCAACGGAGACTAGCCATATATGCATATTTAGATATAATTTAATGTACAAATCTTTCAGTAAAGAGTTAGACTACATGAATATGTAGGTACGTAAGTACCAAGGGAGTGCCTAAATTTCGTCTTCCTTTAATAACGCAGGACAGGATTATGGATCATGAGTGCGTGCGCAAGCTCAGGTGCACTTCTATCATTCACCCTCACAGTCTAATGGGACGGTAATTTGACGCAAGTATAGAGAGACGGACGCAGAAACAACGTCTGTACTTGCTTTTTGGAGCACAGGAATGGAACACCGCCAAAATCCTCACTCCAGGTTATTACTGCAAATTAATTGATAGGAAACCCAACTGATTTTGGGCTCGAACACCCTATCACCCTATCACTTAAAGGTCAAAAGGCTTTTCTCGATTGATTTAAGTTCTATTTTTCATTTGTATGCAGGATGAGATAAATAATATGGTTACGTAAATTCATTTATTTTGTTAGTGTAATTAGGTACTTAATTTTAGGTGGGCATTAGATTGTAGCTTTAATTTCAAATATTTTTAATATTAATGGCAATATGGTGATTACGACAGTACCAATAATCAGTGATGGAGCTTGCTTGTTTAGGGCAGTATCTTATCTGTTGTATGGGTGTTGACTAGAGAAATTAGGGAGCAAGTTGTGGATTTGGTAATTTCCGTCATTTTGTTATTTATTTACAATATGTAACAGAAGCGTATAGTTTGTCCTATTCCTTTTCTTGGTTTGTTTGTGGGTCGTCCATTATATTGTTTGTGGACCCGTCTATTTGTGCGTTCGTTAGTTTGTCTGATTATCTAACTAAATGTTTTGATTCAGATAAGGGTCTTTATAGATCTTGGCGCAGTTTAGTATAAATAAAGCATGACCAATGTCATAGCAAGGGTACTTATCCACGCGAACGAAGTCGCGGCCGTAGCTGGTTTGAATAAAACTATTTTGACGGTTATTTTGCATTTAATTCAATCATTTTTAATTTCCAACTATTTCGGTGCTTCGTTGACCATGATCAAGGGGTGACTGAGCTGATTGACGTCCCAATGTTGAAGTTAGTCCGAAATATCTTCACCGTATTAATTATTACTTTTGGTACGATCTACGCAGATCTATGAACTTACTATGTCTTAAATTCTTGCTGTTGTATGCTTTCGTTTAGTTATAATTTTATAAATTACAGAACCCCAAGCAGGAGGTACTATACTCAGCTCCATCCACTATTGAAATTAGGATGTTTTTTAAATTTCAACAGCCTTACGTATCGTCCTTGGTAGGAATCCATGTTCTTTCGCGAGGATTTGTGATCTCGGATAACATAATCATAAACTATAAACTTCCCAGAGCGTTAGTGTTTCACGTCATCTATATGTTCTTTTACGCGTGTTTTTATTAATGTTTTTGTTTGGCCCTACATAAGAAGCACTACATTCACAATCAAGTTTGTACACTCCTGCATCTTTCAGAGGGTACGTAACGGTTGGTAAGAACTGATTAATTTCTTTTGGCGGCTTGTAGCATGTTTTAGTTGAAGCTCTCTTCAAGATATAGCCAATCTCGTCTGTGATTTCTATGACATACAGTAGCACTGCAGATATACGTAGTCGCGGGGTCCGAAGCTCGTTGTCGTGCAAAACATGCTTGATGTGCTAAAGCTTGGCTTCCTTATGCTGTCTGTAACAAAGATTTGCCCACGGTAGTTAACTGTGAAGCACAATGAGTGTCTTTTTCTATACTCAATAACCTAATGGTTTTATTGGAATTATAATTCCAACGCCTATTTAAGAGTTAAAAACACATATTACAATATTATTCATGCTTTGCATAATACCTGCACGACTCTATAAGCCTATTAAGTAAATTCACTTAAGTACATAAATTGTAAGTAAGAGAGACGCACGTATAATTTTAGTTTACATACATCAATCAAACAATTTCTGATCGCTGACTATTCACAGACAATTTCTTTTACATTGTAGTAAAGTGACCTTTAAAACCGTGGATTAAAATTTGAGTATATATACTCATAGGTCAGATCGCTCCTTGAGCCCGTACAATAACTGTGATTTTATAAAAGCTGACTGATGTTTGGAAATAAACGTGGTTTGCGTAAAAGTGGCACTTATTGTGATTGTATTTATTTACAGATTATATAAAATGAGTAATATGATGAAAGCGTAATTGAGTCTACACCTTCTCTTTGGATCACTTTAAGTTGTTGAAAATTCTTATCATGGAGCAATATATAAATATAATATAAAATAAGCAGTAAATAACAGTTCAAAAACTCTCCACAACAGCGCTGGAGTAGCTACTGGGATGAAATGAACTTAGCAGTTGTTGACAGTTTAAGCTAAATTGCTCAGTAGCTCTAAAATCTAAAATAATTTTATTTAGTAAATATAACCTCGAAAAAGTCGTCTATCACACTAATATATTTCGGTGCGTTCTTTAAAGTATACCCCGTAGTTAAAGTGGCGCCATTTTAACGGTTTGGACACTTTTTAATACATAGTCTGTACTCCTTACTTCTACACTTAAACTATCTTAAATGGCTCCCTAGCGCAGTGGCTTACATAAGTTGCGGAGCTGAGGGTCGCGGGTTCGAATCCTGCACAGAACAAGTATTTGTATGGATATAAATCATTTAAGCGGGTTTAGATGTTCGTCATTGGGTAATTTATTTATATAAACTGCCTTAAAAATTCAGGAGAAATTCTAGTGTAATCAGGAAATTCTGTTCTGCCCAAATATGAACTGCGGATGCTTTCCGTCGCTATTCCGTCGCATCCACCTGATGGTAAGTGTTTGCTGTTGTCCATAGACATCTACATACATCCTCGTCTGCAAGTTAAAATGCAGATACGTTATCACCCGTAAGGAATTATATGGAATGCCTCTTTTCCAGTAAAAAGGGTATCCGGTTCTCTACACTCACCATATGAAACACAGCTGAATTAAGCTGCTCGCTGCACAGTATCCACCTACCATCAGGTAGAATGAAAGCTCATACAATGCCACTGTTACACTATAAAAAGTTCCAAGTTTGTCAGTGGGGTTGGTAACCGTAGTTTATATCATTATTTTGAGTTTTTAAAATGATATTGTCCATATCCCGTTTCAGATTTCCTTCGTCACTTTTTACGACACTCACGGAATGATATAGAATAGTGGATATTTTTCAACTTCTTGCATTCATACCAGTCGTCTAGTGGGAGGCCGTTCTACTCTTTGTTAACCGTTACGAGGCTGCCACTTGGTAACCTTTATTCCCCATCAGTTGGAAATCATAATTAAAAATAATCATAGTAAGAAAATAAACTTATTTATGTATTATGTGAAGATTTACAAATGATGTCATATTGTATAAAACAGAGCAGCGAGTACGTGAGTGACGGTCGTCTTATAAAATTTTAGTCAAGGTTCGTGTGCGAAAATTTGCGTTTATGTTACATTGATAGTAAACAAGACTAAGTTCCAGATTTAATCTATGTATAAAATAAAATTGAAGTGTTTATCAGTATTATTGAAATAATTAGCTTAATCAAGCATTGGGACTTAATTACATGCTCTGAAGTCAGAAACAATAATTTCTTTTTAAATTTGGGATGTGTATTCAACAGGGATGGGAGATATGATAAGGATATAGAATGACAAGTGAACGCAGGAAGTAAAGTAAATGGGGTTCTATACTCTATTATGAAAAGTCAGATTGTGTCAAAAGAGGCAATTCACTATGCTGTGTTAGTCCCTACTTTATCGTATGATAGTGAATGTTGGGTGTGGCAGAAGAAGCGTGAAAGTAGAATAAATTCAGTAGAAATGCGGTCGCTATGCAGTATGCTATAGATGAATCTGAGTGACAGAGTGAGAAACTGTTTCCAGGATTAAGAAAGGAATGCTTCGGTGGTTTGGTCGTGTAGAAAGAATGAATGAGGAAAAAGTGACACAGCAAATATATGTTGCAGAAGTGAATGAAAGAGTCGAAAAGTGACGTTCTAGGTGAAAGTTTAACGACCATATTGGCGATGTATTGAAAATGGGCCAAATTAAGAGTACCCTTAACCGACGAGCATATATGGGTAGATATATGCATGTGGAGGAGGCGAGAGAGGTATGTCAGAATCATGCTAAATGGAAGTCTGTAGTCTCTGCCTACCTCTCTGGGTGACAGGCGTGCGTGTTTATGTATGTATGTGATTTTTAAATATTGTCTGTCGGTCTGTAGATCTGGGCTAATCTTTAGAATGGCTGAACCGCTTTGGATGAAACAATACGAATAGATAGAGAGCAATACCAGGAGGCATCTTTGGGGAGGAAGGGATATTTTATCCAAAAATCTTGAATATTTTTATCAAATTAAAAAGTCTTTGAATATCACCATCAACGTTGTGTATTTGATAGTGTAGTGTAGTGTAGATCGTTTCGTCGATGGTGTGTCTTTCTTAGTATAATGGTGTTGGGAGTAGTGGTACTGGGAAAAGTGGTGACGGGGATAGTGCACGCAATTGAAGGAGGGTGGGAAGTGTTCTTTAAACTAGGTAAGACACATCATTTTATTTCATTGAGCGGATATGGGCGAAGTAATTCTTACCAAATTTAGTATAATGGGTTTCGGCAAAGTAACGCCTGATTCTATTAATTATCTTAAATATCTAAATATCATATAAATAAAATATAAATAGTAGCTACATTAATATATCTTATTCAGGCGAATCTGGGGCGGCTCGATTGTAATTATATTTTGCATAGAGAACCGTGTATATTCGTGGTGTAAAAATATATGCTACCCATATCATCACCCAAGTGTCGTAAGAAGTGACACTGGGAAACTGAAACTGGAGATGGGAACTAACATCTTCCTGAAAATAGTTCAATACAATAACAAGTGGTAAAATTAAAAATTTTGTACCACCGACTTCAATACGATCGAAAAAATGTATTCGAAGTCAATTAAATACGCATTATTAAACATAACTCAAAAACTACTAGTCAGATCTTGATCAAATTTATATGGGACTACAAGAAAAGCACTAGCTTTCAGATAAAAAAGAATCATCAAAATAGGTTTACCCAAAGAAAAGTTCTGAGGTAACACACATAAAAAATCGTACAGTCGAATTGAATACCTCCTCGTTTTTGAAGTCGGTAAAAAGCTGTCAAACCGCTTGCCTGTCAAGAATTTCAGCCATTGAAAATATCCAGCCTATGTTTTTTTATAGAAAATATTAGTAATCTTATTAATTAACATTACTAATATTCCTTTTAACCACTACTGGGAAGCTTGAAACGCTTGTGTTAGGAGTGGTTCACGACAGTATTCAAATGGCGGATTCGAACCCACGAGTGAGCGAGTTCGGCAGTGACTGTAGACTTTTGTTGGTCTGTAATAACGACAATGGTACTACTCAACTTCGCTACTCTTAATATTTACCGCAGAAAAAAATATATAACATCTACGAAAAGACAAGTGAAATAAAACTTATTAGTTTACCTATTACAAGTATAAAAAATTAGCAGCCGACATACATTTAACCAATGGGTACGGGCTGCAGAGGGTTTTATGGGACAAAAAAGAATCAGCTGCGCTGACACCAACGTGGGATGAGCGACTTCACGTACCTGACAACAAGATTGTACAACCAATGCGTGTTGCCAGTGATTACTTATGGATCTGAGGCGTGGTTCTTTACTGCTGAGCTTGTAGTCCCGTATACTCCTGGCTAAGTTGGCATTCTATGGCTTTGATGCTAATGCAGTCAAATGGTTCGACAGTTATCTCACGGGAAGGCGACAATGTGTGGAAATCATTAAAAGTGACGGTACTAGGATTCAATCAGCCCCCCAGAATGTTACACGAGCCGTCCCACAGGGCTCGGTACTTGATTGATTGATGAAATGATTTGGTGTAATTTAAGGGTACATAAACTAATAATACATATACCGTGAAGATACCATGAAGTAGTGATGTAAGAATATACACTACCCCATATCATCCCATGGGTGTCGTAAGAGGCGACAGAGGGAAACCAATCAGGAGATGAGCAGCAGCGTCTTCCTGATAACGACTAAAAATAAAAAAACTGTTTTTTTTATTTTTCGAATGACAAGCTTTTATAAGCTTTTATAAGTCTCATAAAAAGTAAAGTAGCCTACATATGAGTACATCTCACTCTCATTAGCCATAGCGTTTTGTGCGCAGTAAAACGTCCGTCGCAATGCTCCTTTGCGTACAATTGTTCAATATTTATTCAACTACTCAGAAATCTAGGTCTCCAAACGAATTTATCCTTCACCACTGCACCATTGAACACGTGTAAGTCAGCATTTCCTGTAATAGTTTCACCAATTCTTACCGGATCGTACACATTTTGCTTCTGTGTCATGAAGTTCGTAAAAGCTAAAAAGGAGCTTTCGCATGTTTGTGGACCACATAATACTTAGTAATTAGTCATCTAACTATACCACAAATTATTCCATCAAATAGTGATTGTTGCTATACCGATAGACACTCAACTATAGATGTTATCATTCTATTTAATATTTGAACTTATTTAAATGTCGTGGCCAGATCGTAGAATGGATCATATTATGACATGCCGTTAAAATTTTATGATATTCCAATTATTTCTAGCCATATATATATGTCTATATATATATATATATATATATATATATAGATATGGCTAGAACATTTCACGAATTTTATTTAATATCAAGTTCAGTATCAATATCAAGTACCCAGAAGTAAGTAATAGAAATTTTTATCAAAAATTTGAAATTTTTATTCATAAGTGCATGTGAGATTTTTATCACTATTTGATGGAATAATTCGTGGTACTAAGTATTATGTGGTCCACAATCATGCGAAAGCTCCTTTTTACGTGGTAGAGCCATGCTGCAGTTATATTAGTAGTATAGTTGTAGCACGAATGGGTCGATTCGACCGGGGAGGGACCACGCTCTCACAGAATACCAGCGTCAAATAGTAGCTTAATGCTGCTGTGTTTCGGATGGTCAGTGTAGAGAACCGGAGTCCCATTTTTACTGGAAACAAGACATTCCACCCAAGTCCTCACGGGTGACAACGCATCTGCATTTTGATTCGTAATCGAGGATAGATGTAGATGTCTATGGGCCACAGCAACCACTTACCATCAGATGGACTGTGTGCTCGCTTGTCACCCTATCCTATAAAAAAAAAGCCGACCCATTCATACTACAACTATACTTAGTTATAACAAAAAAAAATTGTAATGTTTGGCTGTCTATTTTGTTTCGGCTAAATGGCCAAACGGCCCAAATGGCTGGACCAAATTTGACGGTACTTTTACAATGCACAGACAGATGGCTGATATTATAAAGCGTAAATAACTTTAACCTTTTATTTTAGAAAAAGAATAAGGGTTATGTGTAAAAAAAAATGAAATTCAATTGTAATAAATTTCGTGTAGTCAAACTCTTGGGGAACAGCTAGTCCATAAATAAAATGATTAAAACTGGTCTGCTAGCAAAACTCTCATTATCCTTTAAGTTTAGTTAAAGATATTTTAATATATGTCGTGGCATCATAAAGTAGTCGATCATATCGTAAAATTGTGGCATTTCATGAAATTTAACTCTGTTTGTTGAGTGATAATGATATGGTTTGACCAAAACAATGAATAGAGATTGTTCAATGATATTAACCTCTAAACACAACATTGCTATTTCACGTTATGGTTATATCGTAAAACAAATTCATTTTAACCTAGCGGTGCTGATAGCGCATTTTTTTACAAAATTTTGTTTTAAGAGAAACCCTATTATTTAAATAATATGAAATGTATTATATTTATTTACATTGAAATGTAAACAACATTAAAAACTGTTATATAAAACATATGTGCAAAAGCCTTCAAATGAAATGAAATATAAAATAAAAATATTTTACGCAAGTGATTTATTGAATATGATCATTTTCAACATATAAGATAATTTAAGTCTAAAAATTAAACTTTTATCTTATATAAAATACAAATAGTAGCTACATTAATATATCTTATTCAGGCGAATCTGGGGCGGCCCAGCGTGATCTGCCCGGCTTGACCGGGGCAGGACCACGCTATCACAGAATGCCAGCGTGAAATAGCAACTTAATGCTCTTGTATTTCTTATGGTGAGTGTAGAGACCCGGAGACCCTTTTTACCGGATACTCAGGGGTGACAACGCATCTGCATTTCGATTGATCCAGGATAAATGTCTATGGGCCACAGTATCCACTTACCATCAGCTGGATTGTGTGTTCGTTCGTTATCCTTATTCTATAAAAAATGCTTTAAAAAGCTTTTATTTTGACATTACTAACAGACACCTAAATTTTATATATTTGTATAGATAATTAATAGATAACCAAATTAAACTGTAATCCATCTCAATTTTCATATTTTTTGATAGATGTCGCTCTTCTCTACGAGTCCTACCTATATAAATTATTACTCTATTAAAATGAAATAACGAAAAAAACTAAAAATGTATAAATATAATTCTTAAAACATAATTTATATTATTAAAAAGTAAAAGTAAATCGTCGGTGTAGCATTAAATTAATACGGTTAAAATTAATTAAAACTATAATTAAAATTATAGTATTTATGTTGATAAAACACTACTTGTAGTGCAGTACGTTGTTTAATTCTAGATAATGATTAATTGCGTAAGCAACTGCCTCGTTGGTCTAGTAGTTGTAGTAGTGCGACTGCTGATCATGAGGTCCTGGATTCGAATCCCGGGTCGGGCCAAAAAATTAATTATTGAGTTTTTCTGTCAAGAAATTCTCAGTAGTTGCTCGGAGTCAGGAAGTTGGCGGTGTCTCACCCCCGTGCCTCGGAAAGCACGTAAAGCAGTTAGTCCTGCGCCTGATCTCTCTCCGGTCGTGTCGGTTTCCCGCCCCATCGGATTACGAGAGTGAGGGAATAGAGAGTGCACCTGTGCTTGCGCATACACTTGGGCACTATAATCCTGTCCTTCGCCGATGGCTAGCCTCAGTTGAGGCAGGCCGCCGTGACCGAAATTCGGTCTGGAGGACATTATCATTATTATTAATAGCGTAAGCAAGAGAGCAAATTTAACATCCGCTTTAACACATTTATTATTTTTAACAATTAACCTCCATATATTCTAATAGTAAATAAAGTTTATTACAGAGTAATATTCTTTTATTTTAGATGATTTTGAGAATAATTCCTTACGTCACAAGTGAGATTAAAACTTTTTCTTGTAGCTTTACATTTTAGTTTCTGAAGCTATATTATAAATTATTATAGGGAGGGGCTGATGTGCTAGTCCAGGGCTGTGTTGACCTTATCCACCTCTGTACCCAGCTTTAAAAAAATTACTACCACTAGTAACTACTACTACTATTAGTAAATGCAAGTATACATACACCCAAATTTTATTTTATACGCGTTTAAAGGGCTCTACTTGTTCTATCTTACTCTACGCCTAATGCATGGCAACTACGGCAAATCCTCTCCCTCTCTATATGAAGTGAGGTCTATTAAGATTTATAATTTCATAAAAAACGTTAATTTTGTAAGTAAAGACCCAATAGTTTAACAATAATTTTGAACAATTATTTAAATAAATTATATTATAACCAGCATGGTAGTGATAACCTCATTCGCAGGGGCTAGTATAAAACAACATTTTTTAAATATAGTTTTTGTTTATTAAAATTTCCAAACTTTTATTGATAAACTTTGAATATTTTCTGGGATTTTGTTGTAAAAGCGTATTCTTTGCCAAATAAATGAATTAGTGACTCACATCACGTACCTAGTATCTATAGTATGAATATCTTTGATCGTATACATTTTTATTAATTAATACAGTTCAACGCTAGATTTAGTATATTACTATAAATTTCTTTAAACATTTTTTTCAGGAACTCTTTACAATTAAAGCCATAACCTGCCCGTTCGGCCCTCTATTGCCAAACAAATGTAGTTTCAATCTCAGTCGCATTACTCCATAACGAAATTCCATTCCACATTAATTTATAAAAGTAACTAAAATAAACCAATCTAGGTTTTTTTTTTGTGTTTGTTGCGTTTCACATCAATAGAAATTATAAGAAAAACACTAAAACCCCTCAAGCCTCAACTTCTCTCCATTTCAGATCACTACTGCAAGTACCTATATATGTATATATATATATATATATATATATATATATATATATATATATATATATATATATATATATATATATTCGCCGTGTAGTGGCGGTTAAGAATATCCACTACCCCATATCTTCCCGTGGGTGTCGTAAGAGGCGACAGAGGGAGACAGGCAGGAGATGGGCAGCAGCATCTTCCTGATAACAGCAACTGTACGACAAAAAAAAAACTGCGGTTGCCAACCCGCTCGCCAAGCGTGGCAACTATGGCAATATACCCCCCATGAACAATTACACAAATAGACGGCCCCCAGTCCCCGGCGGCCCCGCTATTCCTGGCTACGGTGGCGACCATGGTAACGGCGGGGCAGGGGGTGCTAAGAATCTCCGGTGGAGGTTCGGTTGCCACCTACGACGACTCGACCTGGCAACATTTAACGCACGCACACTGAGGACTGACGAGAAGATCCTGGAGCTGGAAGAAGAGATAGACAAGTTGCGCTGGAGTATTATAGGATTATCCGAGGTCAGAAGAGAGGGGGAGGACACGGTGATTCTCGAATCCGGCAACTTGTTCTATCACCGGGAGGGCGACCATCTGTCCCAAGGAGGTGTCGGATTTATCGTCCACAAGTCTCTCGTCAACAACGTTGTACAGATTGAGAGTGTGTCGACGAGGGTCGCGTACCTGATACTCAGAATCACCAAACGGTATTCGCTGAAGGTCATACAGGTTTACGCATCAACGTCGGCACATTCCGATGAGGAGGTGGAGGAAATGTATGAGGATATTTCCAAAGCCATACATTCCTCCAAAACCCACTACACGGTGTTGATGGGAGACTTCAACGCAAAACTAGGCACAAGACAAAGCGGTGAGCTGAAGTTAGGGAAATTTGGAGTAGGGCAACGGAACCGAAGGGACCAGCAGCTGGCCGACTTTATGGAGAAAGAGGGACTCTTTATGATGAACTCTTTCTTCCAGAAGCGGCCCCACAGGAAGTGGACCTGGTCGAGCCCCGACGGTTCGACAAAAAATGAGATTGACTTCATTATGACGACCAGACGCCAACTGTTCAGTGATGTCTCAGTGATCGCAAGGGTGAAAACTGGCAGCTGAAAATCACCGAATGGTTAGAGGCACACTGAACCTAAACGTTAAGTTGGAGAGGTCTCGTCTAATGAAGTCAACGCTCCGTCCCCCTCGTGCTCTGATCCAAAATCCCGAAAACTTTCAGCTCGAGTTACACAACCGCTTTCAGTGCCTACAAGATTGCAATGCAGTGGACGATATGAATGACAAGCTCGTGGAAACTGTCCATGCGGTCGGAGCTAAGTTCTGCAAGACCCGCCGCAGAAGAACACAAAAACTCTCCGATCACACTCTTAATCTCATGGCTGTTAGACGGGAGATGAGGCTGCAATCGTCAACAGATTTGACAGCATACAGGCAACTGAACAGACAGATCTCCAAATAAATGTATGCGGCGAGACTTACGCAACTTTAATACTGCTCGTATTAAAGAAGCGATCGAGCGGAACCAGGGCTCCAAAGTCTTTGCCAGAGATCTGTCTGCCAGAAAGAGCCAACTGTCAAGGCTGAAGACTGAGTGTGGCAGCATCGTTTCCGGGACACCTGAGATTTTGAGTGAGATTGAGAGGTTCTATGGGCAGCTGTACACATCATCGTTGGAGCCACACGCAAGTGTGAGTAACGATCCAAGAGCAAGTCTTATCCGACACTATTCCGATGATATCCCGGACGTCAGTCTAAGCGAGATTAGAATGGCTCTCCAGCACCTTAAAAACGGCAGGGCCCCAGGCGAGGATGGAATTACAGCGGAGCTTCTGAAAGCGGGTGGAACACCGGTACTTGAAGTCCTTCAGAAGCTCTTCAATTCCGTCCTCCATGGTGGCACTACTCCAGAGGCGTGGAGCAGAAGTGCGGTGGTCTTGTTCTTTAAGAAAGGCGACAACGCTCTCTTGAAGAACTACAGACCGATTTCCCTTCTGAGCCGCGTCTACGTGCTGTTTTCGAGAGTCATTACGAATCGTCTCGCACGCAGACTCGACGACTTCCAGCCTCCCGAACAAGCCGGTTTCCGAAAAGGCTTCAGTACCATAGACCACATACATACCCTGCGGCAGATTGTACAGAAGACTGAAGAGTACAATTTGCCACTTTGCCTGGCGTATGTGGACTATGAGAAAGCCTTTGATTCCGTCGAAATTTGGGCGGTGCTGCAGTCCCTTCAGCGGTGCCAAGTTGACTGTCGGTATATCGAAGTGCTGAAGTGTTTGTACAGTAGGGCTACGATGGCTATCCGAGTACAGAACCAGAGCTCGAAACATATCCAACTGCAGAGAGGTGTAAGACAGGGTGACGTTATATCCCCGAAACTCTTCACCGCTGCTTTGGAAGACGTTTTCAAGCTACTGGACTGGAAAGGATACGGTATTAACATCAATGGCGAGTACATCACTCACCTTCGATTTGCCGACGATATAGTCCTTATGGCAGAATCGCTGGAGGACTTAAGCACTATGCTCAATGACCTCAATAGTGCCTCCCAACGGATAGGTCTTAAGATGAACATGGACAAAACAAAGATTATGTTTAATGTCCATGTCACACCTATGCCGGTAGTTGTTGGGAGCACTATGCTCGAAGTTGTTGACGAGTACGTTTACCTGGGACAAATATTCCGACTAGGTAAGTCCAACTTCGACCGAGAGGTCAATCGACGGATTCAACTCGGCTGGGCAGCGTTCGGGAAATTACGACATATCTTCTCGTCAGGTATACCTCAATCTCTGAAAACTAAAGTGTACAACCAGTGCGTGTTGCCAGTGATGACTTACGGATCAGAGACGTGGTCCTTCACTGCTGGCCGTATGAGGACGCTCAAGGTCGCTCAGCGAGCTATGGAGAGGGCTATGCTCGGAGTTTCTCTGCGTGATAGACTCAGAAATGAGGATATCCGCAGTAAAACCAGATTGACCGACATAGCCCAACGGATTAGTAAGCTGAAGTGGCAATGGGCCGGCCATATAGCTCGAAGAACCGATAACCGATGGGGAAGAAAGGTTCTCGAGTGGCAGCCTCGTACCGGTAGGCGTAGTGTAGGGCGACCCCCCACTAGATGGAGTGACGACCTGGTAAGATATGCAGGAAGTCGATGGATGCAGGTGGCTCAGGACCGTGCTTTGTGGCATTACTTGGGGAGGCCTATGTTCAGCAGTGGACTTGTGAAGGGCTGTGATGATGATGATGATATATATATATATATATATATATATATATATATATATATATATATATATATATATATATATATATGTCTTTAGCTAACTATATGCATAACTGTGCAGCCTATGGACACGTGGAGCCATCTTTAAACAAATAGGATACAGATATATTTTCTCATTTAGGTTTTTTTATACAGTAAGGGTGACAAACGAGCACACAGTCCACCTGATGTTAAGTGGATACTGTGGCCTACGGACATCTACATTTAATCTTGATTAAGAATCAAAACGCAGATGCAATTTCACCCCTAATGACTAAGATGAAATGCCTATATTCCAGTAAACGGGTCTCCGGTTATCTACACTCACAATAAGAAACACAGCAGCATTAAGGTGCTATTTTACGCTGTTATTCAGTGAGAGCATAATCCTTTACCAGTCGAGTCGACCCATTCATGCTACAACTGTAAAATAGCTGCAGCGTGGCTCTACCACGTATAAAAAAGTTTATAAAAAGGTTCACAATGGAGTAACTCTTATTCTGTAATTATGGTGGATCTTTATACCATTTGTACTGAAACTTAGCTATGCAATCATTACTGCTCGGTGGCAGATGTAGTTAAGAGGGTTGTTCTACTTACCTCGACGGATTCTTAGACAAAAAAGGAGTCCTACCCCGTACTATTTAAGTGAGCCATAAATATTGGATATTACTTCCATTGGAATGAGTTTCAGTTCTAATCAGAATCAGAAATATGATCTTAAAACCATTTAACATACATGAATTATTGCACAACAATATCCAGACTCAGAGAATAATAGCCGTGGTAGCCGTGGTAGCCGTGGTAGCCGTGGTATGCCAGCAACCCGGGTTCGATCTCCGACGGCACCAATGAAATTGTTAATTGCAATTTTAAGTACCGATTTACCACGTGCTCGGCGGTGAAGGAAAACATCGTGCGGAAACCTGCATATCTGAGAAATAAGAAAAAATTTTTCGAAGACATGTGTAGTCTGACAACATACATTGGGGTAGCGCGGCGGTAACTCCTTTGTCCTAAATCCCTCTCAGAAATGAGAGGAGGCCTGTGCCCAGCATTGGGACGTATATAGGCTGTAATAACTTTAAATCCAGAACACTATAATAATATATTATATTTTTGTAGTACATATAAATATTACTACTGTACAGGATTTGAATCCGAACCCTTTTGTTACGCTAAGACAGTGTGATTTACCATCAAGGGCTACATTACCACTTAGCACCAGGTGAGATTTTAGTCAAACACTGGCTTATAATAAGTTTAAAAAAACCGTTGCACTATAGCCAAAGAGTTAAAGAGTTAACCTCTACACCATGGAGCCATGAGTTATTTGACATAAAAAAATTGAAAAGACAAATTAATTAGAAAAAGTAAATATATTCATATACAAAACATTTTTGACAGAACACCATCATGTCATTAGCTAATTAATTAATCATTAAAGGATGTCTTTAATAATGGTAGCCGGTCTGCTCGTCGAAGCTTTGCTGGGGAATGTTCTGGAAGTTTGAAGACTGCTTAGGTGTCGGGTATTGGTTGCTGGGGTCAAACTGCGAGTGAGAGTTCTGGCCGTTCTGGAATTGAGACGGTCTCTGAGCTGGCTGGCCGCTGGGTGCTGTGAATTGAGAAAATTCAATATAAGTGATTTTAATGCAGAGAAAGAAGATGACTAGGGAACTGTCTTGTAGTAGAGGTTAAATGATTATGACTGTAGGTAACACAAGAGGCTGAAAATAAATGTCTTAAGGTTTTTAATAACGTACTTCAAAAAACAAGCTCAAAATTGGACTGTATGATTATTTTTACGTTTATTACAAGATATCTTCGCGAATATAAACTAATTTAAATTATCCATATTTTTCAAAAACCTTTGTATCAGCAAAGAAATCATCTTATATAAGTTTATTTCTTTCAAAATGGTTTTAACTTTTCATAAAAAGTTTTTTTTGTAATCAAATGATCGATATCAAATTCATCAAGCATGATGTAATTGATCAAAGAGAGCAAGTGCCTTCTAGAAAGCAATAAGATATTTTATGCACAGGTTTAGAATTTAATAAAAGAGAGAAAAATGAAATTAAAAAAATATCTATAACATTGTTGATTTTTAAATGGGCAAATATGGAAAAAAATTTATACTATAAAGGTGATAAATGAGCAGAGTAAAAAGAGTCTCTGGTTTTCTACACTAACCATACGCATAGCAGCGTAAAATAACAGCAATAACA
This sequence comes from Parnassius apollo, assembly GCA_907164705.1. Classification (NCBI taxonomy): domain Eukaryota; kingdom Metazoa; phylum Arthropoda; class Insecta; order Lepidoptera; family Papilionidae; genus Parnassius; species Parnassius apollo. The sequence continues at coordinate 2,685,609 of CAJQZP010001064.1, read as the reverse complement.
TTAAGCTGGTATTTTGTGAGAGCGTGGTCATACTTCAGTGAGCTGACCTTTTCGTGCCACTATCATAATATAGCTGTATCGCGGCTCTAGCAAATATAAACACTAAACGTTTTATAAGCTTACCTCCGAAAGACGAATGTCCATTTCTGCCTTGACCGTTAGCGCTGGATGATACGTAGTTAGGCGGCAGGTACTGGTTTGATGTAGCACCAAAGCCTAATGACTGTCTGATCCGGATCCACCATTGGCTCCAAAACCTCTAGCACCTCCATTTAAACCAAAATTGCCATTGGAACCTCCGTTGGAACCAAAGTTGTTTCCTCTAGCAGGACTTGCTGATCCAAAGCTGCCATGGCTAGCACCATGTTGTGAGTCGAAAGATCCCAAGTTTTCTTGGCCTCCGGTATTGGAACCAAAACCTAGATTGTTTGTGTTATCCGGAGGTAGGTAAGAACGCTCCAGGTGTTCGAGACGTCCAGCTGCGCAGAAAGCGATCAAAGCGATAATGATGACCTAAAATACAAAATATTTTAAAGGTAAGTCTAAACGGAAAATATTTATTTCATCATTTTGGCTATACATAGTCCGTAACCGCCCTTGATTTTGAGATTACTGCTAGCAATATACATTTTTAACTATAACAAAGGGTTGAAATTTTTCATACTAATTTGATTTTAATTTAATGTGTGCATGTTCAGTAATGACAGTGTAAGATAATGCACTACCCTATATCAGTCCTGTAAAAGAGCACAAGAAGAAATGAAATAGAGTCTGGCATTGACTATCCATCTGCTGTAGCAGTCTGATAACAACTCGAAGTAATAAAAACTGCCGTTGCTATATCTTCTACCCAGCGTAGCAACTATCCAAAATATGTACCGGATCTTATGTTTAGCTATGAACTATAATAGGCTGTAAAGCATAAATAAAATTAAAAAAAAAGAAAAAGTGTGTTTAAACCCACATTATGTAGACAACCGTTATGTCTGAAAGGTGTGAATTTCGACAACTATGATGCATTAATATGGTTGATTGACCAGGAAAATCCTGTATTCCAATATGCTGTCATAAAAGGAATACATTGAATAGCAGAAGAATATATTGTTTTTAATTAAATTAAATTGTAAACAAAATTATAAAAACCTATACTCATATAAATTAGTTTAAAAAATGTTATTAAAATTTTCCACCTTTTTTATCCTACACATTAAATTTGTAATAAATTAGTACTGAAGTACGTAATATCTGGCAATATCAGAGTTGGCATAAAACTTTATTTAAATAAAGTTATATAAATTTTATAGACTTTACCAGTTTCATTTTGGTATCCGTGGGAGTTGTTGAGGAGGTACTGCCAAATGTGAAGCTCAAGCAAAACTGTGATACTTTGAGACGAATTGACCTATTATATACCTCACATGAACCTAATCCTGATCATCTCACGAATACAGCCTGACGTAATGGTTTTATAGCAAAGATAATGAACGAGTACGTATATTCGAGTTATGATATGCATGGGCGAGTAATTAGTTATTAATTTTTTTTTCGCTACCAAACGTGATGTGACAACCTAACCTCGACTTGTCAAATAATTAATGTACATTTCCAAGGATACAGTATCGATTTATTTCAGTATTGTGATTTCTATTACAATCGACTTCACTATGAAAGCTGTCCGTTATGATATCAGCCTATTGTCTGGTTGAATGCAACGGCAAGTTCGATTGTAATAGTTAAATAGAAGATTATTAATTACCGTATAGGGATTTTTACTGTATAAGCCATACTTAAAGATATAAAAAAGATTTATAATTTTCTTCAATAACTGCGAGATCGCCAAAAAATATAACTTAAAATTTCAATATTGTATTTTTCGTTCTTTAATCTTTCGACTCTATTTCCGTTTAGTACCCTAGATGCTATAATAATACGCTTTAATATGTTTTCATTAAATTAAACTTACCTAACCCCTCCACACAACCAGTATCGTCTTTACCATAAGGGCACACGAAGCCTGTGCCCCTATCATCACAGGAGCCCCCGTGACGAAAGGTTCGGCCTTATTCGCTTACGCTATACAATCTGTTTTCTATTTTAGGAAAATATAACCCGACAAAAAAGTTATAGAGTAAATGAGGACTTTCTGACAACCCTGAGCAGTGACAAGCCACACATTGCCGGAAAAAGTGGCATTTCTTAGGTAGAAAATATGTAGTTCCGCCTTTCGCCGCCATCTTTCTAAACGTTTTTGTCGCCTGTACAGTCGCCTAACTTATAGCCAAGATTTTTTTTAAATTTTCCATAATCTATATGTATTTATAATCTATGAGATAAAAATATAATTTCGTACTGTTTAATATAAATAACACTTCAAAAGATTTAACAGCAAATGATTTATTTACTATGATAATCTTTAACCATAAATATTAGATTTTATAGCAAATAATTGTTACGATCCTTATTTTTAGATAAGTAACGCCTATATTTTAATGATATAAATCAAAAGAATACACATTGATGTTTTGATTAAAACTACTTTTACGGATTTTATCGCGTTTTTTTTAATATTATTTTTACTCCCGACGTTTCGGGCGCTTTCCAGCACCCATGGTCGCGGGGAACTGTGAAAGCGCCCGAAACGTCGGGAATAAAAATAATTGTAAAATAATCGCGATAAAATCCGTAAAAGTAGTTTCAGTCAATGTGTAGTGTTCGCGTAAATATAAGAAATCATTACACATTGATGTTAAACTATTCCATATACTGTCCTTTTTTGAAAGAAAATTTATTTTTATTTATATATTTTTCCTAAGAAATTATCGTCCCTGCTATTACATCTGTCAAATATTTTACCTCATTGTAAATTGGCGCCGGTCCGGGGGCAGACAAATTCGTGGATGCTATATTATTTAATTTATACTAATTAACTATGTATAATAAATAAATGATCATAGCAGAAAAATGTTTTCGTCATTCCCTTTTTTTTTACTTTCCAACTGGGCCCCAACGCTCCAAATTCCTGTGTGGCCAAGGGCCCCGGTATGGCCTAAGACTGTGTTGCACACAATTCTTTTAATTTAAGCAGAAGGATAAAAAGAAAATTGTCCAACTTAATAGTAATTTTTATACATCTACAGGGTACAGATATTTTTTTTAAAAACCTTATCCCCCACACTAGGATTTTCTCCTGTATCGTGGAAGCAGTTTAGAAACATAAATTGCACTAGGACAAACATCCAGACCCGGAACAATCATTTGTAGGCCATACAAATGCTTGTTCCGTGCGGGATTCGAACCAGCGGCTCCATTGCTAAACCGCTACCCCACGGAGCCGTCAAGCGAAAGAAAATCTATTACGCTATTTCATGTTCTATGTGTCCTAGAAAGCAACTTACAAAATTATCTGGTGCATAAAACACACAAAGAGATATATGTATATATAATCATATCTATTACACTGTTACATGATTTTTAATTTTTTTTATTTATTCCGGGGAGTGTGCGTAGGAAACAATCAGACAGTTGGCAGATCTTCACCCCTTCGTTGTCTATACTTCTCTGTCGATTACTAACTGGGTTTCTTTAAGGTAAGAGTATTTTTTTAAAACTGAAGGTTTTACAAACAAACTTACATTGCACTTGATGGCAATAGTCTACAGATGCGCATTGACACTTGCAGCCAACTTCAAACTAAGAAAGCTTCAGATGAGTTGTCACCTCTGAGGTGCTAAGCACAGTAGTGCAGGTACTAGCCAACCAGACTCCTAGCCACCACCACAAAAGGACTCTAACCACCTTACTTAAATTGACTTTTTTAACGTTAAGACAGTGCGATTTACCATCTTGGGCTTGTCACTGCTTACCACTAAGAAAAAAATCATCTTTTTGAGAGAGCTTTGAATTTATACCATATTTGATACAACAAGACAGTCGACTTGAAGCATCATCTATGTTATGTCTGGTATTGCCTGAAACAAGTGCACCTGAAAGGCGCAAAGATTACGGAAAATCTTCCATACTAATGCGAGGAAATTCGAAATAAGTATTATACGTGGTAGAGCCACACTTCAGCTGTATTGGTAGTAACACGAATGGGACGGCTCGACCGGGGTAGGAACATGCTCTACCCCACATATACTAACATAAAATTGCATCTTAAGGCAGCTGTGCTTAGTGTGCTGAGAGTGTAGTTTTTACTGGAAACATGGCATTCCATCTTAGTCCTTATGGGTCACAACGCATCTGTATTTTGATTCTTAAACGAGGACAAAATGTTGATGTCTATGGGCATGTCATGTCACAGCATCCACTTACTATCAGGTGGACTGTGTGCTCGTTTGTCACTCTTATTTAACAAAAACATAAAATTGAACGGATGAACGAAGATTAGGAGAATACAATGGCCCGCGTCGTCCCGTGGGTTAAGTAATAGGAGACGAAAAACACTGTGAATGTAAACCTGCCTGCCAAGCAAAGCAACTATGGTAAATGTAATATATGCAAAGAGGCAATCTATAGAGTAGACCTATGTTCAGCAGTGGAGTTTGAAACGCTGTAATACTGAAAATAAAATAAAATGTAGTAATGATTAAATCCATAGAAGTAGTTATATTAGTTTTGTTCGTAACTTCGTTTGTATATTTTCCTTCGATTGTGTTAAGTCGGGTTAAGTTACTTATTTATTTGTTTTGACGCTTTCTTATTTTGTACCCAATTTAAATATCAAATAGTAACAGAATCCAATTATGGTTGTACTTATAGGATAAGTAGTTGAGTAATCGCACCACAAAAACTAAGCATGTAAATTGATGACTCCAACACCGAGGTTACGGAACCCAATACTATATTTTTTTTAAAGAAATGGAGTAATAAATAATTTGTTCCTTGCCTGCCGGTGACGTAAAATAATTCATCATCTCGTTTCTTCCCATAGGTGGCGATCGAGGCTATGGAAAATGCCAAAAAAACCTTATAAAATTTCGATGAGTGGCGGTATACCATCGCGTTTACGTATAAAGTAATCAAACTGGCGACGGGTAGCGATGTCAATGATGGTGGACATCTTAACGTGAAAATTAAGAAAAATCGTGAAAAAAATGAAAATTTACGTGGTAGAGCCATGTTGCAGCAGTAATAGTAGTATAGTTGTAGCACGAATGGGTCGGCTCGACCGGAGTAGGACCACGCTCTCACATAATACCATCGTAAATTAGGAACAATATGCTGCTGTGTTTCGTATGGTGAGTGTAGAGAACCGTAGACCCGTTTTACTGGAAAAGAGGCATTCCATCTCAGTCCTTTCGGGTGACAACGCAGCTACATTTTGATTCATAATCGATGATATATGTAGGTGTCTATGGGCGTCAGCAACCACTTACCATCAGGTGGACTTTGTGCTCATTTGTCACCATAATCCTATAAAAAAAATCCTCCCTACATTTGGAGAGGGTCACGGCTAGCAGACTTTACTGGCTGGTGAGAAACAGAAAGATAATTCTTTTGAAAATGTTTGGTCATAAAGAAGACGCATTTCTTTATGACCGAAAAACCAGTGATTATTTTTATAATGCTGTAAATTGTCATCCAGTTCCGAAATTTGCTCATAATTTCAAGTCTCTAGCTAATCGGGATTCCACCCTGAACGACAAACAGACAGACATACAGACAAAGCAGAAAGTGACTTAACAAAAACGAGGTAAAATAAAGTAGGAACTTGTATTTTGAATTTTTAAAATCATACCAAAGGTACTTAAGTATCTGCATATATATTCAACAATAATGCTAAATTTTAAGTCAGTAGCTATAGTCAATAATTAATGAGATTTTTTAGTCTTTGAACCACATTTATTTGTTTATTTTTTGAATTCTGTTATTCATTATAATAAAATTGTAAAAAATCTAAGGGTTCTAATTGACAGTAGAATGTCCTGGGCACCTCAAATTTAACAGATAAGCGAGAAAATGTTTGCAGCTTGTAGAAGTCTTAAGAGACTCCAAAATTTCCTGCCCATTTCTACCAAAATTGCGTTAGCACATTCCATTTTGTTACCAATTTTAGACTATGCTGATATATATATGATACACTGATATTACCATGGAGCAATTAAACAAGATTGTGCGTCTTCAGAATATATCCATTCGATTCATATCTGGTTTACGCAAATATCAAAATAATAAAATATATAGATCATGTATCGCAATTTCGAAATCAGCTCAGGTGCCCCTATTCGTCTTCGTCGGAATGTTCATATACTCTCTTTACTTTTTTGTGTACTGTTTGATCCGAAATCTCCGAGATACCTTAAGGAACAATATCATTATCGACATGAATTTCATAATCGCATTTTGCATTCAGTGTATAGCTTGGTTTTAAATACCCCTTGCAACGTAACTTCATTTTATAAGTCATTCACTTCACTAGCAACGCGACTTTGGAATTTATTACCAATTAAGGCGGTACCCCGACCAAAACCTTGCAAAAGTGCGTTTGTCAGAGACTATTATCTCATTAGTTATGAGAAATAAGCTACATCTAAAAGCACATTATTAATGTTCGATATCCTATGATCACATTCCACATTCTTATTTGTTTTATGTGTTATAAATACATTTAAAATCTACTTTAAAAAAATCACTAAAATTACTGATTACATGCATCTGTTGCGAAAGGCAGCGCTCTAATCATTTGAGGATTACACTAATGGATAGACAATTTAAAAATTTATTTTATTCACGCTTTATTTAATTTTTTAAGTTCGCTTTTCTTTTGTAATTGAAATAATTCCAAAAATGTGTGCGAATTTTTACGCGATATATTGTAGCGAGAGCGCGTGGATTGTATGGGACCAAACGCTCAAGATTGTTCGCTAGGGGAAACGTCTTAACATTCAGAAAGCGTAATCTTTACAGTCTTCTATAAAACTAGCTATGGAGTATTATTTGAAGTTCCCGTCATAATAATAAATTTAATGTATTTCCTCTTTTCATAAATACATGATTTTTTTGTTAAATTTTCTCTGCAGTATATAAAAGTATATATTAAATTAAAATTATTATTTGTGTATATGTATATACTAATGTATGTGTGTATATGTGTATATATGTAAATATATACAAGTATTAATATATTTTTATAAATATTATTTTTAATAATATATTTTCTTTCATAATGATTTCTTATATTTACGCGAACACTACACATTGATAAACACTACTTTTACGGATTTTATCGCGTTTAATTTTAATTTTAAATATTTTTTTTCAATACCCGACGTTTCGAGTGCTTTCCAGCACCCATGGTCACGGGGGACTGAGGTGACTGACGTCCCGATGTCATTGTTAAACCCGGAGTACCTTCAGCTTTTTTAATTATTGTTTATGGTCCGATCTATGCAAAATGAACTGACTATGACTTGAGGTCTTGCAATGGTATGCTTGGGTTTAGTTTTGATTTCATTGATTATAGGGTCCCAAGCAGATGGTAGTGCCCAGCCTCCTTCTCTATTGAAATTAGGATGTTTTTAATTTCAATAGCCTCACGTATCATCCTTGGCAGCAATCGGTGTTCTTTCGCGAGGACTTGTGGTCTATAAAATCTGATGTAATGGTTGGGGCCGTCTAGGATATGATCACAAATTGCAGACTTCCCGGAACGTTGATGCTTCGCATCAGCTATATGTTCTTTTACGCGGGTTCTAATTGATCTTTTTGTTTGTCCTATATTTAGACCACATTCACAATCAAGCTTGTTTACTCCTGATGGAAGGAACTGACTAATCTTTTTTGGCGGCTTGTAGAATTTTCTAATAGAAGCTCGCTTCAAGGTGTAGCCAATCTTGTCTGTGACACCTCTGACATATTATAGTAGTACAGCAGGCACAGGCTCGACTGTGGCGGGCTTCACTCGGTCACTGTGACGTAGGCGCGAGACCCGAAGCTTGTTATCGTAAAGAACTTGCTGGACGTGCTAAAGCCGGCGGCCAGGTGTTTCATGTCACAGATCCTTCGTGCTCTCTGTAACAAAGATTGCCCACGGTAGCTAACTGTGAAGGATGGTGGTGAGATTCACCACCTATGACCTATGATCTTGTTAGGATTTCGGAAGACTAACACATCCAGGAAAGGTAAGAAATTATTTGCCTCTACCTCCATAGTAAATTGAATTTTGGAGATTATGAAATTAAGATGTTCTAAAAATGCAGTTACTTTCTCTGATGGTAAAATTGTGAAAGTATCGTCTACGTACCACTTGTAGATCCTTGGTATAACAGGTGCAGTAAGGAGGGCTTTCTTATCAAAGTCTTCCATGAATATATCGGCGACAATGGAAGATACAGGTGAGCCCATCGCAACACCATCTACTTGCTTGTAAAACTCTTCCTTCTAAAATAGATAGCCAGATGTAAGGCAATGTCTCAGTAATACTGCATCTTCTGCTGGCATGTTATTTTCCTCTAGTTTCCAAGTTATAATTGAGATGCAGTCTTCAATAGGTAGGCATGTAAATAGAGACTGAACATCAAAACTGACCATGGTTTCATTGTCAGTAAGACGTAGGAATTTTATTTCACCGACAAAATGGTATGAATCCTTAGTGTGTGCACTTGTGTGTCCTCTAAATTGTCATAATATTTTAGCTAAGTGTTGAACCAATCTGTAAGTTGGCGAATCAATCTGATCACTATTGGACATAATGGAGCGTTCGGTTTGTGTATTTTTGGTAACCCATACAACTTCTGTACGCTCGCTGTAAATATAACAGAACGCGAGTAACCCGGGTTCGATCCCCGCCGGTACCAATGAAATTGTTAACTGCAATTTTAAGTGCTGATTTACCACGTCCTAAGCGGTGAAGGAAAACATCGTGAGGAAACCTGCATGTCTGAGGTATAAGATAAAAAAAATATTTCGAAGACATGTGAAGTTCGCCAACAGGCATTGGAGCCCTAAAACACTCTTAGAAATGAGCGGAGGCCTGTGCCCAGCAGTAGGACGTATATAGGCTGTAACTTTACTTTAATTTTAGACAACTTCGGTGGTTTGGTACATAAAGGTATTATCGTTGTATCTTGAAGTCTTCAATACATAGTCATTTTGCATAGATCGGACCTTAAACAATAATTAAAAAGCGTCAGTCACCTCAGTCCCCCGTGACTATGGGTGCTGGAAAGCGCCCGAAACGTCGGGAACTAAAAATTAAAATTAAAATTAAACGCGATAAAATCCGTAAAATTAGTGTTAATCAATATTTTTTTCAGTTTATTTTATATTGCACGTTGCACCTATCCGTCAAAATAAAAAATTACAATGTCCTTTTATGTTCGGTTTGTCAGACAGAAATCGCTTAAAGCGATATGACCACCGTTTGTAGTTCATAAGTTTTCCGTTATTGTAATAACTTTGTTCAAATGCAATAAAGAGTTATCTTAGACTAATAGATCAAACTCGCCAAAATGGTCTGAACTTTTTAGTACGGAACCCTAAAACATATATGTAACATGTTGTATCAAAAGGCCACTTTATTCACAATGGCATTGAAGTACCTGCTCTTGACATCCATGTCATCAGACGTGGATCTAGGAGAAGGGGTCATGACCCCAAAAACTAATCTTTTAATATAATTCTGCTCCTTACTCTATAATATTGAAATGCAAGAATGGCGTAAAACTTCAGACTCAATCCCCATACTAACTTTAGATCTATTTCATGTCACCGCGAAGCATATTATGTTCACCAGCACTTTTTATTTTATATGATTGGATGACAAAGGAGCACACAGTCCACCTATTGGTAAGTGGTTGCTGTGGCCCATATACATCTACATCTATCCTCGATTACGAATCAAATTGCAGATGCGTTGTCACACGTGAGGACTAAGATGGAATGCCTCGATTTCAGTAAAAAGGGTCTCGGGTTCTCTACACTCACCATACGAAACACAACAGCATTAAGCTACTATTTTACGTTGGTATTGTGTGAGAGCGAGGTCATTCCCCGGTCGAGCCGACTTATTCGTGCTACAACTATTGCTACTAATATAAATGCAGAGAATTGTTAATATTTGCAATGTATGGGGGAGCCCTTAGTAATGTGTAAGTGATTTACCATTTAGGGCTACATCACCATGGGGTTGTAGTCGAACAATGGCTTATAATAGGTTTAAACCCGTTGCACTATAGCCAAAGAGTAGAGTTAAACCTCTACACTACGGAGCCATGAATACTTTGGCATAGAGCAAATTAAAAAGACGAATTAATTAGAAAAAGTAAATATATTCATATACAAAACATTTTTGAGAGAACACAATCATGTTATTAGCTAATTAATTAAACAAGAAAGGATGTTTCTTTAATAATGATAGCCGGTCTGCTCGTCGAAGTTTTGCTGTGGAAAGTTCTGGAAGTTCGAAGACTGCTTAGGCGTCACGTATTGGTTGCTGAGGCCAAATTGCGAGTGAGAGTTCTGGCCGTTCTGGAATTGAGACGGTCTCTGAGCTCCAAATCCGATGTTGTTTCCGAAAGACGATGCTCCGAATTGGCTGCTGGGTGCTGTGAATTGAAAAAATTTTATTTAAGAGATTTTAATGCAGAGAAAAAAGATGACTAGGGTATTATCTTGTAGAAGAGGTTAATTGATTATGACTACAGGTAACACAAGTGGCTGAAAAGGAATGCCTTAAGGTTTTTAATGACATACTTCAAAAAAGGGGCTCAAAATTGGAGTGTGTTTATTTTTATGTCTATTACAAGGTACCTTCGCTAGTATGAACTAATTTAAATTATCAATATTATATTAAATAAACTCATATTGTTCGAAAACCTTTATATTAGCAAATAAATTATTTTCAATAGGTTTATTCTTTCAAATTGGTTATGAATTTTTATAAAAAGTTTAATTTTGTAATAAAATGATCGATATCAAATTCATCAAGCATGATGTAACTGATCAAAGAGAGCAAATTTCTTCTAACAATAAGACATTTTTGTGCACAAGTTTATAATTTTATAAAAGAGAGAAAAATGAAATAAAAAAAAAGATTACATACTTCAACACTGTTAATTTTTAAATAGGCAAATATAGAGTAAAATAAGTAAAATGTTTATACTATGAAGGTGATAAACGAGCACAGTGAAAAGAGTTTCTGGTTTTCTACACTCACCATACGAAAAATAGCAGCATTAAGCTGCTTATTTTACGCTGGTATTTTGTGAGTTAGTGTGTTTTGACCTGTTCGTGCTGCATACCATAATATAGCTGTATCGTGGCTCTACCAAGTATAAACACTAAACGTTTTATACTCTTACCTTCGAAAGACGAATGTCCATTTCTTCCTTGACCGTTAGTGCTGGATGATCCGTAGTTAGGCGGCAGGTACTGGTTTGATGTAGCACCAAAACCGTTACCTTTTGATGCACCAAAACCATGACTTTCTGATCCGGATCCACCATTGGCGCCAAAACCTCTAGCACCTCCATTTGAACCAAAATTGCCATGGGAACCTCCGTTGGAACCGAAGTTGTTACCTCTAGCAGGATTTACTGATCCAAGGCTGCCATGGTCACCATTTTGTGAGTCGAAAGATCCAAAGTTACCTTGGCCTCCGTTGGATCCAAAACCGTTGTGAGATCCGGTATTGGAACCAAAACCTAGATTGTTGGTGTTATCAGGAGGTAGGTAAGAGCGCTCCAGGTGTTCGAGACGTCCAGCTGCACAGACAGTGATTAAAGCGGCAATGATGACCTAAAATACAAAATATTTTAAAAGTAAGTATAAACAGAAAATCATCATTTCATCATTCTGGCTATACATATTCCGCAGTCGCCTTTGATTTTGAGAGTACTGCTAGCAATATACCTTTTTATCAATGCTAGATGGTTGAATTTTTTCATGCTAAATTGTTTTTATTTAATATGTACGATAATGCTCTTAAGAGGTTTTTTTTTGTATTATGTATAAAATTCGAAATATAAAAACTGCGGTTGCCATCTCTTCTACCAAGCGTGGCAACTACTGATAATATCCGTCGAGGCCATAGAGAATATAATATAGCCTTTGGTCGAGGCTTATGTTCAGCTGTGAATTTCTATGTGGCAGTAATATATGATTGATTGAATAGGGAAATCCCGTACTCAACTAGGCTGTCATAAAAGAAAATACATTGATTAGCTTTGTTGCCTTGTATTAACTTGGTTTTCTTTAGATTATTTTTTTTTAATTAAAGTAATTTGTAAAAAATTAAAAAAAAATCCCAAATAAATTAGTTTAAAAAATATCAACTATTAATTTCTGCTCTCTTTTTTGTATAAAATAGATCTCTAATAAATTAGTAATTAAGTACGTAAAATCTGGAAATGTCAGAAATCAAAATTTGGCATTAACCAAAAAAACATTATTAAAAAAAAGTTATTTAAATTCTATATAATAGATTTTACCAGTTTCATTTTGGTATCCGTGGGAGTTGCTGAGAAGGTACTACCAAATGTGAAGCTCAAGCAAAACTGTGATTCTTTGAGACGAATTTACCTATTATATACCTGACATGAACCTAATCCTGATCATCTCACGAATACGGCCTGATGTAATGGTTTTATAGCAAAGATAATGAACGAGTACATATATTCGAGTTATGATATGCATGGTCGAGTAATTAGTGATCATTTTTTTTTCGCTACCAAACTTGATGTGACGACCTCGACTTGTCAAATAATTAGGTAATGTACGTTTCCAAGGATACAGTATCGAATTATTCATTCCATTTTTTTACCTTTTTTAGACTATGCTGATATATGATACACTTATATTGCCATGGAGCAAATAAAGAAGCTTGAGCGTTTTCAGAATATATCCATTCGGTTCAGAAAACAGAAACAGAAACTTTTTAATTCAATGTAGATTATAACAATTCTTATTAAAAGTCACTTTTTTCATTTACCACTTGTTCGCAAAAAAAAAAACCTCTGTCCTGGGAAGAACCAGCAAGAAACCCAGCGGGACTATATTTTTTTTCCAATAATAGCCTACAATAATGTTTACAATAAACAACACAAGACAAATTAGAAATAGCTTGGTAGCGATCACCCTTCCCAGGGGTTATTATCATCCATAAATTCCTTAATATTATAATAACCCTTTTTATACAAACTTAGTTTAATAACATTTTTGAACTTCGTGTATGATAAATTTTGTATATTTTCTGGGATTTTGTTGTAAAAGCGTATACATCGCCCCAAGAATAAATTACTGACTCGGTGAAGTCGAGTAACTGGTACTACTAGCTTGTGTCTGTTCCTAGTATTTACAGAATGAATATCACTTATTTTCGCAAAACTACTTTTATTTTTGTGTACGTACATTACATTTTCATAAATGTATTGAGAGGCCAGAGTTAATTTATTAATTTCCTTAAATTTTTGTCTCAGTGACTCTTTTGGTTTTAAATTATATATTACTCTAATGGCCCTCTTCTGTAAAATAAATATAATTTCAGTGTCAGTCGCGTGTCCCCATAGCAAAATACCATACGACATAATGCTATGGAAATAACTAAAGTAAACTATTCTAGCTGTTTCAACACTGGTAAGAGTTCTAATCTTTTTCACAGCATATGCTGCAGAACTAAGTCTGCTAGCCAGTTTTGATATATGGGGGAGCCATTGAAGCTTTGCGTCCAGTGTGATTCCAAGAAAAATGGTTGGTATCAACAAGACTCAATGGTTGCCCCCCATTTAAAATTACATTAGTATTGACATGTTAACATCAGGAGTTACGAATTTCATACATTTGGTTTTAGTTCCATTCAAATGCAAATTATTAACATTAAACCAATTGACTAACTAAGCTATAGACCATTCATTTAAATATAGAATTCGTTGTAATTTAATAACTGTCATTTTAATTTGAAAATTAACGAAGTATCATCAGCAAATAATACTATATCTTGGTTATCCCCTACTATGTAAGGTAAGTCATTAATATTTACTAGAAATAGAAAAGGGCCGAGAATTGAGCCCTTAGGCACGCCCATTTGTACAATCGACCCGGAAGAACCCATACTATTAATGACAACTTTTTGCGTTCTGTCACTTAAATATGTAATAATTAATTTAAGAGCATCCCTTCTTACATCGTAGTGTTGAAGTTTCCTGATTAATGTTTCATGGTGAACACAATCGAAGGCTTTGGATATGTCACAGAATACACCCAAAGCATCCTGTGAATTCTCGCATGCATCAAATATATATTTAATCAGCTCAACACCAGCATCTGTTGTCGAGCGACCCCTTGTGAAATCAAATTGATTTTTATGAACTAAATTATTTACATTAAAAAAATTTACATTTGATCAAGAATAATTTTTTCAAAAATTTTACTAAGTGTTGGCAGTACAGAAATAGGTCTAAAATTAGCGGGGTCCAATGTACTACCAGATTTAAATAAAGGTATTACTTTACTATGCTTCATTAAATCAGGAAACACACCAGATTCAATACTAGTATTAAAAATAATAGATAGTTGAGGTGCGATCGCATCTATTATAGACGCAATAACTTTAACAGAACAAAAAAAAAAACAGATCGGCGGTTCTCTTAATATCAATAGTCTTAAAATATTTTACAATATCTTTTGATGACACTTTATGAAATGTAAAATTCTTTGTACACACATTTACATTTTGTTTAAGTAATGATTCGGCGACGGAAGGAGAAGAATTCAGTGACTTAGTGGTTAAGATCGGAATATCACTAAAATATTTCTCAAAAACCATTGCAACATCCTGATCTGATTTAGTTAATTTATTGTTAAAACTTAACTGGTAGTTTGAATTGCGAGAGTTGACCATACCAGTTTCACTATTAATTATACTCCATGTCATTTTAATTTTATTAGAAGCAGTCTTTATTTTGTTGCTCAAATACAATGACTTGGCTAAGGAGCACACTCTTTTAAATATTTTGGAATATTTTTTTACATATTCCCTAAATTTGACGCTAGGATTATATGACCTTTCATTGTAAAGTTCATATACCTTTGTCTATCTTGGACTCCTACTGTCGCCCATTCATTAAATGCTTTGCGATTGTTCAAGGAGAATGTTTTAGAAGTAAAAGTATTATTACATTTATTGCAAATAAGCTTAAATAATGCTCCATACAAAAAATTTGGATTATTTTGGTGTGAAAGTAATGGAAGTTTTTTTACTATGTTACTTCTAAACTTCTCCAAGTGATGTGCATTTACTGGAACAAACACTACTTTTTTATCTATTTGCTTTTTGTGATGACACAAATTGTCCACAGTGATCGGAGCTCAATTTTTGAATTATACATTTATTGAACGGCTTAACATTTGTAAAAATGTTATCTATACATGTTGCACTGGATTCAGCAATACGTGTTGGCTCTAAAAATAAATTAAAAAGACCATGAGATTTAAACAATGATCTAAATTTAATATTGGTGGAGGAAGCTTCTAGGAGATTGATATTAAAGTCTCCACATATTACAACAGATTTATTCTGTTTATTAAGCTTAACTAAAACTTCCTCCATATTTTTTTCGAAAGTATCATATAAATAACATGGGGGTCTGTAAACGCTTACAACGATGTGGTGGTTTCTACAGTTCGCTCAACAGAGAGGCTCACAATATCTTTACGTCCTTTAAATAATAATAATTTACTAGCTAAAATTAAGGAGCCACCTCTTAAAACCGTTTCTCTATTGAAAGAACTGACCACCTGGTGATTACTGAAGTTAAACATTAAATTATGAGCTTTTAACCAATGTTCAGTAATACATATAATATGAATATTGTTGCTATTTAAGAACAATTCAATTTCTAGTTCTTTGCCTATCATGCCTTGTATATTCTGATGCACCAGGTGTAAACAATTTTTATTATCATTTTGTGGAGTTATACAATTGCAACTATTCAGGATTTGTAAGCTACATTCTAAATTATTTAAATTATTATAACTGCTAGAGATTACCTCTATTGTCTCATTTTCTAATTTAAATTACTTGGAACGGATCCCAAATTACTTGTCAAATC
This sequence comes from Parnassius apollo, assembly GCA_907164705.1. NCBI lineage: Eukaryota > Metazoa > Arthropoda > Insecta > Lepidoptera > Papilionidae > Parnassius > Parnassius apollo. The sequence goes on along the minus strand of CAJQZP010001064.1, from coordinate 2,669,560 downwards.
ATTATGCTGCTCAATAGGAGCAGATGTCTGGGTAGCCAAGTCCTAACTCCAAGGCTGGATATATAAATAATAAGATAGCACATTTTCTATCTGTCTTAAATTATATTTGGATATGTAATACCTATCTGTAGTCAAAAATTTCTTAATTAAATTATTAATGTCTATTAAATTAATTCTCTTGGTATAATTGTTACAATTAAATGTCAAATTTAAATTATTACTACATGATAAATTATTCATTAATAAATTTAAATCATATCTTATTTTATTTTCTTGTGGCCAACTCTGTATGTAAGGCAATGTAAACAAGATTATTTTGTGTACATTTAAAGTATTGAGGTAATCAATATATTTTAATAATTGATTTTATTTACATTGCCTCTTCTCCCTACAAAAATTATTAATGTGCTATTAGGACAATACTTCCTAGTTAAAACTTCATTTATTATATGATTAAAGGATGCTCCAGGCATACAATAATTACTAATCAGTTGTCCTTTTAAATTGTTATTTAACATCATGCCCAAATTTTTTTCATATGTCATCACAATACATAATAACTTTATGTTTTTTACTTTTTAAACTACTTTTTAAGTTTTTATTCTTTGTTATGTCACCGTCATAGAGTGTTGGTGAACTAAGAGAGTTACTATTTACACATATTGTCCCCGATAAACAAGGTACAGAGCGTTGATTCTCACTTTGATGTTTTATTAAGGAGTCAAAGCGCTCCTCATTGTATTTACATGACTACCAGATCATTCATGGCCAATATGTGGTCTTTAATCTCAACCTGAGCCGATGCATATGTATTGGAGATAATTTGTAAGGAGTTTTTAAGCGACAAAACTTTTGAATTGAGACACTCTATTTCAGTCTCATAACAGTTTTTCATATTTTCCAGCTCAATTGAATATAATTTAAGTTTATTAATAAATTCATGCTTTTCCTTATATATATATTTATATAAATTTTTGTATTAATTTTAGTTTTAATTAACTTTTGTACTTTCCTAACATATTTATTAATTTTTATGTATTTCTTTAAATTTCTTCTACTGCATGTAATCCTTTCTGCTGTTCTTGATGTGACAACATCATCACCAGTCAAATCGATTGTTGTGGAGGGTTGCAATGTTTTTGGAGATTTAAATTCTATGAGCTCATTGAACAGACTTTGAGTTTGGGCCACTTTCAATTCATCTAAGTATTGTTTTAATTGCAAAATCTGCTCATTAGCTCACTTAACTGCAACTTCAATGCAGCAATTAACCTGAGGGATTCCTCATATTATTTGCTGCATCGGTCAAACTCATCGACTGTTCCGTGAAGCTGATTCCTTTCTTTTAAAACATTTGTGTAGTCTTTATGCAACTTAACCATGTCACTTTTTAGTTGACTATTTTGGCAATTATATTTATTATTTCCTTTTCGTTGTCATCCCTTTCTTTAAGCAACAGCTCAAACTGCTCATTTGACGCCTTAAGTTCTAGAAGCGCCATTTGAAGTTGGTTCTCCATTTGGCGCTTTTTGGCGTTGCGTGTATTCATTTTACTATTATGTGTAAATAGCAAAAGAAAACCGAAGATACAGAGTAAGCTAATAACTAGATCTATGGGTCTACTTACAGATCTCAAATTAAATTATCAGGTAAGCAATTCAAATTGAAATCCGAAACAGCACTAATTTAAAAGGTAAATCTTAAAATATAAAGGGGATAACCAGAATTACAATAACTTACAGAAAGTTCAAACAATGTTCGTTACAGCTGTCACTATTAGTTGAACCACAAAACACTATTTAATTAAAATACTTATGACTTTTATTTATTTTACAAACACCATTAAGTCTTATTTAATAACTGTAACTAGAAATTGAGGTGGATATTATTAATTTACAATATTTAATTTTGCTAAATAGTTGGGAGCTAATATTTTACAACCTGTCACTGGGGTTGCCACAAATTAACCAGCCCTTTTCATTCCATTCATCCATTCCAAGTTAATATTTGGTTTATGCAAATATGATCACGTATTGCAATTTCGAGATCAACTCAGCTGGCACCCTATTCGTCTTCGCCGAATGTTCACATACTCTCTTTACTTTTTTGTGTACTCCGAAATCTCCGAGATACCTTATGGAACAATTTCACTATCGACATGAATTTCATAACCGCATTTTGCATTCAGTGTATAAGCTTGGCTTTAAATACTCCTTGCAGCGTAACTTCATTTTATAATAAGTCATTCACTTCACTAGCACCGCGACTTTGGATTTTATTACCACTTAAGGCTGCACCCCGATCAAAACCTTGCAAAAGTCTGTTTTTCAGAGATTATTATCTCATTAGTTATGAGAAATAAACTACATCTAAAAGCATATTATTAATGTACGATATCCTATCGTCACAATCCACATTCTAATGTGTTTTTATGTGTTATAAATACATTTAAAATCTACCTTCAGCTTTTTTATTTATTGTTTATGGTCCAATCTATGCAAAATGAACTAACTATGTCCTGAGGTCTTGCAGTGGTATGCTTGGGTTTAGTTTTATTTTATTGATTGTAGGGTCCCAAGCAGGTGGTAGTATCCAGCCTCCTTCTATATTGAAATCAGGATGTTTTTTAATTTCAATAGCCTCACGTATCATCCTTGGTAGGTATTGGTGTTCTTTCGCGAGGATTTGTGGTCTATCGAGTCTGATGTAATGGTGGGGACGATCTTGAACATGTTCACAGACTGCGGACTTCCCGGAGAATCGGTGCTTCACGTCAGCTATATGTTCTTTCACGCGGGATTTTATGGATATTTTTGTTTGACCTATGTAAGAGAGACTACATTCACAATCTAACTTATACACTCCCGCATCTTGTATAGGAATATGACACTTGATGGATGGCACGAACTGACTAATCTTCTTCGGCGGCTTGTAGAATGTTCTAATAGAATCTCGCTTCAAGATGTAGCCAATCTTGCCGTGACACCTCTGACATATGGTGGTACAGCAGTCACACGCTCAACTGTGGCCGGCTTCACTCGGTCACTGTGACGTAGGTGCGGGACCCGAAGCTTGTTGTAGTGCAGAACTTGCTTGACGTGCTGAAGCTCGGTGACCAGGTGTTTGCTGTCACAGATCCCTCGCTCTCTCTGTAACAAAGATTTGCCCACAGTAGCTAACTGTGAAGGATGGTGGTGAGATTCACCGTTTAAATATCGGTTTGTATGGGTCTTTTTTCTATACACAGTGTACCTATGGTGTTGTTAGGATTTCGGATGACTAACACATCTAGGAAAGGTAAGGAATTATTTGCCTCTAACTCCATAGTAAATTGAATTTTAGAGTTTATGGAATCAAGATGTTCTAAAAATGCAGTTACTTTGTCTGATGGTAAAATTGTGTAAGTGTCGTCTACGTACCGCTTGTAGATCCTTGGTGTAACAGGTGCAGTAAGGAGGCTTTCTTCTCAAAGTCTTCCATGAATATATTGGCTACAATGGGAAATACAGGTGAGCCCATCGCAACGCCATCTACTTGCTTATAAAACTCTTCCTTCCGCAATAGATAGCCAGATATAAGACAATGTCTGAGTAATACTGCATATTCTGTTGGCATCTTATTTTCCTCTAGTTACCTAGTTATAATTGATATGCAGTCTCCAACAGGTAGGCATGTAAATAGAGACTGAACATCAAAACTGACCATGGTTTCATTGCCAGTAAGACGTAGGAATTTTATTTCACTGACAAAATGGTATGAATCCTTAGTGTGTGCACTTGTGTGTCCTCTAAATTGTAATAATATTTTAGCTAAGTGTTGAGCCAATCTGTAAGTTGACGAATCAATCTGACTCACTATTGGACGTAATGGAGCGTTCTCTTCTAACTCTCTCTAACTTCGGTGGTTTGGTACATGAAGGTATTATCGTAGTATCTTGACGTCTTCAAGACATAGTCAGTTCATTTTGCATAGATCGGATCATAAACAATAATTAAAAAAGCTGAAGGTACTCCGCGTTTAACAATGACATCGGGACGTCAGTCACTTCAGTCCCCCGTGACCATGGGTGCTGGAAAGCACCCATAGAACGTCGGGAATTAAAAATGAAAATAATTGCATATATTTTTATTTTTTAAAAATAATTAAATTGTCTACGTGGTAGAGCCATGCTGCAGTTATATTAGTAGTATAGTTGTAGCACGAATGGGTCGGCTCGACCGGGGAATGACCACGCTCTCACAGAATACCAGCGTGAAATAGTAGCTTAATGCTGCTGTATTTCGTATGGTGAGTGTAGAGAACCGGAGACCCTTTTTACAGAACATGAGGCATTCCATCTCAGTCCTCATGGGTGACAACGCATCTGCATTTTGATTTGTAACAAAGCAGCATTAAGCTACTATTTTACGCTGGTATTCTGTGAGAGTGTGGTCCTTCCCCGGTCGAGCCGGCCCATTCTTGCTACGGCTGTGCTACTAATATAACTGCAGGATGATTAAGAATTAAGAATTGTTAATTGTAATGTATGGAGGAGGCCTATGTAACTTTTTAGTAACTTGAAGCATGCGGTGTATACAGTGTGATTTACCACCTAGGGCTACATAACCACGGGATTGTAGTAGAGCACTGGCTTATAATAGGTTTAAACCCGTTGCACTATAGCCAAAGAGTAGAGTTAAACCTCTACACTACGGAGCCATGAATACTTTGGCATAGAGCAAATTAAAAAGACGAATTAATTAGAAAAAGTAAATATATTCATATACAAAACATTTGTGAGAGAACACAATCATGTCATTAGCTAATTAATTAATCAAGAAAGGATGTTTCTTTAATATTGGTAGCCGGTCTGCTCGTCGAAGCTTTGCTGGGGAATGTTCTGGAAGTTTGAAGACTGCTTAGGTGTCAGGTATTGGTTGCTGGGACCAAACTGCGAGTGAGAGTTCTGGCCGTTCTGGAATGGAGACGGTCTATGAGCTCCAAATCCGTTGTCGTTTCCGAAAGACGATGTTCCGAATTGGCCGCTGGGTGCTGTGAATTGAGAAAATTCAATATAAGTGATTTTAATGCAGAGAAAGAAGATGACTAGTGAACTATCTTGTAGTAGAGGTTAAATGATTATGACTGTAGGTAACACAAGAGGCTGAAAAAAATGCCCTAAAGTCTAAAGTTTTTTAATAACAATCCTCAAAAAAGAGGCTCAAAATTGGAATGTGTGATTATTTTTACGTTTATTACAAGAAATCTTCGCAAATATGAACTAATTTAAATTATCCATATAATATTAAATAGGCTTTCATTTTACAAAGACCTTTGTCTTAGCAAAGAAATTATTTTAAATAAGTTTAATTCTTTCAAATTGGTTGTGAATTTTTTATAACAAGTTTAATTTTTTAATCAAATGATCAATATCAAATTCATCAACCATGATGTAATAGATCATAGAGAGCAAGTCTCTTCTAGAAAGTAATAAGACATTTATATGTACGGGTTTAGAATTTTATAAAAGAGAAAAATTTGAAAGAAAAAGAACTAAAATAAACTTTAAGTTGTAAATTTTTAAATAGGAAAATATATAGTAAAATTAACAAAATTTTTATACTATAAAGGTGATAAACAAACACAGTAAAAATGGTTTCCGGTTCTCTATACTCACCTTAAGAAAAAAGCAGCATTAAGCTGCTATTTTACTCTGGTATTTTGTGAGAACGTGGTCATACCTCAGTAAGCCGAACTATTCGAGATACTACCGTAATATTGCTGTATCCACCAAGTATAAACATAAAACGTTTTATAAACTTACCTCCGAAAGACGAATGTCCATTTCTGCCTTGACCGTTAGCGCTGGATGATCCGTAGTTAGGCGGCAGGTACTGGTTTGATGTAGCACCAAAGCCGTTACCGTTTGATGCACCAATACCATGACTGCCTGATCCGGATCCACCATTGGCTCCAAAACTTCTAGCACCGCCATTTAAACCAAAATTTCCATTGGAACCTCCGTTGGAACCAAAGTTGTTTCCTCTAGCAGGACTTGCTGATCCAAAGCTGCCATGGCTAGCACCATGTTGTGAGTCAAAAGATCCAAAGTTTCCTTGGCCTCCATTGGATCCAAAACCGTTGTGAGATCCGGTATTGGAACCAAAACCTAGATTGTTGGTGTTATCAGGAGGTAGGTAAGAACGCTCCAGGTGTTCGAGACGTCCAGCTGCGCAGACAGCGATCAAAGCGGCAATGATGACCTAAAATACAAAATATTTTAAAAGTTAGTCTAAACGGAAAATCCTCATTTCATCATTTTGGCTATACATAGTCCGTAGCCGCCCTTGAATTTGTTTTAATTGAATGTATGCACGTTTAGTAATGACGGCGTAAGATAATCAACTATCGTGCGACAAAGACAAATGAAATATGAGATGGATCGCTGTCCATCTGCTGTAGCAGTCTGACAACAACAACAACAAGAGCAAAAACACCACGATCTAATAAAAACTACGGTTGCCATCTCTTCTACCAAGCGTAGCAACTATAGAAAATATCCACCAGAGTTTATGTTCAGCTGTAAACTATGGTAAGATGTAAAGCATAAATAAAATTAAAAAAAGGAAAAGTGTATTTAGACCTACATTATGTGGACAGCCATTATGTAGAAAACCATTATGTCTAAAAGGTGTGAATTTCGATATCTATGTTACACTAACATGACTTTTTTATATAATAACTGTGACAAACGAGCACACAGTCCACTCGATAGTAAGTGGATGCTATGGCTCATAGACATTTATATTTATCCTCAATTAAGAATTAAAATACCCCTGAGGACTAAGATGGAATGCCTCGATTCCAGTAAAACGTATCTCCAGTTCTCTGTACTTAACATACGAAACACAGCAGCATTAAGCTGCTATTTTACGCTGGTATTTAGTGTGAGCATGGTCTTTCACTGATAGAGCCGACCCATTCGTTCTACAACCACAATATAGCTGCAGCGTAAATATACCACGTATAAAATGATTGATTGAACAGGGAAATCATGTACTCAACTATGCTCGTATAATAGAGAATACATTGAATAGAACCTTTTTTTCTCTTATATTAACTTGGGTTTCTTTAGATTATTTTTTTAATAAAAGTAAGTTGTAAAAAAATTAAAAATAAAACAAATTCTCAAATAAATTTGTTTAAAAATGTTATTAAAATTTTCGAATGTCTTAATTGTTTTATATAATTTAGATTTGTAATAAATTAGTAACAAAGTACGAAAAATTTGGATTTCAGAAATCCAAATTTGGCATTAACCAAAAAATATTATTTAAAAAAATATTTAAATTCTATATAATAGACTTTACCAGTTTCATTTTGGTATCCGTGAGAGTTGCTGAAAGGTACTGCCAAATGTAAAGCTCAAGCAAAACTGTGATTCTTTGAGACGAATTGACCTATTATATACCTGACATGAACCTAATCCTGATCATCTCACGAATAAGGCCTGACGTAATGGTTTTATAGCAAAGATAATGAACGAGTACGTATATTTGAGTTATGATATGCATGGTCGAGTAATTAGTTATCATAGTTTTTTTTTTGGCTACCAAACGTGATGTGACGACCTCGACTTGTCAAATAATTAACGTACGTTTCCAAGGATACAGTATAGATTAATTTCAGTTTTGTGAGTTCTTTTAAAATCGACTTCACTATGAAAGTTGTCCGTTATGATATCAGCCTATTGTATGATTCAATGCAACAAGTTCGATTGTAATAGTTAAATAGAAGATTATATTATATTGTATTGTAAGATTATATTATATTATATTGATTACCGCAAAGGGAGTTTTATTGTATAATCCATGCTTAAAGATATAAAAAGCTTCATAATTTTGTTCAATATTTGCGAGATCGCTAAAAAGTATGACTAAAAATTTCAATATTGTATTTTTCGTTCTTTATAAAGAGTGGAGTGATTTTTCAGTGTCTGTGTTACCGTCCGATTACTTTCTTACCTTATTATTTCGTAAAATTTTCTGTAACCTAAAATTTCGAAAAATTTTACGTGTTATGACAAAACAAAGCATTTGTGGAGCGGTAACTACTGGCAACTATTCCAAACAGAGCTAAATAATCAAACTGCAGTTATTAATTATAATGATCAAAAAATTTCAGATTTTTTTTTAATATTTTGTTAAAGTGGTTAAATTATAACTAAGCATAAGCACATTTAATCCAAAACTCTATAGTAGCAATACTAACGAGAACAATTATTAATTTATACCTGGTAGAGTCTCGCTGCATCTATATTATGGTTGCAGCACGAATGGATTGCCTAGAACGGAAAAGGACCAATCTCTCAAAAAATCATAATCATCATTTCACCCCTGCACTGTCCTGAGCCACCTGCATCTATCGATTTCCTGCATGTCTCACCAGGTCACCACAACATCTGGTGGGGGCCGCCCCGCATTTCGCCTACCGGTACGAGGCTGCCACTTGAGAACCTAACTTCGCCATCGGTTGTCGGTACTTCGGGTTAGCCCATTGCCACTTCAGCTTAATTATTAAGCTTAACGAATTATCGTTTGCCTATCTCGGTTACTCTGGTTCTGCTGCAGATATCCTCACTTCTAAGTTTATCACGCAGAGAAACCAAGGGCATAGCTCCCCATAGCTCGTAGAGCTACTTGAGTAGTCCTCATACGGCCAGCAGTGAAGGACCCTGTCTCAGATCCATAAGTCATCTTTGCAATAGTTAAAAATAGTTGTACAGTCTCATTTTAAAGTTCTTAAACTCACAAAGTACCAGCACAAAATTAGGTTTATGCTGCCGTGTTTCGTGTAGTGAATGTAGAGAATCGGCGACCATTCTTACTGCAAATAAGGCCTTCCATCCTAGTCATCTGGGGTGACAACGCAACTGCATTTTGATAGCATAGATGTAGATGTCAGTGTTCACTTACATATGGACTGTGTACTCTTTTGTTACCATATAATAAATAAAGTCGATAATAGATAAAACAGATTATGAATTCATAATGTTTCTTGAGCTAATATTAATTTTGATTTTTATTTATAGGTGGTAGAGCCATGTGGCAGCTATACTATGGTTGTAACACGAATGGGTCAGCTCGACCGGGAAAGGGCCACGCTCTCGCAGAATACCAGCGTAAAATAGCAGCTCTACGCCGCTGTGTTTTGTATGGCGAGTGTAGAGATCCGACGACCCATTTTACAGGAAACGAGTCATTCCATCTAACTCCTCAGGAGTGGCAACACATCTGTATTTTGATTCCTAATCGAGTATAAATGTATATGTCTATGGACCACAGCATCCACGTATTATTAAGTGTACTATGTGCTCGATAGCCATTCTTATTCTTTAAAAAAATATTTTTCTATTTAACTCAGCAAATAGACTAATATTACTTTTACTTGAAATAAGACACCTGATACTATGCTCAAGTTGCGCAATAATCGATATTCGGAACAATACATTCACCTAACACAAAACTAACGTCATTTATATAGAAACATAATACAAATCTCGCAATATACGGATCATCTAACGACTAAATATAATCCGATATTGCACCCGAATTCACGACAGACACGGTTGAATTGTTTCACATAAAGGATACGCAACGTTATACGTGAGCGATAAAATAATACGCGAACGGAGAAAAAAATACTTCAAGGATTCATCACAACCTTATCTTCAGTAATGAATAATTTATCAAAAATAAACTTCTGTCTCATCGTTAGTACCAAAGCACGTTCGAAACGATCCTTACTATAATGGAGAGTAACAGGTACGTTTTGTAGACGAGATGTAATGAAGGGACGTGCATGTTACACGACTTATTTTTTTAAAAGAATAAAGGTGACAAGCGAGCACACAAACCGCCTTATGGTACTCGTAAGCGGTTGCTGTGGCCAATAAACACTTACAATTATCCTCGAATACGGATCAAATTGCAAATATGTTATCAAAACTGAACACTTACATGTAATGCCTCATATTCAGTAATAAAGGTCTACGGTTTTCTGTACTAACCATACGAACCATCGCAGCATTGAGCTGCTATTTGACGCTGATGAATTCGTGCTACAAATATAAATTAACTGCAATATTGCTTTACCAAGTATAAAGAATAAAGAGAACGTCCCAAATTTAAACCTATTTATTATTATATATTGTAATAGAATATCGAGAAACATCTTATGCCTTCGATAGAGAGTAATTATCCTGACTACAGCAGACGTAAAATATCTCGATCGGTGATAGACTGTGGCGTAAAAAGCACGAGAAGCTGGTATAGCTATCGTTCACCCGCCTGCTAAGTATGACGATAAAAACAAATACTCCTTACGTTAGGAGAAGCCGATGACCAAAAATGGACTTTGAAGGGTTAATGAAGAAAACTAAGAAGAATAACCATAACTGTCACTTATGTTCATCTTCAAATGATACGGTCAAGTCAATCATCCTAGCTTGAGAAAATTTGTCATGGATGTTGTGGTGACAAAAATTCTTGGTTTCTGACTTCGCTCGCGTGGAATTGGAAATTACAACAGTTTTCAGAAAATTTCTTTCTCACCTATCCCGTAGGAATTTCGAAAAACCCTATAAATGGTTTTTGATGGTTATAAGGAGTAGTGCCATCACGAGGAATTGAAGAGCTTCTGAAGGGTTTTAAATGGTTTTCATCCACTTTCAGAAAGAAACTCCGCTGTGATTCCATCCTCGCTCGAGACCTTGCCGTTTTTAAGGTGCTGGAGAGCCGATTTATGCTCGCTGAGAATGACGACTTTTTTAAATATATTATATCGATGAAGTAATTTCAAGATATTCCTTTCTTCGTTTATTAGTTTTTATTTTTTGTCTATGAATACATAATATCTGTATGGAAAAATTTTGAAGGCTGCGATAAGAATAAAATTAGATAATACCTGTATTTTATACTTATTTCTTCGCATCCTAGGAAAGACGAATTTATGTTTCTACGATAGTGCAAATACTTTCTACGCTACTGATACTTGCAGATATGACGACGCGTGTATCTTCATTTTTCATTAAATATGAACGTACGTATGCTTTTATAGAACGCAGTTTTTTATGGATTCAGGAATGATAAACTAGCACAAAGTTCTCCTGATGGTAATCCATGCACAGTAACCGTTACTGTTAACTATTAAAATTCACTACAACTGTTAACTACTGTTGCCTACTAAAATCAACTGCTTAACATAAACCTTCTCCATAGATTACCTCATAGGGAGAATATTTGTCATAGTTGCCACGCTTCATCCGAGCGTGACGGTCTCGGTCTCGCGAGTTCAGAGCTTTTTCCCCATCCCAAAAGTGCCCAACGTGCCTGAAGAAATGTTCACCCCAAAAACTTATTGCAGTGTAGTCGTGGTGTAAGAAAATTAGAAGAAACAAGGTATCTTCAAACAACTTGTCCTCAACCTCATTTTATACCACGTGAGTGTCGAAAGAGGCGACAGGGAGAAACGTTCCGGGTAATAATTTTAAATTAAAATGCGTGTCAACTATCGCTAATATTGTCCCCATGAAGTAGCCTATGGGATATCTTCAACAATGGAATTTTGATGGCTACATTGAATAAAAAAATATGAGGAAAATTAAGGCTAATAACTTTAAACAAAAATAAATGCACTCCTCTCACAAAATCGATCTATTACGTCTTTTCAGTCACGAGTTTACTACAATAACGCTATCCATAAATAAGATGTGCAAATTCGTTATTTTAACTAGGTCGTGAATAGTTTTATTTATGTACAATCACAAACGTGCACGACATTCAAAATTAATTGGTAACAGTATCTTTATAAATATAACTAGCGATCCGACCCGCCTCCGCACGACGAAGATGCAATGGCTCGTTTCCAGTACGAGTAAAGAAGGGTCTCCGGATTTCTACACTCAGCATACGAAACACAGCAGCGTTAAGCTGCTATTTTACGCTAGTATTTAAAACAAAAACATTTCAGATCAGGTTCAATGAAATTTAAGCCAATATTTATATTTTTTGAAGTAATATGATTGTTGAATATACTATTTATACGGATTTTATCCTTGGTATAAATTGGTGTTCTTTTGCGTAGATTTGTGGTTTATCTAATCTGATGTGATGTGGAGACGAACATGTTCACAGACTGCAGACGAGATTTGATAAACCACAAATCATCTCAAAAGAACACTGATTTCTACCAAGGATCATCCTTGGTAGAAATCAAACGCGGGCCTATTGAAATTAAAATACATTCTGATTTCAATAGAGATCGCTGGTATTTTGTGAGAGCTTAGACCTTTCCCGGTCGAGTCGACTCATTCGTGCTACAACCATAATATAGCTGCAGCGTGGCTCTACCACGTATAAAGTAATAAGCTGGTATTTATATATAGAAAAAAGTACCTTTAATTGACATAAGATGTTACTTCAAGTAGATACAATTATTGAAGTAAGGTATGGCGGTAGGGTATTAGAGTCAAGCGCCCCATATCGACCTGAAGTTGTTGTAGGGCGTAGTGTTGCCCACACAACATATTGTTAATTAATGCTAATTATAATTATACGTAAGTAATAAGAAAACCTAGAACCAGTAACACGTCGGATGCTAGACGTCCGGTTTTATGATTGCCAATTTGTCTGACAATATGCAGTTCCTTTTGATCCATGATTCTAAAATATACGGGAACACGTTACAGTTAGTCGAACTGTATTGCTCTATACTAAATATATAGTGCAGTGTACTGTTCTTCAGAATGGTTTCTGATAGTAAACAAGGCTTGTTATCGAATAGTGTTCTTTTTTTAAATACTTTTGAGGATAATTTCTAACATCAGAAGTGAAATGATTTCTTACATCAGAAATGGGATCAAAACCTTTTTTTAGCTCCTCATTCAAATTTTGCAGCTATACGTATAACTTTTTCGAACGTCGTTCATGAATGGGCCCCTCAAGCCCCTTGAGGTTGGGGGCCCTCGGGCACTGCCCCGCCCAGCCCCAAGGTAGCTACGCCACTGCTGACAAGAAAGACTCTCTCTCTATTTCATTTTTTAACTTACCGTTACTGTTACTGTTACAGACTATAAAAGTCCAATGCAAACGTATCCTCTTTTATGGTGAGGACAATCCACCTGATGGTAAGTGGTAGATAGACATTTACATTTAACCTCAATTACGAATCAAAATGTAGATGCGTTGTCACCCGTCAGGACGAAGATGAAATTTCCGGTAAAATGGGTCTCCGGTTTTCTACAGTCACCATACGAAACAAAGCAGTGTTGAGCAGCTATTTAACGCTGGTATTCTGTGAGAGCGTGGTCCTTCCCCGGTCGAGCCGACGTGCTACAACTAAACTACTAATATAGCTCCAGCATGGCTCTACCACGTCGGATATTTGCGATAGATATAACACAGCAAACAAGCACGTTGGCAACCACAGTTTTTTATATTAAGTCGTTATTAAAAATACGCTGCTACCTATCTCCGGATTTATTTGGATCTGTCGTCTCTTACGACAATATATAGGACGATATGGGATAGTGGATATTCTTACAACGTACAAGTGTGAAATAATTTCCTTCGCAGATATATCCAGTGGTAACCGGATGCTTGAGACATGCCGTTGTCCTTAGTTCGACTGGTAGTGAGTTTGTAACTGAGACTACAGAAACATCCACCTGCTTAAAAGATTACATTTGTATTTAAAAAATAAGCATTACGAACAATTAGGCAAAAAAACAAAAGGCCTGCATCGCACCTGCAACTTCACGTTGTCAACGGCGGTTGACACTTAACATCAGGTAAATGCGAAAGAGTCAGGATGCTCGTTTGCCCCTCTGCTATAAAAAAGTTCAAGTACTTCCTGTTTATAACTAGCATATATTACAAATATTTATCATAAATTAATGATGTGGTAATATTTATTTAGCAATCGCTTAATGTGAACCTTTTAACTATTGTAAGTTAAGTGATCTTAAGTTTTAATTAAGCCAAGCGGAAGAATCAACAGCGCCTATAATCTTTTTTATTGACTAATGATGACTATTTTGTAAAAAAAAACATGTTTTAAAAGGCAAGGTGTTAACTGCGTATTATAATGTATTATATTATTGATTTATTGACACATTGGAGCAACGCTGTGGAATTGTTGCTCCAAAACCATATTAGAAACGAAAGAAGATCTGTGCTCAGGTGGGACATACAAATGCTGTAACTTTACTAAATTTACATGATTTATTGATATATTAAAATTCAGCGAGGAAAATTTTGAGAAAACAATGACTGAAAAAGTCGATGTGTTTGATTGTTCAAATAGTCGAACTACGTAGCAGCTATATTATAGTTGTAGCAGGAATAGGTCGGCTGGACCGGGGCGGAGAGCGTGATCCTATCTCACAGAATATTAAGGCAAAAGAGCAGCATATTGATGCTGTGTTTCGTATGATGAGTGTAGAGAAACAGAGACCTTTTTTATTGGAAACAAATCATTTCATCTTAGTCTTCAGAGGTGACAACGCATCTGCATTTTGAATCTTAATCGAGAATAAATGTAGAAGTCTATGGGCTTCAAGACTCACTTGTCATCAGGTTGACTGTGTGCTCATTTGTCACCCACGTTCTATATTTTATACGTGATAGAGCCATACTTTAGCTATATTAGTAGTATAATTGTAGCACGAATGGGTCGGATCGACCGGGGAAGGACCACGCTGTCACAGAATACCAGCGTAAAATAGTAGCTTAACGCTGCTGTGTTTCGAATGGTTAGTGTAGATAACCGTAGACCCTTTTTACTGGAAACGAGACATTACGTCTTAGTCCTTACGGGTGATAACGCATCTGCATTTTCATTCGTAACGGAGGATAGATGTAGATGTCTATGGGCCACAGCAATCACTTACCATCAGGTGGACTGTGTGCCCGTTTATTAAGCTATCCTATAAGAAAAATATAAAAAATGTGAGTTGATGACTTATGTCCAGCAACGGTATAGTGGCAGTGTGAGATTATCCACTACTCCTTGTCTTCCCGTAGGTGTCGAAGGAGGCAATAGACGGAAACAAACCAGAAATGAGCAGCGGCCTCTTCCTAGTAAAAAAAAACCTAGGGTTTGCAACTCACTTACCAAGCATGGCAACTATAGCCACCATCCCCTCTATGAAACAATCTATGGGTGTGGCCTATGTTCAGCATTGTACTTTGATAAATTGCAAGATCAATGGTTATGTAACTGTTTACGAGATGCTTGGTTGATGTAATCATGAATAATCATCATCACTATTACAGCTCTTCACAAGCCCACTGCTGAACATAGGCCACTCTCAATGAATGCTACAAAGCACGGTCCTGAACCTGCGTCCATCGACGTGCATATCTTACCAGGTCATCTAGTGGGGGGCCACCCAACACATCGCTTACCGGTACTAGGCTGCCTCTCAAGAACCTTTCCTCCTCATCGGTTGTCGGTTCTTCGAGCCGACCGGCCCATTGACACTTCAGCTTACTTATCCGTGATCATCATAGTCCTTTTAAAATTACTTCGGTTATCAATTACCACCTATAATGACATCTAGAGCTGTGTGCCTATCAGAGGGTGCACATTAATAAAGTTTATTTGTTTGGTTTTCCAATACAATGTAGCCGCAGACGTTAAAAAACCTAAAGCGTTCACATTTATACGTTTTGTGAGCCGTTTTTCTGATCAAGTACATTTTAATATAACGTTGCCTAACTGCTGATCACGTGGTCAAGGTTTCGAATCCCAGATATGACCAAAATCAGTTTTATAGTTTTTCTGGTAACTAATTCTTGGTAGCAGCCCGGAGTCGGTTTGTAAGTTTGCATTATTACAGCCTAGTCCCTCGAAGAACACGTAAAGCTGTTGGTCCTGCGCCTGATCTTCCTCCGGTCGGGTCGGATTGTCGTATCATTGGATTTCGAGAGTGTGGAAATAGAGAGTGCACATAAGTTTGTACACATATTCTTGCACAATAATCTTGTACTGCACAGATGGCTAGTCTCAAAAGACTGGCCGGCGAGGTTAGTACTTTTTGTGTATTAGTGTTTTATTAGCTAATAAATATTCTATATATTTGAATGTTATGTAAATAAATCAACGTGGTAGAGCCATGCTGCAGTTATATTAGTAGTATAGTTGTAGCACGAATGGGTCGGCTCGACCGTAGAAGGACCATGCTCTCACAGAATACCAGCGTGAAATAGTAGCTTAATGCTGCTGTGTTTCGTATGGTGAGTATGGAGAACTGGAGACCCTTTTTACTGGAGACGAGGCATTCCATCTTAGTCATCTTAGTCGGGTGACAACGCATCTGCATTTTGATTCGTAATCGAGGATAGATGTAGATGTCTATGGCCCGCAGCAACCACTTACCATCAGGTGGACTGTGTGCTCGTTTTTCACCCTATCCTATTAAAAAAAATTGTTTATGTGCCTTTAGCCCGAAATATTCATGTTGCATATTTTGAAAACTGAACGGGACACTTCACTTTTAATTTTCATACTTTTAATTTTATCACTGACGCTTTCACATACATACAATAACCTTGCGTCTTTTGTTAGTGACCTACCTCCTGTAAAGCAATTTTGAATGCTGCTATAGTTACTCATAACGAATAATTGGTACACTGAGAGGACATTACATTTCATTATAAAATAAGAGTGACGAACGAGTATACAATCCACCTGATGGTAAGTGAATGCTGTAGCCCTTAAACATAAAGATAATGATCCATCTTCTGTTAAGAATCTTAATGCAGATGAATAAAACGAATGCATCGATTTCAGTGAAATGTGTCTGTGGTTCTCTATACTCACCATATGAAACACAGCACAGCATTAAGATGCTATTTTACACTGGTTATCTTTAAAACTTATTGAAATAAGATATTAAATTATTATAAAATTTATATCTTTATATAAAAACAGGAAGAGAAAAACAATTAATGAATCGATTTCAAAACATGTATATCCTATTCATGTTCGCAAACTTATAATTCTTATAATTATGTACTCCGTTAATAATAATCTTCGCCGAGGATTTAAACCCGGAACCATTAGCAAACTTACTTCTTCATTAGCGATCACGCCTATACTTCATATGCCTTTTTTAAGTTTACAACGTCAAATCAAGTAAGCGATCTTCTGACAATAAACCTCTTCGTTTTTTATTCGTTAATTACATCATATAAAAGTCATATAGTAATTAAGCTAACACACGGGCTTACTTATAGTAACTTATGATTTTTTTTATACATGACTAAATATCGGAAACATCGTTTCAAGTTTGGAAGAGCTATATTGTTTAATTAGAAATGATAATACTTTCATAGAAATTGAATTGAATCCTACCTACTGTAGGTTAATTGTAATATGCTTATAACCTTCGCTCAAGTGCAAGCAATAAATTGACAAAGTTTCAGTGCAATCTGTAGAACGGTATGGCAATGCATTAAATATGAATAAATAAATGTTATTTTTTATATGTTAAGATTAAATCACGCATATAATTTAACTTAACGTGTCGTCCATTAAAAAATGGATTCAGATAGACTTGGTATATATAGCTTTTCATTTATATATTTGTCTTCCTTTGATCAGTTAATACTGGGCGGACCAATACGCATTTACCAGACAAATAAAATTTATTTTGAAGGGTAAACTTCTTTAGAATCGTTGTGTGTAACAACTTATGACATTCGCATCAATTTCCACCACATCATCATTACCATTAATCCCTTCACAAGCATACTGCTGAGCATTGGTTATTAACAACGAATACCGCAAAGCACGATTCTAAGCCACCTGCATCCATCGACTTTCATCATGACTTACCAAGTCGTCAATCTATCTATTAGTTACATCATGTCCATCCATTACATCCTATAAAAGTTCACAACCGAACACAGGCCTTCTTCATAGATTTCATATAAGGGGGATTTTGCCATAGTTGCCACTTGCCTCATTAGGAGAAATTTGCCATAGTTACCACGCTTAGCAGGCGAGTTGGCAACCACAGTTTTTTATTATTTTGCGTTGTTATCAGGAAGATATTGCTGCCCATCATCTGTCGCCTCATTTCCTCCGTCATTTCTCTGGCATTTCCTCTGTCATTTCTCTGGCATTTCCTCTGTCGCCTCTCACAACACCCACGAAAAGATATGGGGTAGTGGATATTCGTACACCGCCATCACACGTTTATAGTCAGCTACGTAGTATAGCATCGTCATTACACTTTTTTATAAGGGTGAAAAACGAGCCCACAGTCCACCTGATGGTAAGTGGATGCTGTGGCCCATAGACATCTACATTAATACTCGATTAGGAATCAAAATTCAGATGCGTTGCCATCCCTGAGGTCTAAGATGGGATGCCTCGTTTCCCGTAAAAAAGGTCTCCGGTTCTCCACACACACCATACGAAACACATCAACATTGAGCTGCTATTTTACGCTGATACTCGTATTGCCGTGAGAGCGTTGTCCTTTCTCGGTCGAGCTGACCCAATCCTGCTACAACCATAATATAGCTGTAGCGTGACTCTACCACGTATAAAAAAACTTCATAATTAAAATTAAATATGTGATATATCTTATGCTGCGTGGTGGCGTTGTAAGATAATACATCAGCCCATTACATACCGTAAGTGTCACAAATAGCAAAAACTATTAGAAGTTAAAGTTACAATTATATCCTATATACGTCCCACTGCTGGGCACAAGCCTCCTCTCATTTCTGAGAGAGTTTTAGGGCAAGGGAATGCCCGCCGCGTTGCGTCAATAGGTGTTTCGAATTACACATGTCTTTGAAATATATTTTTCTCATTTCTCAGTCATGCAGGTTTCCTCACGATGTTTACCTTCAACGCCGTGGGCATGGTCAATCAGTACTTAAAATTGCAATTAACAATTTTATTGGTGCCGGCGGGGATCGAACCCGGGTTTCTCACGTACTGTGAAATTTACCGCGAGCGCTTAGCCCCTCAGTTACCACGGCTAAATATATTGCTCTACATATTTCGGTTTAAAATACAGGATATGTCGAAATGCGTCTGGTACTGTGACTGTCCCGCACTTTGACATCCCGTTTTGATTTTATATAAGAGGGGTCAAACGACCATGCCACTCACCAGATGGTGATTACTGCCACCCATGCACAACAGCAACACCACGGGAATTGCAGGTGCGTTACCGGCCTTTTCAAAGGAGTAAGCTCCTTTCTTGAATGTCCCTAAGTCGTATGGGTCCGGAAAAATCGCCGTTGGTAAACAATTCCACGGAGAAGTTGTACGTTCCTAGTAAAACGCACAGTGGTAGACCGCCAGGCATCCAGATGGTGAGGTTGGTACCGTTACCCCTTCACTTCGCCTACCGGTAGGAGACTGCCACTCGAGAAACTTTTTTCCCTAACAGTTGTCGGTTCTCCGAGCTATATGGCCGGCCCATTGCCATTTCACCTTACTAATCCGTTGAGCTATGTCGGTCACTCTGGTTCTACTGTGGATATCCTCATTTCTAAGTCTATCACGCAGAGAAATCCTAAAGAGGTAAACTATTTACTAATTTGTGCCCCGAGCATAACCCTCTCCATTGCTCGCTGAGCGACTTAGTGGGTCCTCATACGGCCAGCAGTGAAGGACCACGTCTCAGTTCCATAGGTCATCACTGGCAACACGCACTGGTTGTACAATTTACTTTTCAGGTTTTGAGGTATACCTGACGAGAAGATGTCGTAATTTCCCGAACACTGCCCAGCCGAGTTGAATCCGTCGATTGACCTCTCGGTCGAAGTTAACCTTTCAGCGGTCGCACCCCTGCGCCGAACACAAGCAGTCGCCCGCGGTCTGTGATTCCGCAATTTTAAGTGTCTTGTTTCGGAAAAATTGAATATTTCGACTATAGACTATTGTATAGCACATGATTAAAAACAGGTCTAAAACATGTAAAATAAAATAAAAACAGTTTATTTACTCGTTATTTTTATTACTTATTTAATAGAACAAAGGTCTATAAAGACTCAGAATTTTCGTTCCTGGGTGAAAATCACCGTTATAAATCGACAAACACAAAAACAAATTAAATTTTCTTTTTAATACTAACAACTTAGAAGTTTGACTATAATTATCCTAGAAATAAATCACATTCAACGTCAATGGTACTGTGTAATAGGAACTCTAAAAGTACGTTTATTTTGAGATCATTCTATGTAATATTCTAGTTATAATCTAAATTATAATAAAGTAAAATAAGGAAAACATACTTAAAAGCTACCAATTATTATTTAAGAAAAACTATAACAAATTATTCGTTATTATTATCCATAATATCTACTTAAGATGAACATTCTCGGCATATAACAATCATATGTTCTAGACACATGTATTTTCTATATTTGAAACAACTATACTCGTACTTTACTCACACCGCACAGTAAGAGTAATCAAATCGATCCCTTTATTTCTGTTAGTGTTACTTGTCGAGCATCTCTTTTCGAGAATAGCTGGGCTGTATATTTCAACAACTCACCACTGATGAAGTAGGAATAACATTCCGTAGGTAATCTTGAAGCAAGAAGAGGTGGCAAAACTCTAGGGAATTGTTCTCTAATTATATTGACAAATCTAGTTCTCATTGAAACTAGAGGGTTTGCACTTTAAACAGTCCCGTCTTTTCCAGTATACGAGGTGTGTTCAAAAAGTAAGGTGACTTTTTGAATTTCGCGGGCAACGCACATTCGATTTTCGATTTTTGTATTTTGTTGCGTTGGTACACATGTCCTGAGCATATGTTTCAAGTTTGAAGTGTATAGCATGTTTAGTTTATTTTTGACAGTTACAAAGGTCAGACGTACTTTGGTGTGCTCGGCGATTTTCTTCTATCAAAAAAAATGGATCAGAGAATTTGCATCAAATTTTGTGTAAAAAATGGAATTACGTGCTCCAAAACACTTGAAATGTTGACAATGGCATACGGTGAGTCTACTCTTAGTAAAAAAAAAACGTTTATAAGTGGTACAAGCTCTTTCAAGATGGCCGAGAAGATGCCAATGACGAACCTCGCTCTGGACGCCCCAGCACGTCAACAACCGATGAAAACGTTGAAATAGTGAAGAAAATTGTTTTGGAAAATCGTCGAATCACTATCAGAGAAGTTGCGGAGGATGTTGGCATATCGGTTGGCTCTTGCCATGAAATTTTTTCGGATATTTTGGGCATGAAATGTGTGTCAGCGAAATTTGTTCCAAAATTGCTCAATTTCGCTTTTTGCTTGTGAGAGGTTTTTTGACCAAAAACAACACTACAATCATGCCTCAGCCACCATATTCACCGGATTTGACCCCATGTGACTTTTTCCTGTTCCCAAAACTGAAGAGACCTATGAAAGGACGAAGATTTGCAACGATTGAAGAGATAAAAACTGCATCGCTGAAAGAGCTGAAGGGTATACCAGAAAGTGATTATCAGAAATGCTTTGACGATTGGAAAAAGCGTTGGCACAAGTGTATTATATCTGAGGGGGATTACTTTGAAGGGGACAACATAAATATTGATGAATAAATAAATAGTTTTTCATAAAAATATAAAGTCACCTTACTTTTTGAACACACCTCGTACGCACTTCATTGCTGGTCTAAAAATTGACGATATAATGATAGAGGAACGTTATCGTCATAGCTGTCACTAAGCTTAGCATCCGATTAAACATGCACAAGATGTGTGTCATCAAAAACCTCATCTTCTGATTCCAACTCCTCTAGTTTGCAAGAAACTCGACGTTCTAAGTCTTCGTAATTCATTGTCTACAACGAAAATACATTTTTTTATACTATACTTTTATGATATTATAATGTAAAACATAAAAAGTAATAATAAGATACACAAAACATGAAATATTTACCATCGTTTCACTTTAATTGCACTGGATTGTTCTGGAACATAATCGGTCGCGCGCGGAATCTGAGACCGCAAACACAAATAAGAAAGCACATGTGCACGCGACGAATGTCACGGGGCCACTGAGGGGTGCTACCTCACCTTCCCGAGGATATCACGGAAGCCCAAGAGTATATTGTTTATAGTTTTAGTAAATTGACTGACCCCGCGCGAACGTTGGAAGGTTAAACTTACCTAGTCGGACTATTTGTCCCAGGTAAACGTACTCGTCAACAACTTCGAGCATAGTGCTCCCAACAACTACGGGCATAGTTGTGACATGGATATTAAACATGATCCTTGTATCCGTTTGGAGGCACTATTGAGGTTATTGAGCATAGTGCTTAGGTCCTCCAGCGATTCTGCCATAAGGACTATATCGTCGGAAAATCGAAGGTAAGTAATGTACTCGCCATTGATGTTAGTACCGTAACCTTTCCAGTCCAGTAGTTTGAAAACGTCTTCCAATGCAGTGGTGAAGAGTTTCGGGGATATAACGTCACCCTGTCATACACCTCTCTGCAGTTGGATAGGTTTCGTACTCTGATTCTGCACTCGGACAGCTATTGTAGCCCTACTATTTAAATACTTCAGCACTTCGATATACCGACAGTCACCGTGGTACCGCTGAAGGGACTGTAGCACCGCCTAAATTTCGACGGAATCAAAGGCTTCCTCATAGTCCACATACGCCAGGCAAAGTGGCAGATTGTACTCTTCAGACTTCTGTACAATTTTCCGAAGGGTATGTATGTGGTCTATTGTGCTAAAGCCTTTTCGAAAACTGGCTTAATCGGAAGGCTGGAAGTCGTTGAGTCTGCGTGCGAGACGATTCGCAATGACTCGGCACGTAGACGCGGCTCAGAAGGGATATCTGTCTGTAGATCGTCAAAAGAGTCACTTTTCTTGAAGAATAAGACCACCGCACTTGAAGTAGTGCCTCCGTGGAGGATAGAATGAAAGAGCTTCTGAAGGACTTCAAGTACCGGTTTTCCACCCGCTTTCAGAAGCTCCGCTGTAATTCCATCCTCGCCCGGGGACTTTCCGTTTTTAAGGTGCTGGAGAGCCATTCTAATCTCGCTCAGACTGACGTTCGGGATATCATCGTAATGGTGCCGGATAAGACTTATTATTATTTTACTGAACATATTATTTTAGCCTTATTAGCCTCCCCATTATTTATGAAAGTAAGTTGTGTAAGAAATTGTAATAATATAAAGCATTTTAAGAATAAGCTAAAATCATATGTTATAGATAACATTGTATAACTGCATATCTTCAATTTTAAACATATGAATATTGTATTAATAGAATATTCATATTTTTAAAAGATTATCATTTCATAAATACATATGTTTAAATTAAGTAAATTAAAAGTGAAACAAATTAATTAAGATAATATTTTAAAAAAACAATGAAGGTTATATAATGCATGCTACCGTGTAAATACTGTTAATATTATTTCTAATATATACATACTTAAACTCTTTATAAAAGAACAATTGTTCTTTAAGAGAAATACATGTCTTTAACCCAAAAGTGCCTCATTCGCCGTCTTTTTACTTTTTAGTTATTATAATTAACACGCAGCCGCCCTTCTCCTGCTTTGTTTTCCTTCGTCATATCTTACGACATCCATGGGATGGTATTGGATAGTGGATATTCTTAAACCACCCTTACATGGTTTAATTACTTATCTACTACAAAACAGGCATACACTTGAGGAGCCGCTTTTGGATCATAAATAATATAATAAGGCTAATAGCGCCCTAGTTACTTAAAGTTATTTTAAATCGTTATGCAAATTTAGTTTAAATCTCATGTTAACATCGAACAAGATGTATTATGCGAAGATAGGCCAACAAAGGTCCCGTAGTACGTGTCATACCGTACACGGCAATATTGCTCGCTTGCTCTTCACAATTGCAAGTTTCTATACCCGATATCGTCAGACGTAGCAAGGACATCGTGAATGACTTTATGTAAATATTCCAAAGCTTCTTTGACATATTTACATGTTACCAGTCGAAATTAATTAGCTTGTGAACAATGATTTTTTAAATTTACACGAACACTACACATTGAATAAAACTAAATTTACGGATTTTATCGCGTTTATTTCACTACTTTTACTTATTTTTAATTTCCGACGTTTCGGGTGCTTTACAGCACCCATGGTCACGGGGGGACTGAGATGTTTGACGTCCCAATGTCATAGTTAGTCCGGCTACCTTCAGTTTTTTGAATATTAATTTTTGGTCCGATTTACGCAAAACGAGCTTATAGTATCATGAAGTCTTGCAGTGGTATGCTTAGGTTTGGGTTTAATTTTGTTAATTATAGGATCCCAAGCAGGTGGCAGCACCCATCCATCTTCTCTATTGAAATTTGGATGTTTTTTAATTTCAATAGCCTTACGTATCATCCTTGGTAGGAATCGATGTTCTTTCGCGAGGATTTGTGGTCTATCAAATCTGATGTAATGGTTGGGGCCATCTAGAATATGATCGCAAACTGCAGACTTCCCGGAACGTTGATGCTTCACGTCAGCTATGTGTTCTTTTACGCGGGTTCTAATTGATCTCTTTGTTCGCGCTATATATGAAAGACCACAATCACAATCAAGCTTGTACACTCCTGCATCTTGTAGAGGAATATGACACTTGAAGGATGGTAAGAACTGACTAATCTTCTTCGTCGGCTTGTAGAATGTTCTAATAGAAGCTCTCTTCAAGATGTAGCCAACCTTGTCTGTGACTCCTCTGACATATGGTAGTACAGCAGGTACACGCTCGACTGTGGCCGGCTTCACTCGGTCACTGTGACAGAGGCGCGGGACCCGAAGCTTGTTGTCGTCCAGAACCTGCTTGACGTGCTGAAGCTCGGCTGCCAGGTGTTTGCTGTCACAGATCCCTCGTGCTCTCTGAAACAAAGATTTACCCACGGTAGCTAACTGTGAAGGATGATGGTGAGATTCACCGTTTAAATATCGGTTTGTATGGGTCCTTTTCCTATACACAGTGTGACCACAGAAAACATCTGGCCGCCGAACTTCAGCACGTCAAGCAAGTATTGCAAGACAACAAGCTTCGGGTCCCGCGACTATGTCACAGTGACCGAGTGAAGCCGGCTACAGTCGAGCGTGTACCTGCTGTACTACCATATGTTAGAGGAGTCACAGACAAGGTTGGCTACATCTTGAAGCGAACTTCTATTAAAACATACTACAAGCCGCCGAAGAAGATTAGTCAATTTTTACCATCTGTCAAGTGTAATATCCCTCTACAAGATGCAGGAGTGTACAAGTTAGATTGTGAATGTGGTCTCTCTTACATAGGTCAAACAAAAAGATCCATAAAAACCCGCGTGAAAGAACATATAGCTGACGTGAAGCACCGACGCTCCGGGAAGTCTGCAGTCTGCGAACATGTTCAAGATCGTCCCCACCATTACATTCGTTTTGATAAACCACAAATTCTCGCAAAAGAACACCGATTCCTACCAAGGATGATACGCGAGGCTATTGAAATTAAAAAACATCCAAATTTCAATAGAGAAGATGGATGCGTGCTGCCACCTGCTTGGGATCCTATAATTACCAAAATTAAACCCAAACCTAAGCATACCACTGCAAGACTTCATGATACTATAAGCTCGTTTTGCGTAAATCGGAACAAAAATTAATATTAAAAAACTGAAGGTAGCCGGACTAACTATGACATTGGGACGTCAAACATCTCAGTCCCCCCCGTGACCATGGTTGCTGTAAAGCACCCGAAACGTCGGGAATTAAAAATAAGTAAAAATAGTGAAATAAACGCGATAAAATCCGTAAATTTAGTTTTATTCAGCTTGTGAACAATTTTAATTCTCATGTTAAAATAGGCAATTTCAAGTATAAGAATATTTGTTCTATTGTTAAATGTCATGTGCTCAAATGCGACAACTCTCTATTGAAGAACTACTAACCGGCTTTTCTTCTGATGCGTGCCTACGTGCTGTTTTCAAAAGTCATAACCAATCGTTTCGAATGCAGACTGGACAACTTCCAGCATCCCAAACAAGCCGGTGTCCGATAACGCTTTAGTAATATACGTAGATCACAGACATACCATTCGGAAACTTGTACAGAAGACTTACGTTTGTGAGTCATGAGAAAGCCTTTGATCCCGTCGAAATTTGAGTTGTGCTACAGTCCCTTCAGCGATGCCAAGTTGCATGTCGGTATATCGAAGTGATGAAGTGTTTGTACAGTAGCCTACCTTGTATGGCTATCCGAATACAGAACCACAGTGCGAAACCCATCCAAATGCAGAGAGGTGTAAAACAGGGTAACGTTATATGAAACTCTTCACCACTGCATGGAAGGCGCTTTCAAGCTACTAGACAGGAAAATGTCATTTTGCTGATGATATATTAAGTGCTTATAGAAGAATCGTTGGATGATCTCAGCACTACGCTCTATGATCTCAATAGTCTCCCCCAAAGGATAGGTCTTTGAAATAAACATATACAAAACAAAAATCAGGTGTAAATTTCATGTCACACATATGCCGGTAGTTGCTGGGGCCACTACGCCCAAGGTTATAGACGGATAGTCTCCGGAGTGAGGATATCTTCATCAGAACGAGAGTAATCGACATAGCGCAACGAATCAATAAATAGAAGTGACAATGGGCAGACCATTTAGCTTGAAAAACCGACTACCGATGGAGATTAAAGGTTTTTGAGTCACAGCCTCGTACCGGTAAGCGAAGTGCCCCAACTAAATGGAATGACGACTAAGTTAGAGATACTTTGACAGATACAGGTGGCTTAGGATCGTGCTTTGTGACATTCCTTCGCGAAGGTTCGGCGGAGTACTTGTGATATGCTGAATGAAGATAGTGAAGAAAATACGACTCTTATTTCTATAGTTTCTTGTTTTCATTTATTTTTATTTTGAACATACACCGCCATTTAGAAGAAATCTCTTTTAGCATGAAAGTTGGCCATTGTATAATAAAAAGACACATTTTCTGTGATTTGTAATTTTTGTTTATAATGTGCATTGTCTTTTTCATTATATTTTTAATTGTATATATTTCAATGCTTGGTATTTTATTTATAAATTATATATTATATTGTACTTTAAATTTGTATTTATTTATACAGGGTTAATTTGCAATAACCGGCCAAATTTACAGAGATAGTTCAGAATAAGTAATAGACGTAAATGGTGAAGAAACATTTACTAAACATATTCTGTCCTTTTAATCTTATTTATATCATTATTTATATATTTGAACTTAAATTTAAAATTTGAAAAATAAGCCGTTTTGTTTTTTTTCCGCGTTCTCTGTGGAATCGTTTACCACCGGCGATAATTTCGGGCCGATATGACTTAGGGACCTTCAAGAAAAGAACTTACTCCTTTCTAAAGGGCCAGCAACATACCCGCAATTCCCCTAGTGTTGCGGTTGATCATGGGCGGCGGTAGTCACTTACCATCAGGTGAGCCGCATGTTCGTTTGCCCCCTCTCCTATAAAAAATATTTGTGAATAATTCATTGAAAAGTTAATTGCATTTGTAAGTAATTGGTTTTAATTACAAACATTTTTGCTGTCCAAGAATGTACGTAATTAAAGCGTTCGTTGGTTAAACGATGACTTTATTTTTAGCTTCAGTAATTAATTATTGCATACTAAAAATATGTGACATATACTTTCCACTCATCTATTTATTTCATCCTATAAAATTCCGCAGATGAACATAGGTCTTTCACATAGATAGCCTTATAGGGAGGATTCGCCATATTTACCACGCCTGGTAGACGGATGAGCAACCGAAGTGGTTTTATTATTTTGTGTCGATTTGTTTTAAATTCCCTTTGTCGCCTCTTACATACCCACGTGACCATTCACTAACCCATATCGGGTTAATGAATATTCTTACACCGCTTCTACACATTTTTCCTTAGTGTTTCTTTTTATAGGATAGGGTGACAAACGAGCACACAGTCTACCTGATGGAAAATGGTTGCTGTGGCCCATAGACATCTACATCTATCCTCGATTACGAATCAAAATGCAGATGCGTTGTCACCCGTGAGGACTAAGATGGAATGCCTCGTTTCCAGTAAAAAGGGTATCCGGTTCTCTACACTTACCATACGAAACACAGCAGCATTAAGCTACTATGTTACGCCGGTATTCAGTGAGAACGAGGTCCTTCCCCGGTCGAGCCGACTCATTCGTGCTACAACTATACTTCTAATATAACTGCAGCATGGCTTTACCACGTATAAATGTTTATCTTACTGTATGTTTTATTAAATTCCAGAATCGTTTGTTTATCTAATTTTCTCAAATTTAATAAAAAGTAACAATATCTTATGCCCAGCTTTTGTTTACCTTAACGTATAATAAAATTCTTTAAATTAAACATACTATATATGACGACGTTATATACTCATTTGAAAAATATTGCTGCAAAAAAGACTAGTCTCAAACGGAGAATCAACATACTCCCACACAAATAAGCGAAATAATTCTGCTATGTTCTGTACAGAGATGAGAAGCGAACCCATTTTTACCAGGGCGATATATTTCATCCCGAGGAATGATAATTTGGATGCTTAATCAACTAGAGAGTTCATAGCTGCAGGTGGTTCAGGGTAGTGTTTTGTTGCAATAAATGAAGGTGTATGTTTAAATAGCTATCTGTGATAGATTGTGATTAACATGAAACTGTATGTACATCAATATATTTAAAACGTGGTAAAGCCACGCTGCAGAATAAATGGGTTGGCTCAACCAGGACCACATTTTTACAGAACACCAACGTAAATTACAAGAATAATGCTGTGTTTTACGTGGTGATTGACGAGAAATATATACCCATTTTACAGATAACGAAGCATTTCGTCAGGGGTGTCATATAGATGATCTATATCTTTAGGTCACAGCTTCCACTTACCAAAGTGAATTGTGTGCTTGATTGTCATTCTTACTTCTATAAAAAAGTATTACCTACTAGCCAGTCTATTAGTGTGTTGTTTAGCAGTTAACCGAACACACTAACAGTAGTCGAGTGAGGTCCCAGGTTCGAATCCTGGTTCGGGTCAAAATCAGTTATTGGGTTTTCTGTCTGAAATTCTCAGTAACAGCCCGGAGTCGGGAAGATGGCGGTGTTTCATTTCCGTGCCTCGGAAAACACATAAGGCAGTTGGTCTTGGGCCCGACTTTCTTCGTTCATGTGAGATTACCGTCACATTGGGTAATGAGAGTGGGGGAATAGAGAGTGCACCTGTGCTTGCGCATACACTTGGACACTATAATCTTTTACAGCGCAAATGGCAAGTCTCCGTTGAGACTTGCCACCGTAACCGAAATTCTGTCTGGAGGACGTTGTGTCTGGTTAGCAGCAGTGTAGTATCCTGTGAGATTCATAGTAAGTGAAAAAGGTAAACGCGAGTAAATCTCATAACGTCCGATGGATGACCAGTGCATACATCTCGTTAACGCCAGACGTAAATTACACAGACCGGCGACAGGAAAGCGTCAAAGGCGAAATGTCTGCTATTCTGAACCTTAATCCGACTACCAAGCGTGGAGATTAAGGCAAATCTTCCTAACGATTGTAGGAGAAGAAAAAAAAAAGAAAAAAGTAATATGTAAGATTGTCAGTAGCGGCATGGTTTAGTGTTTTCTTGCAACTCCATGAGATCCCACGGAACAAGTCCTGATCCACGGATCTAGAGTTCCTTCTCATGCGATTTGTGTATATAAAATGCAACCACGACGGAGAAAAGAAGCAAAGTTGTATACTACTCCATATTTGAAAAAAATGTTTACTGCAATTGGCATTCCTGAACTAAAGTATGCCAATTGCAGTAAACATTTTTTTAAGTACTTTAAGCTTCTTAGCAACAACTAAAACGGTCTAGAATAAACTGTCATTTCTACATCAAACCTGACCTCTGGGTCACTTCATAAATAGTCATTAGGCTCATCTCAACTGTAAATCCGGCACGGAACGAATATTTGTATAACCTACAAGTAATTGTTCCGGGTCTGGATATTTGTCCTTGTGAAATTTATCTTTGTAAACTGCCCCCACGATACAGGAGAAAATCCTAGTGTGGATGTAACGTCTTTAAAAAAAATGGCGAACAATTCCTAAACGAGTCTAAACTCATTTTGCTCGACCAATCCTTTTTTGGCCCGAGTCTGCGTAAGAATTACGTTCCATTGAGCAATTGCTGTAATACCATTCCTGCATTTTAAATAAAATATAACGTCGCTTCTTTTGATGTATTATGCATTAGATAAAAATATGTGTTTGCCATTGGTATAAGTTGATTTCTAAATATGGCTTAGGCGCCAGTTAGGTCTTAAAGTATGAAAGCGCCGTTTTGTATGAGAAAATTGAAATAAAACATTAAATAATCGAATTATTTTCCGAAACTTTCTTTCACACATTCTTATCATTTTATGGGCAGTTTGTTGCTGTGTTTGTTGAAATCAACTGCAAAACAATTAGTGACTTAATAAAAACAAAGAAAGGAGAAATTTTTGCGTGATAAAGTTCGAAAAAACTAGGAAAAAAGTGCAAGTCTGTTTGTGCAAAGTATGCCCCAGGCTTTCTTTATTGTACTTAAATAAAGTTCGCGAGGTACCCATCTCTCAAGCTTTTTTATGTTACTGAATAGCTATTTTAATGGTGTTATAACATTTTTACACTTACACCAAAACTCAAAGTTTGCTCAGTAGCAGCTTGAGGTGGATCCATTTCCACAATCGCTTTAAGCTCGTCCGTTTTATTCACTAAATTAATCTCATGGCGGTCACGACGTCAATTTCTAAGCTCAAAATTTTGTTAACGAAAGCGATTAAACCAACAACGCACAGACCGTTCGTTAATAGTTCTAGACTAATAAGGGCATCCACGATTCACTTTTTCTGTCACCATGTCAGCGCCAGCTAGGAAATAGGGTGAAATATTTGACAGCTTTCATAGCGAGGAAAGTTTGTTGCAAAAGTGTCGAGATTAATGTTTCCTTCTAAAATATTAGATATATTTTATATTAGAAATGAAAATGTCAAAATCAGACATTCTTAAATGTAGATAAATTAATAAAAGGTTAAAAATGTAGAACAAATTAAATAATACAACACAGAGGCATTGTTTTGAGTATATGCTTAAATTAGAAACCGAAAAACATAATTCGATTGCAACCATCCAATGATAATGACACTGTGTGTCCAACTAGCGACATCTGGCGAGCGTAAAATTGTTAAACCTCAATTCTGTACTCTCGTTAACTCTGCATCTGATTATAGGTGTTTGTCTCCCTGACTGATTTTAATCATAATGTCAATTATTGAATCTATCTTTATGCATAAAATTCCGGTGTGAGTGTTATCGTAATATGTTCGTAATTAACGGCTGTGTGTAATCCAGTGACGCTATTGTTGAGATACAGGAATCACCCAATACTCAATACTCAATAACTTTATTGCATTCCATAGGTTACAAAAGGTGTTACATAGTTTTATGGTATCTCTATAGTATCTCATGGGCACAGCAATATTATGAAAGAGGAACATTTATTTTGTTCTATTATTATTATTGCTAAATAATTATTTAATATTAACATTCATTATATTATATAAACATACACACGTTGAATATGGAATACGGCTATTATAATTGTTATTATTTATTAATTGATTTTGACATTTGATATATTATTATAGGTAGCACAATTGAATTTTTATTAAATTATTTAAATCATTTTAAATTTTATTATAAGTTTTTATTGTAATTTATTTAGTAGGATGGCATTTCCTTATTACCTAACATTATTTATATCAATATTATATTATATTTTTATCTTCTAAAAATTCAGAAGTACTATAGTAACACTTGTTTATAAGTAGTTGCTTTAATTTTTTTTTAAATGGTTTTTCGTTCTTAATGTTTTTTTTTTTATATATATATTCGGGTAATTTATTATATACTTTTATAGACATGGCAAATGGCTGGATGAATGAGATTTTAGTTTTGAAGTTGGTTGACAAATTTGCATAGTTCCAAAATATAGATACAGGGCAGACTTAAAATGTTATACTTCTTAAAGTAAGGCTTACAGCTTTCTGTGTTTTGTAGATTAGCTATCATCCGTATTAGTTTTTTTTTTGTTTAGTTAATAAACTTGAGGCCTCAGTACTGCATCCCCATAGGACAATGCCGTAGCTGAGCCATGCATATGCATACGCGTAGTAGGTTGTTATCGCGGTGGTTACATCTGTTGTTTTTTTTTTACTTTTCGTAACGCGTACATAAAGCTGCTTAACTTCCTATGTAATTTTTCTATATGTGGTTTCCAAGTAATATGGGTATCTATTATTAGGTCTAGTAGGTTGTGCTCGTTAACTGTATCTATAGTGAAGCCGTCATTATCTATTTTTATATCTAATTTTGGTTTTTGATATGGGTGAAAAGACATTATTTTAGTTTTCGATAAGTTTATCCGCAGGTTTGTTTAGTTAGCCAGTCCGTTGTTCTTAATAATATATTGCTAATTTTTTCTGTTAGATTCATTTGGCTTGATATAAGAACAGAAATATAGTCCGCAAACATGACACAGTATTCCTTGAGAGCCTCTGCAAAGTCATTAATGTAAATTAAAAACATAAGACACCCCAGCACACTGCCTTGAGGTATTGAGGCATTATTAGTTTTAGTATCGGATCTAATTTTGTCAATTTTGTGTAATTTGTCATTAAAGTACTCAATTTCTACTATTTTGCGTTCTATTGTGTAAATATGACTTTAGCAGATTGTAGCACGGGCCTCTGATTCCTTGTCATATAATTTATTTAGTAATATGCTATATTGCACTGTATCGTATGCTTTTGACATATCTAATAGGATTCCTATAGCATATTTTTTATCGTTAATTATATTATGTATTTTTTGAATGTAATTATAAATTGCTAGAACTGTTGATTTGTTTTTGCAGAAACCGTTTTGACTTTCATTAAATATATTATATTTTTCACAGAATTTATAGATATGGTCGTATAATGCTTTTTCAAATATTTTATAGGCCGTGGGCAATAAGGCGATAGGTCGATAGTTGCTTGGGTCCGTTTGTGTACCTTTTTTGTAGATGGGTTTCACTAGTGAAAGTTTTTGTATATCTGGGAATACGCCTTCTTTTCAAAAGATTGGTTTACTAATAATGTTAGTGGATATACTAAAGCTCTTGCACATTGTTTGATCAATGTTGGGGGAATCTCATCAACACCATGGCTTAGTTTATTTTTTAGACTATTTAATATTTTAAGTATTTCTTCAAATCCTACTCTGCCTATAAATATTGAGTTTTCTGATGGATGTAAATCTGGAAGACCCTTTGCTTGTGGATGAACTGTTACACCGATATTGGAGAAGTAATCGTTAAATTTATCGGCGATCTGTTTTGGGTTAGAAGAAATTTGGTTGTTGATATTTAATTTAATATTCGATTTTACCTTTAAGTTTATTTTGTTTGTGCGTTCTCGAACAATATGCCACATTGTTTTTATTTTATTGTTAGACTGCTTTATCTTGTTTATATAGTGTAATTTTTGGACGTTGTTATAACCCTTTTTAATATTTTTCGTATTTCTTGTAATAATCTGTAAGAATTTTATTATTTGACCTTATAACGTGCGATTTAAGTAATCTTTTGTTATAACAAGACTTTTTTATACCAACGGTAAGCCATTGTTTTTTATAGTTGTTTTTTATTTTTATTACTTTTTTTGGTATACAATTATCTAGAATGTTAATTAAAGTTTGATGAAATATATTATAGTTATAGTTTATGCCTTTATTTTTTTATTAAGTATATTTTCCCAATTAAGCGATTCCAATGCAAGTTTAAAATTTGCTATATTTTTTTTTGTTGTATTTTCTGTTTTCGGTGTACCATATTTTTTGTTTATTTTGTTTAGAAAGATTTAGATGAATTACTGTGGCCCTATGGTCAGACAGGCCCAATTCTTGCACAGTTATTTATAGGTTTGTATCGCTAAAGTTTAGATAAATTAAGTCTAAGCATGTTGAAGTTGTTTTAGTGACACGTGTTGGACTGTGAGTTTGTTGATGAAGGTTATATTGTAGCATTAAGTCGGAAAGTGTATTTCTTTTATTTCCTTTTGTTGTGTCGTTTTTATATTCTTTTGCAGCATGTCAACATTAAAATCTCCGCCCAATATGATTTTATATTTATGAAATTTCTTATTTATGTGTAATGAAGAACAGTTTTATTTTTTCGTAAAATAAATCTTCCTTCTTTCCATTATAGTACAATGTCAACAAGATAGTATTATTTTTTATAAGCTCTACTGCACAAATTTCCACTACATATTCAATTGACATATTGTACATTTCTTTTAGTTCTAAATATTCTACCGTTTTTCAGCAGGATGCAGACGCCGGCTCCGGTGCGCGATGTTCTACAATACGATGCGGCTACTTGATAGTCGGTTAAATGTATCAGTTCGAGTTTTTCCGGAGATAGCCATGTTTCAGTAAAGCATAATATCTGGTAATCGGGATTACTTTGTACAAAGTCTTCTAATATATCTATTTTATTGCAAATGCTCTGAATGTTCTGGATAAGTATTTTGTCTTGTAAGTCTTTGGTTTCGAAAAAAGGATTTATTGATGCTTTTGTCGTATGTATCTTTATTATCTGTGTCTTTGTTATTTGTTGTATTTGTATTCAATATTACCTTTTTCCTTCTACGTATAAGTTATTATCTTTTATCACAGCATATAACCCCTTTTGTCTCGCTTTAAACATTTCTTCTCGCAATAATTTGTTGTGTTTTTGTGTAATGTCATCATAATACTTAGAGATGGCTAATTCAGTTTTTTTTGAAAAAATGTCTATGATCAATAAGGTATTTTGTCATCTTTTTACTTATCAATTCAATAACGAGGGGTCTAGTGTTTTTCCTATGTTTACCTAGTCTATATATGTCTTCAATATAACCGTTTAGATCCGTCTACATTCATAATATCTCTGAATATGTTTATAATTCTGTTGCATAAGCTGAAATCATTTTCATTGTGTTGTTCCATTAGTTTATAAAGTACTATTTTTCTTGAGTTTATTTCAGGTACTCAAAAGTTGTTCTCAATCTTTTTACTTAGTTGTTTTATATCTTCTAGATTCTTCCCTTGTGAGACCGGGGTAGATTGGTAGCTTCTTATCTGTATATTTACACTTCGGAAGCTATTTTAGGGCAGCTTTATTATAATTACAGCACGAATGGGCGGGCTCGACTGAGGAAGCTTGCACGGAATACCAGAGTGAAATAGGAGAATAGTTTTGATCTGTTTCGTATAGTAAACGACTAGAATCGGAGATAATTTTTTCATTCTACATCTTAGTCTACAGTGGTAACAATACACTGTTTTGTTTCTTATTCGAGGATAGAATAAAGGTGTCTATGGGCCACAGCATCCGCTTACTTTTACATAGACTGTGAACTCGTTTGTCACCTTTACGTTTAAACATTTCAACTGCATGAAAATATTGTTGTGTCATAAGTAGGTAGGGTAAAACACCCGGTAGTCAGCCCTGTGCCAGTACTCAGCCTTTACAGACATTATTTCCTTATAAATAGTGCTGATATTTGTCTACACCTTTAAAATAACGTTTAATTGAATCCATGTCTCCTTATTGATTAATATGCACACCTACGAACCAATAGCTCATCAGGTTGGTGAGCTATACTTGTTAATTTACACTGCTGTCAAAGACATGACTAGACGCATCGCTTTTGCAATTTTTTTCTTAAGGAAACGCGCTCGAGTATTCGTTAAATTTTTGGGTGTATTTGCTGTAATTTATGGTAGATTGTTGTACTGTTTTACACTAAAATGATTATTCTGTCATAAAGTTAACTATTAAATGCATTTTATTTGTTTGATATGTTGTAATTTAGGTGGCCGACTACCGGGTTTCGAATTTTTAGGGTAGATCCAGTACTCAGCCTTAAGTGGCTGACTACTGGTTTTTTCATGATTTTCTTATATGTGGTTGAGATTGCCGAAGCGAATAGTCCCAATTTTGCCCATTATTTTCGGTTTAACTCTTATGAGACGAAAAGTGTATTTTACCAGTAGTCGGCCGCGTACGAATGTAATTGCATATCGGGGGCCGACCAATGGGTCTACAAATCCAGTACTCAGCCGTTAGTCTTGTTGCATAAAATAGTACCTTAAAGCCTTTTAGTTTGGGTTGAATTTATGCACGGTTATTTTAGCGTGAATATCATTTTTTTAGAATTGTTTTAGAATTCCATAATGTCAAAAAGACCAATCCACCAATACAAAGAAGAGCAATTAATACAAGCTATGACTACGAAAAATAGTAAAATAGGAAGAAAAATACGTCTACAATAAACAGAATAAGATGCAACAACTGTGAAGAAGAATTGACTAGCGATACAGAAATTAATGACTTAAAAATATTGGATGTGACAATTGCCTTGCATGGTATCATTTGAACTGTACTGAATTCGCTGGAGAAATATATGAAAATATATATAATAAAGAATTTTTATGTCAAATATGCAAGAATAAGTGAGAGGCTGACTACAGGGTAAGACATGGCTGACTTGTGGAGAAATGAGGCTGACTACTGGTGAAAAGTGCCATAATTTGTTTACTACTGATTTTTTATATAATTCTATTATAAATATATTTTTTTGTTAATTTCTTTAGTAAATTTAATAAACAACTTTTCCAAAAATAATGATTGTTTTTGTTCATAGTGTTCAATATTTAAAATACAATTGAATCAAATTTTAGTCCTCACTAAAAGGCTGACTACTGGGTGTTTTACCCTATTCGCATAAACACATAGATACTAACTAATCCATTCAATACTCGTCCTAATCTATTCAAAAAATTCATAATTTAATAAAGAATTGATTTTATACTTATATTTCAATTTAAAACTAAAAATAATAATGACGATTGGTCTCCCGATTCTACATAAATTTTGCTTTATAGAATAGACCATTATTAAACTACTGTTTTAAACGAAACATTATTTACGTCGTAGCCGTTTATTATTTAGCGCCATCTGTCGATAGCAACGTTCACCGCTCAATGTTTTCGATGTCGAAATTACAGCAACGGCATCTTGCGATAATTTATACAACCCAAAAACATTGTAAAGGTATTCCTGTGATACAAACAATTCTGTATGCACGTTTGTTTGATTAAAAATGTATTTTATATACAATTAATGAAATTTTTATTTCTTTAATCTGTATATTTTTGAATTATCTATTTTAGCCAATAAACTTTTTTATTTTTATGTAGGTTATATAGATTTCAGCACCAACCGAAGCGTAAAATCCTTAATTCTGTTTTCTACTTTATTGGTTCCCGTCCTTCCTAAGGTTGCCGCCATTTTAACAAAAATATTTTATAGATATTTTTCTCATCTTTTTGTTTTGGTATACATTAAAAGTTATCCATTTATTTTTAGGTATTCTCTGTCTGGGATACCGTTTGTGTAAGTATCATCCGATTACCTATTTTTTCATCAAACAACGGTGCGTGCACTGCTCTGTTCCGGTCTGAAGTTTAGAGTACCATTATATTTACAGATATTGAGGTATTTCCCACATTTGTAGGTGACATATTATAGTAAAACCAACTCACTTACCTACATATGCCCAATGTAATGTTTAGTGATAAGATTATAGATAGGCTGTGATGTAGTATACTTTCCGTTGGCGTAGATATCGTTTAATATGCTGACGATACGTTGGTGGTTACCAGAGAGGTTACCTTTGAAAGATCCAAGGAGCTCGTCGAGCTTGTTTCTTCCTTAATTCGCCGTCGCCTGAATTTACTAGTTGGGATAAGAAAGAGCGTCTTATAAGACCGAGGCCCTATGATTCCATAATTGACGACGCGGCAGGGAACTACCGGACTCGAGCATCCGAGTGTGTGGGTCAGAAGTCAGGGTGGGGCAATACATGAAGTACGTGGTACATGAAGTACGTCGTTTTTACGTGGTAGAGCCACGCTGCAGCTATATTATGGTTGTAGCACTAATGTTTCGGCTCGACCGGGGAAGGACCATCGCTCTCACAGAAGACCAGCGTAAAATAGCAGCTTAATACTGCTGTGTTTCGTATGGTGAGTGTAGAGATCCGGAGACCCTTTTTTACTAGAAACGAGCCATTCCATCTTAGTCCTCAGGGGTGAAAACGCATCTACGTTTTGATTCTTAATCGAGGACAAATATAGATGTTTATGGGCCACAGCATTCACTTACCATCAGGTGGACTGTGTGCTCGTTTGTCACCTTATTCTATAAAAAAACCTTGGTTTCCACCTGGACAGTCGCTTGGGCTTTGAAGAACATTTCGATCGCTAATCCCCCCGGATAGAAAGGGTAGCGGGTGCTATGCATAGACTGCTGACCTATCTTGTGGAACTAAGGAAAGAAGTGCGTCGCCTCTATGCAGGAGTGATACGGTCCGTTGTCTTATACGTGACATCTGTATGGGTGAAAAAGCTGGTCATCCGATGCTGTAGACCTAGATTCTACAGTGAGGATCGGAGGATGGGTATACAGATCGTAAGGAGATACTGCACAATATCCTTTGAGGCGTCGACAGTAATGACTCACTTTCCACCTTTTTAGATACTGGTGGACATGGAATCGAGGGTGTACGACCGAATGCGGGCCCAATGCCAGAGCGCTGGGAGTGGGCCAGATGAGATGCTAGAAGTAGCTAAGCGGCAGGAACGACTTAACCCATTCGCAACGTGGCATGCTCGTCTCTCTGAAGAGCGTTATACGCGCAAACGCGTTGTCGAAGCAATCCTGCCGCACGTGGAAGCCGTGGTCAATTATCGAATAGGAAGACTCACCTACAGACTTACAAAGATAATAATCGGGCACGGATACTTTGTAAGATTGGACGCGAAGTGACGGCGAACTGCTTCCACGGCGATGGGCAGGACCAGGACTCCGCATCTCATACGCTGGTAACATGTTCAGCGCGGGAACTAATCGCGTTGGACATGTTGCAAGTGGGGAAAAATCTTCTTTCTTTATAATTTATTCAATTTAATAGCGATTTACTGTTGCCTTGGTTCGGCTGTTGTTTTAAAATGCTTGTAGCAGCCAGATTAATCAAACCGAAACGGGAAGAAATAATATATACTCCGCTGCTACCATAACGCGGAAGGCGAGAATAAATAAAAAAACATTATTCTTGGCTACTGAGATACTGCGGACTGTATATAGATAATTTGACGTTCTTATAAAGAAACAAGAAGCAGCCGCAAATATCATTCAGAGCCACACCGACTTCACACGCCGCTATCGTCACGTATCCGTCGACCAATGGTGAGCCGTTTCTTCAACGCCGCAGTTCGTTTCCTCTTGCTGTTCCGGAGCTGTATTCCACACCGCCGCCGCCCGCCGACTACGCGTGCGCACCGATCTGCATGTCTTATATAGCCCGGTCCAGCGACGTAGCTTCGTGAACAACAAACAAGTCTCACGCCGGGAAACGAAACGTAGATAATTGTATATTTTAAATAGTTTTCATTGGTCATAAAATAAGCAATATAATTGGCTAGGCAAAATATTAATTGTTACCATTGGCAAATCAATAGTGAGCCAGCCATATAAATATAGGCAAGGTTGATGCAAAAGATATTCCATTCCGAATCCCATTCGACAGTACATTCATAAACATAAACAGTAGTTTCATTTCTCCACCTTAAAGAAAACCACTCGGAGTCTGTTAATAGTGGACAGTTCGTCTCCACTATTACAGTGGTGACCCCGTACGAACACCGAGGGGGAAGATCCGGTACGAACACCAAGAAGGAACACCCTGCGACGTACCACTACTATTGCACGAACACCGCGAAGGAAACCCGTACGAACACCGAGAAGGAAGACTTCAGTTTATATAAAATCAGTGTAATCAAGCCGTCATTATGGAGCAGGAGGCAAACACATATACATCAAACCCGGTAAAGGAACCAGAAATCGCCGGTATATCTCTATCGTTAAGAATACCACCGTTTTGGAGAGACAAACCACGACTTTGGTTCGTCAGTTTTGAAGCCGCAACGAATGGTTTAAAGAAGAGCCAAGCGCAATTAGCACAGATGGTGATAGCCCAACTTGAGAAACAAGACATCGAACAAATTGCGGACCTGTTGTACAACCCACCAGCAGTCGACCAGTATAATTCACTGAAGGATCGGCTGATCTCCGCATACGAAGAATCCGACAGTCGACAGCTACAAAAACTTCTATCAGAAATAGAACTTGGAGACCAGAAACCCACACAACTCCTACGCAAAATGCGTACTTTGGCGCGAGATAAAGTTCCGGATTCAACACTACGGTTAATGTGGGTAAACCACCTACCACCACATATTCGATCGGTAATAGCAGTCAGCGAAACATTCAGCACGCAGACGAAGCTCGACGAACTGGCACTCCTGGCGGACAAGATGATCGAAAACAGCAGTAGCTCACACATATCGATCATCGAAGGCACTTCAACAAAGGCCAATGATACCCAGTTTCTTCTCGAAGAAATTCGGAAGCTATCATTCGAAGTCGCCGCGCTCAAAGCTTCCCAGCATCATACCTTTTACCAGCAACAGTACAACCAGCGCAATCAGCAACACCGAAGATCACCTTTTCGTCGCAACCGCTCTGCAAGTAGAAGTCGAATAAGCTCAACATCAAGATCCCCTTACTGCTACTATCATCGACGTTTCGGGGTCGAGGCAAGAAAATGCACAGCACCGTGTACATTCAAAAATGAAAATACGAATACGGAAAACTAACTAGTACGCTCGATGCGACGGGATCCAGCGTATTAGCAAAGTCCTACCGTCTTTTCGTCACCGATAAAAAAAGCAAGCTTACTTTCCTTATCGACACCGGAGCAAATATCTCAGTGTTACCGCCGAAGCAAGGACAGAAGTTGAAGCCACTAGATTTTCAACTCTATGCAGCAAACAATACGGTTATTCCTACATATGGAGAAAAAACAATGGAACTTGATTTTAATCTACGCCGACCATTCAAATGGAGATTTATCGTCGCTAAAGTCAGCAAACCAATCATCGGTGCTGATTTTCTTCAACATCACCAGTTGGTCGTCGACATCAAAAATAGAAGAATCATCGACGGGAAAACCAATCTTGCATCTCAGTCTTTTGTACAAGCAACCAATCTGCCCACAATAAGAAGCATAGATGTGCAACAACCGTATCACAAGATCCTCGAAGAATACCCTGGTATCACAAGAATAACTTCAATGAAATTAACACCGAAGAACGACGTTGAGCATTTCATCGACACCAATGGACCACCACTTCATTGTCGTGCACGTCCAATCGCACCACACCTATACGAGCAAGTTCGAAAGGAATTCGAAAACATGATTGAGCAAGGAATATGCCGTCCAAGCAAAAGCCCTTGGTCATCACCACTTCACATTGTACCGAAGAAGAACGGAGAATTACGAGTTTGTGGAGATTACAGAAGACTGAATTCTATTACCACTCCTGACCGCTACCCAATACCGCGAGTCAGGGATTTCACTCATCAACTATCAGACAAGACTATATTCTCCACCATCGATCTCAACCGAGCTTACCAACAAATAAGAGTCCGCGATGAAGACATAGAGAAGACAGCAATAATTACCCCAATGGGATTATTCGAATTCCCAAGAATGATCCCAGGATTAAAGAACGGAGGTCAAACTTTCCAAAGATTCATACACGAAGTACTTCATGGACTGGATTTCGTTTTCGCATTTATTGATGATCTCCTTGTTGCAAGCCCTGATAAAGAAACGCACGAAACCCATCTACGCACCGTGCTACAGCGATTAGAAGACAACGGAATCACAATCAACCCTTCGAAATGCATATTTGGACAGCAAGAAGTTCAATTTCTTGGTTTCACCGTCAGCAAGGAAGGAATAAAACCGCCTGCCGAAAAAGTCAGAGCAATCATCGATTATGCAAAACCTAAAACTATCGAAGAGCTAAGGCGTTTTCTTGGGATGATAAATTTTTACAGAGAACACATACCTAAAGCCGCTGAAATCCAAGCACCACTTCACGCCTACCTTCACAACACGAAGAAAAAAGATAAAACGTCAATCGAATGGAACGATGAAGCCACGAAGGCATTTGAAGCTTGTAAAATTGCGATCCAAAATGCAGCTTTACTCGCTCACCCATCACACGAAGCAACCCTTGCTATCTTCAGCGAC
The DNA here is from genome assembly GCA_907164705.1 of Parnassius apollo. Classification (NCBI taxonomy): domain Eukaryota; kingdom Metazoa; phylum Arthropoda; class Insecta; order Lepidoptera; family Papilionidae; genus Parnassius; species Parnassius apollo. Next base: position 2,627,242 of record CAJQZP010001064.1, on the reverse strand, counting down.
GCATCCGATCTCTCAGCAGGAGCAGTTCTCCAACAATACAGCAATGGGAAATGGCAACCACTTGGATATTTTTCGAAGAAGTTCTCCGATACTCAACGTAACTACAGTACATTCGACCGAGAGCTACTCGCTATTTACATGGCTATCAAGCACTTCAGAAAAACGTTCGAGGGTCGAAACCTGATCGTTTTTACCGACCACAAACCATTAACATATGTACTTCCAAAGAAACCATCACTATCGGAAACACCACGAAGAGCAAGACAACTTATTTTCATAAGTGAATTCACGACCGACATACGTCACATCAGTGGAAAGGACAACATAGTTGCCGACGCACTCAGTCGCGTACCAATCGACAGTGTAACGTGCCCTACATCAATCGACTATCATAAGATCGCCGCAGCACAAGACAGAGATAGTGACAACATAAAACATCTATCGAAGAAAGGTAACTTGTCCATCAAGCAAGTTACAATGCCAATGACGCATCTACCAATATACTGTGAAGCCTCAACGACAACCATGCGACCATACATACCAGAAGAATGTCGTCGCGAAGTCTTCAATGCACTGCACAACATTAGTCATCCAGGTGTTAGAACAACAAGAAAACTCATCACTGAAAAATTCTTTTGGCCTGCAATGCAAGCGGATGTTGGCAACTGGGCGAAGCAATGCATTCAATGCCAAAAATGCAAAGTACAAAGGCATACATCAAGTAGTCTAGCTACATTTCCACCCACGGAGAGATTCGAACACTTGCACGTTGACATCGTTGGACCATTACCTACTTCACCGCAAGGACATCGTTATCTCGTAACAATGATCGACAGAACAACAAGATGGCCAGAAGCAATACCTACCGATGATACTTCAGCCGAATCCGTCGCGAAGATAATTTATGAAAATTGGATTACTCGTTTCGGATCACCTAAAACCATCACAACGGATCAAGGAAGGAATTTCGAAAGCAACCTATTCCTCAAACTTCTTCAAACTATGGGAATACAGAAGACGCGTACAACAGCATACCATCCTCAGTCAAACGGAATAATCGAACGATGGCATCGTACATTAAAGACTGCACTCAAAACTCGTTTATCTCAACATACAAAGTGGATTGATGAGCTACCTACAGTGCTACTCGGACTACGAGCAACACCGCGTGCAGACACTAGTCTTAGCGCCGCTCAGCTAACCTACGGCTGCAGCATAAGGCTGCCGTGTGATTTCTTCAGTTCAGCAGCGTCAAACAAACAAGAAATGGATTACGATTTCGTAACTAAACTTCGAGAATCAATTAACAAAGCCTTATCGTTGAAATGCACCGAAATGCAATCACACAGAAATAATAAATCAGTATTCATTCACCAAGATTTGAAAACATGCAAGCAAGTTTTTGTAAGAAACGACGCAATGAAAAAACAATTTCAACCTACCTACGATGGACCGTATAAAGTATTAGAGAGAAATAGCAAGACTTTTAAACTACAAATACCCGGAAGGAAATCTACGATTATATCGATCGACCGACTAAAGCCAGCCTATATTATTAACGAGGATACTGCAGAGGATTCATCATCATCATCAAAACCACCAGCGAGGAAGCTTGAAAATTCATCATCTACATCAACCCAGTTGAAACCTATTTTAAAAACTACGAAATACGGGCGAGTCGTCAAGCCTCCGGTACGCTTTCGCTGGGGGAGAGTGATGTAGCAGCCAGATTAATCAAACCGAAACGGGAAGAAATAATATATACTCCGCTGCTACCATAACGCGGAAGGCGAGAATAAATAAAAAAACATTATTCTTGGCTACTGAGATACTGCGGACTGTATATAGATAATTTGACGTTCTTATAAAGAAACAAGAAGCAGCCGCAAATATCATTCAGAGCCACACCGACTTCACACGCCGCTATCGTCACGTATCCGTCGACCAATGGTGAGCCGTTTCTTCAACGCCGCAGTTCGTTTCCTCTTGCTGTTCCGGAGCTGTATTCCACACCGCCGCCGCCCGCCGACTACGCGTGCGCACCGATCTGCATGTCTTAAGCGGGCTACATACGAGCCGATATCGGTGGCGATCTAGGGTGGAAAGAAATCGGGGCTTTTATCGGGGCAGACCCTACACACGGCATGCCTAGCAGTACGCGTTCGGACTTGGAGCGGAACACATATGCGGTAGAGTTCTTCAAAATAGCTTCAACTCTCTTAAAACACCAATGTATTGGTTTGGCATTAGCCCTCTCGGTAAATTTATTCGAAAATAGAAAAAGAGGAGTTGCTGGGTGAAAAATGGCTCCAAAAGAGACAAAAATTAAGCCACATAAACGTACTAAATGATCTGTATTCCAAAGACATGATTAATTTTCTCCGGATGGATGAAGACAGTTTTTATAACCTTCTAGAAATGATTTCGCCACTTATATAAAAACATCAATTTCTCCTATGTACCTATGCTATTTAGTTATTTCTTCTCTTTGTTCATTTCTGCTTTGGTCAAAATCTGGTTATGTATTACACACAACAAACAAGGAAATAAAATACTTTTGTATAATAATATGTATACTTTTTTTTAATGTAATCTTTATTTATGGAGTAAAACTATCAGAAAATAAAATAGCTTATATCTTTTTTAAACATAAAGAAACCTTTAATTTCGGACATACTCCCTTTTATATAACTTGTTTGTTGATGTGGAGATGGTGAAGGAGTAGAAGTTAGTTGTTTATAAGAGATATGAGTGCGGTCTTGTGTTGATAGTGTTGGAATAGGAGTTAGTTGTTGAGGAGAGGCTTTATCTTCTCCTTGCTTACATCATACACTCTACTTTACGAACGGCAATAAAAAATTAGTTTAGTAGGCATTCTTGACCATGTCACTTCGCAGGGTCACAGGCTAGGGTGGATATGATTTGAATTTCGATAAAATTTCATTTAATTTATTTATTTTATTCACTTTTTTTTTTGGTTTTTTGTAAAATATCAGTGCCATAGGCTTCTGCTCCGTTTATATGATTAAAATGTAAAAATTTTGTTACATAAAAAAGGTCATTCAGTATCACTGTTTTGTTAACTTCCTTCCGCGAGGGTTGCCGGCAGCGACTGCCAAAAGAAATCGGGCCGATGCGCCTACACACACGCAGTAAGGAGGGGGCGGTGCCCCGATCTAGGAAGCATCGGCTGATCTAGGAAGCATTTTTGCTCCTGCCAGCCGATTAAGGAGGCGATATCGGCTACGACTTAGGATGGCTCTACATACGACACGATTTAGAGGCAATCTAGGAGGCATCCCCACTACTCCACCCTAGATCGCCACCGATATCGTGTCGTATGTAGCCCGCTTTATATAGCCCGGTCCAGCGACGTAGCTTCGTGAACAACAAACAAGTCTCACGCCGGGAAACGAAACGTAGATAATTGTATATTTTAAATAGTTTTCATTGGTCATAAAATAAGCAATATAATTGGCTAGGCAAAATATTAATTGTTACCATTGGCAAATCAATAGTGAGCCAGCCATATAAATATAGGCAAGATTGATGCAAAAGATATTCCATTCCGAATCCCATTCGACAGTACATTCATAAACATAAACAGTAGTTTCATTTCTCCACCTTAAAGAAAACCACTCGGAGTCTGTTAATAGTGGACAGTTCGTCTCCACTATTACATGCTTTAAAGTGATTTCTAAGTGTCAAATGAGAAAGTCACAAAAAATCATGAGGTTATCATCGAGCCAGAACCAAGTCCAGTTAAAAATGTGTCGCGAAATACCTTAATATATATATATATATATATATATATATATATATATATATATATATATATATATATATATATATATAAATTACGTGTCACGTTGTTTGTCCGCGATGGACTCTTAAACTACTTAATCGATTTTAAGCCATGGCCGAAAATGGGCATTTTGGGGGATGCCCATTTTCGGCCATGGAATTCCCAACAATATGCATTTGTTAAAAAAATATATCTTTATTTATGGTTATTAATCGCGGTATTCATTTATCCTAAAAAGATGGGAATATTTTTGCACAAAAAAAGGTACTGAAATGATAAAAATAAAATTAGGTAAATGCGTAATTCATTAGTTTGTGGATAAAATACAAATGTTGCTAGTCACCAATCTCATTAAAATCGATTCCCTTTTTTTAATTGATTTATTTATGGTGTCATTATTACAATGCTAATATTATAAATTTTCGATAATTATTATGATGTTATGATATAGGTGTAAAGCAACCGTTGACAACGGATATTTATCCAAAGCAGTCGATACGCTGCCGATGCATTGCTAATGAGGGCGTTAGTTGTGTGATAAAATTATATTATTAAAATAATTATTTGTGATATTAATACTTTCTAAATAAATAAAAGTAAATACCTACCTAAGATAATAATAATAATAATAATAATAAATCTTTATTGATCAACTAAAAATTTTTTACAATGATCTTGAGATTGTGGAGTTGACTTGAGAGTGTAAAAACACCTGTGCCAGAAGAACCCGCTCTTCCATAGCCATAATACAAATAGTGATCAACTTAATCCGTAGGATATAAACTATTAAAGAAACTATGTGTTTTTAAAACGGTTTGTAAAATATATAATTTTCATACTGTAAGTAACTCACATATATTATATAATTTTTCTGTACAAAATCTGTACGGTTTGAAAAACATTACTTTGAGTAATGCTCTTTGAGCCCTTTCTACTTCCATGAATTTGGTTTTGGACGTGCCACCCCATATAGGAATGCAATATGCCAGTAAAGATTGTACCAATGCAGTGTATACTTTAGTTAGTATATTTTTTGATGCTATATGTCTAAGTTGCTTAAAAATCCAAATTAGCTTTCTGACCCTACCCATAAGATGCTCTATTTGGTTGTGCCACGTCAAACGTTGGTCTATAATTATACCTAAATACTTAATAGCCGATACTTTGCTTATAGTTGGACAAGTGCAATCAGTATCAATAACGTTTTTACATTTATGAATTTTTATATTAAAATCATTTTGTGGCTGAGTCCGGTTATTGATGGTAAAGCATACGTAGTTAGTTTTTTGGTCATTAAGAGTAAGCAAATTAGTCCTAAGCCAGGAGGCTATTTCAGCCAGTCCCAGTTCAGTGCGTTTGCGAACTGCTTCCCAAGTGCTTCCCAAGTTGTATCTTGAAATACAACAACCGTATCATCCGCGTATGAAAAAATTGGAGCTCCATCTATTTTTAGGTTGCATAAATTGTTAATATAAACAAGAAACAAGGTAGGGCCTAGTACACTGCCTTGTGGGACACCATAGGTAACAAAGGAGTCATCACTAACACACTGTCCAATTTTTACTTTTTGTTTTCTTTCAGACAAGTAATCCTTGAGTAAGTTGAGTGGTGTACCTACGATACCAATTGTTTCTAGTTTTTGTATTAAGATAGGAATAGAGACAGTGTCAAAGGCCTTTTTAAGGTCTAGAAAAACGGCTAGAGTTTTCTTTTCTTGATCTAGTAGGTCAACGATTAGGGAAGTATGAGCTATTATGGCATCTTCTGTAGATTTTTCTTGTCTAAAACCAAATTGCATGTCAGACAGTACCTTAAATTTATTGATGTATTGTACTAGTCGTTTATTTATTAGTTTTTCTATTACTTTTGAGATAGAGGAAAGAACAGAAATAGGCCTGTAATTATTAACGTCGTCTCTGCTCCCATTTTTGTGTACTGGAGTTATTATCGCATGTTTCAATAATGACGGGAAAATACCCTGCTTAAAACAAATATTAACTAAATGACAAATAATAGGGACCACTTCATTTTTAGCAAGCTTGAGGAATTTTGTCGGAATATTATCATATCCAGGTGCACTGTCTGATTTGAGGCTCATAAGTATATCATGTACCTTAGCACTTAGCACAAACGATTTGGACTGTGTACGATTAGTGTCTAAATGATTATTTGTTTTTGTATTAATTTTTAAAAGATTATCCGCTAGAGACTTGCCCGTGTTAGCAAAAAAGTTATTGATATAATTAACGGATTCCTTAGGGGTTGGCTTTATATTTAACAAAATTGAATTATCGGTATTTGAGCTATTTAAATGGGCTATTCTTTTTATGTTGTTCCAAAGATTCTTTGAGTTTTTAGATGAAAGTGCTAGTTGCTGTGTTTCATATTTGCGTTTTAATTTTTTAAGTAAATTATTACAATAATTTCGATATCTTTTATAGCTTATTTTTAGAACTTTATTATAAGGATCCACACGAAGATTTTTCTGCATTTTATTTCTATTCCTAATACAGCGTAAAATTCCAGGCGTAAAAATCCAAGGTTTCATGACACGTTTGCTTTTGGGTACTTGAATTTCAGTAGTGTTATCTTGTAATGACTCGGTTATTTTGTTTATGAACATTTCTATCACAAAATTGGGATTATCACAAAACAATATTTCTGAGAGGTTTTTATCAATTAAACTATTAAGTGCCTTTGAAAATTAGTCCTTAATTTGGTATTTACAGATTTCTCTTTTATCTTTATATTTGACAAGGTTAGCAATATCATAGAATGATCAGTGACAGTGGTGTTTAAAACGGCAATTTGAGCATCCTTTTTATTTCTTTCTAATTTAAGCATAAAATGATCTAAGCAATTAACACCTCTTGTTGGCAGGTAGTGACCAACGAGTAAGCCATGCATGCCCATCATATTAAGGTATTGAAACCTATTACTGCGCTCATAATTCTGCTCTATACTTTTAGGAATTATATTTATATTTAAATCACCAGTTACTACAATACGCTTATGTGATATAATCGTTTCTAAGTGTAGGTTTAGAGAGTTGATAAAATTGTCAGCATTACTATTAGAGGGTGAGCGATATATACCTAAAATGGTAGTATCGTGAGTATCAATCTGTAAACATGAAGCGTGCTCAAGTTTTATTTCTTTGACATTTCCTTTAACAACTTTTCTCACATAAACGACCACTCCATCACTTTGATTGAGATGAAAATTGGTAGCGAAATATGAATAGTTTGTCATATTTGGGATTATTTTGTTGTCCGTAAGCCAACATTCTGTTAATACAATAATATCTGGATCAAAATTTAAGCGTGTGAGGGTTAGGTGTAGATCTTCAATATTACTGTAAACACTTCTAATATTTTGAGAAATAATTGTTAAATCACTATTTTTTTACGCAAATATTTTTTGGTATATCCTCTACATCACAGCGAACAGCCTGTACTGTCTCCGTGGCATCAAGGTCATTTATAATTTTTATGGAGCTATTCATTCTCATAAAAAATATATATGCGAGCGTAACTTAGATCGAGTTTGAGAGGTCTGTCACAGTTTTTAAGTTGCCGGTAGACAATCAGTTCACAATTCATGATAAGTGGAAAAAAAGATTTCGGAGCTATTAATTTACGAGGATTAAAGTTTGCAAAATGAAATAAGTTATCAATTACGTTGAGTTGTATGTAAGTGTGTATGTATTTTAGATGAGTAGTTAGCAATACCATACTATAAGTATCGTGTATTATTTGTATACAAAGTATGAAAATAAGTGTGTATAGTGTAACACTGAGGTTTGTGTGACAAAGAAATTGTTTCAATAGACAAATAAATAAAAAAAAATTAAACAATTCATGAAAATAAAGTATACAGAGAACATAATGAACATTTGTAGATACAAGAAAAAAATTATTATTATTACGTTTTTATAGGAATTTTTTACGGTTAACACTGAATCTAGTCATGGGTCCTGTTGGAGTTGTTAAATTTGTGCTTCAGATTTAATTATTATTATACGAGAGTTTTCGTCTCTTCTCACATAAACTTTACCATAAGATGTCCAACAGAATTTATATTTCTTGGATCTGACGAGGTCTCGGGCGAGGAAGTGTAGTCGAGAGCCTTTTGCTGTGAGCTGCTCTGAAACAAAGACGGGAGTATCTTCTTCTGTATGAAATCCCAGGTGCTTAGCAGATAGCTTAATCTTATGCTTGATATTAAAGGCCTTGCTCATTTTCAGTAATTCTGTTTTTAAAAGTGTTGAACATGTTTCTACGATAATTGGAGTATTACGTAAGTTATCCTGCTTTCCGCGCACCCTATAAATGTCCTTGATATCAGTCTTATTTAAGTTGCAACCAATGTTTTTCGACAAACATGTTACCATATTAATGAGGTCTTCTTTGGTTTCACCCGATTTTTTAGTACTTAGGCAATAAAATCCTATTATTATTTTTATAATTTATTAATCGTAGTTACACACTTTACCTACTTAGGTTGATTGTTTTAGATGTAGGTAATAAATCTAAAATATGAGAGCTCCACTTAAACGAAAAAACAATTAATAAAATATAACTAAAAGTCGGAAAAAGTGGCCCAATGTGAATCAGCCTCGCAAGCCAATGAAGAGTTCCGTGGTAACAAGCATAGATTCTGCATCGAGTTAAAATACCTCTATCATTATCGCCTACATTATCGCCATAAGGCACAATTAACTGTTCTTAAAAATACACTTATCAATAGAATTTAAATAAATAAAAGAAAATACATTTTAAAAAGCGAGCAGAAGTTAAAAAGCCTCCAAGATTATTCTCTTTTTATGAAATTATGAATCGAATCGCTATTGATATTATGATGTTATGATAATTAAACAAGGGAATTACTAGCTGATTTACTATGAATTATTTAGAGTATAACAAAATGCTATTGCACAATTTAACTGTTATTGTTATCTGTTTTAGCAATTTATTTAAAATGGAATCATGTTATGATAATTAAACAGGTGAATTTTTATCTGATTTACCATGAACTGTTTAGATCATAACAATACGCTACTACACATTTTAAATGTTCTTAAAAATACATTTAAAAAAGAATTTAAATAAATAAAAGAAAATATATTTTAAAAAGCGTGCAGAACTTAAAGCGCCTCAAATATTTTTTTTATTAAATTACTAATCGAATAAAAATCGATATCGTTTCATTGTATTTATGTTAGCATGTGGCAACATCAAATCTGACAGCTAGGAATTATGTCATGCGAATTGCAAATGAAAATGAAATCACAATTCAGAGACAAAGACATTATCAGCATCAGCAAGTAACAAGCATTTGGGGGAAGCGCGGAAAGTTCTGAAGTAGGCGGGCGTCCTTTTTTGGCTAAACTTTTGAAAATTAAATTAAATTGATATTACAGGATCAGTTAAGTTGTAAAGTATATATATTAGTAGTTATAGTTGATTATCTATAGTTTTAGCTTGATTTCTTCATCTGGTAAGTCATTTCATTGTATTATATGTAAATAGGATTTTTCTCTTGGCGTCCATGTTGGAGCCTGAAGACCCTGGAGGGACATCCCTCCAAGTGTCTCATGTAGTCACAATCGATGCGTCGGGAATGGAAACGGAAGGTTCAATTATAGATACAGACTGTTCGGAAAACACGAAATCGGTGAAAAGAAAGAGAATTTCAGCTAGAAACCAAAAGAAGAGAAGGAATCACAGACAAACGGGTCTATCAGACTGCCAACTTTCCCCTAACGATTTAAAGGATAATGTTATTACTAAATTGCTTGATTCTGATGATAAAAACACTGAAATTCACCATAATGATGACACTCACTCTAACAATATTACAAGTAACCCCCGCGCTGCTAGGTTGCTTTACCAGGCGTCAGATCCTGCGCCTTATGTTGTCCATGTCCAAAAAATCTTACAACCAAATCAAACTGGATCTATTCACCCAGTACAATTTGGATTATTCCTTAAAAAAAATTAATAAAAAGCATTGTAGACGGAAGCATCAAAAAAATTGGAAGAAACAGATTGTATTTACAATTTGAAACATTTCAGGATGCTAACACATTTCTAAATCACAAATCTCTTGATGTTAATAAATACAAAGCATTTATTCCAGCCTTCACTATCACCCGCATGGGAATAGTGAGAGGTGTTCCATGTGATAGGGATGAGAAAGATATAATGGAAAATATAGACCTTCCGCAGAACTGTGGAAGTATTTTGAAAGTTCGGAGATTAAACAGAAAGGTATATGACGGCGAAACGCCCAAGTTCATTCCAACTGAGACTGTAGTTTTAACCTTTGATGGGAAGGTGCTACCTCCCAGGGTCTTTATATGTTTCAACTCCCTATCTGTAGACCTTTATATTTACCCCACTCTGCAATGCTTTAATTGCTGTCGTTTTGGTCACACCAAAATGCAATGCAGAGGCTCTCCAAGGTGTTACAAATGTGGAGACAACCATTCAGGTATAAGCTGCGAGACTGAAAGAGATGATGCTGTGTGTATCTTATGTTCTGGTTCCCATTTCGCCACAGACAAAAAGTGTCCGGAGTACGCTAGGCAAAAAGCTATAAAAGAAACAATGGCTAGAAACTCTATATCTTATTCAGAAGCCAGTAAAATCCACCCACCAGTTTCGAAATCTTATGCTGACGTTATTGCTTCTGCTTCATTGGCCCCTTCTGGTCGAACTATTACTTATTCCAGCCCCTATAATTCAACAAGCCCTTCTAAGAGTCACACACAGTCATATAGGAAAACAGTATTCTCGAAAACCAAAGCTCGTCCCAGAAATACTAGTAAGGGATATGATCAAAAAGCGCATGCAGAGCTTATCCAAGATTACAGCAACATTCCTTCCTCTTCTACAGGTAGTCTCAAAAATTACAAAGATCTATCAGAAATAATAACAAAGGATCTCATCATTTCTATAATTCAGTACCTTTCACAACATAACCTAATTAAAATACCGTCCAACGATGCTGCTTCTTCAAAAAGTTTTTTAACTCATGGACAGTCAGGACCATCCACGAAACCAGTCTCTGGTGATTCAATGGAATTGCCGGAGTATTAATAGCAAAAAAACTGATCTAATTTTCTTATTGAATAGTTACAAACCATTTGCAGTCTCTCTTCAAGAGACTTGGCTTCGTCCCGGATTCAACTTTAGAATTCCAGGACATATCTGTCTTAGAGAAGACAGAACAGATGGGTATGGAGGAGTTGCACTAATTCTGAAGGGCGGTGTGCCCTTTGTCCACATACCCATACCTAATCACGGTAATAAATTTTCAATTATTGCTGTTAGTGTAAATAATATTTGTTTTGTAAATATGTATATACCTCACCCTTCCACTGAAGTCTTTGACGATATTCGTAGCATTCTATCTTCCCTCCCACGCCCTATATTGGTCATGCGAGACTTCAATGCACTACATTCTATGTGGGGAAGTTCTAAGTCTGACCATTATGGGGCTAGAATGTTAGACATCTTAGATGATAATAATTTATGCCTTCTAAACTATGGTTGTCCTACTAGAAGGACTCGGCCCCATGAGGGTATTAGTGCACCAGACCTTACCCTGTGTAGTCCCTCCCTAGCTCCTACATTAAACTGGTGGCCTCTATCGTCGTCATATGGAAGCGAACACTTTCCGTTAATTATATCATTTCCTCAAAAAATTGGCGAAAAGATGTATAAGGCTCCTCCCCGGCTAAAATATAAACTTAACGATGCCAACTGGTCATTATATAGAGATAAAGTTCAACAAAATTTATCAACTATACCTCCACTAAATGACAACAATAATAATCTTTGTGCTGAAGCTTTTACACGGGCCCTACTACAGGCTGCTGAGGAAGTTTTTCCTATTAAAAATAATAGTGGCAATGGGTATATTCCATCACCTCCATGGTGGGACAGTGAGTGTTCTGCTGCGATAGCTGAGAGAAAGATAGCTGAAAAAAATTACAGAAAAAATTCTACAACACAAAATTTTAATATTCTTTGTAACCTTATAACTAAAACACGTAAATTATTAAAACAAAAAAAGATTTAATGGCTGGAAATCTTTTTGTGCCTCAATTTCACCACACATTTCTCCATCTGAAGTTTGGCAAAATATTCGTATATTCAGATCCGCTTTTAAGCCTCCAAGGTTTCCTTTTATGGATAGCAGTACAGTTGATTTGTTTCTTGACAAATTAGCCCCACCATTTGTCCCATCTATAGATAATATTTCTTCTGACCTACAGTCTTCTCTCCTCTCCCAGCATGATAGTAGCGATTCATTCATTTTCTTTACCCTTTCAGAACTCAAAGGGGTTCTTTCAAAACTTAGGGACTCAGCCCCAGGTTGTGATGGAATCCCATATTATTTTCTTCAAAACCTGAACGACTCCTGCCTTTCTTATTTTCTTAGTTTAATTAATTCAATTTCAACAACAGGTAATATTCCTCCATCATGGAAAATTCATGAAATTATCCCAATACATAAGCCAGACAAACCGATTAATGATCCATCATCTTACAGACCAATTGCATTAGCTTCAGTTATTTCCAAAATTTCTGAACATTTAGTTAAAAATAGGTTAGAATGGTTTATTGAGAGTAAGGGGTTACTATCTCCAAACCAGTTTGGATTTAGGAAAGGTAGGAGTACAATGGATAGTCTCAGCATTTTTATGACAGACTTAAGATTGGCATTTTCGCACAATAACTCTGTGTTAGCAGCATTTTTAGATGTATCTGCAGCCTATGATAATGTCAACCTTTCAATTCTGAAACAAAAAATGATTAATTTGGATATCCCACAAATTTTTATAAGATTTACAATCAACCTTCTCTCTGGTAGAATGCTTAAAGTAATATCAGAAGACTCTTACCAATCCCGTATTGCCTGGAAAGGTATACCCCAGGGCTCAGTTTTAAGTCCCTTAATTTACAATATATATTCTCATGATCTGGAAGCCTCCCTTAAGGGTAAAGTTAGCACTCTCCAATATGCAGATGATTTACTCCTCTATGTCTCTGGTGATTCTGTTCACAACATGTCTGATACTATGACATATTCCCTTAAGTTACTAAAAGTTTGGCTTGACAATAACTGTCTCAGCCTTTCAGTTTCTAAAAGTAGTATAGTCTTATTTTCTCGTATGAGGGTTCCATCTCCAGTGTCTGTACTTTATAATAACATTAGAGTTCCCGTTAAAAGCGAAGCAACATTTCTTGGAGTAATTTTAGACTCGAGACTTACAGGCATCCCTCATTGCTACTATATAAGTGCCAAATGTGAGAAGATTCTAAATATACTGCGCTGCCTCTCTGGAGTTTGGTGGGGAGCCCACCCCTTCTCTCTAAAGCTTCTATATAATGCCCTTATAAGGAGTATTTTAGACTATGGAACATTTATTCTTGAACCCTGTAATGCAGTAGCTCTCCATAAATTAGACATTATCCAGTCTAAGGCTCTGAGAATAATTGCTGGGGCTATGCGTTCGAGCCCTATTAACGCTTTGCAGGTTGAATGTTCTGAAGCTCCCCTGCATCTCAGACGACAATTTCTTTGTGACAGGTTCCTGTTTAGAGCATTCCAAGTCTATAATCATCCTCTTTACTCTAAGTTACGGTCTCTGTTGGAATGTATGGATTATCCGTACTGGGCTCATAAATCGTCGCCATGCCTTATTGTTAGTCTCCAAAAATTCTTAGCTCTTCAAGCTCCAACACATAGATCACAATTCCTTCCTATATTTTGTGTTAACTATGATGCCTTAATTTTAAAACCATCTATTTTGTTTGATTTCGGTGTATGTAAACAAGATACTTCTGCCAACGTCAAATTTATTAATATAGTTGACAGTGACAGCCGATGGAAACATTGCCATTTAATTTTTAGTGATTCTTCCAAACCCGGTTCCGAGAAGTGTGTGGGAGTTGGTGTTTTCCATCAACAGTTTGGCATTGTACAGAAAATAAAATTGCCTCCAGAGACTTCAGTATTTACTGGAGAATGTTTTGGTCTGTTGAAGTCTCTGGAGTACATTTTAATCATGAAGTTAAAAAACTCAATAATTTTTACCGATGCTAAAAGTGCCCTACAAGCCTTGGAAAGATTTCCTTTTAGCAATAACAGAAACAATCATCCAGTTATTATTGCATGTCGTGATTTATTGTATTAATGTTACATCAAAAATTACACAGTTTCCTTTGCTTGGATTCCGGGGCATTCAGGTAAAGGCCTTGCCAAAGCTGCAGTCAATGACGGAGATCTAGTTCCGTACAAAAACTTTTGTTGTGATTTGGCTCTCCTTCCTAAATCCCAGTTATTGAATTCTTGGACACATATTTGGCGTTCTTCAAGTCAGACTATAGGTCGATATTATAGCACGATCCAGGTGGATATACCTCATAAACCGTGGTTTTCAAATCTGACGTTTCGTAAAGCTATCACCTCGACCCTTATTCGTATGAGGCTGGGCCATGCATGCACTCCCTTGCATTTGGCACGACTTAAACTTTTGCCTAGCGATATATGTGAGTGTGGCAATGACGTTGGGGATTTTAACCATATATTTTTTGCTTGTCCTCGACTTGACCGTTCCGCTTTTATTTCCTCGCTTTTGTCCATTAAAATTCCTTTTCCTACTTCAATTTCTGTCCTTTTATCTTATGTAAATATTGATGTATATAGAATTTTAGCCAGTTTCATTTTTCATAACAATATAAAATTATAATCATTTATGTACTTATATACTAAATTTACCTGATCCTTTTTCAAATTCCGTTCCAACTTCCAATTCAATAAAATAAATCTTACTTCCTAACCTTCTTGCATGGCTGACGCACAAACCATGCAGGCCAAGAAAGGGAAAAAAAATCACAATTCAACAAGTAAAAAGGTACTAGAGAATTCACAACTAAGTAGTCGCAATTGTGTTATTTTGTATGTTATTTTTCAAATAAATTCTCACGAACTCATATGGAGTGAGATTGCTGATCACATTACAGTGTGACAACAGTAAAAAAGTAAGTGTTCAACAGTTTTTAATTTATTAATTCTAGTGCTGATATTTGATAGTGATGAATGTATGAAATGATGAAGTTGTTTTATTTTTTAACATATGCACAAGGTATATCTGACAAACATAATAGCTTATTTATAACATGGTGATAAGATTAGCTAGCTAACACCAGATAGTTACGAAATTGACAATTTTTATCAAATACCAAGAAATGAGACAGTCGATTTTTAATTGTTTTTGGACTACTGGTAGTCAGTCAGTCCTTAATTATTTAATAATTTAGGGCATTAAGTTTTAAGTAACATTTACCTATATTTGAGTTTAAAGTAAACAAATCTATTTTATTTTGTTCACTTTGCCTTATTTTTTTAAATTTAATATTATTTCAGTTGCCATCTTCATCGCGTGAGTGTCATGATTGCTGGCGAAGGACTGATAAAGCAGCATCACGTTAAACTTTAGAACGGGAACCATCTGAGTCATCAAGTCCGTCCTCGTTGCAATCTAAGGTGAGTAATGTATTGAACCTAGAACAACAAAGCTTAGATCATACATCGTACAATATACTGCTGCCTACTTTTGTAAGAGCACCACTCACACCAAATCAATGTTTTTTCCTGGTTGTAACAATTCCAATCAACTCACTGTTCCATCAGCATTGCGGGTATGTCTTTTTGCGAATACAATTACTATATACCTCCAGAATGTAGAATCAGTAACTACCATTTAAATAGTAACTCTTGGTATTTACTTTTAGAATCAATGTATAACCATATTAAAACATTTAGTGTAGCACAAATTATGGATTTTTCTACATTATTGTAAGATAATATTTACCATCATATAGACTTTGAAAATATTCACAGTATGCCTGAACATACTGTACATTATTATCTAAGCTTATCAAAGGCACAATACCAACAAATTCTGTCTGAAGTTCCCAAAATGTCAAGTAAATGTAGTGGATGTTTTGCACTTGCTGTATATTTGATGAAATTAAAAACAGGAGATAGTGATGAATGCATATAGGCATTATTGCAAGTGCCAAGAAACAAATTAGAGCGGCTCATGAATATGGCCTGCAAAATATTAAATCAGGATGTTGTTCCTATGAATTTTATCCATCGTTACCACTCTCTGTGCCAAATTCCATTCAGTAATTATGATATTATATTAGAGGCAAATAATTTCTTAGCTTTCCTAGATGTTTTTGTTATGCAAAATCCTAACAACATCATAGGTGTGTATAGAACACTGTGTATAGAAAAAAAACCCATACAAACTGATATTTAAGCGGTGAATCTCACCATCATCCTTCACAGTTAGTTACCATGAGCAAATCTTTGTTACGGAGAGCATATGGGATCTGTGAGAGCAAGCACCTGGCCGCGGAGCTTCAGCACGTCAAACAGGTTCTGCACAAAATCAAGCTTCGGGTCCCGCGTCTACGTTACAGTGACCGAGTGAAGTCAACCGCAGTTGAGCGTGTGCCTGTTGTACTACAGTATGTCAAGAGTGTCACCCCAACCAGATAGACATAAATCTGATTTGATAGACCACAAGTCCTCACGAAAGAACCTTAATTCCTACCAAGGATGATATGTGAGGCTATTGAAATTAAAAAACATCCTAATTTCAATAGAGGAGGCGGTTGGGTACTACCACCCGCTTGGGACACTTCATATTAATAAAATTAAAAATAAACCCAAGCATACCACTGCAAGACTTAACCTAGTAACTGTTCTAGAAGCTCTCGGTAAAGAAGTGACTTACGAGCAGCTCCTTGAGGCATTGGAGGCTAGATATGGCGACGCTCACCTGGAACACGTCTTTCGAGCGCAGCTTAGAGATCGCGTGCAACGCAGCAATGAAAACCTGCAGCAGTGGGCTCTTGAGGTGGAGAAGCTGGTGCGAAAAGCATACCAGTCTGTACCTGCGCTCATTGAAGGGAACCTGGTGCAGACATTCATCGACGGCATCCGCGACCTGGAAGTCAGAGCTGCTGTGAGGCTCGGGCACCACGAGACGCTTAAAGACGCCTTGGCCCATGCACTGGAGGTGGAAGCCGTGCGGCAGGATCATCGTTCCCATCGCATCAGGGAGGTTGCAGCAGCTACAGTACACGACCGCAACAAAGGATACAGCCCTAGGTGCTATGGCTGTGGGGAAAAGGGCCATCTTCGATCCAGCTTCCCTAAGCGAACCCTAGAATGGGAAGGTGAACGACCTCAGGAGGGTAGTGCGGCCAACAGCACCGCCCAGCAGCAGCAGCGAAACGAGTAAAAGCCAGAACTGCGGGGCGGGTGCTGGCTGATGTTAAAAGAGCCCCAAGGATCTCGATCTCACAAACCCATGATGAAAACAGTCTAATCATCAAGGGCGAGGTCAACGGAATGCCGTGTAAACTGACCATAGACACTGGAGCCTCTCGTACGGTTGTTAGTTATAAGTTAGTTCCTTGGGGACTCCGCATACAACCGAGAACGCATTAATTTGGTAACAGCCACCGGTCAGCGTATACCCGTCCGTGGAGAGAAGGAGATGGATTGAAGCTAGGCAACGTGACCTATCTGCATAATGTCATCGTGGCTGATATAATGGACGACTGCATCCTAGGCTAGACTTTATGAGGAATAATTGTTGTGAGATCGACGTTAAGCAAGGTGTTTTGAAATGTGGACAGGAGGAACTTTTTATGGAAGGTGCGTTACCAGGGAACGTGTACAGCATTAAGAAGAATGTTCTTCCGCCGAGATCGGAAACGATTGTTCCGGTTAGTCTTCCTCGAAATGCTGGGCAACCTCACCGTTGTGTACTTGTGGAAAGGGTAAACAATGACCTTCCATGGCAAGTAGCTCGAACCTTGATCAGGACCACTGACATCTCAGGAGTACGTGTGCTGAACCTTTGTGACCGGGAACAGATTATAGAAAAAGGCACACTGGTTGGTACTTGTGAGGAAGTGGATTAGTTACGTCGGTGCCAATATATATCGAGTGGGACCCTCAGCAAGGATTCAGAAACGAGAGTGATCACACTTTTGGAAGACTGTCGCAGTGTTCTCTCCCTGAACGAATTGGTCAAGGCGAAGAAGTTGTTACTCAAGTACGCCGATGTATTCTCATCAAACGATGCTGACATGGGAAAGACTGGCTTAGTTCAACACAAAATAAACACAGGAGAAGAATTGCCTATCCGTCAGCGGCCAAGAAGATTGCCGGTAGCACGTGAAAAGGAAGTGGAAACCATGATTGAGGGAATGATGAAGGATGGTGTTATTGAACCTTCATCTAGTCCATGGTGTTCACACGTGGTGCTGGTAAAGAAGAAGGATGGCAGCATGCGGTTCTGTGTTGATTACCGCTGTCTGAACGACGTTACAAAGAAGGACAGCTATCCCTTGCCAAGAATTGATGACACGCTGGACATGCTTACAGGAGTAAAGTGGTTTAGCACGCTGGATCTAAAAAGTGGCTACTGGCAAGTTGAAATTAACCCTAAGGACAAGGAGAAAACTGCGTTCTCGATGGGAAAGGGTCTGTGGTAATTTAAAGTAATGCCGTTTGGGTTGTGCAATACTCCAGCAACGTTTGAAAGGCCGATGGAACTTGTACTCACCGGGATAATTGGCGATGCCTGTCTGGTCTACTTGGATGACATCAACATCACATCGCAGCGGGAAATTTCATGGCAACGCAGATGCATTGTCACGAAGACCTTGTCCTGAAGATTGCAAACATTTTACTAGGCAGGAGAGTAAGGAAGTGGTATCCGTGAGGATGCTCAGGACGGACCACCTCAGCAACGAATGGAAGGACAGCTTACAACATGTACAGCAGGAAGATCCGGATATCAAGCCGATTCTGGAATGGATGAAGGCCAGTGCTCCCAAGCCCAAGTGGAGCGACGTCTCAGCGATGAGTTCGACCACTAAAAGCTATTGGGCCCAATGGGACAGCTTGCTGCTTCAGGATGGAGTTCTGTGCCGTAAATGGGAAAATGTTCGGGGAGACAGCTGTCACTTGCAAATGGTTGTCCCTAAAGCTAAAGTACCGGATGTTCTACAGCTGTACCATAATGATGGTTCCGGAGGACATCTGGGAGTTAAACGAACTCTACTGAAGATCCGAGAACGGTTTTATTGGGTCCACTGTCGAAACGATGTCGAGGACTGGTGTCGCAAATGTACAAGTTGTGCGGCTGTAAAGGGACCTCAGACTCGTAGGAGTTTCCGGAGAGTGAAAGCGGTAACAAGCATTTCATGGTAGTGATGGATTACTTCACTAAGTGGCCAGAAGTCTTCGCCATTCCAAATCAAGAAGCTTCAACAGTTGCAGATAAACTAGTTCATGAAGTCTTCTGTCGTTTTGGAGTACCTTTGGAGATTCACAGCGATCAGAGAAGGAATTTTAAGTCTCAAATATTCCAGGAAACTTGCCGAGTGATGGGTACTCATAAAACAAGAACGACTTCTTATCATCCGCAATCTGATGGAATGGTAGAACGATTTAATCAGACATTGGAGAGGTACCTAGCAAAAGTTGTAGACAATTGGCAACGAGATTGGGACAAACACATTCAACCGTTTTTGTTGTTCACGAAAGTACAGCAGTGACACCAGCTTTCGCAAACTTTGGAAGAGAATTACGGCTGCCTGCAGACCTGATCACCGGGATACCACCTGATGCTCCACGCAGTATAACCGATTATGCAAATGACTTGCGGAACAAAATGAATGACGTTTATGAGCACGTCAGACAATCGGGCCAACAAATGTCTGAAAAGATGAAAACCCGGTACGACCGCAAAATGAATAGCAAAGGGTTCGACGAAGGTTCACTTGTGTGGTTGCACAATCCAGTCCGCAGCAAAGGGAAATCTCCTAAGCTTCAAGCTAAATGGGACGGCCCGTACCGGATTGTGACCAGGATCAACGATGTAACCTACCGGATACAGAAAGGCGTAAGAGGGACTCCTAAGATCGTCCATGTGGATCGCCTGGCGCGTTATTATGGGGACGATAATGCTCGGGACGAGCATTTCTTAGGAGGGGGCAGTGTTGCGCGGCTAAGTTGACATCTCATCTCATGGCACTAGCGCCATCTAGTGTCGGGTAACAAAGCGAGGAGAGAGCTTTCCAGAAAATGACATGAAAATTTTTACCGACAGCGCCATCTAGTATCAAAATGAAAAACTAAACTTTCTAGAAGCTCTACACTCGATCTTTCTGCGCTTGGTCGGTTGGCGCGCGTATTTACTCGAATATTCTGGAATATTCTGGATGTTTTCGTGGAAGAGCCCTATATAAAGGCTTTGCTTTACTTTATTTTACGCGATCGGGGAATTATTGAAGTTGGCGAGACAAGCGAAGCTTCGGAGCGGAATAAAGTGAATCAGTGTGATTAATTATTAGTGTTTTTAACTTTAATTAGTGTAAAGTGAATTAAAGTGTTAATTTGGGTAATTCTATCTGCAATTTTTATTGTCACGAACCTCAAGCTCGTAACAGTATATTATCATTTCCATATGCTTTTATATGTGGGCACCCATGGCCGAAGTGTCTATGAACAGTGGGCATTCCCCTTTGCACACCTTGTGTAGTTTGGTCCAACTTGAGAGATAGGATTTTGCTAATTTGAGGATTTTTAATAGGACATGAGAAAGGGTCGTTGAAAAGGGCAGAACAACGTTTGCCTGGCAAGCTGGTAATATATATTATATTCTTCTAGAAAGAATTTTATTCGCTTGACAGGATTATACTGCATTATAATATGTGTGCAAATAGAGGCATTTTCTCTGTTACCTCATTCTATGAGAGTTCGATGGGATGGCAATCCGTGATGACACTCTCTGTAGAACTCCTCACTGTAGAAACCCAGTAGAAAATCAGGTGCAGGACTATCGAGTTAACGTGTTTTCCGAGGCACGAGATTAAAACCCTGCTAGCTTCCTGACTCGAGGCTGCTACTAAGTAATTATTTACACAAAGACCCAATTACTGATATTGGTTCGACCCGAGATTCGAGCCCGAGTCCACATGGTCAACAGTAGCACGACCGCAACATCAACAAGGCTGTAACGAATATTCGTATATCAAAGTAAACAATATGTTCATGAAATGATATCTTATATTTACATGCATACTACACATTGAAAAAACTAATTTGGCACTTACGGCATCCATAGTAACGCTGCTGGTAGTAGTATGTGCTGGCCTTAAACACCCGAAAAGTCGGGAACTAAAAACGATTCAAATTAAACGCGATAGTAGTTATACTGAGTGACTTTTTTACCGTTTGGAAAAAAAACTAGGGTATAACAGGTAAACGGAATAGAAGCCTATGGCACTAATATACACTTTTTTCTCTTTTACTTTAACATATTACGAAATTAATCTATCAATAAATACTGCTACTTGGGTGCGTATTATTTTAAATTCAATAGTTTTTAGTTGATTTATTTATTTAGTTCAAAATTTTCGTTTTTTTTATTACCGAAAGTTTATTTCAAATAAGTAGTATTTATTGATTGATTAATTTCGTAATATGTTAATGTGAAAGCAAAAAAATTGTAAAATATCAGTGCCGTAGTGTTCTTTTCCGTTCACCTATTACACCCTATTTTTCCATACGATGAAAAATTCATCCAGTACATATTTTTCTTCTATGAATTTGTATCATAGGATTTAGCATCAACCATTTAGTATAAAAAGCTTTTGATTAGTTACATATTTTACGCAAATGCTTATTATTCTGCGAGGCGTGATGAGATAAATGAAAAATATCCAAATAATATTCTCAAGTCGTCAAAATTCTAAAAAAAAAAACTAGATATATCTTTTTACATAACTTTTTTTTAATTTTTTTTTAATTTTTTTATAAAACTGAAGTGAAAACGAACTTACAGTTCACCTGATGGTAAGTAGCTACTGCAATCCTGGACACCTGCTGCTAACTTCAAATAATGAAAGCTACAAATTGGTTTGTCACATCTGTGAAATAAGACAAAATACCTCACAGCCTGTAATTACATTGGCTCTCTATGCCCTCCAGACTGGAACACAGCAATGCAAGAACTGCTATTTGGCGGTAGAATAAGGAAAGAGGGTAGAACCTGTCCAGACGAACTCCTAGCTAGATATTAGTCCTACCATTTAATGGTGGACTGAAACAAAATACATCATGACGTTAAGTCCTTTTCGTGCAAAAAAAAACAAATTAATTAATAACCCGTAAACATAATTAATCGTGTTTTGTTTTATATTATATACTGTAATATATATTGATTAATGATTTATGTACCTTTATTATATAATAAAATGGTGATGATGAAAGGTTAAAAAATAAATGACATTACGTTACTATGTTTATATCGATATTATAATTTTTTTCATAACGGGTATTAATTTCTTTAAATGAAACCAATACTTTTGCAAAAATTTCTTTATTAAATTCATATTTACAAAACTTATAACTATATTATAGCATCGTACAATTTTTTTATACATTTTTTTCTTATACCTAGTACTGTCCATTTACAACGCCGCGTATCTATTACTTACTAAGTCTGTTTATTCGAAGAAATAATGAAAATGACAAGAAAAGATTTAGAAAAATGAGAATTTGAGATCATTTACAGAGAATAAATGTTAAAAGAAGAATTTCTATTTGTAAATAGACAATTGGTGAGTATTTTAAATTGTAATCATCACAATATCGGTTCTCAGCGTCGGTCATCGTTTTCATCGTTACACGTAATGACGGTAGAGGGCGCTAAAATTAAATAATAGTGAATACATAAAAAATGATGTAAAGAATTAAAAGAACTATTTACGAGTTTAACAATTAAGTATGAAGTGAAAAATGAAAGAAAAATGGCAAATGTAAACTAAAGTTTGTATCATAGA
The DNA here is from genome assembly GCA_907164705.1 of Parnassius apollo. Taxonomy (NCBI): domain Eukaryota; kingdom Metazoa; phylum Arthropoda; class Insecta; order Lepidoptera; family Papilionidae; genus Parnassius; species Parnassius apollo. The sequence continues at coordinate 2,604,478 of CAJQZP010001064.1, read as the reverse complement.
ACATAATAAAACTTTTATAAATATATGCCACTCCTCGGATCGGTGGTTTCAAGACGGAAAAGATATATAAAATAGATATTCCGACAAAAGCCGCATTTCAAGTAATATTAACTAGCCCTCATATGCAATATCGTCTACTTAATAACGGTAACCGGTTTGCGAGTTGAAGTTGCCGTTTCCTGAGCCGCGGGGACCAGCGTTAGGTGCTAGATACTGACGAGAGGCAGCGGCATTGAAGCCTGACCCCTTAGCACCAAATGCAGATCCACTAGCGCCGAATCCAGAGCCACTGGCACCGAATCCACTACCACCGGCCCCAAAGCCAGCACCGCCAGCACCGGCACCACCGGAACCGAAGCCGGAGCCTCGGGAACCGCCACCAAAACCGGATGGGGCACCATATTGAGCAGAAGGACCAGAGGAATAACCGCCAGCTCCAGAACCAGCGCCTTCACCTCGGTATGAACCTGTAATAACAAAATAATTGTTCAAAGCCTAGGTATTCGAAATAAAAATAAGACATGTTTCACTTATTCCTTACGTAATATTTAAAAGTCCCGCTGAGTGTATTACTGGTTCTACACGATACAGAGGTGAATTTAATTTCAAAAATATGATTCAAAATGGCGACTATTTTTAGCGCTTCCAATAATGAGCTATGTTTGAAGTTTCTAGTCTTTAGCTCATAGGGAAGTTAGTTTTAAAATCGACTGCAAACTTTTTACTGAACGGAAATAAAATAGAAAGAGCAAGTGCATAAATTATAAAGTCTTAATGGATGAATTAATGAAATAGTGGTATAGTGAATTTGAATAGTTATTATGGTAGAGCCATGCTATCAATATTAGTAGTATAGTTGTAGCACGAATAGGTCGGCTCGACCGCGGAAGGACCACGCTCTCACAGAATGCCAGCGTATAGAGAACCGGAGACCCATTTTACTGGAAGCGAGGCATTCCATCTCATTCCTCACGGGTGACAACACATCTGCAGTTTAATTCGTAATGAAGAATAGATTTAGATGTCTAAGGACCACAGCAACTACTTACCATCAGGTGGACTGTGTGCTCCTTTGTTAACATTATCTGATAAAAAAATATATTTATTTCTATCTACTCTACGTTTTTTTTATTTCTACAATACATCGTAAATAATGACGACCACCTAAGTTATTGGTTGAGTAGCAGCTACAACATTTACCCTATTATAAAGACGAGCTGACCTCTTAAGCATACAATAGAAAATCGACAACCCGCTTGATATTAGATGAACCATTTTCTATCGCGACATGATCGCGACTGCGAATAACTTCACGCACAGAATTCCTGAGATTGCAGTACGTACTCGTTTATAAGTCTGCATTCAGGTCATGAGATAAGCGAGTTTTAAATTTAATATTTATTGAAGTAGTTTGTGTCTTCTATAAAATATTAAGATTCTTTTGAGTACAATACACGTAATCATAAAAACGACTTATTAAATAAATAGCACACCCGGATCTAGCACTACAAATGTTATCTTTGTTACCATCACTTTTAGTAGACGGCTACCGTTTTCTATGCAATGTAGGTGTCGTTCGTAAATATTTTTACAAGATCTTAGCTACTTAGTACAAGCTATAGGTACCTACAATACTTTAACCCGTGACGAGCGACTCGGTTTTGCATACTTTAAAAAAAAAAACACATTTTTTGTGCTTCTAAAATTTTATACATATATTATCGTTCAAACGCTTGCGTTATAGCCACACAATTCGGTCTCATCCGAAAGCTCGTAACGGCCTTGCTCGCAAACTATCAGATCTATTAGTTGCGGTATTTTAATTTTGTATCTAATGACCTTTAATATCGGTGCTTCAATTTGCGAACACCACTTTTCAATTTTGTTAGTTGTAATATTGGCGTAAGTCGCATAATTTCAATTCTATGGAGTACCTTTAATAAACCAAATCATTTTGCCCCAGACGGATGTTACCTACTATAAACAAACGAGTACGGATACAACCACAAGTTTATGGCTCGGCGGTCGATCAGGGCGTTTAAGAAACCACCATACGCTAAAATATTTCGAAATTATATTTGTTGTCCGTCACGCAGAAGCAGATAAACGAACTTTTCGTCCCTTAAAAAACGAGCTCTACCACCTAGTAAGCTTTATAGTTATGGGCTTATGTAAAAGCACTACTATCTGGTTTGAGACAATGCTTGGGCAACAGACAATTTAATGTGATCTCTACATCAGGTTGATTCATTAGTCTATAATAACAACGTTGAATGATGTTTCTTGTTTGCACTAAGTATTATATTATTGCGTAAAATACATTGAAATGTAGGTCAGAAGAAGCTTTTATCATTATTGTTGTTATTAGTAATTACAATAAAAGAAAATTTGCCTTCAAGATTGCGACTTAGTAATTTAAGATTACTTTAAAATTGACTTATCACAAAGATAGCTTTAGGTACATCGATATATTGTGTAAAATAAAAATAAAAAAATACGTGTGGCACTCAGTGACTGCCGCGGTAAAGCTATTGCATAGCATTTTTTATCAACTTATGCAATCATAATTATTTATTTATTTTATTTATGCAGTTAAGTCTTTGATATTAAATCAAGTTACACTTTTTGAGCGTGTTGACCGATAAGAAAACAATTTTTTTTCTCTTATTGAATAAATGTGAAGTTAATATTGTAAAATATTTTTAATATCTTACAATACATGTAGGTTATTCAGGAATTTTTATCATTGAGTTACCAGCTAGTGTACACGCATACGTCTAGTCGCACGCACACAAACACCGTGCCGAAGTCTGCCGAGTGCCGAAGCCTGCCGAACTGAAACGACGTTAGACGATGCACGGCTTTCAACGCCACACCTCCGTGCCCGTCGGAGTGGGGAGCGTGAGGTTTTTTTTCGTTACGGAATTTCTGGATTCGGTCCCCGCGCTCAAGGCCCGCGATAGAAGCTATGCAATAGCTTAATAAAATACGAGTACTGAACTTACAAACGTAATAGAATACAAGTAAATATGAAAAATCAATTGATACAAAATAATCACACACGGAATAATTTTACGTGGTAGAGCGATGCTGCACCTATGCTACTGGTATATGATGGGTAGTAGCCTCCTCTTAATTACGACTTAAATAAAATAAAAACAGTGATTGCCCACGCGCTTGCCAAGCGTAGTAGCTATCGCAAATATCCGACGTGGTAGAGCCATGCTGGAGCTATATTAGTAGTTTAGTTGTAGTTCGAATGGGTCGGCTCGACCGGGGAAGGCCCACGCTCTCACAGAATACCATCGTGAAATAGCAGCTTAACGCTCCTGTGTTTCCTATGGTGAGAATAGAGAACTGGAGACACTTTTTACTGGAAACGCTGCATTTTGATTCGTGACGCATCTGCATTTTGATTCGTGATCGAGGATAGATGTAAATGTCTATGGACTACAACAAATACTTATAGGTAGACTGTGTGCCCGTTTGTCACCCTTATCCTATATAAAAAATCTTTGAGGATTTAGGATTTTACATTCTCTTTATAGGAAAATCATTGTTTCTTTCCCAGATATCAGAATATTGGTCTACACCGGTGTGAAGTATGCTAAGTGAAATGAGATACCGCCGCCTTGCAATCCTTAATGACATACCTTTGTTCTAGATTTCCCACAGCACGTTCCCAAACACTAAATGGAAACAAGTTTGACAATTGTGACTAAACTAAAGAGATGATAACAATCTGTGGCATTATGATGAAAATGTTGACGGCTGATAATTTGATTTGCTACATTAGCTACGTTAAGGACGTTAAATAAAACTCTTATAGTATAATCGTAACCATAAAGATCCAATTATTCCCAACAGAAATAGAACTCCAAAAATACGTTTTCGTTTTAAAGATGAGATTACTGAATAGTAAGAATAAAGTTCTATCGATTTTTATTTTGAAAACATGTAACTTGAAAGTTACTGTTGGAACTTACGAAGAAGGAGACTGCGAGTGATGCTATAGATAGTCAGATGTACTTTATATTGTTAATAGCTTTCACCTTCCAAAGTTACGTTATGAAATCATTTACCGCAATAAAAATTATTTTTACCTCAGTTAGAGAGACAAAAAAAGGTACAGCCCCCCCCCCCTGATAAAGAAATAGCTCTGTGTTTTCGCCCTAAGGTTAAAGATAAAATATTTCGACACTACTAACTCTAAAGAACTTAAAGAAAAAGGATAAAATGATAAGATTGAACATTTAATTTCATATTGAACTTAATTTCATAAAATTCTCTATTAACATATTTATTTTCTAATTTTACTTATATCATGCTAGTTGTAAAAACAATTTCCAAATGCCAAAAATTAAATTAAATTTAAATTTTAAAATGTTAAAGATGAACGTGTGAGCTTCCGAAGGGCTAAACATAATATCCACGACTTAGACCTAGATTACTAAGAGCAAATTCTCCCACAGACATTCACTTTTACAATTGATGCCCGACCTTTTTAGAGGATGTTAATGTATCTATGAACTCGATCGGGGTAACCCACGCCTAACACTTTGAGCTAGTCACGAACAGTCTTGCAAATTATTCGGTTATTTGTAAATATGATCCGAATGTTCATAATTTTTTTATGAATTTGGATGGATGATTTAAATATTCGGTGAAAATAATAAAATGTTCTAAATAAATATAGCAAAGAAAACTAAATTAATAACATAGGATAATAAGACCATTAAATAACAAATAAATATTTAACCCAATATTACGAAAAGTTTATAGTTGCAAATAGATCTAAATAGTTAAAATTAAATAAAAAAAGAAAAACCAATTATTAAAGATTGATGTTAAATAAACCCAACAATGTAAACTAAACTACATTTACAATGTTGGGTTCAGAAATTCAAGCTAAATCTATAATTACACGAGAGACTATATGATGGACTTGCTATAAACAAATCGTGCAACATTCTCAAGAACTTGCAAAATAAAATTATGACTAATCAAAAGCACACTTTAAACTCATAATCGAGCCTAGACTACTTTAGTCACACATTTGGCTTCCATAAATCTACGGTAAGCAACAATTAATCCGCTGACCTGTGGCCTACTCACTGCGTGGCTCACTTTGCCCCAGCTTCCAGTGCGATCACGGGGCCCTATTATGCAATTGCAACGGTCTCGCGTCATCATGCAACTCATCAGTGGTACGATACTTGAAATAGTCGTGTGAATATGATTTAATGTGTATTATGCAATTTTGGTTCAGTACGTAAATTAACATTATAATGATATTGCCAAAAAGTGTAAATTATAAAAGATATACTATAAATTATTAGCTTGATAGTTAATTAGTATATTAAGGGCTAAATTCTAACATGTAAAAAAGACTTATGTAGACCAATAGAACGTTATATAGGCATTAATTATGAATAGTATACAACTATGTAGTTTATTGATTCTTAAAAGTAAAATTACTAAAATTATTTTATCCAAAAACAAGTAATAAAATTCAAGAACATATTGGTATACATAAGGCCGTAAAATATGTTCTATCCAGGTTACGCCATTTAGTAACAACTCACAGAAAAAAGTTCTATGTAAAAGTATGTATTATCCTAATTTGGAAAGATCCAAAAATTAATTTCTATTAGTCCGACTTATAAACAAAATGATGGACAACCCATCGTAAACTGTTCTACAGTAACTACTATGACGAGGTTAAATTGTGGTTATTCGCCATTTTCAGATGCCTTTTTGCAGCGACTTTTGTTACAAAGGGAACATTAGAATACATTTTTATTTAAACGGATCTTACAACAGACGAAGAAATTTTTTCTGTAATACTTGGTTCTACCCATTATAAAGGGATATAAGGGATAAAGAAAGCTCAAATTATGTAAGTAGCTTCAAAAAACTGAATTCGCATTGTATTCTCATACAATTGGAACTTATCGTGTATTTAGATAACACCCTTTTTTCTTATTTTTAAGGCTGCGAGTGAAAACATTATGTTTTCAACACGCAAAGCAATAAAAAGTTTGAACTCCACAATTTTAACGATTATGGTGAAACGTACATTAACAAGCAGATAATCTGTATGATACAACTTACATTCAGTGTACGTCTTCTTCTATACATATAAATAAAATTGAATCTGTATGTAATATTTACAATTAATATTCATTACACACAATAAAAAGTATGAATATTGAAAAAATTGCCCTACATTCAGCTGAGGGCCATTACGCATTATTAAAAATGTTATCTATTTTTCTGTTTGTGTGTATCCGGGTTATTATTTTGGAATGGCTGAAAATATTTTAATAAAGCTTAACAAACAGATAGAGAGCAATTCCAGGAGTGATATAGGCTATTTTATCCGAAAAAATTAGAGTTTTTTTGGAATATGTACTTTGATTATTTTAAATCCAACCGCCTTATAATATTATGACATAAACAGATTCAACCCAGACAAAGCTGGTACGGGTCGCTAGTTTAAAATGATGCCATAATTTTTGACAGTTCTATCAACTTTTTGTTTCATAATCGATCCGGAGATTACGCGCTACAGTACCGGGTGTTTTTGTGCTATTTTGCGAGATTCTTTGATAGCAAAAACTTGAGTGATGTTTAGATTAATTTTATTTTGTATGTACTGGTACTGTACCCATGTCGAGGTGTCCCAATTTGTTCGCTTCCTTTATCGAGAATTAGATTTTTTGTATACAATAATTTGAGGTGAGGTAATTCTCGTCGTTTATACAAGTGATGCGTTAGAAATTATTACACATGATTATACGCTTTCGTTAACCGTATATAGAATTTTGACTTATAAAGGAGTATTTTTATCTCACGTCCTAAATTTCCAGAACTACTGGTCTGGATACTGAAGTTATAAAACTGGTGTATAAAATTTCCGTTAGTATTTGGTGGTGACTCACGAGAATATAACATGTACGTGATGTATTCTCGTCAGTGACCACTATTCTTACCTAGGGTGCATTAAGAGACTATTAGATAAGGCAAAGAACAGAAAATGACTTCTCAAAAATGAATAATGTAAATTAGCAGCGTGAAAGATGCAAGACATCTGGAACAGAGATCATCACTTCGCGTGGCAAATGTGACAGTTATAGTTAATCTTTGCTGCAATGGAAGTGATATCCACGTCAAGCAATGAACTCTCACAGACTGATATAGTCGATGAAGAAAAAATTAAGTTGAGATTGACTTTATTTCTTTGGGATAACAAAGTCGAAGATCGAATTGCAACATCGACAACAAAATACGTCGTATATTTATCGTAACTAATCTCTAAATACGATGTGTTGTCTATTTGTCAATTGATTATCTACGCACTTGCAAACGAGTGCATCGGTAATCCTTTTTAACACGCTTGTATTAGCTTTACCTTCATATGTGCATGTATGTACCATAAATGTAATAAAATTTTATAATTCAGTTTTGCCCCCCTTCAAACATCTAAATAATCTGCATTTTGAAGACATATAAAAAAACCCGTGACAAAACAATAATTGGGTGACAATGACTCAATAACGGAATTTGTATATTTTGTTAGTTTTTTTTAACTCTAACTTTATAACTACTGTAAAGACATCCTTAAGGTTGTAAATATTAATCGCTTTAGTATATAATTTTATTTATTTTGAGATCAGGAATTAGAATATTTTTACCTTATAATACCAGTACTTTCATTGATGGTTCACAAAAGCCTATTCACCCTTGTCTTGATATTCAGTGGTATTTTACAAATAAATTTTAAAGTATTACTAATGTAAATAGTCATAAAATAGCAACTTACCATCATCGATGATACCAGCAGCCTCATCACGGGCATTCTGCTCCAAAGACTTCAAGATAGCTTCAGGAATCGGGTGTGGGGTGGGGAGGTGAGCGCCCTGGGGCTGGTACCCGTTCTCATCAGCAGTGTAAGTAATGCTGTAGTCCTGGCCATCGTCGCCCTTGTAAGCGAAGCTGCCTTGAGACTGAACTCCGTTCGTGGCCACACCAGATGCATCAGCACGGATTCCGTTGGACGTTTCGAAGTTATAAGAGAATCCTTCAGCGGTGACGTCACTGTTCAATCTGAGGATCTGGGCACTGGCATCAGCGGATTGCCTGGCATTGTAGTTACCGGATCCACTGTACGCTCCAGATCCTCCGGCCCCACTGTACGCTCCAGATCCTCCAGCGCCACTGTAAGCTCCAGATCCTCCAACGCCACCATATGCCCCAGCTCCACCGTTACCACCAAATCCGCCAGCAACTCCTGCCCCTTGGTATCCGCCGGCGCTGCCGAATCCACCACCACTACCCCCACTTCCAAATCCGCCGGCTCCACCAGCACTATATCTTCCGGCACCGCCCGCGCCAAAAGCACCGGAGGCGCCCCCGAAACCGCTACTTCCCCCAAACCCTGAGCCTGCACCTCCTCTAGGAGGGAGGTAGGTGTTGTCTAAACGGGCTGCGGAGCATACCCCAAGCACGGCAACAACGATGAACTGCAAACAAAAAAAAAGTAATTTTTAATAGTTATGAAATCTGGAAATGATTAACGATGTAATATTACTCATCAGTATTTTAATATTATTAAGAGCAGTGGTAGCTCAGATGGTTAGCGCTCGCTTTAAATTTCACAGTACGCGAGCAAACCGGGTTCGATCCTCACCGGTACCAATGAAATTGTTAGTTGAAATTTTAAGTGTTGATTTACCACGTGCTCTGCGGTGAAGGAAAACATCGTGAGGAAAACCTGCATGTCAGAGAAATAAGAAAAAAAATATTTCGAAGACATGTGAAGTTCGCCAACACGCATTGGGGCAGCGCGGCGTACAATTCCTGCCAATTGACAATTCAATGCCCTAAAACCCTCTAAGAAATGAGCGGAGGCATGTGCCCAGCATTGGGACGTACATAGGCTGTAACTTTACTTTTTTTAATATTAGAAAGTATAAAAGCCAATTTTCATCATCATCATCATTACAGGCCTTCACAAGTCCTGCTGAACACAGATCTCCTTGGAGTGATCTCAAAAAGCATGATCCTGAGTTACCTGAACGCAAATGCTTCCTGCACACTTTGATTGCCGATACGAGACTGCCATTCTAGAACCTTTTTTCCACATTGTTATCGGTTCATCAAACTCTCAGGTCAAGCTAGATGGCCAACACATTACCTCTTCGCTGTACTTATTCGTTGCGAAAAGATAACATGCAGTAAATTAAAGATTTAGTGAAGAATTTTAGAGACGAGAGTGCAGTACAGCGAGGGTTACGGCGTTAATGAGAAAAACATGCTCTTCTTCTTAGTCCAAAGTTCTAAGTGGTGTCCGCCAGACAACTCGTCCTACCTCCTCCTGTCTAACGCACGCGGCAAGATTTAATTTTTGTAATCATGGAATTCACCAATATTAAAACAGCCTAACCCTAAGGATTTGGAAAGCGTTTCACGAAGCTAGCATAAACTCTTGCGGGCGCAACTCAGAATCTTTCTATCTCGAGTTGTGCCCGCTGGAGCAGTTGTTATAAGAAAGAAAGTGTTGTTTTAATATGGTGCTTGGAACACCACGTACTGTAAGCTTTCTACCCAAGCTTTAGTCTTAGGTCTCAGTGGAGTACACTTGATGGGGGCACTATAATAGAAGAGCATGTATCATGCACGCTAAACGCTCCGCGCCACCGACCGCTTTTCACTGAGGCCTAACTATTAATCAATAATATAAACTATTTTAGCGACAAAAACACTGACTTAAATGAAGTTAAAAATAAGTAAGATAGATAGTTAGAAGAGAAGAAAAGACTGGTCACCATTTGAAAAATTTCTAAATATTAAAAACATCAGAATAGGTATTTATAAACTATACAAATGAATTGGTTTGTTACTAAGCGTTAAATGCTACAGTGCAGTGCTCTAAATTACTACAAATGGCAAAGAGCACAAATTTGCTTTTGTTTCGAAATTCGACCTTAAATGAACGCAGAATGTAAAATATAGCATCGCGTTTTTAAGTACAGTGCTTGAGAATATTCCAAACTTATTTCTTACAATATGTAACAATAACATATAACTTAATAATTGCAAATACAATGTATTAAAAGCAATTTTTTAATAGGACCAGGTTGACAACTTATATATCACACAGTCCACCTGATGGTAAATGGATACTGTGGACCTCATAAATCCGCATTTATCCTTAAATAGGAATCAAAATACAAATGTTTGTCACCCGTGAGGACTGAGATGGAATGCCTCGTTTCCAGTAAAAAGGATCTCCGGTTCTCTACACTCACCATACGCAACACAGCAGCGTTGAGCTGCTATCTTACGCTGGTATTCTGTGAGAGCCTGGTCCTTCCCCGGCCGACCCATTCGTGACCCAACTTTACTACTAATATAGCTGCAGCATAGCTCTATCACGTAAAATTTGATTTTAAGAGGTATTTAGTCTATATCCCACTTCTCCTATCTGAGAGGGCTATTGTGCATATATTTACAATATCCTTTGAATTTTCTAAAATATTACAACAAAAAATCCATGGAAATCAGGAGAATGGATTGCGGTCATCAAAATTATTCCATTATTTAAAAAAATTAAACTAATCCAATATATAAAAACGTCTTACAAAAAAACTTTCGTTGTATGTGTGTGAAGTTTTGTAAATTATAATTTAAAATTAACTAAATTGACATTAGGTATTAAAAATACCTTTAAAAATGATTTATGGATAAAAAAAGTTGAATGAAAAATTTATGTAAGAAAAAAATCCAAGTAAATAAAAAAAGGAAAAATTTCATATTAAATAATCTATTTTGCTAGCTTTTATACTCACCAGCTTCATTATAAATGATATTAAATTATAATCCAGTGATTACACTGCTTGGCTGCTCGCAGAGTACTGTGATGGTTGCACGAAGACATGATGGTTATATACCTCCCATCTTGCCTTAGAACGCATTATTCGCTGAAAAAGGCATCACGGCCGTTGAATTGCAATGTGGTGGATCAGCAGTATCGATTGGAAGGCTAGTCTTCCTCGCTCGTGAATGTTCGCGGCTCGGAGATGAGAGGATGCGATCGCGACCACAGATGCGCCCTGCATCCGGAGCACTTAGTCGTAAAAGCGGCGTTAGAAAATTAAAGCAAGATCCTTAAAGGTTGTCAATTAGGTTTGTTTATTTTTTTTTATAAAATTAAAGATTCTTTGTTTACTTAATTGACAATTCTTGATATTAATATAATGAAAATGGATAAAAATTTAAACTGATATTATAATTATCAGCTTTTGATATGTACTTTATAGATAGGTAGGTAATTATTATGAAAACTTTTAGTTTATGTCCGGCTTTTTTAATGATATTAACGATTGTTGGATAATAATTAACTGTATTAAAAACAATTTGTCATATTTTTTAAAATACATAATAGTACAAATAAATAAATAAAGGTTTTTATGTTTTTATAGATTTTTTTGAGATCCAACTCATTCAAAAATTACCTATGATGATTAATGACAAAAAATTGGCAAAGCTTCGGCCCATCATGCTTACTCAAATTTTTCGGGTCAAAATTTTTTAATACCTCATTATAATTTCTTAATATATTTGCGTGAACACTATTCATTATAAGTGAACTACTTTTAAGGATTTTGTCGCGTTTGTTTTAACTCAGTTTTAAAGTTTCAAGGTTTCGAGTGCATTGCAGTAAATATAATTACAGAGGATGACAAACATCGATTGCCTCTTCATCTCTATCCTAATAATGGAATGTAATGCAGTGCATATTTTACTCCTAACCAAAGTTGAATTGAAATGAATGAGTTGCTACATATTTTCTTTCACTCCTTATTTATTGATCTGTGATGTTCCTTTGTTTGTTTGGACCAATTTTAATAGTGTAATTTTTAAATTTCTTCCTTCCAGTTAGTCTACAACAGTGCACTTCTAAACATGGGGCTTCCTATATAGAGAGAATTTTCTACAATCGCCGCAATTGGCGTCAGATTGGCGATTGCAAATGATCAGCAAATTTAATGCCGCTGCTCACGTCGACAATTTTGGTATTTTACATCTAGAATTTATGCAAGTATAATCGTCATCTGTCGAATCATGACGATATTCTGGCTAGTCATAATTTACGACACCCACGGGATGAAATGTGATGATGGATACTTCTACTTCACCACCACGCTTCTTCATTTAAATTTCTTAAAAATAAGGTCTTTTTTCAATTACACCAGCAAAAAAATCATAATGGATTCATATAATAAATTCACTATGTACGTATTATACAGTACACGAGCAACACGGGTTAGACTAACGAAATTTTTAATTGCAATGTTAAAAGCTGTTTAACCGCTAATGTGTAGTGATTAAGTAAGAATATCTGCCGTATCGTGAATGTCGTAAGAGACGACAGTGAGAAACAAACTAATAGATAGGTCTTCCTGACAATAACTAGAAAAAAATATGGTTGTCAACCCGCCTAGCAGGCGTGGCAAATATGGCAAGTATCCCACTTATGAATCAATCTATTGGAAGCCTATTATAGCAGTTATTTAACCTGCGTGTCAGAGGTATAAAAATAAAATAATAATAATAATGTCTTTTAGACCCATTGTCTGTCACAACTGCCAGCCGCAACAGGAGACGGGAATTGTGCATCAGTGAATGCACAAACACAGGTAACCTCTCATAGTCCGTCGAAACTGCAATCCGATGCGCCCGGATAAAGATCAGGCGCAGGACCGACGGCTTTAATTACTTTTCAAGGCATATGGGTGATCAACCACGAACTTCCTGACTCCGAGCTACTGCTGAGATTTTATTGACAGAAACTGATTTTTTTATAGGATAGGGTGACGAACGAGCTCACAGTCCACCTGATGGCAAGTGATTGTTGTGACCCATAGACATCTACATGTATCCTCGATTACAAATCAAAATGCAGATGCATTGTCACCCGTGAGGACTAAGATGGAATGCCTCGTTTCCAGTAAAAAGGGTCTCCGGTTCTCTACACTCACCATACGAAACACAGCAGCATTAAGCTTCTATTTTAAGCTGATATTCTGTGAGAGCGTGGTCTTTCCCCGATCGAGCCGACCCATTCGTGCTACAACTATACTACTAATGTAACGACAGCATGGCTCTACCACTATAAGCTATGATTTTGGCACGATTTTACTAATCGATCTTCAAAACTGTCACAAAAATGGATAACAACTGCCTAATAGTAATAATTTGACGGCAGTGAACCTTCTGTCTAAAAGTATAGTACTTGTGTACATTTTAAATGACACCGAAAGGTATCCAAAATTATGCTCCACTATATATAGTAAAAGCACGCACTCACGCATGGGTACATATAGCACGCACTCACGCATGCGTACATATAGCATCTAAAGTCATTTCCAACCGAAAGCATAGTTAGAAAATACATGTCTGTGGGTCCAAGAGGGATATTTAAGGTATTTTAAAGAAAAAAGAAGTAAAAATCTGCCACTTATGTAAATAATTAACATTCACAAAACTAAGGTAAGTTCTGGATTTATTAAAATAACAAGCGTTTGTCAATTTGAAGTATTCATTACATTTGCTGTCGTAAAATAATATGAATATGTCACCGAATACGCCCTTTATTGAACCGTGCAATATAAACTTTATATTGAGAAATAACAAAAGTGATCTCGAAATATACGGTAGCCTAACAACCTTTGACTATTTTTAATTTATATCCTATATTTTATATCGTATAACAAAACATATTGCAGACAAAGGGCAATTATGTTGAGACGGGTGAATGCTTACAGTAACGCCATTATAATGTATTTCTGGGGAAAGCCCGTGCCATTTATTGCAAAATTTTTTTAACGTTTATTAAATAAATATTAATAATATGCCACCTATCCGCTCCAGATTGTGTGATATTCTTTATTGGTGACAAACAAAACATTATTTTGTAAATATGAGTAATTTTGAACCATTAACACAGAATTTATTGATAATTTACTACCTATTGGGTCCTGACATAGCAAAAAATATATTGCTTAAATATGACCTAAATCTGTCAAGTTGTTAAGACGTTACACTATCACTGAGAGGCGCACAAACTATTATTTTAATATTAGTATCGCTTATAAATGGTTATTTTGTTTCTGACTGTTGGTTTGCGTGCCATTGGTGTAGGTACTCGTGAAACTCCTTCATGATTCAGGAATAATTCCTGGTGTAGGGTAATATTTTTTAAACATATCAATAGCCCACAGAGGCATACCTCAGGGCAGGCCTTTTCTAAGCAGTGTACTTGAGAAGGGCTGTATTGATGATGATGATATCAGCCTACCTTACTTTATTTTAAATCGAATTTAATTTGATTATCTCTGCTGATCCTGAATACGTCCACAAAAACCTTTCGTTAATTGCATTAAAGAAAAAAAAACAAGAAAACTAAAACAAACAGCAACAACAAATACGGCAATAATAATAAGAACATGTAAAATATACGCAAAGATTCATACGCATTCATCATTTAATTATAGTTTTAAAAGTTATGAACGTACGTTGTAAGACAAAAGCAGTAAATGCACAAAATATGTAACATTTCACACCAGTCCGATACAGCACGTTAGGAAACAGCGGAGATGCGATTCCACTTTATCTATTATATTATTACCGTGAGGACAATAATTACAGAGAATCTTTTATCGAGACACATAGACGAATCGTTCTTCGAACTTAAGTGACTGTGAACTGAAATGAATAACAATTAAATTTATTCCAAGTATATACAAATTGTCTTAAATTTCATTGAATCTGTGTGTTTTTGTGTTGTATACTAGCGTAAAACCCCCCAGAAAAATATACGAATCAGCGGCGGAAGCAGATAATATTGGCGGTATCTATTATCTGCTTTTTCGATTGTTCACAAAACTACAATTAGATTAAGTAAAGGAAAGTTGCGGCCACTTTACAACCCAAAACATAAGTTTTTTTAATATAGATTATAAATAATACTTGTTGAAAGTCACTCTTTTGTTTAGTTACCACCGGTTCGGAAAAAAAAAACTTCTGCCCTGGGAAGAACCAGCAAGAAATCCAGCGTGACTTTTAAAAAAATGGCTTAAAATCATGTATGTAACACAATTAATCAACATAACAAATTACAAATAGCTTAGTAGCGATCCCCTCATTCCCAAGGGTTAATATCATCTATAAATTCCTTAAAATTATTATAACCCTTTTTATACAAACTTAGTTTAATAAAGTTTCTGGACTTTGAGCGGATCCCGTTTTGTATATTTCCTGGGATTTTGTTAGGTATAGCTATTAAAGCTGTATGATATGAATTGCACCTGTGACGATTTTTCTTGCGGTCAATTTAAGCATTTAACATCTGGTTCACACAATTGGTGTCACCGTTACCTATCGGCGGCAACTTAGAACTTTTTTTCTTTTCTCACGCCGCCATCATAATATTATCGTAGTTTTGTTTTCAATTCTCCTCGATAGAATTTAAAACCGTATGTGCTTCAGACCAACGTGAGAATGAAACGTAATATTTTGAAATATTTTTTTCAGTATCCGTTAAGTAGTTATTTAATAAAAGACTGTCATTGTTTTGTTAAAGGAGATTATAATATTTTTGGTTACGTTTACTTACCCCCAGTTGGGATTGTGGTTAAAAAATAAGTGAACATATCCTTTTTTAATTTCTGCAATAAGTAATCCCAAATAATATGCTGTTTGTCGTGGAGTGGCGCTTGAGAATATCCAATATCTTCCTGTGGGTGTCGTAAAGGCGACAGAGAGAAACAGGCAGGAGATGGGCAGCAGCATCTTCCTGATAACAGCAATTGTACATATTGTTTTGTTATGTATTATATTATATTGTTTTATACGTGGTAGAGCCACGCTGCAGCTATATTATGGTTGTAGTACGAATGGTTCGGCTCAACCGGGAAAGGACCACGCTCTCACAGAACACGAGCGTAAAATAGCAGATTTATATTACTGTTTTGTATGGTGAGTGTAGGGAACTGGAGACCTTACTCCTTCCTAAAAGGCCGGCAATGCGCCTGCATTTTCCGTGGTGTTGCGGTTGTTCATGAGCGGCGGTAGTCACTTACCATCAGGTGAGCCGCATGCTCGTTTGCCCCCTCTTCTATAAAAAAACTATTTTAGCTGGAAACGAGGTATTCCATCTTAGTCCTCAGGGGTGACAACGAATCTGCATTTTGAATCTTACATACATACATACATAATACATAAACACTCACGCCTGTCACCCAGAGGGGTAGTCAGAGACTACAGACTTTCATTTGGCACGATCCTGACACACCTCTCTCGCCTCCTTCACATCCATACACCTACACATACATGCTCGTCGGTTAAGGGTACTCCTAATTTGGCCCGTTTTCAATAAATCGCCAATTTGGTCGATAAATTTTCGCCTAGGACGTCCCTTTCCGACTCTGCCATTCACTTCTACAACATAAATTTTCTTTGTCACTCTTTCCTCATTCATTCTTTCCACCTGACCAAACCACCGAATCATTCCTTTCTTAATTCTGGTCACAACATCATCTTGCAAACCACACTCTTGTCTTATTACACGATTTATTACCCTGTCATTCAGATTCAGCCCTAACATACTCCTTAACGACCTCATTTCTACTGCGTTCATTCTATTCTCGAGCTTCTTCTGCCACACCCAACTTTCACTACCATACGTTAAAGTAGGGACCAACACAGCATTGTGAATAGCCATACGTGCCTTTTTCGACACATTTTGACTCTTCACAATAGAGTGCAGGGCCCCATTTACTCTATTTCCCGCATTCACTCGTCGTTCTATATCCTTATCATATCTCCCATCCCTGCTAAATACGGAGCCTAAATATACAAACTCACCTACTTGCTCGATCAACTACCCTTCTATTCTTATTTCACAAATCGTTTTATTATCTTCTCTTTCAAAAACCATAACCTTCGTCTTACTTGCGTTTACTTTCATACCCCTTTCTTTTAATGATCTGTTCATTAATGTAACCATCATTTGCAACTCGGCCGCCGGCGACGCAAGAATAACTTTTTCATCGGCGTACAAAAGGCATTTGACGGTTAACTCACCTATTCTTAATCCGCATTCTTCAACTTTCAAATTTTGCAAACAACTGTCCATAAATAGGTTGAACAGCCACGGGGAAGCCACACAGCCCTGTCTGACACCTTTATGGATGTCAAACCAGTCCGAGTAGACCCCGTTGATCCTAACACAAGCACTAGAGTCCCTATACAGAGACTCCAATGCCTGTATCAAGCCAGAGCTCAACCCAAATGAGTTCAGCGTTTGCCATAGCACATTCCTATCCACTCTGTCATAGGCCCTTTCCAAGTCCATGAACGCACAAAAAACCTTTTGGTTTTTGGCCAAAAACTTCTCCGCGATCATGCGCATGAAAAAGACTTGATCTGTACATCCTATTCCCTTTCTAAATCCCGCTTGCACAATTTGGGATGTGCAAGCGGGATTTGAATATTAATCTTGGATAAATGTAGATGTCTATGGGCTACTACATATACTTACCGTCAGGTGGACTGTGTGCTCGTTTGTCACCCCTATTCTATAAAAAATTGTACAAATAACTGTGGTTGCCAACCCGCTCACCAAGCGTGGCAACTACAGCGAAATAACCCCCTCATGATGAGAAATACGAAGAGATATATGCTCAGTTCCCGGTGGCCCCGCTATACCTGGCTACGGCGGCCAACATGGCAACAGTTTCGGTTGGCACCTAATACGACTCAACCTAACAACATACAACGCACGCACCCTAAGGATTAATGAGAAGATCCTGAAGCTGGAAGAAGAGATAGACAAGTTGCATTAGAATATTATAGGATTGTCCGAGGTCCGAAGAGAGGGGGAGGACACGCTGATTCTCAACCGGCAACTTGTTCTAACACCGGGAGGGCGACCATCTGTCCCAAGGAGGTGCCGGATTTATCGTCCACATGTTTCTCTATCACGGGCCTATACCACCTCAAATGGCTTAGCAAGATCCTCCGTTATGCCGGAAATATTGCAGAATTAATTTTGAAGTAAATATATGGTTAAGTTGAGGATTAATGTTAAGTACTATGTTAGACGAAAACACGATTGCGTAAAATTTTCTCGAAAGAAAAAAATCCAAAGTTACCTCCAAACCGAACAATAAACCGCTGGTATTCACAAAATACTTTAAATTAGATCATTAAACTTTGCATACTAACTATAAAACGGGGCTTATGTTTTATTTATTTTTTAAATCACCACTATTTTCACTGTAAAAAGAAATTACTTAAACTATCGGCGTCCTGAAGCTTGTTCCCTGTCGTCGGATACTCCCGCTTAATCTCGCTTCGGCTTCAAACGGAAAAGCTGTGTCGCTTACGATCAGAATAAACATTACGCAACAGGACGACGTAAAATTAAAATGGAAAATAACCGTAATAAAAATAAGAAGTGACTGGGTTGGCGTAAAAAACAGGTATAAATATGATATAAACTATATAAACCTAATGAAATAAGTGTCCAGCGACCTATCTATTCACGGTATTAGTGATTATAAACATGTCGGTACATAGCATACGACGCGCGGGGAAGTGGGTGCGAAATTAGAATTTGAGCTGAGGTAGTATAAACCCTTAATAACGTTGTAAAGATTGAGAGTTTGTCGAAGAGGGAGGGACCTTATACTCGGAATCACCTAATGGCATTCGCTGAAGGTAATACAGGTTTACGCATCAATCTCGACATATCCCGATGAGGAGGTGAAGGAAATGTATGAGGATATTTCTAAGGCCATGCATTCCTCCAAAACCCACTATACGGTGTTAATGAAAGACTTCAATGTAAAACTAGATAACTGCAACTAAAATTTTTATTGAAACCAGCAGGGAAAGAGCCCATACTGTGGAAATACGGCGAACGCTTAGCCCCTGAGTTACCCCGACTTCGCAATATGTTGGCTTTTAACTTTTATTATGCCTCATAGATATTGAACAAGTTTTAAGTTAGTAGTAACAGTGTTAATTTTTAGTGCTAACGACGGTGTTGAGATTAGTATTTAACTATACGGCAATTACCAACCTCGTTGAAATTAGTTAAGGACCATCGAAGAGTCATCATAATGATATCTGTGTATGGAATTTTATAAGTTTTCTTTTGATAAGAGCCAAATACATTTTTTGAGAAACGTTACCGTGACTGTAGGTATTCTTTTGTATTGTTGATGCGGTTTACAAATATTAACTGCACAAAGCCGTACATACAGACCCGGAACAATTATTTGAGGCCATACAAAAACTTGTTTAGTGCGGGATTCAGTGCGCCCTCCTTTCTGCCAAGGAGGGTCGCGTTCGTATACGGCTTAGAGATCTCTAGACAGATCGTTAAGCCAGTTCCTAAAAGGTTGGGTTTAGTGGGTAAAAGTCACCACATAACCACGCAGCCGGCTGCGTGGTATGCTATGAGCATTCCCAACCTCCCTCCCCCGCTTTCCGGAGGGTTGCCCATATTTGCTTCGGGCGCAAAAAAAAATGCGGGATTCAAACTAGCGCTCCTGTAGCGAGGTGACTAAACATTTATGTCTCTTTCCTAGATTTAAGAAACGTTTCGTTTATGCAATAACTGTTTATATTACGAAATATATTATAAATAATTCAACAATTAAGAATGATTTAAAATGAAAAAAAAAGGCTTTAAACGGTTCATAAATAGTTGTACCGGAAATTTGTTTTTAAAAAGGAGTTTTCATGCACTTGATTTTACTGTAAAACCACTCGTAAAAGAAAACGAATTTTTAAAAATAGACAACCGGCATTAGCTACTGCACTACAGAGTCGTCTTTGATATAGATCATCATTTCGTTGTGCTTGAGTAGCCTTGAGGCTTATAACATTATTATTAAATAAATTACATTGTAGTTACATCAAATTTGTACAAATACGTAATTGTCTTCAATAATTTAGAAGCGTAATTGCTAAATTTTTTGTGTTCTTAGTATTACAAACCTCTGCTACCTTAATATTACATTAAATACGTTTAAAACTTTTTTGTTGCGTACTAGAACCATTCTGAAGCTATATTATGGTTGTAGCATGAATGGATCGACTCGACGGGGGAATAGAACCGTAGTGTTCTGATTCTCACAAAATACTAACTTGAAATAGCTTATAATATTAATTAATTAATTTAATTAATTAATTAACTAATTGTCCTCCTGACCGAATTTCGGCCACGGCGGCCCGCCTCAACGGAGGCTAGCCATCAGTGCAGGACAGGATTATAGTGCCCAAGTGTATGCACAAGCACAGGTGCACTCTCTATTCCCTCACTCTCGTAATCCGATGGGACGGTAAACCGACACGACCGGTAGAGAGATCAGGCGCAGGACCAACGGCTTTACGTGCTTTCCGAGGCACGGGGGTGAGACACCGCCAAGTTCCTGACTCCGGGCAGCTACTGAGGATTTCTTGACAGAAAAACTCAATAATTGATTCCTTGACCCGACCCGGGATTCGAACCCAGGACCTCATGATCAGCAGTCGCACTACTACAACCACTAGACCAACGAGGCAGTTATAATATAAATAGCCTTTAACTGAATGCAATGCATTTCAACTTAGTCCTCATGGGTGACAACGTATCTTCATTTTGATTCTTTATCGAGTATGTCTATAAGTCACAGCATCTCCTTATCATCAGATGAGTTGTGTGCTCGCATGTCACACTTATTCCATGAAAATACACGTAAAATACCTTATTTGTCGCTTTTATAGAACACTGTCGTAATAAAAACATTAACAACGTTTTATTATATAAAAAGTTGACTTTGGTAGTGTTGTATGGTCGTTTTTTTTTGTCACATTTACAATCAAGTTTGAGAATTTTCAAAACGTTAACGGGTAAAATAACTCATCTTCACTGGAGCAACTGAAATATCATTTTAGTTACACAACCTGGATCCTGGAAGTTATGTGTACAGTCTTTATGTTAATTTTTCTGTATTTTCGATACCGTTTTATGGCAAATGTCATCGGCATTGGATGCAAAGTGAAATCCAGGAGAATAATTTGCTAAGATTGGTTGGTTTTAGCACCGGCAGGTAAGAGGAAGAGAAGCCAGAAGAAACAAGGAGACGTGAAAATGTGTAAATAATTGAGTGTAAGTGAAAGTTTCGCGATGCTAAACGAGTTTAGATTATATACAGACGTCTCAGGTTTTGCGAT
This sequence comes from Parnassius apollo, assembly GCA_907164705.1. Taxonomy (NCBI): domain Eukaryota; kingdom Metazoa; phylum Arthropoda; class Insecta; order Lepidoptera; family Papilionidae; genus Parnassius; species Parnassius apollo. Next base: position 2,583,184 of record CAJQZP010001064.1, on the reverse strand, counting down.
AGGATCAATTTTATGTAATAAGGATGATCGTTCAGTGGCTTATGCGTGCCACAGTCTTAATAAAATAAAATTAAACAAACTAACTATAGAGAAGGAAATACTCCAAATAGTTTGGTCTATTAAGTACCATTTCGACCATAGCTTTTTATATGAAAAAAGTACTTTTGTTATAGAAGAGCGGACAAACGATTATTCGGCTCTCCTGATGGTAAGTATCTATCGCCGTCCATTTTGAAAGGTTTAGGCTCTTTTCTTGAAGGTCCCTAAGTCGTATCGGTCCGGAAAAATCGCTTGTGGTAGTCGATTCCACGAGGAAGTTGTGCGGGGAAGAAAATTTCTTGTAAATCGTACAAAGGTAGATGTCCAATCACCCCGATGGTATGAATGGTTTCTCGAGTTTTGTCGCGACGTCTAATGGTGAAATGAGTGGCTGGAATTAATTCGAAAAATTCTTCTAAGTACTCCCCGTAGTAGATACGATAGAATACGCAAACAGAGATACCGATTTAAGAAAAGGTTAAAAAAAGGTTCGACTTTTGCCCATTACTTTATTTAACATTAATGACCCTTCGAGGAGCTAACAAAATTTCATTAGATCTAAGAAGATTATGACTTTGTGATTGTTCATAAAAAGAAAATAGAGTATAGCTGTAGATGAATTATCTTGGATGATGGTCACATCTGAAGATTTAATAGAAATGAATGAACGTGTAATTAGTGTTATAACTAGTAATCAACGAAAGAATTTGGATAGTGACAACGATAATCATACGAATTTGTCGACCACTAACATTTCTTTTAATAGCCGGCTTGATCAACTAAAAGTTGTGGAGATGCTTGTCAAGCTGATAAATTATTTTAAGCTATTAGTTTTTTCCAGGAAAGAGATGAAAAGTATGAAAGATAAATTAGATATTATTCTTTTGTGAAAGTTGCCCTTTTTGGTTATGGCTGGATGTTTATAACAAAATAAATATTAAGGAAATTTATACAGTAAAACTTGCAAATAATATTGATTTTATTGACGGTTTGTCAAAAGAGATAATTACAAGAATATTATAGTCCGGACCTTGATTAAATAATTTAAACGGGATTGAAAGAATTGTGTCTAATGACGATAAAAAAGTAATTATTAATGAAAATACGCATAAGAATGTAAATGCTTATCTTCGATTTCAAACCAATTACAATGCGAGAGAGTGGAGCACCTGGGTTGCATGCTAATTACAATACAACTATATATACAATAAAAAATTTACTAGAACTGGTATTCGGTAAATCCTATAAACTACCCAGTAATTTAATTCAGAAAGCAGAACCTTTTTACAACTATGATGATTATCCTATGGCTAAACTACATACAACAAAAATTGCATGAACAAGTTAGAAAAAATTTGTTATTTTCAAAAAAAAAAACTTAAAATCTTTTCTGATTTTGTATAAACCTAATAATATGTTATTTTAGAAGGTTTACAATAGTATAAAGTTGTTTAGGATATTTGTCTAACTGTTCGTACAATAAAATTAAGACTATACTCAAAAATAGAACAAAGCTGTTTAGCACATAAATTTTGATTTTATTGTTGTTCTGTGAATTAAACATGTTATAATTTTAGATCATATTAACACTATGTATAATCATCATGTTTTTTGTGAAAGAATGAAGCTATAGTTTAGTAGTTTACAAACACAGCAATAGATAGAATTTAGACAAAACATGCCTAAAACTGAATTAGTATTTAAGTATAAATTATTGTATTTAGTCGCAGATTATATCGATGTATGGTACGATTAACATCATTTCGTCTCCACGCACCCATCATCACACCCACCCATTCGTGCTACAACCATAATATAGCTGCAGCTTGGCTCTACCAAGTTATATACTACTTCATATTTTCTTATGATATTCATATGTTCTTCATCGAACTTATGTTCGAGAAGTTTCTAGCTCATCGAGAAGTGCTAGAAATTTGAGTTTCAAGATTCCTACAATACCGACAGACAGACAAAAAATAATGTGACTTAATAAAAATGCGATAAAATGGATTTAAGAGAATATGAAGACACTATAGCACGATGATGTCACTAAATTACGATGTAACTGCGCCAAAACCTGCCTGAGTAAATAGTGTCTATTAGTTTAGTGTTTCTTAAAACGTTCTCTTGACTGCTGTAGTACTCGCTTTTGTTGATTGGGCATCAAAGATTGGTCCAAATTAGATATACTGTTTCTATTTAGTGTCTCAACCTTGACTCTGTCTTTAGTAAAGTATTTGACAGTTCTCACAAGCGTCTCAGCATGAGCATTCAAGGACGAATGAATCAGCGTCCTAAGTTTGTACCAATACATACATTTTTATTGTAGTTTAGAGGCGCTTGTACAATATAGTTTTGTTTAATTGAATGAATATTTCATTCATTCTTCCATTACTACAGCTATCTAAAATTCACTGCTCAACATAATATGCTTTTCGCATATTATATTGCCTTATAAGGGGGATATTCACCATAGTTACGACGATTGGCAGGCAGTTTAGCACCTCAGTTTTTATTAAAAGCTTTTATTTAACTTCACTTGTATGTATGTCTTAGAATTTTGCAATCAATACTTCACTAACATCCACTGAAGCTATCGGGCTTAAATTTGGCACACACGTTTGTTTCTCTTGATAATACACGTTTACTTAAATGCCGCCATTTTTAATCCAATATGGCGGACGTGACAAAGTAGTGATTTATCATTTCCACAGCAACCTGTATGACATGGATATAAAATGAAAGGACTTAATAAGCGAAACACAATCAGTAAAGTGACGTTGTTCTAAATTCTATATAGCGAACGCCACAAAATGACGACTTTTAACTTCCATAGTAAATCGGTATCAATGAAAGGGCTTTAGGAGCGAAACGTAAATAAAGTGACGTCATTCCAAATCCGAAAAGATGAACCTCACAAAATGACGATTTATAATTTTCATAGTAACCCCTATATTATATCGGTATCAAATGAAAGGAAATACCTGTGTACATAAACAAGTAACAATACAGTACGTAACTTGATATTGACGTAAACACGTAATTAAAAAATATGTTTTTTATAAAATAGGAAAATCTCGCGAAAAGCTTCTATGTCATATAAACTGTGTAATGTAATAAGAACCCATCAAGGTTTGATTTAATTTAACGCTTATTTTCTTCTTTTTAGAGCATTTAAATAAAAGCTTGTTCTTAAAATATTTTTTTACTTTTAATTTATTTATTATTATTATTATTTTCTATTACAGTTTACCTCTGTCGCTCCCTACGACACCCACAAGGTGATTTGGGGATCGAACCCTGTATTATCCATATATTATTATTATGTTCCAAATTTTCCCCGTATTATCTAATTAGATTAAATGTTCATACAGTTTGCGAATACAAACAACCGCTTATTTTAATAACGTTTCCTGGATTAATCACTTGCGTGACTGTAGTGATGAAGTCATTATGATTTAGTAATTTATGCTGCTAATGATATTTCCCATCTACTTCATAAATAAATTCGTTGATTGGTTCATTGCTTTAGTAGTCGTAAGCGCAACTCAGATCATGTGGTCCCAGGTTGGAAACCCAAATCAGGTGAAAATTATTTGTTGGGTTTTTTCGTCAAGAAATTTACAGTAGTAGCCCGGTGTTGGCGGTCTTCACCTTCGTTCCTTGGAAAGAACGTAAAGTCAACTCCTTATTTCTTAGTCGTGCATATATATATATATATATATATATATATATATATATATATATATATATATATATATATATATATATATATAGTATTACATACATTGGTATTTCCGTCGCAGTTTTTTTTAACTATTTTTATTTATTTATTTATTGCAACACACCTTCAACTAGGGGTTACACAGTGTGGACATAATGCCCTATGGTATTCAACCCCAAGAAAGATGATATAAATAAACATGTTGAAAGGTGCAAATTAAGGCCAAAACATAAATAGAAAAACAGTTAAAGGTTTACTTTCGCCCCCAAAAACCCTTTTGACTATTGTTTTCTTTCCAGAATGTAGCAATATTTTCGTGTTTCATCTCCTGTAACAAAGTCATATACAGCATTTGAACGTCTGTAATCATACTTAAGTATATACATATTGCTTAAGCATTTTTTTAAACCAATCAACTCGAGCCAGTTTTTGTTCTGAAGAGGGTTCATGAGAAATCTAGCGGCAACAAAATTTTCTAACTTAAGTACATAAATGTTAATGTAATCTCCATAAGCTTCTCTTTGAATCTCCTCATAGATAATGCGCCGGTCTTTTTTAATTAGTTGCTTGCCAGTAGCGACATATTCCGCGATGACTGCAGTAGACACGAAGTTCATCATGGAGAGAAATACGGCCATGGCCAAATCCTGCATATCATCGCGTTACGTTGCTCAAATGAGGTGCTCCCTTCCCAAAAGCATTTTCTCTGGTTCGTTGTGTGTAAGAACTTTTGACACGACAATATAAGAATTTAATATATTTAAAAAAAATATACCATTCAAAATTCAAACATTTATGTGCAGCCAGGAGCGTGGAAGTTTCAGTATGCCTTTACTTTCAGTAAGTATGTAGTAAATTACAATTTATTATGCACCGATCATTAACGCATACCATCATCTGAGTGCGTGACATTTAGCACTGCTATTACCGTTCCACCTACCAAGCGTGATCTCCTTTCTTTATAAGCCATGAACTTTGCCTATTATTGTTGAAAGGATCTGCTTAATCACTTACTTGGCAGTCAGATTAGCGATCTCAGTATAATGTGTATAGTTACTTTCTCGCTGTTTCCTTCATCGGTATAGGTATTTCGAATCTGGTATTTATGAAATGGTTATAGCATCATAATCATCATCGTCGTAATTACAGCCTTGAAGAATTTCCCTCGGGGGGATCAGAAGTCAACTCTAAATATAGGCCTCCACGCAGATGGGGTCATAAATGGATATCTACCAAATATGGTTTGGGCGGGCTAGTATGCAACGGTATTTTCTAAATTTTTTAGTTGTTATCAGTAAGACGCTGCTGCCTATCTGCTAAGTTAAGACAACACCTTAAAAAACTCATGTTTTATATTGTTCACTTTGTACCTGAGTTAAGTTTGGCTTTTATGAGTATGATAATCCAGCTAATATAAAATCAATAAGTATACAAACAGAGAATTAAAAAAAAACAGCAGTGTTCAACCAATTTGCCGAGCGTGGCAACTATAACAAATATCCCTTATGAGGCAATCTATATAGTGAGTATCACGTTTAGCAGTGGACTCTGATAGAATGTAATTTATGTATGTCGATACAGCCCTACATAACTTTAGCCCTTAAGTAAAAATCAAATTTATTACAACAGTAACCTTCTATACCAACATTTATTAGTCTCTATTCGCCGTGAATGCTTCATATTTTGCATTTTAGAATAGCACAGATCAGTGCAGGTCATTCGCGAATGATCACTCCGGTATTTAATTTACGGCGAGCTCGTGCATATGTGTTAGTAATATAAGCTTGGGTATGTATGTATGGTAAGTAGTATAAGCTTGGGTTCCAAAGAGCAGCGGAAACAAAAGCGATTAAAACGATGATTAGCAACATTCCAAAAAACAAAACACAGTAGAATTAGCTAGATTAAATAAATAATGAAAACCATTTAAAAAATCAGTAACTTCAGTATCATTTTAAAAATATATACATAATATTATTTATTTAAATATTTCTAATGCAGTATAGAGGAAGGACCTCGCTCTCACAGAATACTAGCGTGAATTAAAAGCTTAATATTGCTGTATTTTGTAAGGTAAATGTAGAGATCTGGAGGCGCCTTTTGTACTAGAAACGAGGCATCTTAGTCCTAAAAACAGTCAACGCATCTGTACATTGATTCTTAATTGAACATAGGTGTATTTGTCTATGAGCCACATCATCCACTAATCACCAGGTGGACTATGTCCTTGTTTGTCATGCTTATTCGATACAAAAAAAAATTATTGCATTTCCTTTTACAAAAAAGTATTAAGGGCGGACATAATAAAATAAGGCATTATCTACTATATGTGTTGTTCACATGTACTATTACTGGTGTTGCTCTCGCAATCCATAAAATAAAATGGAATGTTTGATTTAAAATGTAGAAGAAAAGTTTTTATGTAGTAGCCTCGTACTGTTAACTATATTTTAAGACAGCCTGCGACTATGTGTGGTGAAGAGCTGGTAAGACATGCAGGAAATCTATGGATACAGATACAAAAATGACTAGAACCTGTTTTACTTAAGGGAAGCCTATGTACATTCCTGTGTTGAGCAGTGGACTTGTTAGATGATGATGATGCAAAATATGGAGAAATAGCAATCGCATCGTCGCATTCACTATGGACTTTACCGAAGCAGATTCTTACTGCCCTGGCTATTCATTTGTAGCCTGCAGCCATGCGGTATTAATACGTATATTGCTATGACTTGCAACACTACAAAAGACCGACGTTGCCACATTAAAGCGACAGAAATAAAATCGAATTGCCTACAAATGGTGTTAAATCGATTATTTGTTTATGAGTGGTCCGGAAAAAATATAAACTTTTTTATATAATATATATTTAAAGTACCACAGTTTTAAAAAAAGCCTCTTCCTGGGACCAACTAGAAACCCAGCGGGGTTCTTTTTTTTCAATTTTTTTTTGAAAAATAATATATATATATATATATATATATATATATGTACATGTGTGTGTATGTGTGTGTGTGTGTGTGTGTGTGTGTGTTATGTTACAAAATTAATTATACAAAACAAATTAGAAATAGATTGATAAAGATCACCTCGTTCCCATTGATTGTTAGCATTCATAAATTCCATAAAATTATAGTAAGCTTTTTGTACAATGTTTTGGAATTTGACAGAGGATTTTTTTTTGTTTTTGGGTTTCAGGGAGGTGGTTAATAATAAAAACATTAAATTATTTATAAGGTAATTTTTTCTTCAAAACGACGAATGGGATGAAAAATCAGAGTTTAAATGAAAATAACCAACTGATGATTAGTGGTTGATTTAGTCCACAGACATCTACATCTATCCTCAATTAAAATCATAATGTAGATGCGTTGCTTGTTACCCCTGAGGGTAAGGTTGAATGCCTCGTTGATAGCAAAAAAGGGTTTTTATTACTTACTATATGGAAAATAGCAGCATGCTGGTATTTTGCGTTGGTATTATTATGTAAGTTTCTCGGTCTATAATGTTATGTGCCTGCATTGCACTGCAGCGTGACTGTACTACGTAATGATATCACAACGAATTTGCCTGCTTATACTAACCATATTCATACGTCTAGGACAAACGTTCATCACTGGTTACATAGAAATGTCAAGTGATATCATAAACTTAGCTGCCCACGGCTAGGCCTCACTATTTAGATAACACAGATTATTATCTGATAGCTCTCGTTGGCTCGTTACAAACGCAAATGTAAGTACGTCTGAGACCTACATCTTTACAAGAGTTTCGCAGTGATCCGTGGGAAGGTTTAATGTCTTAATCTACCTAACTTAAAACCTGAACATTTTCACACACTGTTCAAGGAATAGAAAAAAAATGTGTTAAGTATTTTAAATTTTATATATATATATATATATACATAACTAAAGTTAATTCGAAATATTGTTCGTGATATTGAAATATCTTAATATTTAGATTTACCTTTTTGTAGGTAAAACATAAAAAATACGCAGCATTTTATTTTTTATTGCCGCCATATGGTCCAATATATGTATATATGTAGATACTATTTTTGTGTACTTGTTATAAAATGTGCTTATTATTTTCAAAAACTCAGTACATGATATATTATACTACCAGATATCTGCTCGCTTCGCTGTGCGCACGATAATATTTTATTGCCGAACCTAGATATAAAATATCAAGATTTTTCTGATGAGACTATCGTAAAAGCCGTTCTTAGTGAGCGCCTACATTGCAAAATGGGTAACTACACTGAATTATATATTGTATGTATATCTATATAATATATTTTGTAATAATGTTTATAATATATATTTCAGTATGTAGTAGCAGTTACGGAAATATTATGTAGACATAGATATTTTTAACTTAGCTGTTTGCACTTTGCATCCACAATATCTTCTCTGCTTCGCCTAAACGTAGACTGGTAGAGAATACCCAGTTTGTATTAAGTCCACCTTTTTATACATAATGTGCAAATAAAACGTGAATAAATAAATACAATGTAACGGATGAGTACATATATGAATTTAGGCTATGTGTGTGGCAGGGTAAGTAAACGAATAAAAACGGTAACACTTAGTATAAAAATGAAATGCAAGATAAAATGTGTCAAAAAGGCAAAATGTATATATTACAAAAATACTTTTTGACACCCGAAAGAGCATTATAGTAAAACTAATGCTGTATAAATGTAGTCATTTTGAATAGAGTTTGGTGTGACATCAATACTGAATGATGGGTGAAAATTTTAAACCTAATATGTTTAATTAAATTTAATTTTTAATTTTAAAATTGTAGTTTACGAAAAAATTAATAATTAGGATTGAAAACTATGCTTCAGTGGTTTAACCACTTAGAATGAATAAATAAGGAAAGAGTGACAAAGAAAATATAATGCCGAAGTGAGTGGCATAAACGAAAAGGGATGCCTTAGGTGAAAGTTAATCAAATTGAAAATGGCTTGTATTGAGTGAGCTCTTAACCGATGAGCATGATCAACATTTAATGGGTGTGAAAGACGCAAGAGAGGTGTATCAGGATTGTACCAAGCGTTAGAAGTGGGTGACAAGCGATGAAGCGACGTGAGAGTTACTTATGTTATATACAATCTAATACAATCAAATTGAATGTGGTGGAGCCAAGCTGCAGCATTTCTAAAACGGAAATACAACAGCAGTGAGCTGCTGGGTTGTACTGACGTTCTGTGAGGGCGTGGTCCTGCCTCAGCCGAGCAGATCCTTTCGTGTTGCAGCCGCATATATCTGCAATGTGGCAGTATCACGTTAGCACCTACATACCAAAGTTGATGGAAATCCTTTCAGTAATCCATGCGTGAATGTTTAATATTTGCACATTCAGAAATGTTTTAAAAGTTAGTGAATTGATTTGATTTTCCTTTATTCAATCACGTCATTATATTTTGTTTAGCAAATGTAAGAATTACATTTATACCTTATTGATATGGTGTATTTTTATGCAATAGTCTATACTAAACTGTTGCAATTTGTGTATAGTGACATAAATTTTCGAAATGCTTAAAACGAAATTTAATTATCAGACATCATTTATTTTATCCGCTATTTGGTCTACGGCATGAGTGTGATGAGGTGTGATAGACGCTTGATTCATCAAGTGATATCATGTTTTGAGCACTAGTGCTTAGGCAAGAAGTCGTTACTCAACTAAGTGTACGTAAACACTTTGACTGACAGTTCGGTTTATTTAGATCTATTAAGATTAACGCATGTAGACAACTTGATTATAACAGCAATTTAGGTTATGTTTGTGCGAAAGTTTTTAAAACATTTTACTAAGGGCTTGAGTTTTAAAAGGTAGATTATTAACGAGTGTTATAGTTATCTATGCTGTATTTTATATATAGGGTAGGGTGACAAACCGGTTCGCAGTCCACCTAATGGTAAGTAGTTGCTGTGGCCTATAGAAATCTACATCTATCCTTGATTACGAATCAAAATGCAGATGCGTTGTCACCCGTAAGGACTAAGATGGAATGCCTAGTTTCCAGTAACAGGGGTCTCCGGTTCTCTACACTCACCATACGAAACACAAGCTAATATTTTACGCTGGTATTCTGTGAGAGCGTGGTTTTCCCGCGGTCGAGCCGACCCATTCGTGCTACAACTATACTACTAATATATGTAACTGCAGCATGGCTCTACCACGTATATGTATGCGCTGTATTGTGGCAGCATAAGAAAATCAGCTAACCCTATCATCCCGTGGGTGCGACATCGTAAGTAGCGACAGAGAGAAACTAACAAAAGTTAAACAGCATCTTCCTGATAACAACTCAATAATAATTTAAAAAAAACTGCGGTTGTTAATCTGCTAGCTGTGCGTGGCAAATATGTCGAATATCTCTCCAATGAGGTAAGCTTTGTCGGAAGCTTTGCTTTAAGGTAATATAGTACAATAATTATTTAAAATTGTTTAGATGGAAATGAGAAAAAGAGATTTCTCGGGTAGATATAATTCATAATGAAAATAATACACCGTAAAAAAGACGTGGTACCTTATTAAATCGCCCTCAATTTCTCGAAACTAAATCGACCATTCACACCTATCGTAGAAGCGAAAACCTTTCATATAGACGTAATCAGTCTGCGGAAATACTAAGAAACAAGTAAGGCTAATGATGTCAAAGATAATGATGACCTTAATACTAAATAAGACAAAAAGGGTTGTGGGTCGGATTTTCATTAAGTTTCTTGTTAATTAGTTCGATTTACAAAAATCAATTGTAACGATAACTTAAACAGGTGTTCTCATTGTGCAAATAAATATTGATTGAAATAGCTTTGTAGAAGAGATTATCATTTTTCTCGAGATAGGTACGTAAATAAAAATTTCACTATTGTGAAAATAAACATATATATCGGAAGCACGTACATTCGCATTAGAAACACTCATGTAGAAACAGATCCCATGGACTTTAGAGTGTTCAAACATCGGACTCAAGTAAACAACTCATAAAATTAAAAGGTAAAGTTTAATATAAACTCAGCTCAAAAATGATTATGTACATAACATTATTTTCATCATGCATCAGCTCTTTATAGGTTTGAACATAATTCTCATAAGTCTCCCCCAAAGAATTATAACAATTCAGTCCTTGCGCCAACGGCATTTTATACCATATAACAATCCGCTTGCTGTTGCCAATCAAGAACAATGGGAAAGTATCCCATCCATCGTTTGACAGTTCTTCAAACCAAACGGCCAACTTCAGCATAGTGATTCGTTGGTGTTCTGTCGGTTTCTTTAGTTCTACCACTGGTATTATTTTTCCGGATTCAATCATGTAGAAAAAACTCCGAGCAAAACATAAACACTCTCCAAAGCTTTCTGTGCGACGTTAAGCCTCCTCATACGACCAACAGTAAATTTACATACATTACATACATAAATTTTAACAAGGGCAATTATCCAGACCCGAAACAAGTATTTGTTTGCCATACAAATAGTTGTAAACCACTGCGCCATAGAGCTTTCTCTTCTTTTATAGCTGTCTCTTAGTTTCATCTGTCGTCACTAGTAATACACACTGGGTATATATATATATATATATATATATATATATATATATATATATATATATATATATATATATATATACAACCAGTGTGTGTAAATCGTTTACATTTTGTATACTTATATACAAAACGTAGACTAAATTATCAAGCTCGCGTACCACCAATGAATAATGAAGAGATCTTGCGTTCTAGCTTTGAACCCGGAACTTTTGAATGCACGCAGTATCGCGGAACAGATTCGCAAAAGCTGACGATACCTTGGTTATATAAAGAGCTAAGGTAAAATTAAAGTTTGCAATTAATACAAAAACTTTTCGAAAAGACTTCCGAATTTATGAAGCGTGTTTATTTGTTTGCTGCGTAAAAGACATATTATAAGTAAATTCAAGATTTAAGGGTAAACATATCACATTTACGAAAATATAGCACGTTGTCCAATAATGATATATCGAAGTGTCTGGTTGCAGTTATAGCATGGTATATACTATATTTTTATTTGTTTTTATAGGAGAGGAGGCAAACGAGCATGCGGCTCACCTGATGGTAAGTGATTACCGCGACTCATGAACAACTGCAACACCAGGGGAATTGCAGATGCCTTGCCGGCCTTTTAAAAAAAAAAATAATTTACGGCCGTGAAGTGGCGGTATAAGAATGTCCACAACCCCATTTCGCCACGTGGGTGTAAGAGGTGACAGAGGAAAATAAATCATGAGATGGCCAGCAACGACTTCCTATTTACAACTTTAAAAATAAAAACTGCGGTTGCCAACACGCTTGCCAAGCGTTGAAACTGTGCCAAATATCTCTCCTACGAGACAATCTATGGGAGAGGTCTATATAGCAGTAGACTTTTGATAGGCTGTAACAGTACCTGTACATACTAAATTATGGTAGTGAATGGACCGGTTTGACCGGGAAAAGACCACGTTCTTTCAGAATACCAGTGTAGGATAGCAGCTTAATGCTGCTGTGTTTCGTATGGTGAGTGTAGAGAACTGGAGACATTTTTACTGTAAACGAAGCACTCCATCTTAGTCATCAATGGTGACGATGCATCTGCATTTTGATTCTTAATCGGGGAAAGACGTAGATGTTTATGGGCCATCGCATCCACTTACTATCAGGCGGAATGTGTGCTCGTTTGTCACCCAAATTCTATAACAAAATGAGATATACATGATTAAGTACATATTGGATGGTATTGTGTGCTTTACCGAAATTTAAGGTAAACGATGATAATAGCGGACGATCTAATCTTTTTTTTATTATTTTAACTAAGCGTGAATAAATCACTTCTTTGCCACCCTTATTTTACAAGAAAGCAATACGATCACTAAGGTACATTCAATTTGTACCTTTGCAGTGCATATGCATCCGTGCACAATTGTTGGCAGGCGTAATATTTGATTTATTTAAAAAAAATTAAGGTATTTTGAACAGTAGAATTTACTCTGTAAAATATAAAAGGTATGTATTTATCATTCAAGACATTTAGTTGAAATGAAATAAAACAAGATTTTGTGTGTGAGGGATTACAATTTTTTTTTTATTTAATAGGCTAACATGTACCATTAAGTGTGGAATGTGATGTTGTTCAAATGCCAGCCTCTGTTTATTACAGTGACACGGATCCGAGTAGTTTAATTTTCAATGACCTGGTGCAAAGATCTGGCTAAATTTGAGCCATGGCCTGTGACATTTTCACCTTTAGGGCATCGGTCAATTGTGGTTTGCTTGCATAGACCTGCGACTTCAAAAAGCTCCACAAGAAAAAGTCTAGCGGGGTCGAATCGCATGACCTTGGTGGCCAATTCACATTAACCCTGTGAGAGATAAGCTTACCCTCAAACCGCTCATGGCGAATGTCAATCGCGGCGTCCACTGTGTGGCACGTTAGCGCCGTTCTGCTGGAACCACATATTGTCTAGGTCCATATGATTCAATTTGGGCCATAAGAAATTGTTTACCATCGTTCGCTCGCCGTTGACGGTGACGGCATCACCAGCGCCGTTTTAGAAAAACTACGGACCAGTGAGCCTAAAATCCACACCAACCGGTAACTTTTTGAGGATACATTATCACGTAATGAACTTTGCGTGGGTTGGTGTCATCCTATATATGGCAATTCTGCTTATTAACACAGTCATTTATTCAAAAATGCGCCTCGTCGTTAAAGAGGATTTTTCGACCTAGATTGTGGTCCTCTTCCAAACGATTCTAAGCCTAGTCTGCGAACAAACTGCATTGTCTATGGTCATGAACTTTAAGCTCCTGGGTCAATTGGATCTTATACGGGTGTAGGCCTACGTCCCTACGCAAAATTCGCCAAGTTGAAGTCTGCGAAAGGCCAAGTTCTTGTGCAAGGCGAGGAATCGACTGCCTCGGGTTCTGTTGTACTCTTACACGAACCACAACGATTTTCTCGGTCGATCTTGCGTTCCTTGAATGTACGGATGTTGGCTGATTGTTTATCAAACCGGTTGTTTTAAATTTGGCCACTAAACGTTGAAGAGTCGACTGTAGAGGACCCACCACGTTTACCATAAAATGGGTGCAATGCACGCAACGTTTGCACTAACGAACACTAATTTTGATTATAAAGTTTTATCATTTGAACGTGCTGTTCAATCGTGTAACTTGTTTATTTGGCATAAGTAACTGAATAATAAACAAAATACTCCATAGTCACCAAAACAAAATGGCCACCGGGCCGCTAAAATCTATCCGATCCAATTGAAAAAACACTTTATTAAGGAATTTGTGGATGATAATAACCCTCGGGAATGAGGTGATCGCTACCAAGCTATTTCTTATTTGGTTTGTGTTGCTAATGGTGTAATATACATGACTTTAAGCTGATATTTCTTTAAATTCCCGCTGGGTTTTTTGCTGGCTCTTCCCAGGACAGAGGTTTTTTTTCAAACCAGTGGTAGTAAAAGAAAATAGTAACTTTCAATACGTATTATTTATAATCTATATTACATTGTACATTTTACATTGTACATAGCTGGACACTGTGCTTATTAGAATATTTGCAAGCTGGCACATGTTGATTTTCATAATTTTGATTTATCGGAAAGCCCCTGTTATACATATGCTATTTTAATTCCCTCTGTTGCCTCTTGCGTAAGTTATAGTATAATATGAGGTAGTGGATGCTCTTACGCGGCCACTACACTAATTAAATTTAATTATAAAATTGTTAAAATAATTAATTCAACAAGAACTTGGTTAATTTTATAATTGTTACACTCCTTGTCGTCATCTCTACACGTTCTTATAAAGGAATATCATGCAAAAAAGGACAAATTGCTCGAAGCATTACGCATAAAGAACGATTGCAGACATCTTAAATTAAATATTAGAATTCCTTTCGGCATCATTCACCGACCGTGCGCCGATCGTTATTCGGATCATCACTATTACTAAAGCGAGTTACAGGCGTGTTACCTTTTCTTAATTGTATTTATCGTTGAGACTCTATATTTTAGTTGTTGTTGGGAAGATGCTGCTGCCCAGCTCCTGGTTTGTTTCCCTTTATCGACTCTTACGTCACCCACGACATGATATAATTATAGTATAATGTGGGATATTCTGATACCTCCACTACACGGTCGCTTAGTTGTTTACTAGTACGTAAACCTTAAAGTAATCCATTATAAAAATAGGAAAGCAGATGTTTAGGGTTGAAACTAGCATATAAATACTATTTTAAGAAATCCATCACCCTCTTTTCTCTGTGAACGTCGTATGTTTCACATGAACTACATTAAAAATATCAGAATTTTGAGTCATGATCATGATCACATAAATATACACAGTGATCAGACTCTGATTTCCAACAAAATTTTAAAATTTCAAGGAATCATGTCATCTGTGATACTTAATGAACTATTAAATGATAGTAAAACAAAAAAAAAACTCATTTGCAATAATTGGTGACAGTAACAAATTTGAGTTACAGCTAAATAGCTTTAAAAGCGTGTGAAGACACACTGTATGCGTTTTTGTTTGAGAGTATTTTGAAGCAATTATTCCGCTGCATAGTGTGTACACAGCCTACAAATGAAGAAGGGAGCTTTCAAGGATGCAAGATATGTCGGATTTAAAATTACACTAATTAACTAAGCTCATCAAATAATATATAACAAGTATTTACAATCATGCATATTAACCGCTGTTACATAAATATTTAATTACAAAGTTACCGATTTGCCTTGGTAGAAATAATCAAATTTTATTTGCTTTAAACTGTAAGTATATCGTTCAACCACTTCACACCCTTAAATCTGAAAGACGCTTTGGTTTCATTTCCTATTCTTATAATCGTACATGGTAGAGCTATTCTGCAGCTATATTATGGTAATAGCACGAATTAGTTGGCTCGACCGGAGAAGAACCACGTATATTGAGTGTAGAGAACCGGAGATCCTTTTTACTGGAAACGAGCTGTTAAATCTTAGTCCTCAGAGTTGACAACGCATCTTTATTTTTAAACGATGTAGTTTAATATGGGCCAAAATATCTACTTACCATCAGGTGGACCGTATGCTCGTTTGTTAACCATATACTATATTAAAAAAAAATCGCTATCAACGTTCTACTGACAATAATTTTCTCAGTACTATAACTTATTTTCCGATACTATGCTTATGAAACTCCTTACCTTTACATTTTATTTCACTCAGTCAATTTTTATTTTTAAAAACTTACGCAATACTTCCATTCCCAACATGCTCCTTGTCCTTTCTTGTATATATATTAACTTTCCACAGTTAAAAAGATTATAACATGTGTATCACTATTATTTAAATATGTATTCCAAGCTTACATATTTTTGTATTTGTTAACTATAACGGAGACCTGATGACCTATAAAATACAGGTCCGTCGCCTAGTTGAGGCATCAGTCTCTCACATTATTTTGTGCCTATTGTTTTGTCAAAAAGCGAGGTTGTTAATTTAATGTGGTGAGAAATAAATAATTATTATTATTAATAGAGCCGTGGTAGCTCAGATTGTTAACGTTCACTATAAATATAACAGAACGCAGTAACCCGGGTTCGATTCCCCGCCGGCACCATTCGGGGGCCTTGGGTTTTATGAGTTGAACGTTGGGGCAGCGTGGCGGTCACTTTCTTGCCCTAAAACGCTCTTCTCAGAAATGAGGGAGGCCTGTGCCCAGCAGTGGGACGTATATAGGCTGCAACTTTTATTATTACTAATATGTATTTTATCTATCCTAGAGCATCCTCTTATGTTCTTAATATTATTATTTTTCCTTTTTAATTTAAGTGTATGTTTTATGTTCACCAAACCTTGTAAATAGATTGTCTGGAAGAAATCTCTTTATATAATATTAGATTATAAGATCGCCTATTGTACCTTCTTAGTGTTTATCATTTCATTGTTTAAATATGTACTGGTGTATAACAAAGAATATATTGATTGATTGATGGATATGCGTATACATTCAAAAGGTATTTGTAATATTAAGATCGTGAAAATAAAGCCGAGCTATACTTTGATATTTATGGGATGCAATAAGTTGTTACCGATTTCGACTTTAATAATTCCAAATGTTGCCTTACCTTTATAATTTGGGACAGCTCACGTAAGCTTTTTAGCATACGAATGATGTTAAATTACTATGTCAGATAATTTTAGTCTATGAATCTTTACCCACAAGCATTGGTTTGGTTTATGAGCTTATGAATGTTTTGAAATAAATTTGTACATTCAATAAAATTATTTGATTTAAATAAATTTGTAGCGAGGAATTTAATACTTTAATATTGATGGCAAAAGCCATGTTAAAATGTAGGCCAGGCTCTGCGCTCTCGAATCTTCTTGCCAAACATAGATTTCGCAGTTTTCGTAAAATCAAATGCTTTACCACTGCGCTGGTGGCTGTCTTTAGTTTTATTTTTTATTTTCAGTCTATCACAAGTACTGAACATAGCCTCCATAGATTGCTGAGTTTGATTAAAACCGCAGCTTGTCATCATTTGAACTCATGACACAGTGCTGCTGTAAAGTAAAAGTAAAGTTATAGCCTATATACGTCCCACTGCTGGGCACAGGCCTCCCCTCATTTCTGAGAGGGTTTTATGGCAAGGAAGAGTCCTCCGCCGCGCAGCCCTAATGCGTGTTGGCGAACTTCACATGTCTTCAAAATATTTTTTTTTCTTATTCCTCAGGTTTCCTCACGATGTTTTCCTTCACCGCCGAGCACGGGGTAAATCAGCACTTAAAATTGCAGTTAACGATTTCATTGGTGCCGGCGGGGATCGAACCCGGGTTATTCGCGTTCTATTATATTTACAGTGAGCGTTAACCATCTGAGCTACAGCGGCTGTGCTGCTGCCCGTCTTCCATTTCAATCTTCCTCTGTCATTTCTTCCAACAGCCAAGAGAAGACATGGGTAGTAGATTATTTAAGCTATTTACCGTTTATCAAAAGTTCACTGCTGAAAATAGGCTTCCTTCCTAGATTACCTTATGGGGGGGGGGAGGGATATTTGTCATAACTGCCACGTTTTGAAGGCAGGATGGCAACCACATTTTAAGTTTTTCTATGTCATCTCTTACGACACGAGACGATATGGAGTAGTGGATATTCTCACACAGTCATTACACTGCAAATAACGTAAGCACTATAGTAAATTACGTAAGTAAATTCCCTAATTTAAGGCGATACTCCGACCAAAACCTTGCGAATGTGTGTTTTTTAGAGACTGTTATCTCATTAGTTACGAGAAATAAACCATATCTAAAAGCGCATTATTAATGTGGGATATCCTATCATCACATTACACGTTCTAATTTGTTTTTACGTGTTATAAATACATTTAAAATCTACTTTTAACAAATTACTAAAATTATTGATTACATGCATCTGTTGCTAAAGGCAACGCTCTAATCATTTGAGGATTACACAAATGGATAGATAATTTTAAAATATTCACGTTTTATAAAATTTATTAATTTCTTTTTTAATTGAAATAGTTCCAAAAATTTGGGTGTATTTTTTACGCAATATATTGTAGAGAGAGCGCGTGGATTGTATGGGATCGAGCGCTCAAAGTCGTTCGCTAGGAGTAGCGCCTTAGGGAAAAAAACCAAGGAAGAATATACTCCACTCAGAAAATATCCTTCGTCACATGATGTTTTATCATGTGACAAAGGATATGCATGATATAGCGTCTGGTTGCTAACTGAAACAGTTACCATCTGTTGCCTATTGCGACACCCACAGGATGAACTGCGCTATTTTTAAGCTTCAAAAATATTTCCTCATGGAGATAAACTTACTGAGTCTATACTGGTTTATCTTAAGAAGCCACTACCGTTATACTGCCGGCTAATATACGGATTTGTTAAAGGCTTTTATGTCATTTATAAATTGATTTATAAACGATGGCACTGGTATTGCAATAAATATCCCACAGTAATGCACCTAATATATAAACGTTTCAAATTTGATGCAATTAATAAATGGAGTCCTTTGAGCGCTTCTGTGAGGGCTATCGAGTATTTCGATTACGCTTCATATTAAAGAGATTATCTAGCCATGCAATATTTATTGCGACTTGTTTGAAGAGAATAAGGATGGACATTTATTAAATATCTTGTAGTATAATATATGAAATGCAGTTCCGAAGTAACCTCAAAAGAATTAGAGCGACCTTACTTACGGAACCTTGTACCGAAATACTTTATAAATGAAGAGTCCTCACTAATGTTAGTGATGTGCTAGTGATTTTTTTAAGACTAGATCTGACATAATTTCTCGAAGTCGTCCGTAAGATCATTTGCTTATTTAATATTAGAATCGACATCATACACACTTTTTATGTTATTATTCTATACTTTTTTATTATCTCTTAAAACGTTGTTGAAATAAAATACATTTAAAAAAATAAAAGGTTTTTTTATGCGTACATTATTTTAATGCATGTAGTTTACATACATTTCTCTGAAAAAGGATGAACCGATTTAAGTGATAATTTTTTTAGCGAGAAAAATATTAGATAAGAGTTATTAAATAAAGAAATTCCTAAGGATTAAAAATAGTAAATTATAATTTTAATGTTATTCATAAAAGGGTAAAATATTTCAGTAATTACTAAAGAAGTAGAGTTGCCTTTAAAAATTATATAAAATATTAAATCTCACATAATAGCTGCATATTATAGAGCCATGATGCATCTATAATTATGGTTGTAGCCCGACTGGGTTCTCACACAACCACGTTCTTACAGAAAACCAGCGTAAAATAACAGTTTAATGCTGCTATGTTTCATATAACGAGTGTAGAGAACCGGATATTCTTTCTACTCGATACGAGGCATTCCATTTTGCCATCAGAAGTGACAACGCATCTGAATTTTGATTCTTGTTTGAGGGTGGACCACAGCATCTAAATATCATCAGGTCACTGTGTGCTCATTTTTTACTGTTATTTTATAAAAATATCTGAAGTCGAGGCCTTACAAGTAATTCTTCGGTACACTTCACCTCAGCACCGACTTTGGAAGTTTTTATGAATGTTATTTAGTAAGGAAATTTACCTTATGTTGTTAAGTCAATTTTGCATTGGACAGCCATAATGGCCTATTCCTTTTGCAAATGCCGGCAACAAACATACGTTTCTTTCGGTGTCTTTCTAATAAGATTAAGAACATAAATAACTGAGGTTGTCAATTCGCCAGCCAAGCGTGGCAACTATGGCAAAAAACCCATGTAAGGCAATCTATGGCGTGGCATATTAGCATTTATTTAGCGATGGACTTTAATAGGCTGTAATTAAAGAATAAATCTGAAAAAACTCTAGAGCGAATGTACAGGATCCCAACACTAGTAACACTTTCTGTTCACGTTAGTACAGATGCGCTCTACAATGAGATGATTTACCTTAATTGCCACGAGCATCAGCGAGGATGCCTATATATGTCTACTGATGGCCTGATGAATTGTTGGTGCGCCTTTCGCTCTCATTTTACTAGGCAAAGGTTACACGATGGCTTGTAACTATGCAACGAGACTTAGAATTATTACCTCTATCGGAATTGCAGCTAAGCGTGTAAATTATAAATTATTAATGGCCAACGCTAGATCCTTTAAGTGATTACGTAAAATTTTAAATGAATAATTCTTAAAAGGGCAATAGTTTTCTTTTTAAAAAACAGGGTATCAAATGAGCACACAGACCACCTGATGGTAAGTGGTACATCTATTCTTGAATAAGAATTAAAATGAAAATGCGTTGTCATCTCTGAGGTCTAAGACGCTTTAATCGCAGTAAAAACAGTCTCCGATTTTTTCGGCTCCATACGAAACACAGCAGCTCGCCAATTCGTGCTACAACCATAATATGCCTACATCATGGCTCTACTACGTGTATAACATCTGTTTACCCCGGCTATATTGAGATTTTAATTATTTATTTTGTTACATGACATTAGAACGTCACACACACTCCCTTGCGATATTAGATCTGCAAAACACTATCAGAAATAGCATCTTAATGTTTCATATGGTAGATAGGTGGAGAACCGGAGACCCTTTTTAGTGTAATATAGCTAGGCTAGAAAAACTTTAATAGTTTAAAGTTATTAAAATTAGCAGTACAAACTACATACGCCCTTCCTGGCTGGGCACAGGCCTTCCTTTTATTTTAAGAGGGTTTTAGTAAAGGAAGTGTCCACCCCGATATCTTAAAAAAAGTAAAACTGATAATCAGAACTATATAACTATATATAAATTTAACGTCATCGCATTCGATATCGACTTGAAGACGTGTGGACCTTGCTCTTATTTCGTTTTCAATAACCACTTTTCCAATCTTCAATATTATATTCATAGTATTAAAGGTTTCTAGAACGAAATAGTTTAAATATGTGCAGCTATTTTTGGCCGTATTCACTGCTGTCGGTTAAGATTTTCTTGTAATAATATTTAGTGTTTCGACTGGCTTAGAGAACGTAGAACTAATTAGAAGTAATTTCATCGTATTATTTTTAATGCGATTTCGATTATATTTAATAGTGTGACAAATCCTTACAAAAGAAAGCAAGATTTTGGAAATAAAAGCCTTTCTACGTTGTGTATTATACTTCTGGCACAAATATGATGATCATCATACAAACACTTACCCCACACACACCCATACACACAACACGTATACTACACCCGGTAATACGCATGCACATTTTTTATGAGATGAGGGTAAAAAATGAGCACACAGTCCACCTGATAGTAAGTGGATGCTGTAACCCATAGACATTTATTCTCCATAAAATGCAGTTGTCACCCCTGAGGACTAAAATGGAATGTCTCGTATCCAGTAAAAAGGATCTTCAGTTCTCTACTCTCACCATACGAAACACAGCAGCATTAAGCTCCTATTTTACGCTGGTATTCTGTGAGAGCATGGTCCATCCCCAGTCGAGCTGAATTCGTGCTACAACTATACTAGTAATATAGCTGCAGCACGGCTCTCGCACGTAATAACACGTGTTAACATGGAAACTTTGTGAATATGGGAGGGAACTGAATCTCGGCACACATTAATGCTAGGTCGGGAGTCAGGGCTTCAACTTTATTGTTTCAATGTGTTTTATTCACTAAATAAATAAGTTACTTCCTGCATTTTTCATAATCGCCTCTTATGACACCCACGAGTGATTCTCTCACACCGCCAGCATACGAAAGCTTGGGATCCTATCAGCATCCTATATCTCGGATTAACTATGACATTAGCCTTCTTAGGTGCTGGGACTATTTTTCTGCTTAAGAGTTTGTACATAATCATAATCGCCTCTTATGACACCCACGAGTGATTCTCTCACACCGCCAGCATACGAAAGATTGGGATCCTATCAGCATCCTATATCTTGGATTATCTATGATATTAGCCTTCTTAGGTGCTGGGACTATTTTTCTGCTTAAGAGTTTGTACATAATCATAATCGCCTCTTAGGACACCCACGAGTGATTCTCTCACGCCGCCAGCATACGAAAGCTTGGGATCCTATCAGCATCCTATATCTCGGATTAACTATGACATTAGCCTTCTTAGGTGCTGGGACTATTTTTCTGATTAAGAGTTTGTACTCCTACCTTCTTTTGTCGCCAAACTGCAGTGCATGCACTTCTGTGTCTGAAGGGTATAGAGATCTTGTATAGTTACAGGCTGTGAGTTATCCCAGTCCTCCTCAACGGTACAACGCTTCTGCTTTTTATGAATTTGGCTGCCCCGATGACAATGTACTTTATTATCCACTTACCATCAGGTGGGCTGTAAACTATACTAATGTTAAAGACTCGCTGCCCGCGGTGCAATAAAATGGGGAAACAGGACGTCACCGTCGCCGCGGGAAGCGAATCTTTGATATTATTATACTTTATCACTTCAATAAATATTATTAAAAAAAGCCAGAGACGTCAGAGTATAATTAATTTTTAAAGGTTTTATTTCTAAAACGTCCTCTATGCCCATGTTTTGCGTTACATATTACTTACATACGTGGATATGGACGAATGTGCAAAACTGAAACAAGTAAGTTGTTAACCAAACAATTAAGCACATGTTATGTGCTGGATTCAAACCTTCGGCCCTACAATGCCGCACTCACAAGCTGAACGACTGCATTAACATTGAAACTTACAAGCCATATAAATGCATTAAAATTCATCAAGTTATTATATTATTTACGTGGTCCTTCACTGCTGGCCGTATGAGGACGCTCAAGGCCGCTCAACGAACTATGTAGAAGGTTATGCTTGGGGTTTCTCTGCGTGATAAACGTGGCAATGGGCCGGCCATATAGCTCGAAGAACCGACAACCCTTGGGGAAAAAAGGTTCTCGAGTAGCGGCCTTGTATCGGTAGGTGCCGTGTAGGGTGACCCCCCACTGGATGGAGTGACGACCTGGTAAGACATACAGGAAGTCGATGGATGCAGGTGGCTTAGGACCGTGCGTTGTGGCATTACTTGGGGGAGACCTATGCTCAGCAGTGGACTTGTGAAAGGCTGTAATGATGTTTATAATGATAAAGTAAGGTTAAGTAAGGTAAGTTAATTAAAGTAATTGTAATTCAATTCCATGTAACATTTTCATGTAGGCTCTTTTTCTTTTGTAGCTGACCTTAATAAATAGGAGGTTCTTAATTTGTCTGTACGTTTTTACTTTTAATGTATGTTGCGCAATATGTTTATCAATTTTTGTTAATGATGAATTTTAAAATTATAAAAAATTACATAATAATTAATAAATTAATGCTGTAATAAGTATAAGTATTTTACATATATTTATAACGCTATGTCTGAGCACTATTTCAGAAGTTGTTATGTGTAAATCATTCAATTCTTTTCGGTTTCTGAAATCAAATCTTACTTTTTAATGTGATCTTTCCTCTATCTTTCCTGCAATCTGTGGGAGTAATTTCGTGAAAAGGGACGGAAGTGTGTAAATGGAAGCCGAGGAAGCGCGTGCTATTTGATTGGATCAAGGAGCGCGCGTAGTAGTAGTAGAGTGTGCTATTATATTAACTAATTTATGTGTGTAAACTATATTATAAATGTACTTACAGTTGATAAGTATCTGAAAAAAGTGGACATCATTCATAAAAAATACAAATGAGCAATAGTGAATAATTATTACAATAAATATTTCGGTATTTAGCTTTTATAAATTTTGAGTTTTATTTCTGCCGCTCCTCAATGGTTATTTTTAATATTGATTATAACACTAAAAGCTTTTTTTAGCATATAATATTAATGTTGCTTATTTTATATACGGTAGAGCCATGCTTCAGTTATATCAGTGTAGTTGTATAGCACGATTGGGTCGGCTCGATCGGGGAAGGACCACGCTCTCACAGAATACCAGCGTAAAATAGAGTAGCTTAATGATGCAGTGTTTCGTATAGTGAGTGTAGAGAACTGGAAACCTTTTTTACTGGAAACAAGGCATTCTATCTAAGTCCTCACGGGTGACAATGCATCTGCATTTTGATTCGTAATCGAGGATAGATGTAGATGTCTATGGGCCACAGCAACCACTTACCATCAGGTGGACTGTGTGCTCGTTTGTCACCCTATCTTATATAAAAAGGTAAGATGTCATGTTACACATCATATTATACGACTATTGTAAGAGTTGCTGATTTTAATAAGATTTTAATGGTATACTAAAAATATCTTAGACGCCATTTGCAGAAACTCCGCGCCTACACATCATACCTACTCTTATACATGACGAAACACTAAACCAACTAAGTGAGCAATTGTTTTGCTTAGAAACCATCAATTCAAAGCAGCAAATACAAATGCCAAGCAAACAACCTTTCCTTATATTCTAATCGATGACGAAGATATAACTATATAAAGAAAGCATTGTATTTTTCTACGCCGACCACGATACAGAAATGTTGCAATCAAATAATAAATAACAATATCCCACGCCTTGAATTATAAAAATAAAAAAAATACGTGTGGCACTCGGTGACTGCCGCGGTAAAGCTATTGCATAGTATTTTTTATCAACTTATGCAATTATAATTATTTATTTATTTTATTTATGCAGTTAAGTTTTTGATATTGTTACGAGCTTGAGGTTCGTGACAATAAAAATTGCCGATAAAATTACCTAAATTAACACTTTAATTTACTTTACACAAATTAAAACTAAAAACACTAAACACACTAATTCACTTAATTCCGCTCCGAAGCTTCGCTTGTTTCGCCGAGTTCAACTCTGCCCGATCGCATCTTGCAGCGCCTACTTATATAAATTAGCAAAATATCCAGAATGTTCAAGTAAACACGCGCAAGGTACCGAGAGTTCGAGTTTTAAACTTCAAGAAGTTTAGTTCTTCGGTTCGAGACTAGATGGCGCTAGTGCGCCGATTTTAGCGCGTAACACTGCCCCCTCCTAAGACATGCTCGTCCCGAGCATTATCGGTCCCATAATAACGCGCTAGGCGATCCACATGGACGATCTTAGGAGTCCCTCTTGCGCCTTTCTGTAACGGCTCCGCAATGTCAAGGGCTGTTCTATCCCGTGGTGCACCAACATTGTACAATTTCGGTGCTCCTCTACTATGTGTCTGAGGTCCCCGCACGGCCGCACAACTTGTACATGTACGACACCAATCCTCGACATCGTCACGATAATGGACCCAGTAAAACTGTTCTCGGACCTTCAGTAGAGTTCGTTTAACTCCCAGATGGACTCTTGAACGACCATTATGGCACAGCTGTAGAACATTCGGCACTTTAGCTTTAGGGACAACCATTTGCAAACGACAGCTGCCTCCTCGACCATTGTCCCATTTACGGCACAGGACTCCATCCTGAAGCAGCAAGCTGTCCCATTGGGCCCAATAGGTTTTCGTGGTTGAACTCATCGCTGAGACGTCCTTCCACTTAGGCTTGGTAGCACGGGCCTTCATCCATCCCGGAATCGGCTTGATGTCCGGATCTTCCTGCTGTGCATGTCGTAGGCTGTCCTTCCACCCGTTGCTGAGGTGGTCTGTTCTGAGCATCCTCACGGATACCACTTCCTTTCCTTGCCTACTACAATGGTTGCCATCTTCAGGACAAGGTCTTCTTGACAATGCATCTGTGTTGCCGTGAGATTTCCCGCTGCAGTGTCTGATAGTAAAGTCGTATTCCCGCTGCTGCTGGGCGGTGCTGTTAGCCGCACTTCCTTTCCTTCCCTTCCTAGGGTGTGCTTCGGGCAGCTGGACCGAAGATGGCCACTTTCCCCACAGCCATAGCACCTAGGGCTGTATCTTCTATTGTGGTCGCGAACCGTAACTGCTGCAACCTCCCTAGCGTGAGGGGAACGACGATCCTGTCGCCGCCAGGCAGTGCCGTTAGCTGCACTACCCTCCTGATATCGTTCACTTTCCCTTTTTTAGGGTTCGCTTAGGGCAGCTGGATCGAAGATGGCCCTTTTCCCCACAGCCATAGCACCTAGGGCTGTATCCTCTGTTGCGGTCGCGAACTGTAACTGCTGCAACCTCCCTGACGCGATGGGAACGATGATCCTGCCGCACGGTTTCTACCTCCAGTGCATGGGCCAAGGCGTCCTTAAGCGTCTCGTGGTGCCCGAGCCTCACAGCAGCTCTGACTTCCAGGTCGCGGATGCCGTCGATGAATGTCTGCACCAGGTTCCCTTCAATGAGCGCAGGTACAGACCGGTATGCTTTTTGCACCAGCTTCTCCACTTCTAGAGCCCACTGCTGCAGGTTTTCGTTGTTGCGCTGCACACGATCTTTAAGCTGCGCACGAAAGACGTGTTCCAGGTGAGCGTCACCATATCTCGCCTCCAATGCCTCAAGGAGTTGCTCATAAGTCACTTCCTCACCGAGAGCTTCCAGAACTGTTAAGGCCTGGTCGCGCAGGCCTAGTGTGAGAGCAGTCATGGCCTGACTTTTATTCCAGCCGTTCGCCTTCATAACAGCCTCGAACTGGATTTTGTAGGCTGACCAGGAAGAAGTCCCGTCGAATGGTGGCACCTTGAACCCACGTAGCGAAGGTGTAGTAGCTACTACGGAAGCTGTAGTTCCCTCCACAAGTTTGAGTTCGTCAAGTGATTTCTTCATGTCAGACATTACGTTGTCAACCCTATTGTTCACTTGGTCGATTCGGGTTTCAGCTTCCGACAGGCGGTTGTCATGTTGAGCAACCTTATCCTTCACCTCCCTTATCTCTTTCCCGAAGGTAGCGTGAATGTCCTTCATGAGGAGCATCTGCTCTTCCTTATCGCGCTTGAGCTGCTCTTCCAACCGACGGGCCTGTTCCTCCTGTCGGCGAGCCTGTTCCTCCTGCTGCTCTTTCAACAGACGGGCCTGTTCCTCTCGTCCGCGCTGCAGCTGCTCCTGTAGCATCGCCATCAGAGCACCTAAGTCAGTTGCTGCAGATGTAGGAGCTACTGACGGGCCTGCAGCCGGCGGCTGACCCTCAGGAGCTACTGGCGGGCCTGCAGCCGGCGGCTGACCCTCCGCCTTCTGCGGCGTTGCACCACCAAATCTCCTTTGGTCCGTCTCCTGCTGGCGTTGACTTCGGGTACGGACACCCTCCGTTTCCTCCTTAGGTAAAATCGGCATGATTTTATCCCACTTCTGACACCAATAGTTACGAGCTTGAGGTTCGTGACAATAAAAATTGCCGATAAAATTACCTAAATTAACACTTTAATTTACTTTACACAAATTAAAACTAAAAACACTAATAATTAAACACACTAATTCACTTAATTCCGCTCCGAAGCTTCGCTTGTGTCGCCGAGTTCAACTCTGCCCGATCGCATCTTGCAGCGCCTACTTATATAAATTAGCAAAATATCCAGAATGTTCAAGTAAACACGCGCAAGGTACCGAGAGTTCGAGTTTTAAACTTCAAGAAGTTTAGTTCTTCGGTTCGAGACTAGATGGTGCTAGGGCGCCGATTTTAGCTCGTAACAATATAAAATCAAGTTACACTTTTTGAGCGTGGTGACCGATAAGAAAATATTTTTTTTTCTCTTATTGATTAAATGAGAAGTTAATATTGTTTAAAATATTTTTAAAATCTTACAATACATGTAGGTTATTCAGGAATTTTTATGATTGAGCTAGCAGCTAGTGTACACGCATACGTCTAGTCGCACGCACACAAACACCGTGCCGAAGTCTGCCGAGTGCTGAAGTCTGCCGAACTGAAACGACGTTAAACAATGCACGGCTTTTAACGCCACACCTCCGTGCCCGTCGGAGTGGGGAGCGTGAGGTTTTTTTTTCGTTACGGAATTTCTGGATTCGGTCCCCGCGCTCAAGGCCCGCGATAGAAGCTATGCAATAGCTTAAAAACTAATCATCATCATCATCATCATCACAGCCCTTCACAAGTCCACTGCTGAACATAGGCCTCCCCCAAGTAATGCCACAAAGCACGGTCCTGAGCCACCTGCATCCATCGACTTCCTGCATATCTTACCAGGTCGTCACTCCATCTAGTGGGGGGTCGCCCTACACTACGCCTACCGGTACGAGGCTGCCACTCGAGAACCTTTCTTCCCCATCGGTTATCGGTTCTTCGAGCTATATGGCCGGCCCATTGCCACTTCAGCTTACTAATCCGTTGGGCTATGACGGTCAATCTGGTTTTACTGCGGATATCCTCATTTCTGAGTCTATCACGCAGAGAAACTCCGAGCATAGCCCTCTCCATAGCTCGCTGAGCGACCTTGAGCGTCCTCATACGGCCAGCAGTGAAGGACCACGTCTCTGATCCGTAAGTCATCACTGGCAACACGCACTGGTTGTACACTTTAGTTTTCAGAGATTGAGGTATACCTGACGAGAAGATATGTCGTAATTTCCCGAACGCTGCCCAGCCGAGTTGAATCCGTCGATTGACCTCTCGGTCGAAGTTGGACTTACCTAGTCGGAATATTTGTCCCAGGTAAACGTACTCGTCAACAACTTCGAGCATAGTGCTTCCAACAACTACCGGCATAGGTGTGACATGGACATTAAACATAATCTTTGTTTTGTCCATGTTCATCTTAAGACCTATCCGTTGGGAGGCACTATTGAGGTCATTGAGCATAGTGCTTAAGTCCTCCAGCGATTCTGCCATAAGGACTATATCGTCGGCAAATCGAAGGTGAGTGATGTACTCGCCATTGATGTTAATACCGTATCCTTTCCAGTCCAGTAGCTTGAAAACGTCTTCCAAAGCAGCGGTGAAGAGTTTCGGGGATATAACGTCACCCTGTCTTACACCTCTCTGCAGTTGGATAGGTTTCGAGCTCTGGTTCTGTACTCGGATAGCCATCGTAGCCCTACTGTATAAACACTTCAGCACTTCGATATACCGACAGTCAACTTGGCACCGCTGAAGGGACTGCAGCACCGCCCAAATTTCGACGGAATCAAAGGCTTTCTCATAGTCCACATACGCCAGGCAAAGTGGCAAATTGTACTCCTCAGTCTTCTGTACAATCTGCCGCAGGGTATGTATGTGGTCTATGGTACTGAAGCCTTTTCGGAAACCGGCTTGTTCGGGAGGCTGGAAGTCGTCGAGTCTGCGTGCGAGACGATTCGTAATGACTCTCGAAAACAGCACGTAGACGCGGCTCAGAAGGGAAATCGGTCTGTAGTTCTTCAAGAGAGCGTTGTCGCCTTTCTTAAAGAACAAGACCACCGCACTTCTGCTCCACGCCTCTGGAGTAGTGCCACCATGGAGGACGGAATTGAAGAGCTTCTGAAGGACTTCAAGTACCGGTGTTCCACCCGCTTTCAGAAGCTCCGCTGTAATTCCATCCTCGCCTGGGGCCCTGCCGTTTTTAAGGTGCTGGAGAGCCATTCTAATCTCGCTTAGACTGACGTCCGGGATATCATCGGAATATATAAAAACTAATGTGACCTCTAAATGAAGATTGAATTAAATTACTTAAACATATAGATAGAATTGAAATGTTTGAGTTGTTGGAGGAAGATAGCAGGAAGGTGCTGCTTCCCATATCCAGTTTCAGTTTTCCTCTATCACCTCTTGCAATACGGAACGATATGGAATAGTGGATATTCTTACATACTCACTACACTGTTTAATATACGTAAGTCATAATTATACGTAAAGCAAATAACGAGAGCACTATAAGTAAATTACGTAATTAAATTAGGGTTGTAAGGAAGAAGATACTCTACTCGTAAAATTTCCTTCGTCACACGACGTAGTATAGCCACGCTGCAGCTATATCATGTTTGTAGCACGAATGGGTCGGTTCAACCGGGGAAGGATCCCGCTCTCACAGAACAGCAGCGTAAAATAGCAGTTTAATGCTGTGTTTAGAATGGTAAGTGAAGAGATCTGGAGACCCTTTTTTACTGGAAACGAGGCATTCCATCTTAGTCCTCAGCGTGACAACGCATTTGCGTTTTCACTCTTAAAGAATAAAAGTATATGTCTAAGGACCACGGCATCCACTCACCATCAGATGGACTGTGTGCTCGTTTGTAGTCCTTATTGTATAAAGAAAAAGATGTTTTATCATGTGACAAGGGATATTCTATGATATGCATGATATAGCGTCTGGTTACAGCGCTGTACGGCCGTGGATCCGAATCCTGCACGAAACTAGTGTTTGTGTGGTCTCTCTATAATTGTTCCGGGTTTGGGTGTATTTCCTTGTGCAGTAGTATGTAAAACCCCTCTAACATACAGATGAAAATTCTACTGATTGGGTAACTTTTTATTGCCAACCAGGTGCAAAATGTCGCAATAAATAATGAAACACAATATCCCACACCTTAAATTATATTAAGTACTAGAGATATTTTTTTTAATTTGCCTAGGTAGGATTTATTACAGTGGCGATGTATAGACTTAAGGTAATTAAAGACCACTTATTAGTAGAGATGGGCCGAATATTCCGAATATTCGTATTCGGCCGAATATTCTGCTAAATCACCGAACATTCGTTAAAGTGACACTCGAAGTATCTACTGTATTGAAATGTTGGAATTGAGTAATTCCATCCATATCTTTCATAATTTATTTGTTGTTTTATTATGTTGAAAGTATATCTTATTTATGGGTTAAATCTACTTGTATATCGTTATATTTTTGGGGCACTGTAGATTTAGTTCCAATTATAGCAAATAGAAAGCTTGATAAAATGTTTTTGGAATCAAACAAAAAACATGACATTACATTAGTGCATTTCACTTTACTCTGGTCGTCAGTTTCTCCAAAATAGTCCAAGTAGTAGATCTCCTGCCACTCATTTTTATCGTATAATTATCAATTTTCACTAAGAATAACACAACGAAATACTTTTTTCTCACAATAATAGTCAAAACATAAGCACGTGCTGCAATTTGTTCAGTACTAGATGATGTAATATCATGTTTGATGTGGCGGGGGAGCGTTGTAGGTTGTCCTACTATTGGTCCGGTGCTAATCCCGCGCGCTTTACGGTAACAAGTTTCGACATAAATTGGTTAGGTAGGTACCGAGGTGATCCTGTCGAATAATGTTTGGCCGAATATTCGGTTCGGTAAAAAGTTTACCGAACATTCGGCCAAATATTCGTATTCGGTAAAATCCATGTTCGGCCCATCACTACTTATTAGATCAAAGTGTTCTTAAAAAAAAGTTTTTCGGGTGAAATACAGCGTAGATAACTCTTGGCATTGCTCTATATCTGTTCGTAAGTTCCATTACAATCGATCGATTTTATTGGTTTTACAGACAAACAATCCAATTTTTTTAATTTGTTGTTGTAAAGATAAATCAATGTGACCTCTGAATGAAGCTTGAATTATCTAAAATAATATTGTCACACGATATACTTGAATAAGGTAAAAATAAGAAGGTCGCCATCACATCAAAATTTAAACCAGTGGCACCTCTATTAGAATTATATTAATAAGGTACACTCTGCTAACTAATAAAAGTCCCCTTGGCACACATTAGATGATATCCGCAACTTACACTACAATAAATCACTACATGTCGGTAATTAGATGAAAACGAAAGCTGATCGCACTCAAGGCGGCCGAGACTGACCTTTTGACACACTGGTAACGTATATGTAGTCTAAACCTTGTAGTAAACAATAAAACTAAGTCTTATTTCGAAAGGCATAAGGTTCTTTTTACTTCTAGTTATACACATAATATATATGTACATATAAAATATTGGTGAGTAAATGTGAACTTGATTTATTCAAAACTAACTGAAGGTTTATCTAATGTCTATCATACGATATTAAATTATTATTGCAACAAGATCGTTTTGAAACATTTGTAAACCTATTGCATATCCTTTTACTTTGATATTACAATTAAATTGAACAAATCATCATCATAATCATCATAAGCCCTTCACTAGTCCACTGCTAAACATAGTCCACCTCCATTGAATGCCGTAAAGCACTGCCCTGAGGCAACTGCATGCAACCAGTTCCTGTATCTCTTACCAGGTTCAGCTATTATAGGCACCCTACCACCTCACTTACTTCATTGGTCTAGTAATTGTGAATGCAATTGCTACTCACGAAGTCTCGGATTCGAATCTCTTCATCGGGCCAAAAATATTCTTGAAAATCCGAGAGCCGATTTGGAAGAAAGGATGTCGAGTAACAGTCTCGTGAAGTGTAATAATGTTCTACAGACTGAATATCAATACTCAGTATAAAAGTTTATGGTGATATATTTTATGAAGTAAAAATAATTATTTAATTGGCGCTAATAACAAACGTCAAAGATAATTCTATATTTAAGGCTATAATAATACTATTGTCCTCCAAAACGAGTTTCGATCACGGCGGTCAGCTTCATAGGGAACTAGCTAAGAAAGACTAGACTAGGAAAAACGGCTTTACATGCTTTCCAACATGGGAAAACACTGTTAACTTCCTGACTCCAGGCTTTACTATGAATTTCTTGATATAAAAAACTAATATCAGATTTAGTTCGACCCATAACTTTAACCCGGTATCCCATGTTCAACAGTCGTGTTTATAACCAATACACCAACTAGGCAGTTCCGTAGATAACTCCTTATTATGCACCAAAATATAAACACAAAGGAACTAAAAAAATAACAGTGTTACAATGGTCTCATCTTTAAAAGCGTTTTTTTTCTAGACAACCTTTGAAGAAACAGGAAAGTATGATTTCCATCAACAACAAAGAATTACAAAATTGAGACATTAAAGTTACATAAACTGACAGCTGATACTGGTACAAAGACCAGAGATTACGGCAATTTTGACGACTTAAAGGCTTCGATTATTGCTGATAGTTTGCTAAAGTATACGACTGAGATGATGGGCAAAATACCCACCTTAGAGTTCCGAGTTGATCTGTAAAATGCAAGTGAATTTGTAAAGAACACGGTATATTTATTTATATTTGAAAATGGTGCGAATGGAAAGTGACTAAAGTTCTTCCATATAGCTTGACCAAAAAGTGGCTATCAAAAAACCATATAACAGGGAGCTTTATTTTTTGTAAATTAAATGAGACAAACAAACTAACAACATAAGTGTGTGTAGTCCATGAACACTTTTTTTACATGAGGTAGTCCTCCTGGATTCCATTCACTGAGAGGGCAAGGGGACGATTATTCTGGACTCTTACCAGCTCACTGGTGTCGCTAGTCATTATCAGCGTAGACGAGAGGTCCCGCAATCTCTATTCGGATTGCAACCGGAACTAAGTATGTCTACATAAATGACTCTAACCACAACATTCATTTATTATCAGATGGACTATGTGCTCGTTTGCCACCCTTCAAGAAAAGAGCTCAGTCCTTTTTAAAAGGCTGGCAATACATCTGTAAATGCCCCGGTATTGCAGTTGTTCATGGGTGACGGTAGTCACTTACCGTCAAGTGAGTCGCAATCTCGTTTGCCCCCTCTTATATAAAAACCCTTACTTCAATTAAAATTGCATTACTAATTATGGTATAACTGCAAACTGAGTGATCACGGAACACGTTCTCACAGAATACCAGCGTAAGATATAGCATAATGTGTTCACGCTTTGTTTTGTATGTCATTAGATCCGGAAACCCTTTTTATTGACGTGTTTACCCTTTGACTTTGTTCTATTTTTTAATGTTAGACCTTGAAGCGTTTTATATAAAGAGTTATCTTTGTAAAATCGTAACAGTCTATCAAAAGTCCTAATAGACATAGATATCTTCCATAGATTGCTTCATAGAAGGGATATTTGGCAGGTAAGCTGACAACCGCAGTTTAATTTTATTTTTTAGTTGTTATTAAGAAAACGATTGTGCCTATCTCCTCGTTTTTTTTTCTTAAGTCGCCTCAGATGACACCCACGGACGATATGAGATAGTGAATATGGAATATTCACATCCAACAACACATTTGTTAAACAAAGCTATAAAATTACAACAAAAATTGATTTAATTACGGTGGATAACTTTACTTCGAACTACAAGTAACCCTAACAATAATTGCATGGTAATGCAGTTTAATCAATTTTAATTGCGTAATGAAAAAGTTCAGTTTCATAACTAGAAGCTAGAAATGCAGATCGTTAAATGTAACAAGAATTAACACACCAAATCACGACTTAGAGCAACTCGTGAGGAGTCTTGCTTTGATTATGGAAGACGAATAAAACCTGCTTAGCACATACCTATGCAAAATAATTTGTGGCCAAGCAATCTTTATAGCGCAGTCTAAGTTATTTGATTTGGCTAAAAATTTTTAACTTTTAATAGAAAGGAAATACCAACTTTGAAAGTAAAAAGAATAAAACAATTTTTATATACTAGCTTTTGAAATAGAAGCAACGACTTCAGAAGCGTGTGGCAATTATTTTATTATTTTTATTACCTTGAAGTCGGTTCTTAGTTTGAATAAAGTTTAATTTTTGGACACTAGAATGGACCTAAAAATATCACAAGCCCAAGGAAGCAAGTGCTATGTCGTCATAATAATTACATTAAAAAAATTAGTTCACTATTTTTCAACCTTAAGGATGAATTTTCTTCTTTTTAAATATCCTATACGAGACCAATCCTCAAGGACAAATAATTTATTAAAAAAATTGATTTAAATAGGTTCAGCTATTTCCAACAAATCGGCGAACATACATAAAAATGTACGCGTCGGATATAGAACCTCAAGGTCAAGGTATTTTATCATCATCATCATTATCAACTACAGTCATTGCACCGGTAAACTTACGTTTCGATAATAATTGGTACTATATAGTGTGACAGCAAAGATGCCAATCACCAAAGCACCACAAAGGATAGTGATAAAGGCTACTCTTCTTATCTGAAGGTGACGCCCATGTCCAGTCCACTTATTTATTTATTACAGCCTATAAATAGTGCCTTAGTGAAGCTATAATCTATAAGGACTCCCACATTGATTATAGCCTCACTAAGGAGACTTTAATAGTAACAACGCTTGTGAACATGGGTACTGCAAAGCGTTAAGAATGTTAAAATCAAGTTAAATAAAAAAGTTCAAGACTGGCAATTTTGATTCTGGCTAATGTAAAGGTCTAATAACTAATAATTAAGTAGTTTTCTACAGTTGAATCTTTTTTTATAGAATGAGGGCGATAACGAACATACATTGCATCTGATGGTAAGTAGATGCTGTGGCCCATAGACATCTTCATCTATCCTCAACTGAGAATCACAATGCTGATTTGTTGACACCCCTGAGGACTAAGATGCCTCGTTTCCAGTGAAAAGGGTTTTTTTATAGAATAGGGGGCGAGTGAGCGCCGACCATGAACAACAGCAACACCAGAGGAATCGCAGGTGTATTGCCGGATTTTGAGAAAGGAGTATACTTTTTCTTGAAGGTTTCTAAGTCGTATCGGTCCGGAAAAATCGTTGGTGGTAGTCGATTCCACAAGGAAGTTGTGCCAGGTGTTTGGTCCTCTACACTCACCATATGGAACACAGCATCATTAAGCTGCTATTTTACGCCGGTATTCTGCGAGGGCGTGATCCTACCTCGGTCGAGCTGACCCTTTCATATTAAACCCATAATATTTTTTAATAGAAGAAGGGAGACAAACAAGCACACAGTCCACCTGATGGTAAGTGGATGCTATTTCCTATAGACATTTACATTTATCCTCGATTAAGAATCAAAATGCAGATGCGTTGTCACCCCTGCCACCCTTGATGACAAAAATGGAATTCCTCGTTTCCAGTAAAAAGGGTCTCCGGTCCTCTCTACATTCACCATACGAAACACAGCAGCACTAAGCTACTATTTTACACTGGTACTCTGTGAGAGCGTGGTCCTTCCCCGGTCGAACTGACCTATTCATGCTACAACCATAATATAGCTGTAGCATGGCGTTACCACAATTTTTTTTACATACGCAACGGAACATCGTCTGAGATGGAATAGCCACATTTATTAGAGCAGTATTTTTAATACCTACATACTTGATTTTAGTTTAGGCACACTTATACTGAGAATCTAAAGAGTTATTTCTTATTAGTGATGCAATATTCTGGTCGAAATGCTTAATGAGTGGTTATTGACAGGTGGTGAAACAGTAATGTAGTTTGATATACGTGTGGGCCTCGGTTTGAATGGCGCAGTTTACCTGAGGCGAAAACATGCTTCAAATATTATAACCCATATTTAAAATCGACATGACCTACATAATTATTCAGTATACTATACGCCATGGTTGATTTAGCTGTATTAAGCAATCGTAGAAGTGATAACCTTTGCAATAGACGTGTTATACAGTGGAGACATATACGTGGTAGAACCACGCTGCAGCTGTAGCAAGACGCGTCGGCTAGACAGGGGAAGCACCCAGTACTCACAGAATACCAACGTGAAATAGCAGTTTAGTACCTTTGTGTTTTATATGGTGAGTGAGCAGAACTTTTTACTGCATTTTTGGGCACTTTTTACTGGAAACGAGGCATCCGATGTTAGTCCTGAGGAGTGACAACGCATTCTGTATTTGGACTACTGTTTACAGTGTGCTCGTTGTCACCATTATTTTATAAAAAATACTTTATTTATTCTATAACGTTCTATAATCTAACGCAGCGAAAATTAAGATGTAACTTAGGTTTTTAAATATAAAATCCATTTTAGAAAAGATCAACATAATGATTTTGGTTAAGACATTACAGAACTGCACGCAAATCCTTTGA
This sequence comes from Parnassius apollo, assembly GCA_907164705.1. Taxonomy (NCBI): domain Eukaryota; kingdom Metazoa; phylum Arthropoda; class Insecta; order Lepidoptera; family Papilionidae; genus Parnassius; species Parnassius apollo. The sequence continues at coordinate 2,546,161 of CAJQZP010001064.1, read as the reverse complement.
GCAAATTTCACATCATTAAACGAAATGCGTATCTCGAGGAATCATGAGATACACGGTTATACCAGTCGATTTATCTTCCAATCGACTGCTTTGAGAAGCAAGGCTAATCAAATGAATCGAGAGCATTCTCGTAATCAGATCCATTGTGTTTCGCTAAAAATCATGCTCTTAACATTGCTTCTTATCTTGAACTCAAGACCTTAATATTGAGTTGCATTATTGCCGAAATCATCGTGCATTCGTCTTTTTAACCGACTTCATAAAGAAGGTGGTACTCAATTTGACTGTATTTTTTATTTCATCATCATCAATATTACAGCCCTTCACAAGTCCACTGCTGAACATAGACCTCCCCCAAGTAACGCCACAGAGCACGGTCCTGAGCCACCTGCATCCATCGACTTCCTGCGTGTCTTACCAGGTCGTCACTCCATCTAGTGGGGGGTCGCCCTACACTACGCCTACCGGTACGAGGCTGCCACTCGAGAACCTTTCTTCCCCATCTGTTATCGGTTCTTCGAGTTATATGGCCAGCCCATTGCCACTTCAGCTTACTAATCCGTTGGGCTATGTCGGTCATTCTGGTTTTACTGCGGGTATCCTTATTTCTGAGTCTATCAAGTAGAGAAACTCCGAGCATAGCCCTCTCCATAGCTCGCTCAGCGACCTTGAGCGTCCTCATACGGCCAGCAGTGAAGGACCACGTCTCTGATCCGTAAGTCATCACTGGCAACACACACTGGTTGTATACTTTAGTTTTCAGAGATTGAGGTATACCTGACGAGAAGATGTGTCGTAATTTCCCGAACGCTGCCCAGCCGAGTTGAATCCGTCGATTGACCTCTCGGTCGAAGTTGGACTTACCTAGTCGGACTATTTGTCCCAGGTACACGTACTCGTCAACAACTTCGAGCATAGTGCTCCCAACAACTACCGGCATAGGTGTGACATGGACATTAAACATGATCTTTGTTTTGTCCATGTTCATCTTAAGACCTATCCGTTGGGAGACACCATTGAGGTCATTAAGCATAGTGCTAAGTTCCTCCAGCGATTCTGCCATAAGGACTATATCGTCGGTAAATCGAACGTGAGTGATGTACTCGCCATTGATGTTAATACCGTATCTTTTCCAGTCCAGTAGCTTGAAAACGTCTTCCAACGCAGCGGTGAAGAGTTTCGGGGCAATAACGTCACCCTGTCTTACACCTCTCTGCAGTTCGATAGGTTTCGAACTCGGGTTCTGTACTCGGATATCCATCGTAGCCCTACTGTATGAACACTTCAGCACCTCAATATACCGACCGTCAACTTGGAACCGCTGAAGTGACTGTAGCATCGCCCAAATTTCGACGGAATCAAAGGCGTTCTCATAGTCCAAATACGCCAAGCAAAGTGGCAGATTGTACTCTTCGGTCTTCTGTACAACCTGTCGCAGGGTATGTATGTGGTCTATGGTACTGAAGCCTTTTCGGAAACCGGCTTGTTCAGGAGGCTGGAAGTCGTCGAGTCTGCGTGCGAGACGATTCGTAATGACTCTCGAAAACAGCACGTAGACGCGGTAGAGGAAATGGTCTGAGTGAGAGGTTATCGCCTTTTTGAAAGACCAGGGAGGTGGGGGAGAGAGTTGGGTTTGAGTCTGGGTTTTTAAGGTGCTGGAGAGCCATTCTAATCTCGCTCAGACTGACGTCCGGGATATCATCGGAATAGTGTCGGGTAAGACTTGCTCTTGGATCGTTACTCACACTTGCGTGTGGCTCCAACGATGATGTGTACGTAGTGTATGTAGCTGCCCATAGAACCTCTCAATCTCACTCAAAATCTCAGGTGTCTCGGAAACGATGCTGCCACAATCAGTCTTCGGCTTTGACAGTTGGCTCTTTCTGGCAGATCTCTGGAAAAGACTTTGGAGCCCTGATTCCGCTCGATCACGTCTTTAATACGAGCGGTATTAAAGTTGCGTAAGTCTCGCCGCATGCATTTGGAGGTTTGTCTGTTCAGCTGCCTGTATGCTGTCAAATCTGTTGACGATTGCAGCCTCATCTCTCGTCTAACAGCCATGAGATTAAGAGTGTGATTGGAAAGTTTTTGTGTTCTTCTGCGGCGGGTCTTGCAGAACTCAGCTCCAACCGCATGGACAGTTTCCACGAGCTTGTCATTCATATCGTCCACTTCATTGCAATCTTCTAGGCACTGCAAGCGGTTACGTAAATCGAGCTGAAAAGTCTCGGGATTCTGGATTAGAGCACGAGGGGGGACGGAGCGTTGACTTCATTAGACGAGACCTCTCCAACTTAACGTTTAGGTTCAGTGTGCCTCTAACCATTCGGTGATCGCTGCCGGTTTTCACCCTTGCGATCACTGAGACATCACTGAACAGTTGGCGTCTGGTCGTCATAATGAAGTCAATCTCATTCTTTGTCGAACCGTCGGGGCTCGACCAGGTCCACTTCCTGTGGGGCAGCTTCTAAAAAAAGGGGTTACCATAAAGAGTTCCTCCTTCTTCATGAAGTCGGCCTGCTGCTGTTCTCCTTGAGTTCCGTTGCCCTATCCCGAATTTCTCTACCATCAGCTCATCGTTCTCTCTTTTGCTTAGTTTTGCAACTAAGTCTCCCATTAACAACGCATAGTGGATTTGCCGAGGTTGGTGCGTAAACCTGTATGATCTTTAACGAATACGGTTTGGTGACTCTGAGTATGAGGTACGAAACCCTTGTCGACACACTAATCTTTACAACGTTGTTATCAAGTTACTTAAGGACAATAAATCCGCCACCTCTTTGGAATGGTCACTCACTGTGTCACTCACTGTTCTAAAGAAGTTGACGCTCCCGTATACCTCATGCGTTAATCCAGTCTAGAAACCTTTCAGTTCGTGTTACAAAACTTTTTTCTTTTCAGTACCTAGAAGATTGCAATGCAGTGTATGATATGAGTGACAGGCATATGGAAACTATCCATAAAATCGGAGCTAAGTTCTACAAGAACCATCGCAGAATAACACAAAAACTCTCTGATCACACTCTTAATATCATGGCTATCAGACGGGAAATGATTGAAAGGTTTTTCGGACAGCTGTACACGTCATAGTCGAAGCCACATGTAAGTGTGAGTAATAATCCAAGAGCAAGTCTTATCTGACACTGTTCCGATGATATACCGAACGTCAGTCTGAGCGAGATTAAGAAGAATGGCTCTCTATCAACTTAAAAACGGCAAAACTCCGGGCGAGGATGGAATCACGGCGGAGCTTTATAAAAGCAAGTGAAAAATCAGTACTTGAAGTCTTTCAGAAGCTCTTTAATGCGATCCTCCATGGTGGCATGACTCCGGAGGCGAAAAACAGAAGTGCGATGGCCTTGTTTTTCGAGAAAAGTGAGAACACTCTTTTGAAGAACTAACAGATCGATTTTCCTTCGTAGCCGGATCTACGTGCTGTTTTTGAAAGTCATTATGGATCGTCCCGCACGGAGACTCGACGGCTTCCAGCCCCCCGATCAAACTGATTTCCCAAAAGGCTTTAGTACTATAGACCACATACCCTCCGGCAAATTATATCCGAGTACAGAACCAGAGTACGAAACCTATCTAACTGCAGAGAGGTGTAAGACAGTGTGACGTTATATCCTCGAAACTCTTCACTGCTGCATGGGAAGATGTTTTCAAGCTACTAGACTGAAAAGAACACGGCATTAACGAAAGTAGCAAGTACATGACTTATCTTTGATTTTCTAACGATATAGTCATTACGGCAGAATCGCTGAAGGACCTAACAACAAAAGGACAAAACAAATGTCATATGTAACATCCATGTCACACCATGCCAGTAGTTTTTTGGAGCACTAAGCTTGAAGTTGTAGACGATTATGTTTCTACAGCACTTCAGAAGTCCACTGCTGAACAGGCCTCTCCCAAATAATGCCACAAAGCACAGTCTTGAGCCACCTGCATCCATCGACTTCCTTATGTCTTACGAGTATGTGTACCTGGGACAATTAGTCCAACTAGGTAAGCCCAACTTGAACCGAGAGGTCACGATACATTTTCTCACCATGCATACCTCAAAACTTCAAAACAAGATAGTACAAACAGTGCGTGTTACGAGTGATGTCTGGATCTGAGACATGTTCTTTCACTGCTGGCCGTATGCGGAAGCTCTAAGTCTATGAAAAGAGCTATGCTCGGGGTTTCTCTGCGTGATAGACTTAAAAGCTAGGATATCCATAGTAGAGCCAGAGTAATACACCAGAGTAATAACCGGAGTAATAAACCCAACGGATTAGTAAGTAGCAGTTTGCCGGCCATATAGTTTCAAGAACTGACAACCGATAGGAAAGGAAAGGTTCTCAAGTGGCATCCTCATACCGGCATATGCAGTGTAGGCAATCCCCCCACTAGATGGAGTGCCGACTTGGTAAGACATGCAGGAAGTCTATGGATGCTCCGTGCTTTGTGGGACCGTGGTTTGAGGGATTCCTTGGGGGAGGCCTATGTTCAGCAATGGCGTTGTGAAGGGCTGTAATGGCGATGATGATGATGGGCCACATCATCCACTTACTATTAGTTGGAGTATGTACGCTGCGTTTGTCATCCAATTCCATACAAAAATATTAAGAAACAATATGTTTTCTTAGTCAAAAACTTAAAATAGGATTCCAATGATCATATACATTACAACCTTGCTCTGATATTTCGTAAGTTCGTAACTATAACGTACAGACGTAGACGTCGGCATTCAAATGATCATTTACGACTCACGCTCGGCTTGTACTCGCCTCAATAACCGATCCTTAACACGGATGGGAGACTTGTAGCTATTTAACTGACTTCAAATAATATAAAATCTAAGAAAACTAAAAAAACACGCATTGATCATGAGCTGTGATGATTCTAGAGAGAATTGTCCTGGTGATCCTGATCAGGATACTAGGATAAAGTTATAAAATTTTTGTATTGTCATCAGTTTTTGATACGAGTGCAAATTTTCATGTCAATCGGCCGTCTATAGGTTAATGACAATTACAGTAAAAGATTCGGTTACATAAATATATAGATATAGATACACGCGAAGCTAATAAAAGCGTGTTAAAAAAAAGGAGGAGTTATTCAATTCCACTGTATTTTTATTTGTATGAAATTATACATCTTCGTCAATTAGAAACCATATTTTATGATTCTTTTTTACTATATAAGTTGTACTTCTGGTGTAATCACATATTAATTTTGAGAAAAACTCCACCCATAAGGCGGAAAGTAGGGAATGACGTTTTTTACAATGTACCTCATTATTATTTTTTGTTTTTTATAGGATTGGGTGACAAACGAGCACAAAGTCCACCTGATGGTAAGTGATTGCTGTGGCCAATAGACGTCGACATCTATCCTCGATTACTATTTGACGCTGGTATTCTGTGAGAGCGTGGGCCTTCCCCGGTCGAGCCGACCCATTCCAATACAACTATACTACTAATATAGCTGTAGTATGGCTCTACCACGTCTAAAAAAATAAAAAAATAACCGAATAAACTAATTACCAGTATATGGATAAATAAAATGAAGTTACAGTCTATATATCTCCCACTGCTAGGCACAAGCCTTCTCTCAGAGGGTTATAGAGCATAGTCTGGCGTACTGCTCTAGTCCGTGTTAGCGGACTAAACGAAATGTTTTCACACATGCAGGTTTCATGGAGCAATACAAATAACTACCAGGTGGAGTGAATGAGGACATCCAATACTTTTTCTGCCAACTAGGTGGCGCCACTTTGTAATGAGGTTAAATATTTGAGAATTCTTATATCCTATAGTGGAGAAATGAAACCGTTAAAAAAGTGTACAGATGCACCTTTCTCTCTGAAATATAATTTCCATTTTATAAAAATTAAATAAGTATACTACTCCTAAAAGTAAAAACATTAAAAAGAGCTCATAGTATGTAAAATTTTAAAGTTCACACCACTCAGGATCTGTTTTGTCTAGGTACATAAACTAGAAACCGAAAGTCTCATATATTTAAAACGCAACTATTCAATAATGATCACACCGTATGACCGTCTGTCGGACAAAATTTCATATCAACTAGCGACGTGTGAACGGAAGATTATTAGGCTTCCTTGAGTGATAATATGTACACGCTGGTGATTATTTTCCTTGAATAGAATGCTTCGTGTTAAAGGATAGATAATAGCCTTACTCGTACAGGACTATGTAGTTAAATGTTTAAATTCTGAGTCACGGATGTATTTAAAAAGCTTACTGCAAATGTCCATTCGTTCCTAAAGTTACTTATCTCAATAATATGAAGTATATTTTTAGATAATTTTTCACTGTCCTTCAAACTGAATTTCAGTCACGGCGGCGTCTCAAATGAAACTAGCTATCTGCGCAAGACAGGACTAAGGACTTGTGAAGGACTGTAATGATGAAGACGAAAGAGTTAAGTCATGTAGACTCTACTGTGATTCTCCTTGATCTTATAACTATTCTTAATTAATACTTTAAGGGTAGCTCTAAAAACAAGGAGAACAGTAACAGAACTAATATTAGTAGGGTCTTTAATAAAAAAAAAAACTAGAAAATAAAGTTAATTCACCAGCAGAAAAATTGCTTTTAATGTACTCTTAACAAAGATAAGCCTTTGTTTTTGACAGCAGACGATCGCAATTTAGATTAAGTCCTTGACTTCGATGTCAGAGGCCAAGATCCGGGTCTGACCAACAATTAAATTAAGGACGGATAAAAAAATAAACAGACAAAACCCTTGATATTATGTAAGCGATGACTTCATAGTACGTAGGGTAATTTTTTCCTAAGAATGCCTTATCTGCACGTTCATTTAATCAATCAGGATTCTAAATATTGAGGTTGCGGTATTTTGAGCTATCTTTGACTATCAATTATTTGAATTAATATATTTAATGGAATACTACGGATATTTAATTGTAATGCTAGACCAGAGTTCCCCAAACTTTTTTGTGTCGTAGACCCCTTGCCATGTTTTTCCGTGTTGGGTAGACCCCCTACTTACCTGATATTAATTGCCTGTAAATTTCTAACTGTAGTGAAGTTTAGTCTTAAAAACTTAAAGTAAAAACACATGTTAATTTATGCATTTATTAATTGAATTTAAATTAAAACTACTCAAAAATAAATCTTGTATCTGTTATGTAAGATATACGTAGCATTAAATAAACATAAAATAAACTATAAATAAAATAACATAAGCAATAAGTCAATATTTTTAGTGAGAAGGATGAACCTGATGCTTTAATAATAAATTATCAATATTTGGCGTCAATTTTGTAAGGGTTAATCTTAAATCTCCTCGGCTAATGATGTCCAGTGTTTCTTTTTTTCGTTAGGAGATTGGTAACAGCGCTGAACCCCCTTTCCACTAGGTATGACGATGGAAAGGAAATTAAAAATTTCCTCGCTATATTACATAATACGGGATAAGTAACGGGTATGTTGTTTTGCCACAATTGCTGATATCCGTTTTTAAACTGAACCTTAAGTTATTCGTTTGTACTTAGTTCAGTCAGTTCCTCTTGTATTATGACATTCGTTTCTTCTATATCACCATATGGATTAATTATCCACGGTGGTATTACCGTAGTCAAAATATCCTCAAACCTAGATTCAAAATCTGAATAGAGGGCATTTAAATGTTGAACGTAAGTTGAAACGTCGTCTTGTCTGTGACAAATTGGGGGACTAAGAAAATTCGCCCCGTCCAATATTTTGCTTTATTAGTTAACGCTGGCAAGAAACGCTGATAAGATGGACTTTGTTTTAATCAAATTTAAGCTGTCGCCTTGTAATTTCAAATTAACCATATTAAATTTTGTAAAAAAAATCTGTTAAATAGGCGATATCTGTTTTCCTCTTCATTAAATTTATTTTTAAAATTTTATCTTTAGTATCCAGAAATTCTAAAATAGTCTCAAAAAGTGCAAAAAATCTTGTAAAACATAAGCTTTTCGACAGCCAGCGTACTTCGGTGTGAAGGAGTAACTGATGAAAGTGTTCGTCATTTTCTTCACACAACTGCGCAAATAACCGCGTATTTAACGCGTTGCTTCGGATTCGGTTTACTGCATCAATGACTAAATGAAGTGATTCATGCAATCTAACACTCAAATTTTTAGCAACTAAATGTTGTCGATGGATGACGCAATGTATTGCTAACACCCCTGACACATTTTGTTTTAAATAGCTTATACATCCACGATAACGTCCAACCATGGCAGGTGCTCTGTAACTACTGATATTATATTTGACAAAGGAATTGCTTTTTCAATGAAGTAATCCTTCAAAACATGAAATATTGATTCACCTTTAGTGTCGGTTATCAAAGTTCTTGCGAAGAGCAGTTCTTCGTAGATTTCTTGATTCATAATAAAACGAACATATGCCAATAATAATGCTGCATTATCAGGTAAAGTTGACTCGTCCAGTTGTATAGAGAAATGGGTCGTTTGCAAATAATTACATAAGAAGCTTTCAATATCAGAACTCATTTCATCAATACGTCTTTCAACAGTATTGTTGCTTAAGGGAATTCTTTTAATGATGTCAGATGCAGGTTTGTGTAAAACAGTTTTTAAAATCTCTTCAACGGCTGGCAAAATTAACTTCTCTACGATAGTATGCGGTTTTCCGGATTTTGCTGTAAGTTACGAGATATTGTAAGACGCCCGCAAACCATCATCATTTCTTTGTGACGTCGAAGCGAACATTCTGTCCAGTGTAGGTCTCTTCTGAAGTTTATCTTTGAGTGTTTGAAAGTATTTCAAATCTTTCTCTGTTTTATCAGGGTGGCATCTTCTCAGATGATCTTGCAGTTTAGATGGTTTCATAGTGTCATTGCCCAAAACTTTGTTGCATAAAAGGCACATAGGCGATTGTTTGTCCGGCAATGATGGAATGAAGCCAAATTTCAAATAATCGACACTGTACTGTCTACATTTCTTTTTAGATTCGGACATGGCATCAGTCATCTGTGGGCAAAATTAAATTATTTAAATAAGACAGAAAATCCAGCAGCTGTATATTAAAAATATTTTTTGATTTTTCCGAAAACATTCCATAATTCGAACATCTTCTTGCAACAATTAGCTCGAATCACGGATATTGTACTGTAATTATAATACCGATTGCTAAAACTTTCAAAAAGAAACTATTGAGGAGTACTCGTGTAATTTTGCATGATTGAATATTATACTACTAATAACTAAAGTCATGATTGGCGTAATTTATCTATCTTTGATTAAAACTACTTTTACGGATTTTATCGCGTTTATTTTTATTTTTATATAAAAGTAGTTTTAATCATGTATAGTGTTCGCGTAAATATAAGAAATCATTATCTATCTTTGCTAACTACGAGTACAAAACTAAAATTTAATAAAAAATAATATACTTACTTTTCTCCAGCACTCTCAAACAAAATAACACTGACTTACTATAATTTGTGTGATATACTATCTGTTTATATTTTTTAAAATATTTTCTTAGCACTTTCCTTTTCAAGATTCAGGAAAAGAATAAAAGTATTTGTCCCACATTCGTATTTATAGAGTGACGAATTGAACAAGTCAGTGCAAGGTAGCGAAGCTCTGAGACTGCGACTCTCAGGTTTATACAAGTTCAAAATGTATTGCGACCACAAAGCGAATACCAACATTCTACAACTTACACGATGTTATAAACATATATAATAATTTTTTTACTTCATAGGTACTTTTATAAATAATGTATATGTTTTGATATTATAAGATAGTATGATGTGAGTAAATAGGTACTATCAGTGTATGTGTTGAGATCCACTATCGTGGACCCCCATTTTCATTTCATGGACCCCCCAAATTTGTTTTCGCTGACGTAGACCCCTTGCAGGTTGTCATAGACCCCTAGGGGTCGATATAGACCACTTTGGAAATCTGTGCTAGACGGTATAAAATAATAAATGAAGTAAAATATATGAAGGTAAGAATCGTTCCCATCTGTAGGCTTCGACTACCTTTTTTTTTCATTACATGGGAAAATGCCTATAATTCCCCGCCTCGCAGGGGCAAGAACGAGTTATGTCGGACTCGCAACGACTAAAACCGTTCCACCTTGGCCGCATATTGGAAAGACCACTACTCCTACACCATCTCCATATCAGGTAAAGCTCACCAGAAGACATGGTGTGCCTTCCTCTGCGGCCTCCAACCGCACCTTCACCTTCACCTGCGCAACGGACATCCCCGTGTTTGCAGCGCGAAGGCCTTGGAGCCAGAAAATGAGCACAGAAAAGCACTAGCCTCCCTGACCCCAGTGGCCGATCTGGGTATATGGTTCCGCCGCAAACCAAGTTTCGGTCGCGGTGGGTAGGGAGAGGGGCGCCTCGCGATACCAACACTCCTCTTCCCTCAGGCAGTCATTACAATTTTAAATAAAAGAGTGATAAGTTGTTGAAAAGATATATTTGATAACTTCCAGGAAAATATAAAAATGTTCTGCAAACTTGTAAGAACTGCCAGGAGAAATTCAAAACAGCCTAGATTGAATGCTATACGAGACGTAAATGCCTATTTTGAATGATGAAGTTTTGAGTTTAGAGAGATGGGAGGAACACTTTGAAAGAGTATTTATGAGTGAGGAGACGTTTAAATAAAATAAACTAGAAATTCCGAAAACGAGGAAAGAGGAAAGGTGTTTAAGTATGGATGAAATAATGAAAGTAATGAAAAGCATGATATCAGGTAAGGGAGACGGTTGTGATAGATTACCACTCCAAATGCTGACTGGTGTCAGTGGTGGCAGGCGAAATTTATGTTGGGGACTGAAGTACATACCGGGAAACTGGTGGAAAGCCGTTATAGTCCCAATGTATAAGGGCAAATGGTTGCAGAAGGTCATGTAAAATCTGTTGTGGCATCACTCGTGCATCAGGGGGAAAACTAAGGTGTTGATTGAAAGAGTTATGGAAAAATCTAAAAGAAAAATTAAAAATGTTAATAAAAGGGTCCAAAATTTAAATTAAAAAAAAAAAAAAACAAAATCCAAATTCAAGGCAAATAAAGAATTAATTTATATCTACTGATGTTAATGATAATAATCGAAATCGAGTCCTTGGCGTTTTTTACAACTGCTTAATGGTGAGTTACTATACATCGCTAAGACAATACCGTGTAGTGGCGGTTGAGAATATCCACTACCCCATATCTTCCCGTGGGTGTCGTAAGAGGCGACAGAGGGAGACAGGCAGGAGATGGGCAGCAGCATCTTCCTGATAACAGCAACTGTACGACAAAAAAAAACTGCGGTTGCCAACCCGCTCGCCAAGCGTGGCAACTATGGCAATATACCCCCCATGAACAATTACACAAATAGACGGCCCCCAGTCCCCGGCGGCCCCGCTATTCCTGGCTACGGTGGCGACCATGGTAACGGCGGGGCAGGGGGTGCTAAGAATCTCCGGTGGAGGTTCGGTTGCCACCTACGACGACTCGACCTGGCAACATTTAACGCACGCACACTGAGGACTGACGAGAAGATCCTGGAGCTGGAAGAAGAGATAGACAAGTTGCGCTGGAGTATTATAGGATTATCCGAGGTCCGAAGAGAGGGGGAGGACACGGTGATTCTCGAATCCGGCAACTTGTTCTATCACCGGGAGGGCGACCATCTGTCCCAAGGAGGTGTCGGATTTATCGTCCACAAGTCTCTCGTCAACAACGTTGTACAGATTGAGAGTGTGTCGACGAGGGTCGCGTACCTGATACTCAGAATCACCAAACGGTATTCGCTGAAGGTCATACAGGTTTACGCACCAACGTCGGCACATTCCGATGAGGAGGTGGAGGAAATGTATGAGGATATTTCCAAAGCCATACATTCCTCCAAAACCCACTACACGGTGTTGATGGGAGACTTCAACGCAAAACTAGGCACAAGAGAAAGCGGTGAGCTGAAGTTAGGGAAATTTGGAGTAGGGCAACGGAACCGAAGGGGCCAGCAGCTGGCCGACTTTATGGAGAAAGAGGGACTCTTTATGATGAACTCTTTCTTCCAGAAGCGGCCCCACAGGAAGTGGACCTGGTCGAGCCCCGACGGTTCGACAAAAAATGAGATTGACTTCATTATGACGACCAGACGCCAACTGTTCAGTGATGTCTCAGTGATCGCAAGGGTGAAAACTGGCAGCGATCACCGAATGGTTAGAGGCACACTGAACCTAAACGTTAAGTTGGAGAGGTCTCGTCTAATGAAGTCAACGCTCCGTCCCCCTCGTGCTCTGATCCAAAATCCCGAAAACTTTCAGCTCGAGTTACACAACCGCTTTCAGTGCCTACAAGATTGCAATGCAGTGGACGATATGAATGACAAGCTCGTGGAAACTGTCCATGCGGTCGGAGCTAAGTTCTGCAAGACCCGCCGCAGAAGAACACAAAAACTCTCCGATCACACTCTTAATCTCATGGCTGTTAGACGGGAGATGAGGCTGCAATCGTCAACAGATTTGACAGCATACAGGCAACTGAACAGACAGATCTCCAAATGCATGCGGCGAGACTTACGCAACTTTAATACTGCTCGTATTAAAGAAGCGATCGAGCGGAACCAGGGCTCCAAAGTCTTTGCCAGAGATCTATCTGCCAGAAAGAGCCAACTGTCAAGGCTGAAGACTGAGTGTGGCAGCATCGTTTCCGGGACACCTGAGATTTTGAGTGAGATTGAGAGGTTCTATGGGCAGCTGTACACATCATCGTTGGAGCCACACGCAAGTGTGAGTAACGATCCAAGAGCAAGTCTTATCCGACACTATTCCGATGATATCCCGGACGTCAGTCTAAGCGAGATTAGAATGGCTCTCCAGCACCTTAAAAACGGCAGGGCCCCAGGCGAGGATGGAATTACAGCGGAGCTTCTGAAAGCGGGTGGAACACCGGTACTTGAAGTCCTTCAGAAGCTCTTCAATTCCGTCCTCCATGGTGGCACTACTCCAGAGGCGTGGAGCAGAAGTGCGGTGGTCTTGTTCTTTAAGAAAGGCGACAACGCTCTTTTGAAGAACTACAGACCGATTTCCCTTCTGAGCCGCGTCTACGTGCTGTTTTCGAGAGTCATTACGAATCGTCTCGCACGCAGACTCGACGACTTCCAGCCTCCCGAACAAGCCGGTTTCCGAAAAGGCTTCAGTACCATAGACCACATACATACCCTGCGGCAGATTGTACAGAAGACTGAAGAGTACAATTTGCCACTTTGCCTGGCGTATGTGGACTATGAGAAAGCCTTTGATTCCGTCGAAATTTGGGCGGTGCTGCAGTCCCTTCAGCGGTGCCAAGTTGACTGTCGGTATATTGAAGTGCTGAAGTGTTTGTACAGTAGGGCTACGATGGCTATCCGAGTACAGAACCAGAGCTCGAAACCTATCCAACTGCAGAGAGGTGTAAGACAGGGTGACGTTATATCCCCGAAACTCTTCACCGCTGCTTTGGAAGACGTTTTCAAGCTACTGGACTGGAAAGGATACGGTATTAACATCAATGGCGAGTACATCACTCACCTTCGATTTGCCGACGATATAGTCCTTACGGCAGAATCGCTGGAGGACTTAAGCACTATGCTCAATGACCTCAATAGTGCCTCCCAACGGATAGGTCTTAAGATGAACATGGACAAAACAAAGATTATGTTTAATGTCCATGTCACACCTATGCCGGTAGTTGTTGGGAGCACTATGCTCGAAGTTGTTGACGAGTACGTTTACCTGGGACAAATAGTCCGACTAGGTAAGTCCAACTTCGACCGAGAGGTCAATCGACGGATTCAACTCGGCTGGGCAGCGTTCGGGAAATTACGACATATCTTCTCGTCAGGTATACCTCAATCTCTGAAAACTAAAGTGTACAACCAGTGCGTGTTGCCAGTGATGACTTACGGATCAGAGACGTGGTCCTTCACTGCTGGCCGTATGAGGACGCTCAAGGTCGCTCAGCGAGCTATGGAGAGGGCTATGCTCGGAGTTTCTCTGCGTGATAGACTCAGAAATGAGGATATCCGCAGTAAAACCAGATTGACCGACATAGCCCAACGGATTAGTAAGCTGAAGTGGCAATGGGCCGGCCATATAGCTCGAAGAACCGATAACCGATGGGGAAGAAAGGTTCTCGAGTGGCAGCCTCGTACCGGTAGGCGTAGTGTAGGGCGACCCCCCACTAGATGGAGTGACGACCTGGTAAGATATGCAGGAAGTCGATGGATGCAGGTGGCTCAGGACCGTGCTTTGTGGCATTACTTGGGGGGAGGCCTATGTTCAGCAGTGGACTTGTGAAGGGCTGTGTTGATGATGATGATGCTAAGACAATTTTTGATTAAATGGCATTTTACGCTTTTATATGGAGTCGCTGTAGTGACGCTGCATTTATTTCATTCAAAATATAATGTATTTTATATTAAACTTGATTTCGTGATCTTTTTTGTTAAGCGACTTTAACATCCGTTCTAAGATTTTAATTAATTATCAACAGCGGTGTAATAAGAGATTAAACTCAACTACCGCCCTCTATAACAGGGGAGCGGAACTGAAGCAAGTAAATCCATGTTGTTATCAATGTAATATTACAGCTAGTGCCATCTATTGGATAGTCTATAAACTAATGTAATGAACACGATAATTGGAGTCAAAGTCATTTTTAAAATGTACCACTGATGGCGCTTTTACTACTGTTTGAGTTGAGCAAAATTTATTACAACGAAATATATAATGGAATCAGTTCTATTCACTAAAATCAGTTAGACCTACCACAAGTTTTCGTTTCGGCACATACCCCGAGGAAATTTAACGTCTCTGTGCAGGCTCAAACTTAGCATGACCGATATTTAAAAAAAAAACAACATAGAAATCATAGATCTCGAGTTGATAATAAAACATCATCTATGATATAAATGTAATAATAGTAGATTTATTATAGATCTATAATATATTATATAAATAATGTACATATCATCATCATCATCATTACAGCCCACTGCTGAGCATAGGCCTCCCCCAAGGTATGCCACAAAGCACGGTCTTGAGCCACCTGCATCCGTCGACTTCCTGCATGTCTTACCAGGTCGTCACTCCATCTAGTGGGGGGTCGCCCTACACTTCGTCTACCGGTACGAGGCTGCCACTCGAGAACCTTTTTTCCCCAACGGTTGTCGGTTCTTCGAGCTATATGGCCGGCCCATTGCCATTTCAGCTTACTAATCCGTTGTGCTATGTCGGTCACTCTGGTTCTACTGCGGATATCCTCATATCTAAGTTTATCACGCAGAGAAACTCCGAGCATAGCCCTCTCCACAGCTCGCTGAGCGACTTTGAGCGTCCTCGTACGGCTAGCAGTGAAGGACCACGCCTCAGTTCCATATGTCACCACTGGCTACACGCACTGGTTGTACAACTTAGTTTTCAGGTTTTTAGGTATACCTGACGAGAAGATGCGTTGTAATTTCCCGAACGCTGCCCAGCCGACTTGAATCCGTCGATTGACCTCTCGGTCGAAGTTGGACTTACCTAGCCGGACTATTTGTCCCAGGTAAACGTATTCGTCTATGTAATGTACATATAAATAATTTAATTTCTAATTAATTAAAAATAAATATTATTTTAAATTCTAGAGAGAGAGAGAGAGAGAGAGAGAGAGAGGAGAGAGCTCTTTTTAAGTAGGTATTTGTAAGGTGACGCCATTTTTTTTATAGAATAAGGGTGACAAACGAGCACACAGTCCACGTGACGGTAATTAGATGCTGTGTGGCCCATGGACATCTACATTTATCCTCGATTAAGAATCAAAACGTAGATGCGTTGTCACCCCTGAGGACTACGATGGAATGCCTCGTTTTCGGTAATAAAGGGTCTCCGGATCTCTAAACTCACCATACGAAACCCAACAGTATTAAGATGCTATGTATTTTACGCTGGTATTCTGTGAGAGCGTAGTCATTTCCCGGTCGAGCTGACCCATTCGTGCTACAAGCATGATATATCTGCAGCGTGACTCTACCACTGATTACAATTTATGACTTATTTTTACATTTTATAATTATGTCGTATTTCTATCACGTAAATGAAATATTTTATGAGCCGATTCGGTAGCGTTAGCACAGTGTGCAACTTCGACTTTTCGAAATTTGCGCAAAATACTCTACTGCAGGCAAATTCTGCGCAAAATACTCTATTTTAGGCAAATTCTGCGTATTACTATAATATGGCTTTCCATTAATTGCTCTTAGTTAAAATTTATAGTTTAAATTTAGGTAAAAAAAAATCACACCTGTCTGTGACATTTATTATAAATAAATGTGTGGTCTACTGTTCAATATAGGCCTATACCCATAGGTCTGCCCTTGTAATAGCAAATGCACTACTTGCAAAATGGCGGTTTTGAGATAAACGTGGTTTAGTTTTTTTTTGTGATCTTTACGTACTTTAACTGATACTTAAAACTTATGATTTGTTATGGAAAGGCTATATAAAACCGGCCAAGAGCGTGTCAGGCCACGCTCAGTTTAGGGTTCCGTAGTTTCCCGTCCGTCACAATAAGTGTTCCCACTTATGAGTTTAATGGTGGGTATCCATTATGTTCGCGCTCCAGCAGCGCTCCGCGCTCCTGCAACTGCTCCCGGTAGTGGGTACTGTTGTTTCCATCCAAGTTCAAAATGATTTTCCTAGAAAGTCCTTATAAAGTTCCACTTTTCAGATTTTTTTCATATTTTCTAAACTTATGGTTCAAAAGTTAGAGGGGGGACACATTGTTTTTTACTTTTGGAGCGATTATTTCCGAAATTATTGATATCAAAAAATGATTTTAGTAAACCCCTATTCATTTTTAAATACCTTTCCAACAATATATCACACGTTAGGGTTGAAATTAAAAAAAAATCACTTCCCACTTTACATATAGGGGGGCTACCCTAATAAAAAAATTTTTTCCAATTTTTATTTTACCACTTTGTCGGCGTGATTGATACACATATTGGTAACAAATTTTAGCTTTCTAGTGCTAACGGTCACAGAGATTAAGCGAGGACGGACAGACGGACAGACAGACATGGCGAAACTATAAGGGTTCCTAGTTGACTACGGAACCCTAAAAATACAAAGTATTGTTTAGTTTAGTTTTGATGTTAATATTAGTTAAGTAGCTTTGCACAAATGTAAATAGGCTTGTATCCCTTTTGTCATACATCAAAATAGTGAAGTGGAATACATTATTCGGGTTTTTACTACATTTGTATATAGAAAATACATAGACTGCATTATGCACAAATTATGCAAAGTTAATAACTGAATATCGAGAATAAAAGGCATAATGCAGTGTACATAAACTTATTTAATATAATTAATAGAAAAAAAATGGGAAAAACATGTTTCACAAATAGTTATAAATAAATGAGTCATGATCATTCTTTGCAAGTAGTGAACGTTTTTATACTACAAATAGTTTAAATAACAATGCACTAAAACTAACTGAAGTAATAAAGCAATGCATGTAGCACAAAAATGGTTCGCAGTTCAAATTTTCAATTTAATTTGAATTTTACGGACTACCTTGGTTATTTCGCCTTAAAAACTTGAAACGGAACACGGATTCCGGAGGAAACTTAAAAAAATATTAACTAATAATGGCACAGTAACAACTAGTAATAATTTAAATTAAATCTTACAGCCTTCTCAAAGCCTCCCTCAGTCGGAGAGTCATTGATGTGAAGTTTTTGCCAAAACTGTAATTTGTTTTGTAGATGTAGATGTATTTTTAGATTCTGAATTTAAAAGACAAAGAGGAAAGAATATTTGAGATTTTCTAATAAGTTTTTCTTCACAATTCGCCTATATTACTAACTCTGAACGTTAAACGTTAAAATAAACCTGTATAAATATAGAGGTGACTCCATAAGTTTAGTTTTAATCATTTAAGTGGTATGTGTATCTATTATTATTAATGATACCACCGCGTCGTTGGCCTAATAGTCGTAAACTCGATTACTGATTATGAGGTTCCGGGATCAAATCTCAAGTCAGGCCAGAATCTGTTTTCTCTGTCAAAAAATTCTCAGTAGCAGTCCGGAGTTAGGAAGTTGACGGTATTTCCCCCCGGTGCCTTGTAGAGCACGTAAAGCCGCCAGCGCCTCATCTATCTTCCGTTGTGTCGAACTACCGTCCCATCGGACGGAGAAAATGAGCATAACGGAATAGATATTGCACGTTCGCTTTCGCATACAGTTGGACACTATAATCCTGACTTGCGCAGATGGCTAGTCTCCGTTAAGACTGGCCGCCGTGACCAAAATTCGGTCTGGAGGACATTATTATATTTATGGAAATCGTAGGTTATTTAAATTATAGATAAAGTCGATACCTATTCTAATCATTACACGAATTGAGGAGATTAGTCTAAATTGTCATATAGTAAGCGGGTTAAAATCGTCGGAGTATAAGATACCTTATTTATTTATTTATTTAACTTCATATACCATTAGATGTATATAGGCGGACTTAATGTCTGAGGTATTATCAACCAGTCTACCTTAGACTAGTGCAGAGATAAAAGAGGTAGGTGTAATAAGAAGTATGTACTATATATATAAACTCATACATATATAAGCGTATAAATATATACATATATAAACATTATTTAAGTATATATACATAAAATTATATTTTTTTTTTTATATTATATATATATATATATATATATATATATATATATATATATATATATATAATACATATATACATTATATATACATACATATATACATTCCATATATATAATAAATATAATATTAAACATGGCTAACTACGAACGCCAAGTTGATTCTGCCATTTTATTGGCGAGCAGTTCTCGCACTTCAGACTTGAACGAAATTCGGTTTTCGGCACTCCTGATTTCGGAAGGAAAGTTCAAACGTTCCAAACGTTCCAAAGAAGAACAGATTGAACAAAGAACGATGATTATACAAAGTTAGTACTAAAAGGGGGGCACTGAAGCAAAAGGTTATTACTAGAACGGAGAACTCTATCATGGTTGGAGCTAAGATATTGAAAATGAGGAGTTAAATTATAGACGATACTCTCCGAAGGTGACCTGGATATTTTAAATATGGTAGTTTTGAGCTAGCTAATCCACAATAACACATGTTATTACATATATACAATATGTAACGTAATTAATGCACACGCTCAGACACCCCAATTTGTATATTGTTATAATCATAATACATACACTGAATTTTAGTTAAACATTTTTATGCACTGTCATCTGTATCATTCAATAATTTTATAGGTTTAATAATAATTACAGTAATCTTTGTGTAATTGGTTTATTAAATTAACATATATCTTGGATTTGTTAAGGAAAATTACTATTAACTATTTAATAACGATTAATAATAATAACCAAAACTGTTATAAAATTTTTGAGATTGGTTCAGTCCTTCAAAATCTTCTCTTTCTCTCTCTCTCTCTTCTTCCTTCTCTCTATTGTTATCTTTTGAAGAGTATTTTTCAAAATTCTGAAACGATGGAGTTGATAAGACTGAGTTTCTTAATGTTGTTACTCTTGGATATTCTTTTAGCACTGATTTTAGAATCTGGGGACTTCATTCCAAGAAATGATTTTTTTGTTTAAGTGCGGTTGAAATGTTATTACTGTGGGGATCCTTTCTTGTATATACATCGGTTAGTCTAATCCTGACAATTTCGAAATTTAGAAAGTTGATTCAAGGGCTTTATTTAATATTTCATCATTGTACGTTGTTACAGGTTCTGTACTGGAGTACTGAGCACCACTTGAATAAAAGACATCAGAGATCATTGAATCTAACTCTGTCAAAGATTCTGTTATACTTGATATAATACTAGGTTGATAATATTCTTTATAAATACTACTCCTATTAGAATAAACGTTTTGATTTTTATCGATGTTTATAGTAATTTGAGAACTTTTTCCAGAGAAAGGATATGTTATATCTAAATGTTTTTTACCTCCAAACTGTTCTGTTACATTATGAATTGATATATCAGTCTCATTGTTTACTTTAATTTCAATATTACTATGTATAGGAGGGTAAATTTCGTGATATTTTCGTGAAAGTTTTTGATCTAATTTAGGTAATAATTTATCACTTAAGTCAAAATTTCTTACAGATGCTTCAGTTTGCTCCGAATTATCTTCTTGGCTACCTTCATAATCACGTGAAACATTTGGAGTTATAAATGGTTGTGGTTTTTTATCTTTATTTTCTGATGTTTTAACATTCTTTTTTCTTTCTGAAATAAAATATTCTGATTCTAAGAATCTATTTTCGAGTTCATTAAATTTCCTTTGAGGTTGAATATAAAAATAACCTTTATTTGTTATTGCAGATTTTTCCGAAAGTGTAGTTACTGTTACGTCTTCTGCAGTTTTCTTTTCATTTTCAACAGGATGGATGTTTTTATTTGATAAAACTTTCTTGTAAACAGAATCTATCATTATTTGTGAGCGTAATATCTTTTTAGGGTCTGGACTAAATTCACGTTCAAAGGATTCTTCAGGTAAAGTAACTATGTCTTCAATTAATTGTTTCTCTGTAACACCTATTTTCGTTTTATTTTCGAGAGCTTTGAAGTTGATGTTACTTATATTACGATTAAAACTTACTTTATTTTCTTGAGAATATTGTTTGTCTGGTTTATTTTGCATTTCAACATCATTATATGGGAAAATATTATTTTCTAGAATGTTTGTGTCAAATTCGTTATTAGGTATATCAGCCCCATTAACAAAAAATATACTTTCACTGTATAGTTTTTTGTCGTCATTAATTATGTTTTGATAACTTTTATAGCCATATTTATTTTCATCGTAGGACCCTGAAACATATTATTATTTTCTTTAACATAATGTTGTAAGCCTTTTGTAAACCTAATCTTAATTTTTTATTTCAGACGTAGTAAGTAAATGTTTTGTTTTGATAACCAGTTTACTTAGTAGTCGATCGGTTTATCTTATTATTAGTAGTTAATTATTATTAATAAGTTAACCTAAAATTTATTATTTATAATTCTTAATGCTTAGATTAGTATTTATAGTATTAGTATTTACCGTCATCAAATATTCCAGCTTCTTTGTCCTTAGCAGCTTGTTCTATGACTTTTAATATAGCCTCAGGTATAGGGGGAGAAGTGGGTAAATGTTCACCACGAGGTTGAAAACCATTTTCATCGGCTGTGTATGTTACGCTGTAAATTTTCCCATCGTCACCAGTATATGAATACGAACCCTGGACGCTTGCTCCATTAATAACTGTACCATTTTCATTTACATGTATTCCATTTGATGTGTCAAATGTGTATGTATATTCATCAGGTTTTACGATATTTTTGTAATTTAAGATGAAAGCGTTTCTTTCTAAATTCGCTTGGGGCCTTCTGGGAGAGGAGCTTTTTGAAATACTTATTGTTGAATCAGTTTGACTATGGTCATAAGGCAAAATTAATTTATTCTCATACATCTTTTCCATTGGAGTAAAGGTATAATTTGGTTCAGTTGAAAACTCATTGATCAGATAATCTTGAATTAAATCGTTATTATAGTATTTAGAAGTATGATTTTCCACAACCTTCTCAGATTTATGAATTAATGATTTTATATTTTTATTTGATTGATTTCTTCCGCGATGTAGGACAGGGTGTAATAAATTGATGTCATTTCCTTCATTTTTAACAGGTTTATCAATATTATTTTGTTTAAATATTCCAGACAATGAAATATCTTCAGTGTGCGAATGAGGAAATTCGTCAAAGTAGATAGATTTGCCGTTGAAATCTCTATTTGGGTAGGAATTATCAGTCAACATTTCAGGACGACTATTATTGCTTTGTAACTTTGTATTGTCTCCGTTAAATATCGATGCGTCTATCAGTTTCAGTGGAGTTTTAATTTTTACTTTTTTATCCGCTTTGGAACCTATTTGCCTCTCATCATTGATCAATGACACCAAGGAAGTCATTTCAGTTAAAACTGATGGTACTGTTGTGGAAGAAGGAATAGGTAATCTTAATGGTATGTCACTTGTGCCAGGGCTGCCATCAGCAAGCTCAGATCCAGGTGGAGGAAGATATTTCAGATCTAATTTATCAGAATTTCCAAAACCAATAGCCAAAAGTATCTGAAAATAATAAAAATTATTACCGATATATTGAAACATTATATGTAATTATATAGATTTCGTAGTCATCAAAATGATAATATTAATTTGAATAAATCTTTTTTTTTTTGGATTTTTTAAATCACGCTTATTCACTGGCAAATATTTTACACAAACCTACAATTACCGAAAAATACTGAAATAGTTAAATTTTAAGAGATTATATTGTATCATCAATATTTTCCTGTAAAGTACATTATTTAAACGTAAACAAAAAGTCTACTTATTAGTTTTATAATAAATAAGAAGGTACATACAAAAATTTATTAGCTATTTATTAATTTTTATGCATCACTTTTAACATCATATAAAACTTAAATTATGTATTAAAACAGCACCGAAACAAAAAAAAATGCTGTCATGCTTTCGAGTGATCAACTTATTCCTAGGAGTTAACACTAATTGCTTAATAAGGGGTTTTTTACTGTACTCTTAAGTAGTAAAATAACACTTATTAAACAGTTTTTGCTAAATAATAACATGAATAATTTTATATCGATTTAAATTAATCATAGCCAGTCTTTCGCCGTTTTAAAGAATACATTTCGAAGAGTGTGCGCAGGATTTGTACGACTTAACTCCTCCTTCTTCATTCTATCATCGGAGCACCAGACGATCGACTAATCTACACCCTCTTGTTGTCGAAACACCACGCATTGTTATCAAACGGTTTTCTTAGTCGTTCATAGTGCATATAATAAATGAGTGCAATAAGTTGCCGGCATCTGACTTTACATCCGATTATAATGTGGGTATCTTCAAGGCAAGAATGAACAGGCTTTTGTTAAGCTAACTCAATGCGCTATACTATCTTCGACTGCATCACCACTTACCATCAAGTGGGATAGTAATCAAGCACTGACTTATAATAGTAAACCTACCAAGCAGCTACAGTGTTAAATATCCCCCCTGTGATATTTTGAGAGGGAACACTTATTTCTGCAGCGGACTTTTGATGTGCAATAAAAAAAACAATTTAAAATAACGTTACCAAAAACGACTTCATCTCGATCGATCTTTCCTCAACAGGATTCGTTTAAGATGTGTGTAGGACATGATCAACAAATGTTATTTATATCGTCTTAAAAATTATGTTTAATGGTCAACACGCTCATGGAAGGACGTGATAGACAGACGTACCGCGTGACAATACTCTAATTGTTGATGTCGAACAATCAAGCAAGTTATTAAGAGCGTTTATTTTATAATTTCCTCACGTTATGTTGCTAAGATTGTGTAATTGATACTTTAACCCCGTGATATTTCTATAGATAGTGACAAATTGATTTTGGATTAATATGTTATTATAGGAGTTTTATCAGGACTGTAAAATATAATAGGTATTAAAAATAAATAACCTTTTTAAGGTTAACGACCCTACATTGAATTAAACTATCTTGCCCAAAGAAAGAAAAGGGGAAATTTCCGGGCAGGAAGTTCAGCTCGGGGAACTGCCGATTACCAAGTTATTAAGTATTGGTGGTACCACCAACGATTCGTATTTGGTGACTAGTTTTAACTGGTTTTAATAGTTTTGATCGAGTTATCCCTAAAAATCAGTTCTCATATTTATACATGTAAAAAAATCAGATTGGCGACAGGAAACAGCGTCAGGGTGTAAGTTATTTGGTACTATAACCGGAGCGTCCTATTTCCTGCTGGGTTTTACAGTAGGAATTGTTTCAGCTGTTTATAAAACAGAAGTGACATACGAACCCACCTGGTGTGGCCATTGCAGCACATGGTCAACAGAAACCGACTTCAAACAAATGGGACTACATGCGCTCTCACCTCCGATATCTAAGATGGAGAGCTTCATATAGCCTGTAATTACACTAGCTTTCTACATCCTTCAGACCAAAACACAGCAGCGTAGGTAAAAACGTAGTCGCAAAAATACTCTTAGTTTAGACGGTGATACCTACCAAGACAATAATAAATCAAGAATTAAAATTAATGCACGATAATGAGCGCCCTTACACTGTGATGTGCGTTATAGATTACTTGCCAGAAGTGGGGATACAGGTTCTGGACTGACCAGCCTTCATCCTATAGAAAATTTATGGGACGAGATAAAATAGCGAGAAAGACAGCGCGATCCAGCTCTGGTGAATATCCTGAAAGCATCTTTATTGGAGGAATGGGAAAACACACCCCAATCTACCATTAAAAATTTGATACGATCCATGAAGAAAGGGATGGTATGTGTACTAAAGAAAGATTGATCAGCGAAACCATTTTCTATCAGTGTGAAATCGTTGTACATTTTCTTCATTCTTGATCGATGAAGTTGGTTAATTTAAAAATGTATTATTTAATTTAAGAATTAACAAACAAAATATTTTTTTTAAACAATCACTACAACCGGTTTGGTAGGTAGCCAAATTTTAGTGTCCACTAATATAAATTAAGAGCTTAACTCTTATATTCAGTTAGGTTAAAATTTATTTGATAGATAAATTGTACCTAATGTTTGAAAATTGGCCCTTGTTCTAATTTAAAAGATATGTATTTAACGTGCACGTTAAAAAGTAATAGCTTATTATCGACTGACATATGGTGGCCGCCATCACGATCTTGTGTAACACAGTACACACAAACATTAATTTGTAACGATTTTGGTAATGAACAATGTAAATGTGTGAACAAGAGATGGGTAGCAGCATCTTCTCAGATGAATGCTCAAAATGATGAAAGAACTGCGTTGTCAACTCACATGTCGAACGTGGCAACTATGGCAAAACCCCCACTATAAGGAAATTTGTGGGGACGCCAGAGCAGTGAACTTTTATAGGCTGTAATCAATAAATGAATAGAGCAACGTAACCTACGATATTCTCCGTAACTATCTCGTTATTCTAGTCGTTATCGCAACTACTCATCATGTACTCACTGGTTTAAAACCCGGATAGGGCCAAAATCATTTATTGGGTTTTACTGTCAGGAAATTCTCAGTGAAGTGCGGGAAATACGTGGTCCCGTGCCTGATCCCTCTCCGATCAGCTCGGATTGGCGATTGTAAAAAAAATGATTTGATATTAGTGATTATTATGTTTCTTTTTTTTAGGTTTTAAGATTAGATGTTTGCTTTTAGTATAGTCTAATTTTTGGTAACGATGAAACTGATATAGTTCGAAGACTAAAAGTCTCTAAAAGGGATAAATAAATATTTTAAGGAACATAAATTGATATAAAGTTAAATGTTTAACTTTATATCAATTTATGTTCCGTTGTAATGTTATATTTCCGCTTATTTAATTCAATTGAATTTTAAGGTCTTTTATTTTGAATGAATGACGACATGATGAATAATGTGTAATTATTAAGACCGTATAACGTATTCTTAGCTCTGTTTCTTCAGTATTCTCCGAAAAAACAAAGCGGGAATAAAATATACTATAACTCACTATGTTCAACTGAACTGTACTGCAATCCGTACACCTGTTTTTGTGGCTTCGGTATTCATACAGTGCGGAGCGGCGCTAATAATAATTTTATATTAAATTACACATATGCGAAATGAGAGCCGTGGTAGCTCAGATGGTTAACACTCGCTGTAAATATAACAGAACGCGAGTAACCCGGGTTCAATCCCCGCCGGAATCAAAGAAATTGTTAATTGCAATTTTAAGTGCTGATTTACCACGGGCTCGGCGGTTAAGGAAAAAATCGTGAGGAAACCTGCATATCTGAGAAATAAGAAAAAAAAATAATTTCGAAGACATGTGAAGTTCGCCAACACGAATCGGGGCGGCACGGCGGACACTTCCTTGCCCTAAAACCATCTCATAAATTAGGGGAGGTCTGTGCCCAGCAGTGAGTATATGCCAAATAAACGAAAATTAAAAAAAATGTACTCGATTAACAATACAATCTAAATAAACAATAATTATTTATTATGACAATTTTCGCGCGTTTATATCAACTGCGCATTCGCGACTCTACTGTTTCCCGCGCATGCGCGGATACAGAATAGCTTCTCTAGTACGTAGTACATACGAGGGCGGCACTGAAAACTTCGGGAATCAAGGAAGTGACACAACATTACTATTTAAAAATGTATTTATTGCTTTTCGAAGTATTCTCCGCGAAATTTGGCACATTTTTACATACGATGGAACCAATTATTGAAGCAACCATTCCATTCGGAAGTTGGGGTCTCCAAAATTGCCGTTTTGTAGGCGTCCACAGCTTCTTCAGGTGATGAAAATCTCTGTCCACGCAATTTATTCTTTATTTTAGGGAAAGTATAGAAATCATTAGGGCTTAGATCGGGGCTGTACGGCGGATGGTCTAATAGTTCTATGTTTTCTTGCTCTGAAAACTCTTTTGTTCTGTGTGCGGTGTGAGAACTCGCATTGTCGTGATGGAGGATGATGCGGCGGTTGCAGTTCTCTTTACGGAGTTCAGAAACGACCTGTGGCAAACAAATGCTAGCATACCATTCTGCATTAACCGTTCTTTGTCCCTCAAGAGGAATAGTCGTAACATGCCCGGTTTTGGAGACAAACGTGGCCACCATTTTTTTTGCAACACTCCGTGAACGAACAATTTTTGTTGGCTTTAACTCATTTTCGAACACCCAAACTCGTGACTGGTTTTTTGTTTCGGGTTCCTACGCATATATCCAGGATTCGTCATCTTATACGATGTTGTATACAGCATTTGAGAATCCTGCGTGGAATCTTTCGAGAGTTCTGATGCACCAAGTAACGCGAGCCGCTTTTTGCTCTGCACAGAGCGAATGCGGTATCCATCGGGAAAACAACTTTTTTACACATAATTGTTCATGCAAGATTATTTGTATTTGACTCATACTAATGTCTAAAGTTGCCTGAATTTCTCGGTGTGTCACATGTCGATCTTGCTCAATCAGCTTACGCACAGCATCAACGTTTTCTTGGGTGACTGCAGTTTTTGGATGACCTTGACGGATATCATCACTGAGCTTGACACGTCTACGTTGAAATTCAGCAAACCAGCGATAAATTGTGGTTTTGGATGGGGCTTCATCACCAAATGCAGAAATCATCCGGTCAACACACTGTTTTTGTGATAAATCACTTCGAAAGTCATAATAAATCATCGCTCTTGAATTTTCTCGAGTCAATTCCATTTTCTCAACGACTAAACAAGTTTGACAAAACCTTGTGACAAGACCGAGAATCTTTTTTTTAAATAAATAAATGGTATTCGATTTTTAAAACCAAGGAGTTTTCAATTAAAAATATTTTAATATGACAGGAACAGTGGAAATATTCCATTCCCGATACTTTAGTGCAGCCTAGGTATACCTCAATGGTTCTCTAGCTCTTATCACTATCTATACAAAACAGAATATCATATCATAATTTGTATAATTTGCTACTACTTTTCTGCAGTTGTCTGTGAAAACGCTGTCTCACTCCAGACGTGTCGACCCATTAACACAACGTCAATTAATGCTTGGCATCACCAAGGTCTGATTTCTCACGAAATTTCGTCATTCCATTATCATGTAGACTAAGTTTTAATAACGTACATTAATATGAAAATAAGCATTCACATTTGTATCTATTTCATTACTTCAATGTGTTGCCGTAGGCGTCAAATTACTTTCATTAAGGTCGCGTACAACACGAGCGGGCCATCTTTAAAATCAGCATTGTTTTAGATCTTAAATAATTGCGCCTCGTCCATGATCTCTGAACTTGATGTGTAAAGTAAATTTACAATATAACACTTCATTCATCAACCTTTTGTCTTATACGGTACAGATTGCTTTTATCCTACCCAATTTTAATTTTCTTTTGTTTATGTGTATCTGTCTCGCTAGTATATTGGTAATAAGCGCAACTGGTGATGTTGAGATCCTGGGTTCTATGATCGGTCCAAAAGCAGTTATTCGGTTTTTCTATAGAGAAATTCTCGGGGACAGCCCAGAGTCAGAGAGTTGGCTGTGTTTGACCCCCGTGTCGCGAAAAGAATGTAAATTTCTAGTTCCTCTCTCTCTCGCTCTCTATCTCTCTATGGTCATGTTGGATTGCCTTCCTATCTGACTGACACATCCGTGAACATTGTACAACCAGTGCGTGTTGCCAGTGATGACTTACGGATCTGAGACGTGGTCCTTCACTGCTGGCCGTATGAGGACGCTAAAGGTCGCTCAGCGAGCTATGGAGAGGGCTATGCTCGGAGTTTCTCTGCGTGATAGACTCAGAAATGAGGATATCCGCAGTAAAACCAGAGTGACCGACATAGCCCAACGGATTAGTAAGCTGAAGTGGCAATGGGCCGGCCATATAGCTCGAAGAACCGATAACCGATGGGGAAGAAAGGTTCTCGAGTGGCAGCCTCGTACCGGTAGGCGTAGTGTAGGGCGACCCCCACTAGATGGAGTGACGACCTGGTAAGACATGCAGGAAGTCGATGGATGCAGGTGGCTCAGGACCGTGCTTTGTGGCATTACTTGGGGGAGGCCTATGTTCAGCAGTGGACTTGTGAAGGGGCTGTAATGATGATGATGATGATCCGTGAACTTTGATACTGCCTTGCGCAGATAGCTTGTCTTCTTTGAAAAATTGCGATCTGGAGGACATTCCTACTATTATAACAGTTTTTGTAGCGCTATTGAGATTCATGTTAGTATTCTACGCTCTGAAACTATTAAGTAGGTTTAAAATTTTATATATTTTAGCTTATACATGCAATACATTCACCATAGATTTCCTTTTATTTCTAATAAATTTAGTATAAGTGAAGATTTTTGAAAGTTTAAGGCTGTACATTGTCCTTCAGGCTGCATAGTATCTCTGGGACTGCCTACATGTATATAAATGAGTATATATCTGTATATACAGAGGTCAGTGGATTGTCGACAGTATTCTTAATGACACTGAAGAGACGATGAATTGTCGTCGATAGTATCCAAGCAGCACATATTTGCTCCCTCCTCTTCTTTACACTTGGAGAGGAGTGAAAGGGATAGCAATAACTTTATTAATGGCGCTGTGGAAAAGTTAAAGCAAGTAAATTAGAGGAGGTCACATTGAGGAGCAGGACAAAGATAATATAATCACTACGTTTAGAGCAGAAAGAACAGGCTTATCAAACGTATCAAGATATTGAAGCAAGAAGCTGACGTCACTGACGGAATATCAGTGTACACCTGTGGTGAGTTGAAGTTTCAAACCATGAGTACATTTTATTTGTTTACAAATTGATGTCAAGTTAAAAGAAGCAGAATTAAATTTTTATTTTTTAAGATATTTGAACATAATGAAAAATTGCAATATTGTAGATTATAATTTAAAACATAGACTTAGGATAATTTTAAGAATTGGATACATACGGGGAACCTATGCCCGATTTTTCCCTGAGTGCAAAGTAAAGACATTTGTAAAATTTCGAGAATTTATCTAGAAGATATTTAACTTTGCAAAAAATAGATCTTGTCATGGAATACGAAAATTTTGCAATATTGTAGTTCGGACTTAGTATAATTTTTAAATTTGCTACATACGGGGAAATCACACCCGTTTTATCAGATAAAACACCTGTAAAATTCTGAAAATTTATCAATTCTTGCAAAAATTGTGCTTCAACAGTTGTGTTGTAATTATAAATTTAGTAAAATGTCAACATAAAGCTCTAAGTCAAAACTGAAGGCTTACTTAAGATTACAAGATGAGAATAAAAAAATTATAACCAAAGGTAAAGTAAATTTTCATAAATCGCCTAGAGAAATAATAACCTGTGTAATGTTCCTTATTGTGAAACAAGATTAGAGAGTTAAGAAAAAATGTGGCCGTCATTTTCTACTTTGCAAAAGTGATTTAAAGGGGCATTATATTTTATTCATAATATATCAAATATTTCGTAAATATAACTTAACTAAAAATAATAATTAAAATTATATATAAAAAAAGAAACTATAATATAGAAAAACTAAAACTAAAAATTTTAATAGTCAAAAAGTCCTGCTCCCCTTGGTATAGTGCCAAGAACGCTGGCTGCTTTTCCACGCTGAATAGCTATACTTAGCGTTTGAGCGAGGGAAGAACCAGCCCTCTTATCACCAGCAGCAACCACCAGTCGTGGATAAAGTTCCTTTAGGAACTTCACTACACGTGGACACCACGGACCGATAGTCTCTACAGCAAATGGCACAAATATGTAGTCATTTCTCAAAGACTCATATTTGCGCCATTTACTAAATTCGGCTGCCTCCGATGCCGCCCTGGCTCTTAAAGAGGTACCCTTGAGATGAGAGGCCACCAAAGTGTCAACGCAAGTAGCATCCCACACTAGGGCTTTACATCTCTCTCAAGGGACCAAAATCATACCGTCGGGTCTCTTGCCATCGTCTCTAAATGTCCCGCAAGGCTCTAAAACCGAGGGGATATTTAGGGAGACAAGAGCCCTTCGGATGATTTCGTTCAAAGTACCGTGACGGGAAAACCTACCTGCACGTTTCTTGAATGAAAGTCCGTGGAGCCCAAACTCATCGACGCTGCTACCACAGGGGCACTGGTGAGGTAAGCCACTGGGTCCTAGGGCGGTGCACTAGCAATATGCCGAGATTACTTGATGGTAGAGCATGTAACCAGTGACAAGATTCCTTAGTCGAAACAGCTAGAAGGCGAGCCTGATCTTGTTGACTGTGGAAATTCGAATGTCGAGTTATTACAAAAATAATATTCATGAAGTTACTGAAGAATTTTACTATGATTATAAGTATTAAAAAATTCCGTTGGGAATATGAAGTATTAAAAAATTGTTACGTTAGATAATAAATGCAATAATAATTACAAGGTGAAATTTCAATACCTGTATTTTCCGGTAATTATTCCGAATGGCCTAGCTTGCGACATCTTTTCTTGTCTTGTATACATAAAAGTGAGCGATAATGATTTCTTTAATTTATTTATTCTTAACACTACACATTGAATAAAACTATTATTTACGGATTTTTTTCGGAAATTAAACGCGATAAAATCCGTAAATAATAGTTTTATTCAAAATGAGCGGTTAGATAACGTGCAGAAATTGCACTACCTGAATGGTTATCTCACAAAAGAAACCGAACAGCTGTTTTACATCACATAAAAAGAGCGTTGACAACAGAATTGGCCTGAATTAGCGATTACTATCATTAGTATTGTCATGTAGGATATTATTGTTACATACATTATAAGTCACAAGTTAGATCCTATCACTAGAAAAGAGTAGGGAGGCTAAAGCCACGGAATACGATTATTTATCAACTTTAAATAAATTCAGCGAATTTTTAAATCACAAATTTAGGTCACTGGAATTTTTGATAAATCAAAGCTGAAGATTTACAAGGTGCAGGTTCGGCCACATATGGAATACTGTTCCCATCTTTGGGCTGGGGCTCCCCAGTACCAGCTCCTTCCACTTGACTGCATCCAGCGCAGAGCGGCTCTAATCGTCGACGACCGAGTGCTTTCCGATCGGCTCGATTCACTGGCACTGCGAAGAGATGTTGCATCTCTTTGCATTTTCTTTCGCATATATCATGGGGAGTGCTCTAAAGAATTACTCGGATTAATCCCAGCCGCCAAATTTCGTGAACGCACTACGCGGCAAACGTCCCGATACCATCCACATCTGGATGCTTGGTGGTCCACCACTGTACGTTTCACAAGGAGTTTTCTTTCGCGTACGACACTTTCTGTGGAATAGTTTACCACGAGCATTTTTTCCGGACCGATAGAACATAGGGACCTTCAAGAAAAGAGCTTACTCCTGTCTAAAGGGCCGGCAACGCATCTGCAATTCCATCGGCGGCGGTAGTCACTTAACAACAGGTGTGCTGTATGCTCGTATGCCTCTCTTCTTTAAAAAAAATGGCTATTGCAAGCAATAA
The DNA here is from genome assembly GCA_907164705.1 of Parnassius apollo. Lineage (NCBI taxonomy): Eukaryota > Metazoa > Arthropoda > Insecta > Lepidoptera > Papilionidae > Parnassius > Parnassius apollo. The sequence continues at coordinate 2,514,061 of CAJQZP010001064.1, read as the reverse complement.
AAGTGTAGTTTATGTTGTTAATGAACATGGCAACATTATAATAATAAAACAATAATTTATTTATACTGTAGGGATTATTATAGGATTTTTAAATGTGTTTAACATTTAAAAAGCCTATAATTATCCCTAAAAATGAATCCTATGAGACACGGCACAACTTTGTCCAAATAAAGTGATTATGCTTAAATTGCTTAAGAACGAATCACTCGGTTTATGCGTGCTGGTAGCCAGTAAGATGTTTTGTATGTAGGAGAAAGCATGTTAAGTTTAGTTAAGTGTTGTTATATCCAGATAGCAACATTTCAACTGAAACAACAAGTTCAGTTGAGAATAATGTAGTTGTTACAAATGCGTACATTAGCCCCGATATTGACGAGCCTGTTGAGGTAGTTACATGTTTTTCATCTGTTGGTAGTCAAGTATTGTTGGCCAACACATTGGCCAACCTACAAGCGAAAACGGGAGTTGATGTCACATTGTTGAGTTTGACGGCGCCCGCGCCGTTGCACGTGCGGCGGTGCCTCTGTAGCTAGCCAGAATTCTTGTAAAGAAAGAACACGTGCACACGTAAACATATAGAGGGCATTCGCTATCAACGAGCTAGATAAATCAGATACTGTGTATTTGCTCATCACTTAGTAGTTTGAATTGACAAAACCACGACTAAAGTCAGAATTGTATATAATGAATCACAGAAGGTTATAAACGGAGCTAAATGATGATCGCTTAGTTGGTTCAAAATTGCAGCCTGATCACACACAATAATGAGGTAGCGCAGGTATTGTGTTTGGTTATCTATCGATATAATCAAAATGTATCGGCAAGTGGCAATAGCAGCTGATGATACAAATAATCTGACAGTTCTTTGGCGCGATAGTGAGAACCGATTACAACATTATAGAATGCTTCGTGTCATATTCGGTACCTCATCGGCCCCTCATGTAGATGTAAGAGTATTGCAACAACTAGCATTAAGAAGTGAATTACCGAAACTATAACATAAGCAGATGGATTCAGAAGCGTGAATACCGCAACATTGATCTTCAAGGTTTTGGCGATGCTTCTAATTATTCATACGGTGCTGTAGTTCATGCACGAGCTAAAGATTTCCACGGCAACGTATATGTATACCCGATTTCTGCTAAAACAAGATTGACTCCTGTGAAGCAAGTGTCTATGGACCTATTCGGAGCCTTATTACTTGCAAAATTACTAACAGAAATTGTTGAAATTATGAAATTCTTAAGGGCCACGTTCATGCTTGAACAGATTCATCAACTGTTTTGATGTGGCCCGGTAGTCCCGGGAATGTGCAAAAACATTTGTGGCCAATTGTGTGTCTGAAATCGTCAAATTATTCAGTCAAAAATATTGGCTATATGTCCGATCAAATCCTGCCGATCTTGCTTCCAGAGGAATGAAATCGGCTGACTTAATTATAATAGGTCCATGTTTTTAGAGGGAACTATATACCTCTGAAAACGTGGACCTATTTGGCTACGTAAAGAAAAGTTAAATTATTTTTCCAGAGTACGACATGAATATAAAAATTTACAACATAAAGATAGAGGAGAAAACTAAAAGATTATATTGCGTTACCACGTTTCTAGGAGACGAAAATGAAAACTTTACTAAATTCTCATCTTTACGGAAACAAGTTGAGCATGGTGTAGACGGTTTTACAAACGTACAATTTTTAAGTTAAAATCTTATTTTGCCATTGTGGTTTAATTGTTATGACTTACGTAACTTAGTAGCGAAAGCCTCTCAGTCAATCAATGGTGAAAACCACATTGTCTTGCCGAAGAATTAGCACAACATTTACTTCACCCCCAGCGAAGTCTTTAACGAATTCCCTTCTAAAAGTATTCAATCCGATACTTTTTATAAGTGGAAAGGCCACGCTATAGCTATGTAATATTTATTTATAGCACGAATGGCTTGGTTCGACTGGTGAAGAACCAAGCTTTCACAGAATCATCATCATCATCATCACTACAGCCCTTCACAAGTCCACTGCTGAACATAGGCCTCCCACAAGTAATGCCACAAAGCACGGTCCTGAGCCACCTGCATCTATCGACTTCCTGCATGTCTTACCAGTTCGTCACTTCATCTAGTGGGGGGTCGCCGTACACTACGCCTAAAGGTACGAGGCTGCCACTCGAGAACCTTTCTTCCCCATCGGTTATCGGTTCTTCGAACTATATGGCCGGCCCATTGCCACTTCAGCTTACTAATCCGTTGGGCTATGTCGATCACTCTGGTTTTACTGCGGATATCCTCATTTCTGAGTCTATCACGCAGAGAAACTCCGAGCATAGCCCTCTACATAGCTCGCTGAGGGACCTTGAGCGTCCTCATACGGCCAGCAGTGCAGGACCACGTCTCAGATCCGTAAGTCATCACTGTCAACACACACTGGTTATACACTTTAGTTTTCAGAGATTGAGGTATACCTGACGAGAAGATGTGTCGTAATTTCCCGAACGCTGCCCAGCCGAGTTAAATCCATCGATTGACCTCTCGGTCGAAGTTGGACTTACCTAGTCGGACTATTTGTCCCTGGTAAATGTACTTGTCAACAACTTCGAGCATAGTGCTTCCAACAACTACCGGCATAGGTGTGACATGGACATTAAACATGATCTTTGTTTTGTCCATGTTCATCTTAAGACCTATCCGTTGGGAGACACCATTGAGGTCATTGAGCATAGTGCTAAGGTCCTACAGCGATTCTGCCATAAGGACTATATCGTCGGCAAATCGAAGGTGAATGATGTACTCGCCATTGATGCTAATACCGTATTTTTTCCAGTCAGTAGCTTAAAAACGTCTTCCAACTGAAGAGTTTCGGGGATATAACATCACCCTGTCTTACACCTCTCTGCAGTTGGATAGGTTTCGAACTCTGGTTCTGTACTCGGATAGCCATCGTAGCCCTACTGTACAATACACAGAATACCAGCGTGAAATAGTAGCTTGATGATGCTGGTTTCGTGTGATGAGTGTAGAGAACTGTACATCTGGAATCAATGTGTAACGGTCTCCCCCCCCCCCTCTCTCATATACTAATAAATATATTAGATATAATTAATTTACCCCTTTTCGATAAAAATTATATATATGTGACCAGGATAATTAAGATATGTTTTCATCTTTCTAAATGATCTTTCTAAAAAGGTTTATTAATAGGCCGTTTTTAATATTTTGGCGTGATCGTCGTAGTTAGGACCCTTATTTACGTTGTGTTTGTTTAGTAACTTAGTTCTTTTAGGTGTCTTTTGGAAGAATGAATATTCACTAGAGCAATTGAAAGCTGTTGGTAGTGCCTTATAAGCTAAGTGAACCCCGTTCACGAAGACAGGGCTCGAAAAAGGTTAAGAACATAAAACGTCTTTATTCCACTTGTATCAGGTTGACATTATTAATTTATTATTATTTATCCCTTCCCGCTTGGAAAAGGCTCACAATATATTTATACAAAAATACCCGATACAAGGGCTTCGCTCTCCTACATTTATTTAAAAAAAATGTAGGGGAGGTACACGGCCCCACACACGCCGTGCACGGTGAGTGCCAACCATTTTGATGCACTCCCCCCGAAGGGAAAGCTAATTCGGGAACTGGACCGTAGTCCACAGCAAAATAACTGGCGAACCAGTAAAAGAGGCTTGGCCCCTTGCTAGTGCGTAAGCACAAACATCGACCGAAGTCGCGCATGTCAATGCGTGTAAACGCCATACAGAATACGAACGAATCCAGCCACAGTGAATGTACGTCACACGGTTTAGGCAAATAGGCACACTGGCCGTAAACCCTCCGTGAGCGCCACCACCTGCCAGACCGCCGCTCCTGCAGACGTGATGTAAGTGTATGGCATCACCACCAGTTGCATGATCAGCACGGCTACTAGCCGCAGAGCGTGTCATGAGTCTACCGCTCACCTCAAGGGAATGGGGTCCCACGTTGTGCGGCTTTCGGCCGCAGCCTTGAGAGTCTCCTCAGATCCTCCCGCCAGCTACCACCCGCATGAGGTCGACACATATGCTCCACCAACCAATTTAACGGCAGATATAGCCAAAAGGCAGTTATAAGATAAGAGTAATAATTCGCCATCAGAAAGGGTTTGTGTCACTGACGTTGAGTAAATGCATTTTCGATCATGTTTGTCTCACCCACCAACAAGTTGCCTTCAATCATTCAAAGGTGGGAAAGTTACAGAGATATAATATTACGTTGTTATATAAAACATCGTGGAGGGCAGACAGTCTGCAGCCCCGCAATGAAGGGACCCGACTTGGGCAAAGCTACTTAGGTGTGAGTCAAACCAAGACGCAGAGAGCGCCATTGAGAATAGCGTCCCACCAAACAACCATCGCAGAGACGCAATGCTGCAGAACGCAACAAGCATCAATACGACTATCGTCGGGCTTACACCATTCCAAGGTCCCCCATACATCCCAGCAGACATCACCATCCGCATACCTCCATCGACCAGAACACAAGAGAGCGTCGAATCAGGCGCAGCACACCCGCAGATCCATCACAAGACGCAATACCGCAAGTAGCAGTAAGCATCAATGCAACTATCATACGGATGGCGCCCCCCTCACAACACACCCACATGATCCCTATCGACTTTGGTAACAAAGTTGGTATTGTTGTTATATAAAAAAAATATCACCAACGTATCATAGTAGCACGCTACTAAGACGCCAATGAACAAAACTCCACGTATCATAGCGCTAATGCACTAAGACATGAAGTTGAGTATGCCTGTTACACTTAAAAGTGCTACCAAACACACTCATCATCCCAATCCGAAAGATAGACGACACATCGCTATGCGCAACGACGTCGCCCACAAACGGTATGGGTGTGCGATGTCCACGGGAAAGCCGTATTGCTACAACAAACCCGCTTACCACCGGCACTAAGATGTTAATTGTATACCTCCATCGACCAGAACCACAAGAATGCGTCGAATCAGGCGCAGCACACCCGCAGATCCATCACAAGACGCAATACCGCAAGTAGCAGTAAGCATCAATGCAACTATCATACGGTTGGCGCCCCCTCACAACACACCCACATGACTCCTATCGATTTTGGTAACAAAGTTTTTATTGTTGTTATATAAAAAATATCACCAACGTATCATAGTAGCACGCTACTAAGACGCCAATGAACAAAACTCCACGTATCATAGCGCTAATGCACTAAGACATGAAGTTGAGTATGCCTGTTACACTTAAAAGTGCTACCAAACACACTCATCATCCCAATCCGAAAGATAGACGACACATCGCTATGCGCAACGACGTCGCCCACAAACGGTATGGGTGTGCGATGTCCACGGGAAAGCCGTATTGCTACAACAAACCCGCTTACCACCGGCACTAAGATGATATGTCTAGGACACATCGGTTAGCGAGTCCAAGTTTACCTCGGACCAATTGCTCGTGAAGCAGCACACACGCCACCATAATATTCCTTTTCAAGTCCCTAATAAGGACTAGTCATTTTGCTACAGTACTAGGAGCAGTCAGTCACCCGACCACCCCATACAATGCTTATGCATCAAGGAGACCTCCTATAATATTGCTTTTGTATCATAGACCTTACTTTCATAAGTCATGTATATATAGGATTCGAACCCACGACCCTACTATTGTAATGCATATTAATCATAGAGACCTTCTATAGTATTGCTTTTGTATCATAGACCTTACTTTCATAAGTCATTCATATATAGGATTCGAACCCACGACCCTACTATTGTAATGCATATTATTCATAGAGACCTTCTATAGTATTGCTTTTGTATCATAGACCTTACTTTCATAAGTCATTAATATATAGGGTTCGAACCCACGACCCTACTATTGTAATGCAAATTCATCATGGAGACCTTCTTTAGTATTGCTTTTGTATCATTGAGTTTAATATCATAAGTCCCTAATATAGGACTAGTCATTGTGCTACAGTACTTCAGGCAGTCGGGCTCCCGACCACCCCTTATATATGTACAACTGCAGGTATGTACCTCCGACAGCTTCCTCCATACAAGACATCTATACGTGAACACCTTCCATAACTTAGGAAAATTTTCTTTAATACATGAACTCCTTCAACAACTTAGGAAATTTCATCTATACGTGAACTCCTTCCACAACTTAGAAAAATTTTCTTTTATACACGAACACCTCCCATGACTTAAACAATTTTTAACAAATTTTCTAATTATCTTATAAACGTTATTTAACTTAATTTTTATAATATTTTTTGACTTGTATTTCTATTATTTATCTTATTTTAAATATATTTTTTTCAAGTTTTTAAATAAATTTATTTATTACGAAAAACAATAATTTTGCCCTTAATTTACTATGTTATTGGGATAATGTCTGAAATATTATATTAACTTTATGTTTATTAATTTAACTTTATTGCTTAATATATATCTTTTAAGACTATTTTTGACGCCCCTTTATATTGAATTTAATTATTAATAATAATATTGGGCCGTCACAATCCACCCCCAAATTTTATGTTAATGACCCACACAGTGGGGTCGTTGATATAAAATTTTACTATATTGAGAGCATATGCACTACACTCAAAATTTTGAACTTGTGTGTATCTGTTCTTTCCTCTTTCAATCTGTTACTATTCAGTATATATTTTCATCCCACCTACCCCAGGGAATGGCCGCCGCCACACACCCCTTCAACCACATCTATCCCAATGCGATAAACCATATGAATTGTCATCTTGATAAATTTATTGTATATTACGTCGTTAAATAGTGGTTCTCTTTTGTTTTTGACTTACATTTTAAATCTTTAAAATATAAATTCAGCAATGTTGTCTTTATATGCACATTATTTTGTATATGAGTTGAAATCAGATGGCTACACACCCACAGGATAAATGTGATTGAGCCATTCACCCTGACCCAACTCCCCAAATTTATTCAATAAAAACATATTTTACAAAATTATCTTACAATCTGTATTTACAGATATTATTAATAAAATTTTTCTTATTTTTAATTAATTTGTGTCTTGCTCATAACTTTAATAATTTTAATCTATATATTTTTTTTTCCAAAAGGCCACCCACGGGACCAAATTATATTACAGTATTTATTCTATAATGTGTATAAGCCAAACCTATTATTTAAAATATTTTAATAAATGAATAGCATTAAAATTTCCCCTAATTTCATTTGTTTCTGGGTTTGCTAAAGTATATACATTGTCAAATGGTACGGCTGCTATTATATATGGCCCTTCATACGCCAAATTAAATTTACTCATAACTTTGTTATCTGCATCTGATCTACTAGATCTTGAAACTTTTACTAAATCGCCAACATGATATGTCACTAATCTATTGCTCTTATCAAATTTTGTGTTTCTAATGCGGCTTGCCTCTTTTAAATTCTTTCGCACTTGCTGTCTAATCTGTTCGACATTGTGTTTGTTTTTACTATTAAATATTATCTTGTCGAAAGACATTTCATTAGACTCGCCATAAAGAATCTCACATGGTGTAAATCCTGTACTATTGTGATATGAATTATTATACAATTCTTCTATTTTAGGCAATATTATTGCCCAATCTTTGTGGTTAGCATGACAAAGTGTCCTGAATAATCTGCTCAACTCTCTATTTACACGCTCTGTTGTATTTGGCCTAGGATTTCTTACTGTGGTATATATCGGTTTAATATTCAATTCTTTCATTGATCGTTTCCAATGATTACTTATAAACTGCTTCCCATTATCTGTCATTATTGCTTTGGGCTTTATAATCTGAACAAAATGCTTTACTTTCGTAACAACACACTTTGCTGTTGATTGTTTTAAAGGATATAATTTGATAAATTTACTAAATGAATCTTGTATAACAAATATGAAAGTGTACCCAAAGGTACCTGATGCCAATGGTCCATATAAGTCAGCCATAACCATGTCTCCGATATTTTCTGTTATTATAGATTTGCATGGACCCACATATGTTATATTACTTTTCTTTGATAACTGGCATAAATGACACACCCTTAATTGCTTTTTAATGTCTTTTGTTAATCCTTTCCAAAAGAATCTATCTCTCACATATTTAATTACTTTATAGGGCCCTTGATGTCCCATTTCTATGTGTACTTGGTTTATAACATCTCGTCTCAAGTGTACAGGTAAATAAATTACTTCCTTTAAATTTGTTTTGTAATATAATATATTATTTCTCAAACTATAACGTTTCAGTTTTTCATTTTGTTCTATTGTTGAAGTATTTAGCGTCTTTAATTTTTTAATAATAGCCAACGACTCTGTATCTTGCGTTTGGTATACTGATATGGATTTTAACTTTTCTATTAATTCGTCATTCGATTCACTTTCTGTATACGCTATTTCTAAACTTTTATTTTTATCCTCTTGTATTAAATCACCATCAGGAGGGTAACGTGATAGCACATCTGCAACAATATTGCTTCTACCTGATATATGCTGTACTTCGTAATTGAATTGTTCTATATACAATATCCATCGAGTGACTCTGCCATTAAATAATTTCATATTATTAATAAACAATAATGCTTTATGATCGGTTAATATTATTACTTTGCTGCCTCTTAAATATGTCTCGAACTTCTTTAGACAACTTATTACAGCATAAAACTCTTGTTCAGTGACAGACCAATTCAATTCAGAACCTTTTAAGGCTTTACTGTGATAGCCTAATATTCTCATTTCACTATTATTATCTATCTGATAAAGTACTCCGGCCATACCCACACCGGAACAGTCTGTTTGCAAATAATAAGGTTTACTAAAATCAGGGTGATGCAATTCTATTGTTTTAATAAATTGTTGCTTTATAAAATCAAATGCCTTCTGTACCTTTTCGCTCCATTGGAACTTACGTCCCTTTTTTAATAATTCACAAAGAGGTATTATACATACACTATAATTTGGTATGAACCTTCTATAAAAATTGCAAAGCCCCAAAAATGCTCTCAATTGCTTAATCTTTTTGGGTGCTGGAAAATCTTGAATTGCGCGAATTTTATCGGGATCTGTCTTTATGCCTTTTGTTGAAATTATAAAACCCAGCATCTTAATTTCTTTACAAATAAATTCACATTTTTGCAAATTGCACGTTAAGCCAACTTTGTTTAATTTACTTAAAACAATGTCAATGTGCTCCAAATGTTTATCTAATACTCCTGATGTTATAATAGCTAAATCATCTTAGTAATTCACACAAAATTCTTGGACTTCTGGTCCCAATATTAAGCTCATGGCTCTACTAAAGCTTCCTACCGATGTTTTTAATCCTTGTGGCAGAACATTATATACATATGACCTGCCATTGAATGTGAATCCAGTATATTTTCTACCATCTTTATTTATTGGAATTTGAAAATATGCATTATTTAAATCAATGGTAGTAATATAATTCGCTCCATGAAATGAATTCAAAACATCTAATTGTATAGGTGGCTTCTCTGTTTCTGCAATCATTTTCTTATTTATGCTTCTAGCATCTAATAAGACTCTAATTGAGCCATCCCTTTTAAGTGTGAATGTTAATGGGCTACTGTAAGGTGTCGATGCCCTTGTGATGATACCAGCTTGTTCCATCTCACTTAATTTCTCTTCCATTTTCGATCTATATGCATATGGAATCGGATAAGATCTAGTAACTATAGGTTCATCATCGATCATTTCAATTTTATGTTCGTAGCAATTCGCTCTACCCAGCTTGCTCGAAAATATATTCTTATGCTTTTCCAAAACCTTACTTAGCTTAGCTTTTTCAGAGGCCTCCAATTTTGATCCTATCTTTATATTTGTTAAAGGATCATCAGTACTTTGTTCAACGCAATTGTTATATAATACTGAATTACAGTTATATTTAAACGGTATGAAGTAGTCTTTGTTTTTCAACTTAAATTCTATACCAATTGCCGTATTTCTAAAATCTATCAATATTTTATTTTTCTTGAGCCAGTCAAAGCCCAATATTAATGGTCTTATTAAATTATTAACAATTAAAGTTTGTGTTTCAAAGACTACTTCATCTATTTTTATAGGCAATATGATCATCTGTTGTATTTTTGTGCTGCGCTGCCCAACAGCACCTTTTATTTGCATTGCTTTAACTGGCATTACTGATATTTTGTGATTACCACTTTTAATTTGTAAAAATAAACTCTCTGAAATGCATGTAATATCGCTCCCAGTATCGAGAAGTGCATCAATTTCTTTATCAAATATTGAAACTTTAAGTTCAGACCTCATATTCCCTATAAATTCCTTTTGATATTTATCTTCGTCTTCCTCGAAAACAGTTTGCACGAATAACTCCGTTATGAGCAAATCTGACTTGGTTTTTAAAGTCTTAATTATACTATTTACATTATTGTTATAACCAAGTCCTTCTCTATTAAAAGTTGCTTTTAAAGAAATAGGTTTTCGCAAACCCCTATTATTTTTGCCAAGTGTTTGACCAGGTCTCCAACCCAGCTTTAATAATATATTTAATGCTTTGTTCCCTTTTACATTATAAGGGATCGAACCGGGAACTAGTTCGACCTCTATTGCTCTAAATTTGGCTCGGGAGTTGAAACATTTACTTGTTCGTTAGTGACTTGTATTTCATTCATTTCGTTAACCTCCTTTCTTCCTTCTTCAGGTTTACGCCATGATTTATATGACTGCTGTATTTCTTTTTGTTTTCGCTCAGCTTTATTATTAAATTTTCGTTTTTTCTCAGTATTGTAAGGTTCACGATCTTCTTCCTGTTTATCAATGTCATCTAAATTTCTCAAGAAATCTGTTGTCTCAATTATTGTCTCAATTTTAGCTATTCTCCATAACTGCTGCACTGTTTTAGGATAATGTCTAATAACATCAGCAACTAATTGTTTTTCTGGTATCGGATATGATAATGTCTGTGCTTTTTCAATGACATAAAGAAAATAACCAACCATGGTGGGGTGCGTATATCTACTCCATTTATTTTGTACAAGGAATCTTCTTACTTTATTTTGTTCCTCTTCACCCCAAAATACTCTTAGAAAGTCTGCTTTAAAATCATCAAAAGTTGTCCAACGCACACTATTAATTCGAGCCCAATATTTGGCTTCACCTACTAAGCACTCTTGTGCTATTGATATTTCAAGTCCATTAGATGGGACTTTCTTTAAATAATTGGTGAGATCTTCTAAAAATGTTACTGGATGAGTATTCCCATTTTCAAATTTCGGCTTGTTTATTGTCAAATTATGTATATTATATACAATACTCTGTTTGGGGTCAGTAACAAATGAGGTGCTCGCCCCGTACACCTCTTCTTGGTTTACTTTAATTTGGTGATCTTTTGTTTGATTGATAAATTTTTCTTCGAGATCTTTTATTTTAACCTCAAAGGTTTTCACTACATTCTTAATTAATTTTTGAAGTATTTTTAATTCATTTTTAGGCTTAGCCTTCACTAATTTTGAACTTTTCTTTGTTTTAGCCATTTTTATATTTTTATACTTTTCCAGATTTTAGCACTGTTATGTCTTTCACTTATTTCACTTATTAGTTTATTTTGTCTTAGATTTTTATGCGCACACCATCTATAACAAACAAAAATATTAATATTAAAGCCCCACCCCCAGACTCTCAACCACCCCCAGCAAACACCATCCTCCAAGACACCTCTCCATTTCACGGACAACAAATTGTAGGCATAACGCCTACTTCATAATTCTTATACAGACGACCTTCTTTTTAAAATATATCCTGGTCACGGCACCAAATTGTAACGGTCTCCCCCCCTCTCTCTCATATACTAATAAATATATTAGATATAATTAATTTACCCCTTTTCGATAAAAATTATATATATGTGACCAAGATAATTAAGATATGTTTTGATCTTTCTAAATGATCTTTCTAAAAGGTTTATTAATAGGCCGTTTTTAATATTTTGGCGTGATCGTCTTAGTTAGGACCCTTATTTACGTTGTGTTTGTTTAGTAACTTAGTTCTTTTAGGTGTCTTTTGGAAGAATGAATATTCACTAGAGCAATTGAAAGCTGTTGGTAGTGCCTTATAAGCTAAGTGAACCCCGTTCACGAAGACAGGGCTCGAAAAAAGGTTAAGAACATAAAACGTCCTTATTCCACTTGTATCAGATTGACATTATTAATTTATTATTTTATCCCTTCCCGCTTGGAAAAGGCTCACAATATATTTATACAAAAATACCCGATACAAGGGCTTCGCTCTCCTACATTTATTTAAAAAAATGTAGGGGGAGGTACACGGCCCCACACACGCCGTGCACGGTGAGTGCCAACCATTTTGATGCACTCCCCCCGAAGGGAAAGCTAATTCGGGAACTGGACCGTAGTCCACAGCAAAATAACTGGCGAACCAGTAAAAGAGGCTTGGCCCCTTGCTAGTGCGTAAGCACAAACATCGACCGAAGTCGCGCATGTCAATGCGTGTAAACGCCATACAAAATACGAACGAATCCAGCCACAGTGAATGTACGTCACACGGTTTAGGCAAATAGGCACACTGGCCGTAAACCCTCCGTGAGCGCCACCACCTGCCAGACCGCCGCTCCTGCAGACGTGATGTAAGTGTATGGCATCACCACCAGTTGCATGATCAGCACGGCTACTAGCCGCAGAGCGTGTCATGAGTCTACCGCTCACCTCAAGGGAATGGGGTCCCACGTTGTGCGGCTTTCGGCCGCAGCCTTGAGAGTCTCCTCAGATCCTCCCGCCAGCTACCACCCGCATGAGGTCGACACATATGCTCCACCAACCAATACAACGGCAGATATAGCCAAAAGGCAGTTATAAGATAAGAGTAATAATTCGCCATCAGAAAGGGTTTGTGTCACTGACGTTGAGTAAATGCATTTTCGATCATGTTTGTCTCACCCACCAACAAGTTGCCTTCAATCATTCAAAGGTGGGAAAGTTACAGAGATATAATATTATGTTGTTATATAAAACATCGTGGAGGGCAGACAGTCTGCAGCCCCGCAATGAAGGGACCCGACTTGGGCAAAGCTACTTAGGTGTGAGTCAAACCAAGACGCAGAGAGCGCCATTGAGAATAGCGTCCCACCAAACAACCATCGCAGAGACGCAATGCTGCAGAACGCAACAAGCATCAATACGACTATCGTCGGGCTTACACCATTCCAAGGTCCCCCATACATCCCAGCAGACATCACCACCCGCATACCTCCATCGACCAGAACCACAAGAGAGCGTCGAATCAGGCGCAGCACACCCGCAGATCCATCACAAGACGCAATACCGCAAGTGGCAGTAAGCATCAATGCAACTATCATACGGGTGGCGCCCCCTCACAACACACCCACATGATCCCTATCGACTTTGGTAACAAAGTTGGTATTGTTGTTATATAAAAAAAATATCACCAACGTATCATAGTAGCACGCTACTAAGACGCCAATGAACAAAACTCCACGTATCATAGCGCTATTGCACTAAGACATGAAGTTGAGTATGCCTGTTACACTTAAAAGTGCTACCAAACACACTCATCATCCCAATCCGAAAGATAGACGACGCATCGCTATGCGCAACGACGTCGCCCACAAACGGTATGGGTGTGCGATGTCCACGGGAAAGCCGTATTGCTACAACAAACCCGCTTACCACCGGCACTAAGATGTTAATTGTATACCTCCATCGACCAGAACCACAAGAATGCGTCGAATCAGGCGCAGCACACCCGCAGATCCATCACAAGACGCAATACCGCAAGTAGCAGTAAGCATCAATGCAACTATCATACGGTTGGCGCCCCCCTCACAACACACCCACATGACTCCTATCGATTTTGGTAACAAAGTTTTTATTGTTGTTATATAAAAAATATCACCAACGTATCATAGTAGCACGCTACTAAGACGCCAATGAACAAAACTCCACGTATCATAGCGCTAATGCACTAAGACATGAAGTTGAGTATGCCTGTTACACTTAAAAGTGCTACCAAACACACT